>OX376643.1:16775433-19275433 GCA_947386135.1 Melanchra persicariae | reverse complement strand
TAAAAAAATACTTTTTTTATTTGACAAAGTGATATTATTACGGTTGAAAAGTGCTAGTGAAAACGCGTTTAAAGAGGGGAAATTATTAATTCATGAGTTAAAGCTTAACTAGTCCTTCTTAGAGGACATAAAATATGTCAAAGTGTTTATTTTCTCGCGTTCTCCGTCTCGTTCGTACTCATAACTGTTCAAAAGTTCATATTTATACATTTTATAACTATCACTTACATCGCAGTGACCCTTCCAACGTTTCCAATGCTTAATCTACCGCGCTTTGAGTGGAAGTAAAACTTAAAGTGTTCAGTAATCAGTTTCATGTTGACAACTCTCCGAAGTTTACTTGGCAAATAGTTATCTTACCAACTAGTAGTCAAGATAAATATTGACTACCGCCACAAGTAAAATTTGCATTTTTAAATTTGCCATTTAATTATACACCAAAGTGATAATTTGTCAAATATTACGTGCACTTACTTTTTTTCGTAGGTACACATCGTTTTTGTTTGTCAGAAGTTTTATCGCGGAAACTTCTTTATTATTATAAAAATCTATGTTCATGGTAATTACTGATATGATTCGCGAGGTAGTCGAGACGCACTCGTGTGTGTGAAACTAGCAAGTTGGCAGGAGTACACGAATGCATCCGTCCCGTGTCACCGCTCGTGACAATGGCTTGCACTTTTTTTTGATGCGTCGAGATTTTTCAATTCAGAATGCAACTTCTCGCTATTGTTGTTTTGGTACTAAGTATAATGAGCGGCAAATCTCTCTAGAACATTGAAGTAATGGCGATGAACTCGACCGGATTGCATAACGTGTTCTTCCGTTTTGTAGCCGCTAGTCGGGTCACGAATTCACTATCCGCGATCTGGTTTTGGTAATGATTATAAAAAGTACACTCTCTGTGCCGTGAGCGGGGCTTAAAATAATCGCTGCATTCAGAATATGAAGCGTTGCGCAATTTCCCGCACAAACACGGAAACAGCGAAAATGTTCAAGCTTTGTGCTTTACATTTCCGAGTTAATACCTCTTTGTAAACTTTTGAAATCAGCTGCATTTATTTTTTGATTACTCGACATGAATACAAGCTTAATGTGAGCCATTAAATTGATAGGGTTCGAATGGTCATTTCTGAAAAATACATATTTACCAGTATTTTGTAGGTATTTGGGAAAATGAAAATTTATCGAGTATTTATTCTGTGAAGCTTTTCAGTAGTGTTCGCCCATTATTTTGGAAATTAAATTGAAAGGTTTCGAACACTCATATACTATGAAACTTATGTGTATGTAAATATTTGAGAATGGAATATTTATTACCTACGTATCTTCTTTCAAGCTTTTCACATGAGATAATCTCCAATAGAACGCGATAATTGTTTTGCGTTCAGTTAAGGTATTGTTACGACCTTTTATTGCGCCGAGGTGTAAGCAGACATATTAATATGGTTGTCATCACCGGACGACGCGGTGTCGATTGCCTCTCCAATCACTTGTGTAACTGTTGCATAATGTCGGCCGAATGTTGTATTGTATTATTATATTACCTAGTCAGTCGTAAACACATACGAATGTGTGAACTATGCTAACGCACCAGATGCACATACACTTTCTCTAACTTATTTTCACTGTCCTTTACGGAAACTTATTCCGAACTCGCTAAAATTCATATATGGCATTTTATGTGGGTGCCCAGTGGCTACAAATGAACATGTTCTCAGACCATATAAAAATATATCCTTAAAGAGGAAGTATTAAGTAATTTGATATAATTTGTATATTAATAATGGTTACATCACTCGACGAGTTGCAATTCGGGTTGACCTAGTAGCCGTAGTCCACACATGGCATACTTTAGTGTTCTCAAAACAACGATTCCTTACATAACCATTGAACTTGATGGATCCGGGTGGTTCACAAACAGGTTTTACACACAGCGGGTGCCCTAAATTGGTACCTATTACATTAATGATAATATATGTAATTTAACATTGTTCTTCATATGGGAGGTAATGAGAAGACAGTGTTGTTTTTATCAATTTTCTCGAAACCTGATTGTCCGGTAGTATTAAGTGTTCAAGAAAGCATGTAGATACAAGATGCTCAGCGTCAGCGGCTAGCAGCTAGTTATTAACATTCGCTTCCTAGGTCCGCTCGACCTGCGAATTAGCCGAAGCGTGTTCTATGCCCCCCACCTCACTTAGACAAGTCAACTTTCCTTTTGTGAATCATATGAACGAACTGACGTAATAATTTGTGGTCCGCATTAATTTAACCAAAACATATTTGTAGGCATTAATGTCAGTTGTTTTCTTTGTTCCGAAGTTCCGTTTATACTTGTTGACTTTGAAAGGGATGGTCATTTGTTATAAAAAGCTATATGCGACACTATTTCAAGCTGATTATCAAAGTACTTATAATACTATTATGTATACTCATGCTGTGCGTTTTCCAGGAGCTTTGCGTTTATGTATTGATCTAATTTAAATAAAGTTTTTCTTTGTTTCAGATTACCCTCGCGGTAATTTTACAAATCGCTCTAGTTTCGGGAAAGGCGTTATTACCACAAAACCAACAAGCACAGCAGCAGTTGGAACAGAAGCAGTACACAGCTCAGAAGCGAGTCGGCTATGACTACCCCGCGCCGCCGCATGACCTCGTCAACCCCTTCCAGGACCATGAGGACCTGCACGCACACGACGACCATCACGAGGTCATAGAGCACCACGAGGAGCACGACGTGCACGACTTCAGCGATCACGACCACCACGACCACGACGAGCACCACGCCGTCCCCGAGGAACATCACATCGAGGACCACCACGAGGAGCACCACGAACACCATGAGCACCATCTGCATCCCGATCCGGGCTACTGGAAGAAGAAGCTCATTTGGAAGCCAGGCTGGAAGAAAATCTGGAAGCCAGCCAAGAAACAAATCTGGAATCCATCCTGGAAAAAAATCTGGAAGCCCGTATGGAAACCTACTAAACGTGCCGTGTGGAAGGACATTAAAGTACCTGACTGGAAAAAGATCTACAAACCTGAATGGAAACCAATCAAGGTACCGGCTTGGAAGGAGGTCAAAGTTCCCGATTGGAAGAAAATTACAGTTCCGGTTTACAAGGATATCGTCGTGCCAGGCTGGAAGGAAATACAAGTCCCTGCATGGAAGAAAGTATGGATTCCCGAATGGGTTAAAGTTGGCATCCCCGGTGAAAAGTACTTAGGCAAAGATCATAATGGGTGGGAATACACGTCGCACGACTTGTGGAAGAAAAAGTTAGTTTGGAAACCCATTTGGAAGAAATATTGGAAGCCAGCCAAAAAGCAAATCTGGATCCCAGACAAAAAGTTGGTATGGAAGGATGAGTGGAAGCAAATCTGGAAAACTGAGAAGAAACAAATATGGGTCGATGACAAGAAGTTGGTCTGGAAGGAAGCTTGGCAGCAAATCTGGAAACCCTCAAAGAAATTGATCTGGGTACCCGACAAGAAACTGGAATGGAAAGAGGCTTGGAAGCAGATCTGGGTACCAGGATGGAAGAAGATTTGGGTTCCAGGAGTGAAGAAAATATGGAGGCCTGTATGGATATCTGAATGGTTCCCCTCACCTGATCACCACGAACATCACCACGAGTCCCACGGCTGGGACAGGAGCGACATCACTGACAACAATACTGCTGGAAGCCAGCAAGTATCTGTCAAAGTTACTCCCCAGAAACAGGAGCCACAAAAAGAAGCACCAAAGCAAACACTGAAGTCATGGCTATTCCCCGAATAAATTATTAAGTATTACCATTCTAACCTAACCAAATTAATAGCTTTTTATGTAGATGTTCAAGATGTATCCGGCAATCGGATAAAAAGTGCTTGTCTAGAAAGCGTTATAATGCCATATGAAAGTGAAGACTGTAAGCATGTACCAGACAGCTCGAAGATAGCGACCGAACGGGGACAGGAACAATCACATCATGGCTTCTCATTAGGTAATGATATTTGTTTAACATTTTGGATTGCCATGCGAAAACTAAGCCAGCGATGCGATTGATTCAAGTCCCGTATAAAAAATCTCATAAAGTTCACAGTGGATTTCAAATGATGATAACGTTAATAATAGTGTTTAAGCTATAAAGTGTTTGTGTTATGTATCGCTGTCGTAGATCGTAGCGATACGCGGAGCTTGTTGTCTGTACCTACCCACTGATGCTATGTGTTTTGTTGTTGATTAGCTAATTTAAGGTTTATTTGTAGGTCCTTAGATTTTAGTTTTGCGGAACCAATGAAATAAATGTTATGTAATATTAAATAAGTTCTGGTTTTACTTACAAAACTTTAGGTGAAGACAATGGTAACTGAGCAATTATAATACTTATGCATCCGTTTCATTCAGTGCCATTACATGAAGTTCACCATTTCATGATATGGTTGGCCATCCCGGACCTAACGTCGATGATGGAGCCCCACTGCACAGGGCTCCTTTCTCTGTTTGCTGAAATAGGATTTAAAGGCACATGAATGGGAGACGGGAGCTTAGTTTGCTCACTTCAGCTCCCGTCATCGCATTCCAACCCAACCTATATAAATCCTAAATTCCATCAAACCTAATCGAGCCTCGGCCACATAGCCAACTCTACGAAATAGCTATGACTTATGTACCGAGTCGTGTCTAGTCTTCAAACAGTTCCATGAAGGGTTTTTAAAGTTAAAAACACATTAATATTAAAGTAGCTGACTCTATTGATGCCAATCGATAAGTCCTAGCCTTCAGTTCAGGAGCTGGTCAAGGGTGGCCCCTTGACAACCCCCTGAACTGAAAGCTGGGTGTTTTAGCGGCTAGCATACTATAGCAACGGCGAGCGACCGAGGTCGTTCAAACTAGGGCATGCAATATTGCAAGGTTCACCATTCCGGAACTGAGTTCCAATACTGAAGATCTGATTCCGTAATTCCGGAACTAGTAACTTTTAAAATTTGTTTAAAATCAAATAAGTTTTGTAGTTATATCAGTATTTTAATCATTTTTAGTTACAAATTAAACATATTTGGTCGTCTTTCTCCCTTATTACTCTGATTAAACATTTTAAACCGTAAAATCAACAAGGCTTATTTATCACACAATAGAATTAAACATCTATACTAATATTATAAAGAGGAAAGATTTGTTTGTTTGTTTGATTGTTTGTTTGAAATGAATAGGCTCCGAAACTACTGGACCGATTTGAAAAATTCTTTCATCAGTAGAATTGTACATTATCGATGATGGACATAGGCTATAGAATATTTTCAAAAAAGTTAGGGATCCGTATGAAAACTTCGATAATGTAACCCAAGGTGTGAGAAAAAATCCTTATATCGCGTACGCTGCGGAATCTATTGACAATAGAGCAAAGTGATGTACTACAGTTTTATAGAAGTCATCAATGTCTACAAAAAAGTCCGCGATACCATATGTCTAACTATTATGGTTAAGTCACCATGACCGCTTTTTGTTCAAATTATTCAAGCAAATCCTTGGTGATTTGAAAAAATGGTGATTTCGATATCATGATATCAATCCTTATCCATTTAAATGGTTTGATAATTATGGTTGATTATTTCCGTGTAAATTACACTTTAAATTATTCAAATCGGACCTTTCGTTCAAAAGTTACGACGGTAATAAACATGCTCGGAGTAAGAAAAATGTCGCGGCTTGAGCGAACTGGGAAGAATCATATCAATGCTTGGTCCGATGAAGTTGAAAATGATTTCGATATAACAATAAGAATAACAAATGTTTGAATTTTTCGCAAATAAACTACATACCTACAAAATAAGGGGTGAAGCAGGGGTGATTAAGTTTTTAGGGGAGGACATTATTGCTTGCTTTAATTTACGTCGGGATGCTATGAACAAACTAAAAATGGGATTATTGAAACAGATGTACCTAATAATTTTTGCACAATCAACTCCTGACGGGGTGAACGGGGTGAACAGTTGCGCTGAACCTGAGACCATAGAATAAGTAGAAATGGCTAAGTAATAAATGTAAATTAATGAAAATCGTTGTGCTTAATTTTCCAAAACTAACCTTTATAAGGTGGTATAGGGGGCGTTGAAATTTGTGGAGTACCTACTAAATCCGCGCGGACGAAGTCGCGGGCGAAGTGCTAGTTTGTAATATGAATAAAACGACGATATTTGAATCGTAGTATGTGTCACGTCTCACGTACATTACACTACATATTCCCTTCCAGTCTTATCATTTTCATTATGAAGTGAGACAGCATAAAAAAATAAAAAACAACATAATGAGATAAAGTAAATCACGAAAACAATAATTGTTTATTCCTTTGAGAGGAGTCGTTCCTGTTCTTGATAAAATGTTCTCAAGAACAACAAAGCATCTAACATTTTGTCAGAGAGTGAACTTCGGTTACAAAAGTAGCCAGCACAGGAAAATACTCTCTCAATCTCCGCACTCGCCGGCCGGCTAACGGCTTGAGGAAAGTTCCACAGATTAGTTTTTGCGTGCAGAAAAAATAAGTATCAAAAATGAATGAATATCGGAATTCCGATATTACTCCTCTCAATTCCGGAATTGAAATATCAGAATTTTTTTTACTGAATGCAGGCTAGTTCAAACCTGCTTAGTTTCAACAATTAAGAGTAAGTTGGTAAGTATGAAACTACACTAAAGATTGCCACCTATAACTTGTACTCATTCATTGGTTGTGCATAACATACGCAAGGCTGCGGGTTCGAAACCCAAATCTGCCGGTCGATTCTGTCGACATCTCACGGTGTTCACCTAGGCGGAGTGAACGACAACTGAGCTGTCATTCTATCTTATTTGTATGGTTTGACAACTCACCCGTCGTGCGCCCCGCCCAAGTGTTCACTTCGACATGTTTACAGAATCGCACTGCAGGGTCGTCCTTATAAAATGCGACGATCGCGTTCAACGCATCATCGCGCCAACCGAGTGCCTGGGGAATTTATTTCCGACCAAATGAAAGCGATTATTGCGTGTTCACTTTCTATACAGACGACACCTAACTTTTCTAAATCTAAACTAATATTATAAAAAGGTAAAATGGTTTGGTAATAGTAGGGGAGCCCTAGAAGGGATGACCAGTATGAGCCGTTAATATAGGGAGGTACGCTCAGGAGAAGCCGTCAGATTAGTAAAAAAAAATCGATCATCTGAAATAATCGAGCGCGTCAGATTAAGATATGGGGGATTAATTACTAGCTAAGAATTGTCAATTTTGCTAATCTGACTATTTGAGCGTAACCTAAGGAAGCGGGAGGGTAACAAAGTTGCAAAAAAAAACGATATCTGGACTTGAGCGCATTTATTTTAAAGGTAATACCAGAATAACAAAACACTTATAATCTGACGATAAACGCAAGCTGAAGGTAATAAAATCGTCAATTAAGTTCAGAGCGTGCAGTAGGGTAAAACATGTGTTTTCCAATCCGCGACTCTCGGTTTCTTTCACTTTTCCCGTATCCTTGACTCTCTCGCACCTTCCCCACACTGTTCATCATCATCTGCGTAGCCTTTTTCCTAACTATATTGAGGTCGGCTTCCTGTCAAACCGGATTCAGCTGAATACCAGTTTTTTACGTGAAGTGGCTGCCGACCAGACCACCACACGGTACTTCTTGGCAAGACTGGAGTCAAATTTACTGGCTTCTGACAATCCGTAACGACTGCCAAAGATCTAAAAATGAGAACCGGGACCAAAAGCTTTACGTGTTTAAAAAAAAAGCATTTTTTATTCAAGTTGTCAGATTACTAATACCCCTCAAAATAATTGTCAGATTTTTGGTCACTATGGCTGGGGCATCATGATGAACCTTCAGTATGTCAATCTGACGCGCTCGAGTATTTCAAAATGGTGATGGATTTTTTTGTTACATTTTCAAGAATTTGCTACGAGTTTGCGTCACTTCCAAATCGTCAGACTAAGAAATGGAAGCATCTGTAGTATTCACTGAACACCCCCTCTGAAAATCTGACGCGCTCGAGTAAAAGTATTTTTTCACTTTTTATCACCCCTTCCGCGTGGCCATCCCCACCATGCAAATCGGCAGATTAATATATATTTCGTATCAGAGACATGTTGGAGCATGACAAATATATCAATATCTGACACGCTTGAGTATTTTCATGTCATTGTTATTTTTTTTACAACTGAAAACCTGTAGACGCTTCCCCCACCGCTGAAAGTGGAAACATGAAGAGACCATTTATTCTTCAAATCATCCAATCTACCAAATCTGCTAGGTTTCCGCGACGCTCGAGTAAATCCACCGGGACTACCATAAGACATAAATGGCAAGTATTAGCCGATCCATATTCTGTAAACAGCTAACCGTGGAAACTTAGGTGAGTCAGTCAAAACATCGAGCATGCATGTAGAAGTAGAGGAGTCGAGGATTTAATTTGCTAAAAGTTAAGCTATTCTTTGTTGGAACTATAAAATTTAATAAACCGTAACCATAAGGTTCCTCAGTATGGGCCACTCCAATACACAATGACGCATGACGGTGAGAATAAAAACGGCTAAAAGTTCCAAACAAATCGCTTTTCAAGCAGTCTGAAACAGTTTGTGGCCTCAGATTTGTGATTGAACTGCATCAGACTGCTTGAAAAGCGACTTTTTTGGAACTTTTGGTCGGGTTTTGTGACAAAGTCGTTTTTAGGGTTCCCTACCCAAAGGGTAAAACGGGACCCTATTACCAAGACTTCGCTGTCCGTCCGTCCGTCCTTCTGTCATCATGCTGTATATCATGAACCGTGATAGTTAGACAGTTGAAATTTTCACAGATGATGTATTTCTGTTGCCGCTATAACAAGTAATACTTACTAAAAAAAACAGAATAAAATTTATATTTAAGGGGGCTCCCATACAACAAACGTGATATTTTTTAAAGTGAAGCAAGATCGAAACCTCATCCATCTCTTACCATCAGGCTAGATCGTGCCATATACGGCAGTTACTAAGGGCGGTTCGAGCTGCCTCTCACAGCCGCCCTGGGCCATGGCCCTCTTGGCCCAAGGCAAAATACTCTATCTACTAACGTCCGCGGATGTCTATGCAGGTAGAGTTACCTATTATCAGATAGGTAGACAGGTATTCGCATGCAAAACCTATTGTTTCAAATTTGCACCTTCATATCTAATCTTCGCACACTATTCATTCATAAAATTATTACACCTTATCTCACAGCTCACATAAAAAGGCCAGATGCTAATGGTTGAAAGATTAGGTATACAAGAGAACGCGTTTGTCCCATTACATAAACAAAGCCACTATTGTTTTATGAAGTGTATTTGCAGGTTAAATACATTTGTGTTCTGAAATAAGATTGAATGGAACATTATAATGGTGATGTTAACAATGGCTGTGTATTTCGGTTGGAGCGTTCACCATCTATGTAATAAAATAAAGCTGAAAAGTTTGTTTGTTTGGTTGAACGCACTAATCTCTGGAACTGCCACTCGGATTTGGAAGGAAAATTCTTTTTGTACCTATATGATAGCCACATTCATGAGGAAGGCTATACGGGAATGGGAATTGTCCACGGAAACGAGAAAAAAAGAGATAGGTATGCGCGTACGAAGTCGCGGGCAAAACCAATTTATTTATAAATTAATTATTTGGCGTGCGCTGAGTAAACTGTTCATCAGTATTTATTATATTTTTATGGATCATCATCCATAAAAATAATTTACTAAAAAATTATATTATTACCTGAAAACGTCCGCGAGGGTATATGTCTAATTATTATGGTTAAGTCACAATGACCGCTTTTTGTTCAAATTCAATCAAAGACCGGGTGGAATGCAATAGTGGTGTTTTTTGTGTCATGATATTAATCTTTATCCATTTAAATGGTTTGACAATTAAAAGTCGTTGATTATGTACAAGTACACTTTAAATTATTCAAATCGGACTTTTTGTTTAAAAGGTACAAAGGGTATAAAAATGCTCTAAGTAAGAAAAATATTGCGGTTTGAGCTAACTGTGGTTCGATGAAGTCGGAACAGGGCATTAATGATTAAAAAAAATAAGAAAAACAAGTGTTTGGATTTTTCGAAAATAACCCCCTAAATGGGCGAAAAGGGGTGATGAAGTTTAAAGAGGGGGGCAGTATCTATTGCTTGCAAAAAAACTAACACCAACCGACATTTTTTTCAACAATCTATGATGCTGTTTTAGTTTTCATCAACGTCGTCGGGCCCGAGAATTTGTTAATAAAAATAAAAATGAGCGCTTTCCTTTAGTTTGCCATATGTTATAACTTCCCAGAATTTGATCCTTAGTAGCGACACTTTCGAATGCTGTAATAATACAGGCTGGTTTTTTTAATCTTCAAACAAATGTCTACCCAAAAAATAGTACAAAACTATTTATAGATAATGTACTTAGGGCCATTTTCACCAAGCCAAACTGATCGCGATCAGCGTATAAACACCGTTTATGAGCTGTCAGTGTCACTATTTTGCTATGGAAAATTGACGCTGACAGCTCTTGAACGCAGTTTAGATGTAGGTACAGGAGGCCTACCACAACCTCTTAAAACAATATTATTTTAATATTACTTTGTAATTTCTGTTGTTGCATTTTCAACTCTCGGCGCTGATCCGAGCGTTGAAAATCCAACAGAGCGGAACGCAAAGTAATATTAAAGTAATATTGTTTTAAGAGGTTGTGGTAGGCCCCCTGATCGCGTTCAGTTTCATTGGTGAAATCCGCTCATAATCTTTTAAATTAGTCTAGTTTTTCTTGCTGTTTTCTTCTGATTAATTTTGTTGCGTGGTATCCAAGATAGTTGAGTCGTTTCTCCGGGACTCGTCAAGCTTTATTGATGCCCTGTCGAATCAAGCTCTCAAGAGTTACATTGATTAGGAATGGTGTGGCGAGCTTGTCCTAAGGAAAAAACTGACAATGACAGGAATTTATATTAAAAATATATTTACATAGTTAACAGAGTGGAGAGTGAGTAACCTAACCACGACTTTTATGAAACACGGAAACACATGCGTTTTAAATAAGTAGCTCGTACATACGTAATATAATATAATATAATGAGTATGTAAGTAATTGCTGTGCAGAGAAAGTACACACATCAAGTTTAACTACCCTCAAGCCTGAGGGCCTGCCTGACACTTTAGGGTTCCCTTAAAAGAAAACGGAACCTTTAAAATCTCACTTTTTCTACGTCTGTAGGTAACAGAGGTTTTTTAATTGAATACTGGTAATATATGTTCGCTAGTAGATCGCCATTAGCTGACAAAAAACTTTAGTTTCTAATTTTGGCAAATTCGACGTTTGAAGTTCGTAAGGTAACACGATTTGTAAGAGCTGTATGTATTCGAATCTGAATAGAATTTCGCTTTAGCTAACCTCGGTGGGTTCACGATATGGGGGAGAGGTCGTAATCTCCTAGAATTATTGGATATTGAGATAGATTTCACATGAAAATTACCAACAGCCGATTGTCATAGTGTACCTAATTGTCTAGGTAGGAAGTATATTTTTTCATAAAGAGCTCTACTCAACTGCATCTTAATTATGCGAATCAACATTTTCCTTGGCATAATGTATAATTTATGTGCCAGCGTGTGTTCATTTATTCCAAGAAATACGTATACCTATAGGTAATAACGACAGACTAGTGATTGTTCCACAGTCACACACTTAGTGTAGTCAGTACGGAACCCTAATTTTCGAACCCACCTCGCTCTTGCTCGGTTTTTATAGTTTCTAATTGTATAACGTTAGCCATTAAATGTACGATTCACGCATTTGAAAGCATTACGTAATAAACGGAATGATTACAGCCGGTTTAGACATATTGTGCTTAAGTTTTAAATTAAATCCACGTACCAAAATTTCCTCGTTGGAATAATGGTCACCAGCTTGACTATTGAACGTGGGATCCTGACTCCCTTTGTTCAATCCCAGGGGCAAAGTGGATACCATAAGGAATTCCTCGATATCCGGCCGGAGTCTGAATTTGTGGTCTTCGAGTATGCTAAGGCCATATTCTGAGTCCTTTTAAAGGAAACTTTCCCCCAGTCCAATCTCGGATATTTAAGAATAGACTTAGTCGCCACAATCGCGCCAATATAATCATCAATGATTAACAAGCACAGGCTATGTAGGTACTTACTGTAAATTTGTTTGAGTCGAGTGGAGGAAATGACATAAAAAAGGGGTTTGTTCCAAAGTTATTATTCATTTGTTTAAAATAACTTCCAAGCCCTTGGTACATCGAGTTTAGACTGCAGCGGGTAGCCGATCTACCTGATGCAGTACTAAACTCGACATCGGGATAAAGAACATTTCTCATTAAGGTGAATGGATGAATGCTCTCACTGCCATTTTGTCGCTAGATGGCGACACATCTACAATTTCGAACATTTTCAATTTTTACACCTAACATAGAAAGTTTTAATAGACAACTTTATTATAGGCGACACCTAGGGCATTACCTTGATTTTTTTTAGATAATCACTATGCTTGTTAACTGCTACCATACAAAGATTACAGCAGAATAAAGATTTAGCCGCATGAATTTACTCTTAACACACACATGCAAAGTAAATAGTAGTAACTTTCGACCCTACTAGATGTCGTTTTATTCAAAAATGGTTGGAAATTAAAATGTCCAGAGGACCAAATTGTTATATTCCAATCTATTTCTTATTAATATAACCTTAGCAATGATTATCATCACGATAGCGTGCTTCCCGAAAGTATAGACTTTCGGGAAGCTGAGCAGCTAAAAACCTTGACATAAATAAGGTCGGCTATTTGAAACATTTATCAACCGTACAAATAGACTTTCGGTTTAGAGACTGCCTTTCATTAGGCTTGGTGTGGGTTCAAATCTCAATAGTTGTATTTATTTTTGAATTATTTTTCATCTTTCTTTATCCTTACCAAACCTAATATTTTCAAATATTAATAATAATATAATTATTGGTCTATGCATATTTTTGTTTCTAGGCTCGATATCCTATCGGATTTGGTGGTGAAAAGGTATCCCTTTTCACCATAACAAATTAGGTATTCAGATAAATTATTTTGGGTAATAAACATTGCATGTTACGCTCTAACATTGCAATCAGTAAACATGGGCTCGGCGTACGACTATGCACCGAAACTCACACATCTGTGATCAGTGTCATCACAGTCGCAACCTACTGTTACCGATAGACAAGGATAGAGATAGGAGACGGCGCTGTCGTGCGAGCGAAATCGCGTTAGCTGCCGAATGTTGACGAATGTTTACGATTATGAATGACATGGCATGTGGTAGCGTTAGCAAATAAAATAAAAAACATTAATTATTTTGAGGTACTTAAAAAAAGAAATATTGTTCGCTCGATCGCGCAAGGTTACTAAAGCTTTACTTCTGCCTTTGTTTTCGGACAATAACAAGCCACTTTTGTCTCCTTAATTCATCTTTAGGAAACCTGAATAAAAAAGAGCCTTAAGTATCACCATTATGCATTTATGTATAAATAAATAAAGAATATGGCTGCACATGACGTGCAGTTTGGGAGTTACGAGGAAGCCTTGAAATCATAACCGTTTGCTTTGCCACAGTCGCGTAATAAAGATAACTAAATATAGTGAAGTAGTGATTCTGCACTAACAATTAGGTACTAAAAACTAGACTTTGTCTGTTGTACCTGTTGCGTAAAACATAACTGTTATCAATTATTAATAAAATTGACTTGAATTTAAATAATCATGGTTGGTAAAACAATAATAATAAAAAACTATTAATATGTTTGAAGAAATTTGTGTTGCTAACCTTACGTAACCTCGTTCTGATACTAGTCGTCGCGCGCGTTGTTTACAAAATCTCTCAACAACTCGCGAATTGTGCGTATCGTGTCTCTCACGCATGTTTTTAATATCTATCTCGCTCTCACAAACATGGCGAAGCAAACGATAAAATATTTTTGTTATTTTCAACAAATTAACATTTTTGGCTGTATTTACGAGTGGTGTGTCTTATTTTTATTCCTAGTATTATTAAAACACTGTTGAGCTGCAAAGATTAAAGATTTTATTAGGTACAGATTTTTGGTTTCCTATGTTTAGGTAGGTACTACTTGATACAGAAAGTCAAGTGAAGTCAATTTTTTTTCAAGTCTATGCAGTGAAGGTAGTTCAATTTACACGATAATTAGTAATAAGTACTACTAATTAATAACAATTTCCGAGATACTGATAAAAGCTAACATGTGGGTAGAACTAGGTAAGTATATTTATTCATAGTACCTACCTAAACAAAAAATCTCTAATAAAATTCTTTGCCTTAAAAATCTAGAAAAAATATAGGTATGTTTAGGTATCAAATAGGTACTAAATTTTTGTAAAGGCGAATTGAAATTTTTGAGCCTTTACGTGGAGATCCTAAATGTCGGCAGTCCATCCTGACATCAGAATGACTGCCCATTTTTTAAATTCATTTTCTCAGTTATTAATTAGGTACCAATTATTTAAACAAAGGTATCAAATAGTAGCAAATAGGTATTAGATCTTAGTAATATTTTTAAGCTGATCAGTCATTTTGGCCAATCATTCTGAAGGTCACCTCAATGATTTTCCGTGCGCGACTGAGTGCCAATTACGGGCAATCACTTAGTTGAGTAGGACCGCTTGCTGTGACTAAGTCCCGTATCTAATGGTAATAAAGGTATATTGTACCTACACAGGTTGTTGTAATGTGACTGAACCTAAATAGTACCTAACGTGTAAATAAATTGTGACGTGTAGGTACTAAATAAATAAAAGATTATTTATTTATTTATTTATTTATTTATTTGGCTCACCAACAATTGAGTACACTCATACAATTATGGGTTACATACAGTCAAATTCGGGTCTAGTGTATCAATCCCTTATAGATAAGCACATCATGCATTACATACTTGTTAAATTGAAATTATATAAAGGCTACTAACAATTAGAGGGTATTTAAATACACAAAGAACAATCAGGCTCCTCAAGTCAAATAGAAAACTAAAAATTGAAATAAAACATTAAAAATCATAGGCAGAAACAAAATTAAGAAATAAATAAAATTCAAATCGAATTAAAATCATAATAAAATTAAATAAATTCAAAATAATTAAAACATAACAAAATTAAAATCCAACAGAAAGATAATCAAAATGAATTAAACAGAATCATAATTAAAAACAAAAAAAAATAACCGAAAAACATAACCGAACTAAATTTATACGGATAACATAACCAAATTGAATTAAAATCACGATCGAGATTAAAATTAGACAGAAACATAATCAAAAATCAAATCAAACACAATCATGATCAAAATCATAAACAAGATTGAAATACAAATTAAAAATAAAAACCAACATGTCACCAAAAAGAATTCACAGAAAGATTTCACATGTCCATAATACTTCTTCTGAACCTACTAAGTGAGTCAGAGTGCACGTCGACCAGACTACTGCAGTTATTTAATAATTTGCACAGACGAGGTACAGGAGAGTTAGCACCTAGAACGGTTCTGCGCAAGGGAGGACGTAATGGGGTTATAGGAGTTCGTGGGATTTTTGTAGGCACACGGAGTTTAAACATGCTCAACAATTGCGGGCAGTCTATTTTATATCGCAGCACTTTAAATAATAATGTTGCATCTAGTAAATCTCTTCTTTTTTGTAGGGATATCATCTTAAAATGCAGGAGTCTCTCTTTGTACGATCGTTTCTTTTTAGCTATCCCAGAAGAGTAAGCCAAGTGCCACAGAAAACGTTTTTGAACCCTTTCTAATCTAAGTGTGTGGGTGGCATAATGAGGCCTCCATACAGTGCTGCAATACTCCAATGTGCTACGGACCAAGCAATTGTAAAGTAAGATTTTAGTCCTGAAGCGACGAAAGCAGGTAACATTCCTTATTACAAACCCGAGCATTCTAGAGGCTTTTTTAACTACGTTTTCAATGTGGGGTATAAATGTTAACTGCCTATCGAATAAAACCCCCAAATCCCTCACCTGCTCCACTTCCTGTATTGGTGTGCCACATATATAATATGTAGATTGTGTTAAATTAATTTTTCTCGTAAATTTGACATGGTAGCACTTGTTGATATTTAGACGCATACCATTATCATCGCACCACTTTACTAACGTATCAATATCTCTCTGCAGCAACTCAACATCAAGATCCGATTCAATAACTCTGCAAAATTTTAAATCGTCAGCATACATGAAACACTCAGAGAATTTTAGTTCATTTGCGAGATCATTAACAAACAAGTTGAACATGTCTGGACCAACATGTGATCCCTGGGGGACACCAGATGTAACCTTGTAGGAGCCCGATCGGTAGCCATTGAGGGCAACAAAGAAGGTTCGACCATCAAGATATGAATTAAACCAGTCAAAGAGGGAGCCAGTGATGCCGTAAGCGTTTAATTTATACAAAAGTATATTGTGCGGAACACGATCAAAGGCCCTACTAAAATCGGTGTATATCACGTCCACTTGTTTGCCCGAGTCAATGGCACCAACCAGTGTCTCCTTGAAAGTCACTAGGTTCGTACATGTAGATCTGGAACTCACAAAGCCATGTTGAGAGTTACTGAGGTAAAGTTTCAAATGAGACTGAATATAGGGACAAATCATGGATTCGAAGACTTTGGCGAAGGTAGATAATATTGAGATAGGTCTATAGTTACCTACATAATCACGATCGCTGCTTTTATGAATTGGTACCACCTGGGCTACCTTCCAAAAATTTGGGAAAATTCCTGTGGCAAGTGATCTATTAAATATTTGTAACAAGGGAGCCACCAGAGACGAAGCACACATGGAAACAAAATAAGGGGGGATTCCGTCGGGTCCAGCGCCTTTTCGACGATCCAGAGCTTTCAATTTGTTGAGCAAGGTTTCAAAGTCAATTATAGGTGCTGTCAAAGGTAAACTGGAAGCTAACATGTTCTGCATGTATTCTGATGGAGATGAATGATTAGTCACATTTTGTTGACTGTACATGGCAGAAAAATGAGCAGCAAACATTTCTGAAATACTGACACCATCTGATGATGATATGATGCCGTCAGTCATTGTTAAGGGATAAGAACTAGTTCCACCTCGCTTGTCCTTAATATAAGCCCAAAATCGTTTTGGATCCTTGCTTATTACAGTCTCCAGATCACTGACATATTTATTGTAACAAGAGGCAGCCATAACAGAGCACCGTTTACTCAGCAGTTTCAATTCGAGCTCATCCATCGGGTTTTTATATATTCTAAATCGCTGGCGTACCTTTTCCTTTTCTCTTAAAGTTCTTATTAAATTTTTATCGAACCAAGGAGGGTGCGTCTTATGTTTACGTACGGCAGGGGGATTTTGCATTGCTATAATATTGTTAATTTTGTCGTAGAACATACCGAGCATATCATTCACATCGTGCGTGCCACCAAATAAAAGGTTCCAGTCGATCTCACTCAAGCTTTTACAAATTATGTCGTAATCTAATTTGTAAAAATTTATTCTTTTGTTACTGTTATAAGGAAGTCTTTTGTCATTATTTGACTTTAAATTAATTTCAATAGGGGGATGGAAAGGGTCAATTATACTTAAGGGATCTGGAGCAGAACAAACGGAACCGAAAGTTAAGTTAGTCAACGCAAGGTCAAGTATGCGTCCCGACTTATTTGTTATATTGTTGAGTTGAATTAACTTGTTTATATGACTAAAATCAGTTAGCAAATGACCAATACCCGGTGCCATATAGCCACTATCCGACTCACTTACCAAGTTCCAATTAATATTTCCTAAGTTAAAGTCACCAACTATACACATCTTCGAACCTGACTGTTCTAGTATGGTATTACAGGAGTCCAAGAAGTGTTCTAAGGCTGAACGAAGTACAGGTGGAGGCAAATAAACTGCGCACAGAGCCAGTTGACGGATAGACCTTGTAATTGAGACGTCTACGGTTACCCACAAATCCTCACAGTTGCTTTCCCATTGAAACATGCGTTTTGAATTTAAACCCCTTAATACGGCTATAAGAACACCCCCTCCATCTTTTTTTCTGTTACACCTATCTCGCCTGTAGACTACATATCTATTATCAAATAGCTCTGAACTCATCACAGAATCATTTAACCATGTCTCTGTTAATATTATTATATCATAGTTTTCACAACAAACTTGACGATAAAAATTGTGACATTTGGTGCGTAAGCCTCGAGTTATTTATGCAATTATTCGTCGCGATCTAAGAATGTTTTCTTTAGGTGATACAGTCGTAACATTCAGTGATTAGTGTAATTACTGGCGTTCTTTGGTGGAATGGTTTTAGATGGCAAAGCAAAGGGTTGTTATCAGCTTAGAATATCTTGGTATTAGTTGGTTAGAGTAGGTACCTACCTATGTAAGTACTCGTATGTGTCACCGGATAATTCCAAACATCGTAAGATTGTAATAAATGTTGTTTATGTTTTAGACTATAATCTATGATTATGTTGAGAACAGATAATGGATTGTGGAGGTCTGGTAGGCAGCCGCACCACGTAAAATACTGGTATTCAGCTGAATCCGGTTTGACTGGAAGCCAACCCCAGTAGGTATAGTTGGGAAAGGGCTAGGCAGATGATGTGTTGAGAAGAAATAATTTCGAATACACTGAATCACACCCAAATTCAATAGTTTACAATACTTGTCTTATCTAGAAGAAATTATAAGTAAGTAGGTACTTGTAAATATACAATCTTACGCGACTTATAATATTACAATCATGCGATACAAATGCAAAAAAATACATCATCTGTGAAAATGTCAACTGTGTAGCTATCACGGTCCGTGAAATACAGTCTGGTGACAGACAGAGACGGACAGACAGACATACGGACCGACAGACGGACGACCATTGCGTAGGTAGCTAGGAAAAAAATAGGTAAGTTTGCCTACGCTGATCGCCTGATTTAGGTATAGGTACCCTAAGTATACCTACATGAACTTCTTTTCTCTGATTTGATTCAACCCAAATTAACCAATGAATTAGTACTTAACCGTGTCAGAAAATGTTTTATCAGTACCTACTTACATACAGTGGAAAGATTTTTAAATCTTTAGGTAGGTAGGCACTATTTATTTAAAGTAGATAAGTAATACAATAATAACATTAGTATTGTATCTGTGTGAACCAAAGGCAGATCGCAGATAATTGTTTTCACTTTCTAGCATTATTTCTCATTCCCTAAAAAAAACATTTCATCAATCATAAAATATAAAATCCGCGGGCAAACCCGCGCGCCGGCGCTAACTTGCTAGAAACACAATTTTGACACACAATCACGCATGGACTGGAACAATTTGGCAACACGCGTTGTTGCCAAATTGCGTCTTGAATGGCAACGTCGCATCGCCGCGTCCGTCACTCGATAACCTTGGCGCTTGTTCGAATTTTCGAACAGCGCCATCTACTTAAAATGTTCACCGCACGTAAACTCGTAACACAACAGCAATGAACTTTTTCTCGGTGGTTCTATAAATTTCTGTCAGATGGCGCGATTCAGGTCACTCACACATGTAAAGATTTTTCGTTTTTTATTGGGTCTAATTCTCATAGAAAGACTGTTTTTTTTCTAAAATTTGGGCGATAGGCGATCACAATACATTATAAAATCTCATTATACTTGCTTTATTCTGCAGAAACTGTTTATTTACGGAGATTACAGCTACTGAAAAATGTATGGCGAGGTCTCTTTAGGGATCCCCCTTAAGGGGGATCCCTAACGGCCGGATCAATAACCTACCAAAAGATTAATCCGGTCAACTACTCGATTTTAACCGTGTAGTTCTGTACTATATAGTTTACTTTTAGGTAGGTTCTAAGAGTTACGTCTTAGGACATCCTTATTATTAATGTTTTTTATTGTTAAATCTAAGTACATTAAAACAATTGAATAAAAGGTCATATTATAGCGTCCACAACTCTTTCGTATTAATCAGGTAATCGCCATTTTGAAGGCAGTGGTGGTCGACGCTAAAAAATATGAAAATTGTAGATTTCGTTCACGCATACTCCAGTACCTATAGGGATAGTGGTTTGCTCATCATTTGATTATTTGACGAATTCATCCATTTTTCGAACTTATACGTAATGATAATGGTACTTATTGAATTTTTTCGGCATCCAAAGTCGAAGTTTAGCACCCTGTGTTTGTTCTCTTTTTTATTTTATACAAAAATTACACCCTCACAAGTAGATACGATTACAAATATAACACATGTATCATTCTAAATATCATGATAATGAGAACTAGAAAAAGTCCAGATTTAAATGCAAATCCAATAACACGTAATAAGCGTAAGCATATGCGTTTCCAAACGTCTTTTATAATGCGCACAGCAAAGGAGTGGAACTCTCTGCCTGCGTCTGTGTTTCCAAAAGCTTACAGCCCTAATCTCTTCAAAGTTAGAGTGAACAGGCTCCTTCTGGGTAAGCTCGCTCCATCGTAGACTTTGTCTCTGTCATATCTGACATTGACTAGAGTCAAGAGCAAACCCATCACCAATAAAAAAAAAAAAAAAAAAAAAAATATCGGATCATATCCAGCGAATAGTTACCACTACTTTATTTTAGCAAAAAATCGTAAACCATATTGTTTTTTTAATTGTTATGTGGGTGATCGACGCACGAGCCATACGGTTTTAAGAACGACGGTCGTTGACGCTGATCGACTAGCGAGCTAAACAGTCGTGTCTCCAGCGATGAATGCGAATTGAAGACGTCTTGTTCAGAATCTAAAGATTTGTGTTATCTCGCTACCAAATGATTAGTACCACTACTTTTGTATTGGAGTTTGGGCACAATATAAATATTTGGGTGTCCGAAATCCACATTTTGGCCTCGAAAACCACAGCTACCTTTGCAACGTTGTTATTTTTTGTCAAGATTAGATACATTTTTTAATTACTTAACATAATTATGTATAAAAAATGACAAACGTAGAACGCAAATGGCATGATATCTTGATTTTGCCCTTTTGCATCTTTTCTGCAAGAGAAAAAGTTGTTTTCGTATGAGTACCTATATTTTGAGTAAATTTAAGTAACCTTTTGAAAGGTGTAGTAGGTAATCGATAGACTCTTTAATGTCATTCAACTGAGTTTTCATTTCAGTAATATTATCTCGCATGAAATTCATTGTAGTGGGTACTGGTTAATTTTTGTAGCATCTCTGCGATATCCTTACGGAAATCCTGAAGTATGTTTGCACAGCTACAATATTGCTCTGGTTGCTTACGCTTCCATTGCGTTACTTGACGCTCCATGAAAATTCATTTACTGATTAACGAGCTACTCGCGCGAGACGGTAGTCGCTGTACGTTCATGATTTGCACCACACTCTCAAGCTGAGGTCTGTGCAAGACGCTAACACAGTACAACATATTTATGCTGTGACGGTAACTGACGTGAGCGCTAGCGCATCATTTATCCCAGATGAGCGAGACCAAAAATCAGAGTTCGTCTTTTTCCCCGCGGGGAAGTCACAAGTATAGGTATTTTAGACACTTACGCGTTTGTTTTCTGTAACTTACTGGTGGTAAGTTCGGTAATACTAATAACCTACTAATAATATAAATTAACTAGCACTTCGTCCGCGCGGTTTAGTACTTTCCCCTACGAACTTAAACACCTTCCACCACTTATCAACTTTCCCATAAAGGGATTGGTGAGGCAAGTAGGTATATTGTAATGTACATTACCTCTCCAAGTACATTATAGGAGTTAATAACGTTCTGTAAGTTGATTATACGATTGCTATTAAACAAAATGCTCCTATAACTGCGCCCAAATTCAGGGTTGTAGCAAGTTACAAGTATCGTATAAGCGTTAAAAAAGTAGTCTTTTAGAAAGTTATAAGCACATATTTTGCTAGTTGGGTAGTTTACTTATGATTGATAACCAAAAATTACGAAATTAAAAATACACCGTGATAGGCCACCGGGAATACCTTCCCTTTGGTTAATTAACTAGGTACATCGACCTACACGCGGTCGATACAACTCGCAAAGGCCAACGAAATATTTCATGTCGCTGACTAATCACAGCCTTTGTACAACCACTATCCATTCAGCATCCGCGAACAATCTACCATATTATATCCATATTCAATACAATTTTGAATACACATAGCGATTGTAGGTATGTACGAGGTTAAGGGTGCTTTTCTACCAGTTGTAGCTAGGCGTCGCGGCGCGAAGAATAAATAATCCACGAATGGGATAACTTTATTTTACAAGCATGGCTCTCGCAGCTCCGGTGGAAAAGCGAGAGATGTGTGTGAGGTAGGTACCCGAGCGAGGAATGTGTGTGGGGGATGTGCGCAAAACGATGTAGGTAACTGAAAGCGGCACGCAGGTGACAGAGTCTGCTATGTAGGTGTCTAGCAGACTCTTTCACCTGCGCGCCGCTTTTCAGACATAGGTATGCATCCTGGTACCACTTAGCTTCACATACCTACTCGTAGTTTCACAGCTTGACGCCTCCTCGTACCGCGCGATTTCGTCGAACATTTTTTGTGTTGAAACGATGACACTTTTTCCCAGCGTACTGCACATTCTCACATCGCCAAGCTACATCGCACGCCTCCGTTGGAAAAGCACCCTTACACCTATTCTACTCTGCAGTGCCTAAATTTAGAGTCGAATATGTTAGCCGAAAATTGAACTGAACGTGATAGGTATGCCTAGAGGCCTCTAAAAATAATTGTTTCCACTGCAGTTACAGTTGTATTTTTTTAGAATAACAACGCTGTCAAAACCTTTCACCAGTTATAAAAAACAAAAATTTTCTGTGTTGTTTGAAAACATTTTGAAATGTCTAAACAAAAACAGTCGTGAATTTTTGCAGTGTTTGTATTGGTACATTGGTAACATATAAAATTCCACTGACAGATGTTTGTTTTTGTTTAAAACCCCGTCATTGTTACCAAGCCCCCTTATTCGAAAACTCTGAAAAATAAATAAGCCGTAATATACCTAAATAAAAGTAGGTAGTAGGTACCAAACATCGTGCGACGCAGCCTAGTTCTATTAAGAAGTCATAAAAGAATAATGTGGAAACGGCACCCTACCCTAGTAAAAAAATCATGCACTTGGTGGCGATCCGGAACCAATCAATAGGTACCATATATAGTAAACACATTAGTCTTGAATTTGAAAACATGGAACATAATTATGCTCGTTTTCACATCACGTCAATGAATACCATGAAAACAGCGCGCAGTTGGAATTTATACCCTTGGACAGTGAAGTAGAAAATAAAACACAGTCCATTTTGTGGTGGATATGTTTGTCAATATTTGCGTGCATGCAACTAAAAGTTAACAACTTAGGTACTTACCTACAGTTTTTGCGGACATCGCACTCCGTAGGTTAGAAAAAGTAAGTACAGAATAAACGAAAATATTTAGGTGGCAAAACAAATTATTTTTCAACACATTTGCTCAAAAAATGCATTTACGAAGCCTGTATGCATTGTTCGAAAGTTAAAAATTATGCACCACACAATGGAGCGTGCGGCAAAGTAGGTACTCTCACCTAAGTACATATTTTACCGCAAACTCCGTTGTATAGCGCCGTGCGTATTCTTTACGGTTTTTTTTTAATTTCCATAAAAATTAATAAGAATTCCACCAAGGAGTTTCACATCACGAGAATAAATAAGCTGAATGATCGAACCTCCTTGGAAGCGCTTTTACTGTACGTTTGTCTCATTTTAATATTATAGAGAAAATGAGAGAAGATAAATAAAAAAAATAAAGTATGTGGTTCTAATTTTCACCACGCGCATGTGGCGCCCTTTGCAAATTCGCGCCATTTTCATATTAGAAACGTCAAAGATTGTTGCGACTTTCCGACTGATTTCTAGAGACAAAAAGTTTGTTTCACTACTTATTGTAATGTTTTCTCGCAAATGTGTCGAAAAACGTTGTATGACACACGTGCGGATTTGGTTTTTACAAACTCGTGACTATGGTAAGCCCTCGACTTCGTCTCGTGCTTACATTCGTCTACTCGTTTGTAAAAACCAACTTACCGCACTAATATCATAAATAACTATTGTGCAATCGTTTTGGGAAAAACATAAAAGATGCGCGAACAAATGATTTATCAAGCAGTTTGTTACAGTTGGTGGCATTTACTTTAGTTCGATCACAGATTTGATGTCACCAACTGCATTAGATTGCTTGAAAAATCATTTGTTCATAAGTTTTTTTTAACCGACTTCAAAAAAAGGAGGAGGCCTGATGATTCTCAAATCGTTTTTTTTTTTGCTTTTTTGTGTTTGTTACCTCATTCTCCATCATTTATGAACTGATTTGATTAAATCTTGTTTTATGTCAAAAGGATTACTTCTCGATTGGTCCCATTTAAATTTTATCAAAATCGGTTCAGTAGTTCGGTTTTTAAATGTAAATAGCTGGAAAAAATATGTGGAAAAATCCATACAGGTACCTATACGAAATTGCGTGATCTGCTTTCCTGTACTACTAAAAAGTGAAAAGTAAAAAACTTTCACAAAAAAAACCGACTTCCAAAAAAACTTATTTCGGAAGTCGGTGTTAAATTACGAAGAAACAACCAAAAACACCGACTTCAGAAGTTGTATTTTCCCGTACTGGTCTTATTTCAATTTGGTGATGATCTGATACAGAACTTCACGGAATTCGGCAATAAATGATACCTATCAATTCTCCCTGGTTTGCTGAACTCGTATGTATGTTTATTGTTTTCACCAGCTCATAACATAAAATCACGCCAGTACGCTGTGAATGGGTACGCAGATGCGTTCAAGTCAATCTGAATTTCCCATGTTTTTGGTTTTCAATTCGGGCATAACTTTATTGAAACCGATGTTGATTATTATTTTTGCGTTGGGTTTAGCTATAGGTATTGCATTTCAGCCGCGGGGCACACAATGTTATTGTCAATTTTTTAATTCAATTTTATTTTTGTTTGTACACCTCCTACATTGTGTGTTTGCATTGTTCGTTGAACGTTAAAGATAAACCAGTGACCTCCTTAACTTCAAGTCAATAAAATCTTGTAAAGTAGCATATTGTAAGGTTTATGTCAATCACAAAGCAAAGTTGCTATGTGCAGCCAATCGATTCTGTAAGCATGTAGTAGTGAAAGCTTGGGTAAAGTGATCACGAAGTGAGCTGTCATTCCATCTTATTTGTATGGTTTGACAGCTCACTTGTCGTTCACTTCGCCTAAGTTTTGACTTCGATATGTTTATAGAATCGCACCGCTCTGGTTTGGACTTGGACTGTGAAGGCACACAAAGAAACTCCTTAACGGTAAATAGCGCAACCACCCAATAAGGAATAATGTCAATTTAGTTATTGTGATGAGTAGTGATAGGTACTACTCAAAAGTGAATAATAAAATACTTTTTACCAAAAATACGACTTTCAAATAAAAAAACACTAAGTAGGTACCTACCTACAAAGTTTTAAAATAAAAAAGTAATTTCATTATCAAACCGACTTCAAAACTGAAATTTATTCAATTAAAAACTAAAAACGTAGAAAAAAAACTGAGACTTAGGTAAGTACTTATCTTTTAAAAATCTGAATTAAAAACGCCAACTATTTTTTGAGGCCCATACAAGAGACGTGTGTTTTGGAGTGTTTTTGCTCGATTTTAACGGCATATTAATAGGGTATTATAACAAAGGCAATACATACAAAGTGTCAACAAAATATAGGTAGGTACCCACCTACTTCAAACTATTCAATACTTGCACTTCGCCCGCGACTTCATCCGCGCGGATTTAGTAGGTACCTACTCCACAAACTTCAACGCCCCGTATACCCCCTTATAATGGTTAGTTTTGGAAAATTAAGCACAACGATTTTCATTAATTATTAAGCCATTTCTACTTATTCTATGGTCTCAGGAGGCCCTAGCAGCAATCGCCTTCGCCACGCTACCGTTGACAGAATCTGACTTGTCTCGAGCCCAGGTTCAGAGCAACTGTTCACCCCGCTCACTCCGTCAGGGGTTGATTATGCAAAAGTTGTGTATTGTATTGTATTGTAGGTACATCTGTTTCAATTATTCCACTTTTAGTTTATTCCTAGCATTCCCACGTAAATTGAAGCAAGCAATAATGTCCTCCCCTAAAAACTTAATCACCCCTTAATATGTATGTAAATAGTTTATTTTCGAAAAATCCTAACATTTGTCATTCATATTGTTTTATCGAAATCATTTAAATGCCGTGTTTCAACTTCATCAGATTCTCCCCAGTTCGCTCAAGTCGTGACATTTTTCTTACTTCGAGCATGTTTATTACCGTCGTAACTTTTGAACGAAAAGTCCGATTTGAATAATTTAAAGTGTAATTTACACGGACATAATCAACCTTAATCATTACACAATTTAAACATCATCTATACATCTATACATATAATAAAACAGTAACGAAAGAAAAACTGTACATTGAGAATTTTCGAGAAAAAATAAGTGGCTTTTGTTAGAAAAACGTAACTGATGACAAAAAGTGACTTTTTAGAATTTTTGTCTGTTTGTCTGTTTGTATGGTACGGCTTCACGCCAAAACTACTGGATAAGATTGAATTGAAATTCGAAAGCAAAAAATTTGAAGCAAAAATGTTCTTTGTAAACCAAGGAAGACTTTAGGCTACATATTATCACGCCGTATGTTATGGGAGGTAAGCAATATTGATTTAAAAAGGTTTTTATTCGTAATTGAATGCACAAAATAATTGAATGCACAAAAAGACATGTTAGTTAGTTGCAAAACCATTTAGATATTTTTTACACCTAAACCTGATAGGAATTGTAGCAATCTAGAAGAAATCAACTTATTATCTACAAAATTCTGATACCCGTAATGCCATCTGTTGACCGAAAAAAGTACTAAGTATCAAAAGCATGAGAATTACACCAAAATATATTTTTTAGTTACTAATGGTACTTTTAAAACGTCATAAACAGTGATTCTTTTGATACAAAACTTACCGTTATGCATTTGATGCATAACGTAAAAAAAAGATTTGGTCTGATTGCTCCACTGACGTTATTTTAATTTTTTTTTGAACGGTTAATTCTCTCCACTCAACCTGTAAAGCACCCTGGTTGCTTCTGTACACTTGGACGGAGCTAGGCCGGCAAACTTAGCCAGGACACCTACGCACAACGGAGTCCATACTCTACACTATCCGTTGCGGGGTTTTTTTTATGGATGGGAAATCATCCAAATGACTTCTTCCGCTCTGGGTAGACTGGAAGGGAGTGTCAGACTCTTACTGACTAAAACCCATCTGTGTTTCTCCATATGATATTTGCGTTCCAGGGTCACGGTGACTCTTTCGAACAAATTCCGCAACCCTAGCAGGCTCTGGCCCTAACGGGCCCCGTCTACTTAGCTGACATCTCTTGGAGGCGCGCATGGAACACAACGCTTCGTCGACCCGGACCAGTGGCGCTATATAGGGTGTATAGCTCCATCCCTCCTTCTCGCTCGAACGACTCACGCTTTAACACGTCATGGTAGGGCCGCTGGTTGTTATCGGGGCGCGAGCCACCCAACGCTCGCTGTCCGCAGGCCCGTGCCTACGGTGGCCGAGAATCGCCCTGCGACTCCTGATGCCCGGGGCGTCTTCTTCTGTTTCGGCGGCTAAGGCGTGACGTTTGCCTCTCCTTCACGCGGCCCGCTCCTTCCTTTACTAAAGTGACGGCGTCCCACGCCTCCGCGCTCTGGACCATGGAGTGAACCAGAGCCGGTAACGAGAGGTCGCCGTCGCTGATCGCCTCGACGAAGACACGGCGGTGCTCCGCCCAAGCAGGGCAGACCTTCACCGTATGCTCCGCCGTGTCCTCTGTGGAGGTTGACTTCTCTTCTGGTTGGTTTTCCCATGGAAAACTTTATGTAGCTCTATCGCGTGTTAACAACCTTAGCAAGCTTCATCAAAATCGTGTATCATCATCATTATCCACAGTCCAACTTCGCTCACTGCTGAGCATAGGCCTCTCTTTTCGTGTGCCAATCCCCACGGCCCAGCGGCCCATCCAAGGTGTGTTCCTCTCGATACCTCCGTTTGTTGATTTTCTTTGCCAATTGAAAGGATATGGCCAAGATAAACATATCGGTTAGTCATCTCCAACAATTCATTTCCAGATTTGAATCGCTGAAGGTGTTTGCCATAACCTTCGTCTTGGTCCTATTCATCCCAAGACCCAACTTAAAAGAAGGATCTTAAAGATTTTGAAGCATTTTCTGGGGTTCATCGAAGTTCTCAGTGAAAACCACAAAGTCATCTGCAAATCTTAAGTGAGACAGTTGGGCAGAAAATTGACGTTAATACCGCTATAGTCCCAATGTATACCCACATTTTTAACGACATCTTCTAAGACTGCTGTGAATAGTTTCGATAAAATGAAATAAGCATTATCATTACAACGTTTCTCACGAAAAATTATTTGAACAGAAGAGGTGATACTCGACGGCGCGTTGTGTTCAAGGCGCGTCACATAAAGATGTCAGCATAAAGACGAAGCCCGCTAGGGCCAGTGCCTGCCAGGGTTGCGGAATTTGTTCGAAAGAGTCACCGCGGCCCTGGAACGCAAAGGGCATTGGAACACAAATGGGTCAGTCAGAGTCTGACACTCCCTTCCATTCCGCCCAGAGCGAAAGGAGTCATTTGGTGTTTTCCCATACATAAAAAAGAGGCAAGCAATGATAGATATTGACTGTTCGTATTAGATATACGAACACATTGATCTTACCTAGCCACATCATTTTACAATACATACACGCGAACGAAGTCGCGGGCAACAGCTAGTTATATAATAAATTACCTCCGAAACCAATGAGCCAAAAATTTAAAATGAAACCTCGGTCTTGCTAGTTTTATTTACTCCTAGAATAAGATTCAAGATTCTAAAATATTCTAAGAGTAAAAAAAACTAGGCATGAAGCCGAAGAAGATTCTAGATTCCAGAATCTTCTTCGGCGTCATGCCTAGTACTTAACTATTTATTTATTGGTTCAAAGATGAACCAGCTTTTGAGAAAATACATTATTTATTATCTAGGTTCTGATCAAGAGCGTCGCCAGACGATAAGCCAGGGGGGGGAAGAAAAATAGCAAATTTTTCAGAAACCCTTTTTCCAAAGAACTGATGAAGTGATGGCTGCTGAGGTGTGCGTTTGAGATTGCATCGCAATAAAAAGTATAAATTGGATTATTTTTACAAGCTTTTATTTAACTTGTAATGTAATATGTATGTAACTATGTTTGTTTGGGTGGATTCTTAAAACTCAATTTTGAAACAGATATAACTTCAACCGATTGAGCTGAAATTTTGTATACCTACACGTTTAGTTTGGATGACAATGCATGGTTAGCTGTATGACGGCATTCGACATCCAAGATGGCGGGCTAGGGGCTAGTTATTTTTAATGCACTCCTGCAGTAGGGGTATCAAATGAAAGGGTTAGTTGAAAATAACTCGAAAATAAAGATACGTCACTCTAAATTCAATGTCGGACTTCTAAATATGGCGAACAAATTTTTTATGCTTTCCTACAATATGGGTAGGTATCAGATGAACGGACCTGAACATGATGCGTTGAATAATATGAACAGACTGAGAAACCTATCCAGCAATAACAAAAAAAAAAAATTAAAAGTAAAAAAATCCTACATTATCCGTGATGGACCTAAGCCTAACTTTTTTGAAAATATTCTATAGCCTATGTCCATGATCCGTATGAAAACTATGATTATGTAACCCAAGGTGTGAAAAAATCCTTATATCGCGATCGCTGCGGAATCTATTGACAATAGAGCAAAGTGATGTACTAGTTTTATAGAGGTCATAAATATCTACAAAAAAGTCCGCGATACCATGCGTCTAACTATTATGGTTAAGTCACCATGACCTCTTTTTTTTCCAATTATTCAAGCAAATCCCTGGTGAAATGAAAAAATGGTAATTTCGGTATCATGATATTAATCTTTATCCATTTAAATAGTTTAATGATTAAGGTTGATTATGTCCGTGTGAATTACACTTTAAATTATTCAAATCGGACCTTACGTTCAAAAGTTACGACGATAATAAACATGATCGAAGTAAGAAAAATGTCGCGGCTTGAGCGAACTGGGGAAAATCGTATCAATGCTTCGTCCGATGAAGTTGAAACACGGCATTTAAATGATTTCGATAAAACAATAAGAATAACAAACGTTTAGTCCTACATAAGGGGTGAAGCAGGGGTGATTAAGTTTTTAGGGAATCACATTATTGCTTGCTTCAATTTACGTCGGAATACTATGAACAAACTAAAAGTGGGGTAATTGAAACAGATGTACCTACCTAACAATTTTTGCATAATGAACCCCTGACGGAGTGAACGGGGTGAACAGTTGCGCTAAACCTGGGCTCGAGACAAGTGAGATTTATGTGTTCTAAACATGAAAAGTCTGCGTGTGTTAAAACTTATAATACTTTTACCTATATCTACTCGTGCGAAGCCGGGGCGGGCCGCTAGTTTTAATAAATATAAATCAAAGTACAATTTTCTTCAGCCAAACAGTTCGTTCGTTCTAGGTATTCTATGTGTCCCTCACAACACCTTAAGGGTCGAGAAGTTGGAGTCGCGCCACAATATGAATTTCAAGTCGTTGGTGGTGCGAGTTCCGACTCATCATAATGAGACCTTCCTCAAGGAAGAGTTTTAAGAGAGCAACACGACGCCTTCACTTCGTGTACAAAAGCTTATTACTTAGTGGTTTTTAGAGATAGGTATGTGTAAAAATAGTTATTTGTTATACAAGAGTGCAAAGTTGCTTTTTAACCGCGTGTTCAATTTTGATGACCGAGCAAGCGAAGGAATCAAAAGAGCACGAGGTGAAAAATCTTTGCACTCGAGTGCAACACGTAACTTTTCATTCCACCTCAGCGAGGAAATGACTAAATGCAAAAAAAAAATGTTTACAATCACAAGATAGGTACACTTTTATTTCAGTTTAGGTATTAATTAGGTACTACATTATGACAGGTAAGTATTACAGAATAATCTTTAAAGTATAACAAAATAATACTAAGGTATAATTAAGAAAATTTTAAAGTAACGTTGCTACAGTTATTTCAATTGAGTGTAATATTTTTGTTTGGTACTGTAATATTGGTGTTAGTCACTTGTGTACTGTTTTTCGGTAAACTATCTGTCATACTTAATAGTTGTACCGATTCATCGGATTCCCTTGGCGTGAATGTTGGAGAGAGAGGGAGATGGTTAGGTGTTTCATAACGGCTTATTTTTGATGTAGAAGGGCCAGTCCAAGGATCCGATTGAGGCCCTTTCAGTGTAATGGCTCCTACGATGCCTTCACATACTTATTTTGGATGGAATCCTCTATGTATCCCTCTACAACTGCATTGGACTTCAGGACAGGGACAGGGACAGGAGATCAGCTCCGGAATCAGCCAAAAGTGTGGCTGAAGTTCGTCGGAAACAATGACCCGTGTACAACAGGGGTTCTGGAAGTTCAAGAAATGTTGCTATTTCTCGTGGGATACTGCCAATTTTATTAGTACCCATAGGCTGTCTAACACACTTTCCATTGCGATACTGTAGAAAAATTCGATTGATTGGAGTGTTAGGCGGGCGTAAGGCTTGATATTTCTCAACAATCGTTACGTATTCCTTGCGAATGACGAAGTTGCGGTCTCTTTTTGTCTTTGTATTAGGTAAATTAATTAATAGTAAGTCATCTGAATGTTTCTCAATGTTTTTGACATTAAGTTGTGTTAGTTCATTAGTTCGACATGCTCCGTTTATTCCAATAATAAGAACAACCTGTAACGTAAAGAGTATTGTAGTAGATAAATGAATAAAATTGATATGAACGCATAATTATGCCTATCAACATCTACTAAGTATACTATTTAATTGAGATTAATATACTTAAGTAGATACTGAATGTACAACAGACTTACTTTTGCCGCCAAAAATACGGAATCGGGTGCTTCGTTAAGAAACTTTTCAATATCAGATACTGTGAAAACCTTCGATTTTTTTGGTTGATGACCAGATGAGGCTCTTTTTAAAAATGCCACTAATTTAGGATAGGTATCGATATGTATGTCTTTTTTCATCTTTATTGTTGCTTTTAGCATCGAATACGTACTCCATAGAGTGCTTGCTTTCCTGTTCTCGGATAATTCTATAAAATATGCCAGCAAAACGTTTTCTGAGAAAGTTTTGGCTCCTTTTGCTAGTCGCCACGTGTTGAACATATCGTACTGTTTTAAATACTTCTCGCGTGATTGTTGAGGGAGAAAGCTCATTTGCGCATTATTAACAGTTTCAGTCAATTCTGTTGTCGTCAAACAAACTTCCTCGTCGCTAGAATCACTCATTTTAGTTTTTTCACTTGTTTTCAAGTTTCTTGTTTTTAATATAAGGTTTAACAATGACGTGAAAAAATGCCGCGTAAAGAACCGCGTACAAAGCAAATTGAAAAAAGAACACCAAGAAGGTTCCGAGTCTGAGTTTTTAACAAATTAAAAAAAAGTTGTATGATAAATTCGGCACCATAGAGGTAGCAGTAAATAGGTTTAATGTTTTTTATAATTCACAAACTTAGTGCACACGATGTTCTAAATTCAATTTACTTTATCCTCTAGAGAATAAAAACGGCTTTTCCACTCAGATATTGAAGATTAAAAATACTCTTTCCGAGATGGTGGGATGAAAATACTCTTTCCGAGATGGTGGGATGAAAATACTCTTTCCGAGATGGTGGGATGAAAATACTCTTTCCGAGATGGTGGGATGAAAATACTCTTTCCGAGATGGTGGGATGAAAAAAATATTATTATATTGTTGATTGTATAGTCATTCATTACGGTTGTTTTTTTTTTCATTGTAAGAATAAAAATTGAGTAAGTAAGTATAAAGAAAGACGGTTTTTATTTAACACATAGCAGTCTAAAGGAAACAACTAATTTTAAAAACAAAATTGTAAGTACCGACTTACTTATTTTATTTTAAAAAAATGGTACCTACAACAAATAAATTTTTCAAAAATCTTTGACACATTTTTTAGGTTGGTTTACTCAGAAATAATAAAAAAAATGTTGCGGAATTCCTGCCAGGGTTGCGGAATTTGTTCTTAAGAGTCACCACGGCCCTGGAACGCAAAGGGCATTTGGAGGAACACGGAAGAGGCTCCGCCCAGAGCGGAAAGAGATGGTTTCCAAAGCTTAAAAAAAATAAAATAAATATGTAGCTACTTAGCATTCTTGATAGTTGGTTAGGTAGCCGAAAAACTTACCGTATCTACCTTTAAGGATTATTTGTGCAAAATTTGAACAGAATCTGTTAAATAGTTTTCTCGCCAATGCTCGAAAACATCACCTTGCGTTTTTACGTAGGTAATATTATTAAGTAGGTAAGTATTCCTTTTATTTCTTCCATGTTTGCCTTTACTAAATAGCCGTTAGGTAGGTACATTTAAATCCCTTTTTCTAATTTTATGTACTTAAGTGAGTAGGTACCTACTTAAAAGATGATTATTACGCTAATTTTTCCCACATAAATAATAAAGTAAAAGTGAGGTAATCACTGATGGAGTTCTGTAAACCTTAAAAAAGTACCTAAGTTAGTAGGTAAGTACCTACTGAGTGAGTGAGCATGTGCTAGTTATAGTCGAAGTCGAGCATCTACTCGAATGTGTTATAATGATTCTGAACTTGGTAGTAATGAATATGTGTAACGCACACACAATCACATTTATGTAACAAAGAAAGTGACCTCTCGGAACGGTCTCACGTAAACTTGCGCAGTTACCTTTTTAGCAAGTGTACCTACCAGCATGGTGTCGTAACAACTTGTTTATCTTGTGTATTAAAGGTAGTTAGCGCCTTCCTTCTCTGAACACTTTCAGCGATGCTGGCAGACGGACAGGTTACATTGTTTTCAGTTACTTGGCACGAAAGATGTGAGCGGTGGTTGCCAAGAATAGAATTTTAGCTTTCATTGTAAGATCAAAAATAAAGTTCACCTATTGAATTCTTTCGATTTTTTTAGTAGGTAAGTAAGTATAAGTATTTTTATGAAAATGATGTCATTTTTGCACTAAAAATAATACTTTTTAGTGCTATATGTTGTTCACTGAATTATCTGGGGGCACCCGCTACTCGAGCCAAAGGAATCGGGCTTTCCTTATATTTTCGAGCCCTTATTCTTTCGGTCTGGATAACTGCACTAGAGCCTGAATTCTCAGAGTAAAATTGTTGGGGGACTAACCCAACAACTATAATGTCCTCCCTAAGTAGGTACCTAAGTATTTTTAATTGGCTTAGCTTTTACTGTAGGTACCCATGTAGGAAGTACAGTAGGTATACTGCAGTGCGATTCTGTAAACATGTCGAAGTGAACACTTGAGCGAGGCGGACGACGGGTGAGTTGTCAAACCATACAAATAAGATGGAATGACAGCTCAGTTGTCGTTCACTCCGCCTAGGTGAACATTGTGAGATGTCGACAGAATCGACCGGCAGATTCACTGACTCACTAATGATCATCAAAATCTTTATGGTATTTCCTGAAGTACCAAAAAGCTGAAATTTGATAACAGGCTAGGCAGGCCCACAAAAAATTTACAAAAAAATAAAATCTATAACTTCAACCCTCCAAATTCTAAGTGGGTAGGTACCTACATACAGATCTGTCTACTGGGCTATTTTCATAGGGTAGGTCTACCTACTACCCAAGCAGCACACATAGCTGTACAGTCACTGGACAACAGAATTATTGAAAACTCGAGGCTGTAATGCTTTCTGTACAAGGGCTGTATATCCAGCTACACAGCTCTTATAATTCTAAATTTGGCCCCAAATTAACCAGCCCCGAGCTTTATAGTAGCTTGTTAACAGCTTCCAGAGCATTTAAGAGCTGTACATGGGCTGTACAATGGCTTATACTGCTGTCAATTGGCCACTATCCCAGCTCCTTTAATTCTCTTAAACAGCCAAAAGATGGTTTACGGCTTAGTAACGGCTATTGTTAAATCTACAACGAAGTTAGCAACAAAAAACTACACTTCTGGACACATCTATTGGCCCACCTTAGAGTTTAGGTTTCGATGGCCCCTACCGAATTATGATTGCTAGATTGAACAAAAACTGTTGATGCAGTTTTAAACCTGATACATTTTACCATCTTTTTCGATCGTATTGTTTTAAATTTGAATTCAGAATACCATACGACATGGAGCTACGCCTAACAAGTCGGATATGCGCCTTGTTAAAGGCAATTGATTTTTGAATAAAAAACATGTTTTATCAAATAAAGGTTTAATTTAATAACGCGTGTTGCCTCCATGGGCATCTACCACAGCTCTCATACGATTAGGCATAGAGTTTATCAACCGCTCTATGAAATTTTGAGGGATCATCTCCCATTCCTCTTCTATGGCAGTTTTCAACTCCTGCATCGTCTGGGCAACTGGCTGACGAGCCCTAACACGTCTTTTTAGCTCGTCCCACATGTGCTCAATGGGGTTCATGTCTGGGCTTCTGGCTGGCCAGTCCATAACTGTGATGTTCACATCCCGAAGATATTCCCTGACGATGCCGGCCGCATGGGCTCTTGCATTATCATGCATAAAAAGGAAATTTGGGCCCACATAGTCCGCGTATGGTATCACGTGAGGTTCTAAGCACTCACGAATGTACCTTTCAGCATTTAATGTTGGCAGCCGTGGTCCTGTAACAACCTCAAGTTGAGTTTTGCCGCTCGCGGATATACCGCCCCAGACAGTCCATGAGCCACCGCCATAAGCAACCCTCTCTTCAAAGCAGCATTGTGCGAAACGCTCTCCCTTACGTCGGTAGACCTTCTTCCTTCCATCATTGCCATGTAACACAATTTTAGACTCATCAGAAAAGAGTACACGGCTCCAATCTTGCTGTGTCCAATTTAAATGACTGCGTGCGAAATGAAGGCGCGCTGTTCGGTGGGCTCGCGTTAGTTTGGGCCCATTAGCTGGCTTGTGTGGTACCATATCGCGTTCTTTTAACCTTCTCCGAACAGTTCGAGCGCTCACAGATACTCCGTGGAAGTCGCGAAGTTGGTTTTGTATCTCAATGGAGGTAAGGTGACGATTTCTCAAGCTGGTCGTCACGATGAATCGATCCTGCCTTTCAGTTGTGACCCGAGATCGTGGCCTTCCTTGGCGACGAACAAAGCCGCCAGTCTCTAGGTACCTCCGATAAACATTTCGGACCGCAGATCGACTTAAATTAAGTTGAGCACTCACGTTTCTTTGGCTGTGTCCGGCCTGAATAAGTGCCACAGCTTGGGCGGCGACTTCAGGTGAAGTATCCATAGATTATTGATAGAACCTCACCTTAATGTTAAGAATAAGTAATGTTTGTTGCAAAACCAAAGATATCAATCAGTTTTTCAAGAATTAAATCCAAGTAAACCAATAAAACCAAGTTTTCTTAGTATTCGATTGTTTGATATCAACAAACAGGCTCCAAATTGTCTTTTGTTTCTTAAAATTCTGTGTTCGAAATTCAAAAAAAGACTATTGAATGAAATTGTGAATGTGCCAGGTTCAAAACTGCATAAAAACTTTTTGCTCGACCTAATATAAAATTTTAGCTAGGACCAAACGAAACTGAAAATACAAGGTGGGCCAATAGATGTGTCCAGAAGTGTATTTGTGCAGTGCAACTAGTGTTCTGTGTACAAATAATAATTCTAATCTATAGTAAGTAATTTTTCACGTTTGTTTTGTATCTATATTGGTAAATTGTACTGCGGGTACCTACCACTTTACTGTTAATATTTATAGGTGATGTTATCAAATACACGCGCCCTCGAAATAATTAGTTTTACTAAAAATATTATACAAAATAGATACGGTGTACGAATTATTCATGGATTTTCACTCAAATTTTTCCATTTGATGAGCATTAATATCTATTTGTAACAATGAAATATTGTGTTTTTACTTTAATAGCTCTCAAATATCATGAAATCTTAAAAGATATCAGTGGTTTTTTCATGTGTAATATATATACCTCCACAAGTCCACACCGAGGGTGACCCCACGTCGTCGTCGTTCGTCGTGGTAGGGGGAGCGTCAAGCCCCTCGTATTCTGGGGGCTCTTGTTGCCACTGGCAAGCGGAAGAGTTACGTTGCCCACGTATGTGGAAGACATACGTGGGCAACGTGTGTCTTCCGCTTGCTATTGGCAACAAGAGCCGAGGAGGCTCCTGATCCGAGGCGTCCTTTGAGGACTTGATAGAGCTCGCTGGATCGTCGGGGGAATGCGGGGTCAGATTCAGACTCCGCATCTGGCGTCAGTTCGACGAGCTCTGGACGAGAGGGCGCGGGGGCCACAGCGGAGAAGTTTCTTCGCAAGCGGTCCAGACCGTCATCCTCCAACGGAATGATCTTCCCAGGAGGCGGCCCAGCGAGTGGCGAAGCTCGCTGAGGAGGGAACGCTACCCTGGAGCGACCGGTCGGAGGTTCTCCCTTCGGCGTCTTCCGGCGGGGAGCTAGACACCACTGGCGGCTCCGAGGGCGTAAGGCCAAGTTTGCGCAGGTCGTGGAGGCCGCGGTGCGCAATGTGGCCTCGAAGAGGATTCAGTCCTCTCGAAACAAGGCCATAGCAGCGTGGCCACGGCCTCCATTTTGGCGGAGGCTAACCTTTATTGCGGATCTCCGTCAGCGGACGCGATGTCTAAGCAGCGGGCGGAGGTCGCCCGTTTGACGGCCGCCACGGAGCTTTTCTTAAAGGAGAATGAGAAGCTCCGAGCAGACTTGGCCAGGCTCCGAGGAGCCGGCTCGAAGGAGGCGCCTCAAGGGGGCGCAAGCACGGGCAAAGCCACTCCCGCGCAGGAGAATTTGAAGGTGGAGCCTGCGGGTAAAGCCGGATGGCAAGTAGCCTGGGACAAAAAGAAGGCGGCAAAGGCAGCCTGGGCGGCTATAAAAAGGCAGAGGCAGCGGTGGCGTGGCGGCTGCGCTCCGCACCCCTATGGCCGGAAGCGGTAAAGAGGCGCATGACCTACGGCGACGTGCTCACCAAGGCGAAAGAGGCGGTGAACCTTGGTGATCTCGCGAGCTTGCGATTCATTGTGGTAAGCTGCCCCGTGACGGCGGCCAAGAAGATTTCGGTGGGCTGGGTTTTTGCGCAGGTTGCGCAGCAGTTTGATGCTGGAACCCAGACCTCTGAGGTACTTCCACTGCCAAGTGGGCAACCACGTGGGAGCTCTGTGCACCTCGGAGATGGGCCGCAACGGTCTATGTTCCCGCTGCGGTCAGCCCGGTCACAGGACCGGCTCTTGTAACGCCGCGCCCGACTGCGTTGGTTGTATGTGGTGCAGCTGGTAAGCCGCCCTCCGCTGTCTCCGCCACTACCGCCGTCTCCGCCGCAGCCGCCACCGCCACTGCGACAGCGACAGCCGCAGTGGAGCCCTCACAGAGGGCTCAGGAGGAGGCTGTAATGGAGTGTCAATAACGGCTCCATTAAGCCTCCTCCAGGAGGACATCAACCACTGCGCCACTGCGCCATGCTCTGAAGCGAAGTACGGCTCAGTGGCGCAGTGGTTGATATTATCCTGGAGGAGGCGTAATGGAGTGTGTGCACATGAATTGGTCCTATGCGTCTCGCATGTACCTACCTAATCCTTGATTATTCTAAACCCATTTTTTCGAAAAGGCATTTTTCCTAAATATTTATCCAGGTTCCATGGATTGGACCCTGACTTACTGACAACTGATCACATTGATTGTCCTTAACATGAAAGTTTGGTCAAAGTTGGGTCAATCTATGACGATTAGTCCAATCAACGAGGATATTAGTTGTATGGAGACTTCCGAATAATTCTCCCGCCTATGAAATTTGGCATGTGGTGAAATTAGGTGATACAGATTACAGATGTACAATAATCCAACATTTTTTTTTACGAGAAGTTAGGTTATTTTACCTAAACATGAAAATTGCTTATGAGGCTCTGTGAATATTTCCTCAGGCTGAAATACTTTCTGTTTACGTATGAATGTACTAGTTAGAATAAGTATGTACAGGAATCCAACATTTTTTCGACTTCGGTGATACCCCAAATTTAACTTTTAACATTTTGCACTATAACTTCCGCCGGAAAATTGCTCTGCCAATTTTTATGTTTTCATATGTCTTTATGTCCCTAAATACATAGGTTTGTTGAGTTATCCAAAAGATTTTCCTTTTTAAACTTGTATTTTTTCTTTTTGCTTAATTACGTAATGTGAAAAAATCCTCCGTCCATTTTTATACCTTTATTAGTCATATGATTTTATATTAAAACAGATTTATCAATAATCCAACAAATTTTCCTTTAGGAAGAACATTTTTTTTTCATTTTTACTTTATTAAGTCACGTGAATAATTGCTCAGGTTAATTCAATGAGTGTACTAAGTTATGAGTCGCTGTATTTTAATAGATTTTCTAATAAGCCAATGGAAATTCGGCCTAATACTAAAGTTTTTACAATCTCAATAACTGCATTGCCGGCCGTCGGCTAGCAACTACGGTCTAAGGTAACGGCGAGTTGTGTGTGTTGGCTGTGTAATAAAAAAAAAGTAATGTTATACTGGGGTTTGTTGAAGTGACAAAAAAAAATACAATCGAATTGAGAACCTCTTCCTTTTTTCAAGTCGGTACAATTTTCAGTGAGCTTACACGTTTTCTCATTTAGGCGCAGCGATATGTTTTCGGGTTTACGAAAAAGCGCGGTTAATTGAAAATTTTGAATATTTTCTTAAATCTAATATTCTATCACAAATACGCACAAATTTACCCATTTGAACCCAAATACAAACCTAGCAGCAAAATTCTGGAAAAAACTTTATTAACGTATCTATTGCAGTCTAGAAAGACATTTTATAAAGAAAAAAAACCTTCCTTTTGTATTAGAAAAACACCATACTCAAATAGGGCCAATGGGCTTATGCATAGTATTGTTCAAAACATCCTTTTTCGATGCACAATGTTTTAATGCATTTTTTACATTGCCAACGTGCTTTCGTGTGGCATTCGTTGCATCGTAGCTGGCTTGACAGATTCTGGGGGTAAATTCCACTCATTTGGTAGCGCCAGGTGTGCGCTGACCCTTGGTATAGCAAATCTTTTGAATTAATTATTATTTCACACGTTTCGGAGATTTTACCAAGAGTTATTTTATGTTTAAGTGTATTAGTGTTTTCTACAGCTTAATTAAATTGTATTGGTGGACGCAGATGCTGAAAAAAATTATAAGCTAACTGGTACACCTTTGGACAATACTTTTTTTTCTTAACTCGAAATCTCCTTAACTTTTTGAACATTTTTCCGCATAGTTTACAAAGTCCGTTTATTTTAAATCCATACAATTTAAGAAATAAAAATTCTTTAGAAATAGGTATAAGCGAATGTCTAAACGCCGTTGTACAGTCAACCGCACATCAGGTTATACGAAACTGTCAAAGGACAGAAACTATAGAACTTTGCCCCACTATCATCTCTTGCCAACTATATTGGGGTCGGCTCCCAGTCAAACCGAATTCAGCTGAATACCGGAATTTTACGTGGAGCGGCTGCCTACCAGACCTCCACAACCCATGTAACTGGGTAACACACAACAAAATAAATAAATAAAAATTTCTAGGCAAGAAAGAGAAGAAGGTGTCAGATTTTTCTGTTGACAAACCGTTGACAAAAGCAAATGTAGGTAGCGAAAAACAATAAAAATACACACTTAAATAAAAGACTTAACTTAAGCTAAAAATAATCTAAAATATGGCGTCGAAAAATTCCTCCGCATCGCAGACCACTGGTAATGTACCCAAAAGGCTGGCAGCATTGCCACGTCATATGGCAATGATTATCCTTTGTCCCAGGTAAAAGCCAGCCGTAGGGTCACGCGAAGTAGCTCGCTGTCCGATCAGGTCAGGCCAGAGTCGACGGCGCGTTTCACTCCAAACGCCCCGGAAAGAGCAGTCAGCAACGGAGACGGGGCCCGCCAGGGCCAGAGCCTGCCAGGGTTGCGGAATATGTTCGAAAAAGTTACCCTGGAAAGAAAGGCACTAGGAGGACTAAGGGTGGGTTTTAGTCAGTAAAAGTCTGACACTCCCTGCCGCTCCACCCAGAGCGGGAGGGGTCATTTGATGATTTCCCATCCAAAAAAAAAAGGGTCACGCGAAGTGTCAACTAAGCGTCTTGACAGATCTTTAAACAAGTAATGAGCACTCGGACCCCACGATTCATTAAATTAATTTTCATTAATTTACATTTTCTGTAAATTACTGGGGCGGGATCTGGCATTGTCTTTTCTCCAAGTGATTTTAAACCTTAAGAGCGTGTATTCGATTCGCGACAAAAACTTCATGTTTTTTCAATTTTTCAAGATCAAAATCGTAATGATGTGAGCGGATTATTTCACAGAATATTACGGTTTTAGAAAGATTAAGTTTTAATTTACTACACTACTCTGAAAAACATAATTTTTGTTGACACTTTTAAAAAGAACAGTTAGCGTTTGACAAAAATGGACGTCAGAGTTATCTTTCAGGACAAATACAACCATTGTAATGTGCTAAAATATTTTATATTATACGTTTGTCCAACTGAATATGTAGTCTCAAAGCGCACTTTATAGCTCAATTACAAAAATATGGGTAATTAGTATTTAAAAAAATATATAGAAAATCGGTTAACTTTAACCATTTTTTTTTTAACAGTGTTTTACTATAAACATAAACATTATAATAATTTTAAAACAAAGGTATTGCTAAATATCCTGGTTTTTTTGTCAGTCCTTTTATGTACTCATTTATTTTACACGATTATTTTAAAAACACTATAAATCCCCGCGCGCAATCGATTACCGATCCTGGGCCCCAAGTCTGCTTTCGTAAATTCGTCATTCCAACACAATCCCATTGTCATTTTGCAATAAGTTCGTAATCTGCTAAATTCATAATGGTCAATCATTGGTCGGTCAATGGTCTCGTAATAGAATCATGGTTCTAAATATTCAATGTCTTTGAAAAGCAATGACTGCACAAGGACGTTCTAATGGTAGGTCACTGATCAAAGGAACTGTCAAAATTTTAGCAGATTATCGCATACGTCTGTCAGTCATTTGTTATTATGTACGAGATTACCATTCTATGACATTTCTTTCAATGGGAGGGTCAGTGGTTGACCATTGGAAAGTCATAATGACGCTTTTATATTATTAGATTATCAAACTTGTCAAAATCAACAATTATGAAATCAATGGTAGACCATTCTGACACTATTGTAATAGCAGACTTGAGGGTCGTGCCGGGCCCTCCCAGCGACTCGCGAATCGAATACACACTCTTAAAATGTTGAAGGTTAAGTTCAAAATCAATTGAGAAAATTTGTCAGTTTTTAGTAACTTGATGTGCTGTTGACTGTACACACGTTGTGCATATTTATAGAAAAATATTTGTAATAATATCGGTAGCCATCAAACTCCCCTACATTACTACATTACTATTTTCAGTCAAGTGATGGCCAACCCTTCGCTCTAGCTTATAACAGTGAAATATCGTAACAAATATTGACCGTCCGAAAATTTGTTGGATAATTGGTAAATATGTTTTAATATAAAATCATGACTAATAAAGGTATGTTGCGATTGAATTTATATTATTGAGATTGTAAAAACTTTTGTATTAGGCCGAATTTCCATTGGCCTATTGGATAATCTCATACACGTATTGAATTAACCTGAGCAATTATTCGCGTGACGTAATAAATTAAAAATGAAAAAAAACTGTACTTCCTAAAGGAAAATTTGTTGGATTATTGATAAATCTGTTGTAGTATAAAATCATATGACTAATAAAGGTATGAAAATGGACGGAGGATTTTTTCACATCACGTAATTAAGAAAAAATAAAAAACATAAGTTTAAAAAGGAAAATCTGTTGGATAACTGAACAAAGCTATGTATTTAGGGACATAAAGACATATGAAAACATAAAAATTGGCAGAGCAATTTTTCAGTAGAAGTTATAGTGCAAAATGTTAAAAGTTAAATTTGGGGTATCACCGAAATGGAAAAAATGTTGGATTCCTTTACATACTTATTCTAACTAGTACATACATACGTAAACAGAAAGTATTTCAGCCTGAGGAAATATTCACAGAGCCTCATGAGCAATTTTCATGTTTAGGTGAAAATACGTAACTTCTCGTAAAAAAAAATGTTGGATTATTGTACATCTGTAATCTGTATCACCTAATTTCATCATATGCCAAATTTCATAGGCGGGAGAATTATTCGGACCACATAAGCCCCGTTGATTGGACTAGATGAGCTATCTTGTTTTCCTACAAACCTTGTTAAATCCTATTTATATGTCATTGGTTAAATCGTACTTCAAGCGCCCTCTAGTGCACAGGACAGAAAATGTTACAATGAATTTCACCTTTGAATGAACACATTATTTATTAAAATTAAGACAATAGAATTTTACCTTTTATTTCTGGAGAATGGTTTAGTGTTGATTGTTACATAACAAAATAAAAAATACATACTCAATCTTTAGAGTTTGAGTCATGGCGAGTGTAAAAAGACAGGTAACCAATGTTGATAAAAAAATATTTGACATTAATACGTCATCCTCGTCGACGTTTGAAGTTTCTAACCACGCTCGAATCGGAGTAGGGATGAGCAAGTGAAAAAAATGTATCGATATTTATTGCATTGACATTTTTAAACACTATCGATAATCATCTTCTTATCATCGTGTGGGCAGTAAGGTCTAACGACCCCACACACCCTAGTGTCAGAGTTTCTAAACCGCCTCAAGGGCCTCTGACATGGTTTGACGACCGCCATTTAGCGGCCGGGACCACCGGCCGAGTATTAATCATCGAGTGAAACATTTCGATATTTTGAAATATCATCAGTTTTCGCATGATTATTTAAACGTAGATTTTTTTTCAATTGTACTTTTTTTACCTAAAAAGTTTATTTATTTAAGAAAATATCTTAAATTAAAAATACACGAAACTTACAACAAACTAAAATATAGCATCAAAAAATTCGTCCTCGACGCTGTCAGCTGGTAATGTGCCCAAGAGACTGGCGGCATTGCCACGTTGAATGGCAATGCTTAGTCTCTGCCCAAAGTAAAAGCCAGCTCTTGGGTCACGGGAAGTGTCATATGCCGTTTCGAAGGGTTTCAACCCCAAACGGTTCAAAAATATAGTTACCAATGGGGTTACTATATTTACGCCGCTTGAGGTTTTCCGCGGCCGCAGCGGCAGTGCCAGCACAACACGATTGTACTTTTATTTTCTACATGTAACTTCATGTTTGGTTTTTTTTGGTAATTGATTTGTTGAAAAAAAATCCGACAGTTGTTAATTATCTCTTAACTTCAGGGTTTTATACGTCTCACTAGTATATACCACAGCAATACTAATACATTAGTATTAGTATTGCTGTGGTTTGCTATTATTATTATTGCATTTCATAAAGATTGTGGCGGGAGTTCACGATTCGCGACGACGAGCATGCAGGGAGTATCTAGTAACAGTAGTAACATTAAACAAGAAATCTTTTTTGCTTTATAAATATATCGGAATTGAGACGATCCGATACTCAAAAAAAAATTCGAAAATTGATTTAAAATATCGACGTAATTATATCGATATTTTTTGCCCATCCTTAGATCAGAGGATTGGACATTTGGACGAATAAAACTGGAACTGGACGAAACCAAAGTTGGCACGCTTTTACGAATTCGTCTATGATTTTGTTATTTTGATAAGCGAAGACTGTTCTTTAGAATTTATAATTAGTTACTAATCAATTTATCATAACCTCGTCCTTGAAATAACACAAGAATGGCTCCGGTAAGCAAATTAGCGTAATTTCTTGAGATGATTGAGCAAATTTTATAATTACCCTGTAATTATGAAATAAACACTGATGCCGATGTGGTAATTTAAAAATACATTAGTAACAAATACTAACAATGATTTCATTGTATCAAATAACCAATACTTTTCTTTAAAATCATTTACCTAATGAGAATATCACAAGACTTACCAGTCCTAGTGACTTGTCATATTTTTAGTACATAATTATTCACTCTGTATGACTTTGAAATTGCAGCCGGGGGTTAAGGGGTTACTTTCGTTGTGATGATAAAAAGTTTCCATAACCAATACTTTTCTTTAAAATCACTCAATGAGAATATCACAAGACTTACCAGTCCTAGTGACTTGTCATATTTTTAGTAAGTACATAATTATTCACTCTGTATGACTTTGAAATTGCAGCCGGGGGTTGAGCGTAGACTTTCGTTGTGATGATAAAAAGTTTCCCGTATGTTATTTCTGTAATAAATCTGTTAATTTTCTAGCAAACTTTTTTTGGGGCATTCAACACCTGAATGCTCTCTTTAGAGAATAAAGGTGTGATGTGTTGTAACACGGAAAAATGAAAGAGAAAATCTGCCTGCCCTGGCCAGGCAGAATAGTCCATAAACATATCTTTAATATCTTTATAACAATCTCTATTTCAGCCTCCAAAAGGAAAAGCCCCCACCAAAGGTGCTAAACAGATATTGATGGAAAATGTGTCAACAATTAGCTTTTACCGAATTATGGCACTCGGTGCAAGTGCAGTTTACGGACTTGTCTCAGTTGGCTTTTTTTTGGACAATTTAACTACAGGAGTTATTGTAAGTTATCTGCCTAATAAATCACATTGATTAAAGTCCTGTATTATTTAGTGTTTAGTCCTGTAAATGATATTTAGCTTTAACTCATACATACTTTTTGAAATTTTGTTTACAAGAGGCCCAATTTTGCCATTCTAATACTATTATCATTTCCTTTTCAGTTCTTAAACATTCTCGTTTTATCAATATACTTAGGGTGCTACCAGATGATGAGATACATCAGTCGGCCTACATATGCAGAAAACAATCAACTTATTGACCCAGGCCTTGATTTAAATATGGAGGGCGGAATGGGCGAGTAAGTACTGCAGTGCATATTTTAGTAGCTATTGATCAGACCTTCTGTCTTAAAACAACTATAATTGCTGTATGGTGTTCCAATACAATATTTCTTTTTAATTTCTTCGCAAGAAGAAGAAGTGCGTCCATTGGGTCCAGTTCACCAAAAACGAACCCACCGTTGACTTCTGGTTCCACTTCAAAAGCATTCCAAAATGATACGGTAGAGCACCTATCTAGTCCCCTAGACTGGCAAAGAGTACCCATTAGCCACAATAAAAAACGCAAGACGATGTGCCATAGTCCATCACCAGAAAAGTTGCAAACAACTAACAGATATAGCGACCTACCCATCGATTTAACTGAAGATGTAGAAGATGATAAACCTATGAAACCCAGCAAACCACCACCTATTGTTCTATATGGAGTTGAAGACCTTAATAAATTAACTGAACTCCTAGAGACTGTGGCAGAAAAGGACCAATTTACCTACAGAATAGTCAACAAAAATCAGCTTAGAATAAACAGCGCAGACATAGAGGTTTACAAAAAATTAATTAATCTTGTTCGGAGTAATGGGCTTATTGGGCATACTTTTAACAGAAAAGATAAAAGACCAGTTAGAATAGTTATTAAAAACCTACACCCTTCCACTCCTTTGAACATTATTAAAGAAGAAATAGAGGCTACAGGAAATAAAGTAACAGGTGATATAGTAAATGCAAGATTCGGCCAAGAAAAAAAACCTACCTCGACCTTCTTCGTCAACTTAGAGCCAGGGCCTAATAATACAACAATCAAAGAGTTAAAATATATTTACCACCAGTCAGTTCTTATAGAAGACCCGAAAAAAAGAAAGACCATAGTGCAATGCCAGAGATGCCAGCAATATGGGCACACTAAGAATTACTGCATGCGACCATCAATCCCATAAGACATCAGAATGCCAGAAGCAAGATTGTAAAGCCCCAGCAACATGTGCGCTGTGTAATGGACCACACCCAGCCAACTACAAAGGGTGCCAAGTGTATACAGAGATCTTAGCTAGAAGGGGAAAAAATATTACAGATAGAAAATCACAGTTTCATGCAGAAATTAGTAATAAAAAGGATACGCAGAATATAGATAAAGAACCTAAACAATACACTCGCAAAGTAGAAAAATCATATGCTGATATCCTAAAACAAAATACACAAGATTGCACTTCATCAGAAAAGTCTCCAGAATTCCAAAACACAACACAAAGCCAGACTTTAGAACAAATACTCTCAAAACAGAACGAAAAGTTCGAAATTATCCTCCAACAAATGAGTACCTTAATGAGTATCATAGCTAAACTTGTCGACAAGTTAACAAAATGACCTCGTTACGCATAGCCACCTGGAACATAACTGGTCTTGCCCCAAATAAATATGATGTGGAACTGTTAATGTTGATACAGAAACTGGACATTTTACTCATATCCGAAGCTCACTGTACTGCTAAGACACCAGTAAAATTCGACAATTACCAATGCTATGTCACACACCACCCTGACGAAACTGGCCACGGTGGGTCTGCCGTGGTCATAAGAAAATCGATAAAAATCATCAAATGCCAGACTACAAAACTGAGCACATACAGGCAACGTCGGTCGCTGTAGAAGATAAATCTGGAAACCTCACTCTCACTGCAGTTTACTCTCCACCTAAGCATAAAATCTCAGAAGCAATGTTTACCCACTTCTGGCAAACATTCGGCAATAGGTACGTTGCAGGTGGCGACTGGAATGCCAAGCATACTTATTGGGGTTCACGACTTACCACAACCAGAGGTCGACAGTTAAAACTAAGCCTTGATGCTAACAACGCTCGAGCTATTTCTTCTTGCGAGCCAACATACTGGCCAAGTGACACTAATAAAATACCGGACCTCTTGGACTTTTTCGTAATCAAGGGTGTTTCCAAAATGTACCAAAAACCAGAATCCTGTTATGATGGCTCGTCTGACCACACTCCAGTCCTACTAACTATCAGCACGAATGTCATAGAAATAACCACCACAGAAACTAACTAATAGGCATACCGACTGGAGCTACTTCCTGTATATAGATAAAAATTTACAGCTAAAAATAGCTCTTAAAACTCCTGATGGCATAGAGGATTCAGCTAAATACTTCACTGCTCTCATACAGGAAGCTTGCTGGAAGAGTACCCCTGAAAACAACCAGAGTAAAACGAAGACGGTTAACTATCCGCTAGACATAAAATCAGCGACACTGGAAAAGCGACGACTGCGTAGAGTGTGGCATCTGACCAGACTAAGAGAATATAAGACAAATTTCAATAGAGCAGCTGAAGACCTGAAATGCAAATTAAAGGAATGGCTTGATAACACGTTGCAGATGCAGCTAGAATCATTATCTGCTACAGAGGCAACTAATTACTCCTTGTGGAAGTTCACTAAACATTACAGAAGACCTCAAACTGCAAAGCCTCCCCTGAAATGCAATTCCAGCTGGGCACGAACCCCACAAGAGAAAGCAAACGTATTTGCAGAACATCTCTCTAAAGTCTTTATACCGAATGATACTGTCGATAAAGGATTTGATAAACAGGTAGAACAAAATCTCAAACATAATAACAAAGCATATCACACGTGCTGCAAACTAAGGGCATCACACACCAGGGGTAAGGGTAACCCCTGGTGAAATGCTGAACTCAACAAACTCAGAATTACACTACGCAAACAATTCAACAGAGCAAAAAACACCAGACTTCCAGAAGTCTGGGAAATGTACAAAAAAACACAATACACCTTCAAGAAACAAATCAGAACCGCCAGGAAAACTGCCTGGCGGAAATTCTGCGAATCCATTGAAACAAACTACGAAGCTGCCCGAGTAAGGAGGATCCTATCAACAGAACAGGATCGCACTCTCGGCGCACTGAAAAAACCCGATAACTCGTACACACAAACAGATCAAGAGGCCAGTAGGGTCCTTTTGGAAACGCACTTCCCAGACTGTAATCTTAACGAGGACAGTACGTGGGCGGGCGAATCTGGACGGGCTCCTGCTGACCAAGACTGGTCTACAGCCCGTAACATAGTAACAGAAGATCGAATAGCATGGGCTATAGAGACCTTTCAACCGTACAAATCTGCAGGACTAGATGGCATTTTCCCTGCCCTACTACAGTGGGGAGAGAAAATCCTAACACCGTGGCTACTAGCAATCTATCAAGCCTGCATAGCACACAGATACATACCCCTAGCATGGCGAGAAGTAAAAGTCATTTTCATCCCCAAGCCGGGAAAAACAGACTACACACAACCCAAAGCGTACAGACCAATAAGCCTAACATCCTTCCTACTGAAAACCCTGGAGAGGCTCTGTGATAGATACATCCGGGATGGACCCCTGCGCCAATACCCACTTCACAGACAACAACACGCTTACTCCGCGGGGAAGTCGACAGATTCTGCTCTGCACAGCGTGGTCTCACAGATCGAATGTGCTATACACCATAAATGCTTCTCACTAGCTGTCTTTATTGACATCGAGGGCGCCTTTGACAAAACCATGTTTCAGAGTATTGGCACAGCTCTCGAAAGGCATGGTGTGGACACCACCCTGAGTGGTTGGATCACAAATATGCTCAAGCAAAGAGCTGTGCAAGTTTCCATAAACAACACAACAAGGGACATCGTGGCGAAAGGTTGTCCCCAAGGGGGCGTCCTCTCGCCACTACTATGGAACCTGGTCGCAGATAACCTTATTAGAAGACTCAACGATAAAGGATACTTTACCGTGGGCTACGCTGATGAAATAACCATAATAATAAACGGGACACACGAAAACACGCTATGCAACCTCATGCGCCAAGCCTTGAAAATAGTAGAGGACTGGTGCAAAGAATATCAGCTAGCAGTGAACCCTACCAAAACTGAACTTGTCCTCTTCACCAAAAAGATGAAACTGCCAACACTAGAACTACCACGGTTTTTCGGAACCACTCTAAGCCTTTCAACTGAAACCAAATACCTGGGCATTTATTTGGATAAGCAGCTGAATTGGGCGAAACACACGGAGTACACCACCAAGAAAGCCAGTATATGCATGTGGCAATGCAAACGCATGCTGGGTAGGAACTGGGGCATCAGTCCCAATATAACCCACTGGCTATACACCACAGTTATCAGACCAATAGTCACATATGGCTCTCTAGTCTGGTGGCCCAGGACAGACTTGAGCACGGCACAAAAAGACCTTTAAAAGCTGCAGCGACTTGCCTGCGTGGCAATCACTAGCAGTATGAGAACAGCACCCACTGCGGCCCTGCAGGCCATGCTGGGACTGCCACCACTACATCTTATAGTACGAGAGGAGGCAGCCCTAGCGGCTTTCAGGCTCAGCACATCGGGAACTTTACGTACAGACTCCAGAATCAAGCACACACGCATCATGGAGGACGCTGTCAAGCGTCAACCCATGATGATATCACCCAATGACAAAGCTCAAAAGACATACCATTTCCAGAGGCACTATAACATAGTGCTAAAACAGGAACTGGATGACTACTCGGGTCCCAAAGAGTTGAGAATATACACTGACGGATCTAAGACAAGCACTGGAACTGGAGTTGGAGTCTACTCCAGTGACCTCAACATAAAAATATCCATGCCGCTAGGAATGCTAAACACTGTCTATCAGGCGGAATGCGTGGGCATTATCCAAGCGGCCCATGCCCTAGAAGCCAGGAGAGTCACGGATACGCATATTCGCATACTCTCCGACAGCGCCTCCGTTCTCCAAACCCTGGAAAAAAAACTACGCTACCTCGAAACTCATACAAGAATGCCACAATGCACTAGAACGCGTCACAGTGACCAACCGCAACACTGTGACGTTGCAGTGGATCAAAGGACACAGCGGATCACTAGGAAATGACGCAGCCGATGAGCTGGCCAGAAGGGGATCTGGTGCGATGGCTGTTGGACCCGAATCCATTCTACCACTCCCTTTTACCCAGCTGCGCACGTGGCTACAAGAACATACCCACACTCACCAAATCACTCACCAAATTTGCTCATAGTGTCCTACACTGATTGCAGTTAAAAGAGGAAAAAAAAAAGAAAAACTTCGCTTCTACTATCAATGCACCTGCCATGTCTATCTCTTCACCACCCATGGTTGACTCATAGAGAGCCTAAAGCGAAGTCTGCCAGTGTACCTTTGTAGGTACATGAAGTTTAAATAAATAAACAAGTGAATTATGCGAAGTTAGTATTTGTGTTTTCTAAATGTGTTCAAGGTATAGTCATCACTCGCATCATTTTGTGATTGTTGTTAATTCAAAGATTTCTCTAGTACTTGGCAATAAATCATATTCTTTCAATAATTACATTATCATGTATTGCACTGAAACATATCTGGGCCTTGTAACTACTTACTTATCCAACAGTTAAATCAACATAATGACACTTTCCCACATACTTAAAAACTTAAGCTATGCCATGCCATGAATATTGTTATGGGAACATTACCTATTTTACATAATTTTATTATTCTTGACTTCAATCATTTTTTTATTGCATTCTTCGCTTAATATGCTGACATGTTGCCTCATCACGCTTGGTTGCCTGTTAGAAAATGCCTAAGGCATTAGGGCCGTCTGTTAAATTAATAAAACCCTTGGTATTTTCACTTTTAATTAAATATGTTTGTTTAACTGAAGGACTGTTGTCAAATAAATGTGTTTTTCTTTCTTCTCTAATGTCTCTACTTATTAAAATTTAAAGCATTGCAGATAAGCACAGCAAATGTATTAAATAAACAATAATAAAAGTGATCAGCAAACACTGCATATACACTTCTGGACACATCTATTGGCCCACCTTGTATTTTCAGTTTCGTTTGGTCCTAGCTAAAATTTTATATTAGGTCGAGCAAAAAGTTTTTATGCAGTTTTGAACCTGGCACATTCACAATTTCATTCAATAGTCTTTTTTTGAATTTCGAACACAGAATTTAAAGAAACAAAAGACAATTTCCAGCCTGTTTGTTGATATCAAACAATCGAATACTAAGAAAACTTGGTTTTATTGGTTTACTTGGATTTAATTCTTGAAAAAGTGATTGATATCTTTGGTTTTGCAACAAACATTACTTATTCTTAACATTAAGGTGAGGTTCTATCAATAATCTATGGATACTTCACCTGAAGTCGCCGCCCAAGCTGTGGCACTTATTCAGGCCGGACACAGCCAAAGAAACGTGAGTGCTCAACTTAATTTAAGTCGATCTGCGGTCCGAAATGTTTATCGGAGGTACCTAGAGACTGGCGGCTTTGTTCGTCGCCAAGGAAGGCCACGATCTCGGGTCACAACTGAAAGGCAGGATCGATTCATCGTGACGACCAGCTTGAGAAATCGTCACCTTACCTCCATTGAGATACAAAACCAACTTCGCGACTTCCACGGAGTATCTGTGAGCGCTCGAACTGTACGGAGAAGGTTAAAAGAACGCGATATGGTACCACACAAGCCAGTTATTGGGCCCAAACTAACGCGAGCCCACCGAACAGCGCGCCTTCATTTTGCACGCAGTCATTTAAATTGGACACAGCAAGATTGGAGCCGTGTACTCTTTTCTGATGAGTCTAAAATTGTGTTACATGGCAATGATGGAAGGAAGAAGGTCTACCGACGTAAGGGAGAGCGTTTCGCACAATGCTGCTTTGAAGAGAGGGTTGCTTATGGCGGTGGCTCATGGACTGTCTGGGGCGGTATATCCGCGAGCGGCAAAACTCAACTTGAGGTTGTTACAGGACCACGGCTGCCAACATTAAATGCTGAAAGGTACATTCGTGAGTGCTTAGAACCTCACGTGATACCATACGCGGACTATGTGGGCCCAAATTTCCTTTTTATGCATGATAATGCAAGAGCCCATGCGGCCGGCATCGTCAGGGAATATCTTCGAGATGTGAACATCACATTTATGGACTGGCCAGCCAGAAGCCCAGACATGAACCCCATTGAGCACATGTGGGACGAGCTAAAAAGACGTGTTAGGGCTCGTCAGCCAGTTGCCCAGACGATGCAGGAGTTGAAAACTGCCATAGAAGAGGAATGGGAGATGATCCCTCAAAATTTCATAGAGCGGTTGATAAACTCTATGCCTAATCGTATGAGAGCTGTGGTAGATGCCCATGGAGGCAACACGCGTTATTAAATTAAACCTTTATTTGATAAAACATGTTTTTTATTCAAAAATCAATTGCCTTTAACAAGGCGCATATCCGACTTGTTAGGCGTAGCTCCATGTCGTATGGTATTCTGAATTCAAATTTGAAACAATACGATCGAAAAAGATGGTAAAATGTATCAGGTTTAAAACTGCATCAACAGTTTTTGTTCAATCTAGCAATCATATTTCGGTAGGGGCCATCGAAACCTAAACTCTAAGGTGGGCCAATAGATGTGTCCAGAAGTGTATTTCTATTTTAACATCTATTTAAATTACACTTTATGATGTATGCTCATTATACAATTTTAACCTTCCAGGCACGTGAAAGACATAGTCATATTGTCAGCAATCACACATGTCCTCGCTGCAGTGTCCAACTACTTCTGGCTGTTGCTGCTGCTCCTACCAGCAAGGGCCTTCTGGCTGCTGTGGACCAATATCCTGGGCCCTTGGTTTTTCCAAGAGGCACCCCAAGACACTGAACAAGACGAAAAGAAAAAGAAGAAAATGGAAAGAAAGATGAAAAGGTATCAACAATAACACCAATATTTAAACAAGCTAATGTATATGTATAAATGCTCAGTTCATATTCAAATGACACTGCTAATTAGTAGAATTATTAATATCTGAGAAAAATCGCTTGTTATTAACTGAGGCTTCTTGTTACAATATTTGTTTTCAGTTAAATTTGATACTATTTAAATATTCACGTTTTTATATTTATACACTGTAGGTACAAATATACTTATCAGATGCATTCTTCTATTAAATCACATGCAATATTATATTTCATATTACATAATCAGTCTGCATTCTTTTACTCATGGTTATAGCATGTATCTGTGCTACTGAAGAGGAAATAGACAAAATGTCTTCTCTTTTGAGATGTTATTGGTTAGTGTGTGTTGTCAAAACCATGCCAGTGCCTCCAGCCCTTCCATAACATAATTCCAAAGTTAACTCAAGGTAGTTACACTGTATGGCAACCCTATGCATTCTTTTTTTTTAGATTCTTCAAAACATTTTAAAAAGTACAAGTACATTATTCTAAATTTTACTAATCACTTAATATTAGCATAAATTTATAGCTCTTCATATATTTCTAGATAGAACAAATATATTACATTTTTTAGTGGAACATGATAGTGCAATAAGTATTTCAAAGTGCTTTTATGCATAACGCTTTATGCCAATGCTATGTACAATGTGTTGTTTTATTATATTCAAGATTAGTGGATAAATGGACAGAAGATGTGTAATTCCACCGTCTTATGTGTTACAATTATACATATCGGTGATATAATTGACTGCCCCAATAATTTAACGATACCTGCCATTATTTACCGACTTCAAAAAGTAAAAGTTAAACAATATAAGTCGTTTTTCTATGTGGTAAATGCACGTTTTGAAATTTATTCTATGTTAAGAGCTGAAAACTCATTTTTACAAATTGTTAATTGTAATACAGACAGTAGGTAATAACGTAATTTTGTACTTATGCAGATTTTTATAATCATTCACGCACACTGAATACATTATTTATGTAAAATAATCATGTACAATTATTAAATTTGATTGAAACCACAGTTTTTTGTGGTAAATATTATATTATGTAATGAGCAATAGTTAAATATTTTTAGTAAATAAGTAATAGTATTTTTTCACCTGAATAATTAAATAGTAGAGCAGAGCAATACTTATGGGCTTATGGTAAGGGAGAACAATGTGAATAAAGGGTCGAAAAACGGCAATTTTTACACGCGCATTTCACCGAACTTAATTAGGTAATAAATTTAAGTAATTACTGCAATTTGAGAAATCAATTGTGCTGTAGCATAAGCATGTTTACTTGTTCCGTCATGTGTTGGGTTGTTTCCACTTGAGTTGTTTTCATTCTTTTTTTAATGACTTGACATTCAGTCCATGGTTTCTGGCTGTGTTTTAGACTGGTTTTCTGGGTGTCTCTTAATTTTCGGTTTCTGTCGAGTTATTCAATCATAATCTAAGTATTAAGGTTGTAAACAGTAAGAAAACGTTATTTATTGATTTTTTATAAACTATTGATGACAGAAACTTGTTAATCGAAGCTGTAACGATTGCCCACATAACGGAAATCCTTTAAAAAAGAATCGCCATTCCTAATTGCTGAAACATTGCAATGGTCTATTCATTGCAATGTTTCAGCAATTAGGGATGGCGATTCTTTTCGAAAAAGACCGATTTTTAAATCGATTCGCTACGCAATCTGATTAATTGATTCACAAAAAAATCGAGTTCTAAAACATCGATTTCTCAAAAATCGTTTTTTTTTTGAGTCTACGTTTACAATGTAAAATTATAAATTAATTTTATGGAAAACAAGAAAGGTCCCATATTAACCAATCTATTAATTATAATTAATCGATCGCTAATTACAGTATAAGTAATACGAAAGTACAAATACAAAAAATCAAGGATTACAAATGTAACTTTTATTTTTTTTATTTAATAAAGAGAAGCGAAGGGAACTAAGCACACGGCCATCTCGAGTTTTTGAGTAATTAAGTGAAAAATAGTTTCTTACATGTGTTGAGTACCATGGACAATAGAGTAGCTGCATAACTCATAAGTGAAAGCGATACCAACGGGGCACTTGAATGGTATTGACTCGTCATGATGAACTCTTAGAGTATAGTTAGAGACATGCAAGGCTAGCTCTCGTTTGAGGTCGTACTCTTTCACTCTACATCCATGTTGAATACTTTAAAAAATTCAACTAAAAAAATTATGGCTTTTATCAAAACAGAAAAAAAACGAATGTCGATTCAGTTTTTTTGGCCCGAGAAATCAATTCTTCGATTAATCGATCTCGGATCGCCATCCCTATAAGCAATAACAGATGGGCGCTTCAGTGCCTTTTCAGGACGTTGGAATGTGCTGCTGACTTCTTGCGTTTACGTCTCGTCAGCAGGATATTTTTAAATGAAAACAATACAATTTACGCTTACTATGTCGGAAATTTGGCTGGAATTTATTAATAAATAATCTATTAAGTAAGTAATTAATATTGTAATCAATTTTACTGATTTGGTTTAATTTGTCGGTAGGTACATGCCCTTCAATTTTATTTTAAATTTGAGGACATTGGATTGGGATTGTTTGGATTTATGTAAAATTATCTGAAATATATGTATATATACATATATATAGATTATCAATAATCGGGCTTGTGGCGATATTGCGAAATATTTGAATTATTTAGTTTGTTTTGGCCGTTTTCACTAATGCTGGGCGAGAGCGAAATGCATGTTTAAATCCTAAATGTAATTCCACTTGTATTTTCAACTATCGACGTTGAGCCAAGCGATAAAAATCCATCAGTGCGTTTTTCGTTCATTTAGCTGTCGCTTAGTGTTAATGAAAACAGGCATTAGATTTATTATGAAAGAGTCACAGTATGTAGGTAGTTCCTAAACATTTGCTATATATGGCATAGAGTTACACGTAGATTTATTTATTTATGAGCAGCGAGGAATAGATATTTTATAGTACCTATACATATACATTATACATTATTATAGTTTAATGTATGGGATAATATTATATACAAAATTGGCTGGTTGTCCGCTTTGAGCTGTGCAGCGCTGTCCAAGGAGCTGGTTATAGCTGTCAGCTAGACTTGCCTCTTGATTCCACTGCCTTCACGACTGCCCTGTGCCTTAATGTGCGTTTTTCGTGGTGCATTACCTTTTGTTAACTACACGAATTCTTACTTCTTGCATAGTTCAGAGCGGAGATACAGAACAAAGTTGAAAATTGTAATCACGGGACACGTTAAATAAGTAGCGAAACTGCGCGTACCTTTCTAGTGTTAATATCTTAAGCAATAAAACAAAATATTTAACTTTATTTAAACTAACTACAGCTGACTTCTTCTGAACTCAGTTATATAACGTTTAAAAAACGGCTGGAGAGTTATGCTACTAAACTTAATTTGATCCTGTATGGTGAAACTGAAATTTGTAGTGTTCACTCACGCACTTACCTTCAAATAATTAAATAAGTTGATGTAAAAGTATTTTTCCACCCACTACTCGACAAACCCCTAACCCTGCTCCCTTGCCGGATTAGGCTTAGCTCAATTATAAGTACGAGGCGAACCCTGAAATTGTGAATTAAAACTGTTTTTCTTTTTTACATTTTTTGTATTTACAATGGCCTTATATTAAAACTTTTTAACCAATATGATTGTTTGCACCAGCCAGATTATCATGTAAATGTTACGGCTAAAGGTGGGTAACCTTAGGTTTATCCGGCTACAACTAGTTCTAACTTAACCTCAAAACACTTTAAAATTCCTATTTGTGTGGTTTAAAAAAAATAACCACGAAGGGGATGGCGGGGTCTGTGTTCGCTCGCTCACTAGACCCCGCCATCCCCTTCTAACCTAGCCTATCTGAGACGGGGTGCCCAATGACCGGCTAAACTTAGGTTTATGTTCACACCCAACTTTAGCCGTAACATAAATACGAGTTAGTTGCTAACACGAGGTGTTACTGCTTACTCGAGTTAAGATTTTGGTGCAATGGACATTTAGTACGTGTGGGAAAGTTGTAAGTACAACATTTTCATTGCAGAGTTGATCCCAAGTTGTTTTATTATCACCCCATAAAATTTTACAAAATTATCTCACGTAGGTACCACATTTGTTGTATTCCCCTAATCACATTTTGAAACTCTAAAATAGGACGGAAAGCTAGTTGAAATAAGAGTTGCCTTAGCTAGATTTTTTTTACTTATATGTGCGTTATAACATAGTATACATAAAAATAGGTAACTAAGTAAATAATTGGTGAATATGTCAGTTATTTGTTATATTTAATAAACTATCTAAGTACGAAATAAATGAATTGAATTATATATAGCTATTGTTGATTTATTTATCTCTAACCTATAAAGAGCCCTGTCACTGTCAGCCCTGATGTAGACCTTTTTATTTGTTTGTATACTCACAACGTAATGTTCCAAATTTTAATATGAATTCAAAAACTAAGTATTGTATAAACACGTACTTTTTTTTAGTGGAGGTAAAATTTTAAAAAAGAAATCCATTTTAGTTCAACATTTTCCTTCGATTTTCAAACAACTGCATCGTAAAATAACTTTTTATTTTTTATACTTAGAATACTTACTTTTTGAGAATACCCCGTCATACCTCATATTTTGCCGTGGCTTCAGTTTGGAACAAACTATTATTCCACTTTTGTTTTATTTTAACTGTATGAGTACCTACAGAAAAAGTAGTGTATGCATCGGCTTATAATTAGGTATATACACTCGTGTTTTAATACTTACCTAATTATTATCTTATAAACTACTATTATCATTATCTTTCAGCCCGTATTCCTTGCCACTTGAGGAGAGCGCAACAAGTTTTCTTCTTCCATTCCGCCTTGTATACCGTCAAGTTATCACTGACTGACTTTTCTTTCATATCAGTCATTCCTCACAAAATCCATCCATCTTTTCTTTGACCCTCTCTCTCCCCATCATTTCATCCCTCTTTACTAAATGCTCTTATCACCAAGACAGACGACTTCCTGTCATCAGCAAACAACATACTTACACCAAGGAGCCTCGTTCTGGATGTCCGACGGCAGAGCTTCCAATAATAACATCTGAAAGAACAGCTGCAAGCCGAAACCACATAAAATTGTCACTGTCAATAGTTCCACAGGACTTGGATACTGCATCGACTACACACATCGCTCATACTGTATGTAATGTACTGCACATATTTGCACTGTGTATTCCAGCTATGGTATGATCACCGGGATCCAAACCGAAATTCCACTACGCTCAGTTGCAGTCCATCAACAATCAACTCTTCAAATATTCTTCTACTCTTGAAAAATGTATGGCGAGGTCTGTCTAGGCATATAGAGTTTTATAGCAGTTTTAAACAAAGCTTTAGTAAGAGCAGAAGTCTAATATATAACACTTACTGAAGGTTCTAATAAGAACGAATATACTCATTAAATGCTTTTTAAGTGTAAATAATGATCAAGAGAAATTAGTCTCTTGCTCTTAAAATGCCTAAGTTCTTATAAGATTTATTGTTAAGGCTATTTTGCTAGCTGAGTAGTTACCTATGCGGACAAATAAGATTATTAATAGAGATTATATCCTCGTTTCAAAATACTAGGTACGAAGAAGTCCTGTCTAAAACCTACCCTCTCGCTCGATAGATGGCGTTGTACGGACAAGGACTATTTTCTGAATCGCGCTATGGTTTCGTTACCCGGTGTAGTACATAAGGAAACTCAGCCAAAGTCTCGTCACTACCTCAACATAGTATTTTTCTACGTTTATAGAATTATATTTTTCTACGTAGAATTAAGTACCTAGGTTAGTGAAAATGTAAAGCAATATTAAAGCAATAAATATGCAATAAAATTAGTGCTTTTACGGCTCTTAAGAAGAGTAATATATATTTTTGTATTGAGGTTCCTAAAAGGGCCTTTGAAAATACCCTTAAATAGCTTCTCTCTGAGATTAAGTTCTAACTTTTGGACCCTAAACGGGTGTTACCTTTAATCAAAGCCTATGTGTATGTATGGTGGCATCGTAGTGCGAAAACGGATTGTCAGATTACAATGGGGTTTTTTTTTCATTAGGTTATGATGAATAAGTCAAAAATCATTTATTCAAATTAGGCTGAGAGCCAGTACTTTTTGAATGTCAAATTTAAATAAGGACACCCCCAAAACGCCCGCCCGGGCGCCCGTCACCACCACTTCCTAGTGTTTTAGCTGGGAAGAAGAAGTGGCGCAACAAACTCCCCACTATCACATCAGTCTGTTACGTTTTAAGAACTTGAATTTATACAATAGTACCTATGCTAAGTAATTAACAACACGCTTGGCACAGTGGTTGAGCGATTGGCTGCTGCGCTGCATGTCGTGATTTTGATTCCCTCACGGAACAAATATTTGTATGGCCTACAGATAGTTGAAACGGGTTTGGCTGTTTGTGTGTATGAGTTTGTATGTTTGTAAACGCACCCACGATGTAGGAGAAATTCCTAGGGCGGGGCATCGATAAAAAAAAATATTGTACATGACACAGAAAAATCGTGTAAATACAAATAGGTACATTGGTAAAAGTGACCAAACTAAATGAGCCTCCAGGCATAAATGGTGTGCTCGAACGGGCAATGGTAGAATTTAACAAGAGAACTTATGACTTGAACCGAACGTGATAAAATAGGGCCGTCAGAGTAAAATCAATAAACATAATCAGTTAAACAAATCATTTTTAACCTCCTTCGTAAACTCTTTGTGTGGCCAGAGAGCTGGCCTTCGGCTAAAGAATCAGCACTCCCATTCGTTGTGGTAATGCTACCAGCAAATACTCTATGGCTGCCAGTATTCTGGAGACTTTTACTATACACAGCGATGTGGACGATTTTTTATGCTCAATTATTGTTTTCCTATCTATTTTTATAAGCGCGTACATACTTAATTATTTTTATTAGTTAGATACAAGATATTTAGAACACAACATACCAACATACCTACTTCTGGTAGGTAGGTACATACATCTACCTTGTTGGACTCCTTACACAGGCTGCAGTTCGTATTCACCATGATCTTCAGATCTTAACCACCACAGGTCAAATAAAATTGAAAGCGGTATTTCTTTGTCAGATAATTCTTTGTTTGTAGCCTGCTGAAGAAATAGAAATCAGTTATTTCTAGACTAGAGAATTTAATTTAAAGTCTTTATAACAACCATTCAACAACATAATTAAACGTAGACTGATAAAAGATATTGTCTCGGGTAACTAGACTGGAGGTGCGCCCAGGCGCGGCCGCATCCATAAACTTGGGGGGGGGGGGGAAGGAATGGTACTAGAAAAGTGGTTTATAAGGCTACCCGAAAATTGACCTAGTCTGATTCCGACCACGGAGTCGTTTTCGATCAATGATACCCCATTGCATTCCCAAATTTTGTAATCTTCTACGTTTACAAAATTTATGAGGCTAACAAGATCACTGAGTTCTCGAGTGCAAAACGCCCGGTGAAATTTGAAGCACCTTGGATGGATCACATTGTTGTGACCTCTGCAAAAAGCTTTAGTCGGTAGATAATCTAGAATGTGAGCGAGCGAAGCGATCTCGAAAAATATTACCTACCACCTTGTCTCGTACGTTAGATTTTCTTTTTATCTGTACCTACATAGGTAGGTACATACTTTATGTTTATTTGTCAACTTAGCGTAACCTTAAGCGTAACCCGAAGAACCAATGATGCTAATATTATTTTTTCGGTAGGTAGGTACCTTGTCTTTGTTAGATTTTCTTTTTATCATCCATACAGAAGTTTTTTGTCGACTTAAGCGTAAAATGGATAGCTAAGGATACTTGAGCGAGCGAAGCAAGCTCGGAAAAAATAGTTCCTTGTCTCGGATACGCTACATTTTCTAACTATAATAGGTACCTACGTAAGATGTTTCTTTGACGACATAAGAGTAGGTAAGCTGGAGTATTATGGATGTTACAGCGATCGTAGTGAGCGAAAGTTTTAGTACCCCCCCCCCACCCCTCGGACCGCGCCTGGGTGCGCTGGAGTAGATTAGGACGGTAGGTATTAAACAGGATTCTTAATTCGCTTGAATATAGAACGTTGCGTGGCCTCACACGCATCCCTCCACGCGGGCCGTCTAAATAACCGTTTTTTCTCATTACCTGCCTACTTTTACTTTTAATTGTTACTTAGTTACCTACTTATTTACATTTAATTGTTACTTAGATGTCGTATCTTGGTAGGTAATTACTTCGTAGGTACACAATTAAATAAAGTTTCGTACTTACCTAGACACCTACCTAGATAGCTGATAAGTAGGTTTAGGGTAGGGTTTAATGTAGATAGCTTAATCACATATCAGCCAGTAGGTAATGTTTCCACTCTTTGGACACTGTTCACAGGCTTCCACTTTCTGAGAGGGAGTGGGTCGTAATTCGGGCCGAGTGCGGGTTGATGGATCCTCAACTATAACTTCCTTGTTTTTATATTCTAGGACAGAAAGACTTTCCTCAACATGTTTTCTTTAGAGTTGTGGTAATTAAATAATTTAGGTAAGTGCCTACCTGTGTGCCTGTAACCTGAGTGCCAATTCTATCTACTAATTTTCAAGTAACGATCGCATTCGCATCTCAATCGCAAACTGTCGTTTCCGATGGACATGCGTTTGCGAACGTTGTTTAAAACTAGTAGAATTGGCCCTCTGACCTGCACAACCTCTTAGTCGCAGCCGTTACTACTAGCCACCACAACAGTTTGGTCTCTCAGCAGCAGCTCTTCAAAAGGTTCAGGTGCGGACCATTTTGTGCCCCGAGTTGAATACTCGGTTGGTCATCTAGACGAGTGATCCTTTGTCTCTAGATACAAGACTTACCTACCTTTTTTTGTTTTGTGGGGTAACCAGAGGCCTATTTAATAAAACCGACTGGTGACTGTTGACAAGCGACAATTTTGTAAGTTTATTACATAGAGGTACTTACCTGCTTTTGATTCACACATAGCCGGGCCATGTCCGGGACGTGGCCGGGCCGTGGTCCGTTCGGAACTCAAAAAATATAGTTGATACATTTTGTATGAACTCGTTCACACACGTCCGTGTCCGGGCAGGCGCCCGAAGCTTCCGTGCCCGGGCCGACGCACGGACGTGCAGATAAGTACGGATGCACGGTCCTGCACGGCCACGGCCCGGCTATGTGTGAATCAACCATTATTAAACACCTGTCGCAAAATAGTGACAATTATGTCAGTTTATGACAAATTTTTCGCATTGTCAGTCAGTTATCATGGAATTTTACCATCAGCACATGGCATGGCATCGATTAAAAAAATCATTAATCGTTATCTATTAAAAAACCTATTCGGAACCCCTTCTGTGCAACGTCTATGAGGTCGCCACAATGGGGCTGCTGCTGCTCTAAGCGCCACTGCCAAGAGGCGTGCCAAGAATAAGCGGCATAGCCGACTTTTCTCTGGTAATGGGGTCGCTGCTCCCCGGTGCCTGCGTATACTTGCATCAAATACGAGACGATCCCGTTGGCGTTTCAGACGCATAATGACCCCTAACCGCTCCAGCCCTGATATTTGAAAATTCCCAAATAAAAAATAAATCTTACGTAGGTAGGTAATAGTAAATAAACATTAAATTCGCGGCACACCGGTGTGTGCCGGCAGTGCTCGATCGGTAGGTACCTATTGCGTTTATTCACACACATACATAGGTACATAACAGACAGCTAAAATCATAACCCTTCTTTTTGGCTTTGCCGTAGTCGGATAAAAATATGGCTGGTGAACGGCGAAGATGGTGGAAACAAGGTGGCGCAAGATGCTCAACATGTAGGTACGAGAGTAGTTTGGTACTAGCCTGCTCTTTACTGCGCAGCTGCGGATGTGTGGGAATAGAATCCAGCGACTCCTCATCACTCTACTACTTCTTGGGTCTCACCTGAGCTACTGGCTCAATCCGCCCCCGCCCTTGAAGCACAGGTAAAAATCCGATACCGTCCGGGATCTTAAGCGTTCATTTTCTACTACGGAACAGCCTTCTTGGAGTAGTTTTTTAGGGTCCCGGAGGTAGGTATCTCAAAAGGAAAAACGATCACTTCATAGTCCGCCTGTCGGTCTGTCACGACCCTTGTATCTCAGGAAAGCGTGGCGGTACTATCTATATGTTGAAATTAATATCAAATACGAAGTTTAAAGCCCCTTGAAGCTCTGAGAAAATCAAGCTTCTAATTAACGCATAAAAAAAACTGGCCAAGTGCGTGTCGGGCCACGCGCATTATAGGGTTCCGTAGCTGCACGTCACAGTTGCCGACTTCGAATGGCGCTTTTTGTTTGATTCGATGTTGTTTGGTATATCATCATTTGATTCAACCGTGTCGAGATCGAGATAAGACTGCGTCGAGTCGAAACATTCCAGTAAAAACATTGTTATTAGTTTAGGAATTATTATTACCTACTTAATAAGACTGTTATGATTTTATTTTTCCGTAATTTTACATATACTTTGTAAATTATATTTGCGTTTTTTACGTAACTAACATCTATCTACCTATAGCTAACTAATTTTCAATGGAATTTTTTCGAAGTTTTCCTTCTCCAAGTACATTAATTGGTCGACTATTACTCGTTAACTTGTAAAGCCTACTAAGCTGTTATAGTTAAATATGCTACTACCATGAATTTTTTCAAGTCTCCAAATACAACCGTGGAAGAGGGCGCGGATTCTAACAAAAATGAGCAGTTTAAATATTAATATTTCGCAATCGGATCCTTGGACATATTCGCCAATTTTCAACCGATTTTGCTGATTCTTCTTTTGTTTGGAAGAGTATATTTCCCCGGACTGGTCCCATTTTAATTTGATGAGGATCTGATGAAGAACTTCGGAGATGGGTATCGAAACTCTTCAATAATATAGCAATTCTTCCGGGATTGCTGAAATCGCATGTCTGTTTATTGTTTACACCAGTTCATAACATAACATCACGCCGGTACCCTGTGAAGTACAATTCAACTATTGTTTTGGAGTTTTCTATTCGGGCATAACTTTATTGTTTATGTATGAACCGATCTTGATGATTCTTTTTACGTTAAAGCTATTGAATTTGCATTGGATACTGTATTTCAAAGATAAACCAGAAAACCCCTCAACTTAAAATGTAGTAAAGTGAGATATTGTCAGGTTTATGTCTTTCCCAAAGCAAAGTAGATATTTAACTATGAGCTAGTCTGGACTTGGGCTGCGGAGGCACACAAATTAACTCCATAACGGCAAATAGCGCAACCACTCATTATGGAAAATACAATAACAATTTATTGTTTTTCAAAAATAAAAAACAGGTAAGTACGAAATAATAAAAAAACCGGCCAAGTGCGAGTCGGACTCGCGCACGGAGGGTTCCGTACCATTATCTATAAAAAAACGGCAAAAAAATCACGTTTTTTGTATGGGAACCCCATTTAAATATTTATCTTATTCTATTTTTAGTATTTGTTGTTATAGCGGCAACATAAATACATCATCTGTGAAAATTTCAACTGTCTAACTATCACGGTTCATGAGATACAGCCTGGTGACAGACGGACGGACAGCAAAGTCTTAGTAATAGGGTCCCGTTTTACTCTTTGGGTACGGAACCTTAAAAAACACTGTTGCACAACAGTCATATTAAATTCGGAAGTCGATGTCAAAAACGAAGAAACAAACAAAACACAGACTTCCGAAATTAAAGTTCGTCGAATCGAAGTCTGTATTTTTTGTGTAAAAAAGTTTTTTTTACGACATATTTTGATAATCGCAAGTAAATCAAAACCCATAGGGTACTTCCCAATAACCTGGCGTCATGAACTTTGACAAGAAGCAAGTTTAACAGGTAACAGCCCAAGTAAAGGAAACAAATCTGAAAATTGTTTTGTACCTAGTTTTATCACATGAAAAAGCAGTTTTTGCGATATCAAACTTTAAATATTTTATGACCGTGACTTACATCTATGTACTTATGTAGGACCTATCTAAAACAATATTTTCAATCATGTCGACCTCAAAATCCCGACCATAAAACATTTCATGAAACGCCTTACAAAGCGTTTCATTGAATCAGCCGAAAAACACAGAAATCCCTTGATTTCAAAGGCCTCCCAATACACTCCCTCCCGCATTAGTAAGATTCGCCGTCCTCGGCATACACTCGTCGAGTCCGACGAAAAGATCACAAAGATTCAAGAAAGCTGTAGGGAAACCAGCACTCTTAGAAAAAACAAAACAGACCGCGTTCCCTATTCCGGTCTCGCCGCCGAGGCCCGTCGCGACGACCCATTCAAAACCCTCCCCGTCTTTTGCCTAACGAGCCAGCCCGCGTCGTTGAGCCATTAGCTTTAAACCCCCTAATTAATGAAACGACCCAGCCTGTTGTCCCTTGCTGTCCCGAACTGACGCCGCTAAGCCGAGGTCGTATCCCACAGGGATGCCATTAGCGAGCGGTCAGTAGTTGTTGTTTTTGCTTGTAGCTAGTTTTTTTTGCCTTGGCTGGGGGCCTTAAATTCATTTGAGGCCACCACAGGTTAGTCCGGTTAAGCAGTTGATAGCCCTTGCGTGTTAACTTGCTAGTGGTCATTCAGAAAAAAAAACAACATTTTCAACTGAAAAGTCAAGTTTGTCCTTCAATCCTACCTGCTTATCTTTTTGTCAGAGTACCTACTTAATGAGTGCTTTCATAGTTTATACCTACACTTCAGTAGGTCATATTCTCGAAAGTAATTGAGACTCGATTCTCTTACGAGCACGAGTACCTACGTACGAGTTTTTACGGAGCACCCTGTGCGCGAGTCAAACTCGCACTTGTCCGGTTTTTTTTATTAGGTAGGTACCTATTTATGCGCTTCCGTTGTTGCTGCTGAACACAGCTTTTCTTTTTTATGAGGTGGGGATCCCCAGATAATTGATTTTTAAAGAGTTTAAATTGTCTATCCACTCCTTTCCACGGTGCGACAACCATGCCTAGTTGGCAAACTCCACCTGCGCTACATCAACATGAACTACTTTGTAAGCCCTCGCACGGCACAAAATCATAATCCCGACCCAGATTTACGCCCAGAAGATTTCGAGGAGTAAATAGCAAATCATACACCGTCCGGTTAACCGACTACGTGAGCCATCGCATAGCGCACACGGCCTGACACGGCACAACGGAAACTCTCAAAAAGCTTAGTAAGTGGTACGTTACGGCCCTCGCGGTAGGGTGTTTGGTTTGGTGCTCCACCAAGTGACCCCTCTTAGTCTGCCTAGCCTGGTCTCTCACTTGTACTTTTCCAGCATGAGTAGCTCTACCGACAAAGCCCCAAAATGATCATCATATCAGCCGAAAGACGTCCACTGCTGGACATAGGCCTCCCCCAAATGAGGGTGGGGTTGCCATAATCGCTACGCTTTGCAGGCGGGTTGGCGATCGCAGTGTAGCTGTAGCAATGCGCCTACAGAGAATGCTGCTACCCATTCTCTGGTGAGCCCCTTAGTCGTCTCTTACGACACCTATGGGAAATGATGGGAACAAAATGATAGAGACGCGGAAACCCTTACAACAACAATAACATGAAGACACCCTAGGTGGGATGTCTACCTATATGTAGATACATACATTCCTCTGCACTCTCTTGCAACAATCAACAGCTGGCACTTCGATTATGCTTACAAACATTTTCTAATTGAATTGGCTTCCACGCTTGATCAGTCATTGTGGTGTAGCAACGTACATAAACATAAAGTAATATTTACACCCTTATGACAATCGGCCGTAAGTGACAATCGGTATTAACTTTGATTGTATCTCTTTAGTATTTTATTTATACAAATGTACAGAGACGGACTAGGCATTTTCTACCAGTCAACCTTTGGGGGAGGCAGAGACAGTGGGAGAAATAGGGATCTGTCCTTAGCAGCACACCTAAAAAAACTAACAACTAAGTAGTTACCTACTTACAACATCCTCATCTAGTTTAAAACGACCAAAAAAACAGATTGACGTATAAAAGAGTTAGGTAGGTACTTATTTAAAACCTACTTACAAATAAAATATCATTTATTATTTAACAAATAATAAAGTAGGTACCTATGTAGTAAGTACCTACTTAGTATAGGTGCATCACCAGAATTTGTGTTAAATTATAAATACTTTTTATAATTAATGTGTGTGTATTTTTATAAATGTATGTAAAAATTAGCAAAGCTTAAATGGGACTGGGCCGGACACGTCTGCCGCATGTCAAACGATTCATGGGCTAAAGAACAATGTGGGTCCCAAAAAAAGTCCAGTGGCATCGCGGCAGACCCAGGCGGGACGAGCTTGACGCCTATCGACAGGATTGGTCAACACTAGCCTAGAGCCGGGAAGAATTGAAGGAAGAAAGAGAGGCCTTTGCCCTGCAGTGGGACAGAATATGCTAAAAATAAATAAATTTATATCCATATTCTATAATATAGGTACCATCTATTATCTTTACTCTATATCTATTCAATACACATACATAATAATAAAATCGTAGACTTGCCGTGTCTGTACATTGAATATTTTGCTTAAAAATAACAGAGAAACGGAAGGAAAAAGATATACCTAGGTAAGTAGAACACAAAAATGCAATTTTTGACATTTTTGTCTGTTCGCCGGTTTGTCTGTTTGTCTGTGTATGTGGACAGGTCACCCAAAAAGTGCACAACACCGCCGCGCCGCTAAAGAAGTTTTCACTTCAAAAATAAAATGCACAAGCATGAAAATAACACGTACATACGTTGTAAAATAAAAGTGAAAATTTTAATACCATTTCATTTAGTTACTTATTGTTACACGTCTTCCTCTGCGACTCTGCCTAATATTTTGTCAGTTTACATCACACGGTCGATAGATGGCGTTGTACTGGTTACGCATTTTCCTGAATCGCGGTGTTAAGATTTTCCGTCAACTTATGACTATCACGCGAATTTCAAGGCTCGGGTTTTTGCCATAATCAAACTGAATCCTTCAACTGTGCACGATTCTTTAGCAAAACTTAAAAAATCAAAACAAAACTTTATTTTCAGTTACTTTATCCACAAGTTTCGCGAGTTTTTGAGTAATTAAGTATGTGTAAAATTGTATTTTTAAATCTTATAATGGTTTTGGGCACATTCTACGATTTTTTTAGTGCATATTATCTTAAGTTCGTAGTCTTTACGATCTATAGAGTCAATCAGTTGACATTTAAAGTTTTGCGGAATTAGTTCGAAAGAGTCAACGCAGCCGGAACGCAAGGAACACGGATGGGTTTTAGTTTAGACAGTGCGAGTGACACTCCCTTTCGCTCCGATCAGAGTGGAAGGAGTCATTTGATGAGTTCCAATTCTTAAAAAAAGGTACTTAATGTTGTAAATATGTATTTGCTACAATTTGAGCGCAACCGTAGCTCTACCACGGTAAAAATATCGCTCTAAGTAGCTATGTAGGTTTAATAGTATTGACGTACAGCACTTCAAACTCGGACCATATTTCTTCTCGGACTTTTGAAACGGAAATATGAAGCATAACTCAGTGGAAAATGGTTCTTATCATGTAAAATGATATCGAGTAGGTAAAATTAATAAAAAAGTAGGTAGGTACCTATACATTTTTCAATCTTAAATATTACAAATATTTTAGCAGTCGAATTAACGTTACGTGATGATGGGACTTCAGCTGACTTCGGCGACAAAAAAAATACACGGCACGATGTAAGTTAGTAGGTATTTGTAATATTCAAAGATCATGGTCATCCAACTATGGTTAGACACCCCAGTGCTCAATAGCCATAGGTACATTAGATATATTTTAAGTACCATTGGAAAGAGCTTTTCTAGAAGAACATTTTGCTTCTTAGGTAGGTTCTCTACTTCTGTCGATTGTTAGTTTGTTCGGAGTTAATGACCTGAACTGGTTACTAATTTTGAGTACCTACTGAAGTTAAGAATTGTTTAGCAAGCTATATACTTACCTAAGCTATATGATAGGTACTCATACTATTGCCATTAACATAACTTTTTAACCGACTTCCCAAAAAGGAGGAGGTTCTCAATTCGACTGTTTTTTTTTTTGTCTTTGTTACCTCATATCTCCGTCATTTATGAACCGATTTGAAAAATTCTTGTTTTATGTGAAAGGATATGCTTCTCGATTGGTCCCATTTAAATTTTATCAAAATCGGTTCAGCAGTTTGGTTTTTAAATCCAAATTGCTGGAAAAAATATGTGGAAAAATCATACGAAATTGCATATTTTTGCTTTCCTGTGACTTTTCAGTGGTGTTTTAGGTGTACCACTAAAAAGTGAAGAATAAAAAACTTTTTCACAAAAAAAAAACCGACTTCCAAAAAAAACACTACAAAGTACAACATAACTTTAATTTCGGAAGGTAGGTGTCAAATAACGACGAAGCAACCAAAAACACCGACTTCCGAAATTCAAGTTATTTTGTACTTTGTAGTGTTTTTTTTGGAAGACGGTTTTTTTTTGTGAAAAAGTTTTTTATTTTAACTGTAGCTACATAAATCTGTTTGGGAGTCATGGACCTAAATATGTGAAAAATTTGAAACTGAAGTTAAGGTTTTTGTGCAGTTAATGATTTAATTACGTGACGAATTTTGAAAACCGAAGTTAAGAAGATCCTTTGCTCCTAACACAGGTATTCCCAATTAAACGTTAGTCCGTTGTGTGTAGATGACGTTAAGGTTTCTGTTCGGTGCCCAATAACAATAAGCTTCACAAATAGAAAGAGCTTTTCAACAAAAATCTTTCATAATCCAATGACTTTTTGCTTTTCTTATTTCTTATTTATATAACTTTGTTATTTCGTTCGGAGTGTATCACCTACATAGGTAGGTCACCTAAATTATGACATTAAAATATTTTTTTAAGAAAGAAGCATTGGATTTAGTAACAGACATTAGTTAGCAACTATTTAACATCTTTAGATATAAGACCAGTTATTTAAAATGTCCTTGGTAGTAAAAAAAATGCACTTTGCTGATTTTGTGGGATGTTGTTAGAATGCAATAGTGTACAACCCAGCGTGAGGTGTTGGCACATAAAATGAACGAAATGGCTAAGTGTTGTAGGTGGGTAGGTATATGCCGCAGCCAACTGGCTTAGTCAGCCGTTTAATCAGCGGCCAGAATGACCCAGCCAATGCACCTAATACAACATTTAATGACCGGGCTGGCAGATGCTTAGGTCGTTCACACGGTTACCCTATGCAACCGTGAGACGAAAATATATGAAACATTTAATTTTGGGAATTCTAAATTGAAACAACCTCAGAAACAACAATCAATTTCAAAATTCATGACGAGAGCTACGAGTAAGTTCGCTTGCTCACTCTAGCTCCCGTCATACCATTCGAACCTAACTTATCCGTGTCGGGGTGCCCTAAGCTCCCTTGTGTCCGCTCTATGATCCGCTACTTGGCTAGGCAAGTCATTAAACGATTTTGAACCAAGTCATTTGCCTAGCTGTTCAATCAAATGGCGAGATGTCACTTAGGCCGCTGATTAAACGTCGCCGTTAAATGAAAAGGATAAGCTAGTTAGCTGTGACATAATTAATACATTCTGAAAAAGAGTAAACCTTTTCTGTGAATGCACTTATAAGTACTATCGTGTCCATATATACGTCATTAAGTGGCAGGTCGATGGGGCCAAAAGTGTTGGAGTGGCGACCACGTACCGGAAGACGCAGCGTTGGAAGGCCCGGTTGTTGTGGCGACAACTGTGGGAGGTCTATGGCCAGCTGTGGACGTATTTCGGCTGATATGATGATAATAATGGCGTCATCAAAACGAGATGAGGTTTAAAAAAATAACTTTACGCGACCTAACAATTATTGATAATTTTTCAATGGAAACAGTCGAGTTATATTTATACGTCGTCGTGTAGTTATGGCACACAGCAATAACACTAGAAGCATGGTGGGACGGTGCGTGGCGGTTTATACCTTGAGGTTGTGGAAATAGTGCATGATCAGATTGTAGTCCATGTGCAGGTCGTCGAGCCCCAGCGCGTCGTGCTCTCAGAAGTGTTAGGCACGCAAAAAAATACGGAAATACGAACACAAAAATAACCAATGTATGAAGTAATGACCTCAATGCCTAATAAAAAAGCAGAGCTATGGTTACCCTCAAGTTTACGAAATTATGTCTACTTTAAAAGTGTACCTACTGATTGACTGTCTCCGTGAAATGCACCGTTTAGGAGAAATAAGCCTTAAAAATTACCGAAAATTAAGAAGTTTTCTGAGCTTCACGCAGTTAGCACAGGTCATTCGAAGTTGAAAAGTAGTTAGTAGGTAGAAGATACTTACAATTTTTAAAAATTCAAAATAATAATTATTTTGGACATGCATGAGCGACCACTGCCTCAGGAATTAGCTGTTCACTCTGCTTGACACCACGCTCAGAAGCGTGTTGGTGCTACCCTTAACCCATTTCAAGGAACGCACTCAATTACCTACCACCACCCTGAACAAAGTGTAACAGAATGAACGCAATACCTGAAAAGAGCTCACTCACTCAACATTATGAACAGCTTTTAGCACGGGCCAAAACACCAAATCGCGAAAAAAAATTGCTGATCTAGGTAGGTACATTACGTCGAGTTATGCGCACATAAAACTAAGTAAAAGGATTTACAGTTTCCTCCATCAGTGTAATAGGCACCCCTCTAAATTACTTTATAAAGAAAAACTTTTGGAGTCAGCAGTCGGTTGTCAATCCAACTTTTATTTTAACTGATTGTTAGCACGGAACTAGCATGCCCTCCGATGTTTATAGGAAAAATCATGCTTTAAATATCATCTCATCAGAAAAATCGAAACACTTTCGTTTTTATGGTTTCTGTTCTAATTTAACACAACAGAGTTTTCATTTCATGAAAAAAATCACATGATTGTATAGCTGGCAGTTTGGCCATAGAATTAGGTACATTTGTTTACTTGGTTTACCCTATAAATGAAATGATTCACAGTTTTGAAACAAATGTGTGTTTAGAGTTGGAGTACATTTTCACCTTTGAAAACTAAAAATTAGCGCTGATCTTAAAACTTTTTGTTTACTTTGGGACGTCTGAAAAAGTTTTTTTCCTAAAACATATGGATACTTCGCCCGCAGAAGCCGCCCAAGTGGTGACATTGCTGGATTATGGACTTGGTCAGCGTGTTGTGGCTGAAAGATTGCATCTAAGCCTGTCGTCTGTGCATAGAGTCTACAAACGCTATCGAGAGACTGGTTCTGAGCGAGATGATCAATATATTGTAACAATTTCTTCACGAAATCGACGCCTTAATGCTTTTCAACTGCAGCAGCAGCTTCATGTTGCACGTAGGGTGGCTGTAAGTGACTCTACAATTAGAAGAAGGTTGAAGAAACGTGGACTGGTACCGCACAAGCCAGCAAATGGGCCGAAATTAACTGCAGACCATCGAAGAGCGCGCCTTAACTTTGCACGTGAGCACCTAAATTGGTCATACCTCCAGTGGAACAAACTAACAAAGTCCTCTTTTCTGATAAGTGTATAATTATGCTGTATGGTAACGCGACGGAAGAAACAAGGTCTACAGAAGAGATGGAGAACGCTTTGCACCGCCACCTTAGCTGACCTTTTCTTCAATGCAGCATGCATTGAAGAAAAGGTCAGCTAAGGTGGCGGTTCGTGGACGGTTTGGGAAGGAATCAGCGCCGACGGTAAGACAGAGCTTGTGTCTGGGCCACGTCTGCCTGCACTAAACAGTCATCGGTACATCGAACAGTGTCTTGAGCCTCACATGATGCCCTATGCACATTTTATTGGCAACGGTTTCATATGCATGCACGACAATGCTAGGGCTCACACCGCGAGCGTCGTACGAGATTAAGTTACCGAAGTCGGTTAGTTATCTCCATTATGGAATGACCAGCAAAAAGCCCGGACATGAATCCGATTGAATGGGAGAAATTAAAGAGATGAATTCGTGCAAGAGATCCTGCCCCAGAAACACTTAGCCAGCTGCAAAATGCAATCCAAGAGGAATGGAATTCCACAACATTTGATCGTGACTCTTATACGATCGATGAAGAACCGTTTGGAAGCAGTGATAAGAGTTCGGGGAGGGAGTACAAGTTATTAAATAAACATTTCTTAGCTGTTTTTTTTTCATTTACGTGTGTTGTTTTATCAATTTCCTTCATACTCCATAAAGGGTAAAAAAGACTTGTTAAACAAATACGAGACGCGGGTCTCGTGGAGTACGTGATGGTTCCGTAAAACATAAAAATGAAATTGTCCAAGAAGACTGCGAGAAGATAATGACAGTAATAGCGGAAGCAGTGATAAGGAATTTGATGATGACGACCGTTCTGACTTTAAAAAACATTGTGAATTGCAGGAGGATGTAAAACAGAGGGCTTTCGCACATAATAACGAGAATTATAAATGGGATATTCTCGTATTTATCAGATAAAAACACAAAAAAAGGTTTTTACCAATAACAACTTAAAAGTAGGTAGGTACTGATGAGGAATGTACTGAGTATTTTAAAATATTGATTTATCGTTTTGCATCCCTGCACTGCCCACTCTTTAATCTATGTCGAAGTCAAAATGGAGAAAGTGTAAAAGTGTTGTAAAGTAATTCTGTCACTATTCTGAAAATTTTAGTACCTACTGCTTATGAGCATGTGAGATATTTCTTTAGAGGAACCCTAAAACTAAAATATGGTGGCGAAGTAGGCAGTCCTGTAGTAGTCTTAACTTTGACTAAATAATCTTGTAAAAGATCTGACAAATGCAATATCTATAATGACACATGTTCCGATTTCATGGCGGCTTATAAGTACGTTAATTGTTATCGAATAAACAATTAATAAATACGTTTAATTTGGAAGGGGCATTAAGACGAAGGAAATACCTGTTTATTATCTACGAACACTTTATCAATAAATCAGTTTCGCAAGGTGATTAGGGCACTCTTTAGGTACACAAAAAGTAAAAGACAAAAATCACCTAAGTTATGATAATAGATAATGTGGATTCCATTCCCTTTTTTTGCCAAGACACCCGGTAAAAAAAGAATAAAAACGACTGCTCCAATAATAACATCACGCTGATCAATGTGGGATCAATAACACCAGTAGCGGCACGCGCTAGGTCGATACAGGACTAATTACACTTAGTCAGTGCGTTTACCGGATCTTTATAGGACAATGTATCCTGTAAAAACACCTAATAAGATTATTATAAAATCAGATTGCAGTATTGCACTTTACCGGATTGTTAAACAACGATCACAGGGCGTAATAGTCCAATAAACAGCGCCTATAGGATTTCTATAGGGCTAAAAAATGCATGCTCCTGGGATAACTTTTTTAACATGACTACATTTTACTAATTGGGTACCCATTATTTAAAGCTAAAAGGCAATCTCAGAAAGTACAGATCCGATTACAAACAGTTAGTATTTCTGTTCTAGGAAGTTACACTAACGCTGACTGGGCACATCACTATTGTGGTGATAAGTCCTCTCTTCGAGGAGTGGTCTAGAAAGCCACGGGCGCGGCGCCGGCGGTGTCCTCACCTTCCGCCTGACGCAGGTACTTACCGGACATGCTGTTTCGGGAGCTACCTGTTTCGGATTTGGCGGGAGTACACGCCCGGGTCACCATTGTGTAGATCGCCAAGAGGACACGGTAGAGGTCTGCCCTGCTTGGGCGGAGCACCGTCGTTTCCTCGTCGAGCGACGACTTCTCGCATCCGGCCGGGGTTCAATTCATGAGTGAGGGGGCGGGCATGGGAAGCAGTCATCTCTTTCTGCGATGCAGTACCTAATGCTAGCGAAGGGGGAGGCGGGCTGCGTGACGGAGAGGCAAACCACACGATCCAGCTGCCACAACAGAAGCGCCCCGGGCTTCGGGAGTCGCAGGGCGATTCCCGGCCGCCGTAGGCGAGGGCCTGCGGGCCCTGTCTGTATTGCTGACACCGACTCAACACTCGCCGCCGACGCGCCATGGCACGTTTTGTTTCACGCACGCCTCAAAGAGATGTTAGCAAAACAGACGGGGCCCGCTAGGGCCAGTGCCTGCCAGGGTTGCGGAATTTGTTCGAAAGAGTCACCGCAGATCTGAAACATAAAAGGGCATTTGGAAGAACACGGATGGGTTTTAGTCAGTAAGAGTCTGACACTCCCTTCTGCTCCGCTCAGAGCGGAAGCAGTCATTTGATGGTTTTCCATCCTTATAAAAAACTAAGCTACTTTGTATCCTGGAAAACTAAACGGCTCGTGGAGAAACCGTGGAGTTTCTTGCGAGTTCTTCTCCATATAGGGAACGACCAATTGGAAATGTGCTCTATCTTGAGACGTTTTTGAGTCCCCATACTCCCCATGAAGGCCTACATATTTGAAATAAAATATTATGAATTTGGAGACCACGGAAGAAAACTCATTAGTCTCGCATCACAAAACATTCTCATGATATCTACCTACCTACTCATGTGCACAACAGCACATCGCAATACAGCTCAACGTAACCCTTAAATTATTGTTGTTACCGCATTCCGAAAGTAGGTTGCCAGTGCAATCTTTGAAACGATGATTTTCATTGTTGACCTAATTTGTCATGCCATAGTTTCCTTCGTGGCCTTATTTACGCAGAAAAAAATGGTAACTACTTATTTAATTAATAATTAATCAACACAACAATTATTCAAAGCTGAGATGGGATCTCCCATCTCAGCTTTGAATAATTGTTGTGTTGATTGTTCTGTTGACCTACACATACCTTTTTTTTGTTTTCGGAAACCTTCAAAAGGTGTATGGACTTTTGGGGTAAAGACCAGGGAGTGTGGGATTTTTATCACACTTAAACCACCTCGGTGATCTCCATCAGCATATAAAAGGGGCCCCGTTACCTCTTAAAATACTACCTCCGGAACCCCCTTCTGTGCAACGCCTGGTAGAGCATACCCCTGGGCCTGGGGGGTAGAGGGTTCTCCCCTTAACCTCGTTGTGCACGGCAGCAAGTGATCATGCGCCACCGCCTTTCCTAGGAGCACTGGGTTCGCGGACAGAGTCCTCACTCTGAGCGCTCGCGATACCTACTACGCTAGGATTATATTATCTGCGCCTGCACACACAACCCCTGATACTCATAATTTTCTGCCTTCAGGCAGTTAACTGGTTAAAATTAGGACACTCCTTACCAAATAGCCCACAGGCTCTTTTTTCTGGGTGCCGTACCCTAAAGGGTCCAATCGGAGGTGCTGTCACTCACGTGTCGATCTATTTGTCGTCTGTCACACAGATTTTACAGCCAAAGGTTTGTAGCTACAGTAATCACAGAATAAACATGAGCACTTGTTGACCCAAAGCCATTAAAATTGTTAAAAAAAAAATAAAAGATTAGCATTTTCCATACAGATGAAGGGACACGTAAGGGGTAATCGTTGTTTAGAACTCGTTGAGTAGGTATATAATACTGTATTTTTTAAACAAAAAATATTTAAATATACAATATTTAGGTAGGTATATGAAAAGCCACCAAAATCAGCATTTTTACAAAATTTTGTTCCGAAGCTTTTTTAACTTTCCAGTGACATGAACTTGAAATTGGGTGATAATGTTTATTATTTCGTTATTTTACTATCAAATACCAATATATTGACATTTGGTGCGGAATCCTAGATATGCGAAGTCCGACACGCACTTGGCCGGTTTTTTGCATTATTTTCTTCTGTTCTTTACAATGACTGTAGTCTTCCCGAACGCCATTTTAAAACAGTCGATCTGCCCACACGATTATTCTGAGCAACTTATTTTGCATTGCAATTCAATTTAAGTGTAACACTAAGAAATAAGTTTCCTTCCAGGTTATATTCATAAAATGGGTCTCCATTCACATTTATTAGATTAACGCAGATTATTATATGTCTCAGACAATGTTATGTTTTGAACATTTGAATTGATTGCGGTTCAGTTGACATTGTACGACATTTTTAAACTCGTCTAAACCTAAAATCTGTAATAATAGATGCCTTTCTCAATAAATCATAATGACAAGGGTAAAAAGTTAATTTTATTACCTATTTTTTTCTGATCTTCATTACCAACAATGCTCTAATTCAAGTAAGTAATCAGATCCGTTCAAGATATATACTTATGTAGTCGTTACATAATCGAGGATCTTCACCTAAAACACGCAAACACATTTTTAATTGCGTATTGTTTAATTAAGATTCCGTGTAATACTATAAAAAAATAGTAGGTCGTGCTAATTTGGAATTAAAACTTGGTCAGTAGAGAGACGTTTTGAGAATGGCCGATTTTTTAGTATGCCTGTAACACTATTGCACAGTATCTGTAATGATAGTAGAAGACGCAGGCACCGACAGAAGGCAGAACATTACGCGTTCGTGTGTCGTCGAGCACGCAGCAGCGCCTCTGGCGGATTACTTGTGCGCCTACTCGATTCCACGTAAGTTTTTATTTATTTTTTACTTAATCATGTATTCGGGCTTGAGATATTTTTGGATGCAAAAAAGTTTTTTTTAAATATTTAATTAAATAAATTAAGTACTTAAGTGTAACAATAACATTTTGAAATGCAGTAAATATTAATATTATTTTATATAATAAGTACCAATAAAAAAAAATTCGCCAACTGGCGAACAATTATATCACTAAAAAATAATAAAAAACTGGTAAATTAATTTTTTAACGTACTTTTACAAACACTGCGTTTTGTGTCCTTAATGTAACACTTAACGCAACTACGAGATGATTGATTCAATTAAAATAATCACTGCACGTGTCTTCGCAACGTTTATCAGAACAATTATTAGAAATAGAACTACAACGTCATATTTTTTTCCTCCATTATAATTAAAACAACTCAAAAATAAATTAGTACTTACATGCGTAACTTATTTAATAAAGTCTCTGAGATTTCCAATGAAATAGTGAAAACCTAAAGTCGCCATTCAGACAAATATCCGAGACTACCTGTTTAAAAGCAACACTATGGAAACTCTATTTCAGTTTAGTATTTAAATAGAAAAACATAAGCTATTGTTTTCATTAATATTGCCATAATTATTTTTTCACACCACCTGCATAAAAACGTAAAATTAAAGTAAACGTAAAGTTAGTAAAACCTAACCTAAAGTACGTTATTAAGTTCGCGTGCGGCGGTTCCTAATTCAAATCACATTAATGCTATTGAAATTCAGCACAATATTATTGGGCTGGAAAAACAGCTGCAGACGCGCGACCTGCTCCTAGCAGTGGCGGGCCGACGCGAGCATAATTTTCTCGCAGTAGGTGTGAAAACTAGAGTATGTTCCTCAGGGATAAAGGTGTCTTTGCCTTGGGCTAGCTTGAATCCTTCGCTGCATTCAGGATACTTAGTCTTGTATTAACTTCCTCGCTTCATTCGTGAGTTAAACTCTAAACATCGCTACGCTCGGGAGTTAACTCTCGAATCCTTCATTGCGTTCGAGATTCAATATGACGCCCCTCACATAGGCACTGCTTTATCTACTGGGTGCATTATCTACTACTTTCGACCCCACTGTTTTAGAGTATTTTTGTTTGTTAGTGTACAACAAAGAGTAAGTATATATTATCTACATAATATTTATCTGTTAAAAGTGCAATCTCACGCCTGCGCGTACATAAAACCGCGAAATTAAAACAAATAGAGCAATCAGCTTTAACATTTGAAAATATGAATAATTGACATCAAATTACAAGGACTAATATTTGCCTAAAAACAGTTACCTAACTTAGGTAATAAACATTATTTTTTACTCGCGTCGCGTCAGTGGTTAATTATGTAAATAAATTGTTCGATGTAAAGCGGGTCAAATGTTTCTTTCACACTTATTTAGATATGGATATAAATCTTTGATAATGCTGTCGTCTGAGGCACTAACATTGCGGAATAGAGAAGTCTTAAAAGTGCAGCGTCCTCCATAATATTTCGCAATTATGTTAAAATGTAACACCGCATCTTATGCCCGCGTGGTGGTTGGCTTACTGCCACTGCCAGAGGGGATGTCTGTATTTCATCAGCTCATTATACTCCAAAAATGTTTCGTTAGATAAATCCATTGGAGATTCGAACATTTTTGTGTGGGAACTGGCCTAGCTACCAACAGCCGCCATTATGTTTTTTTTTTAATCGCTGCGCTCTGCGGAACATAATTAAGATGGTAGAAGACACCTTTAACAAATAAAAAATGTTAGCATCAAGGTGCTCGCATGTAATTAATTTTAGTGAAATTTTAGTGATAGTTCTATTTAATAACCATATCTATCTCTTCGGAATGAGATTCATCCGTGACCCTGTTAAAATCGGAGGTCTGAGGATAGTAAACATAATTATTATTGAATATCGACAAATAATGAGAAATACCTAGTAAAATACCTCTATGTCCACAAGGAAAGGCAAATAAAGTTATATCAACAAACTATGCAAATAACGATTGTAAAGAAGCATATCATCCGAAGCAGCCAAGCAACCTTGGCTTAAATGAAAAGTCAAAATTTAAATTGTCGGAGAGCGTCGAGAGGTTTCATGAATCAGAGTTGAATAATTTTGATAGCCTCATTATTTTGTTGTGGTTATAGGATTTTTATCAGTGTGTATAAATTCATAAAACAGACATCCTTACAGTGTTCAATATACTCTAAAGTTACCTTGGAAATGTTAAATATCTTGAATACGTCAGAGATCTTAGATAGATAGATACTTTGATATATCGTTTATGTATATTAGCTTCGCAGCGGAGGCAGTTCGGACACCATTTATCAAAATTTTATAGTTCACCATGGATTACGAAATGCATTTTTAACAATGACCCAAATATCTCTCTCAATGCCAACGATAGCTAATATACCCACGTACTACTAGATAGAAACCTCTCGGTTTCGATACGAAATCGAAACTCGAATCATAAATTTTGGATAGCCTTGCGCATCGTGTTGATAATTATATTAATTATACATATCCACCTTGATGAAGTAAAAGCGCGGTAAAGAAATATTCGATCATCATTTTTGCGAACAGACAAACCGACTGCAGTTTGTTTAAACAAAACATTAAGAAGTCGCTAATCTTCTCACTTGTCAGCAAACAAATAAAAAAGCTGTTAATTCCTAACGTTTGCAGACTAACAGACATAATACCTACTCTAATATTCTGCGGTAATTATTTAAGTGCTTATGATTTGTTGGTACCGACAAAGATTGTCCCAAATGTTGCAATTTGGGCACATATACATTACGAAAATACGTTTATGTTTCTTACATAATTCGAAACGAGGTCTACTAGCGTGACTCCGTAACATGCATGAATCAACAGCGGACGCCGCGCGCCGATTTGTAGCGACACTGCCTGACGTGCAAGAGCAGATCTATGCGATAAGAGTAGCCATGCCCGGCTGCATTCCCGGGTTATGTTTACTTATCGGTAGACCACTGTCTCCAATTCTACTGTCTTCAATAATTAACACCCGGTCAGGCTTTACACAAGGCATTCGTACAGTGGCTCCGGAGGGGGCTGAAATGGAGTGCCAGTAATGGCCCCATTTCACCCCCTCCTGTTGAACGTCAGCCACTGCGCCGCCCAGGAACTGATGCTCCTGAGCATGGCGCAGTGACTGATGCCTGTGGACGGCGAGCAATGGGTAGCTCGCCGTCCGATCAGAACAGGCCCGGGTTGACGGCGCGCTGTGTTCTACGCGCGCCGAACCAGCAGACTTCAGCATGGGTCGGGGCCCATTAGGGCCAGAGCCTACCAGGGTTGCGGATTTGTTCGAAAGAGTTACCGCGGCCCTGGAACGTAAAAGGCACTAAGAGGAGCATGGGTGGGTTTTAGTCAGTAGAAGTCTGACACTCCCTGCCGCTCCACCCAGAGCGGGAGGGGTCATTTGATGATTTCCCATCCAAAAAAAAAAAAGGCATTCGTACAGTGCCTTCGCAAAAAGTAGGGTTTCCTGTAAACTAATTAAATCTTACCGGAAAAGAAATTAATGTTGATGGATTCCATGCCGTTCCGCTTCTGGAAAAATGCGGCGCAAATTCTCGATACTTGTAATACGAAAACGCTTTGCGTGGTAATTCTTAGCGTTCGTTAAAGACATATCATATCTTTTTCCCAATAAAGTGTAATTAGGTACCTACCTATTATTATTTTTACTTTTGTAATTTTTTCTAGTCGTAGGTGTACCCACCAAAATTCTTCGTTTGTAGAAACTGTCAGATGTTATTATAAATCAACCGTAAAAAGTGATTAATCACGACACTTAACAATAGCGACAACAGGTTGGTGCGGTTCAAAAGTATTATTATAATACTTAACTATTTATAATTATACACTCACTATTTATTATAAACTGCCATGCGAAGTTAATAGCAGGTCATTCTTAAGTTATTTCTATATCTTTAACCTTTATCTTATTTCCTAGAATAAACTCCAAGGTACCTTATGTCTTATGGAGATCTATTCTATAGGATTCTGTGTTGTTGGCTTGCTATTCACGTTGGAGTAAACTGTTAGTACAGTTAACAATTGATACTAAATAAATAAATGTAACCGGCAGAATGACCGAAACTTTTAAGGTTTATATTATAATACGAGTACATAATTAGTAGGAAATGCCAAATGCAAAATTCAGAGAAACAAAATTATCTCATAAACACTGTTTTTGGAATAACATCGAGGTCTTTAACCTTATTTTGATTCAGGAAATGTCTGGTTCAAATAAACAAATGTGTGGGTTTTGTTTCCTACTTTACAAATACAGTTCTGTAGCAATTAACATCAAGGTTTATTAATTTCTAGTAAATGCTAGTGGAGTCGTTCGTCTAGGTACGGTACTACCTAAGTACGAGTAGCATTTTCAAGTTTCCCATTCTTGAAGTTTATAACACACTTTTGAAATGCTTAGCGACAGCTTTTAAAATAATTCTGCTATGAATATGTTTGGTGTCTGCAACAGCTATTCAATTAAATTATATACCTATCAGAGTTATCTTATCTTCTTAGCTTTGTTACTCTCATTGCGTCCAGATTATATTTCTGGTGTATCTGCTTTCCTCTGCTTTGTTAGGTATGACAAAATCTTGAAAGCATTATAGGGATCTTCAATTACGTGAAGTATGTAACTCAATAAGAATGTTCAGTGACGCGTGATGCTCGTACGTAGGTACGGTTTGCCTACTTTGTAGTTTGTATTGAATATTTCCCATAAATACTTAGTTGATACCAGTTTGAAGCAAGCGTGCGTAGGTACAAGGTTAGAACTAGAACTTGTTCCATAATGTGTTTACAGCTTAACTAATACTGCTTAGGAGACCTACTTTAAAACAGTTTATTTTATACTGTTTAGATTCAGCAGTGGCATATTGTGAATGATTCAAACGTGCGCTATCTTCTACTATTTTAGTAGAGTTGTGTTTATGTAGCCAATACTATTTCATTGAAAAGCCGTAATGGATTAGGTTCGACCTGGATTTATGAGGACTCTGCAGCTACGAGAAATCACAAAGTAGCTGAAGCTCAAGATTCCGTAGAAACAGTAAATTAACAAGTGCGTAAGTTTGGGCAAACTTGGTTATTCACCTGGGGCTCGAGTCTGCTATTGCTATTGTGTCTCAATGACCGGTCATTGATCGAATATTTGACAACTTTGACAGTTTTTGTATGGAAAAAGTGTCATAAGTTTGACGTTATACGTCAAAAATCGATCATTGACCGATCATTGAGACACGATTGCAATAGCAGATTCGACCCCCTGTCTTTCGTTACAATCGTTGTTATTGGTTGGCACTGGAACTGCAAATAATCTTTTGAATTTTGAGAAGTTAACTTACTATTTTACGACTACCTGCAATAAAAATATTTCCTACATTTCCTGGATGGAAAGTAGGTTTATATTTCTTGGAGTTTCTAGCAAACCTATTTTCTAGATTACATTTTAATTTAACTTTTCAACAGGGTTAATGAAACTACCTAATTAATCATTTGTAATTGTTAACTAGAAGATCTTTTTACCAGTTAATTGTACCTGTCATTAATTAATAAGTGGTGGAGCTATGGAAACAATAAGAAAAAAATAATTTTACTCAAGTAAATAGTGAGACATGGCTTCGTGGAACACGTACCTATAACAAACTATGAAAGGTGACAATGACTTTGTCTCGAACTCACCTTCGATAAGTAAATGACTACATACAAAGTAAAATTGATGTAATAACAGTGTACAAAAGGTGCTTCGTCATGGTCATACTACTTACCTATGCCACTCGTAACTTTTGGTTATGTGCCAGTTATGGGTAATATTCTAACTATCTTGATTGTTGTTAAGATAAGCCTGTAATAAAACTATGATGCAAGTAGGACGAATTTCCGATCCGGATTTAGGCAACATCCACTGAAATCCAGGTCAGTTCGATTTCTAGATCAATACATGACAAGTCGTTTTATGAGACATTCAATCCAAAATGTGCTTTTTGAAAGTTTAGCACCTAGGGGATAAAGCAGTGTCTTATGTCACGGGCGTCATAGTGAATCCCGAAAGCAGTGAAGGATTCGAGTATTCACTCCCCAGCGCCGGCGGCGGCGGCGTGGCGATATTACCTATGTGTCCTGACTAAGATAGCATATCTTATAAAGGCATTTTATAAGACGTTTTAGGCTATAACAACATTCACACTTAATAACAACTCTTTTATAATTGCTCTTGATCATTAATCATTATGTACCTACACTTAAAAAAAAATGTTCTTATTAGAGTCTGCAGTAATTGTTTTATTAGACTTCTGCTCTTACTGAAGTTGTGTATACAACTGCTCTAAATTCAACCAACCGTAAGTGTAATTTGTCTTATCTAAGTCACATTAAAGAGTAGACGAATATATTTTAAAGACTTTCATAAGATCCTTTGATCTTGCAATAGTCTTATGACATGCTTTTTGGGTATCGCATAACAGATTATAGGTAGCTAAATTGGAGTTGACGAAATTATTATTAGCCAGAGTCTATACGGAAATCGTTGCGTCTACGAGATCCGAAAATGTTCGAACTAACAATTTATTTGATGGTATCGTTCATATAATAGTGCCACAGTGATGAATGTGGACGTCGACAAAATGGATTATGAAAAAGATTTATAGTTGCGGGAAGAAAATTACAACATGGGGCATCAAATATAACATGTAGGTAACATTACACCTACCCGCGATCTTATAACTTTGGGTTAGTCAAAGCTCTAAATCTATTATAATTCTATTGCTAGTTGCACAATTAACATTCATCACGGATACTAAGTGGTCGTAAATTATTGATAATTCGTTAGAGTTTTGATACCAGAAGACAGAATGCAATAATTTCATTAGGTTTTTTGAGCCAAAAAAATGAGATGGTTTTTGAGAGACTTTGGCGTTGTATGATGTAGAGCATATCCGAAAGCGATACATTTTTCAGACCGTTCAAAGTGTGTCATGTTGCAAGGCCACTTGTTTTCTTAAGCATTTGGATTTTTTTCATTTTAAAAAAGCAATCGACATCCTATTATGACAACCATCTTGATGCAGCTCAGGTTACATTTAGGTAGGTACTTACATTCAAACTACATTGTATTTATAATAGACATTATACCTACTCCTACTAAAACGTTTGATTTTGTTTTTTCATATAGAAACCAAAAATTATAAACATGGCCATAGTCAAATTGCCTTAGGTCAGTGTACAAGAACGAAAGACTTAAAGTTCACTTAACAACAGTGAAATAAGACATTATATTAGTCTCAACTAGACTTATAACGGCGGCGTACTCGTACATATTAACCTATGCCTTTTTTATGGATGGGAAATCATCAAAAGACTTCTTCCGCTCTGGGCGGAGCGGAAGGGAGTGTCAGACCCTTACTGACTAAAACCCATCCGTATTCCTCCTTCCCTTTGCGTTCCAGGGCCGACTCTTTCGAACAAATTGTGCAACCCTGGTAGGCTATGGCCATAACGGGCCCCGTTTTCTTTGCTGACATCTCTTTGAGTCGCGCGTGGAACACAACGATCCGTCAACTCGGGACTGCGGCCCTACCATGACGTGTTAAAGCGTGAGTCGTTCGAGCAAGAAGGAGGGATGGAGTTATATAGGGTGTATAGCTCCATCCCTCCTTCTCGCTCGAACGACTCACGCTTTAACACGTCATGGTAGGCCCCTGGTCTGATCGGACGGCGAGCTACCCAACGCTCGCAGTCCGCAGGCATCAATCATTGCGCCATGCTCAGGAGCAACAAGTCCTGAGCGGCACAGTGGCTGAGTTTCGCCTGGAGGAGACGAATTGGGGTCATTATTGACACTCCATTTCAGCCGCCTCCTGAGCCCCCTGTGGGGGCTCCACTGCGGCTTTCGCAGTGCCAGCGACATCGGCGTCACCGGCGATGGCGGCAGCGGCGACGACGGTAGCGGCGGTGGTTGAGGGTTTTTTTTGCCTCCTGTCTTGGCGGGTGGAACGAAAGATTGGCCCCCAGCCCAGATCGGCCGGCTTGCCAGCTGCCGCACATACTACGCAGTGCGGCGCGGCGTTTGAACTAGCCGGCCGGGGTGGCCCTGTGACCCGGCTGGCCACAGCGGAAACAAAAACCGCTGCGGTTCACCTCCGAGGTGCAGAGATAATTTTATGACCTACAGTTTTTGTCTGATCTAGTTTTATGATAAAACTTACCGGTTGGCTGAAAAATGTAAAAACGAAACATTGTCGCGAACTTTGAACTTGAATATTTGTTTTTGCAGAAGGGGGGATAAGAGACTTTTTACATTTCATTTATAATGGTATATAATTCCCAACACCCGTACCAATTTTTAGGACTATGCGAATTATTATAGTAACCTAAAAAATATCTGTTTTGCCCGGACCTGACTCATGTGACATTAGAAAATTATTTGCTTTGAAAACGTCTATAAAATATTACGTGATAGGTTTCGGATACCTATCCTGCCTATTATGATGTAGGTGATAATTTTGATATGACCTGAGCGTGAACAGCTGTAAAAAAAAGTAACAGATTAAACGCAATACTTGAAAAAGAGTCACCGTACTCAATATGATGTAGAACTTTTACTGAGGAAGCAAACGAAAAAATATTGCGTGATTTTTTTTCTCGATTTCGTTATTGTTTCCTTGGTTAAAGTTTTATCTGTCATACCGCGTAAGTAAGGTACTTACGCGGTATTAGCTTAGATATATCTAAATGATAATTATGTCTGTTTGAAGAATATGGGCAATTTAAATATATCGCAGTCAACTGGCTTAATCAGCCATTTACCCAATTGGCTGCCAAGCGTTTTCATTGAACGGCGCCGCCGGCGTTTAATCAACGGCTAACGGTTGCCGTTCATAGAATAGGGTAACCGTGTGACGACAGTATTTATAATAGTAGTTTATGCAACGACCATATAAAAAGGGTTATTAAAACACGAGTGTGGGTTTATCACACGAGGCGTAGCCGACTGTGATAATAGCATCACACGAGTGTTTTAATACCTAATTATATGCCGTTGCATACATTATTTTATCTTCACTCATACAGTTGAAATAAAATAAGTGGAAAAATAGTTTATTCCAATATGGCGGATATTCTCATTGCGTATTCGAATGACTGCGCAGCGCGCTCATCCATAGACAAAGATAAAAGCTGATGCAGCAATGAGCCCGCGCCAAAATTAAAAAGAAAAAGTGTGCTATAAAAATTAAAATAGTAGATTATGCACCCAGGGGATAAAGCAGTGTCTTGTGTCACGGGCGTCATATTGAATCTCGAACGCAATGAAGGATTCGGGAGTTAACTCCCGAGCGCAGCGAGGGAGTTTAGAGTTTAACTCACGAGCGAAGCGAGGGAGTTAATAAAAGAATCCTGAATGCAGCGAGGGATTCAAGCTAGCCCAAGGCAAAGACACCTTTATCCCCGAGGAGGATACTCTACTTTTCACACCTCCTGTGAGAAAATATGAAGGCATAATACGAAAAACAAAATATTTTAAATTTACAAACACTAAGTAGAGATATGTATTTAGAACTATACTGTATATCTACTTAAAAAAAGTTAGTTTAATACCATACGGATTTGCAATATCCGCGCCTTTTTTGCGTTCCACTCGGTATATCTACCACATAGCGGCCACGACCAACTCGATTTTCGTTTTTTTTTTTTCTCTGTGGGTAAGTAAATATGTGCAGGCCTAATGTTAGCCTACCAGGGTTGCGGATTTGTTCGAAAGAGTTACCGCGGCCCTGGGAAGAAAGGCACTAGGAGGAATAAAGGGTGGGTTTTAGTCAGTAAAAGTCTGACACTCCCTGCCGCTCCACCCAGAGCGGGAGGGGTCATTTGATGATTTCCCATCCTATAAAAAAAAAAAAAGGCCTAATGTTAGCAACCTAATACAATTTATGTGTACACAAAGCTTTATATCAGCTGGTAGAATGGGTTCGGACGCTTGGCTGTATGCAATTTGAATTTAGAACGTCATAGGAGATGCTCGAGAAAATAGTTTTTAATTAATAAATCGAATATATTAATTAAAAACTATTTTCTCGTTAAGTGTTATTCTTATCCTTTTATACAATAATCCGCACATAACCAATTATTCTTATAATATTGTCTTCAATCCTGGATCCTGGTCAATCCTTATGATTTTGTAGAAATTCGAGAATATCATCCCTAAGTAGTAAGAGTATCGAGAATATCTTTCTTCTTTCTGGAACAGAAAGAGAGAGACAGAGACAGAAGGCGTTGTAAGTACCTAATATACCGCCAATTGAGCAGACAGATGAGGTTCCAAATTTGAATCACATTATTGACCAGCGATGATATTCTCGAATTTCTACAGAATCATAAGGATTGACCAGGATTGAAGACAATATTATAAGAATAATTGGTCATGTACGGATTATTGTATAAAAGGATAAGAATAACACTTAAAACCCATATAAAGTCGATTTATTCATTTAAAAACTATTTTCTCGAGCATCTCCTATGACGTTCTAATTTCAAATTGCATACAGCCAAGCGTCCGAACCCATTCTACCAGCTGATATAAAGCTCTGTATAAAGCTTTGTGTACACATAAATTGTATTAGGTTGCTAACAATAGGCCTGCACATATTTACTTACCCACAGAGAAGTAAAAAAAAACGAAAATCGAGTTGGTCGTGGCCGCTATGTGGTAGGTATACCGAGTGGAACGCAAAAAAGGCGCGGATATTGTAAATCCGTAAGGTATTAAAATAACGTTTTTTAAGTGGGTATACAGTATAGTTCTAAATACATATCTCTAATTAGTGTTTGTAAATTTAAAATACTTTGTTTTTCGTATTATGGCTTCTTATTTTCTCACAGGAGGTGTGAAAAGTAGAGTATCCTCCTCGGGGATAAAGGTGTCTTTGCCTTGGGCTAGTTTAAACCCCTCGCTGCATTCAGGATTCTTGTATTAACTCCCTCGCTTCGCTCGTGAGTTAAACTCTAAACTCCCTCGCTACGCTCGGGATCCTTCATTGCGTTCGAGATTCGATATGACGCCCGTGACACAAGACATTGCTTTATCCCCTGGGTGCATAATCTACTATAATTTTTGTAATTCTAATTTCAAAAATGTAATCAACATTCTAACCTCGGCGACGGAGCCTCGCTGTGCAGGGTTCCTGCAGTGCGATTCGGTAAACTTATGTCGAAGTGAAGGCTTGGGTGAAGTGGTCAACAACTGAGCTGTCAATCATGTAATCAAGATGGAATGACAGCTCACTTCGTGATCACTTCTGTTGTGCTGTTCTGTCTGCAGAGTTAAAAGGAACCTAACCAATCCGTGTCGGGGCGCCCTCAGCTCCCTGTGCACTATGTTCCTTGGTGCTTGGCTAGGCATGTCATTAAACGATATTAAACCATGTCATTTGCCTAGCTGTTTAAATGCCGGGATGTCACTCAGGCCGCTGATTAAACGGCACCGTTAAATAAAATGGCTAGGCAGCCAATTAAACGACTGATTAAGTCTTTCTAATATTTTTTCTAATACTTTGAGTCGGGAAATGTCGTTGTTCTTAATATTTCCGGTTTAAAATCGATGATTGAAATGTAACTTTAGGATTGACCTACCCACAGCCTTAACGAACGTTTCGAAGTCCTTTAATTATTATTACGACTAGGTACTTTTTTTCTTTATAAACCGAGTATGTATTGTATATTTATGAAGAGAATAATTAGATCAGCCTCATTTACTTAAAAAATGGTAGTAAGTTTCCATAATTATTATTAATTTCAACGTGTAATTCGCAAATGATTTGTAATTCAATTGCGAACTGCAGTGCGATTCCGTAAATCTCTAACCTGTCACCGTGTAAGCTTAGGCGAAGTGAACATGACGTGAGCCGTCAGTCCGTGAGATGGAATGACAGTTCACTTCATGCTCACACCACTTTTTACACGGCTAGATGCTGACAGGATAGAGTGGCTGAAACGCGACGCGCTAAATGACTTCACGTTATTTTTCTGCTCCGTAACTAAAATGTTTAACATCACAAATACTGAATATTAGTGGTGGACCTGAAAAAGTTTATTGCCTCCAGGGCTTTAATTTTAGTTAAGTCCGCCACTGGAGCCATCATCTGTCGTACTAAATTGGGGTCGGCTTCAAGTCTAACCGGATTCGCCGTGTTACCCAGACCGCCCAGTGGCGAGCTGGGTAACACGGTACTTCTTGGCAAGACTGTTGTCATTCTCAGATTTTCTGGCTTCTAACAATTCGTAACGACTGCCAAAGATCTACAAATTACAACCGAGACCAACGGCTTAACGTGCTTTCCGTGGCAAGACTCCTCAGTCTTGGTATGCAAAGGCGGTCACCCATCCACAGACCGACCTCGGCAAGCGTTGCTTAACCTTGATCGAGTGGTGCGACTATTATTATTTAACCACGAGCTTTTAGGAACATGATGTTCAAAAAGTTAGAACTTTCAGTAGGTTCTTACATAGTTATGAAATTAATTAAACGACTGGAAACTTGGAACTTTTGTAAATAGATTCAGAACTGACAAAATACCTACAGAAAGAATCTTGTTTGTTTGTACAACAGCAAAAAACATCTGAAATGATTTTTCTCAAACACATTTTGAGTAAACCGTGGATTGAATAATGCATAGGTAAATCGGATGAAATTCGCGTACCTGTAAAAGCAGTCAGCATCACCTTCTAGTTGCTGGAGTGTGTGAAAAGAGCTCACATAAAAATACTGACATGAATATTTTAAATCAAAACCTTTTACGTTTTACTCTTATCTGTAACGCCTTCCTATTTGGTCACTGAGAAAAACCTGGAAATATACCTACGAGGAAAAAATCCCCATCTTGAACAGGTTGGAAATGGAAATCTTGGCTAAAAAAGGCGATTCGAAAGCCTCAAAGACTCAAATTTTCTAAATTACAAATATAGTACCTACCTACATACTAGCTCTGCCAGCATGAGTGGAAGTAGGTAGGTACCAAGATTTGCCTCTGCAACTTTTCTGGAAATTGGTTGAAAATTAAATATAATCTAATGTACAGGAAATCTCAAATGGAGTCGTTATACATAATATGTAAGTAACCAAAAGAAAGACGAATTTGTGACTTGGCCTGGTTTCGAAAGACTAAACTACTCATATAAAGGATAGACCAAATTTTAAAAAACACTATCCGCTACAAAAACCAATAACGCCTATTTCTGAATGCTCACAAAACAACAATCAGCTAGAACAGGAATATTTTTGTAAACTTGTCGAAATACGCATGTATTCATTTCGACATATTTTTCTACATCAATATGAGTCTACCTATGTTGTTTGTTAACTAACAAAACGTTAAGAAACTTTTGTGCTAAATGGCGTTGCACAAGCGGCCAACCATAATCTTTTGATATGACCAAAATCAAACAGATCATATTAACTATAACTGTATCATATTTTCTGCGAGCGGAAATAAAACATGTTATAAAAAACAATAATTAGAGATTGTGTGTTGTGTAGTTTTTGTTTTCAGCAATCTCTTGTGTCTAATCTTCTACGTTTTTTCATGCGCGCAGATGTTACTGTATTGTGCAAACGGAAGTCACCATTAATGTTCCGTATTAATCTAGATCTGAATAGATTTTCTCGAATATACTTATTATAATTTGCGTTACTTAGACAATAATCGAGCACTAGGTACCAAAGTATCCAACAAGGTAGAAATACAGTACAATACCTTGACGCTCGACACTGTTTATCATTAAGTATAGGTATAGTGCTTACATGACCAACCTCCATAGTGCATGACCCTAATGAAACAAACCTTAATGAGACACATGAAATAAAAGGAAGGTTACCAAGGTTTTCTAGCTTAGGCGTAGCGCGTAGCATGTACAAAGCATGTAGCGCGAAGCGTGTATCGCGTATCACGCAGCTCGTAGCACGTTACATTGTCTGTATTTTCCTTCTTCTCAGGGGATAAAAGTGTAGTGTAGTTATCTTAACAGCAAGTAGTAGGTATGTTGAATAGTGGTTAACTCTTCACATAGTTTTTTATAAGGGAGTGTTTTTGGTTACACGCACTATTCTGCTCTTGAGGTTCATTCAACGTTGACAAGATTCCAATGATTACGCAAATCAAATATATGTACATTGTCATTTTTTACACATCTCACATACTTTACATAACAAATATTTGCCAAAAAGTGTGTGCGTGTGAGAATACGTTAATTCCTGACTTAAAACTTTTATGCGAATATTTAATAGACGCGAATTATTTTGCCACGTTCGTTCATTAAATATAAGTAAGTTTAAAGGCGATCAAATAGGTAAAAATAAAAAACATTTTATATTTCTTCGTTTTAAGACAGTGAAATTAATTTATTCTAGACTGAGGCTACCTATGCGTAATGCGTAGGTAGCCTAAGGTAGACTTTGTTATCGCTAACTGGGTCGAACTTTGTTACATATTAATCGCGCAGTGTCTACCTGGAGCTATTAAACTATTCAGGTCTAGATCACCTCTGACATATTACCAATCCAACTTAATTGGACCGTGAAAGAGCAAGAAATATACAGGGTGCTCTAGAAGTGCGAATGAAATACATTCTGTCAAAAAAGTTACAGGATTTGATCATTTGTTTATGGTTTCAAATTCATTGTTTTTTTGTTGCTAGTTTGGCACAACGGTTTTCCATTTTGGCGCGGAGTTTGAGTTGCCTCTGTCATTTGGATTAATACAGTTCCGTTTTTGGTTTTGTTGGATCATCTCTAGTGTGTGTTGCGAATTTCTTAATAGACAAAAACATCGAACAAAGGGTCTCTCAAATTTTGAATCCAAATGAAATTTCGTGTTCGGAGTCGCTGAAAATGTTACAGAAGGTTTACATCACGGGTACAATGCGTTAAAAAGCGGTCGAGATGTGATGGATGCCTCGCTCTGGTAGGCCATCAACGTCTTCAACTGAAGAAAGTGAAAGAAATGTGACTGAAAATCCTCATTCAAGTTTAAGAGAGATAGCTGCTGAACTTTCTGTCTCACAGGTCGATCCGTACTATTTTAAATGATCACTGGGGTGTGAAACATGTTGCCGCTCGACTAGTTCCAAAAGACCTGAATTTTCTCCAAAAACTCAATCGCATAAGAGTCGCTGTGGACATGCTAGAACGAGTTGATTCCGACCCAACATTCATGAAACGCATTGTTACTGGTGACGAGACGTGGGTTTACGAGTTTGACATTCTTTCTTCGGTGGCGCCTTCCAACTGAACCGAACCCGAAAAAACCACGCCAAAGTCGATCAAAAGTCATCAAAAGTCAATATCGCTGTGTTGTGCACTAGAAATTCTTGCCAGAAGGTCAAACGGTAAATAAAGAATACTGTTTGAGCATTATGCGGCGTTCAAGAGAGCAAATTCGACGAAAAAGGCCAGATTTGTAAAAAGAAAATTCTTGGATTTTGCACCACGACGTTGCCATCATTGTAAACGAATTTTTGACCAAAATCTCAACAATAGTAGATTATGCACCCAGGGGATAAAGCAGTGTCTTGTGTCACGGGCTTCATATTGAATCTCGAACGCAATGAAGGATTCGGGAGTTAACTCCCGAGCGTAGCGAGGGAGTTTAGAGTTTAACTCACGAGCGAAGCGAGGGAGTTAATACAAGAATCCTGAATGCAGCGAGGGATTCAAGCTAGCCCAAGGCAAAGACACCTTTATCCCCGAGGAGGATACTCTACTTTTCACACCTCCTGTGAGAAAATAAGAAGCCATAATACGAAAAACAAAATATTTTAAAGTTACAAACACTAAGTAGAGATATGTATTTAGAACTATACTGTATACCTACTTAAAAAAAGTTAGTTTAATACCATACGGATTTGCAATATCCGCGCCTTTTTTGCGTTCCACTCAGTATACCTACCACATAGCGGCCACGACCAACTCGATTTTCGTTTTTTTTTTTTTTTTTTCTCTGTGGGTAAGTAAATATGTGCAGGCCTAATGTTAGCAACCTAATACAATTTATGTGTACACAAAGCTTTATACAGAGCTTTATATCAGCTGATAGAATGGGTTCGGACGCTTGGCTGTATGCAATTTGAATTTAGAACGTCATAGGAGATGCTCGAGAAAATAGTTTTTAAATTAATAAATCGACTATAGATGGGTTTTAAGTGTTATTCCTATCCTTTTATACAATAATCCGTACATAACCAATTATTCTTATAATATTGTCTTCAATCCTGGACCCTGGTCAATCCTTATGATTTTGTAGAAATTCGAGAATATCATCCCTAAGTAGTAAGAGTATCGAGAATATCTTTCCTCTTTCTGGAACAGAAAGAGAGAGACAGAGACAGAAGGCGTTGTAAGTACCTAATATACCGCCAATTGAGCAGACAGGTGAGGTTCCAAATTTAAATCACATTATTGACCAGCGGGTTATAATGAAATCCAGTACAATATTATTGCCCGGCAGTGCCACCGGCCAAAAATGACTCACTTTAGGTTAGGTTAGCATGACATATAATTTGACGTTTTCGATCAGGTGGTGTGAAAATACCATTGCGCAATCACCTTATTCACCAGATATGGCTCCAGCCAACTTCTTTCTTTGTCCTAAACTCAAATTACCACTACGTGGCACCCGTTGTCATTCGGACATAAAAAGAATTCGCGGCGAGCACTGAACTAAATTCAGGAAAAAGCGTTTAAAAATGATGATTGGATTATTCGTTGGCGTCAGTGTATCATTTCTGAAAGAGCTATAGTTTTTCTTCCAAAATTTGTTCACCTTCAAAGTGAAGGTGAACAAATTTTGGAAGAAAAACTATCATTTTGTGTATTAGTGACCTTTTCCCGGTACTTTCTTGACAGAGTAGCACCTACATTAAGAAAAAAATATTAAAACCAACAAAATTCGAACACAAAATAGTTCCGAAAAAATTATTTCTCAAGCAGTCTGATGCAAAAAAAAAAAAAGCAGTCTGATGCAGTTGGTGTGGTGACATCAAATCTGTGATTGAACGAAAGTAAATGCCATCAACTGTAACAAACTGCTTGAAAAGTCATTTGTTCAGAACTTTTTAGCCGTTTTTTTGGATATTTTTTTTAAAAGCACTTTTTTTTGTTTTGCTTTTTCTTCCATAATTAATATCAGCCACTCAACATCGCCCTTAAATATGACCACGCATTTCTGGAACACCCAATATAACTGAAGGTCAACACAACTGTAGCAGCTGGCTAGTAATTGAAACATTAATACATAATGATGCAGGCTAAGTCGAAGAAAGTCGAGTGAGTCATTTCAGTAGCACGGTTCTCGCTGAAGGTACGACTTGACAATATTGAAAAGCATGATGAAAAGAATGCAAGTGACAGTTTACTATTTTATAATCAGTATCGGTATAACAGTATGCAGTCTTACATGTGATGAGTACCTGGAGCTCCCGCCAGAAAACAAGCTGTCTAGAGTGGACTTGAAATCAATGTCACCGCAGGACGTGACGCAGTGCGTGCTGCAACTAGGAAGAATTCGGCTACCGTTACCTGAGGCGGAGTTTGTCTGGAAGTCAATCATAAAATACCATGAAGGCATCGCTAACATCCCCGACGAGATACTCGGAAACCTCCATTGGATAACTATCGCCATAACCCCAAAAGACTACGCAAATATGACATTAGGCGACATCGACGTTGTCCAAAACTTTGGACTCAACTATAATTTAAACGAGGAGCAACTTTCAGCTCTTGCGACACGTGTACTTGAAGATTTCGCTTCAAAAGAGCCGGAGGATTACACCTTCTACGATCTGACTGCTATCCGGCAAATACTCTGTGCGTTTAACAGAACCGTCATTAGTAGAATTCATGCTTCATCTTATAGGGAAGCTTCCTTGCTGATTGGTAAGCTAGAGAACTGTAATCCAGAAGCGATGTCCGCATTCGCAGCGTTGGCTACACAGGACCCGGCATTTGGACCACTAGAAGGTTGGACAGAAAACATAGTCAAAATAGTTGGAAAAGTCGCTGACTATTTACCCAAAGAATTTCTCGCCAAATTCAGCGCCCGCACAACACCTGCATCAAGAAAACAAAACATAGTCGCGCCGCTGTAGTTATACTTCTCGAATGCTTGGGTGAATTAATTCGTTTTGTCTATCTCGTGTTCACTTTATAAAATTCTCAACAGAGTACATCAAATTGATTTGGATAAGGTCATCAACCACTGACTTTTTATTAGTTTTGAAATTTAGCAATTATAGATCTTACGTTTACTTTTTAAGGTTATAATTCGAAGGTTCGCTGATAACATGGCCAGTAAGAGCACGCAGCTGACTTGATATCCTTGGACTAGAACCAATAGGACGAAAAGGCGACTGAACGGAGAAGAGCTTATGCAATCAAGTTGTTGCCGAAAGTTTTGAACTCTAACGTCTTCATTGTTTAATAAATTGCGATAAGCAGATCAAGTATCTACTATTGTATTATCTTTGCGCATCATTGATGAGATCTGTTGTTAAAATGAGCGTGCGTGTGCGGCCACGTGATTGATTCGCGTCAATGCAGTGGAACAATGTCTTAGCGTTCGATACGTTACAAATCGCTTGCATTTAGTAATAATGACCTTCTGTAAACAGGATATTTAGTCAACTGCGAAGCCTCCAGTGTTTTATTTAGTAGCCTATTTTCATTTAATACCGCACATATCAGTCTTTAATTTTGTAGATTATACTCTGTGTTCATAGCCCATAAATATTCAAGTATGTGACATTTATGATAGATCTGTTTGCCGACTAATAATGTATACATAAATTGTATACTTACTCAAGATGATTACCTTACGGAAAGGTACGTAATAAAGTACATAATACTAAGAATCGTGTGTATATTATTATATCATCTCCACTTAACCTACCCATTTACAGTGTGTCCAAATTGCGTAGTTTGTTGAAACCGCAGAAAGCGCGCTGCTGACTCATCATAAGTGAAAACCAAACTAGCATGTCTATCATAATTTCATTAAGGTACATGGTCGGGAAAATTGCTAAGAGAAAGTTCAGCACAATAAAATTGTAGTAAGACAATTTATTATATAATTAAAATACTATTTGCGATCAATGGGGGCATTGTTCAGTATAATGTAAAAGTGAAAAAGGCACGTTGCGACAGCGCAGCCGGTAGATCATACTTACTTCATACTCATGACATTCACCCACGCGGCACGCCCATTACTATAGTAGGTATATCAATGAACAAAGTAGCCCACTTAGTAACTGTGTATGTAGTACTATCTGTATCGCGGACAAAGCTTGGTGTCGTGTCGGTACAATGGCAATAGATCTTTATAAAGTTTTTATATAGCTTCATTTGTTTTGGTTACCTACCTACCTACTGTAGATTCTATACAAAATAATTTTGGACAACTTCCTTTTGACCTATCAACTTGTAACTTTTAGTAGTTGTGTAGTTCCTTTAACAATAAAATATTGAGATTTCCTGGTACTGCAGCCAGGATCATCTCCGCAAGAGAGGACTTTAACGATGAATCCAAGCTTGATATTATAAATGCGAAAGTAATTCTATAAGTCTGTTTGTTACCTCTCCACGGATTTGGATGAATCTTGGCACTCGAGTAGACCATGTACCATGACCTGAATTAGGACAACAAGATTTACTTATTGGACTTATTTTCCCGCGAAATGTTCCCCTGAGATCATTTTCCACTTTCTCGGCGAAGCCGCTGGCAGAATCTGGTAGTACCTACTATAGTCTTATTTGATACCTATAATATAGGTATCAAACAAGACTATAGACATACTGTGGCAACGAGTGAGGTTGGATTACAAAACCGCAAAACGTAATCCCAGTGATGACTTGTAGCATCTAAATTAAAACTTGTTTTAAAAAGATTTAACCCAAAGAAATTAAATTTATTGTATCTTTAAATCTCTTTTATTTAACCACTATTGAATTTCACGCTGCAATATCATATTTTTTTATTGAGCGAAGAAGGCCATCCAAAAACATTTCAATTTGATGGATGATAGCAACTTTTATTTAATGTTATGCGGTCGTGATATTTCGGAACTTTATGATTACCTATCTACTGAATTATGAGCTATTTAGAAAAATGCTCTTTATACCGCTCGGCTTGTTTAAACAACGATTTGGATAATGAGTGACTGTAAGTCAACCGAAGAATTTGTGAAAGGTGAGATCAATTGTACAAACAAAATCTTCAAGTATATTGACGCATTAGGAGCCTAAAATTTACGTTTCCAATACGATAATGTCTATTGCGAATGACGAACAGAACAATTAGTATGAGAATGATGCTTTAGAATAACTTAGATGCTACTGTTATTGAACGTGAGACAAGATTTTCTTTACCTGATGGTCTCAATTGAATGAGAGTAAGTAACGTAGCGTGGGGGGCGGGGTTGCGGCCCGCCCTGATTGGCAGCCGTGTAGGGGTGCCATCCGACCGTTCTTCGTTGACTGTTTTTTGTCAAGGTCGGGTGTTACCCCTAAATGGTTTAAAATTGTAGAGTTCGCTTCACTCGCTCTTGCATTCTGCGCTCTTTTATTTCTTGAGCTTTTCTGTATGAATAAACAAAATGTCTTATTAAGTATGAATGATCAAAATAAAGCTGTAGGTACATTGTTACAGCTACACTGCGATCGCCAACCCGCCTGCCAAGCGTGGCGATTATGGGAGGCTTCCGGCGACTGGGACCGCAATTAACTAGGACCGCGGTCCCAGTCGCCGGATCGGTAAAAAGTAAATATTTTTCTTCCGGCGACTGGGACCACTCATAAATGATAACTGAAATCAAAAAATGTACAGTCATACGAAAAATTTTTAGATGTAATAATTGAAGGAAAAACCAATTTGATTTTGGGGAGGCCTATGTTCAGCAGTGGACGTCTTTCGGCTGATATGATGATGATGATCAAAAGAAAATAACACCTTTCCGAGATGGGGCGTAAAAAAATCCTTAGTTCTTGAACATTTAGGGGTGACACACCCGACAGGTTTTTGACGTTTTTTGTCTCGGTCGAGAGTCACCCCTAAACGAGTATCAGAATGAAATCTGTCCGAACCTGTCTGTAAAAATTTGCGAGCTCACTTCGCTCGCTCTTGCATTATGCGGTCTTAGTTCTTTGGCTTTTCTGCATAACTCAGCTAAATTACCTCTATTAAAATATGAATGGCTTGGAAGCAAGCTAACGTGCAGCCCGTGCCCAAGAAGGGTAGTCGAGCTGACCCAGCTAATTATAGACCCATCTCAGTAACTTCTATACTCTGTAAGAGTATGGAACGCGTGCTGAATGGTAAGCTCCTGGCATACCTAGAAGCTAACGATATCCTTATTGACCGACAATACGGCTTCCGCCGAAATCGATCCACTGGGGACCTTCTAGCGTATGTCATTCACATCTGGAGTGAGGCCATCGAGAAACATGGGGAAGCACTTGCGGTCTCTCTTGACATCTCGAAACCCTTCAATAGGGTCTGGCACGAAAGCCTTATTGGTAAGCTTCCTTCCTTCGGTCTGCCCGCCGGATTGTGTGATTGGATCGCAGACTTCCTGTGGGATCGGTCTATCCGAGTGGTCATAGATGGCTACTCGTCTGGACTGCTGGATATTAATGCAGGGGTTCCTCAGGGGTCGGTGCTCTCGGCAACATTGTTTTTGCTGTATATTAATGATCTGCTAAAACCCGGTACCTTTGGGTATGCAGACGACAGTACTGTTGCTGAGAGATACGTGTCTAACGCACGAGCTGGTGGATCGCAGATCCGGCCTCTCCGAGAGGCTGTGGTTGAGCGCTTGAACTTGTCCCTACAGGCTGTCTCAGAGTGGGGCGATGCCAATCTGGTCAAGTTCAATGCTGCTAAGACCCAGGCGTGTCTTTTTTCCGCTAAAAGGAGCCAATTCCACCCAGCTCCATCTTTCCGAGGTGTAACCGTGCCGATAACCGACCAACTTGACCTTCTTGGTGTTACGTTGACATCTACCCTCAATTTTGGCACATTTATAGAGGCAAAGGCTCAAGTGGCTGCCAAAAAGTTGGGAATTCTAGCAAAGGTGCAACGGTACTTCACGCCGGAACAGCTGCTCAAACTTTATCAAGCGCAAGTTCGATCGTGTATGGAGTACTGCTCGCATCTTTGGGACGGATCAGACAGATACCAGCTTGATGCCCTTGAGTCAATAGAGAAACGAGCCAAGAGGATCATCGGCAATGATAGGCTCGTCGAGTCGAAGCTCCAAAGTCTCGAGCATCGACGCCGAGTTGCTAGCCTGTCGGTTTTCTATCGGTTGCATTTTGGAGAGTGTGCAACGGAATTGCATAGTTTGATTCCGCCTAGCCCGTTCCACCATCGGACCACAAGACGTACGGCGATGCGCCACCGGTACATGGTGGACATCCCACCCACACGCACAAAGCGTTTTGGGAATACATTCATTGTGCGTACCGCTAAGGAGTGGAATTCCCTGACGGAGTCTGTGTTTCCTGATAGCTACAACCTGGGAGTCTTTAAGTCAAGAGTGAATAGGTTACTTCTAGGCAAGCGTGCTCCATCTTCGACCACATCGTCGCTTACCGTCAGGTGAGATAGTGGTCAAGCGCGTGCCTATCAATAATAAAAAAAAAAAAAAAAAAATGAATGATCAAAAGAAAATCAAAACAATCCGAGGTGGCGCGCAAAAATGTTCGAGCTCGCTTCGATCGCTCTCTCATTCATATCTGTCTTTGTTACCGAGATAAAGTAGGTATGGATTATTATAAGAAAATGCAAGGCGGGGTGAAACATTATTCGAGTTCGCCTTAGCACACAAATTCTAATGCTCTCATCAAACAGTCCTTGCGAAAAAATAGTTATTTTTTTCGCTTTTACTTGTTCACAAATAGTGATGTAAGAAAATTCCTGGAATAAATCTTGCGACCTGCGGCACAAATGGACTAGGTACTTAAAATTTAATATAATTTTGTTATAGTTAAAAAAAACGAGTAGTTAAGAATTAATTAAATATTAATCTCATGACATCAACTGTTTTTTACATGTATTTTTATTCCTAAGAAGGTAGATTAAAAGAAGGAAAGTACAAGATAATTGAAGGGGGTCCATTATTTAAAAACTACAATCTATCTGCAAGCAGCTCGCATGCAAATTTATTTTTGACATTGCGGAGCACGATCGAGCGATTGATCACAAATGATACCTCAGTAGCCCGAAATGTAATACAACTTGAATGCAAGCTGGTTGCTGGTGGAAACGTAGCCTTAGGCTTACATTATAAAAACTTAGCCGTATCTATCTACTGCTATCGTAAATCCATTGTGAAAAAGGCCATTCTTCCTGTATAGTGTCGTTTTTCTCCCGCAAGTACATCACCTTATTTATACCCCAAACACTTACCCAAATATCCATCATCCAATATCTACGAGTTTTTAGTCACGAGCGAATAGGTTACACCCATAAGACAAGCGTTCTCAATCGTCGCTGACATCATCGCTTAAAATTAAGTAAGACGGTGTTCAAACGCGATGCTAATATAAAAAATACCCAACTTTGCCACGATCCTTTAAATACTAATCGGCATTTTCTCATCTTTTGCAGAAAAACCACAGCAAGATGACTACCGCCAGTATGTTGTTGACGGTAGCGACCACATGGAATGTCTCCACAGACAAAATCGACAAGGAGGGATGTCTGGGCTTGGCCATAAAGCACGTCACTGCTGAAGCTGCCAAGGAGGTCCGGGAGAGCCCCTCCACCAAAGAACAGGCGCTCGCCATCATGAGGGAGTGGATACAACAGAATATTGACATCAAAAATGTCCGGCAAGGTAAGGAAATTTTGGATACCTGTCTTTTTTCAGCTCGATGGCCATTTACGAGTATCTTTAACTAGATTGCTGAGACAGGCTCAAAGTCTGCTATAAGGAATATACTTTAGGGTGGCACTCCGGTATCACCGGGCTATCACGGAGACCTACCTCGTCGTCAGTCGTCATCTACCCCGGTCACCGGGGAGAGTGGTACTGGCTGGGGCCGCTCCTGTGGAACATCGACTAAGACTGGGTGCTTCAAGCGGCTCCTGCTCAATCTAGGGTGTCCAACGCCTCCTGCCGGAAATTTATACGGGGGGTCGTGCGGTCTATCGTCCTTTATGGGGCCCCGGTATGAGCGCTTTCCTTGAGGCGGCGACCAGCCCGCCACCTGAACGCTTCCCAGAGGATGACCCTCTAGGACGCGTTTGAGCTTGATGCTTGTTCCAGAGCAATTTTCTATCGAGGATCCCTCCTAAGTACTTGACTTCTTCTTTAAGTGTTAGTACGTGTTGAAAAGTGTAGGAAGTTTATGAGTTCCACGGACTCTCTTGTTAGTAAACATTATTAGGTTCCATAGTAGTGGTGACAGCACCCCATCCTGAGGGCAGCCTCTACATACGCTGCCTCGTGTGGTGATGTTCACTGTTTTTTTTTTAAACAGTTAATTGAATAGCGAGGTGTTTTAGCATATTGTGAATCCATTCTAATAACGTTGGCGCCACACCGTTAGTGCGCCACCCAGAGCGCTAGTGCCTGGCCGATGCTGGCGAAGTTTGTTATGTCGAAGGCACCCTCTATGTCAATGAAGGCGCCCAGTGTTGGGTTTTTAGCTTGAGGTTTTTGAGCATTCCCTATGCGTGTGACTACGCAGTGGAGTGCGGATTCAGATTTGATTTGCGCAGGAGGCGTGTTCCTAAACCATATGTCCCCAAGCTTTTCTAGCGTATTCAAGAAGAACGAGATGAGGCTGAAGGATGGGTCTGAAGGATTTGGGCTGAGTGAAGTCATTCCTACCTGGTTTTGGAATACATATTATTTTTACTTCACGCCATAGCAAGGTAATGTAGCGGTGTGCTAGATAGGCGCGGAAAACTATAACAAGGTATTCAGCTAGCGAGTCTCGAATCCGCTCCATCTGAGCAGAGCCATTATTTTATCTTTGTCTATTACCTACTTCTGAAGCCACCTCCCAATCTAGGTAGCTCGTGGGCCTTTCCCTGTGCGGTTCCCAACTCTGTTGGGTAGCAATCCGGCAGCCTGGGAAGTGAGTGGTGTGAAGTAATTACACAGCAGACTAAACATGTGTCTAGACTAAGTATGACCGTAAATGTTATATATAAATGATTTAAAGCGTTTTGTACTAAAAAAATACTCACACTTAGTACGTGCTCTTATAGATGTGTATAAAGAATTGTAACACATTTATCAGCACAGGAGACAATAAACGTTTATTCTATTCTATTCTATTCACAGTTGTCTTACAAGTTTTTAAAGAGAAATTGCTCTTGAATAATATTTGCACTTAAAAAAAGCATCTTAAAAGTACATTATTTCTTAGTATGGTCTGCATTGAGTGTTTTATAACACTTATGACCTTAATAAACTTTTGCATAAAACTACTTTAAAGCCAACAAGTCGTAAGTTTGTGAATTGTTTTCTCTGAGTTAAATAAAGAGAAGACGAATAATAGTAGAGCTCTATCAGAATATTTTGTCTTTTATAAGACTTAAGAGCGCTCTAAGTCCTATTTTCCCTCAAACCATGCCATTATAAAACCATTACAAGTTATTTTGGTATTACAGCAGTAGTAACAAGATTATTGTAAGTGTAAAGTAATCTTCAATAAGAGCGTTATAAGTTGACTTTGAGTGAGAATTCTCTTATAAAGTGCACCTAAATCATCATCACAGTTGTTTGTAAGTATGTTAAAAGAGTAAAAAAATATTGGTTCTCTTGGGACACTTGTAAATTAAAATTTTGCTAGTTGGGTCCTCCCCTGCCGGAAATCAAAATCCCCGGCGGAATCTGCGGCGGAATAAGCAGTGCCAGCAGCTTTTTTCGTGGGTAAGATGGATCCCCTTTGCTTGCTCTTGCGTTATGTTCTCAAAAGGCTAGATCATGACGGCAACGCACAGCTCGTTGATCCTGTACGACGCGGCCGCTTCGGCGGAGCTCACCACGGAGCCGTCTACCATGAGGGAGCGAGCAGGCTTGCTCTTTTTGCCTAGTTGGTGAGACGGAATCCTCGGGTCGCTCACACTTCTGCGCCCTAGCAAGAGGTTCTCCGTCGGTGATTAAATGTTTTTCTATATCCCTTTGGTCTCAAGCTACGCTTGCGCTTGATCGCCGTGGCCGCCGCGCCTGCTGCTGTCGTTGTTGTTTCCACTTGACACTTCGGCAGGGGCCGCCAGGAAATGTCGATCCTGGTCGAATTAGGTATCCCTGCCGGTGGGGCTTCGGTCAGACTCGTTCCTCTCCGAGGCCACTGACCCACTGATGCAGCCTTAGTTGGCGCAATCACGCCAGCAGCCACCGTTGAGCAACCACATTCGAATTAGCCTCTTTATTAGTTCTACTATGCCTTCTACTGACCTTTTCTGTAGGTACCTAAAAGTGTCAAGCAATGCACATGATGACTGCTACTTTTGTGCATTCCTTGAAATGAGATGTTCTGAGCTCTTTAAATTGTTTTTTTTTTTTAATTTTCTACATCACCTCTAAAAACTGCTAATTTTGTGAAATCTACAATAATTTGGTAACTCAGTACTCTGGTAACATAGTGTCCCACTTCATCTGATTTGTCAAACCCTTCATTTCTTAGGCACTATATAGCTTCTGAATATATCCCTGGGACAAAAAAATATCGTATATCCTGTTTCGTCCATGGTCTACTCGTGTGCTAAGTTTCATCCAAATCTCTCCAGGGTTTGAGACGTGAAAAGGTAACAGACAGACAGAGTTACTTTCGCATTTATAATATTAGGTTGGATTAATAGATTTCAATTGGATTACTGGATTTCAATTGTTCCTATCAAAATATCATGCTACAAAAGAATTACAAACAGAATTTCGATGGTTGATTAACCATTACCTCGTTAAGATTAGCCTATCAGAAACCCTGAACATCCGAAGAGAAAGCCTCAGTTGCATTCGCATTGCAAATCTATCCGAATCATTATGATAACGATTCAACGTTTTGCAATAGTACGAATTGATCGATCAATAACACTGTTCCGCTTATTTTGTGAATGTTAATGGTCTTCTTGACTTTTTTACAACATATCAATTAACTTCTCAAGGTTAAAATTATCAAGGACAACTTCACAGAATGGATTTATAACTCTATCAAAACATTTTATTTACTCTTCGCAGATTGATGAAATATTGCTTTTCTAAAATGCTAATTAGATTTCGAATATAAACATCGGAATCTTTTTAATTTCATACTGACAACAAAATTGCATAACCATCAAATAGCTGAGATTTGTCTATGAAAATGCCTGAAGATAGTTCATCGTAGGTTCCCTTTTCTTGCTTTAGTCATCCATATGTTTTCTCATGTCAGGCAATTTTTTCTCCGTCATGTCGCTACCAATCGCCTAGTTGTTCCACCTTTATAGATGTTTTTGTATAATTGATTCTGCAGCTTCTGTTGTTATCTGAATCACAAACTGAACTTCACTATTGATAGGGTATGCAAAACATCTAGATGCTTCCCTGTGTATCCTACTTGGCTAAAACATACCAGAGCCAGAACAAAACTAGTAACATAAAGTAGGACACACAAATAAACATTTTTTTATTAAATGACAGCTCACATGCGACTCCCGGGAGTAACATAATAATGTCAATTACGTTCCTACAATAGATTATTGCTTCTCATTAGCCAAGACTTGATAGATTAATTTAACGAATTGCGCTCTCTATAAAACGTGTTTTGTTTGTAGTGTAACAGACATAATAATATATCAAAACCGGTCCAATTATTCGGTACGCACATTAATTATTGCTAAATTTATTATAGTGGGTCAACAGAGCGGAAAAAATGTAAAGATCAATGAATGTCATGTTTAGCATGACTTGTCTACTGGTTTTGACCCAAAGACTTGATACCTACAGAAAAATTTTATGTAGAGGTAGGAAAGGTTTTCGCGTTTGCGTTGGGATTTACTGACGACTTACTTATCGGAAAGGTAACAGTTATATTGTATAAGTCACTGTTATATACCCATCTGTTGCAGATGAATCGTTCCTACTTCGGTTTTTACGTCACAAGAAGTACAGTATACCGATGGCTCAACAAACACTGCTGAAGTACTTGAGCTTAAGGAGATATTATCCGGAAATCTCCAAGAAACTTGACTGCGATGACCCCAAACTGAAGGATATTCTCAGCAATGGGTAAATATCTTGTTGTTTGTACATAAATACCAGCCTTTACACATAACTGCTAGACATTATGCAGGTAATTATTGTAAATAATTGCTTTTATTATTGTACAATGTGAAACTGGCCTATAATTATTATTTGAGGTACCTACCTATGTACTTACGCCTGTATGAATGAGAAGTGCACAAGACAATGTGTTACTCAATTTACTGTAGGTACGGACAGGCCTAATCAAAATAGTGAAATAAAATTGCTCTAAATTGTAACAAAGCTAACCCACTAACATGGTTTCACAAGATAACGCCCGTCTTATGTAACTAGCTTTATCTTATTATTCCTGCATTTATCTGGCTCCATCAGATGTGCAAGTAGAAAGTTCCCACGAACTAGAGAGCCTTGAACTTTGTGCGCAGTCTCAGGTTCCCGCATTGCGAATACCCCTCTTATGTAATGTTCACTGTGATATAATTCCATCTTGGAATTTCATAACCATTTCCTAATTTCAAGGTACATAGTGGTTTCACCGGTTCGCGACAGCAAGGGTCGCCGGGTCATCGTTTACAATATGAGTAAGGAGATTTTTGTTAAGTATGTCGTAATAATAGTATGCGAGCGATGCAAACTGCGAATATCATGTTTATTATTGTATGTCATTATGCGAATCAACTGGACTGCGAAATTGGCATTCATATGAAACTGAATGTTACAAATGTATTTAGTTTTTTGTAACGCTGTGCATTGATGTTGGTATGGGTTGCAGTGGTCTTGAATTCTGGGTGTGTTCGCTAGGTAAATTCAACGCTCACAAGTATAACTGTTGGGACATGTGCCGCGCGCACATGCTGGTGTACGAGAGCTTGCTGGAGGACTCGCTGGACCAGATGTGCGGCTACGTGCATGTGGGGGACGGCAGCGGTGTCACCGGCGCTCACATCACAACCTGGAACCCCTCTGACTTCGCCCGCCTCATGAAATGGGGAGAGGTAATGTTCACCATACCATTGGTATAGGCTGGTTCCCTGGAGAAGGCCTGTATCGGAGTCCCAGCAGCGGGAAGATAATAGTAGGTATGAATTATGATCTTGCTAGGTCTCAGGCCCCGTCTCCGTGAGAGGGAAAACTGGGGTGTTATCCACAAAGCCTAATCAGTATTGATAGTGTAGGTACAAACGTTGATGTTCAAAGTTCAAACTCTTCAATTTTTCTATATTTCTCTATTCGCATTCGTCTTTGTTTGTTTTCGAACCTTGTTATTGACATATGAAGACACTTCTAAGGAGGACAGGACGGTTGAATAACCTGGATTACGTAATCCTACTGCATTTCCGTGAAACAATTTTCAGTTGTACCTAGGTAACTCGATGTTGAAATTGACCCACAAAACAAAGTAGTATGTAGGTACTCGTCCTACTATTACATAAGGTACCTATGTATGTTGTTGGTGAACAAGGAGAGCAAGGTCGTTTTCTCTGATGATGCAAAGTGGATAGAAACTTTCGTAAAAAATGACATGTTGGGCTTAAGTAAATTATGTAGGAGTTTTGGCAATATGTCTGGTAAGTACCTTATGTATTAATGTCAAGCGTACGTGTTAATAATCGGCCTAGCCTTTTCCTTTTCCGCTTGTTTTCGTCACAATACCGCCCAATTAGTAACAGCAGGTTAGCCTTAGGTCATAACCACTCAGGTAGGTAATTATGCCCGAAAAAGAATGTAACTGGTTATAGTAGGTTGAAATGCTTAGTCGAGTCACGTATGAGGGCAAACAAACATGATCCATGTGCTCTCCTGACATCCATAATTATGGTGCATTACCTATGTGTTGCAGCAATCGGTGCCCATGCGTCACAAGGAGTTCCACTGTGTCAACGTACCGAGTGCTCTCAAATATATCGTCGATTTCGCGGTTAGCAAAGTTACGCCGAAGATGGCTGAGAGACTCAACGTAAGTTTTTATTTTTTTGTATTCAGGGATGCGGATGCGGATGCCATCTAAATACTCAGCTTTTGGACATAAAACCGAAGAGTTCGAGATTCTTATCTCATTTAACATCCCAGTTGTCAACTGCACATAGAATCTGGAGCTACATGGATAGCTGACAACTCTGGGTCCTCTAAAAGTCTCATTTCAAAATCCTTTCTGTGCAAGGCCAGTTATCGCATACGGCACTTATCCCAAGGAGACAGCTAAGGGCTCATTCCGCTCATTCACAATATTGTATCCAACCGTGAGAAATCATAACAAATCTAAGACCGTTTTCTATTCCAGATGCACACGAACCTTAAACAGCTCCACCAGCACGTCAACAGCGAGTGCCTCCCCACAGGATACGGAGGTCCATTAAAAATCGAAGATATGGTCAAGTTCACAACTCAGCTGGTCAACGATCAGAAGAAAAAAGTCCTCGGACTCGACACCATGGAGATCATCAGCACACGGGGGATCATCTCCTCAAGAAAACCTGCCACCATTGTCGTCAACGGCGACGTCGCGGTACAAGGGAGCTTCAGAAAGCTAGAGATAGATTAAGCTTATCCATTCTTAGAAAACTTTAACTTTAAGACCTACTTATATAGTTTTGAGGTCGTCTGTCGTACTCGTGATCCTTCGAGTGTTACCGACTATACAAATATTTTAAGCACTGAAATTTGTAATGCTCTGATTAAATCTTATTATGTTATCTTTTAGTTAATTAGGATAATTATTTTTTAATGTAACTCTTACTTTGTATGTGTAAAAAGACTATGTGGTGGACGGAATATAAGAAAAAGTGAACAGAACATATTGTTCATCAGACTTGACAATGCCCGTAACTAAACTGAAAAATAGATAGACATACCTACAGACCCACGTTCTCGAATCATTGCCCCCTTTTAGGGGCAGTCAGATTAAAAATAAAATACTTAGATAAATACATACTAAGTACCAAGCTACCTTTTAATCCTTGAAGTTTGAACTACATTTTAGGATCCGTAATATTTATAAGTTACGTGTAAGTAAGTATATAAATATCGTGATGAATGAAATTTGTGTTAATACACGCCTGCCTACCTACGATACGAAATGTTCTCCTGACGCATTTTTATTCTGAGTGCTTAAGTATACCCAGAGTTATAAATTTAAGATCCATGACAAATTAAAATGTACTTATACTTTACAGTAAGGTAGGTATAGAAAAAAGAACATTAAAGGATTATTATATTTCTGAGTATTTTATTTGAATCAGTGTGGATATTAAAATATCCGTCTAGCCTATCAATAGCATGAATGCCATCTTTAATGGAAAATAAATTTAAAACAAACAGATCAAACGTGTATTTTTTCGGTGTACAATAAAGTATTTATAAATAAACAAAGAAAAAGACATAGATAATGCACACACAATTATCTAAAAGCTATTTCTAATCATTATACAATTCTTACCCTAATTAGAAATACCATTACCGCAGAGATTGAACCCGGTATAAGTAGCGCAACAGCCGATCTCTCCACCACTGCGCCAAACCGCTATTTCCATATGTTTAATATTCTGCGGTTTCATCAGTTCACATATGGGTATAATATTAATATTTAAATATTTATAATTAATTGGAAACTCGGTGTCACCTTGAACTAGTAGATTAGGTATAGAGAAAGTCTAAAATATGACCTCATTCGCATTGAGTCTAGTGGTACTTGGACACAAATTCTGTGCGTTTTTTCTTTTCTTTTTGGGTTCGATACCAGGAAAAGGACGAAGTAATAGTTGGCGGTTGGTTGCTTGGTGGTTAGTATCGATGTGTTGGTTTCTCCATGAATAAATTTATGTCTCGTTATTCTAGTGGTTGCAAAAACCACTGTTGAGCACGAGGGGTTACGGGTTCGATTCCCGAGTCAGGCAAAGTGTTGCAACTTTAAGAGTTTTCGATTTAGAATGAATAGCAGCCCGGATTCTGATCTTATGCCTGGTTGATGGCACTAGGCTAGATGTAGCCCCTATCTATAACATGGGACTAAAGACCTCTAGTAATTAGTGTATAATCGGTGCTTGACATCGAACTGGAGAAAAGAGGTTGCACCGCTGCCTAACCAATTCGGGAAATAAACGCGAGAAATTGTTATTTTACTTTATTGACATAAAACAATTACACATTACGATAATAATTAAGGTAGGCAGGTACTTATGCCAGAAAAAAAAAACCTAGGTGAACGTGTAACCCATAAATGTCCGCGAAATAATGGTAACGAACTACATATATAATTAAAAAAGCGCGTTAATTAATTCAGATTTTTATTAGGCATATACCAGCCCGGAATACAGATTTGGGTCCAGTTCACTTGTTAATATTACATGGGACATAAACGGGCGAAATATAGATAAGTACTACTAATATAACTGCCCCTTTAGAAACGAGTCGGACTCGCGCACGAAGGGTTCCGTACCATTTCTATAAAAACGGCAAAAAATCACGTTTGTTGAATGGGAGCCCTACTTAAATATTTGTTTTATTCTATTTTAACAGAAATAAATCATCTGTGAAAATTTCAACTGTCTAGCTATAACGGTTCATGAGATACAGCCTGGTGACAGACAGACGGTCGGACAGACAGACAGACGGACAGCGGAGTCTTAGTAATAGGGTGCCGTTTTTACCCTTTGGGTACGGATCCCTAAAAAATGTGGAATGTGTGATGTCATGTTATGTTGTCCTTTACTGAACTTGCCTTCTTGTAAATATGCAAGAATGATTTTAAGTGAGTAAAATACATAAATGACGTCTGTAATATTCCAGTGTTGTGGGTATAACCACTAGCCGCATCATCATCATCATATCAGCCGAAAGACGTCCACTGGTGGACATAGGCCTCCCCCAAGTAAGTCCCCCAACCACAACCGGTCCTGTGCGTCTCGCATCCATCGGCTACCCGCGCCCCTTACCAAGTCATCGGTCTACCTTGTGGAAGGATTTGGCCGCATATGTTGGTTCAATTATAAAATTCTAAAGATTCCACAATAATGTGGTTTCCCTGTGAATTCAAATCTTACAGCACCACAGTTTGAAATAAAACTTAGTCATTATGTAATAACTTACAAACTTTATTAGACATAATAATAATTTTACAATAATATGAAGACACTAATCTAACGATATCACATCAATTATTATGGTAATTGATAAATTAAGTTTTAATAAAACTTTCCATTAATACCTAGACAAAGTCATTTCACTAATAACCTACTGAATACTAATCTAACGTCTCTTCAACGAAAGTAATCGCAAAATTAATTTTAATGAATTTTCAAGCGCGCGTAATTTTTTGTAATTGGTCGAAAGAATTGTCAACGACCAACCACAGCAGATTAACCGTTACAGACAAAGACGAGTTAGATTTGTTTTATCAATAGGTACAAAGTCTGTGTGATTATTAGCTGATTCTTTATTCAAATTTTCTATAGAGAATTTGAATTAAAAATCTGCTTATCAGTATTTAAACTAAGCATATGGTTAGTTTTCTTATGAATAAGCCTGAATATGTATTACACCGATTTTGCAATCATTTTCAACGAGAAACTAGGCCTAAGGTTCAGCGCACACTAGAGACTTTCAGTCTAGAATGGTATGTATTGTTTATCGAGTTGAAATAATTAGTTTCATCGAATAATATAAAAGCTGTAGGTATCTATTTAAAATTGTGCTCTTTTATAAAGTTTAAAAACGACTAAACGTCAGTAGTGTGTTCTGAAAATAACCCGGTTTCTGAAAATAAATAATAATTACCGACGTGTCACAAATGAAACGCAAGTCAAGTGATCTCATTGGCTGTCGAACACGTATTCAGCTGACGCGTGTTTGACAGCTTGACAAATTGATTTTACAATCATTACCTGCAAACGGGGTGAATAGGAATGCAGGGGTGAATCGACACAAAACTTTTAAGGGGATTTTTACGTTAGGTATATAAATCTTGTTAGCAGAATTTGTGGTCGCCAATTTTATGGGATCCATATAGGTAAGTAAAGTAAAGTTGCTTTCTTAGCCAATCAATATTATGATATTAAAGTGAAAAACCTTATCAAAGTTTTGTTTCTATTCACCACTTCGTACCTATTCACCCCGTTTGACGGTACCTACCTCTCCAAATCTGGGCCTGATTGTATGAAATTCTTAAAGCCTTGTCTACACTAGGGCAATAATTATATTTTGGACAGTTGTTGCGCAGTCTGATGCAGCAACTAATAATTACGAAGAAACTAGTAATTAAATTGAAATATTAAAGAAACCATTTGAATGACACGACACGAAACTCGATGTGCCCAGAGGTAGACATTGCTTTAAATCGCAATTAAATTTGGAATTTGAAACTTATTATTAGTTTCTACAAGTTTAATAAACACAAAATATAAATAAATTCGATAACAACACTGATTTGAGAAATGGGGAGTGCTTGATTATTTGTATTTAACAAAGCTTATAAGAGAATTTCGTAAGTTCCAGATAAAAGTCAAGAAAGTTTCTCAAGAAACTGTTTAAGCCAAAAGTTGCGCAATATTGTTCCAGCAACATGTTTTGTGTTGCTAGGAATATTACCTGTAGTATTCCTTACTAAGCTGGATACAGAACAAAGCTAGGCCAATAGGCACCAAGAAATGGTACAACTGGGCTAAGCCAATTTGCCAATCACCACGGATATATATGAAATGGTACAATGTTGGCAACGTTTGTTTATCATGAATACTCTACTTGATAATAAAATAACCACTATTACTGAATTTACCTACGAACAGTTTTTAATTGTAATTAATATGTATACTAGACCCAAGTTGAAAGCAGACGAACAAAGGTGGTACCACAGCAGTCTAAACTAAACCTTATAAATGTACCTACCGCTAATTCAGAAATCTGAACGATTCATATGGTTTTTTTCTCAAAAACCAGAGACAATTTTGAGCTGTGTGTTTTAAAATCTGTGATAATTGTGATAAACAGAGTGTACTAATTGCATGTGCTGTCACTGACTACCATCGTCATTGTGATTTTGCGTCATCCAGTACATACGACATTTTGCATGACATTCATTGTCGCTGAGATAATATTGCTACTTGAATTTTGAACGCTTTAAAATTACGAAAATTAGGCTTCTTTCCGAATTTATAAATGAAGATTTGTTCTAAATGAATCTAAGCACTTAATTTTAACAAAGATTTATCTTAGTGTCGTAATAAGGTGGTTATAGATTTAAAAAACACTTGAACATATAACTAAGTGATAATTTCCGTTCAATAAATAAAAGCTAGCTTTGAAAAAATATACTTACGACTAATAAAACGTTAACGACGAATGGATATAAAAAAAATTGCGGTCAAAACTTTATGGCAATAAAACACAGTTCAACCACATTGATTGACTTTTGATAGGCGCAACCAGTCACCTTTTATGTATTCATGTGTATTTAAGACGTTTACAATTCATTCTTCACAAAACTTGGCCATAACTTTTTCCCACAGCGTTTCTAGATTTGCCGCAATAGTAAAAATTGTAGAGAATAAAACCTTTTTTAGAATTTAACCTTTTCAACGACATATCGCTTAAAGTTATTGGTCATCATTAGGCTGAATTGCCTGTCCTCCTTTATTATCAACAACCAAAAGTTTTCCAGTTATGTCTTTGATTGATACCTAATGCCTGGAAATAAATTGACTGCTGATAAAAAAATTAGGTAGTACTTATATTTGTTTCACAATTCAATTTATTTGACTCAGACACATTGAAAAGCATAAATGAATTACGTTTTATTGCCATAAAATCCGTTAAAAATTAAAAGCTAAATTAGTTTAGCTTAGCTCGCACAGCTGAAGTAGTTTTTTAATTTCTCCGTGCAAACATAATTTATTTCGAAATTCACAAGCTCGCGTTTGCCCACAATCTCACCTGATTGAAGCCTCGAAGTAACCAGTGGCCTTAGTGTGAGTTTTTTAACGTCTCGATCTACGTAAACGTCAATTAGTATTGAAACCAAGGAACTTATATCCAACATGGAATGCGCACAGGCTGCCGATTCGCGGTCCGAGCGAGATAGCTTCGCAAGAGCCCTCTGTCCCTTTTAATAGGGTGACCAACCAATATAATGTAGGTAGAGGAGACTAATATAATAGGATATAATATATTAATATGGGACGTTGAAACTTTTTGCCATTTCCCTACAATGTTCCTCGAGAAATGTGAAATTTCATGATCACGTCTTTTAAGTATTCGGTACACCATTCCATATAAAGTTAATATGCGTGGCGTGTAGGTACTACAGAATAGTCTCAACACACATATTACCTACTGAAATAAATGTTAAAATCAGCCTAGTATAAACATAAAATACCTATAACAGACATGCTTAATTATGCTTACGTTGAAGACTACCTCCTATTTATACGCTGCATTGTGTAAATAATCTTATAATTTTGTTCATTATGGGCACCCTACTTCAAGAATTGAAATATGCTTACATGAAGAAAGAAACACCGCATCCTGCATAGGATTCGCTTTTGCAACCTTGAATCGCACACTTTTTAACCATCTTTATTACCTACGTCCGAATAAATAAATTGATTGTTTTACAACAAATAAATATGGCTGGTGGGTTACCAGTCTAACTTGTATAATTATATATTCTACTAATAATCTTTTCTTTTTAATTACATTTCAATACAGTATCCAAATTATTGCTAAAAAAATGTTCTCATTCTAACAGATAATTGAAAAATATTAGAAATATATCAGAACGAAAGTTTAATGTTTTTATTAAGACATGACAATATTATTGTTTCCTAATATTCCTACTAAATTCGGGAATAATCCTCCTGGCAACACTTTAGAAGGGGACACAGGGCTCTCGAAGCGCTTTCTCTCTCGGACCGGATTTCTCTTTGACCAAGTGATTGTCTGTAATATAACTTAGCTTCATAAACATAAGGTTTATTACTATATTGGTGTCAAATTGACAATGCACATTCCAGGTTGGATATAAGTTCCTTGATTGAAACTGAATAAGCGCCGTCTGGTGACACTCACGGACAACCTGTTTTTTCTATACAATTTGACATAAGCGAACGTTTACGGTAACGCGATCGAGTACGTTAAAAAACTCACACTGAGCCCTCTGATCACTCATGATTTAAATACTTTCAGGTTGTAGCTATAAAAATAAACAGCAATGCGGACTAGGCTAAACGAAATAAATTCTAAACTAATAAGCAGACTATTAAAATCACAAGTTTTTTTTAACTTCTTCGTTGGAATGGGAATTATATTAGATCATTTTTACATAAAAAACAACGACTCGCTTTAAAACTGTTTGCAGCCATTTTACTACAGCAATAATATAGGTCGAGCCCGTATTTACCGCTACTTTATCCGAATAGCGGAGTCATAGTAACATAATATTATGTCATTGCGGTTTTACCCGTAGTAAAGGCATTTCTATTATTTAAAACACCATAGGAAGTCCCATTGAATGTTACATTAGAATACTTATAATGCACTTTTAAGCGCTAATTTCTTTCATTTCCTTTCAAGCAAATCTTGTTTTTATAATATTAATAACCATTATATACATAAAACTTACTGAATATAATAAGTCTAATAAAATTTTAAATAAAACATTAGATTGCATTAAAAAATGACTTAATCAAATAAGAATAACGATTGCACATTTATTTTTATGTAGGTACTTAATTATTTGAATCAATTTGGTGAGATTCTCGTCTAAAAATAAACAAATAACATATAAAATAAACTGTGATGACATTACAACGTACCTATTTATTTTTTTACATGTGTATCCTTGGAAATAGTGGCAAAAATCGATTCTTAGAATATCGTTAAACAATCACTAAGCTTGCATTAAAAATGGAGGAGAATTTCATTCGAGTTTATAGGTAAATACGTAAATAACTTCTAACAGTTAATACTATTGCACAACATCTAGTCCAGAGGATTACCAAGCAATTATATTAAAATTCAAGCCTAATTTTGTCTATCTAGGACCTAATAATGAAAGCTTCATATGCTTACAAATTATCGTATAGATGTTTCGTTTTAGCATGGCAATAGCCGTCATAATCCCATAATACAACATCAAAATAGGTTTAGCCGTTTAAGAGCTACGATGACACAGACAGACACAGATACATACCTCAAACTCATAACACCCCTCTTTTTGGTCGAGGCTTAGAATATGTTGAGGATCAAGATGGATGTCGATTCAGGACGAATTGATGTCCACATTTCCGGTTTTTCTTTCATTAAGAATGTCAATTAATGGAGGTGGGTGTCAAGCCCGCCACAGTATTAATAGTCTCTGCAAATTGTGAGAACCAGGACCACGAGAAAAACGCCGAGTCAATGAAGCTCGATGAGTCCCGGAGGAACCATTCAATTTTCTTGGATCCCGAAAGTAATCAGAAGAGAACAGCGGAATAGTGTATCAACGGCAGCTAGTCATGCTAAAAATCGAAACTTCTGTCACTACTTCTACATAGTGATAAAAACTGGGAATTCACGACTAAAAGTATCCCAGTGGTTTGATTATGTGCGTATGTTTAGTTAATAAATATTATATTCTCAAATCATTCCATAGCCTACAAATCTGTAATCGACCAAAAAGTGAATATTAAATGCTGATTATAATTTAAGAGGAGAATGAAAATATGTGGTTTTATCTAATTTAAATATAGATTAAAATAGTAATTACTTTTGTACTGTTTAAACAGTTATACCTAAATTTTTAATATGGCTTAAATACAACAACGTATGTTTCAAGAAATCTGTATATGATTAATTCATAGTAAGACTTATTAATCCTCTGTTTTGGATGGAAGTTTCTATTACACTTCATCCATTTCCTACTTACACGATCACATTCAACAAAATATTTATAAATAATTCCGCCTAAGAATTATTTGACTTTTCGAGCCCATTTGAAATAGAACTCCAAGCTATCACGATAACCATAGACTAATCTTTGGTTGTAAAACCTCATTTTTTATCTGAAAACTCATTGCTCCATTGAGGAAAGATTTTGAGGCTCTGTCCCAGCAAGGGCGGTGTGTCGTGTATGTTTTTACCAAAGATGCGGTAGGACGGGTGCAAATACTGTTGGCTTTCTGACGCAGCGAAGAAGTTTTTTGCTGTTTGTAACTGACGAGGCGTTGGTGGGGTCACCGTGAAGTTTCCTGAAATATGAGAGGGGTTCATTAAGACTTGATTAATTAGAAAAATCTGATTGTTACATAAATGATTGGCATCTCTTTTTGTTTTACAAAATTAACTAGGCATACACTTCAATAATTCGGTTTTATTTTTTACGTGGCCACTCGCAGATCTCGCACGCTAGGGCTATCAACTGCTTAACCGTCGGTTTATTTAATAACAGTAATTCAACCCAAATCAATTTTGGTAGGTAAGTATTTATTAACTCACAACAGACTATCCAATCATCTTCGTTATAGGATAGCAATGAAATTAATATTTACGAGGAAAGTGCAGTAAGTACATCTTCCTTAATCAGTTCAGCCAACAGCAGTTTTCCCAACTGTGTTAAGGGTCGGCAGCCAGTACAAGCGACTAAAAGTACCTACATTAAATTAATTACCTAAAATTTAAATTATTTTAAAATGATTATAAGTATTTTACTTAAAGCGATATCTATCTTACGACCGATTATGACTTATGCGTGTGCTGTATTCGCACACACAAAGCCAAAGCAAATCCACAGGATGCAAGTAATCCAAAACAGATTTCTCCGAAAAGCCACGGGCGCCCCGTGGTATGTACGGAACGAACGACTTCATGTCGACCTCAAAATCCCGACCCTAAAACAGTTTATGAAACGCCTTACAAAGCGTTTCTTCGAATCCGCTGAAAAGCACCAAAACCCTTTGATTTCAAAGGCAACCCAGTACACTCCCTCTCGCATTAGTAAGATTCGCCGTCCTTGGCATACACTCGTCGAGTCCGACGACGAGATCACAAAGATTCAGGAAAGCTGTAGGGAAACCAGCACCCTTAGAATAAACAGATACAGACCGCGTTCCGTGTACCGACCTCGCCGCCGAGGTCCGTCGCGACGATCCACTCAAAACCCTCCCCGACTTTGGAAACGAGCCAGCCCGCGCCGCTGAGCCTTTAGCTTTAATAACCCCTAAATAATAAAACGACCCAGCCTGATTGTCCCTTGCTGTCCCAAACTGACGCCGCTAAGCCGAGGTCGTATTCCACAGGGAATGCCCTTAGTGAGCGGTCAGTAGTGTTTTTAGCTTGTAGCTAGTTTTGTTGCCTTGGCTGGGGGCCTTAAATTAATTTGAGGCCACCACAGGTTAGTCCGGTTAAGCAGTTAATATCCCAAGTGTGTTAACTTGCTAGTGGTCATACCTAAAAAAAAAAAAAAAGCGATATCTATCTTCACAAACCACTAACGGGGTAACACGATACCCCAAGAATGTCAGATTTTTGCGTTCCTAAGTCTGACATACCCGGATCGGATTAATATCTAAAAATTAATAAGCAAGACCAAGTCTTAGTGTTTTTTGGACGCACAGAAGAGTCTTGGTATTACTTACCGCGAGCGATAACGCGCACAAAAGCTACCTAGTTTATACTATTAGTAGGATTACCTATGAAAGCTAAGAGCAGTCCCGTCGGTGTAGTGGTTTTAGTAGACTGCGGTATGCATTTCAGCCAACCGAGATCTTCGTACGTTTGCCCGTTCGACGAAATCAAGAAGTTATACCGCAGCGTGCTATTTGCGGCAGTGGCATTGCTCTGAAACAATAATAGGTAAGCGTTAGCATTACCTTACCTAAATTACATTGTATCACAAACACAAGAAACTGCGTCTATTTATGTACATACGATGTTTATGATTAAAGCTTGTCATTAAAAACCTTGCCATGTCTATAGTTAGTAGTTTTGAGCAACTTAAAGTTGCCAAAAAATAAAAGGCCCGTTTTGGGAGCAGGATACAACAAAGAGATTTATTTCATGTCTCTTTCATACTTAGTAATAAAGTAATTTTATATCCTGCTGTCAAGACAGGTCTTTTATTTTTTGGCAACTTTAAGTTGCTCAAAATCTATAAAAATAAACATCATAATCCATCATGCTTCACACATCTATTTAAACTGTTACAGCAACGTACTCATAAATCTCAAGACCACATGAAAAAATCATCATATGCATCTATACTAATAAGTATTTTAGAGTGGTAAAGTTTGTGAGTTCGTGAGGTTGTAGGGGGGTAATCTCTGGATCTACGGAACCGAATTTGAAAATTCTTTTTGTGTAAGATAGCCACATTCATGAAAAAGGTTATAGGCTATACGGAAACGGGAAACAACGGGATATATACGCGTACGAAGTCGCGGGTAAAAGCTACTTTTACATAAAATTTATATTAATCCTACATGATTTAATTATTATTTCTCACAAGACAACGTTATTAGCCATTTCGACGGATCGCATATTGATTCATTTATTAATATTGCACCGTAAATTGGTAGCGAAAACAATAACAATGTAATTTATTAATTATTGGTGCATTTGATAAGACAGTAACTGTTGTAACGGGACGTTGACTTTAAAGTAATAATAATAATGTTATTTTTAGCGCAGCGTGGAAGAAATACAACGCGTTACAGAATAAACGCAATACCTCTTAAGAGGTCATTGGGCTAACACTAAAATCGTAAGAAAAATATCAACTGCCCCATACCTACTAATTAATATTTGTGTGCGTATAACTCGACAAAATGTACTGAGCAGCTTTATTTTTTCGCGTTTCCGGTGTTGGCCCCATAGTATGTTTTTTTTATTCTGTTACACGTTTTACGGCCGCTTTCTATAATAAACGGCCGAGTTGGTGTCCTTCACCACACAATCCTCACCTTTGATTGGTTACAGACAAGGACCGGGATCAAGATTGGGATTGAGATATATTATAGAAAGCGGCCGTTAGGTATATAATTTCATCACAATTTTTAGGTTTTCTTGCTACTCTCTCTTCGGAACAGCATGTCTTTTCCTAACAAGGTACGTTCGCGTTCGGTCGCCTTTCAGTCTAACCGAAAGCAGTTGAATACCAGTATTTTAAATGGAGCGATTGCCTATCTGATTTAACCATTCAATAACTGTGTAACAATATACTGAGACTGGTTGACAGACATTCAGCATCGGTACTGCATTGTTATCAAACCAATTGTTAATAAATAAACAAAGCTTGCTTGCTGCGATATTATGAGGCTGACTGATTGATAAGGTCGTTCCAGTTGTGGTTGGAAAAAGTGTTATCGGTTTTTCCTTGTAGATTTCCTACTAAGAATTTTAGTAGCTGCTGGGGATTTGTATTTATCTCCGTTTTAGTATTATAGGCGCGTCCATGAAATGCGTTTCAATATTTTTCTTATTATAAGTCCGCAATCATTAAATAAACTCAATACCTACCTTTGGAACAAAATACCAACGATCGGCACTTCAGGGCCATACAAGCATGGCTATACCTACTATAGTTATGAAATGTTCAACGTTAAGCGTATCGTACTAGGTCGGTGCCTTGGGATAGGCTCATCATCATCATCAACTCATCAACATAAAGATTTTAAAGGTCTTTGACCCCAGAATTTGTTTCGGTTGCCTCCCAGGGCAGTCACCTCGGAACACCTCCCTTTTCGAGAGACGTTTCTCCGAGGTGACTGCTTATCTTTTCTTTTGCAAAAGCCATAGCTTTTTTTTTCTAGTAAGTACCTAGATAATTAAAAGTACCTAGTCTAAACTAAAAGTATTAAGTAGGTACCTACATACAAAACAAAAATCGTTAATCATCACATCATCTTCAGTAGATCAATCTAGGCAGAGACCTCTCCAATCACACTGCATTCATCTCGGTAAAATATACGTCAAAATTACTTATGCCAAAAAAATCCAGTCCGTCACGTCTCACGTGACAGACTGCTTTATCGAAACAGTAAAAGGAACAAATATAGGCTTTGATGGTTGCCATACAAAAAAGCCTCCACGAGTGGCGATATTTAAGTGGCCACTCTAAATTACTTTTCCAACCAATTGTCGCCCATTGAACACTTCTAGACGACGGCGACGCCGACGGTGCTCGCCATGATTACAAATGAAGAGGTTTAACAGCTCCAGTCCTTGAAGCAATAAAATAATTACCTACTGTTCTTAACAGTAAGAAGACACCGCCAGTGTTACCAAGTTAATGGGTTGTGGAGGTCTGGTAGGCAGCCGCTCCACGTAAAATACTAGTATTCAGCTGAATCCGGTTTGACTGGAAGCCGACCCCAATATATTTGGGAAAAGGCTAAGAGATGATGATGAACAGTAAGTACACAAAGGCACGTGAGCATACACGTGAGGCACAAAATAATACGACATATACACAGCCTTGCCACATACAGCTTTGGGGCTGCCAAACGGACCCCAACATCGATACAGAAAGGTAGTAGGTACCTATACTCTTCAAAACCACAAAGTAGCATGTGAACGTACAATACACAGTTCACGTCTGTGGACTACCTACGGACTGTGATTCATCACGACTGATTTCAAATCTATTTGTGTACTTAGTAAATTAGGTTATCATTAATATTAAATAATATATTGCATAACACAGAGAATATGGGTTAAGGCTAGCTAATGACATGCAACCTGGGCGATCCGTAACAGAGTTCAGAAACTAGGCTTATTCAAAGAGTATACTTTGCCCTAGACTTTGTCCATTATACATTACATACCCAGTTCTGTATAAATTCCTTGTTGAAAGCTGGAATTTTGCAGTGCCGCTTTTTTATGATGTAGGTACCTACCTACCTAGAATATGAAAAAAACGCCTCTAAACAAAATTTCAGCTTTCAAGGTGCAAGGGTTGCTGGCCATTGATGAATCAGTCAGTTACCAGTTAGTCAGGACTTTCATGATTTTATTTTTTAACCATCTAAATCTCAAGAAATTATAAAATTGTTTGTTTCTATGTAGATATGTATGTATGAGATAATTCCTGGAAGTACTTTCTGATCTAATTACTAAAATTCTCACTTTTAGAAAGTTACATTGCTTTTGAGTGTCTTAGGCTAATTTTTATGCTAGGGAGTCCCTGAGAGGAAGGCCTCGGAGGAGATGTCGCAAAAACGCAAATCATTAAATTAAATAGAATTTAAAAACAAAGTCGTTCTCTGCCTGTCCTCATACTTCTCCTGAACCACACAACGGAATTGAAAGAGTGATCAACAAGGAAACTTCGCGTATATAAGTTACACCCGTGTTATTTATAAACGCACCAATGTAAACAAAGCCTAAACCTAGCGATTGGATCGCGAATCGAGTATCTACCTACTCGTAGCTCGCGGTGTAATACAAGCGCGCAAATGTATTTTGGACCAATAACATTTTTTTTTGCGGAGAAGACAAGTCATTGTCGATAAAAAAGAAGAACGTCCCATGTACTCTGCCCTCTGGAGACAAGATCCTTAGAACTAGGTAGGTATACCTCGATATAAATTGGATATGACTAACTGGGTATAAAACACATATCTCGGCAATCCACAATCGCGACTAGAAACGCCAGCAATTATAAAACATATTCGTGGCAGCAAAACTGCGCTGAGGACACGACTGTCATAGCCATGGTCAGAAATGCCACATAGGTCGTCAATTTCTACGAGTAATGTGGCGGATTTAGATGAAACTTGGCCCACAGAAGACCATGTCATGAAACTATTATCCTTGTAGTGTGTTTCCTTGGGATAATTTTCGACAATCACACGGGCGAAGCCGCTGTCCGAAGCTAGTTATAAATAAGTATACATTTTAGACTAACAATAATTAATTTTCAAACAAAACAGACAATTCTGAAAGACGTTTAAGGACAGAGATAGTCAAGAATGTCGTATCTAGCGGTGGCCATCTCGGAGCTCTAATGGTATAATAACATTATTCACAGTGTGGATAAAACGTGCAACGATAACATTAAGAGAGGGAATTAATAGAGTGAACGACGTTTATCATGCAATCAATGAAAAACAAATCTCTTTGTAGAACCTGAAACAATCTCCTGTTTTAAATCACGCGTACAGCGTAATATATGGCGTCAGCAAATAAGAATGATAAGTACTAATACTTAGCATTTTACTCCATTTTCTCAAGTTCCCACTGCTCACATATTCAATACGAGCTTGCGAGACTCGAAGACCTCGCAGCGATGTAGCGAGTCTTAACCTTTAAGTGCCGATGTACCTTTTTTTTTCGTCGACATGGAGTCGTTCGTTCCTAATAAACCACGGGGCGCCCGTGGCTTTTCGGAGAAACCGGTTTAGGACTACTTGCATCCTGTGGATTTGTTTTGACTTTGTGTGTGCGAATGTGGCACACGCATAAGTCATTATCGAGCGAATGCACGTATTGCACGTTGTGTAAATGCGCAGTTTACATTTAAGGGACAGCTTGCTGCGTGCATTCAGAATGGAGTGGAGTCTACCCAGAGCGAAAGCGGCACGCGAACGTACCGCTTTTATGTGCTCAGCAAAAGTGAGTCTATGGTCTAGTATCACACCTAGATAATTGGCTTGCTTTTCCCAGGGGATCTGCTTACCAAACATGGTGATCGGACTCAGTAGTTTGGGAATGAGTCTAGCCCGCGGCTTGTAAAACAAGACCGCCTGGCTTTTCTCTGGATTAACTCAAATCTCCAGAATTTGAACCAATCGCCTAGGTCGATGGCCGCCTTCTGGAGTTTTTTGGCTATTGACTTTTCACTACTGCCGGAGCAATTGATGGCCGTGTCATCGACAAAAAGAGCTAACTGCGTCTTGTCATTTCTGGGAATGTCGCTTGTGAACAGCGTGAAAAATAAAGGTGAGAACACGCCGCCTTGCGGGACGCCGGCTCGGATAGGGTGGGGGGAGGAAAGCGCACCTGCGATACGATACCGAAAGGTGCGATTCGACAAATAGTCTCGTATGATGAGCACGAGACGGTCGGGCACGCCAAGTTTGTATAGCTTATAAATTAAGCCATTGTGCCAGACTTTGTCGAAAGCTTTCGCTATGTCAAAGAACACGGCCCCCGTCACTAAGCCGCGTTGAGTGCGGTCGCTGATGTTCAACGATGCGGTAAACCTGTTGAACACATGAGTGATTAGCTCGAAAGCCAAACTGTTCGTTTGGAAGGAGGCCCTTGGCTTCGGCATAGTCTCTGAGTCACTTATAAATAAGACGCTCATAGATTTTGCCTAGGACCTTGAGCAGGCTGATGGGGCGGTAGCTATTAGGGGAGGACTTTGAGTGCCGATGTACCTACCATATAAGTTACTTAAGTAAGTACCTACCTACTGACGCTGACGTGACGTGTGGCAGACCTATATCTTTACTATCATAAAAGACTGCATTTTTCTAGTAGCTATTTTTGTATTGTTGAAGATTGAGGAATAAGATCTTTTTGCTACAGAAAATGTAACTTATTTTGTGATGACGACAATATGACGTCGGTAAAAGCGTCTTCGATGTACCTACCTACAGTACCTACGCCATGTAAAGTGAACAAGAGTACTAAGTCGTAGATGAAGAGTCAGTGATGAAGTTTCTTCAGCATTCTGGTAAGCAGTGCTGGACATAGTGATCTGGATTGGCCGGCGGACGGACGGTCTGGTGGAAATCGGCGGAACCAGTTCCTTCAGTTTGATAATTTTATACTGCGAAATGATTGTAAAAGCCAATTGAAATAAACCGATTGTAATATTTATCTCTAAGTTATCCAAAGACTAAAGAAACAGCATAAATAAAACAAAATGTTTATATTTTGTTTTATTTATGCTGTTTCACGGTTAATAAAAAAAACGTATAAAATAGACTATTATTAATTTAACTGTTTTTCTTACTAGTGATCAAGTGATCATGATTTTTTTCAATGATCTCTCTTCGCCAAAATTAAGTCAGAGTAGGATTCGGAGCTGTCATTTAGCCAGATGGTTAAAATTTCAACGTGTTCTCTATTTTGATTTGAGGCTACCAGTGTCATGTCCGAACAGGCTGACTGATTTACTGATATTGTAAAGTTGGACTAAAAATAAAAGAGAAAGTTACATAAGTACCGACGAGTGGTCTCACAGACCACTCGCGATCTTATAACAACCTAAACTTCTCGATATCGCATGCGCTAACTTTGCCACTATCTAGGAACCCTGCCAAGCGACTACTCTAGGAGTAGAGAAGCGCGGAGTAATCCGACTAACCTAAAAACCTAGACTATTTGAGCGGTCAGTGTCTGACAGACCACAATGTGGGAACTTAAAGGTCAAAACAGCAGTATCAAAAAATTCGCTGAAATGCACGATTTTGCTATCGATCGAAGAAGACCAACAAAACGCAAAGCAGCATCATTATAATCGCATATCGACTTAATAGGGAATATGCATGCAATTTTTTTATTTACAAAATGAAATACTTATTAGCTTTAAAAAGCACTTACCTACTTATGAAGTAATTTTTAAACTTTTTAAGCTTTAAAACTTCATCGCCGATGAAGTTTTAAAGCTCCAAAGTTTACAATTAGAATGAGAAGTCCGAAACGGACTTTCACGTCAAAGTCCATGACGACGCATAAACAGCTGCCATACAAATTGTTTTGTATGGCAACGTTTTCGCGAGGGACAGATAGTTTTTTTTTGTATTAAATAGTAATATCTGGTTGGTTTTTCGATAAATTTTGATTCTATTTTTGTATAGGTATTTTGAGATAAACTGTGTAGATAACAAATATTTTTTCCATGCATATTCCCTATTACATACTACAAGTAGCATGCTTAGTAAGGTCATGAATGGCAAATGATAATAACATTAAGGAATAAAGTGAACGCAGAAAAATGTCTAAATCCATATAGCAGGAAAAGGTGTCAAAAATGATGTAGGTAGTATATTTACCTGTATTTCCAGCAGTAGTTTGCTACATGTCTCGGTGCTGTTACATTGGTCAGTGCCGGTGTGGACGACTGTGATCGCCCTGAGTCGGTAAGGGAATGATCTCAGAGCACTCTGGTCCTCATTACTGGGATCCCATTGAGACCTACTAACTAATTGCAAAGGATTTTCAACAGGCGGCAGCACATTTTCTGAAATATAAAACTCGTGAATTTACAACTAAAAAATACACAATAATAGATCACTTAGTAGATACGAGCTCATGCCAGCGGCTTCAATCACAGATCTGAGGCCACAAACTGCATCAGACTGCTTGAAAATCAGCAGAACTTTTCAGTTGTTTTTAGCGGTCGGGTTTTTTGACAGTCATTTTTTTTTAGTATTTGTTGTTATAGCAGCAACAGAATTACGTCATCTGTGAAAATTTCAACTGGTGCACCTGGTGACAGACAGACAGACGGACAGCGGAGTCGTTACTAGGGTCGCGTTTTTAGCCTTTGGGTGAACCCTAAAAACCACCCGATGTTCATGAAAATGAACAAAGGATAAATAAATCTACTTCATCTTTGTTCATTATCTGGCTATGGTTGTAATACATTAAAAATCTTTTTACACTTATTTTACGAGTACTTAGAATACAATGTTACAGGCCTATGCTGATGCATACGGCGGTTATAGGGTTCAGTATTGTTATGCATAGTTAACGTGTTTACCGGAATAATAATGAGCTCAAGCTGTAACCGGTGCGCATATCGAAATCGTCATATCTAAGGCGCTTAAAAGTGATTGATTACTAATAGTTTCTAAAAAAAACCTTTATCAACTATCAGTTACGTCACAGCTGCGCAATATTGGAGATGCAAGTGAGATAAGCTCTTAGCGTTTTTTCAAATCATAATTATCCAAATGATAAGATAATACAAATATAGATAATGGAAAAAATAAGCCTAAGGCAATAAGTTTGTTATTGTGAAATAATTTTAATACAGATAAATGAAATACATTATGGAACACTAACCAGATTCATCCTGTAAAACGAGTAGATATATTCCAATGAATACTCCAGAAATCAATATTATTAGCAGTAAGCTAACAATAATAGTGGTCAGTGTACTCCTCTCAGACACAGCTTGTGGAAACCGATGTAGCAGCGGTGTGTTTTCTTCCACTCTCTCCACATTTTCTTCCTCAGCACGATTGGTGTTGTGCCGAGTCTCGTGCTCTGCAAAACACTTGTCTACATTACCACCAGTTTCATAATCAAACTCTTTTAAATCCATGTTAAACTCAATAAAGTTAACAGTAGCTGACAAAGAGATGAACTTTACTGACTAAAGTGCTAACTGATAAGCCAGACTTCCCATTGTTCAGACTATCATCAACAAACACTGACAGGAAGTGTAAATTCTCCATAACAGAGATAAACAAAAATAAATCAATTACTGTTTAAACAATAAAGTGGTAACTCCACCATGATAGATAATTGCTAACTATTTTGAATTAACTAAAATAGGTATTTGGATTTTTATGATTACTATCCACTTTTAAGTAATACTGGTCTTTTAATTATACTACATATTGATCAACTTGAGCAAAATCTCATGTATGTCCACTCAGGGAGACTAACAATGAAATGGATATGATGTCTGGCTGTATCTATATCTGGTCTATAAGTACTGTGATATCATATCACTTCAAAGTATCATATTTGCTATGCACACGTTTATCTACCTACTAGGAGATTGCATGAAAACATTAATGATTCATCAGATTTTGATACATTTTCATGGTTTAATAATTTATTTGGTGTACAAAATGGATAAGTTCCTATTAGAATCCTATAAGGTGACATAATTTCTTGCTTTATTATTTGTAACTTGAAATAATACATTTCTGAAAACAGGATCATGAGCAATTTAGACAAAGAAATAAGAAGTTGTTTTGTTAGTGTATTTAAATGAACTTACCAACAGAATATAATGGCTGCATCTTATAAACTGATACTTATTTTAAAATAAATCAGCATTACGACGTGACCAACGATTTAAAATATCTATTAATAATGAGAAACATGAGGATGAGGAAAATGTAAAAGTGATAAAGTTCAGGAAAACAAAAATGTTTTTATTTTATTTTATTACTGTCAAAAGATGAATGTCATTGTGTCAATGTCAGTCAAATTTTGTCATTTTAGTGTTGCAATTAGTACTCAGCAGATTGCTATTAGACGTTCGTTATTTGTGAAAGCTAAAAGATCTACTTCTCAAATTAGGACAAAATAGGCTAGATAGATACTTAGAAATATTCCGAACGCATCGGTCGAGCGATATAAATCTATTTAAAAAAAGAGAGTCATTCGATATCCATGAGTAACCTTACAAAAAAATGTTAAGATAAGTATAGATTGCGATTTTTTCGTTCTGACTAGACCCAGTCTATCGATATTCAAAATCCTCGCATTTTCCCAAGAAGGTATAGATAAAATTGTGGAGCCCACACTTCGAATACCTACTTGAAGCATGCTGATGTATCCCTATCTCGCTCACTATGATCTGGCTGTGGTCACAACCTCTCTTTCCACAAGCATCACAGATAGCAATGTTATATCTACACCAAAAAGAGAGGTCAGACCACAGAGAGTGAGATAGAGATACGTAGGTATTTGACTCAAACCCTTGTTCCAAGTGTGGCCTCCATATTTATATACCTTCATGCATTTTCCCCGCGTAATGCGAAATTGCCAATCCCCAATCTACTTGAGATTTCCCGCTATACGGAGAATTTTCCACACGTTGGCAACTCTGTACGAAAATTGTCAAAGTGTTGATCTTAGACAGCTTCACAATTTGACACTAAAGGCGCTAGTCCTGACAGACCTTAGGCTTTAGTCGAGTCGCTCTAGTCGAATTTTCATCTCATAGATAATCTGTATTTTTCACGATGTTTGACTTTTCACTTTCAGTCAGTTACTGGATTTATTATCTGTTGCTTACTACGGCGATACAGTAACTTCGTTTCCTTTTATTGATTTTAATAGCCCAGAAAAGAAAACTAGTGTGGATTCCTTATTTAATATTTATAAACTAAACTGTTTCAACTACTTGTTGACCGAAGTGCCCCAAGGTTTATGAATTATGAGAGTCCAAACAAAAATCAAGATAACCTGACCTTTCGTGAAGTTGGTCAGTTTCGCTAGTTTGACCAAAGCATTTCGTTTCATTATTCTACTGCGTTTTTATCTAAGTACATTAGAAAGCACGATTGATTATGACGATCGATTTCAGTGTTCTTCATGTGAACCTAGTTGAAGAACTCAACTTTTAGCATCAACACGCCTGAGACGATTACAAGAGATCGTCGGCTTTTGTATGGCTGTACCTATTATTGTCACACCTCTCAAATAGTGGTTGTTAAGTTGTTAAGTGCAGTTGTTAATTTAGTGGTTGTGAAGAAGCCCTACTATTTGTTACGGTAAGTACGAAATAATTCTGCTCTTCATACTTCTCATAATACTCTGATGAGACATGTCAATGTGTGTTGGTGTCTATAAATTGTTTAGGTTTCATAGCGAATGAGTAATTGCAACAAAAAGCTGTTTATGAATTATTTTGTTTTTATAAAAAGCTTAGTTACCTATTTCTTAAACAGGTTTTTATTTCACCTTCACTTAAACAGTTTTTTCTAGTCAGATTAATGCTTATTAGAAAACCTCATGTTTGTACTTTAAATAAAAAAAAAATCTGTGAAAGACTTAGTACTACAGCAAGCCAAACATTTACTGCCATCAAAAGAGTATTTTTTACAGGAAAACTAATACATTTTCAGATTTAAAAAAATACAGTTGATCTATTCAGAATATCATCCTTGAATCCACACACTTCTGAAACACTCTTTATATTCTATATAGCCCTTAGAATACTGATGATCATTAGAATATCTAATATGCTTGGCAGAAAATACAGAATGTCAAACAATCTGGTTGGAAGCATCCATAGTCATTTTGAAGAAAAATGGCTACCATCTAAATAGTTTTTTGTTTTGATTACGTGAATATAACTGTGCATGTGTTTGATAATTACTTTATGTTGCTGTGCAAATGTTTGTTTTCTAAATACAATATGATGCATTTTGCGAGCTTGGATTTTCAGTTCTGTGTATGTCTTCAAATTAATTTTATTTTATCCTTTTCACAAACTTTGTTTCAATAATGTTTCTATAGTGATCTTGTATTTACAATCTTTATTCAAAAGAGTTACAAAAAATGTATGTTTTCCTAGTTTATTTGCTGGCTTTTGAATGGAGTCTACAGCTAGAAAGTAAGCAAAATAAAACAACAGTAATACACATATTTCTTTACAAATCAAAAGATAGCTACTACAAAACATCATTATATTTTCAGCATTGTAGAAGCATTCAATGATACGAGAATTCTATGACAGTTCCGATGAAGATGATATGGAAAATCAGTATCAAATAGATCCAGAATGCTTGGTTCTGACTCGGCCTGACTGCGACATGCATAATCGGTGCTGTGGTGGTAAAGCTTGGTGTATCAGGGTGAGAAACAATCAATAACTAATTTTAGGAAGAATTTGAGCAGTCCTGGTGCAAAAACTAATACATTTTTAATGTTTGCAGGATATTTGTGGCATCATCTGTGCGGTGCTAACATGGCTGCTGATACTGTATGCAGAGTTTGTCGTAATGATGGTGATGCTGCTGCCTGGTCTGTCCACATACCCAGTCTACAGCTATATCAACATATTCATCTTCCAAAGCCTGGCATTCCTTGCGTTTGCGTCGCACCTTAGAACCATGTTCACAGATCCCGTAAGTACTAAATGTAAAGTATTGTAAAATGTCTCGCTTACAAATTATGCTAAGGAAAACAGTATGCTACCTCATTATAAACTTTTCTCTCTGACAATACACTTGCCATAGATTGTATATTTGATTGTTTCATTTGTATGGATGTTTATTAAACATTGATTACTGGTTGGTTATTGTTTTTCTTTTGCTTTTTGAAACATGTTTGAAATAACTGAGAATAAATGCTAGTTTTATAGATGTAAATGATGATTGATGTGTTTTATAGGGAGCCGTTCCAAAGGGAAACGCAACAAAGGAAATGATCAAGCAGATGAGTTTCCGTGAGGGTCAGGTTATATTCAAGTGCACTAAGTGCTGCAGTATCAAACCCGAACGTGCCCATCATTGCTCAGTGTGTCAGCGTTGCATTCGGAAAATGGATCATCATTGTCCATGGGTTAACAACTGTGTTGGAGAGAATAATCAGAAATATTTCGTTTTGTTTACTGTAAGTAACTAATTAAATAAATCATTCATTAAATTAGTTAAATAATTCTTAAGTAAATAAAATTATGCATTTACAAATTGTAAAACATTATGAAAACTATAAATGCTGCTACATCTATTATAATTTATAACTAATAATTAGGGTCCCGTATCCAAAGGGTAAAATGGGACCCTATTACTAAGACTCTGCTGTCCGTCCATCCGTCTCTCACCAGGGTATCTCATGAACCATGATAGCTACATAGTTGAAATTTTCACAGGTCATGTATTTCTGTTACCGCTATAATAACAAATACTAAAAACAGAATAAAATACATATTTAAGTGGGGCTCCCATACAGCAAACGTGATATTTTTGCCGTTTTTAATAGATAATGGTACAGAACCCTCTGTGCGCGAGTCCGACTCGCACTTGGCCGGTTTTAAGCTACTACCCTAGTGATGTGAAGTTATGTAAGATGGTAGTTATGTTTGTTGATTTATCAAACTAATTATTTAAGTATACAAACGTAAATACTTCTACAGAACTTGTGGTATTATTTAATTAAAACCATAAAAACAAATGTTGTCTCTGGTTCGGACAAAAAATAGCACATTGTTTCTTTTAATAAGACGGTATATGAGCCCTTTGCGAGAGAGAGTCAGAAACCCGGTCAGATATACGCGTAGCATTTATCGATTTTATCAAATATAATCTTCATTATCAATTTCTATATTTTTTCTTCCATACTTATCTTCTTTCCTCATTAGTGATAAGTGAATTCTTTTCATATTAGTCTTCGTTTTTGATCATTGGACTTAGTTCAAACTACCAATATGAAAGCGAGTACGTTTGTAACGCTTTCACCTCGAAATCGTTGAACCTGTTTAGATCAATTTTGGTACAGAGATAGATCCTGGAGATTGTTAAAGGTTATTTTTTTGCAAAAATGTTACTGAACGCGAGCGAAGCCGTGGGCAAAATCTAGCTTGAAATAATAAAAACTTGAAAAACCTGTTGATAATCTGTTAGTTATCTATGAACTCTTTGCAACATGTTTAAAACGCACTTTTGAACGGCAACATTTCCGCATAAAAAAGTGGTTTTGAGCAAACTAAGGTAAGAAAAAAAACAAACCTATCCCCCTTTTTTTTTCATTTGCGGACGCCATTGAACTCCATGAAAATTTATATAGCCTATATGTCACTACCATAATTCTAACGAATTTATTTGTTTGTTTGTTACGATTGTCAAGAACTACTCAACTGATTTTAAAACCTGTCCGGCCCCGGCGACACACCGGTGTGTCGCGAATTAATCGCGAATTTAATGTTTATTTACCTATTACATAAGATTTATTTTATATTAGGGAATTTTCACATGTTGGGCCTGACCGGTTAAAAATTATTTCGCCATTGGATAGCTACATTATTACTTAACTTAAAACCTAGGCTATAAGTAATCTTATTTCCGAAAAACAGAGATCCCTACGTAAATTACAATAATGTAACCCAAAGTAGCAACATTTTGCCTAATGAATTCATTATAAATGGCATTTGCTGAAAAAATTATTGATGATATTAATAATTTAAGTACCTCATGATTAAAGTACTCATCGCGACATATACCTATATCTAATTATTGTGGTTAAGTCATAATGACTGCTTTTTGTTCAAATTATTCAATCAAAACCTGGGTGGAATAGAAAAAGTGGTGATTTTGGTATCACGATATTAATCCTTATCCATTTAAATGGTTTGATAATTAAGATTGATTATGATGTAAATTACACACACTTTAAATTATTCAAACAGGACCTTTCGTTTAAAAAGTTACGATAGGTATAAAATGCTCTAAGTAAGAAAAATGTTGTGGTTTGGGCGAACTGGGACACGGCATTAATGATTTAAAAAAAAATAAAACAATTGTTTGGGATTTTTTAAAAATAAACCTCTGAAGGAGTGAAAAGGGGTGATGAAGTTTTTAGGGGATGACATTATTGCTTGCTTCAAATTACGTGGCAATTGGTATGAACAAACTAAAAGTGGGATAATTGAAACAAATCTTATAATTTTGACACAATCAAACCCTGATGGTATGAACGGAATGCACAGTTGCGCTGATCCTGAGGCCACAGAATCAGCAGCAGAAATTGCTGGCTTATTAATGAAAATCGTTGTGCTAAATTTTCCAAAACTAACAACTTTAAAAGGAGGTAGAGGGGGCGTTGCAGTTGATGGAGTGCCTACTAGTTTTGTATAAATAAATTAATAATATATTAATATGTGAGGACATATTGCTTTTGCTGATTAGTTGTTTATTTGTATGCAGTTCTACATAGCGGCGATATCCATCCACGCGGTGGGGCTGGCCGTGTACCAGTTCGTGACGTGCATCCGGCACGAGTGGCGCGACTGCAGCGCCTACTCGCCGCCAGCCACCGTCGTGCTGCTTCTCTTCCTCATCGCGGAGGCCCTGCTGTTCGCCATCTTTACCGCCGTCATGCTCGGCACTCAGCTACACGCTATATGGAACGATGAAACCGTGAGCATTAATTATTTCAATCGATATCGATCCCCGCTATTCATGTAACTCGTTAAATCGCACGCCAATTTATGTATTATTTAAACGCTTGTTATAAAATCGTTAACGGTGAATTTACAACTATGTTATATGGATTGGAATGTTTTTGCAGGGTATCGAGCAGCTTAAGAAGGAACAGGCGCGATGGGTTCGCAAATCTCGATGGAAGAGCATACAGTCGGTGTTCGGCAGATTCTCCATATTTTGGTTCTCACCCTTCACTCAGCCTTCGCCCAAGACGAAATTGGAAAGCTACCTGTACAGTGTCTAGATATGGTATTGTAGGATCACCACATTCATCCATAGTTTCAGTGTGACATGCATCCTTCACGTCTCGATGTATTATCATTATAGCAGTCATTTCACTAGATAAATCTGAATGTCCTGACCAAGTGGCACCACTGGTGTTACCCTATATACCTAACGTTGGTTGCTTTCAACACCGATATTTCAAGCATTGTTAATATATTGAGTCACTCTTGTCTCACTATGATTGACTGACTGACAACGGAATTTGTTAGAGTGTATAGATAGTTAGGAACCAAACGTCTGCATTTACTTATTTAATTTTTACAAATATTTATTACAAATGTCTGATTCTGTGTGTGAAATTATTCAGAAATAGTTAAGTAAATAGCAACTGAGTAAATATTTAAAGAAAGTAACATACCGTGCGTACGTTAGGGATATTTCCCTTGTAGTTGAGGCATGTCCTGTACATTACGATCACGTGTCTATCAAACAATACGCTTGTCCGTCTCGTACGGAATCATTCTAAATTATACTATTTAATTGTAGGCCTCGATGTTGTACTAAATTTTTGAATAAATAATAATATTGTTTATCAAGATCATCATAGATCTCTTAATTAAAATAATTGTTTTAAGTTTTTGTGCTATGATAAAAGTTCAAATCACAAATTATTATTAATTAAGTTAGCATACGTCTTTCTATGCAATACAATTAATGCTTTATCTTTCTTAGGTACTTGCTTGCAGAGTGTAAATCTTGTAACAAAGTTACTATACGTTTTAGGACTAGTGTAGAACCAGTGATGTGGTAGATCTCTCTAAACTCACTTGATGAGTCAACAAACGATGATTTTGCATGAATTCAGATATTTGTCTTAACTACACAACTCTCACGATGTTGAGCACTACCAAACTGGTCGCTGCTATTAATTTCTTCTAAAGTTTCCAAATAAGCTATTGTTATTGCTTAATCATGATTAGTATTAATTTAAAATTGAATTGATTGTGATTGTATTTATTTCGTTGTAATTATTGCGTTCATTATTTTTGTAATGGAAATATGAACTTTATTTCTTAAGTATAGGTCAACTAACGGCCGCGGGAACAAACAACTCGATAGTTATACATATTTTAGTTCTTCGTTTTAATGGGAAATTGATAAAAGTAAACGGTAGGTTGCAACACAGTTGTGATATCTTAAGTTTAATCTTGCAACCTGGATAAGACAGTAAGGAATATCGAATGGTTGCTGAAGTAAGAGCAATAGTGGGATTGTATCAATCAGATAGACTTAACTTGTTATAACTATTCGTAGGTCAGTTCGGCATGTAAATTATTTGGTCCAACGCTTATCCTTTTGATACGTTGGTCGTGATTACATATTTTCTTACATCGAATGTACTTGAAATAATTTCGTTCCGAAATAACTTGTATTGGCAGATGTGTTATTAGCAATACACAGACCATGAATAGGAATTGTATTGATACTGATGACTGCATAATAATTTAGATATAAGTCTACTGGTGTCTTATGTTGGAGAGCGATCAACTTTGCAATAATGAAGTGCTGTATAAATTTATTCTTTGTTGTTAATTACTATGTGTTAGCTTAGACATTGCTTTTTGGGAAACAAATATCTGATGTCTTTAAAACGACGTCAGCCAGCAATAAATTGTCTAGCGCTTAAATCAAAAATTGGTATATCAGTGATAAACACTTAGATCATGCTCATCGTTATCCTCGGTCGAACAAATGCTGAGTAGAGGCGTCTACTCAGCAGGTGGTCGACCGAGGATACCTACGATATAAGGACGATGAAGCATTAAAGACAGGCGTCTATAATGCTCTGCTCGTACTCTCACCGCGATTCTTGAGCTATCGTTTGTCTGTCTGTCTGCTTATTTGCCAAACATGAAAAGTCTTCCTTATTTATTTATTTATATACTTATACGAATAACATTAGAAAAATACTAATTAAAACATGTACAATGGGCGGCTTTATCGCTTTCGGCGATCTCTTCCAGGCAATCTATAAAGGACAGTTATGGTCTGGACATACAATTAGGTTCCTTCAGCGTAACCTCGCGACATCTTAAAATTGGAACGGTCTTGTTTTATAAGAAAGCTCGCAAATGCATTTATGATCATATGCCGCCAGCCGGAGCTTCATAAAGCCGTTGATACTAAAATATCAAAGTATATCGGTGATGAACTATTTTAGTTAACTTAGTGGCCTTCTAAAGCTAGGCTTCTAATAATGAGGTCTAAAAAGCTGAACAGCTGACTTCTATTGCAAGTATGAGTATGGTTACTCCGGACGGTAATTTAAAACAAAGGCGTACTTGTATCTTGTGCCTAACAACTTGCGACTGGATATTTTTTTAATTCCGGTTGTGTCAGGGTTGAACTCGCGTCTCTTTGGATTTGCAAGACCGTTCCTCTTAAACGCTGGCGATAGTGTAATGTTTCTTGTCATACTGTTCGAGTGTGCACGTCCCAAAATGTTCCTTATCAAAATAGTCTAAAGTCTAAAGCATTTTATTAATATCTATATTTTTGCAGATAGCCATGCGATCGAACTCTGTGTTGACTATTACAGTCTTTCATTTTAACATTCTATCACAAATAAGCGATTGTATGATTTAATTTTTTATTAATTTAAGTATCAGAGTGGTGAAGTAGTCAGTCACTACAACTTTGCGGGTTTGGCACTACTTAAATGTACTTCTTAATTAACATTTGGCTTACTACATTGCGTTAGTAATGTTGAAGACCTCTTATTTTAGCTACATATTTCGTATTCGAAATTATTTTTAGGAACGTAAGTTTTAATCTGTATATTTTGATGAAAGCAAATTATTAATCAAATCTATGAGTAATGCAGTTTGTAGCAATAAAAAAATAATCCAATATAATTATATTTTTTAAATAGTTGGATATTTTATCCACTTTAGAGTTTATGTGTGTACAGTTGTACCCGTCTAAACGTCATAATTTAGTGAAAAGTCACAAATTATCGCTGCCGTTAAATATGACGTACAGGAAAGTACGTTTGTTAGTGATGACCTATAGTAATGATTTAATTAAAGAAAGGGTAAATCGTTGCTCACGAGCGCCGCTTAGTAACAGCTTTCGCAGATCGATCGGTTCTGCCATTGTGTCTTGTTTTTCTAAATATTAAAACGTTAACACCAACGTCATAGTCCGCTGTAGAATAATTTTGGTTGATAAGCTAGATTAGCACGTAATTTAATATTTATTGTATAATGTCCTTAGTGACGCGCCAGACTTGAGCGAGTCCTGTCGCTTGTCGGTAGGTGTTAGTGACACCGTCTGATCCCAGCCAGTGTTGCACCGGCTGAAGATATACAAGCACATAGCAATAGGCGTATGTGAACATCAATTACTAGGATGAAATAAATGATTTAACATAGTTAATTTCAAAAATATCGCAATAGAAGCCCGAAATAATTACTTACACTAACGATTAAGCCCATATAGGTAGTACTACCACAGGTTCATAAAATTAGCATAGCGTAACAGTTCTATTTTCTTAATTAATAATGTTCACAGTGGTATCTGTTAATACTTGCGTTGTGCGATTCGATTACTTACTGAATAAATAATTTAGCTTCTTAGTATTTAATATCAGTCTTACTTAAATCAAACAGATGAACTTAAAGTGAAACACTTTCAACCCCAATGTCTTATTTTGTGTTGTCTTAAACAAAGCTTTGTGTACTCGTTATACTTAATTATTATGTGATGTTTAAAACACCAATACTTAACTTTAATTACGGATGCGAATTTTATATAAGTGTAATAGAAAATCAATGTTTTTCATGATATTACGATATTTAAGAGTAATATTGATATAATCTGGTTGTTAGTAAAGTTAAACTCAGATGTAACAGAATATACAAATTTTTAACAGAGGCACCTCTCTGTGCATTGTACATTGTGTACTCTCATAACCAGTGATCGGAGTAGATAGATTGATTTTACGTACTTGTATCATGAAATAGTCATAGAAATCATAACATGGATAAGCCTTTTTTCCGGGATTTCATTTTGGTACTTACGGGATTGAATCAAATATTGTGAATGTAAAGATTTTTAAACTACTACATTTGAAATTTGTAGAATGCGATAGTTAACGTTCAAAATTGTTTTTTCAAGTAATAAAGTGAATCTTACTTTTGTGCTTCCATTCTATCCTATCCTTTTCTTGGAGTCGTTGCAGTGTCCCTCTTCTATCCTTTACTGTTTCTCTTCATTAATATTAAGTAGGTACATATATAGTGCGTGCCACGAAACATGAGACTTGACCTGTGCTGCCCTTGCTCTTTTCGCCACCCTCTGTCGTTGACAACCGTGCTTCAGTAGGATAGCGGAGAGGCAAGTCCCATCTTTCGTCGCACGCACGCACATTAACTGTTATTAGTAGAATCCGTAGAAGAAAACTTTACGTTTGCTACGTTTTTACTCAAGTTTAGCCATGCCATAGTGTTTTTTTATTATAGAAGGCCGATCACATATTCTATTAAAAAGGCAGCAAAAGGGTTAAACATTTCTTATTCATATTGATATATTCTTCATCCTTACAATATTTGAAATTCCTAAAAAATCTTAATTATTACAAAATCCCTAAATCCCGGAGACATATCCATATTAATATATTATACGTGCCAGTTCATTGATCCCAAATCAATCTACTTATTCCGATCACTGCTCATAACAAAGTAGGTAAACTAGATGTACATTATTTTTATATTTGTACTGTTCGTAGATGGTTCACTAGTATAGATGGCAGTATCTCTGACACTAGACAGTTTTTAACCAACTATTTAATATTCCATGTAATATGTTATATTCAGTACATTGTAAAGGCCCTTGCACCACTTCATACATACCATGTTGTTTTGTACTAATTATGAGATATATTTTGTGTAGTATGGGTTATGTTGGTAATACATAAGTAAATGTAACTAGAGCAAAAGATTATATCATTCATGTTGTGTGAACGCCGTCGACCACTTGTCCAGTATTATAATATTTATTGTTTATAACTATAGGCAATAGTAAGCGAGGTGCAAGATGGCCTAAATATTTATTTACGAATCGTTGCTTTATATCATTAAGCTATTCTTACACTAAGCATTTTTTTTTTTCGATTGTATTAATGATATTTACGAGAGTTAGAATAGGGTACATCTTGTATATATATCTGCGTGGTTTTAAGTTATAGGGACAGCCTGTCGATTTGTGGTGTGGGGTTCGCACGGCAGTTGTGTGGATAGAGCATAACCCTTGACCTCGTGTGTGCTTTCAAAATTAGCTAAATGGGCCCCCATCACACAGCTGCCTCATTTGCACCAACTTTTGATCCGCAACCCATAGTCCGGTATAATAATAATATGTACTTAGTAATAAACGTTTTGTTTTGTGTTGTCGCCACCAAGACGACTACGCTACCTTTTTCAATCTGAAATGTTTAGAGTACTATTACCCGGTGAACAACCAGTGCGCGTTAAGTTTATTTTCAATTTTCCGTCTTGTTGTGCTATTTCACACCCGCAGGGGCAACTTAATTATCTTTCCTAATTATAATTACAAATTAAAAATTATCAATCCATTTGACCAATATTATGAAATTATGGATTCTCAAATTCGAAATCGAAAGATCCAAAAAGCTAAATATTATGAGCTCTTAATATGCGCGAATCCAATTTATGCATGGCAATATGTTTCCAATATTCAAGCGTGTTTCACCCATTGTAATAGTCACTTTGCGTTACCTAATTTGACCGTGACTTGAGTTGCGTAACTCTAGAGCGTGTCATTTTAATTGTCAAGGTTTAAAATCACATAATTTTGGTCTAATCGAAGGAACTATTATATAAATGATTGAATGACACCTCTTGTTACAAACGACTTCACAAACCTTAGAAAGTACTCAACGATTTTGGATAGGTACTGTGGAATATACCCAAAATCTATATTACATAATCGTGCGAGTAGCTGTTGAATCTCACTATAGTACGAACATGACATATTGTTTGTTGATCGTTGCATTTGGGTCAACACTTGAAACACGCATAAGGAAAGACGTAGAGTAGAAGCGACTAGCACCAGTATGTACCTTAGTAGATATTGCCACTGCCTTTAGTAAACGAAAGTGTATTTTGCAGTCATTTTCAGTCATTGTAATAAAGATACCTATTTATAATGTTCGAAGTAAGTAACAATATTTTGCTAAAAGACAATGCATCATTATAGTAAGAATATTAGTAATTTAATTGCTAATCACAAACTATTCTAAAATATGTAGAACTAAAATCGTAAACCATTTTGAAATATCCTAGTGTCCTAAATGTCATTTGTCTATAATTATAATAAGTTTTCGAGGGAATTTATTTTCATTAAAGATAACATGTGGGATGAGTCGTGCGTTTTTTTCAAATCCCATATTTTCATTCCTCTTTTGTGAAGCACGAGCACGATATACTTACGTAGTCGTGAGCGATATGCGATACACACGCGTTGTTTACAGTTGTGTATGAAAGATGTTGAGTATATGAGGTGTGCTGGCTCGGCGAGGTCCAGCAGTGCACGGGCGCTGTCGCCGCGGCCGTGTGTAACGCTGCGCGAAGGGAAAGTATTGTGTTGCGGAACCGCGTCACGCCCCGCCTGCTACAGTTGTCGGTGTTAGCATGCGCTGCTCGGCCCCAAGGTGATCGACTGTGCCGCCCGGTGTCGAAACCACTCCGCTCTCATTGATACGTTATTACTGCGATCTACCCGTCTGCCATTGCGCAATTAACACTGTCCGGTGATCCTTTCATAATTCATTGGCATCGCTAGTCATCATAGTACGTAATTTTTTATTTTTTATTTTACTGTCTTTTTAGTATAACTGTTTTGTAGACACAGTGCGGTTGTTCCAGATGCGGTTAACGTTATGTACGTTATGTGTTTTGACGACAGTGGCGCTCTCTGTGTGCCTGCCGTACGACCCGGAAGACAACGGCTTGAAGGATGTGCTGCCATCTAGCGGGCAGTTCGAGGCGTTCTACCCGCGCGAGGCGCACGGAATTCCAAATGGCTCGTCGCGTCCTGCGCATGGTCACGGTAGTTTCTACAAGCACCGCAACCCGGCGCTAGTTGACGTGAAGAATGCAGCTGCGTACGGGTTCCGCTTCGACGGCATGAGGAGATTCAATTTTGATGATGAGTGAAGGGACAGCGAATATGGATTCATAATAATTAATTATGTTATTGTTTTTTGTTTTGTCTACTTATACCTATTTGAAATCAATTCTTTCATAATTTTCATCACGGTCTTTGATTACTATTGAAATGATAAAGTTGTTTTTCTTTTTCAAATAAAGTTCTTTTTGTCTTTTACGTTGGTTTAATTGCTTAACTTTGACTTTCTCACTTAAGACTTGTCAACTACTCTTGACGTCTGTCAAAGATCTACCAGTGACAGTCGATAGCATGCACGAAGTATTCTCGGTATCTATGTTAAGATAGTTACCCATCCACGGACCAATCCTGGTAAGCATTGCTTAAATCTTGAAGGGGATCCGCGTGGCTGATAACATTAAGCTGCGTGATCCAAGAGATCACCCACCATTGGTAAACAAATCGTGAAGTAGGTACCTACTTAACTAATGTCCTTAAAAAAATCTAGGTAGGTACCTACATTGTATGGTAGGTATGCAGAATGGCGCCGGCTACCATCCATGCAACAATGGCAATCATTCTGTCGACCAATCGATGGGAAATATCAGGCCGATAGCCTGTAGGTATAGATTGATTACCTGTAATCTGTTCACTCGACCGGGTAGGTAGTTACCTACCCGGTCGAATAGCACAGCAGAAATAGAAAACTGTACCTAGTAGGGAACTCTACTACTGAACATTGAATCACAGGTAGGTACCGTATTATAAATAAATGATAAGTTATACTTGTCATTTATTTATTTAAACGGCTGATAGGTACATTGCTACAGCTTTAGAGGTAGCGGAACAGAGAGTAAAGTCCCGCAAACCTCCATTGAAAATGGGAGGATCCTCCGACCAGACGGTTGTTTGTGTCTGGTGGGCAACTGCCCGAGAGTTGATATTCGGGCTTTGCATGTGTTCTAATCGCACGGTAAACTTTGATATCGCGATTTAGGATTTTGTAGTTAGTTCGCAGCTTGTCGAGATAGATGGCGCTGCGAGTCTCATTTGTTGTGATGTTGATTCTGCTACGTTGATTTTTGTGGCGGCATGAATGCCGCTACATCACTCCCCTCCGGAGACCGGAGGTCGATAGTGGATGAGTCGTCCATACATCTTGAGATGCTTGCCAGGCCAGTGGAAGGTTGGTTCCAGTGAGTCGGAACCGGAAGTCGCAGAGTTCTCGGTGAGTCGGAACTGTCTGCGTCGCAGAGTTCACGGTGAGTCGGAACTGTCTGCGGTGCCCCGATGCTGCTGCTGGCGTGACTGCTGGCGTCGACCAGGAGAGGTTCTTCAAGGCTCTTCATGTGACTGGCCGAAGGTGCAGTGTGCTTGCCAAGGTGGGTCGGAGGTGTGCGACGTGCTGACGTGACTGCTGGCGTCGACCAGGAGAGGTTTTTCAAGGCTCTTCATGTGACTGGCCGAAAGTGCAGTGTGCTTGCCAAGGTCGCTGATGAGGTTGATGATAGAGGCTGAGGATGCTGACCAGGAATGCGCGTCCGCTGCATGCTGGTGGTCAGGATACCCGTAGAAGCCGTGGGTACTGGCTGGCTGTATGACTCGCTGCTCGAGAGCTTGAGGTCAGGATGAGGAGAAGTGATGATGACGTCATGATGAAGTAGCTGCACGAAGGCTGCGCTGACGTCCAATGTCGAGGGTCACCAGTTTAGAGGTAGCGGAACAGAGAGTAAAGTCCCACATACCTCCACTGGAAAGAGAGGATCCTCCGACCAGACGGTTGTTTGTGTCTGGTGGGCAACTGCCCGAGAGTTGATATTCGGGCTTTGCATGTGTTCTAATCGCACGGTAAACTTTGATATCGCGATTTAGGATTTTGTAGTTAGTTCGCAGCTTGTCGAGATAGATGGCGCTGCGAGTCTCATTTGTTGTGATGTTGATTCTGCTACGTTGATTTTTGTGGCGGCATGAATGCCGCTACACAGCTACACTGCGATCGCTCAAACCGCCTGCCAAAAATATCTGATCAAAAAATCCTTTTTTTCCATTTTTTATTGAGAGCAAGCCCGTTGGCTTACTCTTGACCTCGATCACGCCTGATGGAAAGCGATAGATGAGGTTTAAAATTATGATGGAGCGAGTGTGCCCAGAAGATGCCTGTTAACTCTTGCTTTTGGTGATTGTATGAATAATTATATGGCTAGGATGTAAATGAACACATATCATTTCAGAGAGATCTGTGAAAGAAAATTCCTAACCGATTTTCGGATGATGAATATTATGGAACAAGCGCTGAAGAGAGATCCCTAAAAGCATTAAATTAAAGGAATAACGGAAGGCATGAAAATGTCGTCAATTCAATTCAAATTGTGTATTATTTTGCAAGAAAATGCATAGATAACAATGGTAGAGCCCTAGAAGGGATTTTTGGATTTAATATAAGGGAGGATACGTTACAATATTAATAAGTACCTTCAACCAGTATGAGCCCTTAATATAGGGGGGTACGCTAAGGAGAAGCCGTCAGATTAGTAAAAAAAAATCGATCATCTGACATACTCGAGCGCGTCAGGTTAAGATATGGGGGATTAATTACTAGCTAAGAAGTGTCAATTTTGCTAATCTGACGATTTGAGCGTAACCTAAGGAAGCGGGAGGGTAGGTAACAAAGTTGCAAAAAAAAAACGATGTCTGGACTTACTCGAGCGCGGTTGTTTTTTTTATTTATTTTAATAATACCAGAATGACAAAAAACATATAATCTGACGATTTCCGCAAGCCGAAGGTAATAAAATCGTCAATTAAGTTCAGACCGTGCAGTAGGATAAAGCATGTGTTTCCCACTCCGCGCCTCTCGGTCCCTTTCACTTTTCCCGTATCTTTGACTCTCGCACCTTCCCCACACTGTTTTCCGACGCCATGACACCATTAAAGTTGTCCATCATCATCTGCCTAGTCTTTTTCATAACTATATTGAGGTCGGCTTCCAGTCAAATCGGATTCAGCTGAATACCAGTATTTTACGTGAAGCGGCTGCCTACCAGACCACCACAACCCATTAACTGGGTAATACGGTACTTCTTGGCAAGACTGGAGTCAAATTTACTGGCTTATGACAATCCGTAACGCCTGCCGAAGATCTAAAAATGACAACCGGGATCAACAGCTTAACATGTTTAAAAAAATAAATAAATAAGACAGCATTTTTTTTTCAAGTTGTCAGATTACCAATACCCCTCAAAATAATTGTCAGATTTTTGGTCACTAAGGCTGGGACATCATGATGAACCTTCAGTATGCTAATCTGACACGCTCGAGTATTTCAAAATGGTGATGGATTTTTTTTTACATTTTCAGGAATTCGCTTGCGTCATTTCCAAATCGTCAGATAAAAAAATGGGAGCATCTGTAGGGTACAATGAACGCCCCCTCTGGAAATCTGACGCGCTCGAGTAAATGCATTTTTTATTCTTTTTCACCCCTCCCGCATGGCCACACCCACCAAGCAAATCGGCAGATTAATATATATTTCGTATCAGAGACATGTTGGAGCATGAAAAATATCAATATCTGACACGCTGGAGTATTTCCATGTCATTGTTTTTTTACACAACTTTGAAACTTTGTAGACGCTTTCCCCACCGCTAAAAGTGAAAACATGAAGAGACCATTTATTCTTCAAATCATCCAATCTACCAAATCTACTAGGTTTCCGCGACGCTCGAGTGAATCCACATTTAGCATCATGGGCTGACCACAAGGGAAGATCTAACAGCCTAAAAGTCATTGTAATCTGCCTGCGAGAAAGCGTCTACCTAAGTAAATGATTAGAAAAATCAAATATCATAATTATTATGCAGATTATATTATTACCTAGTACCTACCTACATTATTATTACGTTATCATCACACATTATTATTACATACAAATGTCTATAATTACTTAAATTCACAATATATTCATTAAGTAATTATGCGCTCTGAAAATTTTGTTTTGAAATGGTATTCGTTTTGTAGGGTATTATAAATTCATGCCAGGGTTGCGAATTTCTTTCGAAGGAGTTACCGCGGCCCTGGAAAGCAAAGGGCATTAGGAGGAGTACGGTTGGGTTTTAGTCAGTAAGAGTCTGACACTCCCTTCCGCTCCGCCCAGAGCGGAAGGAGTTATTTGATGATTGACGGCACGGTTGGCGCAGTGGTTGAGCAATTGACTGTTGCGCTGCGTGTCGTGGGTTCGATTCCCACACGGAACAAATATTTGTATGGCCTACAGATAGTTGTTCCGGGTCTGGCTGTTTGTGTATGTGAGTTTGTGTGTTTGTAAACGCACCCACGATACAGGAGAAATTCCTAGTGTGGGGCAACGTTTTTTTAAAAAGAAAAGAAAGAAAGAAAGAAAGATTTCCCATCCATAAAAGAGGGTAAGCAGGTACCTATTATAAATTAACATAGGTACACATTGATCTCATCTTTCTTATAAATATCTTGTATGTCCAGCTGGATGATACCTATAAGATGTTGCGAAACTTAGCCCTTTACTGTCTTGGTAGGTATATTCTCGGTATGTTGCTTAAAATAATGCATGTGTGTCTTTGGAAAAAATGTAGATAGTTCTATCTCTCATATACCTACCTATATACAGTGCAGTGGAAGAATTTTGAATTTTTGAAAGAAGGCATGTAGTCGTTCGTTGTCGCTAGTCTAATTTCTCTACTACCAACATAACATATCAACAGGTTTAATCATAAAACCTCGGAACTGCACTGCTAGCACCTACTTATCACCAAGACGGGCACACCCCGTCTGCACCAAAAGAGAACTTGAATGAATAGTCTGCTAAACATATAGGTCTAGGTATGTACTTAATAAGCAGTTCAGTTAACCTTGAATTTTTCCAAAAAAAAATGCAAGACATAAAAGTGAAATTATAAGACATGCTACAACGCGGCAACGGCCAGTCTGTGAAGGATTTGAACCTCCAACAACGTCATAGTGAGCGTTAAATAACTTAGGCGAAAACTGCGAAATTGGTCTTCCTACTGCGGCAAAACTGGAAAACGTTGTAATTTAAGGTCTAGGTTGAACACTGTAAAGTCTTGATTTCAACGTAGTCATCCATCATGCAAACTGCGTCACAACTCACAGGTTTATGGCTTAAAAGTCTATGGAGACGACTTATTGTCGCAGTTTATTTGAAGCTTCAGTACCGTAGATAATAGTTATTTATGATATTAGTGCGGTAAGTTGGTTTTTACAAACGAGTAGACGAATGTAAGCCCGAGACGAAGTCGAGGGCTAACCATAGTCACGAGTTTGTAAAAACCAATTTCTGCACGTATATCATACAACGTTTTTCAATACATTTGCGAGAAAACAGTAGGTACAATAGATAATGAAACAAACTTTTTGTTTTTAGATATCAGTCGGAAAGTCGCAACAATCTTTGACATTTCTTCACAAAATCTTGTATTTCTCCCTCTTAAGTTAATAATTTGTAATTAAACTTGAACAGTTTTGAAGTCGGTTTAATTTTTTTATTTCTTTTTTTTTAAATAGGTTGTAGATAATGTAGGTTGTAATATTGAAACTAAGAAAGAATACTTATTCCTCCATCATTATCTACGTGAAGTGACGAAACATTATCTGTTGCCATCTAACAATTATTTACATGATTAGTTTTTGTATTGCTAAGCCAATTTTTGTAATTTTTATCGAGATTATTTAACTAGATATGTTTTAGAATTACGCTGCTAAAGCCAACGACACGTTTTCCCAGTGACTGATAAACATTTAGGTAACTCTCTATCATCTCAAAAACTACTGAATCAATTTTAATGAAACTTGCACTCTTTCCTAAGTGGACTAGATTTTTTTCAGTGCGACTTATAGTTTTTGAGATATGTGCGGACCAACATAAATCTGCCTGCCTAGCCTTTTCCCAGTTATATTGGGATCGGCTCCCAGTCAAACTGGATTCAGCTGAATTGGTAGGTACCAATATTTTATGTGCCAGACCTGCATATAAGTAAAACATACATACAATTATGTGGTACCTACTGGTAGGTATAGACCAACATACAAAAACGGTGCAATTCTAGGTACATACAATATACGGGTCGAATAAATAACCACCTTTTTTTCAGTCGTTTAAAATTGGAATAGCTAGGTACCAGAAAAAGATTTGGTGCCTTATGTGCTTCCCCAGGCGGAGGAAGTGTGTATTGCACTTCCAACCTCCTTTGCGGAAGTGCGGACTGGGATTGGAACTACGAATACCGCAACTTAAAGCAGATCTAGGTATTGATCTACAGACTAGAGGTGAGTAGCACACCAATTAGCACACACACACGCGTCACGAGTCGTCTGTCAAAAATTGACATTGCTGATGCAATTTGCAGACCCTCATGCCACGAATAATGAGTTTAATTATTCGTAGCCCTCTTGTCTCTTTTCATCATCTTCTCAGTATTTAATAATCTTCTGTAAAATAAATGCATTTAATTCTGACTCTTGTTCAGGAATTTTCTGACACTGATGATAACTGAAGAGGAGAGACATGACGATGAATGCTGCAATAAATAAAAAGACGTAGATGAAATCAACAAACAAATAAGTAAATAAGTCAGTACGGAAGGATTTAAGACAGCTTAATGCTAAAATAATTATTAATACAATAAAGTCATACAGAGGTCCCAGTGTTTGGAAAGAAAACTTGTACAGGTTCCAAACAGCTCCAAACAGCAGTATCCAACAGGTTCCAAACAGCAGTAAGCTCAGAGATGAAAATGATAACATAGTGACAGACAACATGACTCAAATTGTGGCTATTGTTCAGAAGTTCTACGAAGACCTTTATGCGTCTAAATCTGGAGAACCTACCTTCTCTTGAAGACAATCCTAGAGTGCTCCCTATTGAATCCCTTATTTTACCATGTGAGGTCACAAAAACTTGAAGACAGACAAGTCCCCAGGTAAAGATGGAATCGCGGGCGAACTGTTACAAGCAGGCGGCGAACCAGTTCAAAATATCCTCGTAAAGCTTTTCAATTGAGTTATTTAAGATATCCGTACCTACCCCAGAGTTACGGAAAAATGCCATTGTTATCATAATTTACAAAAAAGGTGACATTTCCAAACTCACGAACTACCGACCCATTAGTCTCTTATCTCAAATAAATAAGCTATTTGCTAAAATTCCAAACTAATCGGTTCACCCGGGAACTAAATGACGCCCAGCCCATCGAGCTGGCCGGTTCCCGCAGCGGATATTCAAACGGATATTCAAGCGGATAGTGAAACAGCTGATGGAGAAGTGTCAAGAATATAACCGACCATTGTGCATGGCTTTCGCCGATTACGAGAAAGCTTTCGACAATGTCGAGCGCTGGGCCGTGATCCACGCTCTCCATCGCTGCCACATCGACTCCCGTTACGTGGATGTGCTAAGCGAACTATACACCTCGGCGACTCCGCGGGTCCGCATGGAACCTTATCTAATCCCGTATCAATCAAGCGGGGAGTTAGACAGGGCGACACCATTTCACCAAAACTCTTCACAGCCGTCCTAGAAGACATTGTGAAAACGCTGGATTGGGACTATAGCGGTACTTACATCAATGGTGCCTACCTGTCCCACTTGAGATTTACAGATGACCTTGTGGTATTAGCTGAAAACTTCGATGACCTCCAGAAAATGCTACAAAATCTGATGCATCTTTAAAGGTGGGACTTAGGATGAATATGGCCAAGACGAAGGTTATGGCAAGTATCTCCGGCAACTCAAAGCCTCCTGTTAAAGTTGGAAATTAAGTATTGGAGATGGTTGACAGATAAATCTACCTTGGCTATATTCTTTAATTTGGCAAAAAACATCAGCAAACGGAGGTTTCGAGAAGGATACAGTTTGGGTGGGCTGCTTTTAGTAAACTGGAAGACATTCTAAAGTAAAGTCAGCCAAAATTCCACAATGTCTGAAGTCTCGCTTCTATAACCAGTGTGTTTTGCCAACCATGACTTACGGTGCCGAGACATGGTCGCTCACGCAGGAGACTCATAAGCTGAAAGTTGCACAGAGAGCCATGGAGCGTTCTATGCTTGGCATAATGGCTAATAGACCGAGTTCCGAACGTCGAGAACGGAAGACGTAGAAAAGGTTTCGATTTCGGAAAACGAATTACGGAACAGAAATGGAGATAGGCAGGCCACCTGACAAGGCACGGTGATGATAGGTGGAGTAAGGCAGTGGTCGAGTATGGGGCCCGTATCGCTGTCGAGCCCACCATGAAGTACCTTGGACCAATCCAAGGTACTTCGTGGTGGATCCCACTTTCGACGGCTGGCGCCCAAGTTGTTGGGAGCGGCTGGGGCGCTGTCAACGCTGCTTCCCAATCTGGGGGAAGGCGGTGCTACGTAGGGATCGTGCGATCGATGGCCCTGTATGGGGCCCCGATTTAGGCGGCTGACCTGACGGCCGGCACCATTACTGTTCTGCGGAAACCGCAGAGGGTGATAGAGTCATCAGGGGGCCGTCAGAGTCATCAGGGCAATCGCACGATCTCCTACAAGGCGGCTTGCGCACTGGCCGGATCTCCGCCCTGGGACCTGGAGGCAAAATTCCTCGCGTCAATGCATCGGCGACGTGAGGATGCGCGGGCGCGCGGGGAGCGACTGACGCAGCGACATTTCGAGCTGCGTCAGTCGCAGCTGCGCGAGGTCCTGGTGGCGGAATGGCGGGACAGGCTCTCACACCCTACCGCCGGCCTCATCACTATCGAGGCCATCCGGCCAGTGCTCGAACTCTACGGGGAGGATACGGCGCGGCATACGCTGGCAGAGTGTGCCGCTTGGGAGGAGCCGCGCCGTGCCCTCGTCTCTGTGGTAGGCAGTGACCTCTCGTTTCCGGCCGTAGTCCGATCTATGGTCGGCGGCGAGGAGTCCTGGGATGCGGTGGTCTCCTTCTGCGAAACTGTCATCGCGTAGAAGGAGGCTGTGGAAGAAGAGAGGGAGATGTCGAGTGCTCTCCCGGCCCGCAGCAGGCGCACCGGGCGTCGGAGGAGGGCATACGCTGCCCTCCTAACTGGGTCCAGGGGCGGTGGACTTGGAGACGTCCGTTGCCCCCCATTCATCCGGACCCGTAGTGGCGGCGCGTGGTGTTCCCGTGCGCCCCTCTGACGTCGCGAGGGGAGTTAAACACCTCACTCCCCCCGCTTACGAGATGTGGCCCGCGGAGATGGCAGTCAGTAAGAGTCTGACAGACCCCTCCGCCCGCCCTAGGGCGGAGGACAACCATGAAGATTTCCCCCCTAAAACGAAATTGTTGCTATCGCGGGTAGAACTTGGATGAGGCTGGCACAAGAACGTGGGGATTGGCTTAAGAAAAGAGAGGCTTATGCTCAGCAGTGGGCGAAGTCGGGCTGTGGCAGTGAAGCTGCTTTTTCGACAGCACCAAGTCTAGTAAAAAGCTATCTCTAACTCCACATATCGCCCAGTCCCATTCTTTATGGCCTTCCGTCCATCGAAGTGTTTCGATGTTAGAACTGTTTTAGGCAAATTATCGTAGGTACTTTACAAGCGTTGAAACGTTGACTTAGGGCCAATTTCACCAATGAAACTGAACGCGATCAGCGAATAAACCAAGTATAGGAACTGTCAGTGTCATTACTTTTCTACAGCTCTTGGACGCAGTTTAGATGTACTGATCGCGTTCAGTTTAATTGGTGAAATGCGCTCTTAGGACCAATTTCACCAATGAAACTGAACGCGATCATCGAATAAACCACGTTTATGAGCTGTCAGTGTCATTATTTTTCTATGGATATATTTACACTGACAGCTCTTGAACGCAGTTTAGATGTACTGATCGCGTTCAGTTTCATTGATAAAAGCCGCTCTTAGAGCGGATTGTCAAAAACTTTGTCAAGTTATATGGCAAAGTTGCAGTTGTTGTGCACTTCATACAACGCAATTAGGTATAACTGCGAACCTAAAAACTGGGTCAGGTTTGCTGCAATAAGCAAACCCATCTCACCCAGTCATGGCGTTGCTATCGCTCAACAGATAGATAGATTCTGTTTATTTTCACAGTGATTTCGGTACTTAATTATGACATTTAAACCCAAGGCCAGATAAGCTTTCTGCACTATACTGCTCTGTGCGCTCGTAGTCAGCGTGTAGTTATACTGCAGTCCGTCGATTGCCAATTTAGCAGTTTGATCAACTGCACAAAACCTGCATCTAAACTGCATCTTTGCAGCTGGTGACAGATTTAATGCAGTCCGTGTTTTTAAACCCTTAGTCAAGGTGTCACTCGAATGCATGTTGGCTCATCTTGTCTTTTATTTAAAAATATTATTAACGGTTTAACTTTTCTACAGCGAACAAGGGTCGGTACTATTTCTATTAGGTAAGTTATTGAAGGCTCATCTCTTCTGATCTGGTTATGTATAGGTATGAATATATTATATTTATATAAAGATGCGTTATTTGTTTGGTTTTCCATCTGCCGTGTTCTGTCTCTGCATCACCTTTTGGTCGACTGGTAGAAAATGCCTAGCATTAAGTTCTTTGTAGTGTTTTTCTTAGTGAAGTAAATATATAATCAATGTATCACCTATTTTAATTAAAAAATAACCTATGTTAAATGGTTCAGGTTATCAGAGACTCCACTGCATTTTCATAAGAACAAGTACGCTATGCACATGCGTCAGAATGCTGGTCGCCCGGACGCCGGGGCTCATAACATTTGATTGGCTGCTGAAATTAAATGCTAACCCGGTTATTGATTTACGACCGAAGCGTCTGGTCTTGTTTATTGCTTTGTCTGGGGATGGATATGCTAGTCAGGGCGATACGGCTATGCAAATAATAATGAGGTAATGTTTAGAATCTACTTTGAATTACGCATTCGGCTCAAGTTTAGGGAACACATATCCACACGAGTCTTGGTTTAGGGAAAGATGGACTATGTTATTAAGTGAAAGACATCATGATGGGTACCTATAATTATTTGCCTCTAAGCTGCAATTAACCTGTAACTGTGACATTGTATGCTAACGTTCAGTGCGTCGCTCGTCGCGACACCGTCTTAAAGGAATATGTTTGGTTTGCTCAAGATTTTGGAAGTTTTGACAGGTCTACAATAATTGCCAAAGTCGGGCTTCTTCAAACTGATCCTAATCCTGTCTTCATTGTTTCGTCCGATTTCAATTGACTTCCTGTCTTAAATCGGTTCAATTATTTACTTAACTACCTACAACTTTAGGACCGTTTCGTGTTTTTGTGACAGTTGCAGTGTCACTTTGTTGACTTCACCCATTTAGGATTTCACGCTTGGTGTAGCGATAAGGCTGGGCAGAGCAAGGGGAGCTTCACAGACGGTTCGGCTTGATAATGAACACGTCCCAATGATTCGATACGAATGTCAGCCGCATCCTTCCTTGCCATTACGTGGTCAGCAGACCGCGAGCGCCGCCCTTTTGTTCCAATTGCTTATTGTCGGTGAGACCCAATGACCGTCTTCTGTCAAAATATAGGTAGGTAGATACCTATTTATATCTATTGAAGGATCTTTTAGCGCTAAGCTAAAATCAGAATTAACGCCGCCATCTTGTTCTTATAATAGCCGTGGAAAACAAATTGCGGAAATAGACAATTTCACAAATGTTAACGTACTGTACATGTTTACACTGCAGTCGAGTACCTGCTAACAGATCCTTGTAATGGTAAAGGGTTAAGAGTGAATTTTATTGATTTTTTTCTCCTTGTAGGTATAGGTATAGCACCTGTTTGGATCGAATAGCATAACATCTATCTTCTGATTATTCTGTATTGTTAATTGGACTCGTTTTTAATCTTATTTATCTACACACCTAACATAGGAATAGGTAATATCAATTTAAAATCTAAAAATGCGTTTCTTTGCCGTTTCATCACTGTTAACTAGAGTTCAATAAGGATCATCAATAAATCATCGATACGGGCTGAGCACTCTCTCACCTAGAACGCCTGATCGATTTCCCCAAGTTTATGCACTTAATAACAGTCTGGCTATTATACGCTTAGTAGATAATTTAACCCAAGAAAGTATAGGCGCAGCATTAGATACCTACAACTCACTTTAAAAACTCTGTGTCAAAACACTTAGCCGCCCTTAGAAAAAAGTGTGAAATTATCTTAAGTGGCCAGTATCTACGAAAGCCTTTTTTAAAATCAGGCTAATATAACGGTACGTTCTAAGTAAAGATAGAAGTGTAGATAAGTTAATAAGATTATTATTATACCTCATGTTGAGGTCGGAGACCGGCTTTTAAGGACGGAATGTTTCTGAAACCGTGTATAAAAAACGAGTGGTCCCCAGGGATCGGTCATTCCGCGGTCGGAGTGGGTGCACGCATCTTCGTTCCCAAAATAACTATTTTTTTTTGTGTTAAGCCTCCTTAACTGTTCGTTCGACTTGAACCAGTAGTTTTGGGTCCAGTCTCGGAGGGTGAACGTTGGGCTTCTCTCGTCCAGTTAGCGCGTCTCAACAGTGCCATGTATCCGGATACAGTCAAAGTGGTGAGTCCAGTTCTTCCTTTTATCCACTTACGATTTTTTCAACCCATTAAAAGTTAGTCAAAAATGCTAATTATTTTCAATATTAGCTTCTATTGAAGTGATTTATCATAAACGTAAAATTCAAAATAATATAACTTATTTGTAACATAAATAAGGTGGTTAACAAAAGCTTTTGTTAAAACAACATTAACTTTTAACCATGTTTAAAAATAAATGATCAGACTACGCTGCCGACGATCATTCAATAGGTTTATCACTTTTTCGTGTTTACATTATTCGTGCTTAATGATTGTCTATTGTTGAGTAAGATTTCAATCTATATGGCGGCAATAACAAGGCTGAATGGGTAGTTGATGAGGGCAGGGAGAGTGGTGAGAGGTGCAAGTCATTCCGCTGGCTCACTGGCTTGTGTCTACTCGCTAGAAGCTGGCAACCGTTTGTTAACATCTCTGTTGTGACACCCATCCGTTTATTGATTTATTGTAATTGAGATATCGGGCGATTTTAATTCCGAGTTATTTTATGACTTCTTTAATTCTTGAGTTAAATTATTGATTAATTTAACAATTAATACTTTTCCCTTTGAGATTTAAATAAGCAGGTTCAAAATATTTACCTAAAAAACAAACTAGCAAATACAATTTGTATTTGCTAGTTTGTTTTGTAGGTAAATATTTTGAACCTGCTTATTTAAATCTCATAAGCATTGTGTTAACAATGGCGACGTAGATCCCAACTTATATTTTAAAAATGATTTGATTGAGAGAAAAAAATATGGCCGCAGTAAATAAAACTGAAGTTGATTACCTAAACGCATACGCGAGCAATCATAGGCGAAGCGTTGAAAATAAATTAAACATTTATGAGTTTGGGACTCGCAGGCACCGCATTTAACGATTATCTACGGACCGCTACAAATCTCTTTATAATGTTATCTGGCGAAAGATGGGAATCCAGTGTGCTCACATAGAATACAAAAAAAATCTCCGTCTGTACCTATTAAACCTCAAAAAATTGTAGTTATAATTACTTCTAAACAATTAAGTGTTCCTGCCTATCCCTTTAGAAAATCTCATTCCGACTGGAAGGTTCACAATCGACAAACTACATCCTTGTTTATTTAAAAAAACTATAATTAACTAATGTTTAATTGAGTGGTAAATATACGATCATATCTCAAACGTTAGTAGATGAGGATGCCTCTAATTAGCCCCAAGTTGAGAGGTAGAGCTAGTAGTAAATCTTTGTTTATTAGAATTTGATTTTGTTTGTAAAAGGATTTAATAACATTGTTTTTTTTATATGCTTGCGTTTTAATTTTTATGTGCAAATGCTTTGCGAAATTTTGCTATGCGCTCAGCCCGAGTTATTTGCTTTCAGTAAATTATTATTTTACTGTGCTATATATAGACAAAATATGATTTCATATTCACCTTGAATAAATTCATACTTCACTTATACAGGGTGTTCCAGAAAGGTGTAGTCATATTTGATGCTGATATACATTAAGGGAAAAATGTCAAAACATATTACATGGCCCCCGGTACATGGCCTGTATATTAAAATATGTTTATGAATCGCGCTTATTTATAAAGAAAAATAACCACATGCTTAGTTTAAATACTTATCAGCGGATCCATCATTCACATAGAGAATTTCACATTTATAATATTAGTGGGATTTGAATTTAGGATCAGCCAATCAGTATTTACACAGTTACAATATTTTTATGAAAATAATAAAAAAATAGATTAAACATTTCCTAATTACATAGCCTACTATTGTAGAAGACCTACCGTTCCACTTTCAGCAGTCTGACAAGTCAAGCCAACTCTGTTATTTTCAACCGTCTGAAATACATTGCATCATTACCTTTTTGTGAGAAAGTGTAGTATTGTTATGTATTACCAACTTGTACTCCTATCATTGTGAATAACGAGTTATACTTTCATTTTCCCCTTATCTTATATGGAGTGCGTTGATTATTTTTTGTTTTTACATTTTCGGTTGTTACATGACTACTTGATGTAACTGTAAATTCTCACTTTGTCTTGTTTTTGTAATGACGTTGCTGCTGTTAAGAGTATCGTTGTTATTTTATTAGCTGGTATAAGGCCGCTAAACTAAACAAGACTGCTGACGTAGGGTCTTGGGCTCGATCCCTGGGTTAGACAAAGTGTTTTTGAGTATTTCCATCTAGAATTTCTCAGACGCAGCCTAGTCTAAATTTATGCCCCTCTAATGGCAAGTCAATGGCAATAGACACACTGCCTATATCGTGGGACTGAACCATAACTAGCACTTTTCGGGGAAAACAAGACATGTTATATTTAGTTAATTTAAGTGTTAAGGTGAAGTCTAACTTGATGTTCGTTTGTTTGTAGATGCAGTTTGTCCTCAGCCTGGCGCTGATTGCGTCTTCTGAGGCATTCTTCCTGAAATGGGGCTCAGACTCCTCGTAAGTTTATCTCAAATTAATATTATCTCTCTCATTTTATATAAGATAAGTACATATATATAAATAAGGTGGAAACATGAGCGAATTCTTTTTGCGCGAATTTTCTTTTGTTGATTTAGGACTGCTTAACAAATTGTGTGTTACTTACTTCCTGCAATTAAAGATATCAGAAACTTCTGGCATCTGTAAATGCTGGAATCCGTGAGCAGTAATAATTCTACTACATTTGTAACATCCCGTCTAGAAATAAATGAATAAGTAGTAAGCTTTTAGCAATGAACACGTATACTATTAGTGGAGCGCCTGGAGGTTTTCACTTCGGAATTTTGTTATAACGAATGAAATTTATAAAATCAAAATGGAATGGTTATCTAATAATACATATTATAAAAAGTTTATCTAATAATAATTGTGGTTTGGATTTGAAATAAAAAAAGAAACGATTTTTTAATTATTCAAATATTACTCATAGATACTTAGGTACTTATATTAGGCTGAGTAATATCTTTGTATATCTAAATTAAGGTAGCGTATTATTGAAAGGTATACCTAGATAAAGTAATCAAAAAAAGGCATGCCAAGTAGTACTTTTTTCCTTTACTTGTACTGTAAGACCATGCTTCTTGCCACGTTTTATGATTCTGACTCAACAGGAGTACCCTGTATGTTTTGATTTATTTGCAAAAATTATGCATAAATAGCTATTCAGGTTGCCACAGTTGTACTCTTTGTATTGTTGTAACTATCGACTTAAAAAAGGAAGAGAATTTCTCAATTCGACGGTTTTCTTTATTTATTTATTTTTTAACAAATCAATTACAAAAAAAAAATTAAGGTTAACTTTTTGTGCTTGTTATTACCTTTTTCATTTGATTTTTTTTAATTTCATTCACTAAAACCTAAATCCGAGGTTTTCACGTTTTTACGCCCCAAGCACTCCACTACGTAGGGCTACGCTATTTTATCTTTTCGTCCTAATTGTAGGCCCTACAGCTTCGGCTTACAGCTATACCATTGTATCTCTACGCTACGCCTTACGGTAACGCCAGGTATTCTTTTTCTACGCCCTCTGGGCCCTTCAAACATAAGATAAAAAGTCAACTTTAACCTTACCCAAGTTAAACAATATAAGTTTTTGGTGAAGATATCTATGTGTACCTATTCACAAAAAAATCATAGACTCGACCTTCCACACCAGCCAATTTCGAGGTTTTTAACCGACTTCAAAAAAGGAGGTTATCAATTCGACCCGTATGTATGAAATATTGTCAGAATTGCAGTTTTTGTATGTGTTAGTCTATACCACCTCCTAAACATGTGTGCCAAATTTAATAAGTGTATGAATGTTTCTAGGTTTGTCCACGCATATCTCAAAAAATATTAGTCGGATTGCAAAAAATATTTTTAGTTTGATTAGGTGTAGTCTAACTTAGGGATCAGTGAGTGGTTTTTGAGATAGAGAGGTAAATGTGTATCAGTCACTATGCGTTACGCTGTTAAGTCGTTGGCTTAGCGGCGTAATTCTAAAACATGTCATAATGACTGTGCATTCAATCATTAGTTTAAATGACAACTGTAATTAAAAAAAAAAGAAATAATAAGTAATTTAGAAAGATTAAATTAAACCGACCGTCGCGTCATCGTCGGCGTCGGTGCCATTTGGAATAAACGTTGTCAGTTGATAGTCGTATATCGTATGTCGAATATCCCGCCTTCTCTCTTTTTAGTTATGTATTGAATAAATTACAGTTTTGTAAGTCGAAAGACAACGCAGCCGAAACTATAACAGTCGTAGAAAGTTGAAATTTGGCATGTAGGTTCCTTGGGGTGTAGGGGAGCACTAAGAGAAGATATTCCGAAATTCCTACAGGAATGAGAAAAACGGAATATGCGTGTACGAAGTTGCGGGCAAAAGCTAATACTAAAATAAATATATTAATATCAAAAAAATCGATAATGCTGCTATGAAATGCATCACGATTGAACTGGGACACGTCCCTCGGAAGAAAGAGGCAGTAGAAGATGAGTGTACAGGCCGAAGGCTCTGTCCCATTTAGAATGTCATTAAAAGATCTCTAGCAGAATGGTATGGATTTTAGCGGTAAAATTTCAACAATTGGAAGTTTTTATATCAGTCGATGTTAGAAGCCATGGTGAGCCATTTGCTTCGTCATTCAGCCATATAGCAACTTAAACATTGAACACACTCAGCTCGCAATTAATAAGAAATGTTAACAGCAATTCGATTGCCGGTGTGAACGTGTGGTTGATATTTCTGAAAGTAGTGTAGGTATTCCATGTCACGAGTAACTTGGCATGTACCGTGTGGTCGTCACATTTACACAACGTTGCAGATAAAAAAGCACACGTTTCCTTGTTCGTGAAAATATATTTTATGTGCATTTTCATGCACAAGACATACGTGAATTTTTTTGTCAGTTTTTGTGCAATTACAATCTTTATTTCCTAAAGTGCGTTAGTGTTTTATGTGGCGTATTAAAATAAAGGAATGTTTTAGTTTAGGGTTTTTATATGGGTGGGCCTTTTGAAGACTTTTGCATGAAAAGTTTTTTTTTTGAGTTATTATACGAATATGTAGGACTGCTGTTGTACCAACACAAACATTGAATAAGTATACATTTCTGTAGAGGCTACGGGTTTATTTTTGATTTTGTTCCTCTATTTGGCATTCACATACATACACAATGTTGGAACAAGTATTAAGAACCTTAATTTTATAACATTAACATTGTGTGCCTTATGGCTGCGCCAAGTAGTTCCAGTTTAGCAAAATGCCAGAAGACTAGTAGTTGCCTGACGAACTGAACCTCATCTGAACGTTGCAATAACCCACTTTTCAAGCAACAGTACTACAAGGTCCTTTATTGTTACAGAAGCCAGTCTTCGGCACAGAAGACGTGGGTGCAGCCCCTTCCTCCGAATATGTCTCCTGGTTACCGATACCAGTACACGTACACCCCGTACGAGTCCCGTAAGGTGTATCAGATTCAGCCTCCACAGTACCAGCAGCCCGAGATGGTGCAGCAAAACCTGCAGCCTATCCCAATCAGTGTGCCAGCGGGGGCTAGTCTGACCCCTGTGTCGCTCCAGCACGTTCAACTCGTACCCTGCATGTGTCCTGTCGCCCCCGAAGAGGCTGAAAAGCTCCAGGAACAAGTTGGCCCCGGGCCATACATGGCCCAGACGTACAGCCAGCCCGCCTTCACCGTACCTCAGCAAGTGTCAGGCGAAAGCGCACAAAATACTAACAAACAGTAGAGTCGCCGTCCTCCAACTTACGTATAATTTATTTCTAATTTATGTAGAAAGAATGCCGTACTTTATGATATTTATATGTAGAGTTAATTTAGCTTCTTGTGCGAGGTTTTCCTTCAAAGGATCACGAAGACTGATAGACTAAGGACAACGTGTGTTCATTCATTCATAATAAACATTAAAACCATATATTTGTGTTTCTGTTAACCCTTCAATTGTAGAAGTACCTAAGTGGACACGAACTGCAGTTGCCCATCTTGTAATCTCTTAAGCTTTATACCCTTATCAGGTCTGTGCCCGGGAATGGATGGACTGAGGTCCGTTAGGGGCTCAAAAAAATTGTTGTGGCATGGACGTGTCGTCCCGGATACAACCCTGATATTTTGTCGATCAACCATTATCCGATTGCGGCCCCAGTTTGGCCACTGAGTTTCACCGAGTATGCCATTCTCCACCCATCCCAAATACTGTGTTAATCTGGAGCCTCATCATGCATAAGCACCTGTCACCTTCCTGAATTTAGACGAAGCCAATAACGGAGCCTTTAAGTAAATACTGGTCAGACATATTGGTTAATGGACACGAAAAGAAGAAGAAGTAACTAGAATTGCAATATGAAGTGGATCAACTGAGCGTCAAACTTTATGGCGGCTGTGAAGTCACCATTAAGTTTGAATGGTACTACTCGCAATTCTGCTGCCCAGCATCGTTTATCTATTTAAAGCAGCCTAGCCTTTTTCCAACTATGTTGGAATCAGATTCCAGTCTAACCAAGAAATTGGTGAGACAATACCCCTTGGAATAACTGGTCAATCAAACATCAAATTCTTTATTGCAAACTAAGTGTTCAGAATTTTGAAGATGTTAACAATAAGTAGGTTCTTAGAACTTAATTGCCTGCTAAGGCATTGCAATTTAAATGGTGAAAAACACATGTATTGTATATACCTACTTACATATTAAAAACAAACTCAGAATTCAGAATCAGAATTTTCGACTATCGTGCGGTTAATGTTATTTAGTTTACTTATAATTTTGATTAACAGCCATAATCAGTGTAGTAAATCATACAAAAATGAAAATAAGTACATTAAGCTTGCTAGGAAAACTAGACTTGGATTGATAGCATACGTACAGTACTTAAAAAAATGTGTTTATTTATTAGGTTCAGCTGATTCATGTCCACATTTAAGGCCTTATTTTTATGAAACAATCTAACCAAATTTATTATAAGTTTAAGAGCGTCGAAAACTTCATGTTTTTTTAATTTTTCGAGATCAAAATCGTAATTTTTTAATTCAGATTATTTACTTAAGTAAATAATCTGCTCACAACATTACGATTTTACAAATTAAGACTTAATCTTTCTAAAACCGTAATATTCATATTACGGTTTTAGAAAGATTAAGTCTTAATTTACTACACTACTTAGTAAAAATATAATTTTTATTAACACTTTTTTAAAAAGAAGGCAATCCCCTAATAGCGTTTTACGAAAATAGACGTCAGAGTTATCTTTCAGGACGAATACAACCATTGTAATGTGCTAATAGTAGTTTATGCAACGACCTTAAAAAAGGGGTTATTAAAACACGAGTGTGATAATAGCATCACACGAGTGTTAAAACACTCGTGTGATGCTATTATCCTAATTATATGCCGTTGCATACACTATTTTATCTTCACTCATACAGTTGAAATAAAATAAGTGGAAAAATAGTTTATTCCAAAATGGCGGATATTCTCATTGCGTATTCGAATGACAGCGCAGCGCGCGCATCCATAGACAAAGATAAAAGCTGGCTCATTTGACTTAAGTCAACGAGCCCGCGCCAAAAATTAAAAAGTTATTTTATGATGCAGTTGTTTAAAAATCGAAAGAAAATGTTCAACTGTACCTAATGGTTTTTTTTTTTATTTTAACTATGAATTCACGAAAAAAAATACGTGTTTATTTATGCATTTGTTTTTGAACTCATATTTGGAACATTACGTTGTGAGTGTAGATAAAATATTTTATATTATACGTTTGTCCAACAGAATATGTAGTCTCAAAGTGCACTATATAGCTCAATTACGAAAATATAGCTAATAAGTATTTAAAAAAAAAAAAAAATGTTGTTGACACGCCTGTACCACCGCTCTCTTGAAAAAAGAACAGTGCCGAAATCATGGAAGCTTGCGAATGTGCAACCGGTGCCCAAAAAGGGAGACCGTGCTGACCCTGCACATTACCGTCCAATCGCCATTACCTCCATCCTATGCAAGGTTATGGAAAGGGTTCTGAACAGTAAGCTGCTGACCTACCTTGAAGACAATGATCTCCTCAGTGACCGTCAATATGGCTTTCGCCAGGGACGGTCAACTGGTGATCTTCTTGTGTATGTCACGCACTGCTGGGGCGAAGCCATCGAGAGACACGGCGAAGCACTTGCTGTGTCGCTCGATATCTCAAAGGCTTTTGACAGGGTCTGGCACGCAGGTCTACTCAACAAGCTTCCTGCTTATGGCATCCCAGCTGGTTTTTGTAGCTGGATATCAGACTTCCTAAGTGAACGGTCGATCCGAGTAGTCGTTGACGGCTGCTCCTCTGACCTCATGGCTATTGATGCCGGAGTTCCTCAGGGGTCTGTTCTCTCTGCAACTCTTTTCCTGCTACACATCAATGACCTACTTCAGCCTGGTCTTGTTGGGTACGCAGCTGACAGTACGGTTTCAGAGAGATACTTGTCCAGCGCAACAACCGGCGGGGATGAAGTCCGTTCCTTGAGAGAGGCCATGGTAGAGCGGACAAATTTGACCTTAAGCGTTGTCTCCCAGTGGGGTGATGAAAATCTGGTCACTTTTAACGCCACCAAAACACAGGCGTGTCTTTTTACCTCAAAAAGGAGTCGCTTTGACCAAACTCCTACTTTTCGGGGTGCATCTGTTCCCGTTACTGATCGGCTCGAGCTCCTAGGCATGGAGTTGACATCCAGTCTCAACTTCGGCGCCACCATCGAGTACAAAGCCCAAATTGCGGCCAAAAAGCTGGGCATCCTAAATAGGGTGAAGCAATACTTCAGGCCTGGACAGCTTTTAACCCTTTACAAAGCACAAGTCCGATCCTGCATGGAGTATTGTAGCCACCTTTGGGATGGCTCAGCTAAGTATCAGCTTGCCGCGCTTGACTCGGTGGAACGCAGAGCTAAGAGGCTCATCGGTGACGTAAAACTGGTGGATGCCAAGCTACATAGCTTGGCTCATCGCCGTAAGGTTGCCTGCTTATCGGTCTTCTACAGATTGTATTTCGGTGAGTGTGCCCAAGAACTCCACGACCTCATCCCACCGGCCCCCTTCTACCATCGGACATCCAGACGCACTGCATCTTACCATCCCTACCTTGTAGCTATTCCACCAATTCGCACTAAGCGTTTCCAAACGTCTTTTATAATGCGCACAGCAAAGGAGTGGAACTCTCTGCCTGCGTCTGTGTTTCCAAAAGCTTACAGCCCTAATCTCTTCAAAGTTAGAGTGAAGGCTCCTTCTGGGTAAGCTCGCTCCATCGTAGACTTTGTCTCTGTCATATCTGACATTGACTAGAGTCAAGAGCAAACCCATCACTAATAAAAAAAAAAGAATAGAAAATCGGTTAACTTTAACAATTTTTTTTTTAACAGTGTTTTACTATTAACATAAATATTATAATTATTACAAAAAAATAAAGGTAATGCTAAATATCCTGGTTTTTTTCAGACTTTTTATGTACTCATTTAAATATTTTACACGAATACTATAAATGGGGTCCGAGCAATTGTTTTCGTGCCGGGCCCTCCCAGCGACACGCGAATCGAATACACGCTCTTAAACACTGACTAGTGGATTCTTCATCTAAAAAGTTTTTCAGTTAAAGGTATTTCATGTAATCATGCAGTTAGTTTTTTTTTAAATTAAACTATTTTTTTATAATGCTGGGAAAAGATTTATATGTCTAAACTTTTTGTTATGTTTACCTCCAGCTGTCAAACATTTAAGCGTCAAGTTTTCTATAGGTTTATGGTTTATGTCAGTCGAGAACTGACATAAACCTATGGTTGTCAAGAGTGTACTTAGAAATTATGACTAGTATTTTAATTCAAGGTTTTGTGGAATTTTCACAAAACAATAAGGAGTTGACGTTGAAGTTTATTCTATGGGAGGCAAATTGCAACACTAAAGCCAAAAGCGTTTCCTGATTCTAAAGAATAATGTTGTTTTAAAAAGTGCATGAGCAATAATAATGTTTTCGTCAAGAAAACATTCGATAAGCGACGAGGATCTTCAAGAACTTATAAACCAGCTAACCGTAACCTACATGCCCATGAGTTTGGATACCAGTTACCATGGACACAAGGTGGCAGCTATAACTAAATTACGTTTTATTTTGAAAAATAGTTCTAAAACAGTTCTGCAAGAACGAGATTTTGAGCCGCTGCTCTTGTGTTCCTTAACTCTGGTGTACTACTTTGGAATGCGCATTAGACTAAAAACGCTCCAACATTTTCTATGTGGATTTTTCTCAAGGCGGCTCTTTCACAAGGCAGAAGCAGCTTTTAAAACTACCATGGACATGTTGCTTCCTGAGTGCAACGAAACTACTATTAAAATAACTCTCAAGTTTTTTACGGAAGCTTCCCTCTGGTCTTTTGAAAGTTTTGTTGAACAGATCCTGGACGTGCTGCTCTTTTTCGACAGAGGAAAGACGACGTTGTTCAACATGATGCTGACTGACATTCACTACGTTCTCTTCACCGATGTGAAGGCAGTCACAAGGCATCGCATGAGAGTATTTTATAATTTACTACTAAGTCCACATTGGGTTATCGACGACAAAAAGCTTCTACCGTTTGTTACCCGCCTTTTAGATTTTTTCGCTTACACCATATCCAAAGATGATGGTAGATCATCAGTGTATAAATATTTAAGAAAAGGCTTTGAAGTGTGTCTCCGCCGCATCTTCGAGAGGGTAGGAAATGCGCATCGAATGTTGATCATAACTACAATGCTTAATTGGTTTTCGATGGTCAATTTGAATCAAGAGAATGTTTTAGAATTCTCTACACTGTTGGACCATGCTGCAGAATTTTATGAAGTGCATCTGTACTCAGACAGTTTTGGAGAAGGATTGATCGAGCACGTGCTTGTGAGCTTGGTCGGATCCACTATAGCTACAAATAGCCTCGTAGGATGCAGGCTCCTGTTAAAATTTTTAGATAGACAAGACAACGCACAATATCTCATAGTTCCTACGCTATTCTACGAATTTTCTCAGGTTTGATTTCTTTTATCTGAATGAACAGCTCATGTTTTATTTATTTTGTAATTTTACGTACCTAACTGAATTAAATTCTTGTCCAGATTCAACTAAAATTAGGAGAATTTGACCTTAAAGATAAGATTTTTATACGGCAACACCGCGAGAAGCTAAATTTATACCTATTGAAAGCTGTTAAAATGCACGGCACGAACATTGTGAACCTGAAAACGATCTACAGCATCATGTGTTGCGTTGTGCTGGAGGTGCCGTGCGGGCTGACGGCCGCGGCTGCTGCCTGCATGTCCATGGCCATCCAGGACTTGGCACTCCACGCCGAGAACATCCCGGCACCGTGCCGCTACTGGATGCACGCCGTCGTCGTGTCCATCATGTCGCTCATCTGCTGGGTGCACAAGGCCCCGGTACTGTATACCTACGTCAACCACATCGTCTCCCGCCGCGCCAAAGAGGCCCCTCAGCTAAACCCACCCATGATGTACTTTTACAAAATCGGCAGGCATCACGTCACTTGGAATAAACCCACGCTTTTTTTTGAAGACTGGGAGTTGCGTTATGCTCTCTGGAAACATTTTCAAGACGGACAAAGGGTTGGTAAAATTATATTATAATATTAACTTTTAGATTTTTTACCTTCATATGAACGTAAGTTAATTTATTTCTAGGCAGAAAATTCATCAACTGAAGATAGGTCAGTCAAAAAGGCACCTTCGCTGAATTTACGAAAATAGGCGAGGAAAGTGTTTCATAAGGTAGAAACTGTTACATATAGGTAGAAACTGTTACATATAGGTAGAAACTGTTTAGCACAATTAGATCTAATTTCGGATTGTCTGTGTGCGATTAATGATCGGTTACGTTTCTTATTTGATTACCAGAGTATCTGAGGAAGTAATTTGCGTGGCCCGTTGGAAGGTAATGTATGAATTCTGTAGTTACTGTTAGATTACTGTTTTTTGCTATTTCCGTGTTATTGCCATTGAATTTTGTTACGTACTGCCAGTGCGAAGTGGATAGAATACACTCACCCATTTTATATCAAGCAATTCCGTAGATTTCACTCGCTTCGTAAACTATTCCTTTAATCTAACTAACGCAGTGTTTCCTCATTTTGTCTTTTTTCCTTATTTTTATAGTCATTTATTATTTTATTTTCTTGGTCGTAGAAGGAAAATTCACAATTTCGTTTCTTTTTGACAATTCAACGAAGTCTGCTCTCATCAAATTGAGAGTATTATCAAACATATTTCCGATGAAAACTGAGAATCTAATTTCTTGCATCCTGCTAGGTACAGCCCACAAAAGAGACGTGTTAACACTCAGCTTTTTGAGTACCTACTGAAAATGTTTTTACTTCATTAGGTACTTAGATAAGTATGTACCTACGCTTTAGTTTTATACATTCCCTACATATTGCACAGACTCATGCACACCTAACATTCTGTTTTATTTTACCTCCATGTTCAGAGTATTCACTTTCGACTTTATCGCCACATCTGCAGCTGGGTTGACGTTCCGAGTACGGATGACAATGTAAGACATAATTTGCTCTTCACATCAGTTTCACTAGACTGGTACTTAATGAGACGACGCTGATGTTCTAAATAATGCATGTATTGTACTGTAATTGTTAGCCTGGACTTCATGTTATCTTGATTTTGCTCCACCATTTTTATTGACGGGAGAAAACAATAATGATGCATAATGGTCGCGTTTAGTTAAAACAACTCTTAGGTAGGGTTAGAAAATAATAAGATGTTTATTGAGCTCGTGGCTAAATAATAACAGTAACAGAGGTCGAACTTCCAGGTGAAGCTATCCTTGCCGAGGTCAATTTGTGGATCAGCGACCATCTTACATACCGAGTTTCCTCCGTGGCCCGGAAAGCTCGTTAAACCATTGGTCTCGGGTGTCATTTAAACATCTTTGTCAGTCTTTACTGGTACTGGGTTACTGCTGCGGCTCCTGAGTTATGGTCGAACTCAGAGAGGCATTCGCTCCATGAAAAATACTGATACATTCAGCTGCATTCGGTTAGACTGGAAGCTGACCCCAACATCGTGGAAAAAAGCTAGGCAGGTTGATAGATAGTGAGCAAGGAGTTCAGAAAAATCTGCAAGTTCATTAAAAATAAATAAGTTACTTACTTATTGTTAGAGAGTAGCCCTGATACGCTGATGCGTCTTAATTACCAAGGTATTAGATAATATCCCAATATTTATAAAATCAATTTCATGGTTTTCGTCACCATAATTCGATAATTATTTAGAAGCAGTGAGATGCGACTTACGCAGCGTGAAACAGATTTATGAAAGACAATTGTCTGAGCCATGGATTTGTGCAACGGTTCAGTTTCTTGTTTAATATTAGTAAACAAACAGTCTGTTATGCGGTCAGCGTGGTTGCATCCAATTAATTTATAACTCTTTGTATTTCCGCGATCATTAACTTTGAAAATTTTATTTTTACTTAAGTACGTTTAGTTTAAATTAGATCAAGATTCGGTACAGAGAATCAAAGTTGTCGACATAGCTCACAGAATAAGCAAGCTGAAGTGGCAATGGGCCGGCCATATTAGCCGTAGATCGTTGGGGTAGACGAGTTCTCGAGTGGAGACTGCAAATCGGCAAACGTAAAGGTTCAACTACACTATCGGCGATCACAGACGATTACGGGCGAGCACGATTGTGTAGAGGCATACTCGGCTGTACTCGCCGATCATCATCCGCCTTTTCGTTCACAAAGTGGCCAGATACCCGTATTAGTAACAATACTCGCACATCCACTTTCTCATAAAGACACTTTAGAGGTAGCGGAACAGAGAGTAAAGTCCCACATACCTCCACTGGAAAGAGAGGATCCTCCGACCAGACGGTTGTTTGTGTCTGGTGGGCAACTGCCCAAGAGTTGATATTCGGGCTTTGCATGTGTTCTAATCGCACGGTAAACTTTGATATCGCGATTTAGGATTTTGCAGTTTGTTCGCAGCTGTCGAGATAGATGGCGCTGCGAGTCTCATTTGTTGTGATGTTGATTCTGCTACGTTGATTTTTGTGGCGGCATGAATGCCGCTACATCACTCCCCTCCGGAGACCGGAGGTCGATAGTGGATGAGTCGTCCATACATCTTGAGATGCTTGCCAGGCCAGTGAGTGGAAGGTTGGTTCCAGTGAGTCGGAACCGGAAGTCGCAGAGTTCTCGGTGAGTCGGAACTGTCTGCGTCGCAGAGTTCACGGTGAGTCGGAACTGTCTGCGGTGCCCCGATGCTGCTGCTGGCGTCGACCAGGAGAGGTTCTTCAAGGCTCTTCATGTGACTGGCCGAAGGTGCAGTGTGCTTGCCATGGTGGGTCGGAGCTGTGCGACGTGCTGACGTGACTGCTGGCGTCGACCAGGAGAGGTTTTTCAAGGCTCTTCATATGACTGGCCGAAAGTGCAGTGTGCTTGCCAAGGTCGCTGATGAGGTTGATGATAGAGGCTGAGGATGCTGACCAGGAATGCGCGTCCGCTGCATGCTGGTGGTCAGGATACCCGTAGAAGCCGAGGGTACTGGCTGGCTGTATGACTCGCTGCTCGAAAGCTTGAGGTCACGATGAGGAGAAGTGATGATGATGATGACGTCATGATGAGGTAGCTGCGCGAAGGCTGCGCTGATGTCCAATGTCGAGGGTCACCAGTTTAGAGGTAGCGGAACAGAGAGTAAAGTCCCACATGCCTCCACTGGAAAGAGAGGATCCTCCGACCAGACGGTTGTTTGTCTGGTGGGCAACTGCCCGAGAGTTGATATTCGGGCTCTGCTTGTGTTCTAATCGCACGGTAAACTTTGATATCGCGATTTAGGATTTTGCAGTTTGTTCGCAGCTGTCGAGATAGATGGCGCTGCGAGTCTCATTTGTTGTGATGTTGATTCTGCTACGTTGATTTTTGTGGCGGCATGAATGCCGCTACAACACTTTATCTTACATGGTGAATTTTTCAAAGGGCCGTGACTGGCCAAAACCGAAACTATGATGAATAGCGAAAAATACTCAAAAGAGTCTCGAGCCCGATTTTCAGTGCTTATTGGAGTGCCCCATGTGCCTTCACACCTACACCATTGAAGAAGTAAACTAAAAAACAAAATTCACAGTGTATGAATCAAAATCATTACCGAATAAAATATGGATCAGTTTATTAAGGTAGGGAAGATCCTCGACCTCCTGCGTGCCCTATCACCTCGAGCCATGACCAAAGAATTCCCTTTTTGGAGACTGTTCTACAGTTCACAAACACGTATGGGGTATAAAGGTATTTATGTGGAATTCTGTCCATGGAATTCCAAGCAATCATCTCCAGCAAGACATTTCTAGACCATCTGCTTTTTTGTTTTTCAGTTTTTGTCATATCCTTGTCTTAGCTGCGTACAGATTTTTGGGGAATGGGGGAACATTATCTCACGTGTTTTTCCATGTGGTTAGGCAGAAACTACATAACGCTACCTGCTACAATCCTTATATACCCGTTTGTTTAGTTTACGTTTATAAGATACAGATTAGAAGATGACTAACGGCAGTACCTTTCTAACGACTAGCGGCAGTGACTTGCAGTATCTTTTACAAGAAGTACGCCACTCCGTCCACCACCGATCCAGCAGCGACTCAACTGAGCACTATTTAGACAAGTCTGCGGCCTAGTCTTTTTCCAACCACGATGGTGTTGACCGGATGCAGCTGGTTGTACTTATTTTACATGGAGCGAATGCTTGCCTGCCCTCCATAACTGAGTCACTGGACACACTGGTAACTCGGCAAGGGTGGTAATACATTGTCGGCTTCTGAAGACACATAACGATACAATTCTTGAAGAAATACCTACAAATGATAGCTTCAATGAATGTCTTAACTATAAACAAACACGTGGTATGCCTGGAGGGGTAGGATTTTTCTAGACTTTAGAGAGAGTCAGCTGCATGCAGTGCAGAACCTCTGAAACGGGTTGCTCGGCCGGAGTACCCGCACATAGTGTTAATGTATGCCATATATAAGTATTGATAGGCGCATCGGCCTCATTGCTTGTCTGTGGTTAGACTCAGGCGCATCGTATCGCGGTGGGAAAGTGCAAATTTTCCGTAAGCCTAGTGCGCACGCGCCATTCAGCGAATTATTTCACACGCGCATCTCTCCGCGGCATTTTTCCGACGGTTTTTTGCGACAAGCGACACATGTTCGGCTGCTGTGCTTTTCACTACATTGTTATACAACAATAGACACGATTATGGATTGTAGAACTGCGGTAAGTTTTTCTAGCACCGATGAGAGCGCTCGTCAATTTGCATGTCACTCATTAACTTGTTCGGCAGTATTTAGTGTTCTGTTAAACTGTTTGTTTTGCGCTAACTCTCACGTTTTTAATTAATTAGCTCCGATTGATTACGTGTAAAGTTGACTAATTTGCAGCCAATGCTATAAGTTATAAGTATGTACATATTAGTGCTCTCATGCAATGTTCCGACCATGACCAAGAAAGACGCATATCTGTGTATTCATTGATGAATTGATTGACTACTTTACTTATATTTTATGCGTAATTAATTGTACTATAAACGTATTTTATAAGTTGTATTTTTTGCATATCTAAAGATAATTGATTTATATTTTATTTTAGCTACATGGCTGAAAATTGTTTTATAAGTAGAGCATTGCGTGACGTGGTGACAGACTAGAACTAACTAGAATAGAAGCGAAATGTCGGAAATAAACGATTTCTACATTTTCTTTATCGCCGCTTATCATGATAGGACTTCCTTCAGGCGTTGTTTGTAAAAACTTTAAAAATACTTAATGCTAACGTTTGTAAACACTTTATGTAGCTAATGGCAGAAATTAATTATGTTCTCTTTTGCAATGTCGGCCAAATATTGAACTGATACCAGGCGAACTTTTATACCAGTGTATGCTTCTACAAAATGTAGTCAAGATACCTGTCGCTTTACAACAGTTAGCCGCCTAGACCTCTTACTCTAAATGCCTAAAGTTTACACAAAAACATTTTAATTTTTCGTTTGAGTGCAGATAGGTAACATAATTTAAAAAAAAAACTGTTTCAAAAAACAACCGAATTCGCGATTTGAATTAAAGTTATGTTATACTTTGTAAGTACCTAGTGATTTTTTTATTTCGCAGTCGGTTGTATTTTTTTGTATATATCTTTATTTAAATCCAACGCAAAAAGAATCATCTAGGTCAGTTCATATACAATAAAGTTATGCCCGAATAGATAACCCCAAAACCATGGTTGACTTGTTCACATCTGCGTACCCCTTCATAGCGTACTGGTGTGATGTTATGAAGTTCGGAGATAGGTAAGAGAACTCTTCAATAAATAATAGCAAATCTTTCGGGAGTGCTGAAATCACATTTCGGTTTATTGTTTACAGTTCATAACACAACATAACGCAAGGGGTACGCAGATGTGAACAAGTCAACCATGTTTATAACATAACTTTAATGTTTATGAACTGAGTGCCAATTTTAAACAAAACGTGCAAATTTTACTAATTTTAAACAACATTCGCATGTCAGTTGCAATCTATCAAAAATGTATGGAAATTAAAGCTTTTTTTGACAGAGTGCAACTGACATGCGAATGTTGTTTAAAATTGCTTAAAAAACGAACCTTGCTTAAAAAATAGTAGAATTGGTCCTCTCTGGTCTTAATGATTATTATTGCGTTGGGTTTAGCTTGAAGTTTAAAAGTGTGCGTGGATGATAGGATATTGAAAAACACTGAAAGGAGTCTCGAACCCGATTTAGATGAAATCTAAAACTACATTATTGGATTTTTGAAAGATCGGTATTTCTAGCCAGGAATCCAACCGGTTGATTATGAAGAAAAAAAAACGCAACCTGTATTAGAACACCATCTGAAAGTGTCGCTAGTAGAGATCAAATTCTAGGAAGAAATCAAATATGGCAAACTAAAGGAAAGTGCTCATTTTCCCTGTATATTGATTTAGTATATAGAAGGATTTGTATTGAACGATGAACTTCAATGTTGAACCAGAGACCTCCTCATTATTTAATGACATTTTTTTTTGTATTGACACGGCCCTGATGACATTGAATTAGATTTGACATAATTTTTAATAGTTGTGACATCTTAATTTCTGTATTGACATGGCCCTGATGAAATGAATTTAATTATATTACTAATAGTCTAAAATATTTGATTGTTTGTTTGTATTATAAAATTGTACTGATTATCTAACTTATAACTATTATTATTTTATGTTGATGCATGTACCTATTTAAATCTACTAAGCACTTTATATGTAAAATTTGCATGCCAGTAAGGTAGATCAAGGAGAACGATATTTAATGTACTGTTAACACCACTGTATATACCCTTGACCAGCAAATAAATGATTTATGATTATGATGATTTTCACATAAAATCAATAATAACTAGTAAAGTGAGATATTGTTAGGTTTATGTCAATCCCAAAGCAAATTATAGATGTTTAACTATGAGCTGGTTTGGACTTGGACTACGAAGCTGCGAAGGCACACAAAGTAACTTCTTCAGGGGAAATAGCGCAATTAACCCTCCCATCATTATGGGAATAATGTCATTTCAATTGTGGGGTATCACCACTAAAAAGCTGTACCTACTTTGTGTGTTTTTTATTTAGAAGTGGGTTGTATTTTTATGTCAAAAAGTTTTTTTATTTAATTTTCTATCATTTCAGGTGGAAGGTTTTTGTGCAGAATCAGTAAAAATGTACTTTTACTAAAACTGTCGCTTAGGTACACCTCAGTATTGAATTGTTAAAGTCACCCTCAATCCACATTTAAATGATGCATGCATGTCATGCGTACAAAATATCTTTAAGAGATTAGGAATACCTATATATTTATCTTAGTGCTTTTTGTTCCCAGATCTTGCTTTGCCTTGCTGCGCTGTTAGCGATCCTTGTTGCGAATACCGAAGGGTGAGTTTAAGATACAACTTACTTTTATCTATCTTCATTCTGCATGTGTGTGTCCACTATCCAAACTACAATACTTAATTCAATATCTACTTATAACCTGCAGGTTTTTTAAGTCAAGCGTGCGTCTTTGTCGACAGCATCTTTGGTTACCATTAGGTGAGATAGTAGTCAAACGAGAGAAAAAAAACGAATAAAAATCTTATTCTTATCCCAACTTAGGTAGGTACTTGAGGTATCCGCAAAATATCTCTTATCATACTTTTACTTTATATTTTCTTTCTTCTCTCTGTCCTGTGTCACATTACCATTCACTCTCTTTCCTTTCATATTTTCTTTCGCATAAGTATTCATCATACTTTTTCTTAATACTTTCTCGGTCCATTTCTAAGTATTATCGTCACTCTTTCATTCAAGTGGATTTCATACCCTTATCCAAAGCAAACACAAAGGATTTTCCGAATGAATAGAAAACCACTTAATTTTCATCAACAAAGACTGGAAGACTTTAAAATTCAGTTCCTAGAAGAGTTACTTATTGGCCCATATTCCAAAACATAAAATTCCAACTCAACTCGAACTCCAACTCGAACATGAGCACGAAAATGTCAATGAAAGCTTGACTAATTGATGTACGAAAACGTTAATTAGTCAGGCTTTTTGCATTTGCTATTAGCTTTTAACAAATTCAAAAACTTCAATTTATGACAAGCTCCGATGAAGTTGGAGTTCGAGTTGAATTGGAGTTTACGTTGCGGAATATGGACCATGGTCTATTATCGCTTTATATAATTGCATCAATTGGCTTTTTTAACGTCTTTGTCATTTTTCTTGAATCTATGAGCGCAGTTCCAAAACTCATGCCCGACTTCAAAGAACTCTTTCTCGTAACCGCAACGCTGAAGTCCCACCACGCCCCAACTCAAATACCCTGTACCTACATTTTACTCTCCTATATTTCATTCTCTCAAATAATTTGCAATGCCCGGCAGTACAGCGCGTCAGTTTCGCATCAAAATCAATACACCGACGGCTACGCAATTAATTTGAATTCTGCTAACGAGCTTTGCCCGGGACCTGCAGCCCCTGCAGGGCCGGACAAAGTAACGTACATAGGTAGCCTAGCATATATGAGGGATGTCTAATGTACTCTTGTGTGTAGACCGGACCGCCGGGAAATGGAAACCACGACACAACAACATGAAGCTTGTTAGTGTGTGTATTCAATCATTTTAAAGCCTGGGTTTCACAGGTTTATAGCACACATAGGTCTGTACTTGTTTCGTTGTAGACATGTTCAAAACAGATGTAGGTACTTGTTTCGTGGAACTTTTGAGCGTTGATGGTTAGGTTAGGGTTCCAAATTAAGAGCAACACAAACCGGGCAAGTGGAGTCGTACTCGCATGCAAAGGGTTCCGAACGGATATCATCTTTGTACCATGTTACTTTCAAACCATAGACTTTATATAGGCAAAGAACTGTTATTTGTATATTTTTCCAAATTTTAGGCTCAATAGTTTCGGAGGTAACGGGCGGTACGGTATTTTTATTTCGTCTGATTACTTGAATAACTTTAAAACCATTTATTTTAAAATTATGAAATATCGTAACTGCTATAGTAATTGGCCACGCTATAGTAACTGGCCACTCATAACAAAAGAGGTAGAAACAAGGTAATGCAAGCAAGCCCATGAATGTTAAGGACAAAAAATATTCTTGTATCTGATGCAGAAACATTTTTTGTGAATTTCCTTGTTTCTACCTCTTTTGTTATGAGTGGCCAGTTACTATAGCATGGCTAATAAATATAGCAGTTACCCTATAAGTATAGTAGTGTAGTAGTGTAGTGTAGTGTAGTATTTTTGTTTCTTTTTATTTTTAAGGATTGTATGAAACAGGATATGGCTAGAATGGCGGTGACTATAGAGATGAGAGTCAAATTAGTCCGCCCGTTAGATTTTCAAAAAATATTGGACACGTATTTTTTGCCATTTCAAATTGCTGAAAAATTATAAAGCTCATCAAAGTTCAAGAGAGTAAGGTGACGTCACGGCGCTAGTAAACATTGTACTATCGTAGTGATAACCACAGGCAAAGATCTATATGTGACAGCCGGCACCAACATGCTTTAATGTGATATGGAATGTGGTAGACAGTAACCCCTATGGACCACCATCGGGAAGCGTTGCCTAACCATATGCTCGACCTGTGCACTGTGCAGCTGGTATTAGTTAGCGAAGACCTCCTCATCGGTCCTATTTGTAATCTAATTATAAATATAAATTTCTTCTTAAACCATGCTACTGGCAAACCTTCATCGTGAGTCGTGAAGGGTACCTATATCCCAGGATCGCAAATTTGCGCAGTAATACTTTAATTTTAAGAATTTTAATTTCAGTTTGAAATAAACTTATTAAAACGGGCGATTACCTTTTCTTAAATTTACCAAAAATAATAGATACCTATGTATTTTTGTACAATGAACAAATATAGTACTTATTTGTATCTTTTTACATAAGTAATAATAATTATTTAATCACTTTATTTAGTTCCTTTGGGTCATGCATTAAGGAAATACGTAAAATAATTAACGCAAATTAGATTTGAATCTTGGAACTAAGGAGCAATTATAATTATAAATGAATACCTAGTAGATAAAAGTTACAAATTAAGGATCACCACAATTTTAAATATTTTGACAGGGTGTGATACATGTGTGAGCTTACCTATGTAGGTATGTGTGTGGTACAATCAGGGACTGTGTGTGAATGAAACGATGTGAGAGTGTGCGCCAGACTGTTACATAAAGACAAATAATGTGCATATACATAGACTTGCGGCTTTGCACACAACGCGACGCTTTGGTCGCTCTGCGAGCGCTCTGCGTCCGGTTCGTGCGATAAGGACAACTGCAGATCCGACTGAATAGCCTGAGTAAAAAGTCATATTTCGAGGTTTGGCTCTCGAATTTCCTTCTCCAATATTAAACCAATTTAAAATATATTTTATAAACTGAATAAGAAGGATATATACTGTGTCTCTATGTTTTTCTTTTTTCAATAATAGTTGTTAAATTTGTACACTAGGCCTCTGTAACAGCGGTCTAAATAGGCAATTTTGAGCATTTTTTGAGGGTTCTAGTGCTTATAAAAATAATGGATCAATAAAAAGGAAAGCATAGGGACATAGAAGTAGTTAATATTTATTATTCTTTAAAAAATCATTGCTTTATGGTCATTAAACAGAAAGAAAACAGGCGAGAGCGTTTGTATGGAGAAAAGACCACCCGCATTTCCTCTTAATGTTCTAAAACATACCTCATACGAAGACTATCCTAAATGTAGTATTTTAATGTAACAAATACTCGTAAACTATAAACATGCTGTGGCTAAACTACCTTCCTAGTTAATTAGCGTGAAGAAGCACATCAAAGAGGGAAATAAATAGTAAGCGAGAAGGACTGTTCCCTGACTCAGCAACACTGACTAATCTCCAGGCTTCTAAAAAGCTGGGACATCTCAGCTATCAATGCGTAAACATCCCGCTATATTCCTTACCACCATTAAACCATTCTGATACAGTTCGTGTCACTGCGGGTGAAGAACTACAACTCAACCAAATCCAATGTAACAGGAAACTTTAAAATCAACTCACGCGCAACGAAGTAGGAAACTCCCGAAATTACTGGCGTATGACGGAAAAGCGCGCATTGTAAACCATATGTAAACTGTACCAGTATCGCTATTACCTCAATGGCTTGACACGTGGTCTGCGGAACGGCTGACAAACGATGACAAATTGGCTTGTTATTACGGTAATAACTAGAGAAGACTATGGACTTGAATTGCAAGATGACTAGTAAGCGCTCAAACGGACGACTAGTGTTTGTTTTGTGACAAGCCCGCCACTATTCCCTACCCCTCGCCACTATTCGCAACTCGTGATAGCCAAAATTATCAGTGGCGACCACCATAAAAATGCATAGTCAATGAAGCTCGATGAGTGCCAGAGAAACGATTTAACTGTCTTGGATTTGGATGGAATCGCAACGAAATGATCCAGAAAAGAACAACAGAGGACACAAAATTTCCACTTCTCTCCATATCAAGCAGGACTCTGAGCAGAGCTAGGTCAGTAGTCATCAAGGTTCATTTACACCACCTAACTAGGTTACCCAAGCCCTAGTCAGCAAAATAGTCTGCCTTCTAATCGCCAGCTGTATAGGAAGCCGATAGCTTTTCCGACCAGTCGGTGACTAGTCGGTATATCTCTAGTAATAGCCTGATAACATGCGTGTGATAATAGACATACGGAATAACACACATTTTGTAGGCGTGGCAATAATATCATAATGAGGCATTCGTTTGCCATAACCGCAAAAGTGGTGTACTGATGATTGGACTATTATTATGTGATTTCTAATGAGAGTACTGTTCGCAGCTCGTTGATGTATGACACGTCTAGTTTAGGTTAGATTGTCACGGGTATGATTGATAGAGGCGTCGCTTTCCAAATCCTATATTAATATTAATGTATTGCCAACAGAAAGATATACTAAACCAGGATTTTGCAAAACCTTTATTTTAAAGGCCGGTTAATAGATATTTAAACAAAGACTTTTTCAAATCGGTTGGCGAGCTACGGAGTTAAGCCCGAACAAACATAAAAAAAAAAAATACAAACATCCGAATTGAGAACCTCCTCCTTTTTCAGAAGTCGGTTAAAAAGCTTCGCCTTTCTATCCATCAGAACAAGTCTTTCATAGTTTAAGTGTGTTAAGCTTAATGTTGCCACTGCTGGAATAGGTACCTATAGTCCTCCTTACTGGGAGAGGTATTAGGTCGTAATCCACATCACGGGCGCACTACGGAGCGGTGGATGTCACATGTCTTCTGTAAATGGTTTAAAATTGGAGTTTGAAAAGATTCAGTCGTCTTTTATCCATCTGTTCATCTATCTGTCTGTTTGTTACCTTTTTACGTCCTAACGGCTGGTCTATGTCCTGGAATACTTTTCACTCCGTGATTATGTTCCCTTGAGATTATTTCCGACATTCACGCGGGCTATGCCACTGGCAAAGCTATTTTTTATTAAAAAAAACATTATTGTTGTATCCACAGACGCAAAAAAAAGGTGGTTATCCACGTGCCCTACAAGGTGAAGAAGATAAAGCACACGCACACAGTGTATAAGACGATCCACCACCACCACACTCATCGCGACCCGCACATGGACCACAGCCTGGCCGCCACCGAGGAGCATGAGCACTTTCACCACATGCACATCCACGATGATCCGCCAGTGGGGCAGCACAGCCAGCCAGTACCCGGGATCGGCATCCCGGAGTTCCTGCCAGATGTCCCGCTGAACGGCCTGGCGATCCCCGATGTACCCTCCCACGAGATCACGGGTATACCGACCCGGCATATCGTGCCTCTTTATAGAAGGAATTAGGTGAGTGAAAGAGAAGTAGTAGCAATATCTGTCTGGGAAACTGGGGAATTGTTTACGTCATAAATTACGTTTTAAAAAATCTTCCTCCAATGTGGCGCTAACTGGAAGCTTAAATAAAATTCATTGTGACGTGAAAATGGCCTCAACGTGCGGCGATCCATAAATAGTGAAACTGAACAGGCAGGCCCACTGCCATCTTAGACTGTGTTAATGATACAGTAATACTACCATCAGTTAACTTAGACATCTTCATCTAGTGGACATAGGCCTCTCACAAGTTTCACCAAAACACCCAGTCCTTCTCCTTCCACATCCAGTTTATCCTAGCTATTGGTCATGGTCCATCTAACTGAGGGGTGTTCCACGTTACTGTTGTTGATACACGGTTTCCAGTATTCTCTTCCACCTTAGGACTTCTCTGCTCCACCCGCTGTCGGTCTTTCGATAAACATAGCAGGCCCATTGCCACGATGATTCCGGTTCTTTTCCCGGTCTCAATTCGGATCTTATACCACTCGTACAATAGACCAGCTAAAATGGAGTGGGTTTCCACTTCATTTTAGCTGGTCTATTGTACGAGTGGTCACTGCTGATTACATAACGGGCTAATCAGATTAGAGTAGGTGTACTCGAGTCTCGACCACAGGACTCAAACAGGATGACAGGATGGAAATGATCTGTGTCAGTATTTACAAATTGCAGTAACCATTTGAACGAATAACAATACTAGATAACATTTGTGCAATTGTTTTTTTTTGCAGGTTAAACATCGCGATATTAGCACGGGATGCGGCAAGCCATAAAAAGTCCACGAAGATGTACTTAATTAAAAAATGTTATTAACTACAAAATGTCCTATTTAAAAGCAAAACATTATATAGTAAAAATAAATTGTTGTATGTCAGTACACTATTATAAAACATATGTTCTGCATATTGACTTACATGGTGAAGACTGGGCGAACTGCTCGTTTCTCTGATGCCACACATTAGTCCGACCAGACCGAAGCGAACTCTCCACGTGGTCGGCTATCTTGGAGAGTGGTTGTGTGCGCTACACGTTCAAAATACCGTGTCTCTTATACATATGGTGAACGCGTGTAAGGTAATGTTCGGACGGCCCTATCTCTACTATTTCTATTTCGGCCCTTTGAAATGCCACAAACCACCATTGCCACAGAGAAGAAAGAGTTTCAACGGGAACATTATACTTAGTGTGAATACTTTAAAAACTGTAAACCCTCAAAATAGATGGAGGGAGACCTCCAGAAGTATTATCGAATAGTTAATAAGCGGGTAGAATGAAGGCAAACCTAAATATTGTACAAATAAATGTTAACAATACATTGTAAATCCTTTTCGCCGTTTCTGTAAACTAAAGACTGACTTAGCCTTTTGACTGATACTGTATTAATAATTCTATAGCTTAAATTATTCTTCATATGATTTCCTTAATATTCTGACCTCTTTATTTATTTAGGTTAGATAAATCTTCTGAATCATGAAACTTAAAAAATAATGTTAATGAAATCATAGTCGGTAATTGCTGAAACTGCCACCCGACCGTTATTGAATAGCAGTATCTTAACGCGCGTTGTAGAATCGTAGTGTGTGCTTCATAATCGTAGTGGCGCGTAGCGGATTTGTAGCGTGAGCCAAGTAAACTCGTAAGTCGCGCGTAGCACAACCGCAGCTTGCGCGTAGCAGTGTGTGCTTCATAATCGTAGTGGTGCGTAGCGGATTCGTAGCGTGAGCCTAGTAAACTCGTAGGTCGCGCGTAGCACAACCGCAGCTTGCGCGTAGCGGATTCCTTGCGTGCTCTGCTCAAAGCAGAATCTAAGTGACGCGTAGCAGAGTTGTAGCGTTAACCTAACAAAATCGTAGCGTGTTTTCAGAATTGTAGTTTTCGCATAGCACAATAGACTGGACTACCAAAGAAAATAAAATGATCAAGATTACGGAAGGCAGTATTAACTTTCTGACTATGATTTTAAACTAAAGAGTTGATGGAAATCGCATATATTTGGCAGCAGAGTTCTCTTGTATTTAATTATGTAAGTAAGAAATCATTAGTATTATAACATTATAGCTGTATGGATAGTAGTTTTTTTAAAACAAAAACACATGTATTTATTTCTCAAATATTTAATCTGAGGGTTTTCTTAATGTGATTGTATTTAAAGATTTTTTTTGCAGATATTAAGTTGATTGCTATTTATTTTTGTCACCTTGCGAATTAATTACTTATACAAATGTATAGCTTGCAATATAGGTTTTAGAATCATACTTAAGTAGATATTAAAAATTATAACCTTAGATATAACGGTTATTATTATAATAAATAAATAAGAAAATAATTTGTTTATCGTTTTTCTTAATATAGCTTATAGACACCCGGTTTATAGAACGATATTATATTTGCACGCTTGCCTAAAAGTGGCCTTTTCTCTCTGACTTAAATACCCCCAAGGTTGTGGAATCAGATTGGAATACAGCACAATAAAAAAATCCCAAAACGTTTTAACAAAACTGTAAGTCAAGTTAATCGTAAGTGATATAATTGACTGTTGACAATTCATCCAATCACTGAACTCGCACAACAAGTTTTCATCTTAGTTTTGAGAATATTTTCGTTCTAGAAATTGAGCATTAATCTATATATTATTATACAAACTAATGATTCTGAAATTATGTCAAGTAAATTGTATTTCGTGTGGTCATCTTTTTATGTCATTGTATTTAAATCTTAGTTATTCTATTGAGGAAAGAAAATTATTACATTCAAGATTCATTTCTCAGAACGACAAAAAGTCATGTCATTACGAAAAGTCTAGATTTCTCCTCTTAGTGGAGAAAATCTTTTTTTTATTAAATTTTTTTATTGAGGGATGGGCTATATAGCTCTTGATCTCGATCACGCCTGATGGGAAGCAATGGATGAGGTATGATGGAGCGAGCGTGCCCAGAACATGCCTTGACGCTCTGGTTCTCCCACGCGTCGACGAAACACAGCAGGCTGCTTGCTGCTGACTCCGGTCACACCGCAAGGTCAGCATTGGCCAGTCTTATAAGGTGTTAGGTCCGGGATACGCCGATCATTCGGTTCAGTTGAGTGCCTGATAGAACAAATTGCACTACACGAGGAGGCTCCTTCATGCATCCCAAAACTCTTCACCTTCTATAACAATCTATCTGCTTCGCTCCTTCCCAACCATGCTAGGATCGGCTTCAAGTTTAACTAGACGTAGATAAAAAGTATTTTTCAACACATTTGCTCAAAAAAATGCATTTATGTTCAAAAATGTTCTAAAGTTAAAAATTACGCACCACACAATGGAACGTGGGGTAATTAGGTACTCTCACTTAAGTACATATTTTACCGCATACTCCGTTGTATAGCGCCGTGCGTATTATGTACGGTTTTTTTTAACCATAAAAAAATTTAAACAATTCCATCAAGGAGTCGGAGACATTACGAGAATAGATAACTAAGCTGAATGATCGAACCTCCTTGGAAGTGCTTTTGCACAATACGTTTGTCTCACTTTGATACTAGAATCGAAAGATGTAGTTCCATTTGCAAATTCACGCTATTTTCATATTAGGAACGTCAAAGATTATTGCGACTTTTCGACTGATATCTAAAAAGATTTTTTCATTACATATTGTACTGTTTTCTTGCAAATGTGTAGAAAAACGTATGACATAAGTTCGGAAATTGGTATTTACAAACTCGTGACTATGGTAAGACCTCGACTTCGGCTCGGGCTTACATTCGTCTACTCGTTTGTAAAAACCAACATACCGCACTAATATCATAAATAACTAATACTCTTTGCCGAAGTCTATTGTTGCCCTTTGCGTAATAAAAGCCTGATGATATATCCTAACCAATATTATAAATGCGAAAGTGAGTGTGTTTGGTTGATGCGCTTTCACGCTAAACCGGCTGAACGGATTTGGATGAAATTTAGCACACGGGTAGACCACGACCTATAAAAGGACATAGGCTTTTTATCGATATACAATGCGGGCGAAGCCGCGGGCAGACGCTAGTTTAAATTATAATTCTCAAAAGAGGCTCTTCCTACCTTGACTATATACGAGTATTATCTCACCAGTCTATGAGATCTACTCGTTGGAGTACCTTATATAAATAAATAAATAAATAAATCTACTTCTATTTTTATTTCCGGAGCTGGTTAAGTAAAATAAGAATAGTTACATTTAGTTATTAGAGTTTATCGGCCTCCATTGAACTAGAACTTACATAACAGCTATAAGATTTATTATGTCATAGATTTTTTTAAATTGAAAAGAAGTAGGTTGTACCGGCTGGCACATTTCATTTGAAATAAGAGAAAAAACTGCTCTGATTTCGATTCTATGAGATATTAGGTACAAGTACTTGTAGCCGAAGTAAATAACTTGCCAAGTTTAAACGTTCCTTGTTTCTGAATCCCGAATTTTAATGTTTTAGTGGAGTGAAGTACCTTCTAAAATAATAGCAAACAATGGATTACAAAGCACAAGAATTTTGAATTTGTTAATAAGTTTCAGTAAAAATTTCATCAAAATGCACTATACTAGCTTGTGTGTTAGCTTGACCAGTGGTCAAATAAAATACTATTAAACTAAACATTAATCGATAAAAAAACGCATTTTTTTAAATATTTTTTTACCACAATTTTAACCCATTGCTTGAGTTAACTACGGATTCAAAACCTGCCAAGTGCCTGTCGGGCCACGCGCAATTGTAGGGTTCCGTAATTGCACGTTAATAACGTAACTGCCGACTTAGAATGGTGCTTTTTGTGTGATTCTATGAATATCTATATTCATTGAGTTCAAGGTTTAACGTTTAATAACGTCCAAAAACGCCACATAGGACGAAGGTAACTGAAAATAGACTTACAAAATCCAACTTCACAAAAATATTCTTCACATGGTTCGTTAATTTATATTTACTACCTTTTTTATGTAACTAACATCTTTATCTAACTAATTTTCAAGTACTCGTTACCTTGTAAAGCATACTTAGCTTTTAAACTTCTATCACGATTTTTTTCACGTCTCCAAAAACAACCGTTTATCTGGCAGAGGGACACACACTTGACTCTAACATAAATTAGCACTTATTTCGCAAACGGATCTCTATAAGTAATCAAATGCATTCTATTCAGTGTAAATACATGTGTATTCCTTTAAAACACAAAGTAATCACAAACCTACAACAAATAAAAAAGTTGAGTCAATACGCCACAAAATCATTCAATCGTAAGGAGTGATTAAATTTTAATGGGCGCACTCTTTTAAAGCGTTATTTATGAACACGATCTGGCCCTTACAAGTTTTATTTATTAGACGCCACCCCGCACTTATAGAAATAACTAATCGATGTAATCGACCTTACTCAATGCATCTTCTATTTTTATTGAGTTCATTCAACGGAAGACCCAATATTTAGTTGAATGGATATTGAATTCGACATTATTATACAATAGTTAAGCGTGCACATTCCATTAAACTGGGTTATCCTGAAAAGTTCAGCTGAAAAGTAACAGCTGAGTAGTAGTAAGAGCGTAATCGTAAGCGTATTACAGCATCTACCTCGCGGTCAGATAGAATGCGACGATCGGAGCGGTAGTGAAATAGTTATTACACACAGTGCCCACAAAAAACGCAGCGACCACCTTATTTCCGGGCGGCGAATAGAACTCTGCTTCGATGGAAATTAGAGCGACAATCGTCGGGTCGCGCACGCCCACTATGTCTTTTGGCATGCTTCGTCGACAAAAGCAATTGTGGTCTTTTTGTTGATATTACGGGTTTATTTAAGTGAAATTGGATAAATGGTCATCTCGCGATGTTGCGCGACTCAATCCGCTGCGGCGTGCGACAGTGCGGTGCTGGCTCGTAATGCTCGTCGCTCCATTGATCTAAAATAAAACTAAAAATCTGGAAGGAAAGAAAGTATTGGTAGTGATGTAAAGCAAGATGTGAACGTGGGTCCGTTCGTTGGTGTTATTAGTTCAGCTGTACTGGTCACCGCGTGTTGTGGACTGTTGTCGTGCCTGTTGACTCGTGCTCGTTTCTCGTGCTGCTGCCATGGATGTGGCCAAGTACCTGGCTGTGCTGGTGGTGCTGTGCCTGGAGGGTGGCGAGACCGGCGGCGGCGGAGGGAAACACCAGTAAGGATGCACATTTATCTAAGCTACTGCTGTGGCCTATTTAGAACTTGCTTTTAGTGTTAAACTTTAAATTAGAAGCTGTTACTCTGTACCTTACTAGTGCTTGTGGATTTTTTACAAATTGTTAATAACTAATAGTTTTTCTAGCTATTATTTGTGAATAAAGATTAAGCGAAATAATTAAAGCTATGCGATGGTCTATTCACTTTGAAATTAGGTTAATGTGGTTTCATGCTCCAAGAGAACGAATCATAATATTATTTTACTATTTTGATTTGCTTTGCATCAGCGATTTTTAAATTTCTACTAAAATAAATTGTGTTAGATTAGATTACTTTACGACAACGTAGTTTTAAAATTATTATGCTCTCAGACATAATCAATCATCTTTTTTCAGTGACCACGTGCGAATACACATTCCGGAGTTCATTCATCACGATCACCATAAGAAAGTGATAACTATTCATCATCATCATCACAAACCTAAGAAAGAGACTCATCATCATCACCACCACCACCACAAACCTCAGATCCCGCATGGTCATCACTACCATCATCACCATAAGAAAGTGGCGACAAAGACTCTTACAGAGACAAAGGGTGCGAAACATGGGCATCATCACGCTAAACATGGTCACCACGGTCATCACGGACATGAGCACCACGGTCATCACGGACATGGGCACCACGGTCATCACGGACATGGGCACCACGGGCACCACCACGATGCGCCCGTCGTGCCAAGCTTCAGCTACTCGCCCAGCTCCGTGCCTTCCTATGAAGACGACTACTCGCCCTCATATTCCCCGTCAGTACCAGCTTACGGTAGTGGATACGGAAGCTCTGGCTTCTCTTCTCCCCAGTCACCTCGAGTGCATGGAGTCACACATACTGTCAAACAAGTGAAGGTGTTTGACTCCTTGCCAGGAGCGTTACCGAACAAAGGCGTTGGCGTTGGTCATGGTTATGAAGTGACAGAAGAGGGCGAGGACGAAGACGACGTGTTCACAACTGTCAATCAGCTGCAGAACAGGTTCCCGGCCACGTTCGGCTATGTTCGGAGTGCTGCGCCGGAGCCCACAAACGATCCATACTCCGAGCTAACTTCTCAAGGCGCTCTCCCGACACACTTCGCTGCTGCCCCGGTACCAACTACAGCCCTATCTGGTGGTTTAGAGAGCTTCTCAACGGCTCAGAGTGATCCTTTCGCATCGTCTGCCCCAACTCAAAGTATAGGTCTGCCCAGTGTTCAGCCGTCGGTTGAATACCCAGTAACTTTCCAAGGAGACGGCTTCGACGGGCAACTGAACTCGTTCACAGGCTCAGATGGTAAAGACGGATCGTACATATCGAATGAGGAAAACCCTCTGAATGATGATACTCCGGTGTCGTTCACCAGAGAAGCTGGCATACAGCAGACCACCAATACTGGCAATGTTGAAACCCTTGTGTATTAGTTTTGTAAGTAATTTAAATTGAACTTTTAATCTACCTATGATGTGACGACTGCACTGCTCGGTATTGGTTATAAGTAATGTTGTGAGCCTTTACGCGGTACGGCTTTTCATACAAACTTTCAAATCCTTATTTTTCGAAATGAATGAACTGATTTTAATGAAACTTGGTATGCATACGCTAGATAATTGCAGGTCTAAATAGTTATCAGAGAACATTTTTGAAAAATATTTTAGAGGGAGAGAGAGAGCGATTTTAAGTTTTCTATAGAAAGTGAAAATTCACTATATCCTTCATAAAATAAATATTCTTTACAAAAGTGTTTAACTTTTGTTTTAACTTTTAAATTATGTTGTACATTGTAGTATGCTGTCTTTAAGGTTTTAGAAAATAAAAACAAAGTTTATAGGTAAGTAGGTAATACAAATTACCCATTGTTCTGAGAAATGTTTTCACTACATTGTTATCATTAGATAAGGCGCTGTAACTATCCGCTTATTATTGAAAGCTCTTATGTCACCAAACTACTTACATTGTAATTTACTACAGCCCAAATAGTGAACGACGCCAGTTGATTCGATGCGCCCTAGATCCGGAATTGCGCAAGCTGAAAAAAAAAACGTTTTAAGTGTCAACGTAACTGTAACGGAATAATTTAATAAGAAAAAAACTATATTTACTTAAGTGTTGTGCAACCGTTGAGAAATCATTCAATAATTGCGCCCGGAGGACATTGACTTAATTTCCTACTACTTATAGATATAAGTTACTTATAGATATTCCTCCGGGTTTTACTAAAACCCCGGAGGAATTTCTATTTCATTCAAAATTTCGAACCTTTTTGGGGGCACATTTTCGAAAAAAACCCTCCCTGAATGCTCATATATAAACGTTTCAAAGGCTGTCCGTTGTCTATTAGTGAATAATTTGAGAATTAGTGAATTATTTAAAGATTATGAAACATATTTCGTCATTTCATAAGGAATCTAGGCAGTTATCCGCACTCCATACATATTCCGTTGTTAAGTATATTTTGTAACCCCTCCTAATTATACCAATGAACCTTTAATTAAGTATATTTAAAAAAAAATCTTGTTGATGTTGTTGTTAATTTTATTTGTTATTGTTACTCAAAATAAAGACCAATAAAGTCGTTTTGTTTTATTATTTTACCACGCGCGTCAGTGCATCTTTCTTCCCGCATCGTTCATGTCTTTATCATGCCCTTTAGGAAACCCATCATAGTTTTTCCTTTCCCCAAAAGGCGTTATAAATATTAGGTATATTATTTAAGTACTTACGGCGATTTTTCGTTATTTCACTTTAAATAAGCTTTGTAACTATACGCGAACAGCAATAATAATATACCTGATTCCGCAAAATTAATGAATAATTAGTTAATTACAAAAAATCGATATAGGTAATACATATCTAATCCATTACAGGATAAGACAGATTTTTATATAAAATTGTTCTGCAGGACATTGCAATTCAGTTGGAAGTAAGATTTTGTTTCAAAGTATTTTTATAATAATAAATACTTAACGTCCTGAATATTTCGATTCACACATTCTTCTGTTCCAAAAGTGACCCAGGAAGTGGCTTGTATTAGGCTTAATATTATTTTATCTCCTTACAAAATCTGAATTTTTCTAAATAGGTAAAATAGAGGAAAAAAATCAAAAAGAAAAGTAGCAAAAAATGCTACAACGGCCAGCTCGTGGAGGATTTGAACCTCCAACCAACTCTCAGAAGACATGAAGAGACGTTCTGACCACTGAACTAACGAGTCTTACTGATAGATTTACAAATAGGGGTTCCTATGAAGGAAAATTAGAGGCAAACATTGAAAACTACAATTTAGGATCCACACTTTAAAGTCTAGATTTCAATGGCGCTGTGATGCAGTCTACGTCACGGGTTTACGACAAAAAAGCTTGGAGACGACTTATTCCTAAAACACTAGATATCAGTTTCAGTGTATCTATATATATTATATATCGCATTTCCTCTGAAAAACTGTCATAAGACGCTGAAAGCTAGTTTTAAGAAAAAAACGATTTAAATAATTTTTCGATAAATTAATGCTATTGTGACTTTTAGGTTACAAATTTTTACCTGTTTACTGTTTTAACTACAATTGTGGCGGTTTCATTGATCGATAGAGAATGAAAAACTTAATAAAACTGTATTTAAATCTGTGTCTACTTTTTCTTATGTTACGACAGTTTTTTAGAGGAAAGTCGATATATAGATACACTGTATATGTATATCTATGAAAACTAACTATCAATAATTACCTATTACGACTACCTAATAACTTTACAAATGCAATAGTGTATCCATTTCTAATACTCGTGTAAGTGAAATGGCTACATAAACCTTATTGCGTTTATAAGGAGGCTTACAAGAGAAAATTTAAACATACAGAAATGCCTTTTTTCTTGGTACAGGGTCAAGGAGAAACTATATAATGGCACTTGTTAAAATCCTTGCACCGATTCGCATTTTACTTCGTTTACATTATAACTGTAGGGGGCAATTCTTGCAGTTTTTTTCAGAAAAATTCACGCCACGAGTTGGAACCACCACACACCACAGGCGAGAGGTCGTTATTTAGGACGAAACATGACTTTGACGTCAATTTACCTAATGTCAGCAAACATTCGCAATTTGATAGGTGCCTAAACCTGACGCCTCAGTGCTGCAGGTGTTCGTAATTTCAGAAAATCCTCATTGGCATAATCATCGAACGTCCTTCCATGGAACATTAACCTCGAAAATTTTAATTGATGTGACTTGAATTTTAACACTTTTTAAGTACGAGAATTATAGCCTTCTCGTCCGATCCACTTTAGAATTTAGCAGATCTTTTCCTTAACAAAAACTCTTCCAATCTACTTATGTTATTTACCTTAGGGAAAAGAATTTCACGAATAACACAGGCTGTAAAAAACTTTTAGTGTTAAAGAGACTCCTTTTCATGATGGCGGCAACAAAGTTCGCTTTGCACATGCGCGGAGGTGTCGTGACGCTTCGGCAACCCTCGGACCTTCGTAATATCGACTGATTTGAATAATTTATATTATTTGGCAAGTAGTGTGAGTCAGGAAGGCCAGACAGCAATGTATTGATGTATAATTACGCATACACGTAGGTACCTACTTGCGCTATTTGCATGCTATGTACCTAGTACCTTTCTATCTAACACGTTTTGTGTTGAAAAGGCGCCCATAGGTTTCAGAATATTTTAACTACAAAGTTCATTATTGAGACGGAGACCGTTTTTCATTGTTCGTGATATCTTTAAGAGTAAATTCGCTTTAAATTTCAAATTCAAAATATGAAGACCTTTGTCGAGGCTGGTCCAGAAAATGAAGCAAGACGATAAAACCGGGGATTTGAGGGCTGGTCCGGGTCGTGGTGCGGGAAAAGGATATCTGAAGGAATGAAGGAGGTCCTTGCTTGGCTGTGGAATAGTAAAAACCAGAAAAAATATGCAAACAACTGTCCTTAAGTACTAATATTATAAATGCGAACGAAAGTAGGTAATTCGGTATGTCTGTTTGTTGCCTCTTCGAGTAGTAACGGCTGACACTTGGTATACTGAACATATCGATATCTTATACATAGGGAAGTGTCCTGTAATAGGACATTCGGATGTTTATATTTATGTATGTTACGGCTAATAGCCGAAGTGCGGCTACACCTAGTTTTAGCCGGCTACAACTAGCCGGTTATTGGGCACCCCGACTCGGGGTATTTTCCGAGTCGGGGTGCCCAATGACTGGCTAAACTTAGGTATTCACACCCACCTTTAGCCGTAACATATTAAAATTTATGTGTGTTCGGGCTTATCTCCGTCATATACCATGTAATTAAAAAACAATAATTTTTACTTATTTTTGAAAGAAAGAGGCGTAAACACATCAATTTTTTTTTATTTTTTTTTATTAGTGATGGGTTTGCTCTTGACCACACCAAAAACACCGACTTCCAAAATTAAAGTAAGTTTGTACTTTGTAATGGTTTAGATGTCGGTTGTATTTGTTTGTAAATAAGTTTTTTTTTTAAATGGTCTTTGGGAAAATTACCGAATGACACTCGGGTGAAACCGCTGGCAGACGCTCGTTCTGCCATAGGTATGTACCTATTTACAAAAATGCATTCAACAGGTTGTTTTGTCTTTGGAAGAGTATTAAACTGTGACCATTATTTTCGAATACACACTTAATTAACTAATCGTTAGGTAACTCATCCTTTTCTTACGCCAATTAGTTTAAACTCCTTTGTTTACTTAGCTGTCTCCGACCTCATCTCCACAAGTTGACCTTAGACATGATTGATGAGAGTACGCCCTAACTATTATTACCTTTGTTTAAAAAGGGGCGAAAAAATCCTAAGATTACCTATGAATGGCATTGATTGATACCAACGTGGAGAAAATAAATCCACCTTTGTCGATGACTTTTCTCGCGGTACAAGGGAACGGAGGAGCTCGTGGCTAAATTATAATAGCCGCACGGACTAATCTTCAAGGTTAAGCAACACTTGCCGAGGTTGGTCTGTGGATGGGTGACCATATTAACATATCGAAACTCCTCCGTGCCTCGGAAAGCACGTTAAGCCGTTGATCCCGGCTGTCATTTGTAGATATTTGGCAGTCGTTACGGATTGTCAGAAGCCAGAAAATCTGACACCAGTCTTGCCAAGAAGTACCGTGTTACCCAGTTAATGGGTTGTGGAGGTCTGGTAGGCAGCCGCTCCACGTAAAATACTAGTATTCAGCTGAATCCGGTTTGACTGGGAGCCGACCCCAATATAGTTGGGAAAAGGCTAGGCAGCCGGTCGATTCTGTCGACATCTCACGGTGTTCACGTAGGCGGAGTGAACAACAATAGAGCTGTCATTCCATCTTATTTGTATGGTTTGACAACTCACCCGTTGTGCGCCCCGCCCGGGTGTTCACTTCGACATGTTTACAGAATCGCACTGCAGATGATGATGACAAGGGAACGGAAAACGATTAGAGAAACTTTCTGCAAGAACTGTTTGGACAATTTTCATTTCGATTGAAAGGTTCGTTTGTAAAGCTGACCCATGATCTACCGTCCCTCTGATCTACGTACCTAACGTCTGAAAGCAATGGTTATTCGTCAGTACCTAGTAGATGATAATCCTTCTACCCGACTGCCCCAAAAAGAGGGTAGGTTGTAAAAAATGAGTATCAATCATATGAAGAAATTCACATAGGTTATTTGAATTTTTAAAAAGAAATAAGAAGTACTTACTTATAACATCCTCATGTGGGGTATCAAAATAAATGGGCTGAAAAGTGACGATTTAAAAATGTAATTTACTAATATGAAATTAAAAAACAGCAAAACAGACCAAAATAAACTACAAAAAGTTAAAAGAAGTCTTTTGACATCAAATCTGTCTGATTGAACTCAAATAAATTCCACAAACCATCTGACTGCTTGAAAAATAAATTGTTTGGGACTTTTGTCTAAAAGTTGAACATCGCCAAAACCTGGAAACTAGATCCTGTCAGAAGCTAGTTCTGAGGAGTCTTGTTCATTAAAAATACAAAAGTTTAAAACTGAAACATGAGCTAAGTCTAAGCTAGCTTTCGAGTATTCCAGTAATTACCTAATGACAGGAATATTAAATAATATACGTACGTATCAAGGACTGAGAGCGCACTCAAGTTACTTGAGCAACAAGGTTCACGTTATAGTAACCGTATATAAATACTACAAACAGTACTATTTAGGTAGGTAGGTATATTCCATCGGTGAAATTGTGAGTGGTACCACTAAGTATAATATAAAATGAATTCATGGAACCATTAAATGGGGTTGTCCCGTTGCAACCTTTTTATGGTTGGGAAATCTTAAATGATTCCTTCCGCTCTGGAGCGGGAGGGTGTTAGTCTCTAACTAACTAAAACCCATTCGTGTTCCTCTTGATGCCCTTTACGTTCCAAGGCCGAGGTGACTCTTTCGAACAAATTTCGGAACCCCGTTGGAACCTATGTCCTGTTACTTTTTTAACTTACCTCAGCAGATTTGTTTCGATTTTGATTTACCTACTCAATACTCCTAATATTTTTTAAGACTTCCTAATATTTGTAAATAGTTCAATTAAATTAATTACGCTTAGGTAGATGGTTTTGTTACTTTTAAGTGCCTTCCTAAGCTACCTACTTACTCAGAAATACTCATGAATCAGAATAAGATCCTTTGTTGTTATGATAATTACGATGAAAGTACAACGAGTGGAATGCAATGCGTTGCGTAACCTAGAATGTATCTTAATAAGCAAAAACAAAAAAAAACATGCAGCCTCATGCATGCTACATCCGCGTTTTGCCTCACACAGGAGAACGCAAATAATAATACACAGACGACCGCATTTAAGGTTCCGGAACAAATCTATGTAGGAAATAAAAAGATCAAGTTTTTTATAGTTACGTTTGAGCATCCAGACACGGAAAATCACAAAACGAACAAAGATGTCGCTATGTTAGAAAGTCTATTGTCGCTGTTTGTTTTTTGCAGCAAATACCAACAGTGACTGACTCCGTTTATTTTGTTTTGTCTAATTTTATACTTCTGCTGTGCGTACTAAAATATTGTATGATTTATAACAGACAGACACGTGAACATTGACACGCCATCCAACTGTACAAGAGAGGAAGTGTCTTCAGGATATGCGAGGAAGAAGGAGGAAATAACACACGATTGGAAATGGTAATATTTTTAAATTAACAACAGATATAACACTATTAACAAATTCCCGCTTAAACCGGGATAAATTTCACAACAACGGTTCCTTAGAACTAGAACTTAGAGCTAACAGACAATCATACAGACAGACGGACTACACGGCTACAGTCAAACTGTAAAGCTACATACAACACATTCAAGTCAAACCTTCACAACGGTGTAAATATAATGAGGCTACAAGTATTCACTGGACCCTTAAACTTATATAGTATTTGAGGCTGTACATTCGACATTTGCAAGTATTTGTTAAAATTTGTACTAAAAAGTCAATGCTGTTGTCGAATTGTAGAACACGAATCGTCTCGTGTACACTTTTGTCAATGAATTCACTTCTGGTACCATGGTACAACGTTAATGTTAATGCTATATGTACAGAATTATTTGTGTGTTAGTATTTAGTATCCTCCATGGCCTGCGTCTCCTCCATACGACTCTTCTTCTCCGCCTGAGAGAGCATATCCTGAGTGGTCTCCACCCTCGAAGCTGACGGGAGACTCTCCGTAGCCACCATCACCATGAGACTCCTCGGCAGCACCCCAACCGTGTCCTGGAACATACGCAACCATTTGTTACACTTAGGTGAAAGATAACACATCGAAATGATGTCAAGTCATTACAAAAACATTAGCGATTTAGATAGAGGTCTCATTGTTTGTAATGCCTTTGTTTGTCTTACGGTAATTGTGGGTGCTATCTCTGTGTGTTACAAAGTGTTTTTTTTTCTATATCTTATAATAAAATCTGACTTTTATCTGGATAAAAGTCAGATTTTATTATAAGGTGCTGAGCTGGGACTGGTCCCAGCTCAGCACAACTGTGTGAAGCTATTTAAAGCTTCTATTTATTGCAAAATTTCTCCAAAAACCTCTAGAAATTGAAACATAATATGAAGTTACAGATCTTTGGATTCATTTATCGTTTCTTGATGTCCGTGACATGAACTCTGTATCAACTACTAATTAATTAGTCTTTAAAATAAATTTAGTCACTATAAGCAATAAAGTGGTCGTCACCTCCTCCAAAATGCGGTGCCGGTTTCGGTTCTCCATAGGTATAACCCAAGACCTCGTAGTGGTCATCACCACCACCACCACCGCCGCTCTTGTGGTGGATGTGCTTGACGATGGTATGCTTATGGTGGTGGTGCTTGACGAACAGGGGCACGTGGATGATGACCTTCTTGTGGCCGCCGCCGCCGCCGCCCGCCGCGATCAGCGACGCCAGCTCAGCCATGCAGACTAACGCCAACTGTAAAATGGAGATAGTTCTTTAGTATTAGGAGTTACAAATTAAAACATGTGTAAAGTATATTGATGAGGTGGCTCTCAAAATGGTGAAGGAAAACATCGTCCGACAAGTCCAAGAAACAAAAATTCGAGGATACGTGACCAATGCGCACTGGGTGGATTGTGGACTTTGGACCGTTTCTCCCATAGAAAGGAGGCCTTTTTTCCAGCAGTGAAAACTATTAAAATTTATTTCTATTCTGTGTCCACCAAAAGCTCACGAGTATCAGATGAGCATAATTGGTTTTTCATTTAACCTTTTAGATAAATAATTTTACGTAGTATAAAGTCTAGTAGTGTGATAAATGGTTAAATGTTATAAGAAACTTCGTTTTTTTCAAATCGTGAGGTGCATACAAAGTGCCTCACAATTAATTAGTCGTTCAATTTCTGCCTGGAACACATAGGTACCTACTTTACTGCGCCCTTACATTTTGCTAAGAAGTGATACCGACCTAAATGGGTTAATTAAATTATTACACAGGTACTTTACGGACCACTGGAAATACTACCAAACGTTAAGCCTTAGTTATCTATTTGGGACGTAAATATAACTAGCGAAATATCGGTAAACTATGTAATCGTTCAGGGAATCAATCAATCTGCTTAGCCTCTTCCCAACCATGTGAGGGGTCGGCTTCAGTCTTCTGAATACCAGAATCACACATGGAACAACTGCCTGGCTCACCTCCACAACCTAGTAACAACATATTTCCTGGCTTCTGACAAACCTTAACGACTTATCAAGCAGGAGACCGAACAGAGCTAGGACAAATAGATTCCAAGCCCGCCACACATTCCCAACCACTGCAACTCCTGAAAGCCAGAATCAACAGTGTCGACCACCTGAAAAACGCTGAATCAATGAAGCTCGACGAGTCCTTAACAAACGATTCAACTGCCTTGGATCCCGCAACGAAATTAATCAGAAAATAACAGTGGAGTAGGAAAAAATATCGTTTCCAATTCCCTAACCTTAACGACTGTCAAAGATCCATAAATGACAGCCGGGACCAACGGTTTTATGTGCTTTCCGAAGCACGGAGGAGTCTCAGTATGTTAAGATGGTCACCCGTCCACGGTCCGACCTCGGCCCTTTGACCTGTGCGCCTGTTATTATTGTGTCACGTGCTTCTCATATCTCCTTATCCATCGGGGAATGAATCTACGAATGAAAATCGTACGCTTTGTCAGTAGGTACCTGATTGTCAGAAACAACCATTAAATTTATACCATTGAGTGCAGCGCTATGTATAATGTCTGCATCTTTGCTATAATTTCACTCGGAAGGAAATACATACACGGAAATGAAAACACAATCGCAAAGGCAAGCATTAGTGGTTAACTTCGCAAGGCATCAGGGCATCGCTCTTTATTAACAAAAAAGTACCCTAAACTTTAAAGAGAAAATCATAACAAGGTACTGTGAATAATCACTAAATAAATAATAACTGAAAAAAAACCTTGACTGGAACGTGACATTCGAGACGACTTTCTAACGGACGGAGTATCGGTTGTGGGTACCTAAATAACGAGCAACAATGAAAATATCTCCCTCTCGGTGCAAAATGCTATTACCTATCGATTCGGTATCACTGCTGAACAAAATTGGACACATTTTTTTCAGTGAAAAATGATGAAAACACATTTACTATTTGAAATGCTAAGCGTAAGTAGTGTGCTCAAGCTTTTGAACTTCTCCAAATATTTTATGGTCTATTTTCTGTATAACTCAATACGCTTTATTGATTGTAATTTTCCAGCTTTAAGATGAATTTTTACATAAATTAGAAACGCATTTAATTAAACAAGGCTATAACAATAGATGTGAAATTAAATCGATGACGTGGAGAGAAATTGTGTTAAAGTTCTTAATTAGATATCGACAGTTTTCTGCATTGTCGGCCAATGAAGCAATTTTGATTGGATCGCAATCAGTTCCCGCCTCCATTAGCTGTTTAAAACGTTTTTCTTGTTTGTTGTGACATTCTAGTTATTGTAAACGTAAATTGGCATACAATAAGCTAGTCTATTTCATATTTCGCAAATGTGTTTATTAACAAGGACTTTATTTTAAAACAACTGACAAATTTATAGTACTCAGTGAATAATCACTAAAAAGATTTGGCAATAGTAAATAGAATTTTTACAGACACAGAACAGGTGTTTTTTTTCACTGTGTGTAAGGGATGTCCGGAATAACAAACATGTTCCAGATTCGAAAGTCACCGTGAATGACAGTTGTTTATGTGTATGTAGGTACAAAAATTAAATATCTGAACTCACCAGAAGACGCGCAGACATGGTTTAAGAAGATAGAGCGGTGAGTGACCGAACGCGGGTACAGGCACTTGGTGTGTGATAAAGAAATTTAAACAAAACTTCCTTTTATATCGCAACGTGGTCGCGTTTCGCGACACTGCCTCTCGGCGGCTTCGATCTAATGCGCGGGGGACTACTGCCATTCCAATTTCAATTCTACCTCCACCTGCCAGAACACAGTATGCCAAGCTGACATTCCTCTCACAAAAACTGCACTGTTGCAATCGATTTTAAACTCGAAAATATTTACTTGCAAGGTTCATATTCCAATAGATGATTTTCTTCGCAGATATCTTCAAAACTGTATCATTATAGTGAATATACACACAGTTTACATTCTAGTGGTGGAAATTCGTTTGAGGTTCTGAGATGACATTGATGTTCGAGATCTCGGGCTTATGATGGGCGAGGTGTGAGGTACGTCAAAGGGTACTTGGGGCAGGATTGATATCATGTTTATGGGGCAGGATTGGTGCCATGAATGTTAATGGGGCAGTGATCAGGTATCAAGAATACATATACCACCAATATCCGAGTTTGTTTTATTGAAAAAGCCGTTATTAAGGAATTATTTATGGCCGCGAGTGCGCCTGGGGTCCCGGTCCCGTTGCTCGGGAACAGAACAAGTTTATTGGTTTATTTGCCCTCAAGACATGATTTAATGATGCTTTGGTACCTTTCCCTGAGGTCCTTAAAGTTTAGTTGATGACAGAGAAACGAACGGAAAATTATTATGACTTCTACTTGCCTTTCGCAGGATTTACACAAAACTGGTTTCGTAACATGAGTATATATTTCTGAAAGTTCTTAGGTATATACCTCATTTCAGGATAAATGTTAAAATTGGTAAAAAAACTAGTCTGCTTATGTCTATTTTTATAATTTCTTTCAAACAATAATTGATTTTAGGAAAACTGTACTCTACCAAAAAGTCTAAGGTCGTTTAGTTTCATGCAAACCTTGCTTCTAAAGTATTGCGGTTAGTAATCACAAAACCTGTGGTTATAATTGTCAAATTCATAGTTCGCGGTATATTATTTGTAATACAAGCAATTGCAGCTGTTATTCAATCTGCATAAGCAAACAAAAAAGTAAAACAGGAAGAGATGCGTATACCTACCTACATTCATGCAATATACATATGTACACAAAATTAACTTGCATTATAGATGCGCGAGCGCCAACGTCGGCGAATGGACGCCGAGACACTTTTACTATCATTCATCGAGAGGGAATCTGATGAGAACAGATATATAATATTGCAATTACCATTCTAGAAGGATCTGTAACATGCCGTTAGTCCACAGATTCTTGGGAGTTTTGTTTTAGCAAAAGCTGCTAATAAATTATGAATGAAATGAGAATAAGAAAAAGGGGAATTTTGCAACAAAAAAAACAGTGACAGCATTGCCACGTTGAACGGTTATGCTGATTCTTAGGCCAAAAAAAGGACCAGAGTGTTCATACCTATTTTTGAATTTGTGTGGATTGGAAGTGCCTGTAGAAGCCGGCTCTACCTCAATGTTAACGTTGCTGTACCCTTTTAAAAACAAAAACAACGAAAGGGCGTCCGCGACCTTGGTTACTTGGGTCAGTTTTCGAAATCTATGGGGAAGGTCAATGTCCAACAGTTGAGGTTTTACAACCAGTAATAATACGGTCATAATAAAGCCTCAGTGAAATAACCATTTTCTTTTATAGTAATTTGATACAAAATGTGTCATTTGTCCAATTTAATACAAAGTCTTCTTTGATAATACTGATATCTTGACATTAAGTTATTTATGGAAGCTAATTGCTAATCTCATACACTACTAACCTTACCTTAGTGTTAAATTAAGCATGAATTTTAAATTAGAATTAGATGTTTGTCCAAGACGTTCGTCGTAACTTTTCAAGTCTTCCATTCATTCGTCAATCAATAGATCTTCTACGTATAAACCGACACTTAACTCTACATGTTTGTTGTAAATCAGTGACTTCCTAAGGTATCATACCTTATATTAGCTAATAGTACCTACATGAGCCGGTCTGGTGACATCGAGCCTACCGCCATCCGCCCACTCGTCCGTAACGTCTGAAGCATTCGACTCGAAACGAAGTTTCCTATGTCCACTGGAAGGTCAATTGAGGAAATACCCACGTTTCCTAACCTCACGAAAATAGTTTCACTATTCAGCGTCCAACCATCTATATAATACACACGTAAGCAAGGCACCAACGCGTTACACTTTGATCATTTCGCTCAGATTAGATCGTTGTCTGCGTGCAAGCATTAATTTACATACACACGTATTGTATAATAACTCATGAGTAACTTAAGTTTATGTTAAGGAAGTAGGAGTGGGCTGTTCCTCAACAATGTTCGCAGACGATTACTATTTGATCATGTTACGGGATGTGTCATATTGAAACATTGTGATCAAGCTCGTGAGTACAACCACGCATTCATGGACAGTGACTTCCTTAAATATACGTCGGACGCTCCCTGAGCAGTCAGTCCGCTAACCTGCTATATTTTTTTATCGCAGCTTGAGCTGCCGAAATTCTCTATATGAAAAACGTGTTGCCGGTGATGAAAACCTACCACGGATTTTATCGGAAGCCAAAGAGCTATGCTAGGACATTCACTGGGTGATTGAATCATAAATCAAGAGGAGAACCAAGATACCCGTCATGGTCGACAGGTTCTGGAATAGCGATCGCGACAAGACCGATAATCTGGTGAGGGCCGTGGGTGTGTCCGCTGAATGCGAGAAGCACAGAACCGGTAGATGTTGATGGAGGCCGACGTCCAGCTGTGGACGTCTTTCTGCTGCAATGATGATGATGAATCCTGAATCGGTAATCGAAGTGCCTCGTAAATATGTAGATCATAATATGCCGCATACCGAGGAATATTAGATTATTGTTAGTAGGAAATAGGACAAGCATCACATTTCGTGTTCAATATTGAACGGTGATTGCATTTCTAAATACATCTACCGATTCAACTAGGATCTTCTGTTGTATGGTTAGGAACTTAATCTGAATACTGATAACCTGTTTCATTCCACTACTGGGAAAAATCTGAATGTTTACTTACCTTGGACTTAATGTCGATCCAAGGCTTTTTTAGCAAAATTAGTCAAGTTATATTTTAGGAATGCTATCAATGATAAGTTTTTTCCGACAACTTTTTCAGAACGTTGTAGAAAAATCTGGATCACCCGTAGAAAACTTAAGGCGAGCGCTTTTGAGACTTTTTTTTTTTTTTAGTTTTTGATAGGCAAGCGCTTGACCACTATCTCACCTGATGGTAAGCGACGATGTGGTCGAAGATGGAGCACGTTTGCCTTGAAGTGACCTATTCACTCTTGACTTAAAGACTCCCAGGTTGTAGCTATCAGGAAACACAGACCCCGGCAGGGAATTCCACTCCTTAGCTGTACGCACAATGAAAGTATTCCCAAAACGCTTTGTGCGTGTGGGTGGGATGTCCACCATGTACCGGTGGCGCATCGCCGTACGTCTTGTGGTCCTATGATGGAACGGGCTAGGCGGAATCAAACTATGCAATTCCGTTGCACACTCTCCAAAATGCAACCGATAGAAAACCGACAGGCTAGCAACTCGGCGTCGATGCTCGAGGTTTTGGAGCTTCGACTCGACGAGCCTATCATTGCCGATGATCCTCTTGGCTCGTTTCTCAATTGACTCAAGGGCATCAAGCTGGTATCTGGCAGATCCGTCCCAAAGATGCGAGCAGTGCTCCATACACGATCGAACTTACGCTTGATAAAGTTTGAGCAGCTGTTCCGGCGTGAAGTACCGTCGCACCTTTGCTAGGATTCCCAACTTTTTGGCAGCCACTTGAGCCTTTGCCTCTATAAATGTGCCAAAATTGAGGGTAGATGTCAACGTAACACCAAGAAGGTCAAGTTGGTCGGTTATCGGCACGGTTACACCTCGAAAAGATGGAGCTGGGTGGAATTGGCTCCTTTTAGCGGAAAAAAGACACGCCCACGTTTTAGCAGCATTGAACTTGACCAGATTGGCATCGCCCCACTCTGAGACAGTCTGAAAGGACAAGTTCAAGCGCTCAACCATAGCCTCTCGGAGAGACCGGATCTGCGTCCCACCAGCTCGTGCGTTGGACACGACTGCCTTAGCTGAAAGGAATCAATCGATTCAATCAAACCAGCCAATAATTCGCTAGTTACCTTTTGCTTTATGGAATCTTTGCCGAAGAGTTATGTTATTTTAAAATTGATTGAAAGTAAACGTCAAGCTAGTTAAGAATAACCACAATCGCATGCTCTACGTACAGACATCATAGTATTTTATTATGATTTTATGATACCTAGTTCAGCAAATCAACGAAATAAAAAAAAACCGACTTCCAAAAGAATACTACAAAGTACAAAATAACTTCAATTTCGGTAGTCGGTGTTTGGCTTCTTAGTTATTTGACACCGACTTCCGAAATTAAAGTTATTTTGTACTTTGTAGTGTTTTTTTTGGAAGTCGGTTTTTTTTTGTGAAAAAGTTTTTTATTTTTCACTATTTAGTGGTACCCCACACCTAACAACACCACTGGAAAGTCACAGGAAAGCAAAAATACGCTATTTCGTAAACACGAATGATTTTTCCACATATTTTTTCCAGCTATTTGGATTTAAAAACCAAACTGCTTAACCGATTTTGATAAAATTTAAATGGGACCAATCGAGAAGTATTATATCCTTTCACATAATACAAGATTTTTTTAAATCGATTCATAAATGACGGAGATACGAGGTAACAAACACAAAAAAAAAGCAAAAAAGTAATACAGTCGAATTGATAACCTCCTCCTTTTTAAGAAGTCGGTTAAAAATTACAAAAAAGTTGTGCTTCTTATAAGGTGCTACGTCAACGTGGTCAAAAAAAAGAAGAACATTGTACTGACACCTACGATACGCAACTTGCGTTCCAGTTATATAATTGTGTAAATACTAGAAGCTTTCATAATGGGGGTCCGTTCTCAATAGGACAATGACACAGTGTCAAAAAAAAGTACAATTAAAATTACAATTAAGTGGGTTACGAGTGGAGAGCGAACACAATCATCTCACTGATATTATCTGTAGTAACAATGTTACGAAACAGATGGTTAAGTTATAGTTTCAGGTATTTTAATTCATAATTATGTTCCTAAAATCTTATTAAGATCTAGAATTGTTTAGAAGGTTGGGAATTTGTAGATTCGACGCTACACCTACGTACCTACATACGTTAAAACTAAGTGCCTAGGTATTCAACAAAAATCTGAGTGAAGTTTTCACGGTAAACAGGCTTACAGCAGTTTAGTAAGTCGCTTTATGTGCAGATTCCATCAGCTCCTTCTGGGATGCTGCAATTAAGGAAGTAACCGGAAGCAAATCGCGAGATTTAACATGTGAGGTCCGAACAAGACATTTGTCTCCTTCTGTTAAAGAACCCCACACACCCTTATATAAATAAAGTATAAAATCGGAATTGCGGAAGGTTTCTGAACTGTCTTTAGAAAAATAACCATCTGAATGACTTCCCGCACAAATGTAGGAAATCAATCACGGCGAGGATATCCACAAGTAAATTATAAAGTTATGCAACTAATGTTACGTTTAGAAAGACTGGCGATAGGCTATTGACAACGCGTGCATGGAAACCATGTGCTCTGATTTAGCTAAACAAAAAAAAAGAAAATAAAAAAAACCCGACCACAAAAAACAACCTAAAAGTTCCAAACAAGTCTCTTTTCAAGCTGTCTCATGTAGCGTTGGTAGCTTTTCGGTGACATTTTTATGATTGAACTAAGTATAGTATTATGTACCGAGTGGATAAAGCAGTGTCTTATAGCACGGGCGTCATATTGAATACCGAACGCAACGAGGGATAAAAAGCTAACCCAAGGCAAAGGCACCTTTATCCCTGAGGAGCATACTCTACCTTTTCACACCTACTACGAGAAAATTGTGCTCAAGCCATGAAGATTGGTGACTGGGCACAGCGTCGGCCTCCTCTGATAGTTGCGCGCGTCCGAAGCTGTGCCTTCAGCCACCTGTTTTATAATAGTAGATTATGCACCCAGGGGATAAAGCAGTGTCTTGTGACACGGGCGTCATATTGAATCTCGAACGCAATGAAGGATTCGGGAGTTTAGAGTTAATTAATACAAAAATCCTGAATGCAGCGAGGGATTCAAGCCAGCCCAAGGCAAAGACACCTTTATCCCCGAGGAGGATACTCTACTTTTTACACCTCCTGTGAGAAAATAAGAAGCCATAATACGAAAAACAAAGTATTTTTTAAATTTAAAACACGAGATATGTATTTAGAACTATACTTAAAAAAAATAGTTTATTACTATACGGATTTGCAATATCCTCGCCTTTTTTTGCATTCCACTCGGTTAAGTACCACATATTGGCCACGACCAACTCGATTTTAAATTTTTTTTTTACTTCTCTGTGGGTTTGTATAAATGTGCGGTGTGCCTATTGTTAGCAACCTAATAAAATTTAAGAAATTTGTGAACACAAAGCTTTATATCAGCTGGTAGAATGGGTTCGGACGAAATAGTTTTAAATAAAATGTAATTAATCGACTATAGATGGGTTTTAAGTGTTATTCTTATCCTTTTATACAATAATCCGTACTTATCCAATTATTCTTCCAATATTGTCTTCAATCCTTATGATTCCGTAGAAATTCGAGAATATTATCCCTAAAAAGTAAGAGTATCGAGAATATCTTTCCTCTTTCTGGTACCAGAGGGCGTTGTAAGTACCTAACATACCGCCAATTTAGCAGACAGCTGAGGTTCCAAATTTAAATCACATTATTGACCGGCGGGTTATAATGAAATCCAGTACAACATTATTGCCCGGCTGTGCCAACGGTCAAAAATTACTCACTTTAGGTTAGGTTGGCATGACATATAATTTGACGTTTTCGATCAGGTGGTGTGAAAAATAATATTGTACTCAATTTCATAATCCGCGGGCAATAATGTGACCTGCCCCTAGCGGCGTCGGCCGATGGGTGCCGTTCGCGGGCTATTATGGCATATATAATTTGACGTGCAGGTGGTGTGAAATAGTAGATTATGCACCCAGGGGATAAAGCAGTGTCTTGTGTCACGGGCGTCATATTGAATCTCGAACGCAATGAAGGATTCGGGAGTTAACTCCCAAGCGTAGCGAGGGAGTTTATAGTTTAAGAATCCTGAATGCAGCGAGGGATTCAAGCTAGCCCAAGGCAAAGACACCTTTATCCCCGAGGAGGATACTCTACTTTTCACACCTCCTGTGAGAAAATAAGAAGTCATAGTACGAAAAACAAAGTATTTTAAATTTACAAACACTAAGTAGAGATATGTATTTAGAACTAAAAAAATATTATATACTTAAAAAAAGTTAGTTTAATACCATACGGATTTGCAATATCCGCGCCTTTTTTGCGTCCCACTCGATATACCTACCACATAGCGGCCACGACCAACTCGAATTTTGTTTTTTTTTTTACTTTTCTGTGGGTTTGTAAATATGTGCAGGCCTATTGTTAGCAACTTAATACAATTTAAGAAATTTGGGTACACAAAGCTTTATACAGAGCTTTATATCAGCTGGTAGAATAGGTTCGGACGCTTGGCTGTATGCAATTTGAATTTAGAACGTCATAGATGCTCGAGAAAATAGTTTTATATTAATAAATCAACTATAAATGGGTTTTAAGTGTTCTTCTTATCCTTTTATACAATAATCCGTACATAACCAATTATTCTTACAGTGTTGTCTTCAATCCTGGTCAATCCTTATGATTCTGTAGAAATTCGAGAATATCATGCCTAAGTAGTAAGAGTATCGAGAATATGTTTCCTCTTTCTGGAACAGAAAGAGAGAGACAGAGACAGAGGGCGTTGTAAATATACCGCCAATTTAGCAGACAGATGAGGTTCCAAATTTAAATCACATTATATATATTATATATTAGTTTAGACTTGCAACTTGGAACGCGGTCAAAAATTATTTGCCAGTCACCTCTATGGAATAGGTTGAAATAAAAATTGTATGTTAATAGGTCCATTTGTTTGGTAATATTTTAATGTAATAAACATTTTTTATCCACCTAATAAAAAAAAATCAAATGCTTTATCTGCGAAATTGCTAAATTTTACTTTTTCCATTTATCATTAGTTAAGAAGCCGGGCAAGTTCGAGTCTTTATTAATTTTTTACTATTATTACCTAATAGGCACGCGCTTGACCACTATCTCACCTGATGGTAAGCGATGATTTGGTCGAGTCTGACTCGCGCACCGAGGGTTCCGATCGAGTTTTTATTTTATCTGAGTATACATTACCTACAAAATTTATAAGTACGTGTTATGACCTGTCGTGCTGTACCTATGGATCAGAATGTTGGGCTTTGAAAAAGACGGATGAAAATAGATGGCATGTAGCGGAGATGAGAATGTTGAGATAAGATGTATGTGTGGTCACAGTAACGAGAATGGATAAAGTGAGAAATGAGTAAATTAGAGGTAGTTTAAAAGTGGTGGAAAAGTTGAAAGGGAACTGCTTGTCTTGGTATAGTCGTGTGAAGAGGAAGGATGAAACGCATGTAACTAAAAGGGTTATGAATTTAATGTGAATGGAGAGGGAGGCCAAAAAAAGATGGATGGATTGTGTGAGGAGCGATATGAAAGAAAAGGGTGTTAGTGATAGTGTGACGGCTGATAGGACAGAATGGAGAACAAAAAAAAGTTTTCGGTATATGGGCAGGAAGATGATGATGACATTACCTACGGAAGTTTGTAAACTATGAAAGCACTCTCATTACTCTGACAAAAATACACATCCTTAAAAAAAAGGGCTCAATTCTACAAATTTTTAAACAACGTTCGGTGTAGCATGCCATCCTACCGCCTGCATCTGGGCCTGCTGTTGGCTCGTGAGTTTGGCCCATGGATCGACTGATATTAGAAGTGTTCAGCCCAATTACATTTTAGTAGGGCAGTTTATTCAGTGCTATCAGCTACTTTCTGATGGAACGGCTATTCCTACCCCGGTGTTCAAGTTTTGCAAACCTGGAGCGAGGATATCCGCCTTTTGATGAGCCAAAGAATTCATAGAACCAAATGTAGGCTTAGGAGGAAAGAACACGTCGACAAATCGTCTCATAAAGGATAGAGAAATACTGCTAGTCATTAAGTTTTTTTTAAATAAAATTAAACATTTCGTGAAAAGCGATATTCCTTTCAACTTCTTTGTGTTATTTAGCCGGTAAAGATACTGTTTGACTATCAAACTAAATAATTAATGTATTCTGAATATCAAACTCTGTAAATGTACTTTATTAGATTTTAATTTCTCGATATAAGTATTATGAAAAAATCGTTTTGTATACAATTAATCCAATCCAAATTCCATAGTTTCCTATGTAACCGTGTCCGTTATTAAGTAAAAGTAGTTTACAACGATATTTTACAATTTTAGGGCGTTTGCAATTTTCCGCTGAAATAATTATGTAATCCTTTAAACGAGCAATTCTTGTTAGTATATAAATGTTTACATAATCAGAATCTCGGAAACGGCTCCAACGATTTTCATGAAATTTAGTACCTAAGTATGCCGAGGGTGTCGGGGGCGATAAATCGATCTAGCTAGGTTTCATTTTTAGATAACGTCGTTTTATCCGTGTTCCTTTTGATATCCGAGAATCGAATACCTAGCGTATTAAATATTTTACAATTCAAAATATGTTTTTTCATTTTCTTCTACAAAATAATTAATTTTTTTTTTTTTTGATAAAGTTATTTTTTCACTTTTTAGTGGTTCACTTGTGCTTACCCCTTCACAGCGTCCGGCGTGATGTTATGTTATGAACTGGTGTAAACAATACACAGACATGAGATTTCAGCAATCCCAGTCCATTTGCTATCATTTATTGAGGAGTTACGATACCAATCTCCGAAGTTCTTCATCAGATCTTCACCAAATTGAAATGGGACCACTCCGAGAAAGTACTCTTCCAAAAACTACCCAAACTCTTAAAATATTAAAATCAACTTAATTTTATGGATCTTATGAAATATTCCAAAGTTTTTGACCATTTATAAAGAACATTGGGGTATCAATGCCAATAAATGTCAATCTGGACATTTAATGGGTTGAAGATTTTATGAGCTTATAAATTGTGATGTGACATAAAGTATCAGATATACATAGTTAAGGGGCTCTGTTAAGGTGTAAAGTGGAATTGTATGTACATGTTTTGTTTGCTTACAATTATTATGATAATAGTCCTAGGAATTTGATTTTGGCCAAATACATCTAATACACTGAGGTCGAAGATGACCGTGTATCCTAATTTAGATGTTATATCAATCCCCCATAATCTTAGAGAAAGTAAAGATAAATTTATTCTAAAATAAATAAACAGGTGAAGTGTCCATATATATAGGTTCAACGAGGTATTTGTAAATATAATTACCAACCGCACACAAAATAAGCGCTTAGAGTTGCGGACACTAGCTCGATAAACCATAATAATATGAGCTTACATACTGCATTTCAATAAAACATCATTCAACCTGCATACAAATAATATGATGACACGAGGCTTCCCGAAAGTTCCGACAACCACTCCGCGCATGTGCAGGGCGGGGTTAGTTCCAGACGAATGTAGTGGAGTCTCTATTACTACTGTTTAGATTATTTTTTAGTTATTGTTGTTCAGTTCAGCAAGCTTTCTCGCACTGGGTCGTACTCAGAAATAATGTACATTTGGTATCTTTTCTTGTCCCGCTACTTCATACTAAAGTAAATATTTAATATTGTGATGTATGGGATTTTTTTTCTCCCTTATTGTTAAATTTGTCTTGAAGATTTTTCTGATATTTTAAAATAAATTTTTCATTAAAAGATTATATGTTTTAAGTGTTAAAACATTGTTAAGTACCTATAAAATATACATTTTTATAGTGTCCCAATGACCATTGCACATTTTCAGAGATGAATTGTTACGAATATTCATCGCTTTACTTAACTGCGCTATTACTATGTAAGTTAGCTTAACTTTAAATTTACAGTACAACAATTACTGAAAGGTAAACACCACATGCTGGGCATAAAAAAATCCTAAAGTTAAGCTAACATATGTACTTAGTAATAGCGCTATAATAAAATTAATAAAAATAGATATTGAAATTTAAAACATTCATATACTTATTGATAACGTACGTTGGAATAAAGTATTCGTGATAAAGTCCTTGACCGTCGCAATTACAAACTAAGTTTCCTACGACGGGATTGCAAACTGTCGATATTTCGTGCGTCGCAGTGGCGTACTAACTGTCGGAATACCGTAGAACATCGTAGTTTTGAGTGTCCACAATTTCATACATTTTTACATGAGCAAACTTCCTTCATTAAAACAATATCTGTTAAGTTACAAATTGAAAATGTATACTTTTTCTGAGTATGATCCAGTAAAAAGGTGCTCAATTTCAAGCTGGAATATATTTTCGACTACTAAACGTTCTGAAACTAAATGAAATTTCCTGTTTGATAGACATGTAGCAAAAGTAGCAAAACGTTCCTAGCAACAACGCGTCTCCATAGTTTCTGTAGTCGTAACCTGTGACGTAGACTGCATCAGATGACGCCGTTGAAATCTAGACTTTACTGTTTTGATCCTAGATTTTAATTTGCTGCGTTTTCCTCTGTTTTTCCTGAACGGGAACCGCTATTTCGAAATCTCCAGCATGACTCGTTAGTTCAGTGGTCAGAACGTCCCTTCACAGAGATGGTCGGAGGTTCAAATCCTCCACGAGTTGGCCGTTGTAGCATTTTTTGCTATTTTTCTTTTCCCTTATTGTGTATATTTTTCGTTAAATTCTATGAATATCATGAGGAAAAGTACCTAACATTTTTATTACCACCTCTATTTTAACGAAGTCCTTGCTGTTGCCGCATACATATCGCGACGAACACCCCTCGTAGGGTCAACAGCAACTTTTTAGCAAAATCTAATTTTCATACAATTGTGTACTTAAAAAGAAAACTATGAACATCAAACCGATGTCACCCACCCAAGTCATCCTGGACTGCGAGGTCGTGGCTGCTCAACGTGCACAAACCTCAAGGTCACACGCGTACTCTGTTAAGCCCACAGGACGCATCTGTTGGGGGGTTCGGGCTAGACAGGCATAACAGTCTGAATGGGTGTCTAAAGTGTGGTTTACGGAGTTCTTACTCAACGGTACCCTAAGTAAATTTTGAGGAATACAGGAAGTCACCAAAACGATAAAACTATTTCCTAGCTGGCGCCTCCATAATGCCCTCAAATGAAATCAATCAATAGTTTTCAATTGAGTCAGCTTATTTCATTTAGAGATACCTTGCCTCTGCGAATAATTCGCTAAAGCAATTAGTACTAGCTGTTTGAAAGCCCTTCACTACTCGTCTGGAACTCGTTGATTACAGAAGCCAATGTAATAAGCAAAAACGGTGGTTTTAACAGAAACGAACAAGATTGCTTTCTTTTTAAATCCTTGAAGAAAACAGAATTTCTGTCAACTTTAGCCAACGTGATTGGTTCAAATACTGGCCAAAGTAATAATAATAAAGGTTGTCATTATTAGATTTTCATAATTACTATTAATTCCCATAACACGGGTTGTTAAAGTTTGTATGGAAGAAGCGTATTCCAGGGGCCAATATACGAGACATTTGGTATGAATACTGGCTGTAATAAATAATAAACATTGTCATTATTATTTTCTACAACTACACCCAAAAGATAATTTAGGAGGTGTTAAAAATTTGTATGGAAGATTAATAATATTGACTTCTTAATAGCTAGCAGCTAGCACACGTATGGACTATGTCCTGCTGGTGCGATTCTGTAAACATGTCGAAGTGAACACGTGGGCGGGGCGCATGACAGGTGTGTTGTCAAACCATACAAATAAGATGGAATGACAGCTCTATTGTCGTTCACTCCGCCTAGGTGAACACCGTGAGATGTCGACAGGATCGACCGGCTGGATTCAGACAAATGACGTATGTACTATTTTCCCGTTTGTTGTCTAGGGATATTTCCAACTTTAACGCGGACGAAACCGATTAGTAGGGTTGGGTAGGTTTGTTATTTTAGACTTTATTAAAAATACTCCAAAACCAACAAGAAGGTTTTGTTCGTGAACCATAGCTCATGTGGTTAAAATAAAAATATGGTCTGAAGTGGGGACATATACTATACTTACTAGCTGCCGGAAAAAATCTCGAGAAATAACATACCTCAGGGATAAACACATAATATGTGTTAATCCAGGGTATACACTACATGCGTGCCAAATTTTATTAAAATCTGTCCTTTAGTTTTTTGCGGGAAAGAGTAAACATCCACCCGTAGCTTTTTAGCCCTGGCTCATGGCCTTTAATTCATTTGAGGTTACCACAGGATAGTCCGGTTAAGCAGTTGATAGCCCTAGCGTACTAGACCTGCCAGTGGCCATACCTAAAACAAAATGCATGAGTGTCGTGGAACACTCGGTTGGAACGAGTTCCTATTGTAGTATAATATTATTATTGATAAACAAATACAAATTTATGAATGAATTACAAGCGTCTGAGAGCAAATTAATGAAACGCAGAAATAAAACAAAAAAGGGTCGTGTCGGAAAGTGACAGAAAAATCTTACATTTTTTTCGCCTAGCCCCTGTCCGCCAAGTTCCTACCGTGTAATAAGGAACTTAGTGGGTAGGTACCAAAAAAAAGCATATATTGGGTTTGATTTAGCAAAACTGTACAGTATTAACTGGTACCCTATATGTTTAATTTGTCCCCCATAATATAACTCCACAAACTGATTGTTTAGAGACAGCTAATCAATGAAGAACTACTGGGTTGTGGAGGTCAGCTAGGCAGTCGCTCCACGTTTATCCCGTTATTCAGCTGAATTCGGTCTGTCTGGAAGCCGACCCCAATATACATACATTGGGAAATGGCTATGTGATGATGATTATTCGAAGCTAATATAAACATGTGACCACCCTCATTTACAGTTACATACCTACAGAAACACATTGTGATTCAGATTCACGTAGAGGTTAATGCTAGAAACCTAAATAATGTACTGCTACTGAGAGTTGTCGCAGCAGAGAGTAGAACACTATATTTTTATTTTTTATTATTGATAGGCATGCGCTTGACCACTATCTCACCTGATGGTAAGCGATGATGTGACACTCTGTTGCTTACCGAAGGGTAATCAACTAGCTAGCTATTAACAAGCTAACTGCAGTGTTAACAATATTTTCTGCGTCTTCATTTAAGCAGACATCCCTAATCCCAATCTATCCCGAAGACAGTAAGCGAAGATAACGAGAAATAAGAACGGTTCATGAGAAGTACGACAACCCCGGGGTACTGGTACATGACGTCAGCGCGTCTGGATGCAGTCGGGTTGATCACAGTCTACCTCGAAGGAATTCAAGAAGCAACCAACCCCAAATACACCCCGTTCCATTCGATCACACCCGTCTGGTACAGCGTTTATGAAAATCGGAATAGACTTTTACGAGACATCCGGAGACCCGAGTCATTTAACAAAAAACAAAACAACATTAAAATCGATACACCCGTCTGGGGTCGCCGCCGGATAGATGCCCTTCAAACCCACCCCTCTGTTTGGACTGGGGATACAAGCAACTATAGACACAGGTATGCAACTCTAATTGCAAACTGGGAGATTGAAATAATTTTTTTGATGTTGAATATGTATGAATTCGGATTGACTAACATATCCAAAGGGTTATTTTTAAAACATTAACAATGTTTCACGGGTTGAAGGTACCTACCTACCTACCTATAATATGTATAATAAAAAAAAATTACTATAAGATCAACTCTGAAAAATCGAAAAAATATCTGCTAATTCATACATTTTCATTGAAACAACTGATTTATTCGTAATTTCTGGCTGGGTCATATATGTTTATAATCGTAAATAGCTCCCACTGAAAGGTTATTGTTTTGCAAATAACCCTTTTCAAAAATAAGTCCAAAAGTATCGATTAGTAACATGAACTAACATGAACAAATATTATTCACAAAACTAAAAAAGGAGTATTAGAAAAGGAAAAGAACGAAGTCTGTAAATCGAAGCAGTCCTTGGTTCTTCATTATTATGATAAATAAGTGGCTCTTAAAACAGAATATTGCTTCCATATATTTTGTTTATGAGTCCATTTATGAGTCCAGGTGGGTGGTATATTGTAGCATTGGAATAGACCCCCGCGCGGCCGCGGACTGTGCCCACTGATTCCCAGGCAGTTTACATAATACGTATCATCCAATCTCTCTTATCCATTTTATAATTAATTAAGCCTCGGATCCTGACGGTAGTCATTTGTTGAATGGCAACGACGGTGTTATTGCTTCATAAGGAATGTCTCCCATAGCGGTACCGGCCGGTTTATATATCCCTTCGGCTTCTCTGTGATTTAAGATAGTCATTTTTAGGGTTCCGTAGTGAACAAGGAACCCGTATAATTTTGCTATGTCATTGTGTTATTTTCACAGTTTATATTTTGTGCTTGATTTTATTTTATTGTCTCATTGGTGATTGATAGGCTATAGAACATTATATCGTTTTGTGTGGACTTCGTACATCGGTTACTGTTCTTACTTATTTTTTTTTTTAAATCGTATCGTATTCAAGGGTCCTTGCTTTGTTTGGGTTGGTTCAATAGACGGAATATACCTCCTAAGACACGTCTATAACTTGTTATGCCTACTTGGGCTTTAAATGACTCATGAAAAGTGATTTCCTTGTCTTATGCTAAATCTGATTTTCCAGAAATGAATATCACTCTCTCAAACTTCATTTCACCACTAGGTAACATTTGTGTGTCGAGCTTGTGGCTCTTGGTCACTTCCGTTGTTTTCTCAGTTCGTTTTATTCTTCACTAGCCGTGTGAAAGATAAAAAATATACCAAGGCAACACACCCCCGAGTTAATAATTATCCTGTGCTGTGTCCTAATCACGAACATAGTGTAGCCGTAGTTCAGTATGCTAGGTTTGACACAAATCCGTTGATACGTGAAGAGGTAAGAAACAGACATGCCTACAAACAGAGTGACTTAAACATTAGTATGGATTGTGGAAATTTTTACTTTTTAATAACTTGTGTGTATGTCATTAAATAAACTGATTCTTCTCAAAACTTCCGAAAAATGCTAGCTTCAATTTACGCAAGTTTTATTCGCAGTTCCACGACCTAACTTAGCAACAGCACCACCTAGATCTTAAACGTGGTAACACATAGCAGTGAATGCAGGTTTACTATGAAACAGCTGACTGTCGAATACGTTAGTGGCTTGAAGTGATAGTTAGAGGCTAAGCAGCGCCGGCACAGGTTCAACTAGTAGCGAAAGTGACGTTCATTTTGCAAAGGTTCGCTATTCATTGCACAGATGGCGATATTGTTATTTACCGTCGAAATGGATTATTTTTCGCCCCCCACATCGCACGAGTGCATTTTTTTACAACACATAGACGACAAGATTCCCATGACAACGAAACAACGAACATAACAAAAAAAAAAAATTTTTTTTATCTATGTCATTATCATAATAATTTTCGACAATCATTGCTTTTGTTGGAGTCCTCCTACGTACCTTTGTAAAATAGATATTTGCTCATCAAACTGTAGGAAATGTTATATATTTTACAGAATCAACATCGTCAATTTTTACATCTCGTAGATTGAGCTTCAAACTGCAAACCTTTGAGCCCTGCCTTTGAGACATCCCTAAGTCAATTCAATTAATTTCGGCATCATCAACTATAGATAATTAGATCTTTTAGATTGTGCTGCAATCCATGGACACAGCCTTCGTTGAGTAGATACTTGCTTTTAGGATATAAGGTTTCAAACATTAACGTAAGTAACGTATGGTGTAGCTCCAAGTTGTCAACACGAGGCTTCGAGGCACAGCCCGTCCGTCCCGGTCCGGCCCCGGCAAGGAAACGACCGACAAGCCGATTTACCGTAACACAAAAAATGTTCAGATAAGCCGACTTTCTAATAAACCCTACTAGACAACCGAGCCTTCCTCCTTGTACATAATAAATCTTAAGGAGACCTTCTCAAATGAAGCGGTTCCCAATGTTTGATAATTGTGTTGAGATAAAGTATAATAAATCGGATTCTCGGTTTCATTATAATAAATAGGGATTGTGGCATAGGAGATATCAAGACATTTGTAACTGTACCGCTGTTGGGAGAGGTGATCATTTATAAGATGATGTTTATAAATATTCCTCGTGAGCTTTTGTACGTTTTGTTGTACTCGTTTAAAATCATTTTCTTTGTAAGCCGTGGAATACTTTGATGGGACTAATGGCTATGTTATATTTATATTCATTGTATGCCAAAATAGAGGATTACTACAATATACCTAAAATATGCCAAATCACAGAAATGACAAGTGGCCATATTTTTCCAAACAATGTTCAAAAAGAGCGAAACAAAACAATACAGCACTCTAGAGAAAACTTTTACACTCGCTGGCCGATATTTTAATGTGGCCTAATAATCAGGAAAAAAAAACAGGCCGCAGTGTGCCGGTGGGCTTTAGCATAGCGGATGGCCCCAGATTGATGCCTCTTGGACTGCGTAGGCAACTCGTATCGGCCCTTTTTTACCTTTTATCTTAGTTTGAATATTGCCTCTCGTAATAAGGGCTCTGGACCGTTAAAAGTTGGGGAATGCGCGACCCAGTGAATGAACTCAGTTATCCACGTGTTTCTATTTTGGATACGGTTTTTTTAACGACTATTTGTTTCTAAAATATGTGGAATGCGTCGGATGGTTTCCCCGTTATTTTATGTGGTGACGTTATTCGAAAGTTTATTTTTATAAAAGAGTGCTTTTGATTTGTATTTTTGCAAGCTCTGTTACTTTGATATACTCATGTAAACTCCTAACTCCTGTTCCGTATGGTGTCGGACGAAATAGAATATCACCATCCCATCACTTCCCGTGGGTATCGTAAGAGACTCACCAGAGAATGTGCAGTGGTATTTTCTGTACATTGCAACAGCTACACTGTGATCGCCAACCCGCCTGCCAATCGTGGTTATAACAAACCCCCCTTTTGGGGGAGGCCTATGTCGAGCAGTGGACGTCCTTCGGCTGATATGATGATGATGACTCAGGTTAAGTTAGTTCAGCAAGATTAGGTAACTTGCGCATATGTTACATTATGTCATGGACCAAGCAATAAATTGGGGCATTTTTCATAATGCCCGGACATTATGAATAATGACAGTCTACTTAGTAAATAGTTATAATTTGACGTTCCTTATTTATCACATTGTGTACACATTATGAATATTGCCATGTAGTTTTCGGGCAATCTGATAATACACAGGTATATTTCCATTGGGTGCGGGGAGTAAGGCGCCGTTTAACCAGCGAGCGCGGCAGCGGCCTAAGTGATATCTGGGCAAATAATTTGGTTCAATTATCATTTAATGATTTGCCTAGCCAAGTAGTGGAACATTTCGCACAGGGAGCTTAGGGCACACCGACACGGAAAGGTTAGGTTCGAATGGTATGACGGGAGCTATGAGTGAGTGACCGAACTTAGATTCCGTCATTCCAAATTCATGTTAGGTTCCTTTAAACCCTGCAGTAAGAAATAGGAGCGGGTCTCCGTCTTCGATGTTAGAATGCTCTAATTGATTATTGTTTGAATTTATTTCCAAAAATTAAATTTTATTCGTCACACGGTTACCCTATTATATGAACGGCCTAAGCTTCTGCCAGCTATAAATTATAAGTTGGATTATTGATATGGTAAAGTCTAGATAATTTAAGTTTTTACTATCATAGGTCAAATAAAATCGTTGCTTTCATAGTAGAGTACCTACTACTACCTATGAAAGGGACAATTTTATTTGAATTTAAATATTGAGGCTACTACGTTTGAAATAAAAATAACAGTAATAAAACCTGGTTTTAATTACTCTGTCCCATATGTGATAAGCATTATAAATAATGCCCGGACGATTTGATACTTTCAATAGTTGTTAGCGCACTGCGTACAGTGCCCTCTCATATTGGGCAAACTGCGCGAGCATTATTTATAATGTGCTATTAATCACTTGGTCCTTATCATATATTTTAAACAATTCATTTCTATTTATACTGCACATGCTTTTGACATGTTCATGATTCTTATTGTAGAACTACAGGTCGTTCTGCAATAAGAATCCTTGAATAGTTTCCCGGAACAATATAAATGAAATAAAACATACTTTTGTAAAGAAGATTATCGTTCAGTTTTGTAAAATTTTATATACTTGAATGTAATCTCGATTGCTTCCTATATATAAAAGTAATAGCCAGGAAATAAGCCGTGGATGCACTCGTTTCCTTCATACGATATTCTACATAGATCCACATCGGCTTGTCCAGCGCAAAGATTTATCACAACTCTCGGAAGCCATTAGCGGATCAAAGATATATCACACGTTTTAGACGAAGCAGTTACTGTACTGCATTTCCCCTACAAGACTTTGAATATTTTTACAAGCTTTCATGTAACTTACAATGTTTGTATGTATGTTTGTTTGTTGGTTTAGGTCAAATCTTGTACGTAATGTGGGTCCAGTTCCGATGACAATAAATTTAAATGTAAATTATGACTTGATTTTCCATCTAGAATTGGCTCCAGACGAATCAATTCCTCAATGGTCAATGGTACTGACACATAATGATTCACACGCGTCTTTATAGCGCGTTCTAAAATCTACCATGACCTGACTGCTGTTTTCAGGGTTGGCTCCAAATGCGAGATTTCTTCAGCGGTCAAAAGTGTAGACACGAAGTTTTTAAATCAGCATTCATTTATTAATTTTTTTCATTTAATTTCATTAGTCATTGCAGTATCTCGGCACCACAACGGCCTCGCCGGCTCGGACAAAGTTTGCCAACTTGTATTGGAATTCATACTATACCTGTTCACAGTTGAGGACTTTTGATCAAAAATCTTGGAATTTGTGTATTTATTTAATAAACTCGTAGGAGACCAAGATAAAATATATTACTAACCCAGAAACAGCAACAAAGGAGGAAAGAAAAAGAGTTTATTTGCGCCAACAAAGTAATAACAAATGCTTGCTGTGAATCTACTTCCCAATATTGTGCGGCTAGTGTGACGCATTTGAGAGTTTGAGACTAGTGGCACAACCGGAGTGTGTGTATGGCCAGACGTATGAAACGTAAACGAAGAAACAGGAGTGCGCAAGGATCGTAGCAGGTGGTGTTCTGTTATTTCTCCCTTTTTGGATTCGGCGGGAGGACACGCCCTGGTGTCATCATTGTGAGGATCACCCGGAGAACTCGGTGGAGTATACGGTGGCGGTCTGCCTTGCTTAGACGGAACACCGCCGTATCCTCGTAGAGGCGATCGGCGGCGGCAACCACTCGCGTCCGGCCCCTGTTCAATCCATGGTCCGGAGCGAGGAGGCATGGGAAGCAGTCGTCTCCTTCTGCGAAGTAGTAATGCTAGCGAAGGAGGACTCGGCGCATGAGGGAGAGGCAAACCTCATGCCCCAGCCGCTGCAACAGAAAAAGACGCCCTAGGCATCAGAAGACGTAGGGCGATTCCCGGCCACCGTAGACGCGGGTCTACGTCCGACTAGAACCAGGCCCGGGTCGACGGCGCTTTGTGTTCCACGCGCGCCTCAAAGAGATGTCAGCATAGTAGACGGGACCCGCTAGGGCCAGCGCCAGCCAAATTGGTTCGAAAGAGTCACCGCAGCCCTGGAACGCAAAGGGCATTTGGAGGAACATGGATGGGTTTCATTCAGTAAGAGTCTGACACTTTCTGGGGAGTTTGTTGCACCACTTCTTCTTCCCAGCTAAAACACTAGGAAGTGGTGATGGGCGGGCGTTTTTGGGGGACTGTCTTTTGTAGAACATTGACGTTCAAAAAGTGCTAGCATTCAGCCTAATTTGAACAAATGACTTTTGACTTTGACTTTGACTTGACTCGCTTCCACTACAACCAGAACGGAAGGAGTCATTTGATGATATACCATTCTTAAAAAAAATGGGGTTATGGAATTTTCGTTTATAGGATATACGAGCTAGGAAAAAGAAGAAAAGACTGAAAAACAGTACTTTGTCGAGCAACGAAACAGTATCACTTTATTCATAATTGTATTTTTCACACCACCTGATCGAAAACGTCAAATTATATGTCATGTCAACCTAACCTAAAGTGAGTCATTTTTGGCCGGTGGCACCGCCGGGCAATAATATTGTACTGGATTTCATTATAACCCGCTGGTCAATAATGTGATTTAAATTTGGAACCTCATCTGTCTGCTCAATTGGCGGTATATTAGGTACTTACAACGCCTTCTGTCTCTGTCTCTCTCTTTCTGTTCCAGAAAGAGGAAAGATATTCTCGATACTCTTACTACTTAGGGATGATATTCTCGAATTTCTACAAAATCATAAGGATTGACCAGGGTCCAGGATTGAAAACAATATTATAAGAATAATTGGTTATGTACGGATTATTGTATACAAGGATAAGAATAACAATTAAAACACATCTTTAGTCGATTTATTAATTTAAAAACTATTTTCTCGAGCATCTCCTATGACGTTCTAAATTCAAATTGCATACAGCCAAGCGTCCGAACCCATTCTACCAGCTGATATAAAGCTCTGTATAAAGCTTTGTATACACATAAATTGTATTAGGTTGCTAACATTAGGCCTGCACACATTTACTTACCCACAGAGAAGTAAAAAAAAAAACGAAAATCGAGTTGGTCGTGGCCGCTATGTGGTAGGTATACCGAGTGGAACGCAAAAAAGGCGCGGATATTGCAAATCCGTATGGTATTAAACTAACTCTTTTTAAGTAGGTATACAGTATAGTTCTAAATACATATCTCTACTTAGTGTTTGTAAATTTAAAATACTTTGTTTTTCGTATTATGGCTTCTTATTTTCTCACAGGAGGTGTGAAAAGTAGAGTATCCTCCTCGGGGATAAAGGTGTCGTTGCCTTGGGCTAGCTTGAATCCCTCGCTGCATTCAGGATTCTTGTATTAACTCCCTCGCTTCGCTCGTGAGTTAAACTGTAAACTCCCTCGCTGCGCTCGGGAGTTAACTCCCGAATCCTTCATTGCGTTCGAGATTCAATATGACGCCCGTGACACAAGACACTGCTTTATCCCCTGGGTGCATAATCTACTATTAATAAAACAGTTATCGCACAAAGTAAGCACATAGTTTCTGTTTCGCGCGTAGCTGAGCGTTCTGCTCGTTGCGTGCCAGTCCGTCGTATTTCCTGCACTTACGCTGCGCCCGCGCCGGTGAAACTCATGAAAATGCGCCGCCAATCAGGGAAATGCGATCGCGAAAGTGATTTATTAATTCAACCAAAAATTGCTTTGTTACACTAGATTGATAGAAGATTTTTATTGAATATGTGCCTATTTGTTTACTTGTGTAGTTGTTTCATAAATAACTCTTAAAATGTGTAGGTATATGTATGGACTAATTTTATATTTATCATAGAAAACTAGTTATCAGTACTTAGATCTTAGCTTTCGCTAAACTTTATACATACACAGTAAACTAAATAAAGCACCAGTACAGAACTAGAGTTTATAACACAAATTGCATTCAGAATTCCCATTATACTACCTCATTCAGCGTCAGTCTTCGCAAATTGATTTAAGATATCCTCCAAATGATTTGTCCCTCACAGCTTCGATCAAGAATACACCGAAAAGTTAAGAGCATTAAGCCCGCGGCATCGATACCCTTTTTACTAAAAAGTGGATCACTGAAGCGTGGCACCCACCTTAACTGCTCTAGATAACAATTTGATAGTTGCATGGGTAATAAAAACGTTCAAAAATTGGTCACAATTACCCTGCTTAGTGCCTCGTAACATTTTAATAGCGAGTTCCCATTTAGTGTGGGAACAAACAGTTGAAACTGTCTAAGTGAGGAGACGGGTACTTATGATAGTCACGCGGCGCGGCTCGCTTGTGTGAGCGACGGCCGATGCCCGGTGCATATCCGTAAGTGTGTGACTCATAACGGAGGGGCGTTGAAAGCACTTTTCAAATAAGTTTCGTTCAGATATCTTTTTGTAGTTGTTTTCTTTCTGTGATCTTGCTCAAACAGAGTCACACCAGATAACATAACTCTGTGCGATTAATCAGCAATTTTACACGACGACTTTGTCATATTATACAGGGTGACTGGTAATTCCGTGCCAGTCACGTCAAACCCGTCCAAATAAGAACCTTTCCTTTTTTAGGGTTCCGTACCCAAAGGCCTACGGACCCTATTACTAAGCCGTCGTTGTCCTTGTCCGACCGTTCGTCCATCCGTCTACCTTTCAGCGAATGGATCTCATGAACCGTAGTAGGAAGACAGTTGAAATTATCACAGAGTGTATTTCTGTTGCCGCTATAACAAAAACTAAATTAACAAAAGTGTTTAAAAAGTACATAAATCTTGTAGATGGTGTGGAGCCCTTCATGCGCAATTTCGACGCGCACTTGGCCGGTTTTTAACTTATAAGAACATCTAGCCATTATCAAATGCCAGTATCATTATAACAAATTAAGTGATTGAAAATTAAAAGCAATTAAAACATTGCAATCAAGAAGTATCTTTATTGCTAACATTTAATTGTTTATAATTTTCTCGTTTCCGATTAACGCTGTTGATTTATGGTATTCCTACGCCCATAAATTAATAACCATATCCTGATTATTATAAACTCATAATGTTCGTTATCGAACGTGAAACTCGGGGAAATAATAATGCATATACATTGCTATTTAAGGAAGCGAGGCGGGTTTGTTTTATTAAGTTGCCGGCCTGGTGCTACTTGATGGACAGTAGGCAAGCATCAAACACTAGAAAGTGGGAAGCCGACGTTTACACAACACTTGGATAAAAACAACCTATTTGGTGCCGGCATGTTGCCCCGGCCATATTGTTTATTGGGTATGTAGGTTACAAGAATTGTATATCTAAATCTATAATTAGTGTAGTGTGGAGTAATTAGAAGCGATTCATTAAATATTCTTTTGAAATCTCCGCGTTTTGGTGGCACACTTCTGAAGTCGTATCCAAAGTAATTTTTATGTTAACTTATTATGTGAACTTTCATAACTTTTCTTTGCTTAAAAACAAATTGAAGCCAAACTTCCAAAGCAAAACTAACAAAAATCAACCCAAAATTGATACCACACACCTCTAACTTGAAACAATTAAATAAAGACGTCTATATCATAAACAAAAGCCCTTGGTCGGCGTAAAAAATAAATTACAATGTTATCAAACGTAGCGGTCGTTCCGTCGTAACCGTCTTACAGAGAGTTACATAAGACGCCGCTCGTCGCATGTCGGGGCTCACACGGGCTCACACGGCACGACAAACTAAACGTTCTGTTACACCAACGTTTAATGCAACCGTTTATAACCGTTAATGCGGTGTGCGCCGGACGTGAAAGCGTTTTAGATGCTATTCTAGAAGCATAGCTTCGGGCTTGTGGAGCATATCTTCGAGCAACGCTGGTGCCCGCCGGTATGCCCAACTTGTCAGGCTCTGACAGGATAAAATGCGACTCGGGAATGTAAACGGCCGCGGAAATGGTTCTAACACGAGAAAGTGACTGTTCTCGAGTATCTTTATTTATCTGATTTGTCTGTAATTTTTGTTGAAGGTGTTAATTTCCGATGTTTGGCCTTACCTATTTATAAGAAAAACTTACGAAATTATTAGTTAAAATACTAATAGGCAACCAATCAATATTAAAACTAATCATGCAATTTTTTTTATTAAATAGCTATGCTCAATTATTTAATGGTCTCATTTTAACAAAGCAAAATTAGTCGGATCAAGAAGAGCACTATTCAATTGTCCTTAAAGTAGCTCAACACAAATATCGCACATAAGTGCACGAATACACTAGCGTAGTGCAACGGAGCGTGCGCCGACGAGCAAGTGCAAGGCTCCCCATCCACGGTCATGGATAGCTGGCGAGCCTAATACCGTGCCACGTAATCGTTCCTTATATCTCCGTATTTATCGTAACCAAGGAATTTATACAAGCTGATGTTTTTTTCTCTTTTTCTTCTAGAGGAAATACCGGTGGGCTTATTATGTAACGGCATGGTTTAAAGTTTAATGAGTTTTGTTGTGCAACGTGTTTGGTATATACCTACGTTACAATTCCGTACACGTTATTTAAAACAAAATTATTTATCAAGAAGGAGGTGAGCTGACAGATGTCATGTTGAGTGTGACTAGTGTGAGTCAACTCGCGCACGGAGGGTTCCGTACCATAATCTATAAATAACGGAAAAAAAATAATGTTTGTTGAATGTGAGTTGCCACTTAAATATTTGTTTTATTCTGTTTTTAGGGTTCCGTACCCAAAGGGTAAAAACGGGACCCTATTACTATTAGTATTTGTTATTATAGATAGAGGCAATAGAAATACATTACCTATCTGTGAATATTCCAACTGTCTAGCTATCACGGTTACAGATACAGTCTGGTGACAGATAGACAGACAGACGGACAGCGGAGTCTTATTAATAGGGTCACCTTTGGGGACGGAACCCTAAAAACTACACAAAAATAGATCTAATAACGTTTTAACTAGCCACTTCCTTTAACCTCTGAAGATAAGTGAACCGCAAACAAAAGAGTTCAACGAGTACAATGCTCAGTTAACCGAGAGGTTGCTTTAAACGTAGATTAACCGCACAAGTACCTACCGTGTCCAAATCCAAAATGGAGCTCTTACGGAACAAATCGGTGCTTATAAATTATATTTTAACGCTTAACATATTTAACATCGACTGGTAATAAATAACAATGAGTGTTGAAAAGCAAAACGTAAAAGCAAAGTATTGGGTTGCTACAATTTGTTGGTCTTGAAGTCAATAGGTTTCGTCTAGGCAAGCGTGCGGCATCATCGTTAACATCATTGCTTTCCATCGGGTGAAATATTTTTCCACCAAAAAACGAGCGAACGCGTAAAGGTATTAAATTGATAATGGGTGAACTTTTACTTATATACCTACAGGTTTGTACGGAACCCTCGGTGCGCGAGTCCGACTCGCACTTGTCCGGTTTTTTAAACTCGTTCTGTTCGCAGTTGTTAAAAAAAAAAAAAAATGAGAAGATCATTTAGAGTGCCAATTTTTCTAATTATTATGCAACGTTCTCATTCGCATTTCAGTTGTCAGTCAAAAAGCCTCAATTTTCATACATTTTTGACAGATTGCGACTGACATGCTAATGCGAACGTGCGAAATTAGCCTTTTTATGGATGGGAGATCATGAAACGACTTCTTCCGCTCTGGCAGCCGCCAAGCGGGCGACCACCACCCGCAGCTTGGACATTTTGACCGCAATAGTTGGCCTCCACCGCCGCCAAAATGGAGCCCGGGGACGCTCCATCAAAAGATCTCTTTAGTTTTTGATGATATAGGTATAAAAGTTTTAGATAAGTGCATTCCTTCAATAATATGAGGCACGACACTACCAACTTGCTTTTGCAAACGTTAACGTGAAACTAAGATACAAACTCTAGCATGTATCATCATAGTGTCGTTCACTACTTGTGCTTATCCCTATGCTCCTGTGTCAACCTCATCCATCCTAAGTCATCATCCTAAATTATAAAGAAAGCTTTAAGTTATTCCTCATTCCGGCCAACGGAATGAGGAATAACTTCGAGCTTTGTTTTTTTAACATTGTCGACTTAAAAGTGGCGTTTGAATATTTCAATGTTAGGTATCGCTGACCTACGAGGGTTATTATAAGTCGCGACATGTATGGTGGGGCAACCATAAGGACTTCGTATTTTGACAAAATTTGACAAAAAAATATACACAATGTTCGAAAAGAAAAATAGTAAAAAATGCTACAACGGCCAACTCGTGGAGGATTTGAACCTCCGACCATCTCTGTGAAGGGACGTTCTGACCACTGAACTAACGAGTCTTGCTAGAGATTGCGAAATAGCAGTTCCTGTTCAGGAAAAACAGAGGAATTCGTTTAAAATTGAAATCAAGGACCAAAGCAGTAAAGTCTAGATTTCAACGGCGCCACCTGATGCAGTGTACGTCACAGGTAGCGACTATAGAAACTATGGAGACGAGTTGCTACTAACATGCATTTAGAATGACAATATTTTTATGTTTATAAAAAGTGCGTGCGAATAGTATCCTTCTTCGATGCTATAATAATATACATAGACGGTAAAATTAAAGGATGGAGGTCATAAAAGGCAAAAAAAATCAAGGTGGCTCGTCGTGAAGCTTCGTTAAACTTCGTGCTTGTGCTACCTATTCGCATGTATTTCGAGGGCTTCGTAATAAATTTTTGGTATTTTATGAAGGTTGGTATGAAAGGTACGAAGGTAGTAAGAACATTATATAAAAAAAAACAGTACTTAAACTGGGTACACAAAGCTTCTTTTAAAGCAATCAGTTTAAAGAGTCAATTCCAATGGATGATCAATATTTTATACATTATGGAAAACGTTTTAACGTCCAGACCTTACTGACTTATAAAATTAAAACCTGGAAGTTCAGTTTTTTAAGAATTTTAAAAGAAAAGCAATCGGCGTTATTGAAACAGTTTTTCATATAAAAGTACTTGGCTGGAGTTTTCAAACAGGCACATAATTGCTTCTGCAAAAGTATTTAAGACTAGCAAGCTCATTTCTATGAAATATTACTAAGTTAGTCACAAGGTTGAGCCGTTTTATCTGGAAAAAAAGTCTGCTCTTCGACATGCGATTTCTTACAGATGTTTGTAAAACTGCAGCAGTATTCTTTTGTAAAGTAAAGATAACTAGATGACCCGGTAAACCTGGTAGGTAGCACCTACATTTTATTATATAAAAAAATATGTTCAAGAATAAACGTTGCGGCTATTATCTAGTTTTGGCGAACAGCAAATGATTTTAAGAAAGATAGGTACTCCTATATGAAACTCAGGTAAGTCCATCAGTGTTAATATTTATATCAGTGGCCCGTGGAGTCTCAGATCGAACATAATTATGTTGAACTAAAACTTAAAGTCACACAACGACTCCGCTCCACTTGGCTGGAACAAAGTTCGCCCTGCACATGCGCGGAGGGGACGATGGAGCATCATATTGCTGATAGATAGGTAGGTGAGTTATACTAATTGAAATGCACATACGTATATCAACCTCGCCGCGAAAATCTCGTCGAGTTGTGAGCGTAATGAATTTTGTTTCAGGGGTATCAGTGGCTCGCGAACCATTTTGAATTAATTTGTACACCGCGATGTTTCAGCAAAACATCACGATATTCTGTAGTAGGGTGCGATTTTCTCCGTTACTAAAAAAAGTATTATAGGTTTAAGTATGAGAAATAAACAGTATCAAACTTAAATTTGCGATGTATATTAAAATGCCGTTTTTAATACATCTGGCCGCCACTTTAATTATGAAAAGACAGCAGTTAAGCCAATGTCTTTATTTCAATCATGAAAATTGGGTGATATACTTACGTTTGCAGAAATAGGTACTAGTGGCTAAATAATATTAGGGACTCCTTTCGATCTTCGAGGATAAGCATCACTTTCCGAAGTCGGTCTGTGATCGACCATCCATTACATACTGAAACTGTTCCGTGCTTCGGAAAGTACGGCTGTCATTCGTAGATATGTAACGGTTGATAAAAAAATCAAAAACTAATCACACCAGTTTTGACAAGGGGTAGGTACCATGTTACTCAAGTGATGGGATTGAGTTTTTAAATCTCTATTAACAATCAAAAAGCTTCTCTTACACACCTTCGTGTTATTTCACATAGAAAACGAGAGTTCAACTCTCATTTGTAGCCATAACTAACCAAATGAAATGCTCAATCATCGCCGAAGCATAACCAAAAACCACTTGAAGCATGAATCGTTCTGTTCAACAACGTAAAATTCTCACCAGAAAATACATTCATTTTGACAATGATATAGCTGTTGGAAACAGCTAGTGTAATATTAATTAATCAAAATGTTATTAGGTGTAGAATTTCCTCGAATACAAACGATTTGTTATTGCTGGGTAGTTTTAAAATGCGGATACAGATATGTTGCGTGTAGCGACGCATGCGATTCGTTCCGAAGCCTCTCATATTAGATCATGTTCTTAATTCCTAATACATTCTTAATTAATTCATTACCTATACGCGGGTGTTGAATGAAAAACTTTATGAATAGCTGCAAGGATTGTTTGTTGAATAGCAACATTAATTAATAACAGTTTACGAGTACGGATAATGTCTTGGGGAATGCCCGAGCGTAGACTTTACTGTTACTCGATTATATAATCGAGTAACAGTAAATGAGCTTAGTTAATTTCTGTGTAATATTTAAAAGTCGCTGCTTTAGCCTCATCGCAGATCAAAACAGGTCCACCCTCCAGCCGGCCAGATGTGGGGATTTTTACTATAATATAGTTTTGTGGATTTTAGCGGCTTCTCTTGCTTTTTTCATATTTAAGTGCCATAGGCAATTGATGTCTGTAACTTACTTGACTTAATGTCCCATGTCCCCTAAATGGGGCAGAGGGTATCCATAGACATCCTCCATCGCGATCGGTCGTGAGCTTCACGCTTCACCTCGCTCCACGTCATTCCGTGCACGCCGCTTCAGCCAGCACGGTGCGACGCCAGGTTTGAAGGGGACGGCCACGCTTTCTTTTTCCTTAGGGATTCCAGTCCAAAGCTTGTTTGGGTATGTGGTCGGGGTTCCTTCGGAGCGTGTGGCCAATCCATCTCCACTTGCGGCGCTTGATCTGGCGGTCGATCGGGCTCTCGTGGCATTTCTCCAACAGCTCTACGTTGGAAATGGTCTCGGGCCAGATAATTCCGAGAATGCGACGAAGACAGGGGTTGACGAAAACTTGGATTTGGCGTGAGATATCCTTTGTGACCTTCCACGTTTCGCACCCGTAAAGCAGCACAGATTTCACATTGAACCCGAATATCTTGAGTTTAATCCTTTGGGTCAGTTTCCGCGACTGCCAAACAGGTCTCAGCTGCCCCGTCTCTGCCTGGGCCATGTCTGTAAGGGCTTCAGTAATTGTTCTGTACGTTTCTTCGTTTTTAGCATTTACTTCATCATTTTAATGCTGAACGCGTCAGCTGATTGACTCTCACACAGAAAATCAAAGCACTTCTTGATACCACTACAAAATAAGTGGTGGCAAAGGAGTTTTACTGGTTTTTTCCTTATCTCTCTGTTCATTACTCTTCCGTGTTAATTTTCATTTTGGTTGGATTGGCCAGGAGAGGTGTTCAATTTTCTTTTCTTCCTGCTTTTTGCCGCATCCACCCTGTTTCTCGAGCGAGTTCTTTTGCGTCCGTTGTAAGAAGTATCTTTGGTGATTTCGCTGTTTTTTCCGCTTCGAGTTTCAGCTGTTGCTGGAGGCTTTTTAGGTTTTTTTTGGAACTTTAGAATACTTGTACGACAGATGTCTGCCTCTGTTTTTATGTTCACTCCAGTATCGCTCAATGCTTCCTTTTATGAGCCCATTGTATGATTTAAACGAGTATAGACTTCACCTTATCAATAACAGAAATATTCGCCGTCAGCTGTTAGCATTACGCAATAACTAGGTCATTGCGATGCAGCCATCAGCCAACTTGACGGTGTTATTTTGATGCGTAAGCACTTTACAATGTGGTAGCGCCATCGCATGCAACAGAACGGCTCTTAGCGAAAATCAAACGCGGATCGTAAAAAATGACAAGAAAAACCATAAATAAAATAACTTAAAACCGGGTTTTAGGTTCATGCTGTCAAGGCTATTGAGGCTTAGATCGATCAATAATCGAGCACACAATTTGTAAGTAATTTAAAATAATTATTTCTGATTGTTCACTTTAATGAATAAATAGAATGAATCTGGCGATAAAAATAATAAACATTTGTACAAAAAAATGACGTTTTTTATTGTAACATTTAATATAATAACAGTTACCAGTTTTCCGGCAGCTTAATAACTATTTGATTTAAACAATTTTTTATTTTAAAAATCAACCGGTTCAATTCCTGGCTCCGATTCCGATTTTTAAAAAATACACTAATGCATTTCAGTTTTCATCAAAATCGGGCTCGAGATTCCTTTCAGTGTTTTTCGATACTCCTCATAGTTCCGGATTTGGCCATACACGCACACTTTTGAAATTCATCCCGTATACTGAGTACCCAATAAACTGAGTAGGTACCTTCTTGATTTTTTTTGGATTACCTTTTCCAAGAAGTATTGTGTCACCCCGTTCCTGGGCTGTGGAGGTCAGAAAGGCAGTCGCTTCGTGTAAAATTATGGTATTCAGCTGCATCCGTATAGACATACTGATCCTACTCCATAGGACAATCTAGGGTGTAGTAGACTCAGTCAAACTTGTTGATTTGTATGTATGTGTTGTTATATTTACTACGTAAGTATACAGCAGTGCGCTTCTGTAAACATGTCGAAGTGAAAAATTTTGCCTAATTGAGCTGTCAAACTATACAAACAAGATGGATATGACAGCAGCATTCTCTGTAGGTACTACATTGAAACAGCTACACTGCGATCGCCGCCCCACCTGCCAAGCGTGACGATTATGGCAAACCCTCCGAATGGGGGGGAGGCCTGCTGGACATATCCAGCAGTTGACGTCTTTTGGCTGATATGATGATGATGATGCTGGTATTACTTTGTACCTATTAGTAGTAAAGCAGTGTTATTTTGGGTGCTTCGGCCTCACATTATATATTTAATTGTGTACCCACCTTTAGTACAAAATATTGTAAAACTTTTATTTGAAAACAATAAGTATGGAGTTTCTAGCCCATTCTTCTCCATATAAATTTTTGCGAATGGACCACTAGTCACTATATATACCTACCTAATATTTTTTTTTAACTAAAAATTTCATTTTAATGGTTTAATTGATAAAATGAATTGACTTTGACTTTGATTGAAAGCCGACCCCAAAACAGATGGAAAAATACTAGTCGTCTGAGGTCGCTGGTAGCCGATGGATGCGAGACGCACGGGACCGGTTGTTGTATTGGGGGAGGACTATGTCCAGCAGTGGACGTCTTTCGGCTGAGATGATGACGATGATGATGATGATACATACAAGATTTTTAATAGTCAGTCCGAGTTATCAAAGCTAGACAAGTCAAAAACACTGCACAGGGGCACACGTTTATTAAAAACATGAATAAAGTAATAGTTTTACAAAATATTTGAATGGCTTTTCTCACACAGGATGCCTCTCTCTGGTTTAATTTGTACAGCTCAAAGCTAGGGCTGTGATATTAATATCTGAAATTAGACCGCAAGTTACTCGCTCGAGTGCTCCTGCGCACGGTTGCTTGACAACGCCCTCATCACCCTCGCTGCACACTCACAGAGCTTTGTTAACGACCCTTTATGTAATATTCGTTTTACATGACATGACTTTATGGAATTTTGTATCTGGTGCTTTGATGGAGTCCCTGATAAATATAATATTAACCTTTTGACGCAGCTGGGTGTGAACAACTGCTTTTCTGTAAAGGCAATATTTGTGTATACAGGGAGTATCCCTACGAATATTATAAACGGTACTTTCGGTAACTCTGTCTGTTATACTTTAACGTCTAAACTACTGAACCGATTTTGGTGAAATTTGGTACAGAGACAGATTATTATTTATTTATTTTATTTTATTACAACGGTCAAAAACCAATAACAGTAGAGACCGGTTTTACGGTATTAGTTTATTTTCGATTATTTATAACAATGGAAATTGATATAAACGAATTCCAGCGAAGTCGCTGGTAGAAACTAGTAATCCATATAAGCTTTTTCTCCGGTTATTCCCGTTTGTTTTGTGTTACACTCAACTCAAAATTCCGATTCTCTCTCCCAATGGTTACCCATTGGGAGAGAGAATCGGAATTTTGAGTTCTAATTTAAAGATGTTTAAGTCACTTTTTAATCACGATGTTTTCCTTCGTCGTTTTCTGACAAGATGTTCGTGCGTAACCTAAATAAAATATTAAAATAAGCAATTTACTGATTCGATTACGACTTGCTTTACTTTACTGGCGGATAAGTATACTAGCACGTTAACTCGAACAGGAGGCCTACCACAACCTCTTAAAACAATATTATTTTAATATTACTTTGTAATTTCTGTTGTTGCATTTTCAACTCTCGGCGCTGATCCGAGCGTTGAAAATTCAACAGAGCGGAACGCAAAGTAATATTAAAGTAATATTGTTTTAAGAGGTTGTGGTAGGCCCCCAGATATGTTACGGCTCATTTGCGAGCACACACTAGCAAACTGGCATAAGTTTCGTTACGTAGCTATTATTATTGCAAATTAACTTACAATCAATTAATTTCAGGCATACCTACTTCTGTGTGATTTATAGATAGGTGTATATAATTTATCGATAGGTTGGTTTATGGTGGTCTCAAATTATCGATAAGTATCGTGGTGACGCCGATGTCGCCGCATTTGATTTGAATATACTGATGTACTACCCGTACGCGTTAACTTGGCACCTGACTCGAATTATTTTTTGGTATTTTAATTTAAATTGAACCATTCGATTTCGATGAAAATAATATAAACGCAACTGTAACAGTGATGCTAACGCGTTCATATTGTTTTCATCGAAATATAATTTTTCAATTTAAATTAAAACCTCAAAACGACATTCGAAATGTGTCAAGCCAGGTGCCATGTTATCTCGTACGGGATATAGGTAGCTCAAAGACGTATGTAGCCGGACGATCTATGTGACGTTATATTGCACATTTATCTTCTATAGTTTTTTCCCTTGAATTGATCCGTTTGTTTAATCATAACACATATTCTGAGACACTCTAGAGCAGTGTTTCTTTCATCAACATGTAAACAAACAAGCTATTTTCCTTCTTGCATCAAGCTTTGCAAGCTTAACAATAGTGACGGAGAATTTAAATAGAAATTGTTCGTCGCTTTTTTCTCATAAACAAAGCCAAGATTGAGTCAAGTTTCTTGTAGCAATCTTCTGTTTTCCAAGAAACAATGCTTGCCAAGTTAATTGAATGCACTGAAACATAATAAGGCAGAAAAGAGTAGCATTGCCCGTAGATAACATTTTTAGAGATAGGTACCTATATCTGTCGCTAATTCTGTCTGCAGACAGTCCGTGACGGGGTGCCCTAAGCTCCGCTACTTGGCGAGGCAAGTCATGAAACGATATTGAACCAAGTCATTTGCCTAGCTGTTCAATTAAATGCCGGGATGTCACTTAGGCCGCTGATTATTAATTTATGAAACGGCTGATTAAGCTGGTTGGCTGCGATATGTCTGTCATCATCATCATTATTGACTGTGTATTTGTAATTAGTAACGCAAATGCGTATTGTAGGTATGACTAATAATCCTCTCATACATACGTTATTTTATTCTGTCTAGAATAGGTCTAGAAATATACCGATCCTGGTGATGCCTAGCACTTTCGCAATATAAGACTGCAACTAGATTGAAACAGAAGCCAGTCAAAGAATTAAAGTTGAAGATTTTCATATTCCTATTTCAGAATAACTGGAAAGCGATCCGAGGAGTAAATTTGTCTCTTGTTCTGCCAGTGGATTCGCCCGCGTAATAGTCGAAAATTATCCCAAGAGAATTTAGGTACTCCCGGGATGAAAAGTATCATTTTCCAGGAAATGGTCTACCCGTGCGGAAAGTTTCATCCAAATCCGTTCAGCCGTCATGTCTTATGAAGAAGTATCAGATAGACACAGAGTTATTTTTGCTTTATAAAATTTTATAGTACGTATGGATTACGGTGAAGTAAACAAAACCGATTCCTACTAAGATCTTCTCGTATGTAAATTCTGTACTAAATGAAGCAAGACGAAGAGGAAGGAACAAGAACCTAGATCAATTTAGCACGTCAAGCGGTGTTAACATAACTCATTATGAACAAAAGTTATGTGTGTAATAGTGGCAAAATATGGATTAACAGCCTGATCATATCACTGGCCGTCAACAATGCTGCGCGTTGCAGTGTGCTGTGAAAAGTGCAGCTAGTGTGCAGTCCAGCACACACACATGTACCGCTCGGGACTCTTTCAGGCGTGAAAATGAATGTTATAAATAATCAGGCACACCGCGAACAATTATCATATGAGCTTGAAGGCCAGTGCGGTTTCCACTTGTGCTAAAATTCTTAAAAAAAGAAAATTAAGAAAAAGTTTATTTGAACTTGTGTCTCGTCCGTTAACAGAAGAAGCGGCAATGGATTGGTTGAAATTGGTCGGTATCTTGTGAACCTAGCTGATAGTATATTGTGTGATAGTGACGTCATGATAGTGCGGACTGTGCCTCATGGTTTGTGATGGTGATCCACGAATTTTGTTTTCGCGAACTGTGAATGTGAACTAAAGGATGATGTTTTTATCGCAACATAGTGATCAATTTATTGATTCAAGTTTTACGTAAAAAAATCTATTGGTAAAATTATTCAGTGAAACCAAAAAATCGGTTACAATATTAGTTTTTTACGAATAATAAAATTAAAATTGTAAAAAAAATTACAATCTATCAAAACAAAATTTGGCTTCTCCACATTAAGTATTTTAACTCAAGTGCCTCAGGTTCAAGTAGCAGATATTAAAAATTTAAAAGATAGCTTAAAAGACATAAGCCCAGTAATTCAAGTAGAATGATTTTAAGTCAGAATAATTTAGAAAAAATGGAAAATAATTAAACGACAACCTCTTTTTATTATTCAGTAACATGAATTGAATAAAATCGAACTAATTCATTCATTTAGGTACTTTACAAATACGGTTAACTTTAAACATATTTATTCTTCTATTGACACTAATAGCACAATACAGTATCCTCACAATTTATTACTCATTAATTCATGCTGTAGGTAGGTACTTCTTATAATTACTAAGAAACCCAAAACAATTTAGCTTAAAATAATAATAGTTGGTTGAAGAGTCTCATTCAGTATTGACATTAATATTAAAACAAGAGTTTTAAACTCATCCTATAGAGCGTTTTATAAGAAGACAAAAAAAAACAGTAAATTAAAATCAGCCTTACCTAAACACCACTAGCAGGCTGGACATAGACCTAAAATCCCATAAAATTACATCCAGTCACGCCTTTATGGCTAATCTAGTCCTATGGATGCAATTATTGTCTTTTAGAAAAAAAAAAGGCATCACCATCTGATATAGATCACTATGCACAGTCATAACTTATCACAAAACATTGTCCTTAATTCATTAACCGATTGTTAATCAAATTATATCACAAAAGTTAATCATCTGCGATGTCCTTTATGTCAAATCCCTGGATCACCTCCTCAAAGTGTTACTGCACACATCAGCCATAAAAGTCAAAGAATATAATCTGGTTGTGCCAGTTATGGAGCCGCCTCCCTTCAGGTGTTGCTAAATGCTTGTCTGCATGTGTGATTGATCCTGGCTCTGATATGTGCGGCTAGCCCTTTAGACCATGAGAACATAAACAGAGCAAGAGCTAGTCTTCTCCCTTTTCAGCAAAGCTAAATCGGTCCTTATTGGCCCCACCGCTCGCTAGAACACAGAGACTCTAAACAAGTATCATTTGTTCAGCGGTAGCGTGGCGAAGGCGATTGACAAGATTTCAAAAGCTGGAATGGCACTTTGTCTAGGGCCTCAGGTCTCCTGTTTTTGAGAGTTAAATCTATTTCCAATTAAGTATTTGATGTAAATAGGTACCTACATTCGTTTATGTATGTAGTTTACATAGAATTCAATGTTCTGTTTCTCTGTTACAGTTCGCTCTTCTGGTAGCTGTAGCTTCAGTTCAGATCACGGCAGATGCGCCTAAGTGAGTACTTTCCTCGGTTCCTACAGATTACTGATGTTCTTCCAGGCATTGCTTCTATATCTCACTCACTAAACGGATTCACTAATTTCCGTCTCTTAACTCCTCCGTAACTGGTTGTTGACCTTTATGTCAGCTGACTGCTATGTTCATATTTAAGTACCTACCATAATACTACGTTTTCTACAATATCTCAAACAGTAACGTATGGCGGACACAATATTTTCTCACACCTTCACACTATTAATACACACCTATAGCTTTGCTAGCGATTCGATGTGAGATTTCATTCAATTATCATTATAAACTTAGGTTTTGTTCTTGTATAAGTACAGAAACTTAGATACTTGAATTTATAATTATATGTGACACGATTAAAATGATGAAGGACACTCAACAGTCCCGTAAGCTAGCGAAAGTGTTCTGATTACACGCTGTGCGACTGTAAGCATTGTCAATGTCAGTGTGCCGGCGACTGTGCTCAAATTGTTATGTTTCACCGCTTAGCGATAATTGTTTGAACATTGAACCAACTCCAACCAGGCGCATAATAAGCGCCAGCCTATTAGAAAGTGCAAGTCGATCCTCATCGTTGTCGGTGTCGTACGTTATACGTTACGAAAAATAAATGACACAAGTCGAATTGTGAGTCGTATGTCGGGTGTGACGGAGCGCGGACAGGTAGCGCGCTGAGCCCGCGCCCGCGCTGCCTCCGTCGCGCCCCCGACGCGAAGGCGAAAGCCGCGCGCAATCGAGTCACGCGTCATGCCATTGACACTGCACTAGACGGAACAACAAGCAGAAAAACTCCGTCGCTCAACATGCATGCGATCGATTACCTCACCACAGAATACCGGCACTGTTATTTTTTCTTGTTGCAGAAAAAAGATCCGCATACATCTACCACAAAAAGTGAAACATATTCACCACCACAAGAAGATCTACATCACGAATCATCCAGCATCCTCCCAGTATGCACCGGCTTTCATGCCGAGCGCTGAAGGTGCGGTGGCAGTGCCGACCAACGTCGCGATGCCGGCCGTGGCGAGCGTGCTGCCGCTGAGCTCCGTGGAGCTGTACGACGAGCCACCCGCGCGCTTGCCAGGCGTGGCGTCGGCCGCGTCCAAGCTTCTGCCGCTGTACCGCGCGCGTGGCTACTACGGGCCCACCCCGCACGAGTGGGACGACCAGGAGTACGACCTCGCTCCTCCTGCAGATCCGACGGACGGAACTTACATACCCACTGCCTTCTCAGCTCCATCAGCGGCGCCAACTGCACCACCTAACTACCCCCCGAAGAGAGTTAAAATCGTAAAGGTCAATGAGCCCCCGCGAAAGAAAGCCAGAAAGTTAAAACCGAAACGAGTATTAGTTCGAGGAAAACCAGGTCAAGCAGAAGAGGAACATCCCGTGTCGACATTTCATGAACAGTTTTATTCTGACTTGGATGGTTCGGGGACTATCAGAAAAATAAAAAAGCCGCAACGAGTAGAAAAAATAATCGACGGTGATACCGAACACATTCACACCTACAGCGAGGAGCACATTCATAAGCTAGTGTATGAGCCGGACGGCAGCATGTCTGCGCTCACCGCTTCGCACCCTCTTATACCTCTGAAGAATTCGCAGGCCCTATTAGCAATTCCATCAGACACACTCACTGGTTTCACAGCAGTCGGCTCTATGGGAACCCCGGGGCATCTAGAGTACGCTGCTTACAATCCACGAGAAGTCACTCACGATCACATTTTCCATGACCACGGAGAGATCCCCTCCGAAGTTGATATTACGAAGGAGCATATGGCGTACCCACCGAGAATGACTTATAACAGCCAAGGTTTGCGCATTGGGCTGGGCGGTAATAAGGGACATAAAAGCAAGTACTCACACAAGTATTTGAAACCTCAGCCTAAACCGACTCATTTAACAGATTTTACATACTATGAAAATATATATACCCCTTATCACAAGCTTCGTAATCAGAAGCCAACGATCCCAACGCCTTTTGAGCCTGCATCTGAGCAGAGTTTGGAAGACTACAGGCCTATTCCCCATTTCAAACTAAAAGATAAAGGTAACATCAAGACTCGCAACGTAGTACCAGCACTATATTTTGGAAACGGAAAACAAGTGTCTGACTACCGACTCCAGCAGGCCAGTGGGCCGGCGCCGTACTCCGTGTCGTCAACCGTCGTGCACGACTACAAGCCGAAACACTACCCGGGACACACTGTCGACACGGTAGGCTTGTCTAAATTTAATAAAAACATATACAACTATCCGAGTAACTATGAATTCGATTCGTATGCTTCGTCGTCGTCTAGTTTATATGCCCCCGATAGTACCGCTCTAAATTATCAAATTAAAAAAGGCAAAAAAAAATCCATATCCACACAGAATATTCACTTTGGTGGGTTAGACCATCAGACAACGGTAGATCATTTAGAAGATTCCGGTGTTTCAGCGACGTCCCTTAACGCGGCCAACGCGGCCCCTCCGTCAGCCATAGGCAACTACAACAGCTATGCTCAGCCGAAGCCTTTGGAGTCAGCACCATCAACAGCTTTCACTATACGAGAAAGTTCTCCAGTGCATCCGTACTATTCTGCCATGGCAGTGAAGGCCCTACACGGAGATCAGCTCTCGTTTGCTGAGGCTTCTAATGACAATTACCAGTACGCTGAAGCGCCACCGTCCCCTTCGACAACCCCTTACGTGGCCACGGTAGCAACCACCACTGCTCCTCCTCAAGAATATTATGACATGCAGGGTGGAGAGGCTATCACAACGGAAACAACGACTTACGAGACAAGGCCCAGGAACCACACACCCATGGACAAAAATTCTGACGTTTTAAGTCCGCATAAAGAACACAAGCCCAGGTACAAAATATTAGCTTTGCAGCCGACTGAGTCGCACGATTCCGAACATTATTACAAACACGGTGCGGATGGATCGAGTGTCACGGGGAAACTCAAATACGGTGACAAAATTTGAACAGTAACGATTTAACTTAGTCAGTGCTATTTAGTTTTTTTTTAAGTCCGTGATCTTAGGTCTGAGTGTTGCACTGAATGCCGTGAGTGAAGTGTGTTTCAGTCTGTTACTATTGTGAATATTTCTATTATTTATACTAACTTTGTAGCTAGAATCTGACTCCGATTATAAGCTATTAATTAATAGAGCGCGAACGATGATGGTATTCATGCATTTTATACGAATCTATAGGCGAAGTTAAAATATAAAATAAAATTAAAAACAATGAATTTTATTTCTTAATGAAATCTATAAATGATTCCAGATACAGTAACAATTTTGTACGCCAGTCAAGATACTTGGTTAGGTACAACACAAGCGCCTAACCTATACAGCACTGAGTTGCGCAAGGTAACGGTAGATTGCTACTGACTAGGAGCAGGCTTCGCGCTATGGACAAGGTGAGTTATTATAAATAAGTGTTTACAAAGAGAATTGTCAGTCAAACTTCTCTTGAACATGTCAACACTTAGGTCGTCCAAAAGTATGAATACAATCAATCAGGTTAACTGTTACTGTTTATCTTTTAATCTTTGGAATGGCACACGACGGCGACGTTCACATCTTGAAAAAGGGTTCCAATTAATAATATTTAATAACGTGATTAAGGACAAGGACTTTTTTTAAATTACTTTAGAAAAGAATATACGTTATATCCACCAAGTGAACAGGCATCTTCTGGGCACGCTCGCTCCATCATAGACCTCATCTATCGCCTTCCATCAGGCGTGATCGAGGTCAAGAGCAAGCCCATTCTTTAATAAAAAATAACCTTTGCGTTCCCACGAAAAATTAAATAAAAAACTAATATCAAAAACTTTGTCAGCTTACTGGATATACATAGTGTGTTTGTGATGATAAAAATCACAGATTTTTATCATCACAAACACACTTTTACTCTTGACTTTTAATGAAATGCATATTAAATTGTTCCCTCTAGATTACAGAATATTTTGTATCTTACAAACTGGAAATAAAACTCCACGCCTCAGATCAAAGAATAGGTTCAAAAGTTCATACCAAACCACAACATTTTCCGCCGTCTCGGGCACCGTTTTCGATTAAATCTGAATATGCAGTTTATCCCACACCTTTCTGGGTTAAGTGTTCCTTGAAATGCACATATTCACTTGATTAGTCCTTTAAATAAATACAAAAAATCGAAATAACTAACAATTTCATGGCACTAAAAAAAAAACATGAAATTTGCAAACCTACAATAACAAACTGATTCAAAGCTATTTTAGATTACTGCCCCGAACTCTAGTTGCGTACCTTTTTTTCTTCAAATAACATGCAGTTTTCCGACATTGACGACCATAACAGGAAGTTAAAAAGTAATGATAACAAAACATCATCATCTTCCTGCCCTTATCCCATGTTACTTGGGGTCGGCGCAACACGTTTTCTTCTTCCATTCTGTCCTATCAGCCGTCACACACTCACTAACTCCCTTTTCTTTCATATCGCTCCTCACACAATCCATCCATCTTTTCTTTGGCCTCAATCTTCCTCTCCTGATAACAAAACATTACTTTTTAATAAAGATTTCGTAACCCCGTTTGCCATCATTAAACGAATCTTCCATTGTAAATTATAAAATATCTACTTTATTTTTGGCATAATTTGAACAAAAGCTGTTCCAAAACAGCGGGCCCGTAAAAGATTAACTCCTTTGCTTGCATTTACATTGAACCTAATCAGGGAATTCACATTGATAAATTGTCTGTCTATCTGTCGATTTGTCACAACGCACATACTTTCTACAATGATTCATGAAACGCACTGGTCGCGTATTGACGCTGTCTGTTCCTATTCGCATTACTTCACTTCCCTGATCGTAAATGGACGTATCTACTTACGTATAGTAAAAACTGTTAATGTCAATATAAACGTACTTGAGAGATCGTAAAAGCGAAGCTTTACGCGGAAGTGCGCCCACGCCGGTGAAGGGTGACCCAACAGGGTTCGTTATATAACGAAACGGTCGAGATCAATGAATTCCTGATTGCGAACCGATTCTATACACTCGCTCAAAATTTATTTCCGAGATGTATTGGCTACGTCATACACTTGTCTTTCACCTAATTCATTCGAAAAATAATTCTTAATGATGAATATTTCAAAACATTACGATACACTGAAGATTACTTTTCCTAAAAAGCTCTGCTCTGAAACGTATTCATTAGTAGTAGTACTGTAACTGTTATTTATTCACTACAATGTATTTTGCATCGATTATGAATCGAGCATTTATGATAATTGAGCTTCTTTTAATAGCATGTCAAGTTAATCTCTCGATTGCAATAAACATCTGAATGCAAAAGGTTGGTAATAAGTAGTTTACGTAATTAATGTCTGTTCACACGAGAGTGAAACTGAGGTTGCGTGCACATTCTTCCTGTTGTCTTAGCATCAACTCGTGCGCAAGTCAGTCTCATGCATCATTTCCTCTTTAATTCCAGTGATTGTGTGACGTAACCATTGCTCAACGACCGTTAGTCAGCTGGATACAATTGTTTTCTGAATATCTGTGGGTCAATTAAGTAGAAGACAAAGCTCCGAGCTTACAGATGCATCATTGGCAGTCCATTACGTAACGTCTCTATATTCAGACACGTTATTATAAATTATGTATGTTCTCTTTTTATGTATTTTGTTAGATCATGTCGCTGTCACTTTTTGCAGTGTTATTGATAGCTTGTGTCGAATCATAGTGTAGTATTTGTACTCAGTTTAAGCTCTGAATCATTGTTGACTTTCCACAAGTTTAGGTCGTGCCCCGTTTTTTTATGCCTTTTTTATTTCTTACTTGATTGTGAGTTGTAGTGTGCAGGCATAGAGGATATTAGAATGGAAGGTTAAGGTAAAGAAAAAACGAGTTAAAAAATTAAATAACTTTTAATTAAACAGACAACAATAACTTAGCCTATAACCTATTTACAATAACAAAACTTGTACTATATAGCACTGGATACACGATCCAACGGCGTCTGAGGACTATGACTTAGTTGGTTTATTAATACTACGGAGGTGGTTACTTCCGTTTGTGGTAGGGACCGCCGCCGTGGCCTGCCCCTATGGCGTTTGTGTAGCTGTCACCACCGAAGCCCCCGCCTCCGTGACCTCCTCCGTGACCCCCACCGATGTCTCCTAAGCTGAAGCCGCCGTGTCCGCCACCACCGCCGTGGTCACCTCCCGACCCGTGGCCGCCGAAGCCGACACTGTAGCTGTCACCTCCTCCGAACCCGCCACCCCCGTGACCTCCGCCGATACTGTAGCTGTCACCGCCGCCGTGGCCACCACCATGACCGCCGCCACCTCCGCCGAGAGAATCAAAGCTAACAGTGGAGTAACTGTCGTGTCCGCCGCCTCCTCCACCCCCCCCGTGACCCCCGATGCTGTAGCTGTCGTGTCCGCCGCCTCCTCCACCGCCCCCGTGACCCCCTATGCTGTAGCTATCGTGTCCGCCTCCTCCTCCACCGCCGCCGTGACCCCCGATGCTGTAGCTGTCGTGTCCGCCGCCTCCGCCTCCTCCACCGCCGCCGTGACCCCCGATGCTGTAGCTATCATGACCTCCACCGCCGCCGCCTCCTCCGTGACCTCCAATGCTGTAGCTATCATGACCTCCACCGCCGTGACCACCGAAGCTTCCTAGACCAGAACTGCCATGTCCTCCCGATGAGTATCCACCTCCAGCTCCTCCACTGTAACTATCATGTCCTCCGGAAAAGCTGCTACCGTGGTCATCATGACCTCCTCCAAGTCCACCCCCGCCGAATCCTCCGAAACTAGCACTAAAGCCACCTCCATGGCCTCCGAAGCCTCCGCCTAATCCACCTCCGAATGAGCCACCGTGTTCATGTTCATCGTGTCCACCGCCACCGCCTCCTCCGTGTCCACCTCCAAATCCACCTCCGAATCCGCCCCCAAATCCGCCTCCGAAGCTACCGCCATGGTCATGTTCATCGTGGCCACCGCCGCCACCGCCGTGTCCACCACCGAAGCCGCCGCCGAAACCACCGCCAAAACCACCGCCCAGGCCTCCACCGTGACCGTGATCATCGCCTCCGTGGTCGCCTCCAAAGCCTCCACCGTGGCCGCCTCCGAATCCACCGCTACCACCGCCGCCGTGTCCACCGCCGAGGTCATATCCTCCGTGTCCACCTCCAAAGTCGCCACCGCCGTGGCCGCCAAGGTCACCACCGCCTCCAAAGTCACCACCTCCGTGTCCTCCGAAGTCACCGCCTCCGTGTCCTCCCAAATCACCGCCTCCGTGGCCACCCAAGTCGAAACCTCCGTGGCCTCCGCCAAAATCATGTCCTCCATGACCACCGCCGTGTCCACCTCCGAAACCGCCGCCATAGCCGCCGCCTCCTCCGCCGCCGTGTCCGCCGTGGCCACCGCCACCATGGCCTCCACCGCCTTTCAAGTAATCGGCAAATCCTCCGTGTAAATGTTCAACGATGGATCCTCCGTGGCCGCCGCCTCCACCGCCGCCTCCATGGCCGCCTCCATGGCCGCCTCCATGGCCGCCCCCGTGTCCGCCACCGTGTCCGCCGCCGCCGCCTCCTCCGTACCCACCGCCGCCGCCGCCGCCGTGACCATGGTCATCATGGTGCTCGTGTATCACCACCTCTTTAGAAGAGTGGTGCTCTTCAGGTATATGCACCCGAATATGAACGCTGCAACAAACAGAAACATTCATTGGTACATATTCTTACAAACAACGAGAGACAGTCTGGGTATAAACTATGTTCGCATCAATACATGTGCTAGAGCGCCGACACACAAACAATAGGAACGTAAATGAGGAACAATAGATCGCATAGCAGCAGGTCAAACGTGGTACAGTGAAAACTTAGTGCAAGGGTAGGTCTATCATTAAAACACAATAGCTCGGTTTTCACCATTTACCGCAATGAAGAAGCGTGAGAATCGTTATAGAAATCTCAACCAAATTGCTCCATCCACTATATTTTTTGCGGTTCCATCGTCTTGTAGCGTAACTAATAGTTTTATCACTGATAGCACCGCGCACAAACTTGTGTAGATATGGAGAAATCTTTTGATATAAGGGAACATAATAATACTAACTGTTCATGTCCACCAAAAGTCGCCAGGCAGACGCCAACGCTAGCCAGTAGGAAGCAGCTCAGCTGAAATTATAACATTAAATATTCATTTAGTTTTGCATAATTCCCATAATTATATTACATGTTTACGAGTGTACCCTGATCCCTCATTACTGTGCGGATATGTTAAGTATGAAAATGAAAGTGGTCAGCGCAGTTTATGTGCAGATGTAGTCTGTTATAATAAACTCGTCAGATGTGAGATAGTGCAGGTGCCCATAACAATTGCGTTACGTAAAGCTGCAGTCCGCAATCAAAACTCTCTAATGAGACCTTATGAATCCGTCCACATGGATTAAACAAGTTTCTCTCTAATTATTTTCCTTAAAAGAATGCTTATTAACAGATTACATAACGGAATGTTTTGATATTTTTTTTTCACTAGCTGTTTATGATATTCAATTAACAAACAACAGATTATCATTAATTAGGTGTATTAAATCACTGCTGAACCACGGTAGCACTAAGGTTGAACTGGTGTCGGTAACTTGTCACTTTTTTGACCGATATGGTCGATAACGGGAGGTCACAGTAATGGGTGCATGTGATCGTACGCGTCCGAGGTTCGCTCTCGTCCGGAAGTGTTCGCAATCTCGCACCAGGAGAGATGTTACTCACGGCTAATCGGGAAGCCATGCTGCGTGGGATTGAAGCTACTCAGAGGTCGCCTTCTCGCTTCTCTGATGCTGACGGAACGAACGAAACTACTCTTATGTGCTGCCTCCATCGAGTAAGCCTTTTATATGACAGTGAATGTACACAACCCCTACTCCATGCGATTTATTTTATATTGATAATATAACTTTGTAATTAAAATTTTGTCTATTTGAAGGTATTATGCCAATTTATGCTTGCAGAATTTCTTCCACACACGTTTGTGGTTTTGGCCGGTGTAATTGTTTCTTGAACTAGATGCTGTGAACACGATTATCTTGACTTTTTTTTTTATTTCTGTAATGAATCGCGTTGTTTAATTACCTTTAAACACGCCACTGACATCAACATTTTTGGTTCGAGAACCCAGTTCCAAAAAGATTTATTAACCTGCTCTACTTTTCTGAGATTAAAAATTAAGTCTATCAATGCAATTGGTAAGACGGTAGGTGTTCCTAACATTAAAATAAAGGATAGGCAGGATACAAAGCCAGGAGGAATCCATCCGTAACCTGAATAATCAGGAGTAATCATTAATACGATCGAATCGCACATATAACCACGTAATTATTATGATATTAAGATAGTCCGGCAATCCGAGTCCAGTACGTTACGCAACCAGACGTAACCATGAATGGAGTTCTCCCATAAACGCTTTGTGTAACATAACAGCTTGTTGTACCTATACATTATGTGTATGTATAATGCACAGCTTTTCATGTGGATTGAATGTCCGCTAGTCACGATTTGTGATGATGATGTGGACTTATGACTTCTACGCTAAACAAAACTTTTGTTCGAGACGATCGGAAAGTGTCTGGAAACCAAAAGTAATAAGAGAAATAAACTACCAGCACTACTGCACTAATTTGTGCTAAATGTTCCCGCAACAGAAACTTAATATATGTATGTATACGTGTCTCAACGTCACTTATCTTATAGTAGGTATTCCTACAGCTTGCATTACTTTTGTAACCTTCATTTAAATCATAAATTCAGGCTGGAATTTGTGTACTTAAATGACCTATTAAGTTGGTAAGTACATAGGTAATTTGAAACAGTGAAGATATCGTTCATGTATTGTCAACCACGACAACATGGGAAATAAACTATTCTTGTCCTAGAAGAACACACTAAAAAGTTGTTGCAAAAAAACTTCCGTTATTGCATAACGTTATATAATTAACAAAATAAGCAATATTTTAAGCTTGTTTGTTCTCTTTTCAAATTCGAAAACAATGCGAATATGGTATTTTTGTGACATATGACACGCGTGACATTAAGAGAATGGAGAGTCTTTGACAAAACTCTGTAGAATTACTGGCCTTTCAAAGAACTGACTTGGATGCATTCCGATAAAATGTAGGGTACACAATCATGAACCGTGACTTATCATCGATAGCATCATTTTGCTTAGCGATGTCATCAGCTCCTCAAAGGGCTCTTTATGAAGAAGCGCATCCGGAGAATTAAAACATCACAATAGAATAAACTACTTCGGCAGCCCGGCAGTCAAGCTATAGTTGCAGAGTTCCGGTTTCAAGCCGGTGTGATATGCACATACTACATCATAATATTTCTTTTATTTTAGGTATAACCAATAAATGTATGTAACTAACTGAACTCTTTATATCTACTAAACCTAATATAAGTACACAATATGTATATACAAAAACAAAATACACTCAGGCGTCGAAGAATTCCTCCGCATCGCTGTCATCCGGAAACATGCCCAGAAGGCTGGCAGCATTGACACGTTGAATGACAATGCTAATTCTTCGGGCAAAGAACGAGTCAGCCCTTTGGTCACGCAAAGTTTCGATCAATCGGCGAGATATGTCTTTGAACATGATTTATTATAATATTATAGCTTCGCTGTAAGGCCCCCCTGGAGGACCGACATCCTCGTGAAGGCCACGGAAATCCGCTGGATAGGAGGGGCACAGGACTGGTTGATGAGGCAACACTTGGAACAGGCCTATGTCCAGCAGGGGATGTTTTTCGGCTGAAATAATGGTGATGATGACAGCTTCGAATCTAGGATGGTAATTACTCACCCGAGCGATGACTTTGGTATTCTGGCACGTAATTCTCATTGAATCACATACAAAAATATAATATATCGTCCTATTATTGTGTTGATGAATGTGCCGTTGACATGTTCTGCAGTGTAGTGTACGGATGGATTTTCAGCAACTCTCTGCCACGTAATTTGCAGACGTTTCAAGGAAAAATTTAGATCACACTAATACATGAGTGGTTTTGTGATCTCGAGATATTATAAAATCTAATGCCAATGTGCACTACATGCTAGTGTTATTCTGTAAAAACTTATCGAGGAAAACAGATTGTTAAGATAACTTGCTTGTATTTTCTGAAGCGTGAAGCAGGGGTGTATATTTAGGACACGCATATGTCGCCAATTATATTTAATCCCCACGTTATTGGGGAGGAGCCTATTGCTATCAATCGGGCGCAAATCAGGTTATAGTCTCGTTAGTTGACACACATATATCCTGCACACGCGTACCTACTCCTGATTATTTTGGATTAATATTTGTCAACCACCGACCTCAGAAATACAAAAAACCGGTGAGAAAAACAGTGTGAGTCGGACTCACACGAAGGGTTCCGTACCATAAACTGAAAATAAAAATACGTTTATTGTATGGGGAGCCCATTAATGTTTAATTTTATTTATTTTTATTATTTGCGGCAATAGACACACTGTCAAAATTTCAACTATTACGGTTCTTGAGATACAGCCCGCTGACAGACGGACGGACGGACGGACAGCGGAGGTTTAGTAAGTAATAGGGTTCTGTTGGTTACCCTTTGGGTACGGAACCCTTAAAAAGATCACCTTGCGCCCTTAGCTTGGGTACCTTTGCAGAGTCTGTAATGGTTGAACGCCCCCAGGTGTGACAAATGATTTGCTTTAGAGGCAACCACGAAGATGAGAATGGTTGTTATAATTAAATGTATCCCCTACAATAAAATCGTATTTATACGTAGATGTAAGGTAAAAACTACTGATATACTAAAGGGTTCTTCCTATAATGTTTCCCACTACTGCGCCCAAAGGCCTCCACTCTATGAGATGAAATTGGCTGTAATCCACCTCACGGGTTCGAACCCGCGACCTGCAACTCGTAAGTCGAGACCGTAACCACTGTTTACTGGGCCACCACTGCTATAACTAAGAACAACTTAGCTACTGAAAACTCCTCGCATTTGTTGCATAGGTACTGTAGCGTAAAAAAAATGAAAAACACACATTTTTATGCTAAATACGTTTAATTTTGTAATTAATAAAAAAGCCTGAATTAAATTATAAACACAAAATTAGATAAAATAAGTAAACACTATATCAAATGATAAAAAAATTTTGAAGGTATCCGTCTAATTTTAACATATGTACATAACCTAAATATGGCACAGAAACCATTACGTTTATGTAAATTTATAATTAAACTCAGGGATTTTCACGTCATTGAAAAATCTTGTTTGTGCTGCAAACAAGATTTTGCAATGACGATTTCAAGATTTTGTGGTATTGAATTGATTTAAATAAAACAAAGTTGCCTTCTTAGAGAACCAATATAAAACCAAAAACCTTAAAGTAAAAAACCTTATCAGTTTATTTCTATTCATCCCTCCGTTCAGGATTTACGTTTGACGGTATTCGATGGAACTTTATAAATAGTTGCTTCATTACACTTACCTACCTTATAAAATTTCCTTAGCTATTATGACAATCCCATAGCAAGGTAGCTCTCAATAAGGTCAAGGACGTTACATACTGGACTACAAAGACATACAAAACACTACGACTGTACTGGTAGAGTTAACTTACCCGAATTAGGTCTAGAGAGAGGGGCCATTCTTAGAGAGATACAGCTTGTGGCATGCTGCCGGGCAATAGTGACCCCTCTGACCCAATCTTCCGTTTCGCGAGTACTTATACAGGCATAACCAATCAGCTAAGATTTTCACCATTAACTTGCTTTTAAAAAATAAACTTGTGGATTCTGAAGTAAGTACCATATTACAAGTATGTGCTCCCTGTTCTTGAATTTTTTTTATTTTTATTATTAGTGATGGGCTTGCTCTTGACTCTAGTCAATGTCAGATATGACAGAGACAAAGTCTACGATGGAGCGAGCTTACCCAGAAGGAGCCTGTTCACTCTAACTTTGAAGAGATTAGGGCTGTAAGCTTTTGGAAACACAGACGCAGGCAGAGAGTTCCACTCCTTTGCTGTGCGCACTATAAAAGACGTTTGGAAACGCTTAGTGCGAATTGGTGGAATAGCTACAAGGTAGGGATGGTAAGACGCAGTGCGTCTGGATGTCCGATGGTAGAAGGGGGCCGGTGGGATGAGGTCGTGGAGTTCTTGGGCACACTCACCGAAGTACAATCTGTAGAAGACCGATAAGCAGGCAACCTTACGGCGATGAGCCAAGCTATGTAGCTTGGCATCCACCAGTTTAGCGTCACCGATGAGCCTCTTAGCTCTGCGTTCCACCGAGTCAAGCGCGGCAAGCTGATACTTAGCTGAGCCATCCCAAAGGTGGCCACAATACTCCATGCAGGATCGGAATTTAACCATGCCACGTTGTACTGGAATCGGAATATGGATAAGCCTGATATGTAGTAGGTAATAGATCGATTTGCGCGCCGTGCAATAATAGTCGTTGTTCACACCCCGCATGTCGTGAACCTCGTGATAGCTTAGAAAGAGGAACGAATTGAATATCTCGACCTATCCCACGAGATTGTCGATATGTGGAGTGAGAGCTGACATTGTGGTGATTGTCATTATACTGAAAATGGATTGACGGTCGAAAACCTCCAAGCCAAATAAACGAACTAATATGAATTGTTTTATTGGATTCAGTGTTTTACAGTTACAGATGGGTTATCTGCCGTGAGCGACGAGCAGTAAAATAAGTAGACCAACGTTGGTCCTGGATTGCTAACACTCGAAATTTGCCTGTAGCCTGTAGGCTTGTCACTTGTGATAATAGTCCGTGTTACAGAAACTATCACTCAAACAGTCCGTGTTACAGAAACTATCACTCAAATACTAGATATCATTATGATAGTCTTACATTTTGATGACGGCCAGTTCTCGTGGACCCCTATTTACTTTTCATGACCCCATTCAAGACCCCCTAGAGGCCCCTGGACGTCCAGTATTTCGTACAAAATGCATATGCAAAAAAACAAGTTTATAATTGAATAAAACGGTATTGCATGACAATGATGTCATACCACGTTATCAAAGGAAAAAAAATAACTAATGTTAGAAAGTGACTTCCCGTATGTTTTGAAAGAACCACTTTGTAAGATCAACTTAATACCAACCCACTTTTATGTACTCGTACCTATATAAAAGTGGGTAGGTATCTATGAACATGTTAGAATTTTCACTCATGTTTACTTTGACAATGTACACAGCTATGCTTACCTGTATATTATAACGTCTTAACAAGATGTCCATTTAATTATGAATTTTTAAATTCACACGTACAAGGTCATAGTCGTTATTTTTTTAAAACACGCTTCCTTATCTTTCGTTATTATCGTGGAATAAGCTTCCTATGTTTATACAACCAATTTAACAATGCCAAAATACCTATGTGTCTTAAAAATATTAAGATCAATTTTTATAACAATAACTAGCTACCTACAACTACCCTACACCTACCCTACACCTACCCTACACCTACCCTACACCTACCCTACACCTACCCTACACCTACCCTACACCTACCCTACACCTATCCTACACCTACCCTACACACCTACCCTACACCTACCCTACGCACCTACCCTACACACCTACCCTACACCTACCCTACGCACCTACCCTACACCTACCCTACGCTTACCCTACGCCTACCCTACGCCTACCCTACGCCTACCCTACGCCCTAGTGATTTCTTAGCCAAAAGACCATTTCATAAAGTAATCTGCATTATAGTCCTCATAATGACGTAGGTACTAGACTCTTCAGCTTTATTATATTAGTATAGATTGTGAATGTGAGGACTTCGGTGTATTACTCGTAACATGTGGGTTTTTATGATCGTCTGGCATTTAGAGAAGGTACTTTATGCTGCTTACCTGCGAAACATGCTTACACTGTCTGGTAAGGTCCAGTCAAATCTGTGTGGTGCTTTCTTCAAATGTCTACCTCAGACCTACATGGTTCTCCTATTATCCGTCTACTACATTAATTGTATGAACTTAAAAAGAGACTTCGACCTCTGAACTTGTGTCGGTGTTTCCTTATGAGTAGGTAGCTGGGAAACACTGGCGTCATCTAGTTTAATTTGAAAACAAAGTTTGAAGTGTAAAAGTGCTCGTTCTTTGCTTGGGCAAAGAACGAGCACTTTTACACTTCAATCGAGATGCTTTTTGGGCACGTTTTCGGTTTACACCTGAGTGTATTTTGTTTTTGTTTATTTATACATCATTATTGTGTTAGGTTTAGTAGATATATAAGTAAGTTAGTGCACTAAAAATAAAAATAAAAAATGGTGTTTAAAATCAATTTTCTCAAACATGCTTGGTTTGAGCATTATTTTGACAACCTTCTTCGAGATAAATCGAAATTGCTGTACTGGCCAAATAAATGCGAGCAGCGGCCGGAAAAAGTTTTATGAAAATCCATATCTGTCGTGTTTTAGCGGCCTAATTAATTACAAGGTAAACTCATATCTATCGTGTAATTTAAAAATGGAACGATCTTTTACTTCGGAACATGCAACCAAGTAACTTATAAAAGGATTATTAGGTTATAAATAGAAAGCTTTTTATTGAAAAAAAAACAAATCAACACGCGGGAAAAATTATTGTTGTTCTTTGTTCGTCATTGATTAATTTACTAGGTACTACTTAGTTTTAATTTCCGTGCATTATTTGAGAAAAGTACTATACAAGCCTTGGCCACAACTAGGCATTGATGGACTTACGTATGTGTGCCTCGGCTTCGCCTCGGACCACATTTACACGTTCGTACATCAACGCCTCTTTTGCTGGCCGCTTCAGTAATGTACTATTTATGTTATTCCAGTCAGTCAGCCTTGTCAGTCTCGCAAAATCTCGAATATGGCTTGACCGATTTTAACACATGTACATATTTTTTTTTATTTATTTATACTAGGGTTTGCGAACAACAAAAAAAACTTAAAAATCAAACGAATTTTGGTAGTACTTAAGTGCCTACTGCCGTTCACTAGGTTCTATAGTGCAAAATAAATACTTAAGTACCTACTATGAATAGCTTCAAAGGCTCATACAAAATAATAACGTTAGTCACATGAGGTCGTTTCCTTCCATTGCTTGTTTCTAAGATCTGCGATAAGTAAGTTGGTGCTTGTGCCGCGTGAGATTCAGCTAAATAATAACAATAATGAGCTCGTCAAAAAGAAAGCAACATTTATGATAATTACCAAGGCAAGTAGGTTTATAAGAAGGCTAGATGCTAATTCAATGCATTATTATTTTTCTCACATGAGCGTTTTGACACAATGGACTGAGTTGCCGCGGGCATCTAGGTTCTTCCTATGTAAGTTCTTCCTCAAAGGCTTTGCTAAAAAGAAAGCATTCGTGAGATCAAAATTTATGACTGATACGTAAATGTACACTATTCATATATTATGTAACAGACACACATAACCCTAGTCCGTCGAGTTTACTTATCACTCGACATTTTCTCGGAGAGCTTAGTGGTAAAAGTGCTGCATCTCACATTGTTACATCATGATGTGCATTGTGGAAGTTGAGCCTGGCCATAGAATCACTGCACAAAACAAATTAATAAAGTTAATAAGGTAATAAGCAGCATTTTTTAATCAAGGCATTTTTAAATAACAATTTATTAAGAAAAAGTGCATAATATTATATACCTAGTCTGGTTATTTCGCAATGCGGAACAATTAGCCGCTATAGAAGTAAAGTAATCACGACAGCCGAGATTTTGAGCGGATTAATGGCTGCAGATATTTAAATTGGCAAGAATGTAGAAGCCTGTATAGGTAATCTGCGTTCAACCAATAGGTCATCAACCCACGCCAACGCTCTTATGAGGCAATGGACGAATCGTTATAAATAATTGTTATGGAATATGATTTCGACATCGTGAAAGAGTTGGGTCTTGAGCCTCAATGGTTGCCGTACTAATTGGTCGTTAGGCGCCGTGAAGGAGCGCATTAACAATAAATGGGGTGCTAACTGTTAACACATCAAAGATTCGACACCTCTTTGGGAACGCAGTTTAGTCACTGGATCTGCATGCATAATTTGATCGTTGTCAGTAGTGCCCACCCATCTGAGGACAACAGCTGCACCTAGTATCTGCGGTCCTACGCACCCTATCACCTTGTACCAGCCGGACGATTCTGTCGACATCGCACGGTGTTCACCCAGGCGGAGTGAACGACAATAGAGCTGTCATTCCATCTTATTTGTATGGTTTGACAACTCACCTGTCGTGCGCCCTGCCCGGGTGTTCACTTCGACATGTTTACAGAATCGCACTGCAGATTTCATAAGCATGAGTTCTGGTAACAGGACTTGATCACAATGGACCAGTGCCCTTGTCCATTACTACCTGGAAGCATAATCCTAACCTACTTACAGAGCACAGCCATCATTTATGGAGAGCTTGATATAATACAAACACGAATAAAGTAATTTGAACACGAAAAACATTAAAATTGTGTTTTTATTATAATAAAAATTAATGTCATTTCCTTCATTACTCTGTGAGAAAGCTACTTAGCCACTGAGCTTCAATAAAAATCAGAGACTTGATCATCACTGCCACAAATCATTAGGTAACATATAATTCACAGCAGCTCACCACTTAACTGTTACCTCCTTTGACATTTCCCTGACGGAAATTAACCTCATAATGATAGTCATGTTAATTCTTCGTCAATTCCGTCTTCATTTTACCTTTGACCTCGATTTGGAACGATTTCATAACGTACATTTTTAGCAAAGGAAATGTTCAATCATTCCAGTTAAAAAGTAATAGAAAACTTGAACATGTTTACAGTTATAGAAGACGTGCTGCACATGTTATTAAGTATTCAATACTGCAGCAGTCTACATATTTGGTATAGCTTGGTCAGCCTCCTTCAATAAGTCTACGGAGTGTTCAATTGATCGATATCCGCCATATTCACTTACCGAGCTGATGTGGCTGCCGCTACAATACATCAAGATGTACAGTGAGTTAAATATGACCCACCTTTGCATAAATGGTTTAGATTTTTTAAAATACGAATCGATATAATTTTATAATTCTTTTAATTTTCTTTTATATGTTGCTCAAATAAATAAAAAATATAGAAGAATTATAAAATTCGTGTGATTCACGCATAACTTATCTTTTTGAACTAAAATTTTATTTCTACAGCCATTACGGCACCTTATTCATTTGTCTCTATTATGTAATTAAAGTCAAAGGTTGATGTATTTAACGTACGGTCAACCCACAGCGCAGTTATTTTAATTAATTATTATGTAGATCGACGTGAACGTTGTAACCGTGCTGTACCTGCTCCGCCTTCTTCGAAAGTCGAGGCATAACATTCAATTTTATGCTGAAAGTAAAGTTTTACATACCAGCAATGGTCAATATGCGGTCACTGCTTCATGTTACCTAACCATTCATGTACCACATATTTACTTACTCATACAAAGCAAATAAATTATTTGATTGATTTATTTATTTATAGGCCCTCTGCTTAAAGCTCTCCGTTCATGAATTCACATTTTCTTAGAGCCACTAGGACAGTGTATACCTTAACAAGATAGCGTAACATATTTGAAGCTTTTAGTCGTTTTTTTTTCTATTAAAAAAAAGCCACTATTTTTTTTTAATATATTTTTCCCTGTTTTTATATCAGCCACCCAACATCACCCTTAAATAATGATCACACACTTCTGGAACACCCTCTATAAGCACATTCAGTACGTTGCGTTGCCCGCGTCCCTCCCCGACTTTTGCCTAACGAGCCAGCCCGCGCCGCAGAGCCTTTAGCTTTAATAACCCCTAAATAATGAAACGACGCAGCCTGTTGTCCCTTGCTGTCCCAAACTGACGCCGCTAAGCCGAGGTCGTATTCCACAGGGCATTCCCTTAGCGAGCGGTCAGTAGTTTTAGCTTGTAGCTAGCTTTGTTGCCTTGGCTGGGGGCCTTAAATTCATTTGAGGCCACCACAGGATAGTCCGGTTAATCAGTTGATAGCCCTTGCGTGTTAACTTGCTAGTGGTAATAAAGAAAAAAAAAAAAAACGCGACCTATATCCCGTGCGGGTATATGTAGCTACTTACTACTGAACCGATTAGAACCGATAGTGCTTGTGCTGTGTTTTAGACCTAAGATGTTGGTCCATCGCCTCTATATACAATACGTGATTGACCTAATATGAACCATCGTAGAGATTTTATCGGAGTATCATCAAATACATTTCAAAAGTCTTTATGATGACTAGAAGGGAAAACGTATAAATATAGATATTTAGAAATATCACAAAAGAATATACTCTTCAAATCGCGGTCAAGCGGTCACCATCTCACCACAAACTGAGTAGGTACTTGTGGGTCTGTAGGTATACACCTGAGTAACATCCGTAACTGTGCAACCTGATGATATAATCTGTGGGTCTTATAATCGGTCATCGATTCGATTCCCAGCTCGAGCAGTGGGTCGCGTAGGTAATACAGATGGGTTTCCGTTCCGCCAAATCAGAGGTGTCGGAAAGGTCATCGAATAAATACTAACAACGAACTTTGATACTTCTCATTTATTTAATGGCTAACATTTTGATCTTTTACCGAAAGAGTACTTAATAAAAAAAGTACCTATATCCACATTGATGGTGTGTTATATTGGTAAATTCTTTTGATAGGTTCTAAAGACTCCGTCCAGGCGCTGACTTGTGGAGCACTCCACTTATTTATCAAAGATCATCAATATAGAAAAAGAAATGCCACTTGTATAACCTTAAATGATCGGGGAAGAAAATAAGACCACGGTTGACATTAGTAATCCTATACTTACTGTAGCGTTCTGATGACAAAAGAAATGAAACACTCATTACGCTTCAAATACGTATAATTTTGGTAAACGAAAAATACTAAATTTGATGATAAAAAAAATAGGAAAATTAGTATATAAAAGTACAGAAAAAACAGGTATTGTGTGTTGTCGTGACCGTTAATCTTATAAAACAAAGATCTAACTTACTATACGAAAATCATTGCATTTTTAATTTGAGAAGGTTATAAAATTTACTAGACCGAATATCGCGGATTTAAAAAATACGGTTGCAACTCGTTTTATTTTAAACCCGGTAGGCCGGTTTCCTAAAGGATTAGTAACTCGTAATGATTGGTTCGCTCACAAGGAAAAAAAAGAAACGTTATTACATTAGTTTTAAAAGCGTACGATAAATGTCTTTTCACGCACGAAGTGGAGACAACCGACGTCAACCCAAAATGGGTATCGACAAAAGAATAATATACTCGGGTGAATATTTTGAGGTAAACCTCCCCGTCGTCCTCCTGACGACGGCTATGGGGCGCCTCTCCCGCAGTATCCTCTGGGGATATAGCCTTCCCTGCTACTGGCTTCTCGGGTGGCAGCCTGGGAACCTCGCCCGCTTAACAGCAATTTAAATCACCAGACCATAAAATTGGTAACCCGGTTTCTTGCTCAAACCGAAACTTCCTTACTCCAAAACATTCGACACTCCACGGTGCATCACAACACGGAAAAATAACCTGCAGCACGTTAAATGTGCCTATCGATTTACTCATCACTTCTTATCTACAAAACATAGATTTTGATGTGCACACGCGATTATTTCAAACTCCAGAATTTTTACAATTTTTATTTTCTCTTGTCTCCATATTAATCATCTCTGACATTCCAAAAGTCTCAACTCTGTCATTTTTTAAAAAATCACCACGGAGATTTGCGTCTCAAACAGAAAAATAAAAAAACATTTAAAACCTCCACCTATTTTTTGGAGTGATTTGAGGAATTATGTAGTGACCACACTGCATTACCCAATATTAGAACATTATTGATTGAGTAAAAGCTAACCTAGGTCATACAGCGCTATAAAGAAAGTCTGAAGCAGACAGGAAGTTCAAAAATGTCAGCCATAATAATAATTTCAACCATCCACACATTAGCATACCTGATACCCACTGCAATTATTGAATTGAAATTCTTAATAAAACCAAACCAATTTGCTATGGTGAATATTTTTTACGACTTATGTAATACCCAAGATCTGACAATACCAAATATCAAGTGTAAATTATCTAAATACGTCGTGAACTCGTGAAGCTTTGTCTATGAGACGAAAACCATCCACACATACGAATACCGAATTTCGGTCTTATTTTATTTAAGAGCGTAACGCCCTACGGCATTTCATACAAACTTTCAAGTCCTTATTTTTCGAAATAGATGAACCCTATGTTAATGAAACTTGATATGTATACGCAAAATAGTTACTAGTCTAAATAGTTACTAGAGAATATTTTCGAAAACGATTTCAGGGGGGAAAGATAGAGTGATTTTCCAATTTCTGTAGAAAACATAAAATCGCTCTCTCTCCCTCTAAACTCTTTTTCGAAAATGTTCTCTACATAGTTGTGGAGAACATTTTCGAAAAAGACGTGGATTATGCATACCAAGTTTCATTAAAACCGGTTCATTCATTTCGAAAAATAAGGACTTGAAAGTTCGTATGAAATGCCGTAGGGCGTAAACGCTCGCAAAAGTTAATGTACACACACGTTATAAACAAGTAGAAGAAACAGAACAAAGACAAGTAGGAGGAAGAGGTCCATCCTTGAGGTTACACGGCGCTTGCCAATGTCGCTCCATCGAGTCTCCTCGGTCCCGTTGTCACGGTTACGTAAAGGCAGTCTTGCCAAGACTGGCCAAGAGGCATCGTGTCACCCAGCTACTGGGTTGTGTACGTCAGATAAGCTGTCGCTCGATGTGAAATACTGGTACTCAGATGCATTTGGTTAGACTTGAAGGCGATCGCATCATAGTTGTGAATATGGCAATCCGATTGAAGGAAGTAGAATAAAACGAAAGTTTTTTTAAAGGTAGTGCTTATTTCTTTAGAAATCTTTGGAAGCTTTGGTCCTGTATATTAAAAATATAAATTATATGTTCATATTGTTAAGAAGGTCATCAAAGTCCGTTGGCGCTCGAGGTAGGTCAAATGACCATCCGATAACTTGTTTGTGAGTAAGAGCAACGTAACATCCAGGATACCTATAGTTACAAAGATCTCTCACTGTAGAATGGGCCATAGTTAGGGACTGTATTGTACCACCATGAACCAGTGCAGAATATACCGTTTTGTCCACGGTTCCTTACTTACTCTCACTCATTCTTCTTTCAATTATGTGCGAAAGTATTGTTTCCTATTCGGGTAGTTGAACATATTAATCGAAACTTGTTTCTTTCGGCCATCACCCGTCATCATTGCGGTTCATTGTCATTGAACTAACAGAAAATATGGCAAAAAAACCTCATTACAAAAAGAGCTATACGAATCGTTGAGGATGTTCGTGCGAAACTCGCTCTTACCACACTGCTTTAACAGACTTTAAACAACGGTACATCGCGAATCGTTTAATTTGACTTGGAGTTTGTGTTCATAACACAAATGATTATATGGCAGCGATTACGTGAGTTCACGTTCACTTTTATTTTTAGAGAGGAAATATCAGCTTCAGTGTTGCATAAGTTGCCCTGCGCCCGGAGCACGTGTGTGACCTTATCTCTAATATCAGGTTGACATGTTGTTGAAGCACATATTCCTTGATTTCTGACCGGAATAAACAAGAACGCTTTGACGTAAGAGTTTCAACTAAACATAATCAGGGTGGCACGTTCCGTTTGAGTCCATTTGAGTACGCTGAAACCCATGACTATGCCGCAACCGTTCCCAGCGAATTCTTGGTGTATCCTCAATCCTGCCTGTTTTATGCACTGTCCGTAACAAGAAACACACGGGGGCAAATAGACTGAACCCAAAATCCGAAATCAGCTCTTAGCTGGTCAGAACAAAGAAGTTTCAAACTTAAGTCGGTGTTTTAGCAAAACTGCGCAGATTTGTAGACTATGGACGAATGTTGTGGTGCGTAAAACTGGTCGCGCACACGGAGACAAAGTAGAAAGTTCCAGTGCACCTGTGTGCTGCACTCCGGAAATAAGGAAACGTGCAGTGTAGGGGCTCAAACAGGTTCCTAAAACTATATATGCACACGTTTTACTCTTACTTGATATCTGTGCCCTAATCATAACTGAGATACTCGCTTGTCTGCATCTAGATTATTTATGTTGCTTATTTTATGCAGATTACATTTGTGTCTGTATGTATTTTACTATAATTATACATACACAAAATAAAGTAAAATATACACTGTAAATTTTTTATTAAGAAGGTGCTTAGATGGTTCCGCTCTCGACTTCGTTCTCCTGTCGGTAAGCCAAAGAATGAGCGTACTTAAGTAGTCTATCAAATGGTCTCAGCCTATGCTCATTCAATATGAGAATGGTGGTCTGTTGTTGGGGCATGTAGTGGCACGTGACTTGACGTGTAAAAGTGTTATTTACAACCTACTTACAAAATAAATATCATTTAAATATCACAAAACTGGATAAAAAATAGACAATAACTAAGACTAGTTTGAACTTTTTTTATTAAGGTATAGACTAGGTTCATAGCATGTTCATAGTCTATTCCATAGAGGAAAGTAATATAAGGTCAGTTCAAAAACATCTGTCATTGGTTGGACATTATTCCCAAATAAATTTGAACAAATTCAAGTGGTGAAAAGTAAATGGATCACATATTATGATTTTATTTTAATGAGTGATGTGGCAGAGAGCTCAATGCGTTCTAAATAATTTATTTTTGGAAATTTTATTGCGAGTTATATTTTTGTCCGTGGTGTGCTTATGTCAGTTGAAGGCCCAGCCTTATATGCGGCACATCACAGAAGCTGAGCTACTGAGCGACTACAAACGTCCCCGCCACGAGTCTTACGTGCCAGCATGGGCTTTAGTATTATTAATAGTTTTCGTGCCCCTCTGTTGTATCTGTATCCCTTTTATGTTGACAAGAAACTTCGTGGACACTGTGCAAGCGCTACTAGCATGGACACTCGCGCTTACAATAAACGCAGTCGCGACAGAATCTATTAAGTTAATAGTAGGACGACCGCGACCCGACTTCTTCTGGCGCTGCTTCCCGAACGGCCAGGCGACGCCGGGCCTGCGCTGCACCGGCAACGCTTACGACGTCATGGAAGGCAGGAAATCCTTCCCCAGTGGACACAGCAGTTTCGCGTTTTGCTCTTTGGGGTTCTTGAGTATGTGGTTATGTGGGAAGCTCGGTGTGCTGTCTCGGAGCCGAGGAAATGCTTGCGGAGTGATTGTCTGCCTGGCTCCACTCATGGTAGCTAGTGCAGTGGGCGTGAGCCGAGTTTGCGACAACCATCATCATTGGGAAGATGTCTTCGTGGGATCTTTACTGGGTTTGACCATCACGTATTTTTGCTACCATCAGTACTATCATTCTCTAGGCTCGGAGAGTTCAGGGGAGCCCTATGCAGTGATGATCGATCACGAATTTTATAACGATGGCGATTTTTTTTATGAATGCCAAAATCAGTGTTGCTGTACAAGAGAGCTGAATGTTTATCTAATGCTCCACTTATGTAATAAGAACACTATAGAGAGCAATAAAAAGATCAGCTGAAGGAATCGTCGTTGTTTCATTGTACCTATTAGTACAAATTATTACATCTATCTATCTATATTAATTTTCGTATCGTACCATTATCTATAAAAAAAAACGGCAAAAAAATCACGCTTGTTGTATGGGAGCCCCACTTAAATATTTATTTTATTCTGTTTTAGTATTTGTTGTTATAGCGTCAACAGAAATACATAATCTGTGAAAATTTCAACTGTCAATCTATCTCGGTTCATGAAATACAGTCTGGTGACAGACAGACAGACGGACAGCGGAGTCTTAGTAATAGGGTCCCGTTTTTACCCTTTGTGTACGGAACCCAAAAAAAATACATACGGCTGAAGCCGGGGCGGGCCACTAGTTGTTGTTATTGTCTTACATGACTTTGTTGACAAATTCGAGTAAGTACTTATTTCAGCCTGGTCTATAATGTCAACAGCTCACCGTGCGGAGTGAGTGTGGAGTGAACTGTCATTCCATCTTGTTGGTATGGTTTGACAGCTCACATCATGTTCACTTCAGGTAAGTTTACACGGTGAGATGTTGACAGCCGGTCTATTCTGCCAACGTTTCACCGTGTAAAGTGGAGCGAGCATCAAGAGGACTGTCACACCATCATCATATATTTACTTGCATCAAAGTCACAAGTTGTTTAATCTACAATCAATGAGTGTCCTATTTATTGCGCATTAATGGTCAAAAACTCTAAACCCATTTTGTTTTTAACTTTACATTTTACCACACTAATTACAGTTCAGAAATTCAGGGTTTTTTTCAATGCCTTATTTTTGGTAAACAATAATGTAGGTACCTAAAACAGATATTATTGAATTTTTAAATCAGTTTTTCATTAACTCAACATTTCATTTTTAAAACTAATTACCACTAATATAAAACTTATAGATACTGACTGAATACAAGCTAAACGACGAAAAATTCGTCCACATCGCTGTCAACGGGAAAAGTGCCCAGATCACTGGCCGCATTGCCACGTTGAATGGCAATGCTGATTCGTTGGCCAAAGAAAAGGCCAGCCCTCTGGTCACGTGAAGAGTCGACCAACAGCTTGCAGATTTCACGAAAAACTTGATGAGCACTCGGACCCCATGGCCCTAATGTTTCAACCCCAAATGGCTCAAATACATAATTCCCAATAAGGTTGTTGTATTTGCGCCGTTTGAGATTTTCTGCACCCGCAGCAGCCAAGCGCAACCCGCCGTGCTAAGAAGGTGGGATGAAGGGTGTCGACACATGTTGCATCCCACACCAAAGGCCTACCCAACTTCCAAGGCATTATGGTCATCCCATCTGACCTCTTCCCATCGTCTCACGCCAAGCCATTTGTGACAAGAGTCCGACGGATGATGTCATTAATGCTGGCGTGTCGTGCTATCCGATCCACGCTTCTACTGCAGGAAAGGCCATGGTGTCCGAGGCAGTCGACTGCTTCACCACATTGACAGCGATGTGAAGCGCCGCTAGGAGCACCCAGACGCAGACATGTAGCGATCCGGAAGGTAGTGTCACTCAGCATAGTACCTATGTTAGGTGACGGTAATGCCTGTAGCCAGAGGCCCGACTCCCATTCACCCACAGCCAGCAGGCGGGCACGCTCAGCAGTGTTGGTTGACGTATTTAAGAGGTTATTCCGTACCAACACGCAGAGCGGCTCATCCCACTGTCTCTGAGAAAATGGGTTATCGGGCATTGCCGTATTCGGGCAAGCCATTTTCCAAGCATTCACTGTTTCGGTAAAGCACGGCACTTCAAAGTCAACCAGCGATGGAGCTAAAAATTTTGTGGTTAACTCTTCAGTGCTGCGGGCCGAAATCAAAAGTAATTTATTCAAATTAGGTTGAGTACCAGCACTTTTTGGACGTCAAAGTTCTACAAAAGACAGTCCCCCTACACCTACCCTACACCTACCCTACACCTACCCTACACCTACCCTACACCTACCCTACACCTACCCTACGCCTACCCTACACCTACCCTACACCTACCCTACACCTACCCTACACCTACCCTACACCTACCCTACACCTACCTTACACCTACCCTACACCTACCCTACACCTACCCTACACCTACCCTACACCTACCCTACACCTACCCTACACGTACCCTACACCTACCCTACACCTACCCTACACCTACCCTACACCTACTCGGTCAAGCCGTTTCGGAGGAGTATGGCAACTAACACTGTGACACGAGAATTTTATATATTAGATGTAGCCAAATATCGCGAAGCTTTCAAACTCAGCGTGCACTCACGCACGACAATCGTCTGTCATTTGAGCACAAGATACTGATAGGAATCTTTCAAATACAAAATAAACCCTACACTTCATTTAGAATTTATTTAGGCACGGAGGAAGGTTCAGGTATAAATAATTCAATACGGTTTTGTATAAATTGGCTGAAATAACTCGATGATTGTTGAAGATGTCGGAAAAAGTCATGCCGATTTGATTTTTTTTGAGGTTGGGAAATGTGTGGTTTGCCAAGCGAAGCGGGTTGCTAGATAACAATATGTGTTTACCTACTGAAATGTTTCAAATATTATTTATGTGTGTCTCTTTAGATAAGACTACTGGTACTTATCACCTTTCTGAACTTGAGGTTCATACATAAGAATTCAAAGCAGCTTGTTCAAAACTTACCTATCCTACAATACCTATGTACCACATATCCACACTAGCGCTAAGAAATCGTAAATGTGATTGTTTATAATGTAGGTAATAGGCAAAAGGCATTTCTGCCTAGATGCCATTTTTGAGTTGCCTTCAACAAGTTTCCCAATTATTTTTAATCTGTCTTCATGGTGAAGTACTTATCATAGTCTTCCAGCAGCGTTCATCGCCTAATAATATGGCGTTGTTAACCATCTGAGTCCGACTCCAAACATTCTATTGAAACAAAGAAGAGTCAATCAAAAACTTTTATATAAGGGTGGGTTATGTAGCATTATAATTGGCTCTAGGCTAGCATTTGGATCGGCCGCAGCCCTGGGTATCTAGTATTGATTTTGTCTGGGTTTTCCCGCCTTGAACCGCGCCTGCGCGTCGCGGATGTGCCACAATGTGCCACTAACAAGTCCAGTTTTGTGTCTCTGATGCGTACTTTGGCGCCAACGCTCCCCGGGTGTGCGAGTCTGCGTTTGACGCTTCAAACAAAGCAACAATTTGTTGCCGGCTCTTTAATATTATTTGTGCAAATACGAATTGTGTCGGTCACTGTTTATCATCTCCGGTGCAGCAATATTCATCTGAAGCTCAGGTAAAGACGTTGTTACTATTTTGTTATTATTTTCGAAAAAATATCAGTTACTTGCTTTTTTATTTTATTTTATCTAGTTTTTTTGTATTACATATAAGTGCACAGACTTAAGGTACACCTACCTTTTGAGAAATAGAGCGAATTTTATTTATATACCTACCTATATTATATTGTTTTTTTTTATTTTAGGTACTTGTTGTAATATTGCTGTTCGACTATCTTAACTTTAGCTGGCGGTTTGGTGATGTTCCTGTTTTTGGGTTGAAATAGATAAAATTCTGTACCTATTTCTTTATGTAGGCACACATAGGTACTTATACCTTAATAAATTGGTACTTAATGGTTTACTCTTAAAATATATTGTACAATATTAAAATGTCAGACTACTGTGCACACCAGCATTAGGTACAGGGTGCGAGTTCCGGAGCTTCAGGGATATAAAAGACCTACATATTTATTCGAGACGTTGTAAGGGATCCTATGCCCGTTTTCACAACCTCACACTAAGCAACACCCTAATGCCTTGATAAAAGCGCAATCTCCAACAGTGTTCTTTTATTTAGGCATCCGCAATTAATTTATGAGACGCCTAATGATAGTGAAAACGAGCTTATGACGGTGGTCATAGTCCGTAAGGGTCCCGTCCCATCGCCGACGGTTAGCGTAAAGCGAATGGAGCCAGCTGCTAAAAACACTAGTACCTAGCAATTGTTCTCCGCGCGTCGCTAAGCGAGTTTCTTCCGTTATAGCTCTTGTCAATGCTTCAAACAGAATGGAGGACAGATAGCAGGCAGATAACAACTATTAAAATGACTTCATTTACAAAGCGCTCCGGGCACGCGGCTGGTGCGTGGCGACGTAAATGTATGGGCTTAGGCCGCGCACCCACGACGCTAAGTATTTTTCGTTCCTTTGATGCCATACATTTTATCTTGTCAGCGCCCAGTCCGCGCGTCCTGCCCACTTCGAATATCAAGACCCTTAATAAGTAAATGTATATCTGTAACTGATACGGGACATACTGACGCTACTTCTATCGTAGGTACTGTCTGAAGCGAGTAACTATCCGATAGCGTCACTCCCTCGTCAGCGGTGGGATAGGTTCCTCAAACCTGTCAGAGACATGATTCCGAGTCCATAAGTACAAAGGAATTGTGGCTCAGTGGCAACGGTAGCGACTGACGCGTAGGTCGTGGGTTCGAATGCTGGAAGGCACTTTAGTTTGTGCTAGTATTTTCTTTCATCACCACTACTCTCAATCGGTTAAAAAACACCAAAACGTCATGAAGAAACCGGCACGTCCTCATCATCGTCTTCCTGCCCTTATTCCAAGTTACTTGGGAAACCAGCATGTCCTGGACCCAAATTCCGAAAATATACGACATCCACAAACGGGCATTGGGCCCCAGTGATGGGTTGTTTTACGTGAGAACATTAGGTACAGGCTATCTATTATATGTTATGCTAAGTCTCCCACATACTATAGGTAGGATTAATCCCCCAGAACGAATTTCAATCACGGTGGCCAATCTCCGTTGAGATTGCCCACCGTGATTGAAAATCGTCTTCCGCTCCACCCAGAGCTGAAGGAGACATTTGATGATTTCCCATCCATAAAAAAGGCCAATAGGTTAACGTGCTTCCCGAGGCACGGGGGCCTCACACCACTAACTTCCAAACTCCAGCCTGTAACTGAGAAAATCCTAATGGAAAAACCCAATTACACTTTTACCCGATCTAAGAATCGAACCTTGGACCAAATCATGCAGGTGCGCTTGCAGCCACGAGAGCTACGTACGGCCGCGGGGTATACACATGTAGACTCCTTTCGCTATACCAGGACAAATTTGATACGTTTAAAGCCGCTGATAGACCTGAGCATTCACTCGTAATGAGCATTCTAACGAATGTTCTTTTGTTTAAAATAAACAGGAGGGTTTTAGCGACCATTCTAGCGAGCGTTCTAGTGAGCATTCTAGCGAAAGACAAGAGCTTTTGGCCGAGCCGAGCAATTTTGTTTATTGTTGTTTATCATCTTCGTGAAGAGTTCATGTTTCGACGAGCATTTACTAGAGCGCTAGAATGATCGTGAACATGTTCGTTGCGTTATTTGCTCGGCTCTGTTCGTTATTTAAGTCGACAAATTTATCGGCGAATGATCTGTTACAAGTGAATTATGCTGAAGTCTATCAACCCAAGAGACTACTGAGAGAATAATTCAGTATTTACATTAGGCATTTCAACGTTTTCAGATTAATTCAACAACAATGAACCAAGAAAAAATAACTTCCGTAGTTGCGCTTCATAATTTTATGACAAAACTACATGGTGCACCAGTATATGCTTGGATAAGCAAGGTACCTACAAATATTGTAGCGGTTTTTAATATCTTGTCATTCATAGTCATCATGGTTTTCTCATGTTATGTTTTTAACACATCAACTATCTATTTTACTAATGATTAAACTTAACACTTTAGTTCTTATCTTATAAAATATCAGAAAGAAGACTCAGTCAAGTTATCTGATACACACAAGTACCAATTGTCTCAATTACGTACATAAAATCAAATTATATATCTTGCAAATTTTTAAAATATTCGAAAGTAATCCCTGCTTAGTTCCCTAGTAATATTATAAATACGAAAGTAATTCTGTCTGTCTGTTAACACTTTCACGCTAAAACGGTTAAACGGATCGTCATGAAATTTGGCACATATAGCCTGGGATATGGAGAAGGACATAGGCTACTTTTTTAAGCGATAACCGGCATCCACGCGGGCAGAGCCGCGGGCTAGTCCCTTATAATTTCAAATAGAACTGACTATTATTTGAAATTTTAACAAATTCACAGTGCCAGTGCAGTAGCAAATCCTACCAAAAAAGGGTTCCTCAGTAGGTAAGATGAATTTGAACGAGATTACTTTTTGGTACCTGCAATGGTTTGCGTATGCCAATATAACTTCTGTAAAATCCTAAGTGATTGACTGTGTGCATAGCTGAGGGCGGTGCAAGAGCGAGCGAAAACAACTCGAATGTTCTTGGACCTGTCATCATTTAGGTTTTCTTTTCAACTTTCTCATTCATCAATTATTTGTGAAAGTTATTTCCTGGACTTTTATAGAAGAAATTTAAGAGCTATGAAAATAAGGATGCAAGAGCGAGTGAAGCGAGAACAGAAATTTTAGCATCTCAATTCGGGTTTATTACTACCGGCTCATTTTTACCTACTGTCAATCGCGGAACCCGTAGGTAGCATTTGTTACAGTTACACCTTACATTTTATTACTACTGCGGCTCTAAATTCTAAATTGATTATTCATTATTAAATTTAAATAGATAAAAGAAGAATTATAATCGTCTACATGGAATCAATTCAATTTTATAGACGAAGTGAGCGTACTGAAACTTAATGCGTGAGACAAATTCTGACTATATATTATATTGTTATTACGTGCAAATTTTATTTTAATTCATAGTCGTTTTGTTTTGACCTGCACGGGGCCACTTTACGTAAGCACCAAACCAAATAAAGTAGTCCTACCCAGGGTTGTCATTCATGTCATCCATGTATCATTGTTATAGTGTGTGTTGTGTAGCGCTCTTCTGCATTTAGGTTTCGCAGCCTGTTTCACCATCTCCAATCATAACAATCATGAGTTCTGACACATCTTTTAATTTCTATTATAAACATCTTATCCTAACACTGTTTAACAGGCCTTCAATGTCCTTCTAGAGCATTCGTTGTTTTACATGTTTCTGTGTTTGTGAAAAACTTTTTTTGCATGTTAGTAGGTATTTCTGGATGTTTTTACTTTGTGTGGCGTCTGTTTGTGCAGCCCAACAACTTTGGCTACTTAGGACTGTAGTCGTATCTCACTCAGTTACCGATCAGTAGGGAATATTTCAACACCATTTTCGGTAAAACGCTGGGACTACGGTAACGCCTCAAGTATTGCGACTACTGCTTACGGTAGGTACTATCGAACGTTTTTTTTGATACAGTAGGTACCTACAGCTTCTTTTAAGGATTATTCTTTTATTTGTAATTTCACAAACCGTTTATACATTCAAGCTGCTGCATCTAGGTAACTAGAGACAGCGTTTTACCATTATTTCATATGCTAATTTCTAATCTAATTAGAATCGTAAACTTGTAAGCTTATGGTTGCGCTGCGGGTGCAAAGCTGGCACACCCTGAATCTAAACTATTATGCATTCTTGTTCATATCTGTTAGGCTTTACCATCCAATTTCGACGGCAGAGGTAGGTATTTGAGGGAGATCTGAGAACTCTTCCAAAGTCAATGAAGTGGATTTGCTCGCACCGTCTCGCACTGTGATATGATTGGTTGAGCTTCCACCGCATTATCATGCATATTCACTGTAGCCTCTTGCACTGTTTGCTAGCACAATTCTGGGAATATTGATTATCAAGCATAATAATACTGAGAGATATTTGGTGTAAGTACTGATAAATTTCCCTGCAAAACGAGAACGGATTAGCTAGATCCTACATGGTATATTTTAACCAAAAGTAATATTATTATAACTTATTTACTTTTACTACCTACTTGTGTTTTTTTTCACAAGCAAAAAGTATCGGTCCGGAACTCTGGGATCTACTCTCTAAGCCCGAATTCCGTAGTTTCGGCCTTAGTGTCGGGCGTTTTCTACTGCGTATCACTTACGGACTTACGATTAGTCCCAAACCCGGACTAAGAATGAATTACAACACAATTAGCAGTTGTTGCAAGGCTTCGGCCCAAATACTTAAGAAAGTATTTGGGCCGAAGCCTTGTGATACCTACGGTTATCGGATCGGCGACTTAGTTGCGTAGGGGAGTAACCTTAGGTAATTAAGAGGCATGGTATAGGTACTATACCCAGTGGTGTGCTTGTTTTTTTACAGTTTGGGAAGGCGCATAAGCCGCTGCTTTCGGTTTACTTGCCGAGCCATGGAGGATAAAGTGATCGCTACGGGAAGCTCCAAGAGGGATGCGAAACTTAACGTTGCGAGGTTGATGCTCGAACAGCTGTCTAAGCGTGGATACAAAGTGCCGGCTAAATTTGCGAGTCCAGACGCAATGGACATTCTTATGGTAAAACACTGAAGAATGCCAATTTTCTATTTTCAAGTTTAATTTCCTGGGATTCATAGATAGATACTTAACTAAACCTCCTTATATTTATACATAAAACAGCTAAATATAAAAATGAAGCCGCTGTAGGTATATAATATTGACCTAGGTTATATTGACTAATGTGTGTGTTTTTGTAGGAGAACGCGGGCCTATCCACTCACAGCTTCGTCGTTCTTGCCAAAGAACTATGTGAGCAGTTTCGACTGGATCCGGTCGAGTACCATGTGTACGAAAAACCAGGCAGCAAGCCGAAATTCTTCAACGTGAAGGCTCGCATCGGGTACGTCGAGCGTATCGCTTCCGGCCCTTCAAAGAGGATCGCTCAGAACCTAGCCGCTGAGCAGATATACTTACATCTGACCAGTAAGCTGCAACCACCCGATTTTCATGAGGTAAGATTCCTCTTTTTATACAGATAGCTCCGGTCGTACCTACACATTCGTATGGTTTCAGTCGATATGCGAGTATGTTCAATCAATTATATAAGTCACTTTATATGGAATTATTTTGAAGAGTGTACCGTTGTACAGGATGTGGTGCTGTACCGCGCCTACGAGAGGGCCATGGCGCTGACGTCTGATGAAGATACCACTGATACTGAACTCAGTAATCAGGAGGAGCTGCGTAAGTTCTTCCAAATTTCTATCCAATAACTTTATGCCAAATACAATTAGGTACTTACTTATTCCTTGACAAGGTTTGCATCCACTACGTCGCGCTCTTGCGCAGTCCGGTGGAAATCGTAAATAGTTAACGGTGTTAATTAAGTATATGAATATACACACTTTTGTAAGTGGTTCAGAATAGCACCTACCTACTTTTGACTTATTGTTTTGGGCTAAAACTATCCGGATAATCTACCGAGTCAACTTGTGCTCATATTATCCCTCGACGTGTCTTTCCGCCAGAATCCATTGTTACCACTACTCCTGGCCTGTTGGTCTAGTGGTTAGTGACCCTGACTGCAAAGCCGGAGGTCGTGGGTTCGATTCCCACCCAGGACAAACTTTGTGTGATGAGCGTTATTGTTTGTTCTGTGTCTGGGTGTAATTTATCTATAATATGTATGTATTTATAAATTATATAAGTATGTATATCAGTTGTCTGGTTACCATAACACAAGCTCTGCTTAGCTTGGGATCAGATGGCCGTGTGTGAGTTGTCCCAAGATATTATTATTATTATATTATTATTCTCTTTATTCATTGATATACATATAAAATACATTTTTAAATATTAAAATACAAAGATATAAAATTATTTAAAAATGTAAAAAATAGTAGCCCACCGGTATCGGGAACAGGGTCCAAGCTACCGGCGGTCAGGGCTCCAGAGAGAGGAACCTCCTAACGATGCGAGCCGTGTCCAGAAGTACTGCTCCCTGAATCAAGCCCTTGATCCAGCTGCCTAACGAGAGCCTCCTAAGATGTTGGTCGAGGCTCGTGGCTATTAAGCCGTTGGCTGACACGACTATCGGTACAATGATTGCCGAATTCACATCCCACATGTCGACAACCTCGCGAGCCAAGTCAAGATATTTGATTTGTTTATCTTTCTCGGCTTTCACGAGGTTCTCGTCATGCGGAACGGTGATATCTACAATCATTGCACGCCTCTCGATTCGGTCCACCACCACTATATCAGGCTTATTTGCAATAATAGTCCTGTCAGTGATGATGGACCGATCCCAGTACTGCCATTATCGAGAACTGGGTCGGGCACATACCTGTAGTACGGAACCTCCGATTCCACAAGAGAGTATTTCAGAGCAAGTTGCTGATGGATAATCCTGGCTACAAGGTTGTGTCTATGCAAGTATTCTCCATTAGCAAGACGAGAACAACCAGAGATAATGTGGCGAATTGATTCTCCCGGACGGTGACATGCCCGACATATGTCAACCGTGCCGTCCTTCACAATAAATCTCCGGTAGTTTTTCGTCATGATAACTTCGTCCATAATTGCACAGACAAAACCTTCGGTTTCCCCAAAGAGGTCACCAAACCGTAGCCAGGCTACGGACGCTAATTGATCCACGTCGGGCCCGTGTAGGGCCCGGAAAAAGCGTCCGTGAAGTTCCTTACTCTGCCATACCGCCATGCGATCGTTGGTGTCAAGCACTGCAGGTTTGCGCCAGTTCTCATTTGCCAAGGAGAGCGGGGTGAGTCCCTTGTCCACCGCCACTACATCTCGATGCATACCCACGTCGACAGCTAGGAAATATTCCCTGAGACTGCATATCTCGCGATTGTGGATAGTCTTAGCACTTAAAAAGCCTCGACCTCCACATTTTCGCGGGATATACAGTCTCATTACCGACGACCGTGGGTGATGCATTCGATGTGCAGTTAGCAGTGTACGAACCCGCCTATCCAGGGCGTCAAGTTCCGTTTGAGTCCATTTGAGTACGCCGAAAGAGTACATCAATACCGGCATGACCCATCCGTTGAAAGCGCGCACCTTGTTTCCGCCCGACAGAAGGCTGTTGAAAACCTTCTTCAGGCGGCCAAAGAAGCGCTCCTTCAACGAATGCTTCATGTCAGTAACACTGATGCCTAACGCTTCCGACATACCCAAATACTTGTAAGTTTCGGTTGGAGAAAGGGATCTCAGGTTTATGGAATCCGAGAGTTGCGATCCCACGGATTCCATAATCTCTCCATGCTTTACATGCATGACCGCACATTTGTCCACACCAAACTCCATCCTGATGGCACTACTGAAAGTTTCGTTTATTATTATTATTATTGATGGGTTTGTTACTGGAAATTAACCTCAAGCGACGAAGCAGAAATCTTGATGGTACCTATACCTACTCAGGTAGGTACCTACACTTAAAATTGTGAAACAGGGTGATGGTACTTATAGAAAATGCAGGATAAATATAGGTACCTACTAAATCCCGTGGTATCTACTATCTAATAAGGTTGGCTTTCTGGTGTTCCGCAGAGGATGAAGCAGCAGCAGCTTCCCGCCGAACTCGCTGCAACCGGAGGAAGAGGAATAAGCGCAGCTCAGCCGCACAGTCAGCGGTGAAAGACGCGATCAAACTGGAGCTGGAGCCGGAGCTGGAGTCGAATGAGGAAAACGACCAAATGGTCACTATGGAGTTCATAGGTCGCACCATGGAACGACTCGGAATCTAAGAAGCTCCGAGATTTTCTTTTTTTTTAGTGTGTCCTTTAGTGTAGGAGCAGACACAAGTCTGTTTGACTGAATAGTTCAAGGGCTTTTACTTGTAATGAGAATCATGCACAAATAAATATTAACAAATTATTTTGGTACTCAACTAATATTAGCCTAGTTCCAGTCTAACGACTACGACTAACCCCGCAGCTGAATACAGTTGTTGTGGTTAGTCGTAGTCGTAGACTGGATTGCTCGCCTTATTAGGCGAGCAATAAATTCAATTTCAAAAAAGAGGAACAAAAATTGAGTCAATAGTTTCAGATTCTGAACTAATTTAGAACTTAAAAAAAAATAAGAAGAAGTAATTAGGAACTAAATTAAAATATTAAGAAAAATACATGCATGGTCCTCATTTAGTTACGGTACCCTATTCATTACAAGATGAGTTTCACGACACATGCCAAATGAAAAAGCTGTGGCAGATCTTAAATTGACTTTTGGAAATGATACTTTTTAAGAATAATTAGATTTCAAAAGTGGATTACCATTGTTTTAAAAATTAATACGTAGCAACATATCAAAAATAAAATATATAAGTAATGTAGACTCCGAACATAAATCATTGAAAGAAGTAGGTTCACAATTCGACGGTATCTCTTGGCATAGGCATAATATACCAGAAAGTTAATTCAAAAGGCAAAATTAAACGTTACACCCTGACTGTGTCACTCAATGCAACTCCTCCTCTCATGAATAGAAGAAAAAAAAATAGCAATGGGTTTTTGAACTACACGGTTCTGACAAGAAGCGATTTACACACTAGTTTGTTACTTTTAAAATGTATTATCACCACATTGATTTTTTCACCTATCTATCTATCTAATTACGAGCATATAGACCGATACTGAATTTAGAATTTGGAGTAAAAAACGTGTGAAACCCTTATTACTATTACCTACTGTAATGGCAAGTTTTTGTCCACAAAGATTCAACTTTAAATTCGTATTCAGATACCGGTCATTAATCACATAAATTATTAATCGAATACACTTAATCAAATTTTAATCACCGCTACAGTATAATCGTAGCATTATCTGTAAGATTTTACAATTCTAATAAAGGAGTCATTGTATTGCATACTCCCTAATACAAAACCAGTTGTTTTATTTCTTTCGCTTTCCTTATGAGAACTGAGGCGTCCTCCTACAAAGCGGTAATCGCGTGAATACGTCGTCGTCGCGCACATTTGACAAACAAGATTGCGTCGTCGCTCCGACAGAGGGCGCTTTTCGATTTGCGACGATCGCGTATTCGGGCGATGATCGCTTAGTACAAGGGCGGCGCCTGAGACACTTTGACGATCGTTGCTAGATAGTATCGATCATTTTTTGCTACAAGGTCGACATAATTATCTCAAAATTGATGATTTTTTTTAGTTAAAAATACAGTTGTGTTGAAAAATTGCGTCATCCTTCATATGTCGACCTTGCAGAAAATGAGCGGTTTGCAGGGGTGCCGACTCCGTGGTGCTCGAGGAGGAGCGCCCTAGAGAATAAACATCAAGAAACAGAGCAGTAATCGCCTTTTAGGGATGGGCATTTTTCATTACCCGACGACCCGTTTAGCGCAGTGGTTTAGAGCGCCGGTTGAGACGCAAGGTTGAGACGCAAGGGTCGCGCAGTATGTAAGTAGGACATTTATTTATTTGTCGGTCGATCACTTCTCACACTTCGCCACTTTTTCGAGTCATCAAATGAGAATGAGCACCCATGAGGTTTTCTAAAAGCCGACACCCCTGGCGGTATGATCAATAAATTTTGAAACAAACCAGAGAAGGGAATGTTGATAAAATTGTCTCTTTCACTGGAGAAATTAACAGCTGTTACGTAGGTAGGTCCCTAAGGAAACAGTCCTTATGAAACTGTCATAATGTCCAAATAGCGACTAGAAATTTACTGGATAAATTGCAAAAATAGAAAACAATTTCTAAAGCCAAGTAGGTACTTACCTAAGTTAACGGGAACATGATCATATGTGGTAAAACCCTGCCGTATTGCTGCCGTGGGATCTAGAGGCGAGAGCCGTCGAACACGTTTACACATGGCACGTGGAGGCGCTACGCCGCCGCCGAGTGGCTAGAGAGGCGCCACGGCGTCCTCAGCTTCCGCCTGACGCAGGTAAGTACTCAGCGGACACGGCTGTTTCGGCCTTTCGGGAGCTACCTGTTTAGTATTCGGCGGGAGGACACGTCCGAGTGTTATCACTGTGATACGGTGGAGCATACGGTGTAGGTCTGCCCTGCTTGGGCGGACCTCCACGTGTCCTCGTCCGAGGCGAACAGCGGCTGCGTTCATGGTACGACCGTAGCGAGGACGCATGGGAAGCCGTCACCTTTTTCTGCGAAGCACTTATGCTAGTTAAGGAGGAGGCGGGCCGCGTGAGAAAGAGGCAATCCTCACGCCCTAGCCGCCGCAACAGAAGACGCCCGGGCGTCGGAAGTCGCAGGGCGATTCCCGGCCACCGTAAGCCAGCAAAAAATCGCCATCTTGAAATACTCGAGCGCGTCCGATTAGCATACTGAAGGTTCGTCATGATGTCCCTGCCATAGTGACCAAAAATCTGACGATTATTTTGAGGGGTATTTGTAATCTGACAACTTGAAAAAATACTTTTTTTTTTTAAACACGACACGTACCTATTGGTTGTCATTTGTAGATATTTGGCAGTCATTACGGATTATCAGAAGCCAGTAAATCTGACTCCATTCTAGCCAAAAAGTATCGTGTTACCAGTTAATGGGTTGGTGAGTACTGGTATTCAGCTGTATCCGGTTTGACTGGAAGCCGACCTCAATATTAGTTGGGAAAACGGCTAGGCACAGGATGAACAGCTGTAACAGTGTCATGGCGTCAGAAAGCAGTGTGGCCCCATTATAGCACTACCTCATTTAGTAACTCCCCGCACCTCTAGAACGCGTCGTCTACCGGCTCGGCACGCGACTAGTAATGATGGAGCGCTACACTAGCCGCTACAGTGTTCGCGTATCCGAGTTCCGGCCGCCATGTCAGGTGAGTCAGTACCAAGTCAGTCCTCAGTCACCGCCACCCGTGAAACGCGCACGCGCTCGACTCCGGCGCCTCGCGAAACGGCCATTGTAAACTTACATTAAAAAGTCCTATAGATTGTACCTAATCCGCACTGTATTTTGTCGAAACACATAATTAAACACAGTTTTACATGCAATAGTTGGTGTTTTTTTTGTGCCTCAAATTACCCCGACTATACCTTACCTTAACTTAATCTGACGTGCTCGAGTATTTCTGATGATCGATTTTTTTTTACTAATTTGACGGTTTCCCCTATATTAAGAGCTCATACTGGTTGGGGGACTTATTGTAAGGTATGGTATCCTCCCTTATAATAATCATCTGCCGCGCTCGAGTACCAAAATCCCCTCTTGGGTTCCCCTACCATTTGTCTGTCCTATTACCCTGATGGGACACATTGCCATGCTGAGACACTAAAGATATGCTTCCGAACTCCGCTGCATGTGACATTGCTGCGCGACATTGCTGTCTGCCGTTGCCCATTCCCAGCAAGATGACAGTTAGTTAGGTACGCTATTCCCTGGCGTCTTTTGGCATTTGATCAGAGAAAAGGCTGCTACACACTGAACTAGCATTTTCAGTCAATAAAACTGGTGGGCGTGGGTCGTGGGGCGACGACAATCTAGTTAATTTCAATGCTCTGAAAACACAGGCGTCTTTTCACTGCCAAACGAAGTCAGTTTCAGTTATCTTCTAAGAGCGTCTGTACCTGTTACCGATCATCTGGAGCTTTTGGGCATGGAGCTGACGTCAATCTCAACTTCGGCTCAACCATCGAGTCAAAAGCACAGACTGCAGCCAAGAAGCTGAGCATCCTAAATAGAGTTAGGCGATATTTAAAACAGTTGGACAGCTTCTGAGTCTGCACAAAGCACAAGTCCGTTCCTGTATGGAGTATTGCAGCCACTATGGCATGGGTCAGCAAAATACCAGCTTGCTACATTGGATTCAGTGGAACGCAGAGCAAAAAGGCTTTTAGGCCACGAAACGGCTGGTGGCTAAGCTTCACAGCCTGGCTCATCGTCGTAGTGTTGCTTGCCTGTCGGTCTTCTACAGACTGTACTTCGGAGTGTGCGCAGAAACTCCACGACCTGATCCCACCATCGCCTGTCATACGTCTAGTATTCCGGTGGTAAAAACCAACGGAATACCAGACGTACTGCTGGATACCATCCGCACTTGGTCGAGATATTTTAAGTGGAAAGTAGGTATTTCTATATTTATTTTTCGATGATCTGTTGTTGACCTCTAAAACTTCAAACTGGAATATCTTTAATTCCGCCACGTAGCTGCGTAGGTAGATTATGAGTAGAAGACGATAGCTAAGAAGGATGTCAAATTCTGGGAAGGAACAATACCTACACGGCAAACAAAAGGAAAGAGCAAATTTTTAACAAAATACATTTTTAATACTTATTTAAAAAAAAAACATAATTTCACAAATTTTTTCAAAAATCTATAATGCTGAAAACAGCATCATAGATTAACTACAATACTGATCATTGGGTTTTTGAAAAAATGAAAATGTTTAGTTAAGTAGATTGTCAGAAATCAGAGAGAGAGCTCATTTTTAATCATTAGTTAAAAATGAGCACTTTCCTTTAGTTTGCCATGTGTTATTACTTCCCAGAATTTGAGCCTTAGCAGCGACACTTTTGGATGGTGTAACAGGTTGTTTTTTTTTTCAAAATCAACCGGTTCGATTCCCGGTTAGGAATACCGATTTTTCAAACCCTAATGATGCAGTTTTAGTTTCCATCAAAATCGAGCTCGAGACTCCCTTCAGTGTTATTTTGTTATTCCACATAGTTTTGGATTTGGCCATCCACGCACTTTAAAAATTCAGTATTGGCCCAATAAGAGTTTTGGAAATTAGTATACTTACACAATTTTTTCGTAATCAGGGGTTGATTACGAAAAAATCGTTGAATCCGTATATCGGGGAAAAAGATGAATGTATGAAAAAGAGCTCATTACTTCGATGTAGAAACTAAGTGAAAATAACTACGTAGGTAAAGAACTAAGATCACAACACTATTAATATTGCAAGATGACCTCCCTTCAAAGGGGGTCGCGGGTGGGGATGTCGAAGTTTGAATGAATGAATGACATATTTATTAGCAAGAATATAGGTAGCTAACATAAGTTCTTACGATCTATGGGTTTCACTATATTCGTTAGCAGAGGAAAGTACTAAATCAGCACGGGCGAAGTGCTCGTCACTCAATAAACACAGCGTGCTGTATATATTTGGTTCGTTGTGACGTGCTGCGCGCTATTACAATAAACAACATAATAAATATATTATACAACATATTTCCTTAAATATGGTTTTTGCAAGTGACCCCCTATCTATAGTACTTAAAAGAGTTTGTTGTTTCAGAATGATCTCGAATTTATTATTCAAATACATGTCATATTTAGTTTGATTGCTATTAGTAAATTTCCGTATATTCTACCTATTGTCATAATCATGACTTCATGAGGGAACAATTTAAGCCATTCAGGTACAACTTTGTTGAAAAATAAAACATAATTATAGAAAAAAACAGTTTTTATTTCGCAAGAACATTCAAATGTAACGCATCATATTAACTAGGAATCATGAGATTTGTATTAGGTACAGCTGATATTCTCATTTTAAGCTCATATTAGTAAATGGCCCTTAAGAAAAAACTGAACAACGTTCAACTAGGTGTGTCGATATAATTTTGTTCAAAAAGCTGTGATCTCTTCTTATGGCTTAACTCCAATCAAGCGTTAGTATCGTTAGTTTGTCACGTCTGAAATTTGATAATACGATTTGCGTAAAAAAAATATGCTCAACACAATAATATAAAATATGCAAATTATATATCTATGTCCCACTTCAGGGTGAAGGCATCTTCTCAGGGGTCCTCCTATACAAATCTATCATCGCACGAATTTAAACGTCGCGTACATTTGTATGGCAAACGCGAATGTGTCGTGCAGAACAGAGGCCGCTTTTTAACGACCGCTTATTTGCGCGATGATCGCTTTGTACCGAGAAGGCAAGAGCTTGTTTAACTCTTTCAGTTACACTTTTACATAGATTAGAAAATCATCAAAGTTTGTTCATAGTGGTAATACTTATGGTTAGCAGATTGTAAAAACATACATTTTGAATACTTTTTTGTGTAATGCTTTTCAAGAAAATGGTGTTCAGTAACAATGACCACCGTGGTTGTAGTAAACAAAGAACTAAATTTCAGTCAAGCAAGATGCCTATTAACTTGACTATTCCACAAATGTCCGCTAAAACACAAAAATATATCTAATAAATAGGTAGTTAGGTGACGATTAATTGTGAGTCTAGGTTTCACCGAGTGTAAGGTCTACCGCATCGGTCTCTTAGTCGGAACGCACAAGACTGCGGACTCGTAATATTCCTCATTGCTGATGCATATTGCAAAGGAACCGAAGACGATTCTAGTCATTTCTTCCACTATTTGTGTCTGGCACCGCATATTGCAGCGTTATACGTTCCTAGCAAGAGACCAATGGTTAGAAAAACTTAAAAAAAACTTAGCAATAAGTACACATAATTATTATGATTAAATTCTATGATTACCTCTGTACGTAAAAAAATGTAAATTATCGGATATATTGGAAGCCCAACTATTATTAATCTGGTCCTACTACACGTAAAAATTATCTCGTATTTTACGTTACTCTATTCAAAGAAAAACTCTGAGGGAACGTTGTTTTACTACGGAACTCTAAACACACACTACAGCGCCTCGTTCACCATTAAATTCAAGCTACGGGAGACGTCCTAGCTGCAGAGAGCGGTATTTTAGCTTTAAGCACAATGCTAGCCGATTTAAGACATCCGCTGTATTGGGGGCGGATTCCCGTATTTCGTGAGAATTTTCACATTCTCATAGCACCACACACAATCTATAAAAAAAAACAATAAAGTTTCTTAAATTTTGTTAATTTTTCGACATCGATCGTGGATGATATGATATTGCGACACATCTGACTTAGATATTTATAAAAAAAATAAAGTTATCCCAATGATGAATGAATTATTAGGATGTATCTGCTATTAGGTATCCAGGTAACGTGAATATTTTGTCAAGTGAAATGCAACCTTTACGTACGAGAATTGGCCCATTGGCCATGACTAGCAAATCGTGCACGAGGCGCTCTAAGTTTACAATACTACTGTGTTTTTAAATCCACCAATACCAGCGCGGCTACATACCTAGGCACATTATTGTGATGAAATATATATAAACTTAAACATTACAAGTAACTAGTGTTAAAACTACTCATTCAGAATGATTCTCACCAAACATATAGCACTTAAACTGATGCCGATTTAATTCCCATGCTCTCATTACTGTAAACATTATTAAATAAAATATGTAAGTACAAGGAATGTCGAGGCTCATGCCCCTATACTGTAAAATAATAGTAATACAATAAAATATAGTATCCTGTGAAAAAATATAGTAAATCGTTAAATGTATACATACAAGCAACATTTAAAGATTCTGACCATACTACAACAACTGTGTTTTCAGTTGTTTAAAATAAACACGATAAACAACTCTGAAGCACATTTCTGTGAGGAGTTAGACGTAAGAATTATATTTAAAAACACGTTGAATCACTGCCTGACATAAGTTTTGGAGGTAAGCACCTGAGGCATCTTCCTAAAACAAAGCGATCAAGTCTTCGATTTTGTCGAACAAATTAATGCGGCGATCGCGTATTCAAGCGATGATCGCTTTGTTAGGACGACGGACGCCTAACAAAGCTCAACTCCTAAGATCTGAATAAATATAAATTAAAAATAGGTTTGTGATCCAGGTATGCTTCTCCTGCCTAAGACTTCACCATCTGCGGTGTCCGATGCAGACCACGCCGACAACGACACCAACAACGGCGACGGCGACGATGCTCCGGAGGTGATCGAGATAGACCTGAGAGTGGCGGTAAACAGGCTGAAGGCCAAAAATACCGCCGACGGCTTACTTGGGAAAGCCTAGGTACTGGCCTCGGAGGCACCCGCGTCTCGACCAAGGGGTTTCCTAAGCACATGTTTGGACACCAGTCCAGATCAAACCAGTTTATCAGTCTTCCAACGAAGTGGGCCAGTTCTAACTTCGTGCCCTGCAGACTCTCCGTCCGTATATCGGCCCATCGTACTTCTCGACGAGGTTTGAAAGAGTTATTGCAAACCGCCTCTTCGGGCACTTAGGCCCGTATTAATAAACGGCCCTCAAAAACGTACTCAAGTGCGTTATCATTTGGTACGCCATTATGACGTCATCAGCATCTCAAGATTATTGCTAATTAATAGACACATAAATACAGTATCTCAGTAACCAAGATCAGCATCTCAAGTAGTTGTACTTGATGGCTTGATCTCGTGAACGATGACGTCACATTGACCGAAGTTTTGAAAATATAGCATCAAAAAATATGAAATTTAAACAAAATATAAGGCTGTAGTGGAAAACAAGGACTCCGATGGTGCGTCGCTAAATAATGAATGAATGAATCGATAAAAATGAGACCTGGAAAATAATAAATGCAGAATACACCGCTGGTCCGCACGCATCGACCTTGGTAAATAATTACATTATTTTACTCTTATTATTTTTATAGTTCGGTTAAGCAGTTGATAGCCCTTGCGTGTTAACTTGCTAGTGGTCATACCGAAAAGAAAAAAAAAAAAAAAAACTAATTATTTTTACATTAGTAGTCTTTATTTTACTCTGTTGACAACAAACAAGCTGGTTATTTAAAAAAAAAATATCCATGTAAATCAAAAGGATTTGAAGCATCCCTTATATAACCTTTTGGTAATCGAAAACGTAAAGGCCACAAAATATCGTCATAGTAATCTATTTCATCGTAATAATTAATATTACTTAAAATATTTTCAAACTCCACGTTTCGCGCCACGCTAATCACACCTCAAGTCACGGACTGTCTGCACTCACGATATAGTATCTCAAGAACCCGCACTCGTCGTATACTTAAGGGTCGAGTTTCGTTTATTAATCAGTCCATCACTTGGTTGATGACGTAAACCTAATCCGCAACTTGAGAACGTCAATAATCACGTTTATTAATACGATCAGGATCTCAACATTCATCTCAAGTGCGATCTCGCGAGCTGAGTAACGTTTATTAATACGGGCCTTAGTGGGGGTTGGGCAGTTCAGTTTCCGCAAGGGGCGCTCGGTGGACACCATCATGTGCTTGAGAGTCCTCACGACGGGGGATTCGGTGTCCCGTGGCATCGTCTAGGCGGTCTCTTGACATCGCCAATGACTTTAACACCCTGTCCTTTTATTTAAAGGATTGGAAATCATCAAAAAGGAGTGTCAGACTCTTACTTACTAAAACCCATCCGTGTTCCTCCTAGTGCCCTTTGTGTTCGGGGGCCGCGGTGACTCCTTCGAACAAATTCCGCAACCCTGCCAGAACACCCTGCCCTGGAGTTAAGTCAGGGAGCAGGTTACTCTAGTAGTAACCTCCGTCGCGTGGTCGAGGCTTATTTGACGGACAGGGTCGTCATCTACTCCGGTCACCGGGGAGAGTGGAACCAGCGAGAGATGACGTGCAGTGTTTCACAGGGTTCGGTTCTGGGGCCGCTCCTATGGGACATCGCCTACGACTGGGTGCTTCGCGCCGAACTCCCGAGCGGCGTCAGCGTAGTCTGCTACGATAACACGCTGGTCCTGGCGCAGGGGGTCACACCAGCCGGCGGCCAACTTAATTAGAGATAGTCTTAAGAAGACGCCCCGGGCGTCAGGAGTCACAGGGCCACCACAGGCGCGGGCCTACGGACGGCGAGCGTTGGGTGGCTCGCTATCCGATCATAACCAGACCCGGGTCGACAGCGTGTTGTGCTCCACGCGCGCCTTAAAGATATGTCAGCATAATTGACGGGGTAGGGTTGCGGAATTTGTTCGAAAGACTTACCGCGGCCCTGGAACGCAAAAGGGCAGTAGGAGGAACACGGGTGGGTTTTATTTAGTAGTCAAGACACTCCTTTCCGCTCCGCCCAGAGCGAAAGGAATCATTTCCCATCCAAAAAAAGGTATGCATATAGCAGAATAGGGTATTTTGCTAAAAAAATCTAGTGTCCTACAGATGAATTTCAAAAAAATTAGGACACCTATTTTTTCCTTTTTACGTAAAGAAGACAATGTGTTGAAACTCGCGTGACGTCACGCGATAGCACACTTTGTACTATAACGTGACGTCAGCAGCACTCACTCTTGAACGTTGATGCGCTTTATCTTACCATTTTTATCGATTTGAACTGGAATAAAAACCCTGTCCAATACTAAGTTGAAAATTTAACGGACGGGCTAATTAAAAATATTATTACTTACGACTTTCGGAAAGAGGAATCTCGTTCAACGCTAACTAAATAACAATGCACAAAATGGATGATCTCGTAATAAGCATTTATAGTAGTACAATATATTAATACTAACTACATTATGCATATAAACTGCTACGTATATAAACTTCATAATACAATTCATTAGCTGAGTATTCATTGTAAAATTTCGATGATTTCATTTCCGTGATTTTATTAAGATTATAATGCTTAGTACGTTTGTATAATAAAATCTTTTTTTTTACATAATAAACATTTTGACTAAGTTTCTCTTATGCGTAGAAAAATAACTCGTACATTATAACATGAATATTAAATTTTGACTAATTTTACTATTTATTAGAATATGTTTCATTAGTCTTTTAAGTAATATACACCTATTTATTATTAGCTCACTCAGCTCGAGTCTATAACTGGCTCGAAACAACATAGCAAAAATATATAAATCTTCTTAGATAATAATACCAAGCAACTAGGTAGATTTTATGTGTATTGTCATTATTTTCAAAGTCTTGTTAATTAAATAGTTTTATACTAGTTCGAAATGTTCATTCCACACTTTACGCTACGGTATCTAAATAGGGCGGGGCTGAAAATATTTAATGAGCAAAAAAATAATCTTAGGTTTCCACTAAATTGATGTGTTTGCTTTCGCACAAGAAACAATGAAGTATTACGCTTAATAAATGCATGGATACAACGAACGCTAATGAGTCGACAGAAAATCAATGGGTGGTAAGATATTTGGAATATTTACTAGGATCACAACTCGTCTTTCACCTTGTCGTGGCTTTTGCAGAATTCGAGCATATCGTCGGCAGTGCGGGGTCCACTGTAGGCGGCGACCTCTGCCCCGCTGATGTACATTTTAAACGTGGGTAGGGTCTGTATCCCGGCGAGGTCAGCGACCTTGGCGTTCTCTGCCGCATCTACAGCGTACAGCTTCACTTTGCTGCCTTTCTCCGATAACTTGTCGGCCGCTCGGCTGAACTCCGGCTTCGCCTCCACGCAGTGACCGCACCCTAAAAAAATATTGTTTGTATCAGCAATCACTTACGAAACTAGCGTAAGCAAAGAAAAGTGGTCCGAATCAAGACCAGACCCCAAAAAATGTTCAGACCCTTCAGATCCCAGAAAGGTTTTGTTCGATAGTAAATGCACGATAGTAGAGTAGACTCCATTTTCCGCTCTCTCCCATTTGGTCCGTTGTGCGTAGGTGTGCTGACTAGGTTAGCCAGCCTAGCTCCGCCCAGAACCACAGAAGATTCCTGGGAGCTTCACAGGCTTCGCGGAGCGACCTCACATTTCCGTGCCTGCGTGGGCACCAGTATGGTTGTTGCCCCATTTGTCCAAGTGCATAAGCTTGATAGCTGCTAGTGCTGCCTCCTGCTATATGTACAAGCCAAGGGGAGTTAATTGAGGGCTATCTCCATTGCCGTAGTTGGGGTTGTCCTCATGCAGCCTGTGATAGCAGAACAGGCTAGCCTTTGGAACTGCTGGAGCCCAGAGACTGTGGTCGTCAGTTCAGTCCTAGTTCACCAAACCAAGGCGCCATAAATCAGCATTGTTCTGATCACAGCTGTGACAACACAAGCCACAGCGTGATCTTTGCCCCTAAGATTTTCCTAACATTTTTTTGCATTGGTAAAGTGCGATTGTGCTTTTGTTAAGTTCCAGAGCAATTTGCAAATTTGTCCGTGATTGGTGGTGTTCACAGTAAATTGAATAGCGCGGTGTTTTAGCATGTCGTAAATATATTCTATAAGAGCTGGCGCCACACCGTGCGCGGCTAGTGCCTGGCCGATGCTGGCGAAGTGTGTTTTGTCGAAGACAGATACGGAGCACGACAGTAGATCATATGGAGTTGTTTTTAAATCTATCTAAACGGGAATATACTATGCCTACTATCAACATTATAATACCTACGTATTAATGGCTCTAAATGATGTACAGTTATAATTACAAGCCATATAAAAGTAAGGTCAAAAAAGTATGAGAGAGACACATTATATGCAATTATACACATAATGACACTTTATCGTGAGTGTCGAAACATACCGTGGGCCAGGGTTCGTACAAGACAAAAGATATTTCAACATAACCTTAGAACCCTCGAGAAACTCACACGCCTATTTAATTAAGCTTATTATGGCATCTATGTTTATTTGTATTTAAAAGATTCCTATCAGTATCTTATGCTCAAATGACAGACGATAGTCGCGCGTTGAGTGCACGCTGAGATTGAAAGCTTCACGATATTTGGCTACATCTAATATATAAAATTCTCACAGTGTTAGATACACTGTAACACGAGAATTTTATATATTAGATGTAGCCATACTCCTCCGAAACGGCTTGACCGAGTAGGTGTAGGGTAGGTATAGGGTAGTTAAAGGGTAGGTGTAGGGTAGGTAGGTAGCCAGTTGACGGAAACGAAGCCACGGGGGACAGCTAGTTTTAATATTCTTTGTAAACAACGCGTTCACCCGACATCTAAACCACAGATTAACTAATAGTTCGTTACGGAACAGATAATTCACAGCCGCCTACACTGCAATATGACTTTGAACGAGTGACGGAGGATCTGAGGGTGTTTGCATCTGTAAAATCATACAAGACGAGTTTAAAAACTTACAGGACGCGTAGAACATAACGAAAGTCGGGTTGGCCGAACTGATCACTTGCTGGAAGTCGGAGTCGCTGGTCATGCGCACGTTGATTCCGAAGCCGGCTTCCTGTGTCGTCATCACTTTCTGAGAGGATTGTTGCACGTTTGCTTGACCTTGTATGAACGAGACGAAGTCCCCTTCCTGTGGAAGCAAACATTCAGCTTCAGCCCAAGATATGAATACATACGTAGTACCTAGAACCAATTCAAGTCATCATAACGTCAACGGAGATTACTATATTATCTTCCAGAATCTAACTTTTGTGGTCAGTTTAAAAATAATGTGTCTTCTCTATTGTTCTTGATAATCGATCGAATCTGACTAGCCCTTTGAGGTCGGCTTCGACTCTAACCGGATGATCATAATCATTTATTAGTCAGAATATGGAACACATGGTCTTAAGATTAGTCAGTGGTATCATCACATTCTGCTAATTCTGGCGTGCAAATGTTAGGGACATACAGTTCATAAAGGACATATTTTACCTGACCCTGGTATATTTTTTTCTATGAAATAGTCGTTGAATTTGTCAGATATTAGTTAAGTTCATTGTCAATTTGAATTGTATTTATTGAGTCATTAGAAATATCTAATTTAGGGTTTTTTTGTTATTTTCTATGTCATTTTGCTTTTATTCTAAGAAGTTTTTTAATATTGTAATCATTTTGAAATTTGTCTAGTCAGTTTAATTATTTTTTAACTTTGAATAATTAGAGTATTTTGGTAGGTTTATGTGTACTAGTAGTAGTAGTTCATATATAATTGCCTTTTCTTGAAACTACATAAATTAAGCCCTTGCGATATATCCATTTTGGATTTTTGCTTGTTGGTATTTTAATATGTCTGTGGGGGAAGCATAAACATTATTTTATTCTCGTCCCTGTCCACTAATTTCACTCCTCCCCATTCTGTGGTGTGTTACACATGATAATACCACTGAGCGCACAAACTGCTCTATTGGCTTGCCAATCAACTAAACTGTTACTAACCGTCCTAACACTTATTAGAATTGCTGCTCTTATCCGGTTCGGTTCTATTGGCAGTGCCAGTCAAAATACAGTACACCGCTTCGTAATACCTCAGCCAGAAATCGTAAATTCGAGGAGAAATATCTGACATAAGGAATCTAGGAGCTATCTAAGAATAGTCGATAGCCAGCGCACAAGACCCAATATTTGTTTTAATATTACCTTTCTGCCGCCAGTGTACTCCTTCACGACTTTATCGTAGTAGCTAAAGTATTTGATCGTGGGGTATCCTTTGACGTTGTAGTTGGCGCACAGATCCTGGTCGCTTGTACAGTCCACGGCGCCGAAGGCTACCATTAGCTCATCAGCGAACTTCTCGGCAGCCCTCACAAACTCCGGCTTAGTACTTTTGCAGTGGCCACACCCTGGAAATGGGAAGATTCTCATGAGATATAAGCCAAACTACTCAGCTATGTTGTGGTTGGCTACAAGTCTAACCGGATGCAGCTGAATACCGCGAGTGACTGCCTGTTTGGCGTAAACAATCCAATAGCTTGGTAACACGTTGATGCCTCTTGGCAGACTGGTGTAAAATTTTTGGTCTTCAGCCTAAACTTCACAGTAAAAGATTAACGCGCTCTCTGAAACACGTAGGGGTCTCGATATGTAACCCACGACCACAGACAGACCTCGGCAAACATTGCTTAGCCGGAGACGGACCAGTGCGGCTGTTATTATTTAGCCACAACTCCCTCCTCCGCCTCCTCTTTTGCCATACAAAATTGATATCGAAATATTCTCGAAACTTCGAAGCCAGCTGTGGTATAAGTTCCGTTCCACTCAAATAAAAAAACAAAGAAAGCACACAACTCCCTAAAACAATTATCGCTAGAGGTAATATAATAAAGTATTTATTTATTTATTTGGATCTCCAACAAAGGATACACATTTACAACTGAAGTCAAAGTGGTAAAATTAATTCATTTAGGTGTGCTCCTTCAGTTATAGTACATTCATAATCAAATTACGAGTTTTCAATTATTTTGAGTGCAAGCCAAATCTACCATGAAGCTACTACATACATACCTATTAACACTTCAAAGTTCAAATTTATTTCAACTTTCATTTCGGAAGTTTATTATTACTGTTGGTAGCCTCGCGTTTGGCAATATCATCTGATGTAAAGCCATGATGTGTTCGGCGATGGAGCACACTTGCCTAGAAGTACTTATTTTAGGGGCTTACGGACCCCCTGGTTGAAGACATCAGAAAACTCTGACTCTGGCGGGGAATTCCATTTCTTAGTTGTATGCACACGTTTCGTGCTTTATTTATCTAATTGCTTTGATTATCAAAAGGAAACAAGTAGCATTTACAGTTCCATTTCGGGGTGTTGCACATCATCAAAGTCAAAGTCAATCATAATCATCATATCAGTCATCATCATCATATCAGCCGAAAGACGTCCACTGCTGGACATAGGCCTCCCACCAAGTGTCGCCACAACAACTGGTCCTGTGCGTCCCGCATCGGTGTTGCATAATTAAACTAATTTTATTTTTGCAATTTAGTTTCCTTTTGTGCCCGTTCCATCATCGGACAGCGGAATACGTCTTGTACGGCGAAGCGCTACAGGTACACCATGGGGGATGTCCCACCCATACGCACAAAACGTTTTGTGAAAAGTTTCATTGTGCATACAGTTTAGGTAAGGGGTGGAATTGCCTTCCAGAGTCTGTGCTTCCTCATAGCTATAACTTGGGGCACTTTAAGTCCAGAGAGAAAAGTTTACTACTTCTAGGCAAGCGTGCTAAATCGACGCGTACCAGCAGTTTTATTGGTCAATCGCAGCCCAGCAAAAAGTAATAGTTAGCCAGCTTACATTTGCATACATCAAATAATCTAAGTTTTAAAGTACATCCACACTCTGATGTGTGTGTGTGTACTTGACGTGACTGATCGTTGGCCACATTACCGTCAAGACGATCAATCACGTCAAAAAGGAAAGGTTCGTAAAAGTCGCAGAACAGCGGCTCCACACGTTAGACCGTTTTTGTCATTGTTACAGGCGCCACCTCCACGAGCGAGTGTATCGTCGCGAGTCCGCCTTGCTATCGTCGGGCAATCTCCACGAGACGATTATTTTTTTGCCGCGTAACTTCACCGCCTAATCGCGAATCGCAACTAATTTGCACAATAAATCAAACATCTGTTTTGATGAAAAAGTTTTAAAGAGATTGCGCTGTGAGATATTGCTAGACAAAGTGACATTTTTTTTTTTTTTTTCGATAGCAATTGTCAAAATGCCTAAACTTTTGGGATGGACCACGTAACTTTCAGCAGCGCATGTCAATCACATACATCTTTGAGTTGTATATATCCGTTATTGGCGATAGAATATCATAGGGTCAATGCTTCGCGGCGGGTGCGCGGCTTTACGCTATGCTCGTCAATGTCACTCTTCGAATCGCCGCAATTTACTCGCTCATGACAGTTGCGCCACACAATCAGCCGGTCGATTCTGTCGACATCTGACCGGGTAAACTTAGGTAAAGTGAATGACAAGTGAGCTGTCATTCCATCTTGTTTGTATGGTTAGACCGCTCACTTGTCGTTCACGTCGCCTAAGTTACATATTTATAGAATTGCTTTAGTTATACTTACAGGGCGCGTAGAACATAATGATGGCGTGTTTGACTTTGCGCAGTGTGTTTCTGAAAGTCGAGGAGTCGAGGTGGCGCACGGGCGACTCTTCTTCCGACCACGGCTTCTCGGGGGGCGGCGGCGGCGGTGGCTCTTGAGGGTCCTGAAAATCATAAATTAATAAAACTTACATTATGTCCTCTAACTATCACTCTTCTGCCTAGCTTTTCTCAAAAATGTTGTGGTTGACTTCCAGTGTAGACGAACGGATGCAATTAAATACAAGTAGTTTACACGGAGCAACTACCTATCTGACCTTCAGATGTCAACAACCGTTACTGAATTACACTGGTTGGCAAGACTGGTGCTAAAACTATTAGCTTCTTACTTAGTGGCACCACTACGGGGCCAAGGCCTCTTCATATCATACAGAACAGGCGTCAGCTAGTAGTAGCATTTGGAATTATAATGAAACCCGGGGTGCACAGCGATGTCTTAAAGATCAAATGCGCAATAAACCACAAATGCTCCTCAGTTATTTTTATTGACATCAAGGGCGCCTTTGACCAAACCATGTTTCAGAGTAACAGCACATCTACAAAATACGACAGACACGGGTGGACACTCGACCCTGAGTGGTTGGGATCACAAACGTGCTCAAGCTAAGGTCATATACTACTAACCACACACTGAGGGCTAGCGCCAGCAAAGGGCTGGCCCCCAAGGGGCGTACTCTCGCCACTTCTATAGAACCTCGTCAAAAGACGCAATGCTGAAGGTTACTATACCGTGAGCCACACTGACGATATAACCATAAAATTAACGGTAGTCATGCAAGCTTACTGACATCAAAAACCTAAGCATATGTTTTGAAAAGCAGTTGAATTGGGAAAAGCACACCACGTGGTAGTGCAAACCTATGCTAGATAAAAACTGGGGCAAACATCCCAATGCCACTTACTGGCAATACGCCACAGTTATCCAACCAATCGTCACATATGGCTCTCTTGGCTGGTGGCCTAAGATCAGCATAAGAACTAAAACCCCTGCTACCCTACAGGCGATACTAAGACTGCCACCTCCACACCACAGATATAGATAGACATACTAGTCCAATCAACGAGGATATTAATTGTATGTAGACTTCCGAATAATTCTCCCGCCTATGAAATTTGGCATGTGATGAAATTAGGTGATACAGATTACAGATGTACAATAATCCAACATTTTTTTTTATGAGAAGTTAGGTTATTTTACCTAAACATGAAAATTGCTTATGAGGCTCTGTGAATATTTCCTCAGGCTGAAATACTTTCTGTTTACGTATGAATGTACTAGTTAGAATAAGTATGTAAAGGAATCCAACATTTTTTCGACTTCGGTGATACCCCAAATTTAACTTTTAACATTTTGCACTATAACTTCCGCCGGAAAATTGCTCTGCCAATTTTTATGTTTTCATATGTCTTTATGTCCCTAAATACATAGCTTTGTTTAGTTATCCAAAAGATTTTCCTTTTTAAACTTGTATTTTTTATTTTTGCTTAATTACGTAATGTGAAAAAATCCTCCGTCCATTTTTATACCTTTATTAGTCATATGATTTTATATTAAAACAGATTTATCAATAATCCAACAAATTTTCCTTTAGGAAGAACATTTTTTTTTTCATTTTTGCTTTATTAAGTCACGTGAATAATTGCTCAGGTTAATTCAATGAGTGTACTAAGTTATGAGTCGCTGTATTTTAATAGATTTTCTAATAAGACAATGGAAATTCGGCCTGATACTAAAGTTTTTACAATCTCAATAATTGCATTGCCGGCCGTGCGGCTAGTAACGACGGTCTAAGGTAACGGCGAGTTGTGTGTGTTGGCTGTGTAATAAAAAAAAAGTAATTTTATACTGGGGTTTGTTGAAGTGACAAAAAAAATACAATCGAATTGAGAACCTCTTCCTTTTTTTGAAGTCGGTACAGTTTTCAGTGAGCTTATACGTTTTCTCATTTAGACGCAGCGATAATATGTTTCCGGTTTACGAAAAAGCGCGGTTAATTGAAAATTTTGAATATTTTCTTAAATCAAATATTCTATCACAAATACGCACAAATTAACCCATTTGAACCCAAATACAAACCTAGCAGCAAAATTCTGGAAAAAACTTTATTAACGTATCTATTGCAGTCTAGAAAGACATTTTATAAAGAAAAAAAACCTTCCTTTTGGATTAGAAAAACACCATACCAACTCAAATAGGGCCAATGGGCTTATGCATAGTATTGTTCAAAACATCCTTTTTCGATGCACAATGTTTTAATGCATTTTTTACATTGCCAACGTGCTTTCGTGTGGCATTCGTTGCATCGTAGCTGGCTTGACAGATTCTGGGGGTAAATTCCAATCATTTGGTAGCGCCAGATGTGCGCTGACCCTTGGTATAGCAAATCTTTTGAATTAATTATTATTTCACACGTTTCGGAGATTTTATCAAGAGTTATTTTATGTTTAAGTGAATTAGTGTTTTCTACAGCTTAATTAAATTGTATTGGTGGACGCAGATTCTGAAAAAAAAATATAAGCTAACTGGTACACCTTTGGACAATACTTTTTTTTCTTAACTCGAAATCTCCTTAACTTTTTGACCATTTTTCCGCATAGTTTACAAAGTCCGTTTATTTTAAATCCATACAATTTAAGTAATCAAAATTCTTTAGAAATAGGTATAAGCGAATGACTAAACGCCGTTGTACAGTCAACCGCACATCAGCTTATACGAAACTGTCAAAGGACAGAAACTATAGAACTTTGCCCCACTATCATCTGCCTAGCCTTTTCCCAACTATATTGGGGTCGGCTCCCTGTCAAACCGGATTCAGCTGAATACCGGAATTTTACGTGGAGCGGCTGCCTACCAGACCTCCACAACCCATTTAACTGGGTAACACACAACAAAATAAAAAATAAATAAATAAAAATTTCTAGGCAAGACTGGTGTCAGATTTTTCTGTTGACAAACCGTTGACAAAAGCAAATGTAGGTAGCGAAAAACAATAAAAATACACACTTAAATAAAAGACTTAACTTAAGCTAAAAATAATCTAAAATATGGCGTCGAAAAATTCCTCCGCATCGCAGACCACTGGTAATGTACCCAAAAGGCTGGCAGCATTGCCACGTCATATGGCAATGATTATCCTTTGTCCCAGGTAAAAGCCAGCCGTAGGGTCACGCGAAGTAGCTCGCTGTCCGATCAGGCCAGGCCAGAGTCGACGGCGCGTTTCACTCCAAACGCGCCGGAAAGAGCAGTCAGCAACGGAGACGGGGCCCGCCAGGGCCAGAGCCTGCCAGGGTTGCGGAATATGTTCGAAAGAGTTACCGCGGCCCTGGAAAGAAAGGCACTAGGAGGACTAAGGGTGGGTTTTAGTCAGTAAAAGTCTGACACTCCCTGCCGCTCCACCCAGAGCGGGAGGGGTCATTTGATGATTTCCAATCCTCAAAAAAAAAAGGGTCACGCGAAGTGTCAACTAAGCGTCTTTTTTTTTTTTTTTTTTTTTTTTTTTATTATTGGATGGGAAATCATCAAATGACCCCTCCCGCTCTGGGTGGAGCGGCAGGGAGTGTCAGACTTCTACTGACTAAAACCCACCCATGCTCCTCTTAGTGCCTTTACGTTCCAGGGCCACGGTAACTCTTTCGAACAAATCCGCAACCCTGGTAGGCTCTGGCCTTAACGGGCCCCGACCCATGCTGACGACTGCTGGCTTGGCGCGCGTAGAACACAGCGCGCCGTCAACCCGGGCCTGTTCTGATCGGATGGCGAGCTACCCATTGCTCGCCGTCCACAGGCATCAGTCACTGCGCCGTGCTCAGGAGCATCAGTTCCTGGGCGGCGCAGTGGCTGACGTTCAACAGGAGGGGGTGAAATGGGGCCATTACTGGCACTCCATTTCAGCCCCCTCCGGAGCCCGTTGTAGGGGCTCTACTGCGGCTGTTGCAGTAGCAGCAGCCGCAGTGGAACCGGCTTTGGCGGCGGAGGAAGCGGCGGCGGTGGCGGCGGTCGCGGCAGAGACGGCGGTGGCGGAGGGCTTTCTCCGATTTCCGGCTTTGGCGGGTGGGGCGCAGGCCCTACCCCCAGCCCAGTGGTCGGCGGCTTGCCAGCTGCCGCACAGACTGCGCAGTGCGGCGCGGCGTCGCAGGAGGCCGCCGGCCCTGTGACCGGGCTGACCGCAGCGGAAACATAGACCGCTGCGGTCCACCTCCGAGGTGCATTGTGCTCCTACATGGTGGCCCACCTGGCACCGGAAGCACCTCAGAGGTCGGGGTTCCAGCAGTTTGACCTGCGCGGAAACCCAACCCACCAAAAACCTACGGCCCTCCGAGATGGTCTTGGCCGCCGACACGGGACAGCTCACCACAATGGTGCGCATGCCCGTGTTGTCAGGACGTAGGGTGCCCGCCTTCACCTCCTCTGCTGAGCACCCCCCCGTCCTAACGACGGCGGCCACCACCTCCGCCTCCGTGACGGAGTCGTCCAGGCCCAAGATGCGCATGTCGATGCGCTTGGTGGGCCTGGACACTCGGGCATCGTCCGCGCTTAGGGACGCCCTGAGCCTTTCGGCTAGAGCGTCCGCGGTTGGGCCGCTGGCTGCCCCGGGGACAACTAAGCGTCTTGACAGATCTTTAAACAAGTAATGAGCACTCGGACCCCACGATTCATTAAATTGATTTTCATTAATTTACATTTTCTGTAAATTGCTGGGGCGGGATCTGGCATTGTCTTTTCTCCAAATGATTTTAAACCTTAAGAGCGTGTATTCGATTCGCGACAAAAACTTCATGTTTTTTTTAATTTTTCAAAATCAAAATCGTAATGATGTGAGCAGATTATTTCACAGAATATTACGGTTTCAGAAAGATTAAGTTTTAATTTACTACACTACTCTGAAAAATATAATTTTTGTTGACACTTTTAAAAAGAACAGTTAGCGTTTGACAAAAATGGACGTCAGAGTTATCTTTCAGGACGAATACAACCATTGTAATGTGCTAAAATATTTTATACACTCTTTTGCAAAAAAAACGGGCACCTAAGGAAATTTACGTTCTAAGGTCGATTTTAGTTAATTAAATGAAATTTATTTCTTTGACGTAGTCTGTATACTTATAATCGTGTAAATTAATGCGCGTGAAGTGAATTCGAGCAATTAAAAGAAAAAAAAACGATGGATTCTTTAAAATCGACGTACACGCCCAAACAATAAGAAGTGGTCGGCAATAAAGACAAGTTTTTTTTTAACTTTTTTTGATTAAATAAAGTTACAAATGTAAAAACCTAATAACGAGTGTGACCTCCTCTTGCCAAAATCACAGTTTGAATCCTTCTGGGCATGCTTTCCACGATGTTTTTAATAACGTTTTGAGGAATACGTTCCCACTCTTCTGCAATGACTCTTTTTAGCTCCCTGATGTTTTGTGGAGCAGGTTGCACTGATCTTACCCGTCTTTTTAGAACATCCCACACATGCTCAATTGGATTGAGGTCAGGACTTCGAGCTGGCCAATCTAAACGACGGATCCCAACTTCTTGCATGTACGCTTCCACGTCGCCAGAACGGTGCGGGCGAGCATTATCGTCCATATAAATGGAATCTTCCCCAAGTGCAGTCAATGTGGGTTGTGCATATGGAATTAGGACTTCCATTATGTACCGGTGTGCATTTAATGTTCCATTTTCTATGAAAACTAACTCCGTACGCTCCGTCGAATTAATTGCTGCCCAAACCATAACGGAGCCTCCACCATAAGGAGTGATTTCTTCGAAACACACTTCCGCATAGCGTTCCCGTGGTCTTCGCAGCACTCGCCGGCGTCGGTCCTCTCCACACAAAGAGATTCTAGCTTCATCAGAAAACAATACTTTATTCCAGTCCTCCAGAGTCCATGAAGCACAGTTCCGAGAAAACTGAAGTCGAGCAACACGGTGCTCACGGAGTAATTTAGGGCCCCGAGCTGGGCGGTAACTCTTGATATTGGCAGCCAAAAGCCTCCTCCTGACCGTCCACAAGCTAACTTCTACTCCTCTTACTTCTTCAAGGCTCTTCTTCAGGTCCACACTTGACGCCTTACGATTACGCAACGCCTGACTCACCAAAAAGCGGTCATCTCTTGGTTCTGTGCATCGTTTTCTTCCCGAACCGGGTCTTCTTTTTGACCGAACCAGTCTCTAGATACCGTTGCCAAGTCCTCTGGACAGTTGAACGACTCACATTTAGCCGCTGAGACACGTAAGTTTGCGAACAACCTTCTTCAAGTAGGGCTATAATTTTACCGGTCCTTATCGCTTTATCACTCATATCAAAAAGTGGTATTTAATGTAAAAAGAAAGATTAAATTGTTTAATTTGCAGAAAATATCAAAAAAGTTTTAAAATATCGTAATCAGTTAAAAATCGTTTCAGCAATTCGCGCCATTAGTAAAGCAATTTTAGAATAATCCACAATAATCATTATTTTTCTTTTAATAATTTCAAATTTTAAATTTGGAACGTAAAGAATCATGCCAGGATGCTTCAAAAAACATGCCAATACATCGTCAAATTAACAAAACCTATTTCTTGTTCTTCTTCATTGAAGTAGAGAAAAAAATCTAAAGTGCCCGTTTTTTTTGCAAAAGAGTTTATTATATGTTTGTCCAACTGAATATGTAATCTCAAAGCGCACTTTATAGCTCAATTACAAAAATATGGCAAATTAGTATTTCAAAAAATATATAGAAAATCGGTTAACTTTAACAATTTTTTTAACATTGTTTTACTATAAACATAAATTTTATAATTATTTTAAGAAAATAAAGGTATTGCTAAATATCTTGGTTTTTTGTCAGTCCTTTTATGTACTCATTTATTTTACACGATTATTTTAAAAACACTATAAATCCCCGCGCGCAATCGATTACCGATCCTGGGCCCCAAGTCTGCTATTTTCGTAAATTCGTCATTTCAACACGATCCCATTGTCATTTTGCAATAAGTTCGTTATCTGCTAAATTCATAATGGTCAATCATTGGTCGGTCAATGGTCTCGTAATAGAATCATGGTTCTAAATATTCAATGTCTTTGAAAAGCAATGACTGCACAAGGACGTTCTAATGGTAGGTCACTGATCAAAGGAACTGTCAAAATTTTAGCAGATTACCGCATACGTCTGTCAGTCATTTGTCATTATGTACGAGATTACCATTTTATGACATTTCTTTCAATGGGAGGGTCAGTGGTTGACCATTGGAAAGTCATAATGACGCTTTTATATTAGTAGATTATCAAACTTGTCAAAATCAACAATTATGAAATCAACGGTAGACCATTCTGACACTATTGTAATAGCAGACTTGAGGGTCGTGCCGGGCCCTCCCAGCGACTCGCGAATCGAATACACACTCTTAAAATGTTGAAGGTAAGTTCAAAATCAAATGAGCAAAATTTGTCAGTTTTTGGTAACTTGATGTGCTGTTGACTGTACACACGTTGTGCATATTTATAGAAAAATATTTGTAATAATATCGGTAGCCATCAAACTCCCCTACATTACTACATTACTATTTTCAGTCAAGTGATGGCCAACCCTTCGCTCTAGCTTATAACAGTGAAATATCGTAACAAATATTGACCGTCCGAAAATTTGTTGGATAATTGATAAATATGTTTTAATATAAAATCATGACTAATAAAGTTATGTTGAGATTGAATTTATATTATTGAGATTGTAAAAACTTTTGTATTAGGCCGAATTTCCATTGGCCTATTGGATAATCTCATACACGTATTGAATTAACCTGAGCAATTATTCGCGTGACGTAATAAAGTAAAAATGAAAAAAAAATATTCTTCCTAAAGGAAAATTTGTTGGATTATTGATAAATCTGTTTTGATATAAAATCATATGACTAATAAAGGTATAAAAATGGACGGAGGATTTTTTCACATTACGTAATTAAGCAAAAATAAAAAATACAAGTTTAAAAAGGAAAATCTTTTGGATAACTAAACAAAGCTATGTATTTAGGGACATAAAGACATATGAAAACATAAAAATTGGCAGAGCAATTTTCCGGCGGAAGTTATAGTGCAAAATGTTAAAAGTTAAATTTGGGGTATCACCGAAGTCGAAAAAATGTTGGATTCCTTTACATACTTATTCTAACTAGTACATTCATTCGTAAACAGAAAGTATTTCAGCCTGAGGAAATATTCACAGAGCCTCATAAGCAATTTTCATGTTTAGGTAAAATAACCTAACTTCTCGTAAAAAAAAATGTTGGATTATTGTACATCTGTAATCTGTATCACCTAATTTCATCACATGCCAAATTTCATAGGCGGGAGAATTTTTCGGATCATATAAGCCCCGTTGATTGGACTATACCTAGATAACGCAAGTATCACGATCTGCATGAAAACCAAGCGTGCCATTTTTTGACTACCTACTATGACGTGACACACAAGCATTATAAGTGATGAGAAAATCAAATCGATTCAGACACCGCTACGTGTGGCACCTAACTGACCTAACCACCTAACTGGCGTCCGACTAGCGTACACCGATGCAGACTAAGCGCGAAAGTTGCGGCTTACGATTTTTTTACGTAAGCTGGGTACCGAAACGGGCACGCGAACGCGAAGTAGTTGCTCTTGCGTTATTATGTCTATCTATACCTGTGCCCTACACCTTACAAGTGCGAGAAGCGGCCCCAGCGACATTCAGCATTTCTGGTATCCTCAGAAAAGAGTTTAGAAACAAGCATGCACGCATTATGAAAGATGCTTCTAAACGTGGCATGTTAAACATGATGGCATCACCCAACGATAACACTCTAAACACACACCGATTTCAAAAGAACTAGCACATACGCTTAACACATGAATTATGTGACAGCGTGACTACTCAGGCTCGAAAGAGCTGAGAATTTACACTCTTGGACCAAACACAGACACTCAAACTGGAGTGGGAATTTTATGTTTTATCTGGACTGTTTTCTCTCAACTTTGTCTGGGCATCATCCAAGCCGTCCATGCCTTAGAAGCCAGGAAAACCACGGATACCCACATTATATACCTTGGGAAAAACTATACTATCTCGAATTTGTTACATAAGAACTGCCACAATGCGCTGGAACTCCGTGACTGTCTAAGAACAACAACAAGATAATATGACAAGTTTTAAAACTGCATAGGACCTAATGCGGAGAGACTTTCGAAAATTAGGTATTTGAAGAAACTATTGCTGTCGCTCTGCGAGCGTTCGGCGTCCGGTTCGTGCGATAAGGACAACTGCAGATCCGACTGAATAGCTTGAGTAAAAAGTCATATTTCGAGGTTTGGCTCTCGCCTATTTCCACTTTCAATATTAAGCCAATTTAAAACATATTTTATAAACTGAATAAGAAGGATATATACTAAGTCCCTATGTTTTTCTTTTTTTATTAATAGTTGTTAAATTTGTACACTAGGCCTCTGTTGACAGCGGTCTAAATAGGCAATTTTGAGCATTTTTTGAGGGTTCTAGTGCTTAAAAAAATAATGCATCAATAAAAAGGAAAACATAGGAGCATACAAGTAGTTAATATTTATTATTATGTAAAAAATCATTGCTTTATGGTGATCAACCAGAAAGTAAACAGGCAAGAGCGTTTGTATGGAGAAAAGACCACCCGCATTTCCTCTTAACGTAGCAACCTACTGGGCCCAAACAGTTCAAGGAGTAAACCATCAACTCGAAGAGACGAAAGTGTTATTATCATATAATAAAAATAAATAAAAATAAAAATAAAATAAAAACGGTTTATTTCAGATTTTTGCGAAATCCATAGAGTGTTAGTACAGTAAAAAAACTTAATCAAATTAGGGTTAGTAACTAAAAATTAAAACAATACGAAAACATTTATTTCTTAGTATGGGCCTTGACCCAGTGTTGGACGTACCGCGTGTCCAACCTATCCGCAATAACGGCCAGGATGCAGTTGGCGCTGGCGCGCAGCCTGCAGAGCGCCGCGGCATATCGTTTGCGGAGTACGGCGTGAAAGCCGTCTACGTGCGCGTCCGCGAACATGCCCGACGCACTGCACCAGCGCGGCAGCCCCAACAACGCCCTGAACGCGTTATTGTACTGGACGCGCAGAGCGCTGAACGATCGTTGCGTATAATGAGCCCACAGGCTGCACGTGTAAAGCGATGTACAGTGCGCTCTAAAGAGTGTTATTTTAACACTCGCAGCACAACGTTTGAACCTGTGAGCTATCATATTTGCTCTGATCGATAGCGCCCTACGCTCCCTGTCTATGTCCTCGTCATCACGTAGGTTTTCAGTGACCATGTGTCCAAGATACCTAAAGCGGGTGACTACCTTCATAGGTATTCCGTTTAAAGTAACGGGAGGGACCTGCTCCGGTGACTTTGTACCCGCCTTAAATATCATGAGCTCACTTTTTAATACATTATATTTTAGGCCATGCTTAGCTGCGTACATTTCACACACATTAACTAATTTCCTAAGGCCGCCGATCGTTGGGCTCAGCAAAACCATGTCATCCGCATAACTAAGATTATTTACACATATGTTGTCTACATGGCAGCCGACATGAATGCTGCTGAGCTCAACGATCAGTGCATTCATGTACAAATTAAACATAAGTGGGGACGACAGTCCACCCTGTCTCACTCCACATTGCAATCCATATGGATCTGATAACATGCCAGCCCACCTGACATAGTTAACTTGACTGTGGTACCAAAACTTTAGGATAGCAATAGTTTCACGAGGTAAATTGGTGTCTTTAAGCTTATCCCAGAGTTTGTCATAATTGACAAGGTCAAACGCCTTCGACAAGTCTAAAAAACAGGCATAAATAGGCGTTTTTCTACTGGTGTAATACTCCACAGTATGCTTTAGGCCCAGTATAGCGCTCTCTGTTGAAAGTCCGGCGCGGAAACCAAACTGTGCATCATGTAGGTGGATACATTCCGCCAACTGGGCCTCTAGCACACTGTCTAGTATCTTCGCAACGACTGTGGCAAGCGAAATCGGCCTGTAATTCGATTTCAGCGAACTATCTCCTGTTTTGTTCTTCAAAATGGGAGTAATAATTGTTTTTGTTAGTTCACTGGGTAGGTAGGAGTGTCCAATGCACAAATTAAAAAACATCGACAAAAGTCTAGCAATGTGTGGTCCTGCATTTTGCAAATGCTCGACGCTGAGCCCGTCATGCCCCGGTGACTTTCCACCTTTCATATTTCTAATAATTTTTCTTATGTTCTGAGCACTAATTCTAGACACTACGTTTTCACTAACGGGGTCGACGTCCATCATTGCATCACAAACTTCTAATGGGGATTCTACAGTGAAGTGATCTTTGAACATATTTGCGATCATCTTCGTGTCCGTGACACCCTCGATGCTCAGAGGAAGGCCAGGCCTCAAACTCAGTTTATTGGTATGTTTCCAAAATTCACGAAACTTATTATTTGAATGCAGTGTCGCTAGCCGGTCCATTTTTATCTGCTCCTGATGTTGTTGGCACCATTTAAGTTTAGTTTTGAAAACCTTTATGCTTTGACACATTGCTTCATGAATTAATCCTGCTTTAGGTTTACCCCACTGTAACCAATTCTGAAAATCAAGCCTGGCCAGGCTTGATTTTCCTATGAGCTTCTGCAACATATTTATTCCACCCCATAATTTGCCTATTCTTACAACTCGTACCTACCCTATAGCTAGACTCAGATGCCTCACTAAGTGATAAGACAATGTCATTATATAACTTATCTAATATTTGCCTGTGTTCCACAAAATTACAACGTTTATCCCCACATTCTCGTAGTTCAATAGGAAAGTCAATTTGTCTCAACAATTTATTACAAAAGTTTGTATACATACCAATTTGTTCTGGCTTCCTTTCTCCCCATGTCACTTTACTTTTAGGGGCTGCATGACTCACACTTTTAGATTTAATTATCCCCAAATTACATTTAACAGACACAGGATAGTGGTCAGACCAGTAAACATTATAATCAACCCAGATATCCAAAACAGAGGACCATGCCGCACTAGTTACAATGACGTGGTCTAACCAACGCTGACAACCATGCGCTTCGCTAACAAAAGTATGCGTACCAGAGTCCACCCCACACTTGACAATGTCAGCACATACCCAGTCCATATCCTCACAAAAACTAATTAGTTCCTTATAAAAGTTCTCACTTGGATGCGCATTGAAGTCACCAAGAACAGAGATACAGATATAGGATATAGGACTTACCTTAATAAAACTAATAATTTGTTCTTCTTGCCTGGCATGGCCCGCGTCGAACTGGTACTCGCCTTTGCTGAAGTACTTTAGTGTAGGATAGCCTTTCACGCCGAAACGAGAAGCGAGATCCGGCTGCTTCGTCGCGTCCACTGCGGCTAAGATGCCGTCGATCTAAAAATAGTCAATTAGTCTTTGAAGATAAAGAATTTAATTTAGTTTTATTCCTTTAAATCGAGTTACAGATGATCTAATAAGCATCGATTTTGCAACATTGGGTTTCAACATGTGGGGTTCAGTATCAAGAAATTTTCAAAGGCGGACCAAAATCTTTACCATAAGACCTAAATTTACCAAGGTCAAAAAGTTACGTAAGTTTACCAAAGTTCTAGGTCTCACTAGAAATTAAACATTTTAGCTAATATAGCTAAAATGTTTTATTGCTGCCTTGCGACGTCGGAGTGGGAACCCACTCCGACGTCGCAAGGCAGCTCCCCGTCCCCACTACGACTCTCTGGCCCCTTGTACGTTGTGCGTCCACACATGTCGTTTTCACGCACCGTGTGGCATGTCGTTCTGATTTGTATGTAAGAGCTCATTATCATCGCTCCGTCATCCCAGCGCGAGTGGCACCTTTCAAGTATCAAGTAGCAAGAACCTTCTTTGAACCTTCAACCTAATTTACCTACCTTTTCAGCTTTTATCGTTTTGGCTGCTTTCTCAAATTCTGGTTTAATTCGTTTGCAATGTCCACACCAAGGAGCGTAAAAAACTACGAGTGCATTTTTAGCATTCGCAAGAGTTTCATCAAAATTGGCACCTGGAACAAAAAGGAAATAAATAGTTTTTACAAATAAAAACACGAGAAGAAGCCAGGATTAAATTAACTTGTAAAAGTTGTTTTATAGCCACAGCTAACGAAATGGATGTACCAGAAGGAAAACCAATAAATTAAAAAAAATATCCTAGTCTGCCGCATGTCGAACCATTCATGGGCTACCGCTAAAGCAACCAGAATGTGGGTCCCATAAAACGTTCGGCGGCATCGCAGCAGACCCAGGCGAAGATGGCGGGACGAGCTCGACGTATCGACAGGATTGGTCAATAATAAACCAGAGCCTTGCAGTGGGATGGAATAGGCAAAAAACTACGGTACTTATGAACATACGATATATTTTTTTTAAATTTACTGGATATTTTTACTATTACAGAAACGTAATGCATTTTGTTTCGAATGATTCAGTTTATTAACTAGCCGCGACTGCGAGTGTCTGATTATTTGGAGGCAGATACTGTTAGTGGTCAATGTAAGCGGCCAATATAAGCGGCCAATGCTGTTCAAGCCCCGATAATCAGCATCGAACCATCGGCAATTTATTTCTTAGCCGAAATGCCGACGTCCGGCGCGAATTCGCCGACCTAGTAAAAAAAAATGTGTATAAATAATCGAATCTTTAATATACAAACCAAACAAATCCGCATGTTTTGTACGATTCAACGTCAACGATGTGGACAAGCAGCTTTATAATCACCCCCCTATTTGAGGAATAAATAACGAGAAGTCTAAATTAATTTGGTCTATGTACTTTAATTATGAATACCTTTCAATAATTTGGCAAACGACCATTTCTGCAAGTGCATAATGCGAGATTTAAGTTACACCTCAACATGAACGGTTTATAACTAAAATATTTTACCAGATTATATAATTTAAAAATCATGTTTAGTTGACACCAATTGAAGTGTCAGGTGTAAAGATGACGGCGAAAATATTTGACAGTTTTCTGCCAGCAAACAGTTTTGTCTTTAGTGAAAACTCTTTTGGACAAAGTTCGGTGAATTTTCTTATTTATTTTTTTCGAGTGATGACATTGTCAATGTGTTCAGTTTAAAGATGGGTTAATACCGATATTTATCAGTATTAGCTAATATGAATATATGAGTCTAGAAACATTATAATATCTTAACCAATATTTGAGGATTAGTAATATTTGACTAATACCTAATAATACGTATCACTTCACAAAATATGTCGAGTGATTGAGTGAATCCGACCTTGCCGATCCGTGCCAAGTGAAGGGAATCCCAGATTATGTTAAAGATTATTGTATCATGTTAGTAATCTGTGGAATATGTGAATATTTTTTTTCATTGTATGGACTCAATTTATTTAGCATTGTATAATTTCATGCATTAACGGCATATGTGTGAGTACTGTGTGCCTTCAATTAACACTATAATGATCATTTTGGGTAGGTTTTTGACTTGAATGTACCCTGGCGATTGGGGATGTCATGCTGGTGGTGGCGCATGCGTTGGATCATTGGGCTCCCTTAAAAATGGTTGAGCCGAATGGGGCTAGCCTATGCGTCATGTTCGTGAACGACGCCGTCGGCGGCGACAGGTCATCTCTCAGCTGCCATGGTTTATATTATTATTTTTTTACTGTTTTTACTCCGGACGTTTTATTCTGCACGTCTTTTACATCGTTCTCACAATTATGTATAATTTCAACATGAATGATGTAACTATAATATTGTAACAATATATTATTTTTAAAAGAGTATCCGTGGAGTTTCTTGCATGTTCTTCTCCATACAGATCTACGCTTTGGAACGTGCAAATAGCTTCATCTTTTTGACGGACCGACGCCGTTGACAATTCAAAAGAGTCTGTAAATGGTCTAATTGAAATAAATGCTTCGACTTTGACTTCGATTAGTAATCTGTGGATTATGTGAATATTAAATATTAGCAATAGGTATATCAGTTTGTGGGATTACAAATACGTGTACCTATCCATAGAATATTACTAATCTCTTAACTAATACCAATATTCGTCACACTCCTAGTTCAGTTCACACTGCACTCACTCTCACACGCCTTGTGTTTGTGTTTTCGTATGTTGTTCTGATTGGTTTTCCTGAATTTAATTACTTTACAACGCATTCTTTGATTTTGCACACGATTACATGTTCACGAAATCACACACAGGGTTATAATCGTGATTTCGTGAACAAGAAATCGTGTGCAAAAACGGGATGGTCTAGACCATACCGTTTTGACTGACCGGCCGGGTGTGTTCGTTTTATGTGTAAATTCATACATAAACAAAAAACGATTTCTCTCAAAATTGGAGGTCTTTAAAAATGTATTAGAACAGTTTGTTTTTGATATGTATGTCCATTATTATTTAAGTTATCCTGGTTAGAATTTGTGATGATTAAAAACCATGTCTGGACAAATCCTTTGGAAATCATGCGAAACAACATCTCCCTCACTTCACTTTTGATAGTTTTATTAATTTTTAAGTAGGAAAAATGCTCAACAAGATCACAACAAATTACCAACAACACATCATCTGGTTTTGACAAATTGAATTTGACATTTAATCTAACATTGCCATAAACAAAGTCTGCAAATAATTCGAGTGTCTACTTTCGTTTACCAGACTATATCTAGACACACGGGCCTCCATTGTGTGGTATATTGGTTATTGGACGTGTCTCTCTGTTGTCCGTTTTTGCCCAATTTTTTGTTCTTACAACCGTGTAGAATTTGGAAGACGACAAGGGTTTCACTTGATCGGTCCATCTTGTTGGTGAACGACCGAGCAATTTTTTGGCTTCGGAGTTCCCAACCCCTATCAGTTTTTGCAAATTTTCGCCGCCTCTGCGCACTGTGTGGCCGAAATACGAAAGGTTTTTTGGCATATGGTGGACAAGCGAGTTTTTATTCAGAGCTGGGTCAGGATCAATGCATTGGTGCGTTTCGCAGTCCAAGGTATTCTTACCAATCGCCTCCAGCACCCATCACCAACATCCTTTGTCTTTAACCCGCAAAGATAAGGAGAGCGACACAATTAATTTGAATTCACGCGGCTTTGGGTCCTACAACAACGAGGTGGACATTTTGAGGACCTGAGCTCCCGTTACGGACAACACTCAGGTGCTTTAAAAGAAAATTGTTTGTTCTTTGCTACTCAATAGACAAGCTGAAACACCCTTTGCGTTGTACTAGATTCAAGTTGTAAAAAAATTCCAAGTCGTAGTTTTTTGATAGTTTGTGTGAAATACCGTGAGGAGTGAACGCTTTTAATCACAGTTGGTAAGATCAAGATAAATAATAAACAACAGTCAGGTATAGGTTAATCGAGTGCATTATCGTATAATTACTTACTAAATAATCAAAGTGTTCAATTGAATTCTTTTATCATTTTTTTTTTCTATAATGTACACCGCAAAGTTATTGTTATCTTTTCTTGCACAATGTTATTCCAATAGCTGTCTTTAAGTGATAAGAGCGTTCATTGTACTATTGATTGATTTTTACTATTGTAATAAAGAAACTCGATGTTTCTTTCACTTTCTTTTTTTTCAAAAACATTGATATGTAGCTATTTTTAAATGGTCCTTATTTTAATTTAAGTAGGGCAGTGACTGAGTGGCGTCCGAGGACTGGTTGAGAAGGAAGGTTGGTCGTCCGGCAACGAGATGGGCAGACAACATCGTTGCCATCACGGGTAGAATTTTGATGAGAGATGCACACGATTGTGGGGTTGGTACAGGAAAAGAGAGATCATGCCCAGCAGTGGGCGTAGCCGGAATGGTTGTTGACTCCCCTCGTCTCTTCTCCGCTTTGTGGCATCCGGGCCTGACTTTGCCCTGATTTCCTTTGATAGGATTCCGACAGTACCTTGCTTTGTCCAGCCAGACGTAAGCTACTCAATACGCATTCTCATAAAGTAAAGAAAGAGTTTGTAATGCAATGTATATGTCGCAGCCAATTTGTTAAATCAGCCGTTTAATTTGGTGGCCTAGCTGTGGTTCATTTAAATGCGCCGATTTTTCAGCGACCTAAGTAACATCTTTTGTTCAATATCGTTTGATGCACAGTTCGATGAAAAGGCTAGGTTTTTAATAAAAAGGCTGATTAAGCAAGTTGGCTGCGACATAGGAGTCAGTGTCAGCAACTACACATCCAAGAGCGTATTTTGGGTAGTATTTGTATGATCCACCCCAGCTCCTAAAGAAAGGCCAGTAACACTCAGGTGTTATTAACGATCTCACTGATGATACCTAGGTTAAAATGATAAATGATATTTCTTTTGTAAGTAGGTTCAACACTTTTACACGTCAATATTTTTTGGTCATTTTAAGCTAGATGAGGCCGGTGTTTTCTAGCTGACTACCCTGAGAAGAAACACCGAAACAAACTCAGAGGTCACAGTCTCTTTTGAAGTCCATACAAATTGTACTGGTCAAATCATACGAGAACCATATAGGTTAATGTCTGAGGTGGCCTTTTGAGGAAAGTGCCACACAGATTTGAGTGGACCTGTCCAGACAGTGCAAGCATTTGTCAGTTATTATGGAGCTCAAACTTAGAACTTTAAGGAGCTCAACGATTTGACGAACAATACCAAAGTAAGGACATTTGTGTAGGCCGCATTTGAGTACTCAAACTGCCAGACCTCGTTACTTCGTACTTCCTAGTTGCCTAAGTACTTCTTTGATTAGGGATTAAAATCTGAACTCACCAGTAAGATGCACCACATCAGAGTCTTCAGGCCAGCTGTCGTCCACCACTTCCTTCTTCTTCTGCTGCATGGCAGTGGTAGGGTCTGTCATAAAGTCTACTATCGCTTGTTTTTTGTTCTCGCCATTGTATGGTAATTTGTATTGCCCTTTTCTATAATTGAGATAGTGTCATTGTTAAATAGTAATCAGCGTAGTTTTTCATAACTACATTTTAATAATAATAATCCATACGTACTCATAATACAATAAGGTAGGGAATCCAGTTATGTTATACAGTTGTCTTATTTTAGAGTTTCCTGGTTTAGACACGTCGATGGCAGCAAGCAGTGATTCACCCTGAAATGACAAAAACATGTTTTAAGTGCAAACAGGTTAACAATTTGGAATTATTTTTGGATTAAATTATTAGATGTGTTTTGATGATATTTAATGCAACCACCAAGCCACAGCTTAAAAAGTAAACATTAATTATTCATTATTTATTTATTTTCTTCCCTAAGAAAATGATTTTTTAGAGATAGTTGGTAATTTTTTAGGTTATACTTTCCAATTGGTCCACAAGAAATTTCATCAAAATCGGTTTAGTAGTTCGGTTTTTAATCAAAATAGCTGGAAAAAAATATGACATCCAAGTTAACAAAAAGTCAATGATTCTTGTCAATCGTCGTAGTTCTTACCTTCAATTCAGCAGCAGCGTTGACATACTCTGGTTTTAAAGTCTTGCAGTATCCACACCATGGAGCATAGAACATTATCATAGACTTCTTGTAGGCACCAGCACCCTTCTTCAGGAACTTGTTCAAAGCCTGAAACAGATAAACTTGTATATTATGTAATGCTAGTTTTTAGTTACACTATTCAAAACCAAAATGGTTTCGACAGTTAAAGCACGCTGTTGGATTATCGACACTCGACTCAGTGCCGAGAGTTAAAAATATAACAGTGCAAACAACAATTTGGTACAAACTCAACATAATGTATTCCAAATTCAACAACGGCTTCACGGTAGCGGTCAGTACGGTGCGTCAAGTACTTTGCTGGATTCAAACTAAATAAATAAAGTACTGACAACATTTCGTATTCTCGTACTCGAGCTGACCTTTGTGAATTGAACGAATCGTGTCCGAATAAGAGCGAAACGACTTGCAACGCCGAGAAGATTATTTTTAAGTTTGGAAGGAAAGATGGGTCGACTGAGAGATGATGATTGATGTCTCACGGTTCAAGACAAGCTCCCCACACACAACCATTTTATTGGATACTAGCACTTCGCCCGCGACTTCGTCCGCGCGGGTTTAGTAGGTACTCCACAAACTTCAACGCCCTCTATACCTACCTGCTGCGTGCTTAATAAGCAGCAGGGCATTTGACTTGGTTTCCTACGACATTTTATGGAGGAAGATGGAAGAGGTAAATTTGCCACCAGAGGTGACAAATACTCTAAAATACTGGTATGGAAACCAAGTCAATAGTGTGAGATGGGCTGGTGCTCTATCTAGGCCGTATGGGATGGAGTGCGGGGTGAGGCAGGGAGGGTTGTGCTCACCTGCGCTATTCAACCTATACGTTAATGATCTGATTGGCGCGCTTAGCAGCATGCGTGTCGGGTGTCATATTGATGGCGTGTGTTGTAATAACATTAGCTACGCCGACGACATGGTGCTGCTGAGCGCGTCAATCTGCGGTCTAAAGACACTCGTAGCCACTTGCGAGCAATTTGCCAGACTGCATGGTCTGGCATATAATGTTAAGAAAAGTGTAGTCATGGTCTTTGGGGCCAGGGGTAAATATCCAGAAGCAGTACCTTCAGTGAAGTTAAACGGTATACCCCTTGTGAGAGTAGACCGTTTTAAGTATCTGGGTCACTTATTGACCACTGACCTCAAAGACGATGAGGATATTGATAGGGAGCGGAGGGCGCTGTGTGTGAGAGCTAATATGATTGCCTGCAGATTCAGGCGTGCCTCAAAAGAGGTCAAGCGCACTATATTTAGTGCTTACTGCACATCTTTTTATACTTGCAGTCTGTGGGTTAATTTTACTCAAAAATCATACGGCGCCCTTCGCATCCAATACAATGACGCATTCAGGCTGCTGATGGGGTTGCCCCGATACTGCAGCGCGTCAGGGATGTTTGCTGAAGCTCACGTAGACTGCTTCTATACGGTGATGCGGAAGCGGTGTGCATCCTTGGTCCGTAGGGTGCGGGGCAGCGCCAACAGCATCCTGTCTATGATGGCGAGCAGGCTGGATTGTGCGTTTGTGAACCACTGCTGCAGGGTTTCGGCTGGGCCTGTCACCTTGCAGCAATGATGTCACTCCGTATTTCTATTTTTGTAAGTGTATTACTAACATAGTTTGTAAGTGCATTGTTAATAACACTATGAGTCTTGTTGCTTGAAATAAATTGAAATTATTATTATTATTAATACAACGATACAACAACGATTACAACGATTTTCAATAAATATGTACTTACTTAGCCATTTCTACTTATTCGAGGCCCTAGACAATGTGCCATTTAGGTAATTAGCGAATGCGACTGTCGAAATGCCAAAATGTAGGAATTTGATCACGTGACATTTCGATAGCATCTGTCAATCCCATACATTTTTGACGTATTGACAATCGCCTACGCCACGCCACAGTTGACAGAATCTCACTTGTCTCGAGCCCAGGTTCAGCGCAACTGTTCATCCCGTTCAGCCCGTCAGGGGTTGACTATGCAAAAATTGTTAGGTACATTTGTTTCAATTATCCCACTGACATTTTTCCTACTTCGTGCATGTTTATTACCGTCGTAACTTTTGAACGGAAGGTCCGATTTTAATAATTTAAAGTGTAATTTACACGGACATAATCAACCTTAATTATCAAACTTCACCATTTTTTATTTCACCATGGGATTTGCTTGAATAATATGAACAAAAAGCGGTCATGGTGACTTATCCATAATAGTTAGACATATGGTATTGCGGATTTTTTGTAGATGTAGATAACCTCTATAAAACTGTAGTACATCACTTTGCTCTATTGTCAATAGATTCCGCAGCGTATGCGATATAAGGATTTTTTCACACCTTGAGTTCCATTATCGAAGTTTTCATAAGGATCCCTAACTTTTTTGAAAATATTCTATAGCCTATGACCATCACGGATAATGTAGGATTATATTGGTGAAAGAATTTTTCAAATCGGTCCAGTAGTTTCGGAGCCTATTCCTTTCAAACAAACAATCAAATCTTTCCTCTTTATAATATTATTATAGTCTGGCAAACGAAAGTAAACACTCGAATTATTTGCAGACTTTGTATATGGCAATGTTAGACAAAATGTCAAATTCATTTTGTCAAAACAAGATGACGTGTTGTTGGTAATTTGTTGTGATCTTGTTGAACATTTTTCCTACTTAAAAATGAATAAAACTATTAAAAGTGAAGTGAGGGAGATGTTGTCTCGCATGATTTCAAGATTGTTTACGTGTGGTGTTGAATTTCATAAGTTAGTGTGACGCATAGAAGTTGATACTTGGTTTGAATTCGTAATTATTATCTTTTTACAAAACTCAAAACAAAACATTGAGAACTCTGTTAGTGAAATTAAGAGAAAGCATTGGATTTAATGGATGCAGGGAAACCTCTGGGAAGCCACTTAATATTGTTTAATGGCTATGAATTTAAGAAAAATAAGAATGAGCGTTCGTTGTTAATTGAACGATACGACATATCTGCCAGGAGACTTTAAGAACCATGGCTGAAACGTAGAGCAGGAAAGTCAATAATTTACTTAGATGAGACCTATATTCATAAAAACTACAAGCCCAAGAAGTCTTGGCAAAGTCCATCTACAAGTGGTGCGATTGAAAATGTTTCAACAGGGAAAAGGTACATAATTGTACATGCTGGATCGGAGAAAGGCCCTGTGCCAAACTTATTGTTAGTCTTTAGCACTAAATCGAAAATGGCGGACTACCACCACAACCTGAATGCTGTAAACTTTAATAAACGGCTAAGAGAAAAGCTTATACCCAATTTAAATGAGCGTAGTGTAATAGTTATGGATAACACCAGTTACCATGCAATCATTGTAAATAAAGCTCCTACATCACAAAATCGCAAAAACGACATAAGAGAATGGCTTACTAATGATATTCCATTTGAAGATTATCACACAAAAGCAGAGCTCCTATGTTTGGTAAAACGAAACACACCAGTACCAGTATATGAAGCTGATGAACTTCTGAAGCAGAATGGACATGAGGTATTACGACTTCCCCCCCCCCCCCCCCTATCACTGCGATCTAAACGCCATTGAGCTGGTATGGAGTAGGGCTAAACGTAAAGTGGCAAGTAAACATATTGCCCTGGCCGCAGTGGACATATCTACACTAATATTATAAAGAGGAAAGATTTGTTTGTTTGTTTGTTTGTTTGAAATGAATAGGCTCCGAAACTACTGGACCGATTTGAAAAATTCTTTCACCAGTAGAATTGTACATTATCGATGATGGACATAGGCTATAGAATATTTTCAAAAAAGTTAGGGATCCGTATGAAAACTTCGATAATGTAACCCAAGGTGTGAGAAAAAATCCTTATATCGCGTACGCTGCGGAATCTATTGACAATAGAGCAAAGTGATGTACTACAGTTTTATAGAGGTCATCAATGTCTACAAAAAAGTCCGCGATACCATATGTCTAACTATTATGGTTAAGTCACCATGACCGCTTTTTGTTCAAATTATTCAAACAAATCCTTGGTGATTTGAAAAAATGGTGATTTCGGTAGCATGATATCAATCCTTATCCATTGAAATGGTTTGATAATTAGGGTTGATTATGTCCGTGTAAATTAAACTTCAAATCATTCAAATCGGACCTTTCGTTCAAAAGTTACGACGGTAATAAACATGCTCGGAGTAAGAAAAATGTCGCGGCTTGAGCGAACTGGGAAGAATCTTATCAATGCTTGGTCCGATGAAGTTGAAAATGATTTCTATAAAACAATAAGAATAACAAATGTTTGGATTTTTCGCAAATAAACTACATACCTACATAATAAGGAGTGAAGCAGGGGTGATTAAGTTTTTAGGGGAGGACATTATTGCTTGCTTTAATTTACGTCGGGATGCCATGAACAAACTAAAAATGGGATTATTGAAACAGATGTACCTAACAATTTTTGCATAATCAACTCCTGACGGGGTGAACGGGGTGAACAGTTGCGCTGAACCTGAGACCATAGAATAAGTAGAAATGGCTAAGTAATAAATGTAAATTAATGAAAATCGTTGTGCTTAATTTTCCAAAACTAACCTTTATAAGGGGGTATAGGGGGCGTTGAAGTTTGTGGAGTACCTAATAAATCCGCGCGGACGAAGTCGCGGGCGAAGTGCTAGTAGAGTTATAAAAGAATCGTTTGAAACCATAACTCCAGAGGAGTAGAAGAAAATGACTGACCATGTCATACATGTTGAAAATAAATATAAAGGAAGGGACAGAATTACAGAAAATAATTCAGAAAGTTTTACTCTAATGAATCTTTTCACATAGAAGTTTTAGATTCTGATTTTAATTATGACTGAATAAACCAAAATTATCTACACTAATCTACACTAATATTATAAAGAGGAAAGATTTGTTTGTTTGTTTGTTTGTTTGAAATGAATAGGCTCCGAAACTACTGGACCGATTTGAAAAATTCTTTCACCAGTAGAATTGTACATTATCGATGATGGACATAGGCTATAGAATATTTTCAAAAAAGTTAGGGATCCGTATGAAAACTTCGATAATGTAACCCAAGGTGTGAGGAAAAATCCTTTTATTGCGTACGCTACGGAATCTATTGACAATAGAGCAAAGTGATGTACTACAGTTTTATAGAAATCATCAATGTCTACAAAAAAGTCCGTGATACCATATGTCTAACTATTATGGTTAAGTCACCATGATCGCTTTTTGTTCAAATTATTCAAGCAAATCCTTGGTGATTTGAAAAAATGGTGATTTCGGTATCATGATATCAATCCTTATCCATTTAAATGGTTTGATAATTAAGCTTGATTATGTCCGTGTAAATTACACTTTAAATTATTCAAATCGAACCTTTCGTTCAAAAGTTATGACGGTAATAAACATGCTCGGAGTAAGAAAAATGTCGCGGCTTGAGCGAACTGGGAAGAATCATATCAATGCTTGGTCCGATGAAGTTGAAAATGATTTCGATAAAACAATTTAAATAAGAAATGTTTGGATTTTTCGCAAATAAACTACATACCTACATAATAAGGGGTGAAGCAGGGGTGATTAAGTTTTTAGGGGAGGTTTAAGCTTTAATTTACGTCGGGATGCTATGAACAAACTAAAAATGGGATTATTGAAACAGATGTACCTAACAATTTTTGCATAATCAACTCCTAACGGGGTAAACGGGGTGAACAGTTGCGCTGAACCTGAGACCATAAAATAAGTAGAAATGGCTAAGTAATAAATGTAAATTAATGAAAATCGTTGTGCTTAATTTTCCAAAACTAACCTTTATAAGGGGGTATAGGGGGCGTTGAAGTTTGTGGAGTACCTACTAAATCCGCGCGGACGAAGTCGCGGGCGAAGTGCTAGTTATAGAATATTTTTGTTTTTTTTTTAAATCAGATCGCTACATAATATCTAGTCGTTTTTTTGATTCAGACGAAGTTAACTGATTTTTCGAAATGTCACGTTTTCTTTCATTTGGATCATTAAAGATAGTATGATTTTGCATTTCGAAACTTCAGTTAACTTATTAACCGACTTCCAAAAAAGGAGAAGGTTAAATTATTTTAAAGTATCAAATTGGGTTATTCCAAGTACGTCATACTAATTTTGGGGTGGCTATACCGATATATTTTAAATTTGCCGCGCTTTTTCAGTCTCTACTTTCGTTTGCCAGACTCCTAGTGAGATGGAGGACCATAGTCAATCAAATGTTTTTTTTGTCTAAAACCAAAAAATATATTTTCAGGAAGAATTTAGGGGGGGGCTCAGCCCAAAAGTGGGACAAATAAAAATTTGTTATAATTTTATGCCTATAAATGTTGTAAAATTATACAAAAACTTCTAGTATGTCTTGTCGTGTATCACGAAAAGTATTAAGTAAAACATAAAAATCGCTGAAGCCATAATAATGCAGTATTGTAGCTAACTGATTTGTTATACTATTTAAAAAGTACTTACATTTAATTTCATTTCGCTACGCAAATTAATAGTTATAAATTTTTATCAAATGTTTATTTTATTATCACCAGAATGCAGCATGGTTTGGAAAAACGGGGTATTATTAAATTAAATAACCAGTTGAAGTCTTGAGCGAAGGTAAGAACATCTAGATCTACTCAAACAAGTCCTTGATTATGTACAGCAATAATGTTTAGTGATACCAACAAATTAAGCTGCTCTGCATTTCTGCCTATCTATCTAACCTATTTTTTCCTGTTGCTGGGAAAAGGCCTCCCTCTCCACCCTTTTTTTCAATTCCGCTTTTTACTGTTTCAGGCTAGGTCTGTCGGTAGGAGTCGAGCTCGTTCGGCCAGCTTTGTCTTGGTCTACCACGATATCATCTGATATTTAATGGGTTTCGGTGGTTCTTTTTGCCTATTTAGGCATGTTTTTGCATGTCACATGCAGCATGATGGGTGTCACTTAAAGTTTTATTTCTTTTTCTGTTCTATTAATCTGCAATCAGTCGCCAGACTATACCTAATCAGATGAGTTGAGTGGTTAATAGCATTTTAAGAACAGTAGACCATTGCCTCACTGTTTTCTCAGAGCATGTTGTTTTTTTTGCACCCTTTGCAAGCACATAACATTTAACCAAGTTTTCTTTTAAGCGTAAAATCCGAAAACACTACTTAAAAGTCTGTCAATCTTAGTTTGGTCTTCGTCATAATTATTATGAGTTCTCTCTTAAGAGCGGCCAACCCGTCATACTTTTCATACAAACGCTCGTACGTGATTATGCCGTTGTAACACATCTATCTTTGATTTTTTTGAACTAAAAGGTATCTTATGCACTATATCTAGGGTTCAATGCAAGTAAAAAAATAAAATTTGGAGAAATAAATTCAGTATAAGCCTCCAAAAATCTGCTGTTTTGTACATATTTTGCCTGAACTTTGGCCGTACATAACGTACTCATAAATTATAAAAGTAAAGAAAACATCGTGATAGAAACCTTGCATATGTAATGAAGATTCTAAATGAATAATATTTATTTCACAAACTTGTTAGGCTTATTCAAAAACACGTATTTCCTGGATCAAGTTTTATGCAATTTTTAAACACTATTCTCGTTCAATGTTATCGCGTTCTCACTTGCTTGTTAGTAAACAACATTGCGCTGGATGAAACAACAAGCTTTTCGACCATGCTCGCGTTTGCGATAGTCGGGCCCTCTTAATATGTAACATCATATTTATTAGTTTATTATTTTAGCATATATATGTATTTTATTAGTATTTTATAAATCAAAACAATATTCTATTTTAAATCTTATTTATTTGTTGTACACCTACCACAGTGTAGTCTTTTTAACCCAAAGGTTGACTGGTAGAGAATGCTTTGTTGCATTAAGTCTGCCCATGTACCACTATTGTACATAAAGTTTAAATAAATAAATAAAATAACATTGCTCTTGCTGGCGACTCCCCATAACTGGGTTACATAATATATGTCCATGTGGGCTTAAGAATGGAATTATATGTATTAAGCTTGTTGTCCAAGGAGAGCACTGAGTTTCTGCCCAACAGCCAGTAGAGTTGTCTGAACTTGAGGTTGACGTGGTCTCGTTTGACTTTTATATGGTGTTTCCATGTTAAATGTCTGTCCAGATGGAATCCGAGGTATTTGTCACAATCAGCTTATGGCAATATGCTATCCATCAGGCGAACCGGGGCGCAGTTCTCTTTTCCTAATGTAAATGTAATGTGATTAGATTTATGTGCACTGGCTTTAATCCGCCATTTTTCATTCCATTCCACCATCGCTGTAGTTTTTCGCTTGCTATTGTAGGATCGTCATCCACAGCCAAAAAAGCGATATCATTGGCGTAGGTAGCTACCATAACATCATCCATGCTTGGCAGATCTGATGTGTAGATGTTGTAAAGAATTGGTCCTAGTACTGATCCTTGGGGTACACCGGCTTTAATGGGAAACAAGGAGGATCTGGCATCTCCTTGCTTAACTTGAAATAGTCTGTCAGAGAGGTACGATCTCAAGATGTAAAATACTGAGTGTGGCAATTTTTCCTTGATTTTGCAGAGCAGACCCTTGTGCCAGACTCGGTCAAAGGCCTGTTGTACATCTAAAAACGCAGCAGAGCAATACTTTTTGTTCTCGAAGCATTGTGTGACAAAATGGTAGACGCGATGTACCTGTCACCAACAATGTCTGCCAATGGTCGAGTTTGCCTTACGGAAGCCAAATTGATGCCCAGGGACAACGTCGTGCTCTTCACTCAGTCTTTTGAGAAAAATCCTTTCCTTTCCTTCGAAGGAACACGATTAAGGCTTATGGGTCGGTATGATGAACGTTCGTGGTATGTTTTACCGTCTTTATGTATTATAACGATCTCTGAGACTTTCCATATATTTGGGAAATAGCCCACTCTGTAGGTTGTATTGAACAGACAAGCCAAAAAGGTAATGCATTTTTTACGGAGTTCTTTAAGGATTCGTGGAGTAATCAAGTCAAAGCCTGGCGCCTTTTTGGGGTTTAGTAGTTTGACTTCCTTTATTGCTTTATTGAGCATGCTTTTGTCTGACTTATGCATGCCGTCCATACATGGTCTAAGAGCCACTTTAAGGTTGCGAGTTTCGAATCTTTTAATATACTAACATCCAAATCAAATATATCCACGAATTGTCAGGTATAGCCATCTGACTGTTCGTGGATATGCAACCGGAAAGAATGAAAACAATATCAGAGTCATAAAATAATGTTTAAACTCTATTGATGATATTATTGCACTTTGCACGCTTCAGTTTTAAAAACAAAGTCAGGAAATCTAAACAAGAATCTGATTAACATTCTTTAGTTGATGATATGAGATGCTGTTTTCAGAAACTGTGCCGGATAAAATAACAATTCAACATAGGTACATTTGCTTTAGTTTAAGATGATAATGTACTCCGCGTTTGCTACGCTAGCGTGACCGAGATATGACTATGGTAGCCACCAATCAATTGATAGTGTGGTATGATCTGTGTGGTGGCTTTCGGTATAAAAGTACTGGTCATTCTAGCTTAACTTTACTAAGCTCACGATAGACTGGTGTGGTAACACGGTTATGGTCCACTTAAAGTCGTACTTACGACTGTTAGCATGCAGGTTTTGAGCGGCAAGAAAGTTTTTTTTGGCTACGCTCTGTTTGGATACGACCAGTGTGTAAAAAAACTCATACCATGTCTAACAACATGGTGTCTCTTTCTCTATCCAGACATAGCATCTTTATTTCTAAAAGAAATAGGTAGACTAGGTCAGTTATAAGTTCCATTTAAAAGCAGAAAAGCACAGCTTAGAATCTAGGGGATAACCGCTAATGACTCTGCAAGATACAGGGTTCCTAAGAAGCTCAGCAGTCGCGGTTGCGACTAAGGTTCCATGTTCACTGCCGAGGATCGGAATGGAAGATGCGCCTTGAGGCTATAGAGGACGTTCATTTGTTTAGACTACTTATCCTCTTATCCCCCTTCGCACTACTTCCCGCGGTTTCCTGAGAAGGCGCCGACACTAGCTACGGGTATAATCAAGACTGCGCGAGCATTTGGCTGTTATCTATAATTTGTGTGTTACATAATTAACATTCAACTCATTATACTATGTACAATAACGTTACGAAAACCGCTTACGTTCGATTCCGCAGCATTGTAAATTGAGCCTAAAATCTAGGCAGTTAGGTTATTAAGTAGTTTGTACAATGTTTTTACAGGTATTTGGGTCAGGTAGGCCAGCCTATACTTAATTCTATGTGTGTGTTAGGCATAAAAAGGTACAGTGAAATGAAATTCACCATACCTTTTTAATATTTCAAACAATGTTCGCAACGCTCATTAATCATAATCAGTGTAGTCATGCCCATTATTTGAAACTGATAACAGTGTGTTGATAAATGTGTTTTTTTTTGTTTAATGTAGATCCCCTTCTATTATTTTGTACTTATCTAAAATTGACAAGTCTAAACAACAAAATAAGTACTTACCTAGTTGTTTTTTTTGTTTAGTTCTAAATTAAGTAAACTCCGTTCACTAAAGGGGCACTTTTGAACCGTCACCGAGTCAGCCAATTCAACAGATGAAGCTAGTTGCACATTTTTGAATGTAGATCTCTATGGAGAAAAAGTGCAAGAAACTCCATCGACACTCTTTCAAATCAGTAAATAGTTAAGTACACCACAATGTTCTTAGAGAATAAAAAGAATACAAACCTCGCCATCTTGGAGATGAAAGATATCAGTGGCAGTAGGATCTTCATCCCACGGCAAATCTCCAGTCGGATCTCTCAGGAAATTACACAGTGAATTAACTGACTCGTTCCTGTCATAGTCCTTGTGGAATTCGCCATCTTTATAATGCTTCAGATAGTAGGCTTTGTGTGAAGATATCTTCAGTTTCTTACACAGCTTCTTGCCATCACTAGAAAGTAATGCAGGAATATAATTAATTTCAGAGCTTCATACATCATTATAGGTTACACAGTATGGTAAGGGTCAAAAAACGCACTAACAGGTGGCTTACTTAGTAGTAGCATAGGAGAACAATCTGCCCAGCCTTTTCAACCACTTGGCTTCCAGTCTAACTGGACACAGCTGAGTGTTTTACATGGAACCCTTGCCTATCTGACTGACACAACCCAGTAACTGGGTAACACAATACCCCTTGGCAAGACTGGTGTCAGATTTCTTGGCTTCTTTCTTGGTTGGCTTACTACCCATTATGACTGTCAAAGATCTTCAAATGGCAGCCAGAACCATGATGCTTTTTGGGGCACAGAGCAATCTGGGTATATAATAAATGGTCACCAATTTATTTATGTCGGTCCATAAATAAATTCGGCATTGTGGACCCGATCAACCTGTGTGGGTGTATTTAGCTATGAGTGTACTAGAACCAACTAACTAAAATGTACTTTTCCAGCTGCACTGAGCGCTTCACGAGTCTCTAGGGTCTAGAGTCACCAAGCGCTCAGTGCAGCTGGAGGTTGTTTTTAACGTATCCCTATCCAATCTTATTACATTACTTAAGTGGCCACAAAGCTGTGTGTTTTTAGTCTTAAGTAATCTAATTAGATTAGATAGGAATACTTTAAAAAACAACCTTCTTCAAAATGAAAGGTTATTAAAGTACCTATTTTTAATACTATGTTGCTTAGTGTCCCACTGCTGGACAAATGCATCTGCCTATTCCTTGTCAAAAATCCCTGTATACCCTATATCCCTATGCCTCTTCCTTCCAATTCGTAAGGAAGACATGACATACAGGTCACTGCACAATCTCCTTTGAGGAAATCATAAAAAGTCATCATGAGTAGTGTCTTACCTATTATTGCAGTCTATAATGGCAAGGGTCGCTTGCCCTTTCATAGAGTCGGCAGTGTCTTTGAATACATCTGTGATCGAATGAGAATTCTTCGGCTCATTCACAAATAATATTAATACATTAGTCTTAGTTCTTAATAGTTTCTTAAACTCTTTTATATCACCTATATCTGTTACAACAGCAGTTTTTTGTTTCTTTGCTTGCACAGATTCTTTTACTAGAAATAAACATAACAGCAACAATATCTGGAAGAAAAGAATGTTAAATTAGTTCTAAAACTTTGAAGTAACATAAAGTCCTCAGTTTTGGTGTTAAATTGGTCAATCCTGACCAATTTAACACAAAGACCTACTAGCAATCAAGCTGGAGCAAGTTCACCAAACTGACTTTACTTATAGGAATCTTACAGGTTCTTTCTTTGAAAACAAAATGTGAAGGAACCCTACAGTGTATTTGCTGCAAACTAATAACCTCCTTTCTTTGAAGTTGGTTAAAAATACGTGAAAGGAGGATACTAGCATGTAACCCTCGTCTAGATTGTCGACGTGGGTTAATTGAGATGCTGATTTACTGTTTTTTATTCTTCCACCTCACCTTGGAGTAGGTAGTACACAATAATAATATGTGCAATTATACAACAAAAAATATTTCAGAACAGGATACGCTCAATTTGTCATCGTTCGCGCCGCATGGTGTACGCTGATATCTCGCCGGCTAACTTACCACAACGCCTCTGCATATTAAATAGCTACGTAAATAACCTGTTTTCGCTACAGGACTAAAGTTTAGCCTGCACTTTACATTGTTTTGTTATTTATCACCCTAAAAAGAGTTGTACCATAACTTACAGACAAATACTACAAAACTCGTAAAAGTACAGTTATAATAAAATATTTAGGATTTCCGTAGAACTTGAACTAATCTAAAGTTTGAATACTACTCACCATCCAAAATATGTTTCGATCCATGACCGACGATTAGCACCTTTTATTGTATAATTGTTATTTTTATTCATTAAATGTATAACTAAATGTAATAAATACTCTATTGCAACTTTTGTAGTACCACATAAGGTGTCAGCACTGTCAGCTTATAAAGTGACAAATGTGAAAATGACAATTGACAACCTCCAACAACCTCCCTAGAGTTCTGTCATGACAACTGAGCTTTGCTAGGCTAGGGCTGGCTGTTCAAAGAAATATTTTACATCGATAAAATAATTTTGATCTAATTTCGATATTTTTGTACACACAATCAGTGATTGATTACACTGATTGTGTGCACAAAAATCATCATCTGCCTAGCCTTTTCCCAATTACTATATTGGGGTCGGCTCCCAGTCAAACCGGATTCAGGTGAATACCAGTAGTGGGTCAGTGGGTCGTCTTAGGGGGTGTGTGTATTCTTGGGTAAATAGGAGATAAGGTACTTGAAACTACTTTGGTCAATATTTTGATTTTTCAAGCTTTAGTTCAGACTAAAGCTTAGAAAAGGGTGATACCGATGTCAGTATGCAGTCGAGCGGATAAACCAGCCACAAAAAAAAAAACAAATCAGTCCACAAACAACGATAAATTCCACATAATTTTTCAAGTACCTACACACTTAAATTTTTAAAGCTGCGTTGGCATGGCATACTAGTTCTGGCACGACAGTTCACAACAGACGGCTACCAAATTAGAGGAGCTTCAATTGGAATGTCTAAGACATTCACCGTACTCCCCGGACCTTGCTTCAACAGATTACCATTTTTTTCGAAATTTTGGATAACTTCTTGCAAGGGAAAAAATTATCTCTCTATCTATATTATATTAAGGGATCAATGACCTACCTATGAGATACATAGATAGCATAGATAGCAATGGTACATACTTTGATTAAATAAATATATTATATTAAAAAAAAAAACGACTTTATGTTCGTCCCTTCCAAACGCCAATTTCATATGTAATGACCAAATATAATGAAACTTGCACTCTTCTAAAAATAATGGTTGCATTCCGACTAATAGTGTTTGAGACAGGGCTTGTTAACGTTACCAAATAACAAAATAATAACCGTTACATAACGTTAATTTCAATTGTGATACCATAGTAACGTTACAAAATTTACCGGTATTAGATAATAATACCAGTAATATAACGTTAAGTAACATTTAACGTAAAATACGAGAATTATCGTTTTAACGGTAAAATAATTAGTGTTATAATAGCCCGCGAACTTTCTTGTATTTTTTGCTATTTGAAGGTCAGTGTCAGGTTGTAATTTAATCAAAATGTGATGCGCAACAATATCAATTATGTATTTACATAGATGTAACCATAAGAATCATTTACTCATCATCATGAACTTAGATTTGATGTGTACAATAACTAGATTTCCGAAATCTAGCTAGGAGAAAAGAAATGTAATAATGGTTATAATTATGTACCTACTTACATATTTTTTCCTGTCGTGAATCATATTTTGATCAAGATACAACCTGACACTGCACCACCTCACAGAGATAACCGTTTAAAAATAACGATAAAATTAACGTTAAACTACAAATAACGTTAATAAAGAATAACGTTAAAATTGTGCTTAAATAACGTTAAACCCATTACCGTTATTTTAATATTAACGTTAACTCCTGTCAATGCAAGGTAACGTTACAAATTTTTACCGGTATTTAAAGTGTAGGTATGTTTGTCCACGAATATCTCAAACTTTGAGATATTCGTGGACAAACATACCTACACACAAATATACACTTACTAGCTTCTACCAGCGGCTTCGCCCGCGTGAAAATCGGAAATAGGGAGGTTTCTTGATTTGTATTGTAACTACACCTACTCTACACCTACCCTACACCTACCCTACACCTACCCTACACCTACGCTACACCTACACTACACCTACCCTGCATCTACCCTGCACCTACCCTACACCTACCCTACACCTATCCTAACCAGCCCAAAAAAATACTATGACATGTTTCTGGAATCCTGGTACTTGATGTTTTTGGTCTCCTGGTACTTGTAAATCTGTAGTACTAAGGCAGCAGCGGCTCTGAATTTCCACTTCCTCCTCAGTCTTCATTGATCCATGCCACTTACCGGGATAAAAAGTAGCATATGTCTCATTCCAGGATATGAACTACATGTGTGCCAAATTTCATCGAAATCCCTTCAGCCATTTTTGCCTGATTGAAACACAAACATACAAACATACAAACATACAAACATACAAACATACAAACATACAAACATACAAACATACAAACATACAAACATACAAACATACAAACATACAAACATACAAATATACAAACATACAAACATTCACATTTATAATATTAGTAGGATTAAATCAATGACATTGTCACACACGTTTAGAAGCTAGTTTCGATTAGTCGAAACTAGCTTCTAAACGTAATTACTAACTATACAAAACTGTCTGACAATACCTCCTAGTCGATTGATATTTGAGTCTAAAAGGCTAGATTTCGGTTATTCGGTTTTTGCGAAATTAAGAAAAAGATCTCAATGTCACAGAGGTCATACCTTTTAGTTGGTCTTCTCTGCCAATAAATATATACTGTTTTGTTGGTGGTTTGTGATTGGTGGATACTTAAGATTTAATTTGATTGGTCTGTTTGTGATTGGTCAAAATAACCAATGATGGATATATTGAAGTAAATTTATACCTTAGTGTCAAAGAGAACAGAACTTGTGTGATTACCGATTACAGCATTCCGGTTTCCCGCTAGCGTCGAAGTGAAGAAGTTTGTGAATTCCAAATCTTTTATTTTATAAAATCTGGTGAGTGTTTATTAGAATTCATTACAATAAAATATTTAATGACTGCCCTCCTCTTTTTTACGAAACGTATTTATTTCAATTTCTAATTTTGATGCACGAGTTGGGTTCCACTGTTCTAAAAGTAATTTTAGAGGATAGTGTAAGGTTAATTCTAGTTTACTTACTTATATTTTGTTTCAATTTATATAAAATTGAATAAAAAATATCGCTACGAGCCTTACCGATACTATTTCTTTAATACCTATAATAATAAAAATAAAAATACCAGGGATTAATAAAAGGATTTACACTTGGTAACGATAAAAGTTTTTCTAGATGATTGTTGTTTATAAAAACAGCTACTTAAACTGTCTACCCAAACCCAGTGTAGGCTAGGTAGAGGCGGTCAAAAAGGTCATCATGAGTCAATGTCGCGAGAAAAGCGAGTCGCTTTTTTACGATAGCACTCACTATCACTTAAAAGTTAAAAGTAACTACTGATTAAATTAAACAAATGACTGATTAAATACCTACCTACGTGCTTACCTTCACGTTTCATATTCCATAAATTATTTTGGTTTCGGGTAGGTACTGATGGGAAACAACATAAACACATAAATTCATGTCTCTTTCCGATGTGTACACAGAAACCATAAAAAGTAATAATAATATGTAGATACCTTTGAATCACTTATTTACTTAAATACTTTTGATTTTAGACTAAAACTCAGCAATATGGGGCGCAAATTTGTTGTTGGTGGTAACTGGAAGATGAACGGAGACAAGAAACAAGTCACTGAAATTGTTGAGACACTGAAAAAGGGCCCATTGGACCCCAATGTTGAGGTAAACTATTATCATAAGCTTAGTATCTGATATCTGTTGAAATTCCAAAGTCTCTTGATAAATTTAAACATCAAGGAATGCTTGACTTTTTATCTGTGCCCTAAAATTAACGCATGTCACCGGAAAATTGCAGACTCCGTAAGATTGTAATAAATCTTTATTAGATTTAAATTTTTCTAAATATAATAAATTGTTAGAATCGTTACAATAAATCCCATCAAAATTCAGTAGTTTCCAATACATCTGTACTTATTAATAAAAAAATTGTTTCGTTACAACTTCACGCAATATTTTACAATCTTACAGCGTTTGCAATTTTCTCATGACACATACGTTTTAAACCAAACAATTATTTGACTATGTAGCTAACTGACAAACAAAAATTATATACATAATATATAATTTTTTATATGATTAACATCTTCATTGCAATTCTCAGGTTGTTGTGGGCGTCCCAGCCATCTACCTCGAATATGTTCAGTCAATCATTCCTGGAACAATCAGTGTTGCCGCACAAAACTGCTGGAAAACCGCAAAGGGCGCTTTTACTGGTAAGAAACTATTTGTACCTCTATAGTAAAATTGTTTTTTTGTCAGTGTGTTACAGCATAACTTTGTTGATTTCAGGTGAAATATCCCCAGCTATGATTAAGGATATTGGAGCCAACTGGGTCATCCTCGGACATTCAGAAAGGAGAACAATCTTTGGAGAGAAGGACGAACTTGTTGCAGAAAAAGTAGGTTTGAAACAACAGTTTGTTTACTCAAACATCCATTCCTAGCAGTCAGAGCAGTGGTCATCCATTCAGAGCAGTGGTCCAACTGGGTTATTTTTTAAATGAATTGAACCACAGAACACTCAAAAGGTGCTGTGGTCCAACTATTTTTAAAGTTGGTCAACTGCCCCTAGTAAAGACCCATGGCCCAACTAGTTGTACAGAGCAGTTGGACCACTGCCCCGGACCTCAAACATCATTATGAAATAGAAATAATACTTATTAATATTTTTGTTCTTCAGGTTGCCCATGCTCTTGAAAATGGTTTGAAGGTCATTGCTTGCATTGGTGAGACTCTAGAAGAGAGAGAGGCTGGGAAGACTGAGGAAGTAGTCTTCAGGCAGACAAAAGCCCTCCTGCCTGCCATTGGCAACAACTGGGCCAACGTTGTCCTTGCTTACGAGCCAGTGTGGGCCATTGGCACAGGCAAGACTGCCTCTCCTCAGCAGGTAAATTAAAGACGATTTCCCTCCTCACAGACAGAGTGGTTGTGGTTTCATAATGATGTATCATCAAGTAGGTGATCAATGATGTGACCGTTTACCTTCCACACAAACTATAAGTTGTTCAAAGATGATTACCATTACTCAAAAAACACGTCAGATTATATTTTCTTACCAAAATTTCATCATTTGACCTAATAATAAAGTAAATAATATTGTCAGTTTGTTGTATTTCATAACTACAATTTTGTTATTAATATGACTGTCAATGTGACTGTTACTATCAACTTTCTTGTTTATATTGCTGCCATATCAATCAATGCACATATTATTTTTGCTTATCTACTTTTAGCTGTTCTATCCAGTATTATACCCACATCTGAACAATAAAAAACAAGTCTGATGTGGTTTTGAAGTTGTACTATGGTCGGTCTAAATATGATTTGTTTATGTGAAAGTTTTTAGAGACTGAGTTCAAATAGGAACCTAGGATATGTTGAGACTACACAGATTTTTTTGATAGAAAGGAAACCGTATTAGAAAACATCACAAGTAACATTAAACATTAAACACGGTATTAAACAAACTCTGAGCTGTTAAAAATAGATTTATGTATAATGCTAAATATTTCCCTTTTTTTCACAGGCACAAGATGTCCACGCTTCCTTGCGCAACTGGTTGTCCACAAACGCGTCAGCTGACGTAGCAGCAGCCGTGCGCATCCAGTATGGAGGCTCCGTGACCGCCGCTAACGCAAAGGAGCTGGCTGCCTGCCCCGACATCGACGGTTTCCTCGTCGGGGGGGCCAGCCTCAAGCCAGAGTTTGTTGACATCGTCAATGCCACCAAGTAAATGTAGATGTGTGTACCAGTTCGCTTGCGCATCGCGTTTAATATTATAATTTTGTTGTAAGATTATTTATGATTAGAATGTTGTCAATCGTGGACTTTTAAGGATAACGTTTTTTTGTTTGCTTTGGAATGTTCTTTTTTTGCGACAGTGGAAAAACAACCAGTAATTCGTAAAAATCAACAAATTAATCGCTCTGTCGCTAAAAAGATGAACGTCCCTTCAGCAAATGTCATTGAGATTGATCAAAAAACTTTTATCATTTTACAAAATGAAATATTATTTATTTCTTGTTCTACTTATTGTTAAAGTTTATTTTTCCAAAGACAAATCAAACTTTATAATATTTTAAATATATTGTATTCCATTCATTTGCTGCGTTTTAATCTAATCCCAGTTTAAATCATAAAAGAGAAAGTGGCGTAAATCAAATATTTGTAGTTATATTACTGGAGCCAATATTATCATAGACTTGTTATTATTGTGTCTCAAACTGCTTGAGCTATTCTGCTATAAAGCGAATGTGTGCTAAACTTAACTAACACTTCAGTTTGATTAAACGCCTGGAGTGGCCAAGCCATGGCCCAGATGGCTGAACTGTAATTAATGGGCTAGTAAGATAATTATGCTAGGCTAGCCATGAAGCATCTAGTTAGTGTTATTCAAGTCAAATGTGAAAGTTCTTCAGCAGTTTCTTAAACTAACTTATAAAAGACTTGCAACCGGTTTCTGAAAGGCAACATACATATAATTGGTTGTGATGTGATCAGACTTACTAGATATGAGTAGGTATATGAATTTTTGTTTCAGAAGCCGTGTGCTTTGAAAGGGTTACCATCACAATGAATCAAAGCAGATCTTTTAAATATAAATTGCCACACTCCCTTATTATTTATTACTCTACTTAAGCCTATCTAAAATAATACACAGTAACGCTCTAACTGTAATACATTATACAAGTGGGTGAAGTTCAATCATTGCAGTCGAGGGGATGACGTTATTGAGCCGAAAGTGACGATGATAACGACACTATGACATACTTAAGAAGAAACTGTTTTTGTAACACATTTATAGAAATGGCTGTATTTCTCACTACCTATTCCTAATCCTACCAAAACGAATTTGTACCGGACTATCATGCTGCCCGATATACAGGTTTTGTAAAACACTAACAACCTTTCAGTGGGTGAAAGTAAGTACTCATAAACAACTTTTGTTATGAGACCAACCCTGAAAAATTGAAAAAATATCTGCTGTTTCATCCATTTTCATCGGGTGAATATTGCATTTTGTATGAAACAGCTGATTTATTGTTTAATATTTCAGACTTGGTCCCATAGTAAAAGGTGTTTATAATCATGAGACTTTCACCCACTGATAAGTTGTTAGTGTTCTACAAATAACCCTTTAAAGAAATAATGTTAAAATTCATTTATTGGGAGATAGTCCTCGAGCAGCAATTGTTCTGTAGGGATGTTTTTCAGATCTTAGGTGACTAGTTTATACCCTCATATTTAATTAATTAATAGTATTATAGTGAAATCCCTGTCAAGAGCAATAAAGACAAGCCAATGTAGGTATACTTTTCTGATTTGCCATAGCAAATCACAAAAATATACATTTTGAATTAATCAACTAGCCCTACGTTTGAGCTAGTACAAAATATAAATGAAATAGGTTTAGATTATACATATAATCTAAGGAAATAGGTTAGTACATGTTTTTCTTGCATATATAACTATTATCTTGGGTCCTTCACCAGAACTGCGCTAGCATAAACTTATATGTAAGTGAAATTTGAATTCATAGTTCTTCATTTTTGCAAACGACTTTGCCCAAGAAAGGCATGTGCTTGACAACTGGTTCTCCAATAGAGAAGAGTGTCTTGACAGGCGGGAACCACGCTGCCAGGCAAGACAGCACAAACAGCCAGAACATTATCTTCACGAACCAGTCGAGTACGTAAAGGCTGAAACGAAAGAATCAAAGTGTTACTACAATAGTACATTTTCATACAAGTGGGCTTACTGTTATACAGCACAGTCGGATTAGACGAGGCCGTAATAGAGCCGAGGTACCTACTGTAATAAGAAATTCTCACATGAATCAAAGGACGTTTTTCAACAAACCTATCGGGAAACTTTATAAAATTCCGTTAACAAAAATGTTTAGTAACAAATCTAGGCTAACAAATCGCGACCTTTGGGAGCTCCCACCGAAAACTCTGACTTTAAAAAAAATAAAACCCGGGGGCTGGCCAACGCGCTTTTTCGCACTGGTATAAAACTTTCTTGCGTGCGTGCAAGCGAAGGGTGGAGTAGAATCCAGTTTTTTTTAATTGTGCTGTAGGTACCTAATGGGTTATTTCCAGCCAATTGTAAGTCAATATGAGTTTCTGGTACTATGTTAGCATTTGTGGTGGCTTTTCTGAAATCGCGTGTATATGGTTTTTTTATTATTTCATGGTAAGAATGGACCAGGTTTCGCTGACTATCGGAAGTGTAGGGACATCGTACAATAAATAACTTGGACGCTCTACCGTTTATTGCTAGGCGCGTGGGCAATATTGCAAACTGCGCAATACGACCTTTACATGGAGTTAATAGGTATCTACGAGTAGGTACGTACTGCAGTGTGGTCACTACATAATTCTTTAAATCAGTCCAAGAATAGGAGGAGGTTCACAATGCGGGTTAGGTATATTTTTTCTTTTTTATTTCAAACCTCTTTTTTAACCGACTTCCAAAAAAGGAGGAGGTTCTCAATTCGATTGTATTTTTTTTTTGTTTTTTTTTGTGTTTGTTACCTCATATCTCCGTCATTTATGAACCGATTTGAAAAATTCTTGTTTTATGTGAAAGGATATATCTCTCGATTGGTCCCATTTAAATTTTATCAAAATCGGTTAAGCAATTTGGTTTTTAAATCCAAATAGCTGGAAAAAATATGTGGAAAAATCATCCATGTAAGTACACGTAATTGCGTATTTTTGCTTTCCTGCAGTGCGATTCAGCCGGTCGATTCTGTCGACATCTCACGGTGTTCACCTAGGCGGAGTGAACGACAATAGAGCTGTCATTCCATCTTATTTGTATGGTTTGACAACTCACCCGTCGTGCGTCCCGGCCGGGTGTTCACTTCGACATGTTTACAGAATCGCACTGCTGTAAGCATGTCGAAGTGAACACTTGGGCGGAACGCACGACGGGTGAGTTGTCAAACAATACAAATAAGATGGAATGACAGCGCTCTTGTCGTTCACTCCGCCTAGGTGAACACCGTGAGATGTCGACAGAATCGACCGGCTGTGACTTTCCAGTGGTGTCGTTAGGTGTGGGCTACCACTAAATAGTGAAAAATAAAAAACTTTTTCACAAAAAAAAGAAGTCGGTTTTTTTTTTGTGAAAAAGTTTTTTTAAGCGAACCTTTAAATTCTTCTTTTTTTTGAGTCTTTTGTTTGAAATAGGAGTGACATTTGAAAATGTAGATTTGTTTCCTTGTCAGTGTTGAAGGATCCATCAATGGTGAAGGCCATAATTTTGAAAGCTGTACCACTAAATCTAAAGTGACATGAAGTAAATTGTGTACCAATTGGTGATATTTTCGCGCTGTATGTCAACTAACCTTTGGTAAGTTTTTCTTACATTGACTGCGATTTTGTTTCGTGATCAGGGGGTCGATTCTGCTATTGCAATCGTGTCTCAATGACCGGTCAGTGATCGAATATTTGACAACTTTCACAGTTTTTGTATGGGAAATGTGTCAAAAGTTTGACGTTATACGTCAAAAATCGATCATTGACCGGACATTGAGACACGATTGCAATAGCAGAATCGACCCCCAGGTATCGTTGACTTCTTGTGAAATGGTATTTAATGACGTTTCTTTGTCTTAGAAACCGGTTCACCGGTTTACCCCCCGGAAGTGATCCCTGGTCTGAGTGCAAATTGTTTCAAGATTGAAACTTCCAGCTAAACAGCCGGTCGATTCTGTCGACATATCACGGTGTATAACTAGGCGGAGTGAACGACAAGTGAGCAGCCGGTCGATTCTGTCGACATCTCACGGTGTTCACCTAGGCGGAGTGAACGACAACTGAGCTGTCATTCCATCTTATTTGTATGGTTTGACAACTCACCCGTCGTGCACCCCGCCCAAGTGTTCACTTCGACATGTTTACAGAATCGCACTGCTGTGTACCCCGCCCAAGTGTTCACTTTGACATGTATACAGCCGGTCGATTCTGACGACATCTCACGGTGTTCACCTAGGCGGAGTGAACGACAATAGAGCTGTCATTCCATCTTATTTGTATGGTTTGACAACTCACCTGTCGTGCGCCCCACCCGGGTGTTCACTTCGACATGTTTACTGAATCGCACTGCAGTTGTTTTTGGAGACGTAAAAAGATCGTGGTAGTAGCATATAATTAAAACGTATTTATAAGGAAAACTATTATTGCTAAGTAGACTTTACAAGTTAACAAGTAAAAGTCGACCAACCTCTTTAATGTACTCGGAGAAGGAAAAGGACATGGCTAAACGACTGCCCTTAGCATGTATAGAAATTTCTCACTAGCTCGTAACATTCAAATATTCGTTAATGAATTATTACGGTTTTATTATTCTTCTACCACTTTCGTGAATTAATTAAATATTTAAAAGTTTTTTTCATGTTTTTGTTTGACAAGGAGGATTAAGACGTTCCGACCTACAATATTATCTATTGTTTGACGCATATCTCTACAGTAGTCTGTGGTTAGATGCAGTGCCTGATTTAGAGTTCGGACCGCCCTAGGCTAACTATGAATATGCGCCCTCTAGCCTGTCCTGTCCTACCTCTTCATTCACTTACAGGTGCAACTAATTAAATTACAAGTACAGAAGAGAGCTTACGTAACCTAACATCTTTGAATCAAAGGTTAACGGAAGACACTTGGCTTTTTCGCAGTCGATGTACTCGCCATACCTACCATTTTTTTACAATAAAACAAAATTAACGAAAACGTAAAGAAAAATATATCAATCTAAATCAAGTCGCGAGAGACGCGAACGTGCGATTATCAACAATACATAGTGACAACTATTTAGTAAAGACGATTACGCATATTATTATGTAATCATAAACAGTAACTTCTCACTGACCTAATGATCACTCTTTTTCTTACTCAATCCACCTAGCCCACTACCGCACTCTCACCTGAGTGTCAAACGAAATGAAAGAAAGAATCATCATCATCATCATGATCTCAGCCAAAAGGCGTCCACTGCTGGACATAGGCCTCCCCCAAGTGTCGCCACAACAACCGGTCCTGTGCGTCTACCAACGACCCTCACCAGGTCATCGGTTCATCTTGTGGAAAGCCTTCCAACGCTGCGTCTTCCGGTACGCGGTCGCCACTCCAGAATTTTATTTTAAGGCACGTATTTTCCCAAAATTACCAAATATTAATACCTATGTAAGTCTCAATTCAGCCCCGCGCCCTAGGCTCTAGCCTTATTAGCCTGTGGGTAAATCAGGCCCTGGTTAGACGTCGTTTGATCGCTCTGCCGTTTGTTCGTTCGTTGTGCTTTCTCAGTATTATTTGGATATTTACTTTTGACCCTCGCTTGCTTATCGGACTCATTGTGTGTGCTCGCCTACCTACTGACCTTCCGCTACTCTGCACGGACTTGCCTTGCGGATCGATTCATCATGAGATGCATAAACTGTGGTGTAGCCACGCAAAGACTGCGGAGGCATATCACCTCTTCTTTGCCTGGTCTTCTACTCACTATCTTAGCACGATGGTTAACAATCGAGGTAAGTAATCTACAGTTGGCTGAAATTATTCTAAAAAAATAATAATATGAGAAGCAACTAAGTGCAAATGGATTTGCGGGTACCAGTTTTCAAAATCTAATATGAACTCAATGGCAATGGATCAGAAAGACTCGGTCATCTTGTGAAATATAGTCACAATGACAAACTATTGCTTTAGATATTATAATTATTACATTGTGTAGGTATTTGTTACATATTTCTCATGTAATGAAGTTTGTTCTAGGTTCCAATGGATGCTAACGTTTGTCATCCATGTTTTGAACTTCTGAGTTCGGAAATAGCTGGTGATGTTCGGTTATTTGGGCATACAATGGTGTGCATCACTTGTGGCCATTCTGTGAGAAGTGTACAACGCCATGCAGTGGAAAGGATCAATTCAATGATTTAGAGTTTACCGAGGTCGCATCACGCTTTCCATCAGGTAATTAAAATGATGTTTAAACACAAATGTTCCTTCATATTTAAATGCCCATCCGATGCATGGATGGATTGTCTTTCTATTCGGACAATCAGTTCATCATCCTGCAAATAGTCGGTTTTGTCCCTGATAGAATCAATATAAGAAAACACATATAGAGAGGCTATTTTTTCTTCTATAGATTCAATGCGTATTTCATGATATTCTTATTAACAATAAATCTTTGAGACATTTTACACAGCACCATGTAGTCTCACACTAAGTAGAGCTCACACCCAGACCAACACTTATTTAACTACATCACATGATATAATGTTTGTGATATTGACTTTTTTTTAGGTTATGAACTATGCATGTCATGCCTGTTGGGTGAGACATCAACGGCAATCAAATCAGGATCTAAATCGGGTAAATCTACCTGGACTTGAATCAAGACGTGAACCTGAACCAGCACCTAGACCTGTACCAGCACCCGAACCTGTACCAGCACCCGGTCGTGGGCCAGCACCTGGACCTGTACCAGCACCTGAGCCTATACCAGAACGTGAAATAAATCTACCAAATTATAGGCGGGCTGCAAACACCTCAACACACTGTGTGTTTAATGGTTGTGTCTTTGAACAACAGTTACATGTTATCCCAGGATTTATAAAAAAGATGCTTATTGAAAAGCATAATTTGTATATTCCCCGCAGTACTAGGGTTTGTGAGACACATGTGACTCTGAATGTTTGGCACATTTTGCTCGAAAATAACAATACATACTCGAATTTCACTGCAAATCAAATCGAAGATATAATATCTATTGCAAAGTCGGACAAACAAACATTTGATTTTGAAAAGGTTGCTCAAATGAAAAATGTGATATGTCACTATTGGACAGGTTTAACAGTTACCAATTTTTTGGACTTATTTAATATTTCGCCTCCTCTCACTTTCAAGAGGCCTAAAAATGCTTTGGCTATTTATTTAGCGAAATTAAGAACCGGTGAAACTGACAGACGACTCTCAACAATTTTTGTAGTGTCACGCCCCACCATAACAAATATATTGAAAAAAATCAGACAGTGCTTATTGCAATATTTAGTACCTAACTATATAGGCCCACACCATATGACCCATATCGATATTGTGAACAGGAATTTAAGCATACCAAATGCTCTTTTTCGTAATTCGTTTGAAAATAGAGTTGCCATAGCCATATTTGATGGCACTTATATATACTTACAAAAAAGTTCGAATTACCTGTTCCAAAAAAAAACTTACAGCTTGCATAAATATGATAATTTAGTCAAACCATTTATGATTGTTTCATGTGATGGGCACATTATTGATGTTGTTGGACCATTTGCTGCTACTCAAACTGATGCCGAGATTATGATTAATTTGTTTCATGCGGATGATAGTGAATATCGTCAGCTCTTTCAGAATAATGATATTTTTATTTTAGATAGAGGGTTCAGGGACGCCATACCACTATTAGAAAGATTAGGATATCAGATTCATAAACCTGAGTCACTGGACCCTGGTCAAACGCAATTGTCAACTGAGCAAGCAAATAAAAGCAGAAAAGTAACGTTATGCAGGTGGGTGGTAGAAGTGGTCAATGGACGCTTCAAACCTGATTTTAAATTATTTCGGCAACGATTTTTCAATATAGCTACACCCCACCTCATGGAAGATTTTAAAATAGCTGCAGCTCTAACGAATAAATACCACATTCTTATAGAGGATGGTCCAAACTCAGGTGAAGTAATTCAAAGAGTTTTACGGTATATGGAGCTGCCTAATCATTTAGGAACCTTTGTTAGGGAAAACAATCTAAACAGGCAAAGAACACACACACAATTTTTTCAAGAGTGGATGGAAACCTGCCCCAATTGCAGAATTTTCCAATTTTGGAACATAATGACTTATTGTTGTTGGCATTAGGACCTTATCAAGTTAAGCAAGCCCGGTCATACTACGGAGAGCATATTAGAGCAAATGGTATTTATGAAATTGAAGTGTGCCCGGACCTTGATAGAATCATACATTTAGGTGGAACCAGACCTCAACTCTTAAGAGGCCGAATTAAATCGAGGCATATCAGCCAAAAAGTTTATTATGTGTATATATTATATGAAAGTGAAAGTACACGTAATCCCTTAGAGGATATACTAACTTATTACTGCAGCTGTATTGTGGGTAACAGAACTGTTGGATGCTGCTGTCACGTCATGTCAGTGATCTGGTATTTGGGGTGGGCAAGATACCAGAACATTTTGTCTGCTCCGGCTTTATTTTTAGATAATTTACTTGTCAGATTAACAGAATGAACAAAATGTACCGATAAAATAAATGAATGAATACCGTTGTTGTTATCTTATTTCAATATTGTATATTTTTACCTATTTGTTGAAGTTTGTAAAAAAAAAACCTCAATCTGGCTAGCTTTTTCCCAACTAAGTTGGGGTCGGCTTCCAGTCTAACTGGATTCAGCTGAGTACCAATGTTTTACAAGGAGTGATTGCCTATCTGAACTCCACAACCCTGTAACTGGGTAACCCTTGGCAAGACTGGTATCAGATTGCAGGCTTCTGACTACTCGTAACGACTGTCAAAGATCTTCAAATGACAGCCGAAGCTTACGGCTTAACGAGCTTTCCGAGGCACAAAGGAAACTCGCTGTGTGAAGATGGTAAACCATCCACGAACTGACTTAGGCAAGCGTTGCTTAACCTTGAAGATCGACCCCTGCTGCTGCGGTCATTATTTAGCCACGAGCACTTCTAAACGCCTTACTAAAGTATCATAGCAAAATGTTTTTCACTTACATGTTTGTATACCTATTGATGTAGGAGTTTCTACGATTTTATTTTCAGGATTGTGACAGTATGAAAAGTTCCTGAAACTTTTTTCATACGAAATATTAATATTCAGCTATTCAGGATTACATATTACTAGTTGAGATATTTATACATTGCTAGGGCAATCGTCCATACTTCATTTAGCCATGTCCTTTCTCACAAATGCCATTGAAAATTAGTTAGTTAAAGTTATTAGTTACGTTAAAAAGGGAATAAGCAAATATAAATCTACGAACCAAGTGAAGTTATGGAAAAATAAAATTAAAAGCCTTAATAATTATAATTCATAGACTAGCAAGATACCATTCTAAGTCACCAATTGTGACTTGCATCTACGTAACCATACTGCGCGTGGCCCGACACGCATTTGGCCGGTTTTATATAAATGGTGGTTAGGTAAAGTCGATACTTGAGTTGGTGGCAGTGGGTTGAAAATATAGCATAGCATTTTTCAGCGGCTTCGCCTAGGTCCTAGGAGTAAGTCGAAAATTACTACCTGAACGTACTACCACGATTAACGGGTGCGGGTGCCGGGACTCACGCGTCACACAATTACACCACCACAATTAACCACATCTTCATCTTCGGAAGAAGACATGTTATCCTGTCAAAATCGGACGGTTGAATGAAGTTGGTTGAAAACCGTCATCTCTCGCGGGCACCCAGCGTCAAGTCCGAGGCTCGTCTGTGCCTCGTTTTTTCTATATGTTTTAAAAAAGTCGGCGCCCCGTCTGTGCCCTGTTAGCGCTCGGTTCTCGTCTTACTTCTTTTCTGTGTCCAGCGCTTAATCAAGTTCGAGTTGTGACAGATTAACAAACATGGCAACTTTCTCATTTACAATATTAGTAGGAAGCTAGCTTAGGTAATACGTAAAACCAAGAAATACTTACAAATTGTGATAACTCCTGTTCATAGTATTCTTATTAGGATCTTCTTTAAAGCAGAAGACTCGGCCACCTTCCACGCAGTCTTTCATGTAATCGTCCCTGTCTGCATCAGTTATGTCCGTGTTGAAAATTACTTGCTCTTCTGGACTCAGTTTCATTCTAACAGCGTCGTAGTTGGCGCAGGGGAAGTTCCAAGGTCGCATTGTGAAATATTGCAGCACTTCCAATCCTTGGGATATTCTCTCCTGTATTCTTAACATACTGTAAAAATAACTTGAAATGAAAAATGGAAATGGTCCGCAGCTTTTTTACACACCTGCCACACTATTCCCAACGACTGCTACACCTGAGAACAAGAATCAACACTGGCAACCACCAGAAAAACAACGCTGATTCAATGAAGCCCGACGAGTCCCGGAGAAACGATTCAAGTGACTTGGATCCAGCAACGAAATTAATCATAAAAAAAGAATAGCGGAGGGTAAGTAAAACATATTTTCTATCTAGCTGGAGACAGAACAGAACAAAATGGTCCGGGGCTTTCGTCCCTGCACTCATAACATTAAGCTGGTAAATTACCTGCCCATTCGGTATGCCCGACAGACCTTACAAGAAATTCTTAATAGGTAGGTACACCAAACGGGATTGATTTGCCACTTTTTGAAACAATCTGAGGTACGCAGGCCCATGTTTGCAATAAAGTTGTCTTCTTGAAAGTCAGATCCCAAAATCAATTTGCCACTCGATCATCTGGCATTCGTCATAATAATGTCGAATGAAAAATGAGGCAGACCATGTACATTTATATACTAGCTTTTACCCGCGATTTCGTACGCGCATATTCCGTTTTTTCCCGTTCCCGTAAGAATTTTTCGATAGCCTTCCTCATGAATGTGGCTATGATATTATTATACATAAATAATTTTCCAAATCCGACCGGTAGTTACAGAATCCAGAGATTAGCGCGTTCAAACAAACAAACTCTTCAGCGTTATCATATTATTATAGATATAGTATAGATACATGGTCTGCCTAGCCTCATTTTAGTTTGCCGTCCTTTCCCCCTTCTGGATTAATTTGTAATTTGAAGGGTACTCACATTCTCTTCTGTCCTAATAAAGACAGAAGTAAGTCGATGAAATACGCAGGCAAAAGATGGTAGCAGATTCTGCGGTACTCGTGCAGAAACTTGTTGGTGGTAATGTCCCCGTTGGGATACCAGAGCGGCCATGACAGGGGGTACTTGCGGCCGTACGCCTTAGCGACGTTGAGGACGTCGCCCCAGGTCGTGGGCTTCTGATGGCCATTGTTTACGTTGTATACAGGCAGTGATGCTGACCTGGAATTTAATTTGAACAATAAATTAATCGATCCTAAGTAACTTAGTTTTCTTTGGGATAGCTTCATCATCATCATAAAAGTTTCAGTAGAAAGACGTCCACTGCAGAATGTTGGCCTCCGTCTAGCGTTCCCACATCGACAAGTCCAGTTCTTCTTGCTTCTAGCGGATTAGGTACTGGGCCCCATAACAGCGACCTATTTGTGACTTCCGATTGTGTAATGCACCTAAATGATAAAAAAAAATTGTGAATGTGATTTGACCATACCCAGACAAGCGACTGCCTTTCAACTTTTCTGATTAAGATGGATTGCGTCGATTAACCTTAATCCATTTTAATTGAATCGATGCAATTAATCTGCGACCTATTTCATAATCATAATCATAATCATAAATCATTTTTTTGCATCTCCAAGGGTTCTTTTCTTATATAAACGAGCATGCTGAGGGTAGGTCACTCGAGGTTTTTTCTAATTGATGCGATGAGACGTTGCAAGTTTTTCTGACAACATGTAATTTTAATGGGCCGGTACCGTTGGATAATAAATCGAACTGTGCAAAAAAAAAAACAGCCTTTTATTACTTAAATCTATTGTGTGGGCGGCTCGTTTTCCCCAACGAGGGTGTCCCCACTCCCCACGTTGCCGTCGTGGTGGGGCTTGCGTGTCTCAGTGATCTTGTGAGCTTTACCGGTAGAGTTACTCATCTCAGTGATCTTGTGAGCTTTGCCGGTAGAGTTACATATGCTGGTACGCGTCTGCTCATCAGACGTGACTGTGAGGCAGTGAGCAGGCAGAGTGAGAGCGGCCCTCTGAAAGGTAGGAGGAGATAGGGACCACACTCTATAAAAGACAGACAAAATAGAATTACCCCAGGAGGGCACCACCTGCTCGGCAGCTGGAGAATCCACCACGCTCCTTTTGGGAGTGTCGAGCGCCTCGTATTCTGGGGGGGCAACGTATGTCTACTACCGCTTGCCAGTGGTAACGAGAGCCGAAGAGGCTCCCGATCAGTGTCCTTTGAGGACCTGATTCGGTTCAGCGCCAAAACGCCTGGCAAGGTTTCGGTCGGGCAAAGTGCGGGCTTGGGCACCCAATTTTGGAGGGAGGGCTCGTCCGAGCGTCGTGCAGATGCGGGGTCAGACTCTGACTCTGAATCTGGCGTCAGTTCAGCGAGGTCTGGACGCGAGGGAGTGGGGGCTGCTGCGGAGAACTCGGGGTTCTTCTGCAAGCGGCCCAGACCGGAGGATAACCGGGGGTCATCCCTCGGCTCCCGAGAAGTCAGCAATGAGGACGGGGCCCGCCAGGGTCAGAGCCTGCCAAGGCTGCGGAATTTGTTCGAAAAGTCACCGCGGCCCTGGAACGCAAAAGGCAATAGAAGGAACACGGATGGGTTTTAGTCAGTAACAGTTTGAAACTCCCCTCCGCTCCACCCAGAGCGGAAGAAGTAATTTGATGATTTCCTATCCTTAAAAAAAGAAAAAAGTTGGTTCGTTTTTTGCTTTGGACTGATTTTCGATGTTCGATAGGGCTCGCATGTGGGGTGCGAGAGATTTCTGTCAAGAATCTCTAAAGCAACGAAAATGAGCCTTTAGTTTATTTTAGCGAACACAAAATCAAAACTAGTTTCGAGTCATCAAAAAATAAATGAAGATATTTTTCTGCGTAGGTACTTACTTTTCAGTCCTGCTTCCTTCAAGCATACCTATGGCAATGATGGCGTTGATTGCGATATCGACGGGGGTAACTTGCGCCACGAGCGAGCCGTTGCACAGCATGGTCCTGATGACACCTTTGCCTGCCCCCAGCATCACGCCTACTGGCCCGTTCAGGTTGTCCACCCAGCCAGGCATAGGCTCCTTCAATGCTGGACAAACTGAAAAAAACACGATTCCTTTGAAACCTACATTAGAGAATATAATGTGATGTGCTTTTAAAGCATATCTTTTATAGTCGTTACGGTTTGTCAGTACATAGACAGAAAAATTGACACAAGTCATGGCCAAGCACAACGCTCGACCTTATTATATCCAGAAACTGGGTCTGGGTTGTCGAGGTCAGATAGGCAATCGCTTTATGTAGAATACTGGTATTGAGCTTTGACAGCACCCGGTTTGACTGGAATCCTACCTCAATATGTTTGGAAAAAGGCTATGCAGTTGTTGTCAACCTTGTATTTTTTCATGACCGACCAGTAATTTCCAAGGAATTTCCTTTCAACTCTTATACAGAGAAGACACGCTTGCTAATTGTGAGTAAGCGATTTAATTCAGTTGTTTTCATACGTTCTCTATGTTTAGGCCCAATCATCATCATCATCCAGCGCCCAACTACGCCCACTACTGGGCGTATAGGTCTCTCTTTTCTTGGATAACATAGTACTTGAATTTATTTTTTTAAATAACATCTAAACTTTCTTTGCAACGTCTTTTTTTCTGCCTTAACAATACGTTGCATGATTGTCTGTTCTTACGCCCTAGCCGAGCACTTAGATAATTGGACTAAATTAGCATAGATAGACAAGACATGAATAACTTTCTTGAAGATCGATAACGATTTTATATAATTTAGAACCAGTCAGCTAATATGTCAGTAACGTATCGTCCACGACTCGTGTAATGTCTTGTCTGATGCATTATGTTCAGAAAAAATAAAGAAGTGTAATTTTTTTTCTGATAGCTCGACTTATTTCCACCTGTAAATGTGTGAAGTGAGTGGACATTAAAGCTGTGTTATTCTGTGTCTGCAGTTTATTTCGTTGATTGGTCCATCACTCGCCAAGATTTAAGGTTGGTGCATCCATTGCTTACAAAAATACTTACCAATACGTGTTTGGGACCTAATCTATAGATGGCAATTAGATATGGGTAAGGAGACACCGTTTGGTGGCACAAAAGACTAGGTAGATTGACGATCATCGCGGGAGTCACACTGAAAGTTCTTAGAATAGGCCAGTAAGAAAAGCAGCCGATGAAAAATGTATTTGAATTTCGAATTAAACTCTTCCGGAATCTATTCATTTGTCATTTTGTCTTTACAAACTGGCGGCAATCTAAAAAGTGTCTATCGTGCGTCGAATTGGATTTGACTAGAGAAAATTATCGCTCAATGATTTATTACGACTTTCGTTGCGGTCTTACTCAACAACAATGTTACGATAGACTTCGATTAGCATTTCATGACGAAGCCCCATCCCCTGCCACTGTTCGCAACAGGTTTAATGAGTTTAAACGTGGTCGAAGCAAAGTTACTGGTGATCCGCGAGAAGGACGTCCTTCTACGGCGACTAGAACAGAAAACGTGAGTGCTGTGCGGCTAATGATAGAAGCTAATAGAAAGGTAGCAACAGCAGCTTTAGGCATTGGTATGAGTCAAGTACAAAAAGTCTTACATAAACATCTAGGCGTCAGAAAGTTTTGTAGGTACTAGATGGATACCTCATAATTTGACAGAGGATCAATAACGCCGTCGTTTGGATTCATGCCGCTCAATGCTCAATATAAAAAGTATGATGGAGGTCACTCGAATGCTGTATATAACATCGTCATAGGTGATGAAACCTGGATATATTGTTACGAACCCGAAAAGCAAAAGATAATCTGCGCAATGGATGTTTCCATTTGCGACAAAAGTAAAAAAGCAAAAATTGACCTAGAAGATAAAAGGACTCTTAGAGCAGATTGGTAGGTGTATGTCAGTCATTGTTTACCAGTTGTCTTGGAAAATATTAACACAGCAGCGCTCAAGAAGCAGGATCCTCCTCCACCACGACAGCGCTCCAGCTCCGCCAGACGTACTATCAAATATTTGTATAACGAAGGTGTGGATCTTTGAGTGTGATATATTATCTGTGCCTCTAGAAGTTGGATGAAAGCGGCTAAAGATGTGCTATAGGGCTCGTGCCTTTGGCAGAAGGTACACAAGAATGCTTTAAGCTGGTGACTTGGTGTTGAAACTAAAAACATACAAATAAACCTCACCGATGCTAGGACGTGCGATGACAACGGGAATGTCTGGGTGAGCTTGTTCCACCAGATTTTCAGCCAGTCGCTTGGAGAACGTGTAGCAGTTGGGATGGGGTCCGAGCAGTGAAGGCGTCAACAGGGCCAGCTGTTTGTCGTCCAGCCACTGAATGAGCTTCATCACGTTTTCTGGCTCCACAGGTGGGGCGTGACACTGGGGACATGGATAGACAACTATTTTTACACGACTGCCCAAAAAAAGGAGTGTTATGTTTTCATGGTTCATGTATGTATGTATGTTTTTATTGTTTTTTTTTCAGACCTAAATTACCGTTTACATACCTACAGGCTGGCAACACAGCATGTAAGTATTTATTTATTTAATAATTGATAGACCCGCGCTTGACCACTATCTCACCTGATAGTAAGCGATGATGTGTTAGAAGATGGAGCACGGTTGCCTAAAAGTAACCTATTCACTCTTGACTTAATTACTCCCAGGTTGTAGCTATCAGGAAACACAGACCACAGCATAAATATGCACAGACTCTGGCAGGGAATTCCACTCCTTAGCTGTACGCACAATGAATGTGTTCCCAAAACCTTTATAGACGTTTATGCAGGTAAATAGAAGGTTAATATATGCTGCTATGAAGTCTGAAACAACTCCAGGAAAATAGTGTTGTTATACAAGAGTGCAAAGTTGCTTTTTAACCGCGTGTTCAATTTTGATGACCGAGCAAGCGAAGGATTCTAAAATTAGAATCCTGAGCGTTAGCGAGAGAATCAAAAGAGCACGAGGTGAAAAATCTTTGCACTCGAGTGCAACACGTAACTTTTCATTCCACCTCAGCGAGGAAATGACTAAATGCAAAAAAAAAACGTTTACAATCACAAGATAGGTACACTTTTATTTCAGTTTAGGTATTAATTACTAAATTATGACAGGTAAGTATTACAGAATAATCTTTAAATTATAACAAAATAATACTAAGGTATAATTAAGAAAATTTTAAAGTAACGTTGCTACAGTTATTTAAATTGAGTGTAATATTTTTGTTTGGTACTGTAATATTGGTGTTAGTCACTTGTGTACTGTTTTTCGGTAAACCATCTGTCATACTTAATAGTTGTACTGATTCATCGGATTCCCTTGGCGTGAATGTTGGAGAGAGAGGGAGATGGTTAGGTGTTTCATAACGGCTTATTTTTGATGTAGAAGGGCCAGTCCAAGGATCCGATTGAGGCTCTTTCAGTGTAATGGCTCCTACGATGCCTTCACATATTTTAGACTTATTTTGGATGGAATCCTCTATGTATCCCTCTACAACTGCATTGGACTTCCAGCCTCCGTGGCGCTTAAGGGACAGGAGATCAGCTCCGGAATCAGCCAAAAGTGTGGCTGAAGTTCGTCGGAAACAATGACCCGTGTACAACAGGGGTTCTGGAAGTTCAAGAAATGTTGCTATTTCTCGTGGGATACTGCCAATTTTATTAGTACCCATAGGCTGTCTAACACACTTTCCATTGCGATACTGTAGAAAAAATCGATTGATTGGAGTGTTAGGCGGGCGTAAGGCTTGATATTTCTCAACAATCGTTACGTATTCCTTGCGAATGACGAAGTTGCGGTCTCTTTTTGTCTTTGTATTAGGTAAATTAATTAATAGTAAGTCATCTGAATGTTTCTCAATGTTTTTGACATTAAGTTGTGTTAGTTCATTAGTTCGACATGCTCCGTTTATTCCAATAATAAGAACAACCTGTGACGTAAAGAGTATTGTAGTAGATAAATGAATAAAATTGATATGAACGCATAATTATGCCTATCAACATCTACTAAGTATACTATTTAATTGAGATTAATATACTTAAGTAGATACTGAATGTACAACTGACTTACTTTTGCCGCCAAATATACGGAATCGGGTGCTTCATTAAGAAACTTTTCAATATCAGATACTGTGAAAACCTTCGATATTTTTGGTTGATGACCAGATGAGGCTCTTTTTAAAAATGCCACTAATTTAGGATAGGTATCGATATGTGTGTCTTTTTTCATCTTTATTGTTGCTTTTAGCATCGAATACGTACTCCATAGAGTGCTTGCTTTCTTGTTCTCGGATAATTCTATAAAATATACGTTTTCTGAGAAAGTTTTGGCTCCTTTTGCTAGTCGCCACGTGTTGAACATATCGTACTGTTTTAAATACTTCTCGCGTGATTGTTGAGGGAGAAAGCTCATTTGCGTATTATTAGCAGTTTCAGTCAATTCTGTTGGCGTCAAACAAACTTCCTCGTTGCTAGAATCACTCATTTTAGTTTTTTTCACTTGTTTTCAAGTTTCTTGTTTTTAATATAAGGTTTAACAATGACGTGAAAAAATGCCGCGTAAAGAACCGCGTACAAAGCAAATTGAAAAAAGAACACCAAGAAGGTTCCGAGTCTGAGTTTTTAACAAATTAAAAAAAAGTTGTATGATATATTTGGCACCATAGACGTAGCAGTAAATAGGTTTAATGTTTTTTTTAATTCACAAACTTAGTGCACACGATGTTCTAAATTCAATTTACTTTATCCTCTAGAGAATAAAAACGGCTTTTCCACTCAGATATTGAAGATTAAAAATACTCTTTCCGAGATGGTGGGATGAAAACATCTTGGTCCCAGACTTTCTTCAATTTCAGAGCAAGCAGACTGTATAAAAAAATCTTGGAATTATTAATTGCGCTAGGGTATTATGTAAGAAGAAGCTTACACAGTGGCTTTTAAGACTTTATTATGAAGAAACGGAAAAACTGCTTATCATATCCTAGTCTAGCGTTTTTCATTAGTAAACCGCCACCCCTCTGCGTGGAAGGTGTGTGTTTGTTTTAAGTACCATGCGAGGACTTGCACCTGAATACACAAGGCACATCCGAGGACATTTTCAATCCGAGGACCTTTTCGTACGTCCTCGGATTGACCCGACCAATTCATCGTATTCTCCATTCGATTTTGAGCCTTTCTATATACTTAATAAGGGAAACTTGATGTCGACCTCGGTGGACCTCGATTTGATCGCGGAAATTCATGTTCACATTCCAAACGTGTGTGAGCTCTCATAAATTTTTAACACACTACATTTACACTTCATTCATATTTTAAGTACCTTGCGGGGACTTATGTGTTATTTTTCACACATATGTCCTCGGATGGAAGTTTTTCCACGCAGTGTGTTTAAAGGTCCTCATATTGATAGCTTTTCCGAACATGTGTATTCAGGTCCCCATATGGATAGATTTCCATGTGTATTGGCTTTTAATTGTTTCAAAATTGTCTAATGTTATAAAATCACTTCCTTCTCGAGTGATCAAAATCAAATCAATCTACAGAGGCCTACGTAACAATGAAATTGGGTAATTTTTCCATTGTAATAGAACTGTCGTCTTATGATGGTGAAATTGGGGATGACCATTTGCATGGAAGTACGTCATATTTACAGTACGAGACAATTAATACCCATTTTTCTTTGGATGTGAAATCATCAAATGACTTCTCCCGCTCTGGGCGGAGCTTGAGGGCGACTGCTGATGCACAGGGCGTCTCCTTCGACGGCTGGGACGTGAGGATTGCCTCTTCCTCACCCATCTCGCCTCCTCCTTCGCTTGCATTTCCGTTTTGCAGAAGAAGGTGACTGTTTCCCATGCCCTCTCACTCCAGACCATGGATTGGACCAGGGCCGAACGCGAGAGGTCACCACCGCCGATCGCCGCTACAAGGACAGACCTCCATCGCATGCGTTACCGTGTCGCTATTACGATCTACACAATGGTGACAATTAGGTGTCGTACCGTGTCCGGTGAGGACCTGCGTCAGGTGGAATACGAGGACGTCGTGGCGCCTCTCTAACCACTCCTCAAAGAGTTGACTTTCTCGCCACGATCGTGGCGGGCCCAGCGCTGGGTTGTGATTGCGACAGTCACTTATTCCATACCACTATGAGATCGCGCAAGTGTGTACGTTAATTTTTTTTTTGGTGTAATTATTTTAATTGCCCCCAACTTGGCTGTGCAGCTGTAATCAATGACAATCACTGTTACTGTCACTGTCATCCTTATGGCTGGCCAGAATCAACAGGGCTCGGTCCTATACTCGGAATTATAATTCGATTCCACATTTGACATTACCTACTGTCATTTTGTAAAATAATGTAATAGTGTAGTGATGAACACAAAAAATCGATAAATAATCGCGATTTATGTTTATGTAATCATAATATTGGTGTGCCAATTAAAGATTAAATTATTGATTTTTATTTAAATAAATACATAATTATTCATAATAATTATTTATTAATTAGTAACCGCTGCTTTATTTAATAAAAAGTTAATTTTTTTGTTTTTTATATTAAAAACAAAACTTATAATAAAAGAGAACTCATAACTAAATTATCCGTTCAGAAATATTTAATTTCCTGATATACCTACTTAGTTTCTATTAAAGTAGTAGTTGTTTAAATATACTACTATAAACGAGAGGAATCCGGAAATATTCCATTTCCGTATCGAATAATTTCGCAACGTCACTATTTAGTACTTGTCATAACGTTGCAACACTGAAATTGTCAAATCTGGAATCGAATTAAAATTCCGAGTATAGAGCTATCGCTGTGGAACATTGAACTGGATATGACTGGGCACTGCACTTCTCGACGTTGTCGATGAGATATGTTACGCTGATGATACCCTGGTGGCGGCCCGGGGACAATGACATTGGCAATCGATAATACTGGCCACGGCAGACGTTATGCAGCTCGTCGGAAGAATCCGGCGTTTGGGTCTCGAAGTGGCTTTGCATAAGTCCGTCCCTCTGTTTCCCCATGGAAACCTAGGAACAAGCCACCTCGGGATTCACATTATAGTGGTCGGTGGCGTTCGCATCAGTATCGAGCTGATGACGAAGTACCTAGGACTCGTCCTCGATAGCCGAGCTTTGAGCCGCACATTCAGCGGCTGGTCCCCAGGTTTATGTGCATTGTAGCTGCTCTTTCGTGGCTTGTACCCAATTTAGCAGGGCCGAACGCTTCCTGCAGGAGACTGTGTGGGGATCGTGCGGTCCATTGGCCGCCCGCCTGCCATTTATGGGGCGCCCGTGGGTAAACCTAATAGCCCGAAACGCGGTGGCACTGCGAAGACCGCAGAAAGTGATGGTTATTAGGTTCATGAGTGAATGGATAGGTGACATGGTGTCCTCAGTTTCCAGCTGACTCAGGTGTTTTTGCTTTTTGCTTTGGGAAGTACCTGCGTCGCATGAGTCGGAAGCGGATACCCGTTTGTCACCAATGCGTGGACTTTCCCGAGGACACCGTGCAGCATACGCTTGAGGAACGTTCAGCGAGGACGCTGGGGGTGGTCGGGTGGTATATCGCTTCCGTCTTCGTGGAATGCCGTCAAAGATACATTCAAAGGAGACGTCGAAGAGGGAAAGAGAGCATACCTTTCACTCCACCTGCACCAGAAAGGCAGCCGCGTCGACGAGAGCTCAACGATCTCCGGGCACCATGAGGACGGGATACCATGAGGAAAGGGGCGTCGAACTTTGGGCGGTGTCGTTCCCTGACCAGTGAGGCTTAAAGAACCATTGAGCAATATTTTACGTGTATGCCTTTTATGGGAGTTTGTGCTGCTGCGGTAGTTGGATCAGCCACATTAGGTGATGGTGTGCGACGATGCTAGCTTGAACAATATTGTCTTTCGAGCTTCAGAATTATGGTAGCAGTAGTTCTCCTCTCCGTTTGAGCAGCAGCTATGTATTGCTATGAAATATCAACAAAAAGCACACAGAGTTTCAAGACGCTACAAGTAACCTATGAAGAGTTGTCTTACATGGAGACAACTTCAGTAGTAGCGACAATAACATCATCATAATAGATGTATTACTATGAAATTTAATATCAACAAATAGCACACAAAGATTCAAGACGATACAAGTAACCGTTGGGGAGACAATCCAGCGAAAGCTTCATAAAATCACCATGATTATAATATTGTTATATCACACTTACATTTTGAACGTTTGTCAGTTAAAATCAAATTAGGTCCTCTGATGGTACTTAAATCAAGAAATTGACGTGTGTGAATAGAATTGCCTACATAAAGATAATTCAAATATTATTACGGTAAAATTATAAGCGTGTAAAAAGTTTGTATTGGAAATTTTCAAAAGGTCCTCGCTTTGTACACCGTCTACTCGGAAAAACGTCCTCGTACTGTACATGAAAAGTCTAATACTGCGTCCTCACATTGTACAAGAAATGAGAAAACGTGTGTTAAATTAGGTCCTCGCATTGGTGTCCCTGGTCAGATGGTTAAGGTCCTCGTTTGGCTCACACACAGGTCCTCGGATGGTACTTCCCAGGCGGGTTTTCGAATGTATATAGGTCCTCGCATTGTTCATAGGAAGTCATACCAAAAAAAGATTGAGATAGCACTATACGAATAGGCTCATCAACCTAAACATTGTTTTCTCTTTCTTTCTGTCTTGTTAATAAAGTCGTAAGTCGTCGTTAACCTGGTTTTCTAGAAGGTCCTCGGATGGTGACTTACAGCTATAGTCCTCGTATGGATGTCTGTACAAGTAATGGTGTGTGTGTGTATGTTAGAGTGAGTAAGATGGTTTCGTGTGTGTGACACGACACCATCTTACTCACTCTAACATACACACACACCTTCCACATCACACACTAAAAACACACTCATTTTTATTTTTATTTTATTAGTATGTACCTACCTACTTTTTCTTGTTATTCTTTTCTTACAATAGTCCTACAATGTTCCTACATGTCCTACGTTCTACAATTGTTATACTTAATCTCAATCTCGGCGAGGGATTCATAACACAGGATATCTTAGTTTGGATTCCTGACTCCCACAAACCTTTGTACCTTGTACCTCCGATATTAAGTTGACTTTACTTTGTGGTAGAACAAATAAATCGTTTTACCTAAATATTTATAACAATCTACTATTTCAATCTTGACCAGATTGTAGCTGTGAGGAAGCACGATCTTGGGCAAGAAATTCCATTCCTTAGCTGTCACGTTTCTTACATTTTCGCAAAACAAATGTATTAAGTAATGTAATGTAAAAGTAATTAGTGTGATCATTTTGTGTGCAATTCAAATAAGTGACCGTATGTGCTGACTTCAGTGGATAGTATAAGTAGATATTGTTTGAAAACTAAAAAAAATCTTACCCTCTCGTCCAGTACTTCATAGTCAGGATAACAGAAAGCCGTTGACAAGTGCACAAAGACAACTAGATTCTTGAATCTCTTCGCCATGTCTAACGCTCTCTGAGTGCCGACGGTGTTCATACTGACATTATCTTTCAACGGAGCTTCCAGCCTCAAGGTTGCCGCAAAATGGAAGACCATGGAGACTTCGTTCGATAACATCTCGATGTCCGATTCAGAGAGTCCCATTTGATCAACCAGAACATCGCCTTGCAAAGGCTTCATTTTCTTTAAAGCGTTAGGATTTTCAGATCTTAAGCGGTCGAAGAGCTGTAAGGTAAAAATACTGTTATTAGTACTTCTATATTGTCGTAGTCGGATACATACCAACTTGTTGATGATTGATGTTGATGAACTTGTTGATGATCATCGTGTTAATATGCTAGCTATGGCAATGTTATGATGTGGTCTTTTTGAAAAGAACAACTGTTTCATACTGTAGCTTAAACAACTACCTACTTTAGTGCACTACTTAAGTTTACACCCGCATCTTCTGGAAAAGTATTACTGTACATGATTTTTAGTGATGTTTTACGTCGCAATCAAGGGTCGGGTTTCAGTCTTACCGGATTCAGCTAATTGACAGTATTTTACTTGGAGCGACTGCGTAGCATACCTTTAAAAGCCTAGTGACTCGGCGATACGATACTCCTTGGCGAGACTGGTATCAGAGTGTCTGGGTTCTGACTGTTCTGAGTACCCGTTTTTATGGATGGGAAATCATCAAATGATCCCATCCGCTCTGGGTGGAGTGGGAGGGAGTGTCAGACTCTTACTGACTAAAACCCATCCGTGCTCCTCCTAGTGTCCTTTGTGTTCCAGGGCAGCGGTGACCTTCGACAAAATCCGCAACCCTGGCAGGCTCTGACCCTAACGGGCCCCGTCTACATATTGATATCTCTTTGAGGTGCGCATGGAACACAACGCGCCGTCGACCCGGGCCTGGCTTTGATCGGACGGCGAGCCAGTTCTGAGTACCCTACCCGTTACGATTTGTACATCTCTGACAATCATCACCAAGCAAGTTACAAAAACATCGACGCGTGAGAGGTGTACATTACCTTCAACCGCTGCATATCTTCAATCCTTTGCCCAACAGATTTCCCTCTCTTGGGCCTAATCAGTATGTAGATGTTGCCGACGTCGGGTACAGAGTACAGAACTTTTTCTATGAGCACCTTGCCCATGAACCCGGTGCCGCCTGTGACAAGGATGTTTCTTCCTTTGTAGAAGTCTCGGATTGAAGGGGTCGCCATTTCTGGAAACACATTGAAATCTCAGTTGAGGATGGTTATTGTTCTTATACATAGCTGTCGTTTATATTTTATTTAATTGTTTATAACTTTTATGCTGCTCCGGTCGACGTTACACAGTCAACGCCAGCTGTCTCTGTCTAGCACATGAGTCCCAGCATTATGCTGAGCGGTAGGCTTTTTGGGCACATTTGTCCAGAATGTTTGACTTCATTTTGTTTCTTTTTAGGGTCCCGTACCTAAAGGGTAAAAACGGGACCCTATTATTACGACTCGGCTGTCCATCTGTCGGTCCGCCTATCTGTCTGTCACCAGGCTGTGTCTCATGAACGGTGATAGCTAGACAGTCGAAATTTTCACAGGTGACGTATTTCTGTTGCCGCTACAACAACAAATACTGAAAACAGAATAAAATACATATTTAAGTGCTCCCATACAACAAACGTGATTTTTTACCGTTTTTAGAGATAATTATGATACGGAACCCTTCGTGCGTTAGTCCGACTCGCACTTTTTTATGGTATGCGTCATGCTTGGCGCAAATAAACGCCCATTCTTGCGTTCTTTCTTTTACTAGTATTTTATCTTTCTTATTATAATTGATTATGCTGATGTGTGCCACTCTGATCTATCCCAAGAACTTCTTAACAAACTGGATCGACTTCTTAACAACTGTATTCGTTTCATTTTTGGCCTTCGTAAATATGATCACATTTCTTCATTTCGTTCTCAGCTTAAATGGCTGCCTATACGTCAAAGGAGATCCCTCTGTGATGACCCTTGTGCTCCTGATTATTTAAAACAATATTTTAAAGTGTTGGGCGGTTCCCACAGTCTTAACCTTCGAGCATCCAAAAACTTACTCCATCATATTCCTTCTCACCGCACCGGGTTTATGTCTAATTCCTACGCTGTCTCAACCATTAAACTCTGGAATATGCTACCCCTTGACATCAAGAAGGCTGAGTCCAAATTATCCTTTAGGCGTAAAATCCAAAAAGACTACTTAAAAGCCTGTCAATCTTAGTTTGGTCTTCGTCATAATTATTAAGAGTTCTCTCAATCAGAAAGATTACATATTTATTAGTTTATTATTATAGTTTATGTATTTTATACGTGTTACATATATATTATTTGTTAATTATTTCAAAAACCAAATTCTATTTTAAATTTTATTTATTTGTTGTACACCTACCACAGTGTATGTCTGGTAGAGAATGCTTTGCATGTACCACTATTGTACATAAATTTTAAATAAATAAATATTTTTTGTGCTATGGTCAAGGATGTACCGTTCAGTGGTAGAATCGATCAGTCGACTTTGTTCGCACCATTCGAATGATGGCGATGAACGTCGATTAAAGTGATCGATTGACGATCGACTGAATGGTGTGGTCAAACCTTTTAAACATTGTCGCGTATTGACTTCAGTGTGTGTGACCAAGGATGAAACAAACAGTATAAAGAAGAAGTAGGCATTTAATTACTACGTATTATGCAAATCTAAAGTGAAGTTTTAGGCACCTCGCGCACTAGACGGCCACGGCCACGACCAGTTGTGGTCGCAGAAGCCACGGTTGGGCTGCGGCCAAGTTTGCGGCCACGACCAATAATCAGATAAAAATACACACCCTCATCCCTCCTAAGGGATGAGTGCGTGTAGGTCTAGTAGGGTAGGAGCGATGAGTGTGTGTAGGTCTAGTAGGGTAGGAGGGATGAGTGTGTGTAGGTCTAGTAGGGTAGGAGGGTTGTGTGCGTGTAGGTCTAGTAGGGTAGGAGGAATGAGTGTGTGTAGGGAAGTTGTGGGTAACTAAGAGAGTGATAAAATAATCTTCGACACATGTTAGATGTAAAACTATTTGGATTCTCCAGCTACACAAAAACACAATTTATGACAACACAGTGAGTACAAAGACATACGTAATATTGTTTACATCTCTTTGAGGCGAGGTGCCTCTGTCTGCATAATGGACGGGGCCCGTAAGGGCCAATGCCTGCAAGGGTTGCGGAATTGATCGAAAGAGTTATCACGGCCCTGGAAGAGGGACTTTGGAGGAACACTCCCCTCCGCCCAGAGCGGGAAGAGTGATTTAATAATTTCTTATACAAAAAATAAGAGGAGCACCCTTGTCTTGAAGTAGAGTTGTAGTACACGTTCCGAAATATAGGCCTAAGTTATTATCTGGTTTTCGTAACAAGCTCACTCAGTTTTTAAGCAACATCGTTAGGTATAAAGGTTAAGTGTCAGGGGACAATTTTGTGTAGTAGTAATGTAGCATCAGCTCAAGTATGTGCGATTGTGCGTATTGTGTGTCAAGCATCCACGCATAAATTACTTGTTATCTTTACATCTCGTGGGATTGCCCGGTGTTGCGTAAATTCTGTTTTGAACAAGATTTTGTTGATAGTAAACCGTGTAGAAATTCTTTTGTAACACTACCCAAATACTATTTGTTTATGCAAACTAATTCTCAAACAAGTTAATCGAGTGTGACAATGAATGGTACTATTTTTTTTACTGTAAATCATTTGCCTTATAATTTATTTGTCCATGTTTTTACAACCTTCGGGCTTATGTTGTTGGAAACGCCTTGAAGATATCACTCATCTATACTTCGTTTGTCCTGACACAGCGAGCTGACGAGTAGGCCCATAAGGTTATTTTAAGTAGGTATAACTTTTTTGGAAAATTCAATTTTAAGGGATAAACTGGGGCAACTTTGTATTGTAAGTACCTATAGTTTTTTGTTTTTTTTAAGTTACCTAATTAAGTAGGTTTATAGGTTTTACACTATCCACTGCGGTCGAAAAGCTTCTCCAATCGGAATAGTGGCCTACTAGCCGCTCTACTAATATCGGCATTCCGATTCGACAAAGGATATCCTGACGTACGTTATTTTTTGTGTAGGTATGTATAACCGTGTAGGTACACGTACAGTTTTAATCCTTCCTCTTTGATTCAAACACTTCACAGGTAAGTACCTACTGTTAACTTCTGTATCATTCATTTTATCCGAGTTAACGATGCGATTTCGTCCCGTAATGAGGGAACAGGTGATTATACATACATACATACATAGGTAGGTGCATACCGGACAAATTAATAACCCTTCTTTTTGCTTCGCCGTAGTCGGGTAAAAAAGCAAGTTGTCCGACCCAAACCACGTCAATTAGAATACTACATTAAATTATGATACAAAATGCACCACCCAAGCTTGCATGCTGCTGGTCATCATACCTACTTTCTAATGTAGGTCGCGCGTATAAGAGCAAAGATGCGAGCCTAGTTATTGCAAAAATCATTACTTACTTATCTTCTAACAAATTAAAAACCCATACTTACGTGCACCGTAGATACTAGATATCTATCTATAAAACAACGTGCAACCCGAAAATGGCAAACAGTAGTTTGGTACGTATAGGTATAATATCTGTATAACTGGTTCAGTCACTAGAAATTCAAATAGATATGAAGATCCCATCTGTCCCCGAATACTCCCATTTGTCCCCATTGGGGGCAGACATTCGGGGACAGATGGGAATACTCTGATATAACGCTCATCATGTATAGGTATTTCGCAGCCAATTAGATTAAACAGCCGTTTAATTGGTAGCTTAGCCATTTCATTTAAAAATATGCCGATTTTTCAGCGACCTAAGACATCTTTTGTTCAATATCGTTTCATGACTTGCCCATGTCACATAAGTCGCTGATTTAATGGCGCAGTTCAATAATAAAAAGGCTAGGCTTTTAATGAAACAGCTGATCAAGGTAGTTGGCTGCATGAGAAAAACACCTAAATAGCGATGAGGACAATAAGATCAAACGCTTCTATTGGTTCCATAAGTCGATACTTAGTTGTTGTTCAAAGTCTGCAATGCAAATCTATTCACAAAAAATACTTTGTAGTAGGTACAAAACAAGAGTCTGTTTACGATCCAAGCCATTGACCTGGGACGTTCACATACCTAGGTAGGCATATTAATGAATCCGTAATCATAACGTAATCTAAAACACCGCGAAATTGAGGTTTCCACTTTAAGATTACACAATAAAAATGTTCCACATGCTCAACTGGTTATTTTATTTTTAACTTAGCTAAACTATAATTACGACATGATTAAATGCTTCTATTTATAGAGCTGTTGTAAAGGTGTGGCCTTAACGCTTCGCACGCACTTGACAATGAGTTCGCGGCTGTGTGCTTGCCTTTAATTTGTATCAGCTGAATCCGGTTTGTCTGGAAGCCGACACCAATATACCCAACTATATTGAGGTCGGCTTAGGATATTTAGTAGTACTGTCATCCTAGCCTTTGATAATTATGTTACAATACACATTTTTTTTAGAAATATCGTTTCTTGTAAGGAAGTGGTCAAATGAAAGGTATAAACATGTTTTATTTAGTTTCTTTTCAAGTAGGCATTTCTTACCAAAAAAAATCTTAAAGATTGACGAAATGCGTGTCGGTCAACATAAACAGGATTAAAAGTAAAATATCAAGATAATAATTAATATAGGTAAATAAATTGAAAAAAAAAGTGATTTTGCGCGATGTGGCCATGCCCTAATGCTGCAGAGGCCTCTGAACACGTCTATGCAATAGATAATGATTGATGAGCACTAGACAACATGCTAATATTATGTTGGGTTGTTAAAAGTGGTGGTTAGATCTTTGTTTACCACATCATCGTCGGCCTAGCTTTTTCTCAACCTGAGTTAGGCTTTGACTAGTTGCGACACAGTTTTACCGTCCGCAAAGCAGACACAATAAGACAAACAAACAATGTTTTACCGGAAAGGGATTAATTGCGGGCAAAGCTCGGAGTTTCCTTGCGTGATCGAATCAGGAATGATGATATCCACAAGAGAACCAAGGTTACCAACATAGCCAGAAGGGTCGCCAAACTGAAGTGACAGTGGGCAGGGTACATTGCTCGCAGAACAGACGGTAGATGGGGCTGAAAAGTTCTGGATTGGCGACCGCGTACCGGAAGATACAGTGTTGGAAGGCCTCCCACAAGGTCGACCGATGACCTGGTGATAGTCGCGGGTAGCCGATGGATGCGAGACGCTCAGGACCAGTTGTTGTGGCGACACTTGGAGGAGGCCTATGTCCAGCAGCTGACGTCTTTCGCCTGATATGATCATGATGATTAATTGTATGAGCTTCCTATCAATCTGCCATGCCTTTTCCCAACTATGTTGGGGTCGGCTTCCATTGTATCCGGGTGCAGCTGGGTACCAGGTTTTTTCATGGAGCAACTGCCTTCCTGACCTCCACAACCTTTAACTAGGTAACACCGTCACAGTACCCCTTGGCACTGGTGTCAGATTCTCTGGCTTCTGACTTCTGATTACCCGTAACGACGATAAATGATCTACAAATGACAGCTGAGATCAACAGATAAACGCACTTTTCGTGGCATGGAAGAGTTTTGGTATGTTATGTATTATTTAGGCAGGCGTCGCTTAACCTTGAAGGTCACCTCGTGCGACTGTTACTACACTTATTACATATCCACTAACTCCTCTCATATTTACGAGCTTCCCACCCAGTTCAATAATATTGGGCACCTTCTTAACTCACAGAGGGCCAGCACGAATGTTTTTGACGTAGTATCGTAACGTAAAATCTATTTTTTCTAATTTAATAAAGCTGAAGAGTTTGTTTGTTTGAACGCGCTAATCTCTGGAACTACCAGTCGGATTTGGAAAATTATTTTTGTATATGATAGCCACATGCACGAGAAAGGCTATAAGTAAAGGGAACTGGATAATCTTACGGAAACAATTTACGTATACACCTTCATTTTGTAAAATCGCAAATTTGACAAACGAAGTGCTTGGTCAAATTAATATTTTTGGAATGATATTTTAACATTAAGAAATATTTGCAAAGTAAAACATTTGCGAAATCAGTATTTTGTCAAATGAGTGCTTACTATCTACTTATATATATATAAGTAAATATGTTTGCGAAATTCGATGGTCGTTAAAATATTAGTTTTTATAATGTTATTTTTAAAGTGATCGTTTGTCAAACAGTAGCGTTACTGTACAAAACATTCGTGCTACGCGCCTACGCCCTCTAAACCACTTTTATCTACACTCACAACGTAATGTTCCAAATATGAGTTCAAAAACGAATACATAAATACATACTTTTTTTTCGTGGATAGGTAAAATTTAAAAAAAAAACCATTACGATTCAACATTTTCCTTCGATTTTTAAACAACTGCATCATAAAATAACTTTTTAATTTTTATAACACACTTTTTCTTTTTAATTTTTGGCGCGGGCTCATTGACTTAAGTCAATGAGCCAGCTTTTATCTTTGTCTATGTTTGAGCGCGCTGCGCAGTCATTCGAATACGCAATGGGAATATCCGCCATATTGGAATTAACTATTTTTCGACTTATTTTATTTCAACTGTATGAGTGAAGATAAAATAGTGTATGCAACGGCATATAATTAGGTATTAAAACACTCGTGCGATGCTATTATCACACTCGGCTACGCCTCGTGTGATAAACCCACACTCGTGTTTTAATAACCCTTTTTATATGGTCGTTGCATAAACTACTATTTAGATTTTTAGGATAACTGTAACAACTCTTTATAAATCAACTGGGACCAAATTGTTTTTGAGGGTTCTTTGAATTACGGTCTGATTGTGGAAGGCGTAGCTTTCGGCTATATCAGAGAGCATTAAAAAATTTCGTAGATTATTTATTCTTTTCTTGAGTCTTTTTTTAAGTGTGTGTATATAATTATAGTTGCAATTCTTTTCTATAGATAACTTGAATTTAGAATCTAACCCGTAATCAAACTGGGGCTAGATTCTTTTTATGAATAATCCTGTAAGTTTCCCTAAGCGCCAAAATTTCGATAACGACAGCATTATAGCGAGATTTATTGCTATATAAGTCCCTATATGTAGTGGTGGGAGTTTTCTCGAAAATTAGATGAATCACTTAAGTAGATATTAAAAAGATAATAGATAAGTAATCTTATTTAAATTGGTGCATCATAATTATTATAAAATGTGGTAGATACCGTTACTCTTAGATCGTTAGTTCCGCTGAGTGACCATGTCTCATGGTTACGTGGTCTCCCGGCCCTATGGAGGTAATGGTGTGACGACTCCATTAGAATGGGAAAAGTATAAATTTTGTTCGATAGGTTTTATCTTCATGGAAAAAAGTAGGGTTATTTATTGCTTACCTACTTATCATAATTTTAGGTAGGTAAAAATTAATTGTGTGTCTCATTATCGTCTAACTATAATAATCAATCTTATCTAAAATAAAATTAAGCTGAGGACTATGTTTGTTTGAACCTATACCTACCAGTCGGATTTGGAAAATTATATGATAGCCACATTCATGATGAAGGCTATAGACTCTATGGGAACGGGAAATTCCTTCGGGAACGGGAAAAAACGGGATGAGCGCGTAGTAAATCGCGAGTAAAACGGGATGAGCGCGTAGTAAGTCGCGAGTAAAACGGGATGAGCGCGTAGTAAGTCGCGAGTTATACGGGATGAGCGCGTAGTAAGTCGCGAGTAAAACGGGATGAGCGCGTAGTAAGTCGCGAGTAAAACCTAGTATTAATAAAGTAAAGGGTGCTGTCATCCAAAATCTTTCATAGATTTGTACTGCCATAAAGTCAAAGCTTCTTTTTGTGGTTCTTCGGGCTTTGTTTGCGGGTTGTCTTTCTCATCCTGCCATGACATGACACTACGAAACTGTACAGCGCCATTTCCAGATGGCAATAACAACGAATGATATTTTTTAAACACGTTACCCTCCTTCTTGGATCGTTGGTAAAAAATAAACCTCTCATCAATGTAACGCCACACAACGGTAATGGCTTTTTAAATACATAATTTTGAGAAATTCGTTCGAGAGTCGTCTCGATTTTCTTTTAAACTCTTCAGTCAACACGAATATTTTTGCAAGTAGGTACAAGTAAACGTTACGCACCTACCCAAATTAACAACGTCATGTCTTGAAGCACAGTTAAAGTTAATAAGCATAATTAAATAATATACCGAGATGTATTATTAGTTTGTTGGGTCCCGCAGAAACATAGATTAAAAAGAAAAACTTTTGGTTTTAAAAACCCATCATGATTTTTGAGTAGGTCAGTAAATAAAATAACAAGCCCTGATGAGTAAGAAGCCCCATAAATAGTTTTTAAGGTCGTTTCAAACCTTTTAAAACTATTTAAGGGGCTACTTACTTGGGTTGTACCTATGTGCTACGGGGCACCTGTTTGGGCCGATAGGGCCACCATAAAAATAGAATTTCTTCAAAGCTAGCGTTTGACTTTGATATTCCTATGCAAAGCGTATAGGACGGTTAGTACTGAAGCCTTACCGGTGCTGGCAGGTGTATTTCCAGTCGACGCCGACGGCGAGTTGCCAGCGACGTGCTGCAATGTACTACTACGTTCGAAAGATCACGGACCCACAGTTCTTACCGCAACGCGACCGTGCTAACATTTCTAGATTACTTAAACCCCAGACTGACGTCTGGGAGGAACTTTTATCCGAATGGCAATGTAGGTGGGAAAATTCCATCAAAGGCCGTCACCTTTACCAGTTCTTTCCATACGTTCGTGAGCGGCTGGATAAGACATGGCTGAAGGTGGATCACGGTGTTGCCCAATTTCTCACAGGTCATGGCAACTTTAAGAGTAAATTATTTTCCTTTAAGCTTGTGTCTTCTCCTTTCTGTCAATGTTCTTCATCTGACCTTGAATACGAACAATCCGCACATCATATCTTATGGGAGTGTATTCTTTGGCAAACTGAATGCAATATTATGTTAGATAGTATTCAGCCGGTCGATTCTGTTGATATCTCACGTTATACACTTAGGCGGAGTGAACGACAATAAAGCTGTCATTCCATCTTATTTGTATGGTTTGACAACTCACCCGTCGAGCACCACGCCCAAGTGTTCACTTCGACATGTTTACAGAATCGCACTGCAGGTTACATCTGGAGTTGTATACTATACGGACCTTGTAGAAACCAGAACAAATTTCCGTGCGTTCAAGCGATTTTGCCATACCTATTACTGGAATCAAAAGTAGCTCACAATTTAGGATCCATTATTATTAGTGTGTATAATCCGTGGTGCTTGACAACTTTACTTGACGGCTTAACCCAGTTGTATATGTCCCTTGGTGCCTATTTGGCCTAGCTGTTCTGTCTCCTGCTTAATAAAGAGGGAAGTCGAAATTTTTTTTTTTTCCTACTCCTCCGCTGTTATTTTCTGATTAATTTCGTTGCGGGATCCAAGACAGTTGAATCATTTCTCTGGGACTCGTCGAGTTTCATTGACTCGGCGTTTTTTCTGGTGATCACCAATGTTGATTCTGGCTTTCAGAAGTTGCAGTGGCTTGGGAATGTGGTGCGGTGGGCTTGTCAAGCCCTGATGAATACAGTACCTACAAGAATATCTAAACAAAGTGGCATTGTTAAAACTTCAAAAACTATGGATAAATGGAATCATGTCAAATGACGTGCTACCGAAATGTCACAATATTGTCAATTTAATCCCTTACCTTACAGAATTTTTAACAGAATTTTAAACGATTTTAGCCACAATCGAGTGATTACCAGAGTACAAGACCGAGACAAAATAGTAGGTAGTGGGTTAGGCATGTCAGGACGTTTTGGTGAATGTGAAACTGCATCAGACCACATTCTAACAAATAGAGACCATTCTATAGAATCATCTACCTAGCCTTTTCCCAACTATATTGGGGTCGGCTTCCAGTCAAACCGGGTTCAGCTGAATACCAGTATTTTACGTAGAGCGGCTGCCTAACAGACCTCCACAACCCATTGTCTGGGTAACACGGTAGGTACCTCTTGGCAAGACTGGTGTCAGATTTTCTGGCTTCCGGCAATCCGTAACGTCTTCCAAAGACCTACAAATGACAGCCGGACCAACGACTTAACATGTTATTTGAGGCAGGAATCTCGGTATGTTAAAATGGTCATGGCATTACTTAACCTTACTATCAACCCTTGCGGCTGTTATTATTAAGTCCTGAGCAACCAGTCTCCTCATTCCTATGTACATACATTTTTTTCCGACATCCACGCGAAGTCACGGGCATTATTACTTGGGTACTTTTTGTTTTTGCACCGTGAAGTTTTTATTGTTTCATACGGGGTTTAGTGGCCACTTCATTTTGATTTCTACTTATAAGCTTATCTTCAATGGCCTCGTGAGTAACGTTGGATGTTTGAATCTTTGAACTTGTAGAATCCAGTAATTATTGCTACAGCCTAATACTGCGCATAAAAATAAATTAATATTGAGCTGGGTGTCTGACCCAGCAATGGCTGAGATGGGAAACCCTTTCGGTACGGACACGCTCAGCGCATTTTTTTACTATGATTCCTTTTACTTTTTGTTTGTTGCTGTTGTTTATGAGACAATTATTTTTCTATATTAGGGTGATTATAAAGTACTCTGCGTGGCACAACCACAAAATGATGTCTGCCTCACTAATGCCTGCTGGATCTTTTTAGAATGCCTCGCACATTGGTCTACCGCAAGACAGAAACGCTAGATTATGCTGTGGCTATGAAAATAATTAGGTAGTCTAAGATTAGTATACCTAATTTGTTAAGCTAGAATCAGCGTAGCGATACTTATACATATTTGGAAACAATGATTCTTATGAGTAATCGTGGGAATCCGAATTCTAGATTTGATCATTTGGAATATCAAACTCTGTTTCATTATTTACTGACAAATTTTTAATTCAATTGTAACCCATACTTTTTAAGGCTTTAAATTAATGGAAATGGTCACTTAAAAATCAACACTTAATAGACAAATATTGGAGTCGATTTTTGAGTTGGTGGCGCTGAATGAAATTATCTCGAATTGTAAATTCAGGTTTAAGTAAGATCAGCTACTGGAAAGGCTGTTATTGAGCAGGTAAGAACTAGCTAGTGGCAAGCAAGGGTCAAAGACGAAAGAGAAAAGTGACAGAATAGACACAGGTATTATGTGTCATTGTTGTTTGTAGATCTTTGACAGCCGTTTAGGTCAGTCTAGAAATCTGACACCAGTCTTTTCAAAGGGTATCGTGTTACCCAGCACCAGCACTGAGATATGAAGATCAGATAGGCAACCGGTTAGACAGGAAGCCGACATAGTTGGGAAAAGGTTAGGCAAATTGACATTGACGTAGACATTTCAACGTTTCTCAGAAAAAAAAAACTTGTGTTTGCTTCCTTTACAAATAAATACTCATAAAGGGTTTATTTTCTTAACCAGCCTTTTCAGGCTAGTGAAGGATTTAACTTGTAAAGTTTATTTGTCGTAATCCTAAGTAAGGTACATATTTATTTGCATGTTCAACAACAAACATGGGTAGGATTCTCAAGGCTGATCTTTTTAGCTATTTCGAGATAGAGATAATAGAAAAACCAGCCAAGAACAAGTCGGACTCGCACACGAAGGTAGGTACCATAAACTTTTCGGTCAGCGACAATAGACACTATAAACACTCTATGAACATTTCAACTTTCCTTACGGTAGGGATGTGACATTGAGGGAAAAAAATCGATTAAGTAGTTAAAAATCGATCGAATTAAAACGATCGTTATGTCTTTTCAATAATAATCGTTTTTTTGGGAAATATCGCATTTTTCCTATTATTTGAAAGATTGCCTGATTTTCTTTCTTCTGCATGTTACGGTAAGTGTGATGAGTTGAAAATTATAATAATTATATATCATTATTGATTCATTAATTACCAAAGCTGCAAAGAGAGGTTCCGAGATGCTAGCTCTGCCATCTCGGAACCTCTCTTTGCAAGTTCGTCTGCGGCGTCACCCGTAACGCCAGAGATCAACTGAACTTCATAACAACAAATGGTCACGGGCTACAGACTGCAGGCAGTTAAAAATGGCAATGCCAAGTCTACATCCGCGTCTAACAAAACGACCTCTCAGCCTTAGTAGAAATAACCTGATAATAATAATAGGGATAATTACGGGCCAAACAAACATCCCTTTATCATAGAGCACCACGTAGAGCCCACACTGCAGGGGTTGCTTTGACGACGAGGAATCAGTCACCCACGTCATCCTCGACTGCGAAGCCGTGGCTACCCAAAGTGAACAAATCCCCGGAACGGTGAGATCGCTCCGCAGAGCCTGTAAAGCTACCAGGAAACTAGTAATAGGGATAATTACGGGCCAAACATACATCTCTTTATCATAGAGCACCACGTAGAGCCCACACTGTAGGGGTTGCTTTGACGACGAGGAATCAGTCGCCCACGTCATCCTGGACTGCGAAGCCGTGGCTACCCAAAGTGAACAAATCCCCGGAACGGTGAGATCGCTCCGCAAAGCCTGTAAAGCTTCCAGGAAACTTTTGTGCTTCTGGGCGGAGCTAGGTTGGCTAACTTAGCCAGGACACCTACACACAACGGACTGAATGGGAGTCTAAGTGCGGAAAATGAAGTCCCTACTCTACTCTACTACTACGGTTCATGAGAATCAGCCCGCTGACAAGCAGGTCGACGCACGGGCTTAGTTGGTTATAGGATTCCGTTGCCCTAGAAAGATAACCTATGCCTCAGAGGCGCCCGCGAGAAAAATATATTGCTGTGTCTTTTTATTCGACGCGTGTATCGACTTGTGTTTTTAAGCCAACTCAGTCGTCGGTGTACTCTACCGCGGGACAACAGTTTCTGTGCTGTAAGTACAATACTTTAGTAGTTATGATGAGTTGGTGCGCTCGAGAGGCGTATGTTTATCTTTTAAGTGACTTTTAGTGTTAGTAAGCAAATATGATTTCTTGATGTAAAGTGTATTTATAATTGTGTTTGTTGTGATTTTAGGTTACAACCTTTACGCAGTAGTCATGACAAGTAGAAGGACGCTGGGGGAAGACGAAATATGGAATCTATTGAAAGAAGACGGGGAAAATGAAGGAGATGTTTCTCTGGAGAGGTTCAGCGAGATAGAAGGCCATTTGAGCCAAGAAAACTTGCAGAGTGACTATGAAGACGAGCTTGTAGATAACGTAGGTACCAGTAGAAGAATCGCAAGTTGGATCCAATGATGAAGATTTGTCTCAGCCTGCTTCGGAACCTACTGCATCTTCAGTGCGTGACCAGCGAATAATTGTTGCAACTGGGAGAGTATTATGAAAGTTTTATGGCATATTGAACATGGCTTTTGTGAATTTCTATGTGATTTACTGCCACCATGTTTTGGCGAAACAAGAAAAGCCTTTGAATAGAAAAAAACTCAGTACTCAGCTGACTACACCGTGGATGATGAAGAGACTAGAGGCACCCACTTTGCCAAGGCATGTGCGAAGTAACATAGAAAACATCCTTCCAAATCCAGCTGTACGAGATCCCACGAATGATGAGAAAGAGCCTCCAGCCTAAAAAAAGAGTTACTGCAGCTACTGTACATCTAAAAAAAAAGAATGTCGAAGATGACCAGCACTAATTGCAAAAAGACAGTTTGTGGCGAGCACAAGAATGACGTTTGTCATAACTGTCTATATGGCTAACTTTTATGGTGATAATTGTTATTTTCAAACTGATTATATTATAATTAACTAGATTTTAAGATAAAAACACTGATTTTGATGATAGTTTACGGGAATTGTGCCTATAAACAGAAGACTGTTGATTTTTGTTAATATTTTTTGTAGTTACTTAAACTACTGAAGTACGTACTGAAGTAGTAGGATAAGTTGGATTATAAGTAGTAAGACAGGAGATATTATGTAGATCCAGTCATCCAGTGACAGTTAAGTAGTTAGTGGCTCATTGTTTATGCAATTTTGTCGCTAGCAGCTATAAGAGTCAAAGAAACTCGACGTCTCTCGCTTGGCGGGTTGCCAGAGCACTCGCTAAATCGTTTCTAGTCGCTAACTCTACTCGCTTCTCGCTAATCGTCGGCGGTGGGACAGATGCCTGCACGGACGCAAGTATGTGGTTCAATTTGCATTGTCTCTCACCGAAACTCAAGGTAAAGTAAACTGGTACGAGATAAAATAACACTTTGTCAACATTATTCGGCCTTGACCGTTTCTCATTCATGGGGTTTAGTAGAATTGTGGACGCCTGCCTAGTGACACTTTGATCTTGTGTGTATGTTTCTCGTTAGGCGTTGGACTACGTTGCTATTGGCCAGAATGCACGAGTGCAGATAAAAAAAACTTTTTACAAAAAAATATAACCGACTTCCACATAAAAAACACTACAAAATAAAAAGTAACTTAATTTCGGAAGTCGTCTGTGTCAAAAAACGAAAAAAACCAACCAAGAACACCCGACTTCCGAAATTAAAGTTGTCCCTACAATATTAGGGTCGGCTTCCTGGTCCTGTCAACCCAGATTGAGCTAAACTTCTTGGCAAGACTGGTGTCAGATTTTCTGGCTTCTGTCAAAATCAGAGATCTATAAATAACAGCCGGGACCAAAGGATTAACGTTCTTTCCGAGGCACGGAGGACTCTCGTTGTGATAAGATGGTCATCCATCCACAGACCGAACTCAGAAAGCGTTGCTTAACCTTGAAGCTCCTCGCAGCTAACTTTTTTCAAGGACGAAAAATAAACGTAGAACGTTTAGCTCTTAAGTATGGCTACTCAAAAGGCGGATTAAAAACCAATTTGAAAGGGCTGTTCAACTTTACAGCACCTGGAACATACTACTAAGTTTTTACCACAGTGTGCATAAAATGTAATGCTCTATCCGCACTGCTTGCAGATAAATGTCAAAATTAAATAATCCTCTCGACCGACGGTCTCGGTGGAGATCCACAAGTGTGTGCGCAAACACAGGTGTACTTATTACAACAACGCCAGTCTGTTATCCCTGAAGAGTTAGGAAGAGCCGAGGTATGTAGTAAACCACATTTCGTCACGTAAGTTTAAGACCCATGTAATAGTATGCCCCTCTATTTCCATCAAACGGAACACCAGGCTATATTGACCCTGGGTTGCGGAACTTGTTCGAAAGAGTCACCGCGGCCCTGGAACGCAAAAGGCATTTGGAGGAACACAGATGGGTTTTACTCACTAAGAATCTGACACTCCCTTCCACTCCGCCCAAAGAAAAAGGAGACATTTTTGATGATTTACCATCATAAAAAACTATTGCTGACAATTTGGGATCGTGGTGGAAAAACACAGCAAAACTCGCATACTTAACCGCCACTCTGCACTTGAACTTTGAAAGGTTTATTAGAAAATCAGCATCAACCATTTTCGGTAGGTATCTGTCACTAGTAGGTAGCCAAGAAATCTACTATCCACCTTTCTGGTCTTCATCATCACCCTTGTTATCAACTACAATGAATATTAAGCATCCAGATGACTGAAATGAGTACAAACACGACCGGCATCCCGAGTAGATGAAGAATAAATTGAATAATTGAAAAACGACCACAAACACAATTGACCGCTTTTCACCTTTCTGCTAGCTATGCTATATATAAACACGACAGGCATACTTGTGACAGTGGATAAAAAATAGCTTTTCGATACTTTGTCTGAAGACATATTCAAGAGGCCCTAGACATTGTGCCATTCAATTAGCGAAGGCGACTGTCGAAATGCCAAAATGTAGGAATTAGATCACGTGACATTTCGATAGCATCTGTCAATCCTATACATTTTGACGTATTAACAATCGCCTTCGCCACGCTACCGTTGACAGAATCTCACTTGTCTCGAGCCCAGTCATTTATCTATGTTTATTCGTTAGCCATCAAAATCGACAAAAAAAAACAAATTCATGCTCTACTTCAGCTGACAAAAAACTACGATATATCTTAATTCTGTCTGGGACTATTCTTTTTTCCGGAATAGTTGTAGAATTAGTTCATTGCGGTGCAAAAAAAGTAAAATTTCACCTTCTACTAAAATGCTTATCTTATTGAAAGTGAAACATTAATTACAGAGGTAGTTCAAACCCGATGTAAACCACTTTAAATTCCAATATTTTTTTTCTAAACCAAAATGTCCAGATATTTTTTCATGATTACCTACTTTACAAAGATACTTTGCAATTGCGTGTAAACAACAACTGCCAAATTTCTACCTTTTTGCTGCCGAAAAATGTGACGGCTTTTTTTAGGTCTCCGATTAACAGATTAACTAATGTTCTGCTTTTAGTGTGTATCACTTAACACAACACGATCCTATAGGATTTTCATTATTTATATATAATATTTTAATGGAGAAAAAAATGGGATACCATTTAAAAAAACCGAATCTGTCGAATCTGGTGAGTGTGGGGTTAAAGTGTATCATGAATGATGCATGGCAATGCTTACGGCGCCGTTTTATTATCACCTCTGTTTTTTTACTCAAATAGCAAGTTTTCGTTCGTGAAGTAAAATTTTCAGCAGTAACAGCAGTACCTGCCAAGCCCACATGACAGGTGCTGCTGTGACTCACTGTTAGTTAGTTCATTTCAGTTCAGTTCAGTCGATGTGGATAAAGGGATCTTAGATCAGCAAAGGATGCTCTTCCCTCCAACAGTGCTTTTTTTACAAATCTTCTCATTTCGATCACCGAAATGGGATTCGTTACCCGAAAATAGTTTGATGAAAAAAATGGTCGTTTTACAATAAAATTAGTTTAGGGACTATCGAATAAAACTATTGCAATTGAGGCCGTCCGCCAAACTGGCCTAAGCTAGAGATAAATAATAAAATAAAACTATATACATGTTTTAAATTATTTTTAAGTAAGTACAATACATACATACATACAAGTACATTTAAGTCAGAATATGGATAATGCGGGTTAGGCCGTTATGGGCTGACAGCTTCATACTGTTGTCATGGTCTTAAAAACCATAGAAAACAATTGCTGCTCTTTAACTAAAAAACCGGCCCAAGTGCGTGTCCGACTCGTGCACGAAGGGTTCCGTACCATTATCTATAAAAACGGCAAAAAAATCACGTTTGTTGAACGGGACCACTTAAATATTACTGTCTGTTTTTAGTATTTGTTATAGCGGCAACAGAAATACATCATCTGTGAAAATTTAAACTGTCTGGCTATCACGGTTCATGAGACACAGCCTGGTGACAAACAGACAGGCGGACAGCGGAGTCTTAGTAATAGGGTCCCGTTTTTACCCCTTGGGTACGGAACCCTAAAAATGGATACCAAATATCACATATTTTTCGAAAATTTAAATGGCAACAAACAAAAGTTGAACTTACATCCGGTTTTTTCATCTACATTACCTTCTTGCAGTAACCAATTGTTTATTGCTTCACAGAATACACCCAGCCGTACTGAATCGCTGACCATATACATGGGGTAATTCGAAAAATCGTGAGGAAACTGTTCCATACAATCGATATGGACTCGTCCCACCCCGCATTAAATCATTATAAAACTCGAACTAAATTTCTTTAGACGAGTTTGTTCAAAAATACTTCGAATACATTCGGTTTTCAAACCAATTGGACACAAGGCAAGTTCAGTATATAGGGAAACGGCGGTAACGAAACCATAGCGCGATCTAGAAATGGTCGCCTACTGGGACAACGCCATCTATCGAGTTGGATGGAACGTATTACACAGGAAAGTAAGTCTGTCCGCGGATAAAATCTAAAAGCTTTCTCACCGGATGTGCGTGTGGATTGAGTGAAGTTTTAGTAACTAGTTGTAAAAACAAGACGATAACAAAATTATAAGACAGCTTAATAAATAATAAGTTATGGTCAATTATTAGTAGAACTCTCAATTTGCTCGCCTCAATAAAATCACGTGAGGGTGAGAATTTGGAAATGTGTCATGGCATTTTCTTTTATTTAGTGGACTTTTTTAAACGAAAAAGGAGGAGGTCTACAGTTCGACAGAACGTTCTTTTTAAACTTATTTATTTAAGTATAATTAAATACCTACACCAGATCATCTTCATGGAGAAATATTATTTCAGCCCTTTGTTCCAAGGTTAAACTTACTGTTTTATTTACTTAGTAAACAAATCATTTTAAAACAAAATATTCTTGATAAATGTCAAAATCTTTATAACCAATGCAGTGACGTCAATATGTCAAATTTTAAATTAAAAAAATAATGAGTTTAACAACGTTTAATCATCAAAGTCATTATTGCTATGCTAGAATTGATGCTTTACAACTTTTAAAAAGTAGGTACTAAGTACCTTGAATTAGTATTTATTTATTTAACAATTTATGAAGTTACACACATTTAAAAAAAATATAAGAAGAAGGAAACAGAAAAATGGTTACAAGACAAGAGGTTTGCTTATTTCTATAGAATTCTCTTCCAGCATACCTGAGAAAGGAGAGTCGAATAAAATAGATGTAGACATCGAGATATGTAGTATTTTGAGTTTTACTGCACACAGACATGATAAACATTTTTAGACCGCGACCGTACTTATCTTTTAATTTATTTAGAGTTTAGGCTAAGACTAAGACTGCCATGTGCTGTTTTGAGAAGGTACCTTTGTACCTACTCAAAACAGCACATGGCAGTCTTCTTCTTCATCCGGTTATTATTTAAATATTAATAGCAGCTAAGTGTATCCTACCTACCAACATGGCAGTAGTTGATACATAACATTTTCCAAACATACTCCGAAAATGTGAAACATAGGTAAGTGTTTCTTCCAATGCCTCTTACCTTCCAGGGCGGCCCTGGAAGTGTTCCTTCCAATGCGTATAAGGCATTGGAAGGCACGGGTGGGTTATTATAGTCCGTAATGACTGGTTTACACGTATTCTTAATACGTGTAAACCAGATCACGCCTAATGGAAAGCGATGGATGAGGTCTCTGATGGAGAGAGCGTGTCAGACGATGCCTTGAAGCACTGATAGTTCCACGCGTCGTCGAAACACAGCAGGCTCCTTGACGCCGGAAGTTTATGTAATGTATTTGTTCCTGTTAGTCTAGTGTCTGTCTGTAAATACCAGTGACTAACATGTGCTAGCGGCTTCTCCCGCGTGTTTAGCGTTAAGCGTGCTTAGTCAAACGATCTTATAAGCTTCGTAGTCAGGAGCTCGAAAACCTGACAGACCACTAATCATACCACTAATGTATTATGATAAGATTGGGTTGCAGGATTGAACTCCACAACATTGTCTAGAAGTTCAACAGGAAAATAAAATTACTTGAAAGTGGATTAGGTGGCATGGCTTCTTGTGCGAGCTACTTTAATTACATTGTGTAGTTACGTGCATTATGTACGGAATTATTTGAATTATTTTGTGTGTGCAGAGGATTATCACCTAGGTCACATCATTAAATGCCGCTGTATAATTACGTTAGTACCTAGGCTCTAGACAAAGTGACAAGATAAAATTAGCGATAGCGATCGACGAAACATCCATAGCACGAATGTTTTGACATAGATAATTAGTAACGTACCGTAAAATTTTACTACAAACAACACACGTTTCGCACTTAACATTGATTTGAATTGGATACTATATTCATATTTTTGTATGATACAAGTTGTGTATGTCGCATAAAAGGACCATGCGACTTTTTGGGCCCACTTTTTCAAAATTGTTCAACCAAATTACTATGGGGTTGTAGTTTGTCATGTTCAAAATTCTTTTACGTTAACGATACTGTAACGTTAACGTCAAAACATTCGTGCTAGGACCTTTATAAGGGTTCAACAGAAATGTCAAGTACGTGACATTTCTGTAGCGTTTGTTAATCCCAAACCTTTTGGACGTTTCGACAATCGCTTTCTCCGATCGAGTTTCACTTTGTGTATTAAACAATCATACTATAGAACCCTGGGTTTTCAGACATTTTAAATATGTAATTCGTACTGTGATTACAAAACCCTAAGACTAATCCTTTCATCGGGTACTATCATAACTGTTTTTGAGTTTTTATGTACAAGCCTTGCTACCGATGGGATTTCCTATAAGCTAAAATGACGGGTTCCTTTAAAACTTCCATCCTCTATTACCCCGTTTGGGATGAATTTTCAAAAACCCATGTGCTCGCCCTTCGATAGACACCAAGTAACTTATAAAGTACTCTAGTGCATCTAGGGCTAGCTTAGGCTGTGCGTACAAATGAAAAATGTGAATGAATTTAAAAAAAATACTATCGGACTGTCAGACAGCAATCGCTTCAAATATCTGGGTCTAGGTTACCTGTGTTAGTCCCCTCCATGTGCGAGTCTCTCGCTTGCGGCGATGTTATCATCCTGCCACTTCATTCTATGCTGTATACCGATTCTATGAACGTGTCTCCACATACTCGTGGAGGTGGGGCTTTAGAATTCTTCCATGCAAAAAAGGAGGAGTTTCTCAATACGTCGGAATCTTTTCTTATTTTTTGTGTATTTTCCCCTATTATTATGATGAGATCTTGGAGAAATAGAGGGAACTCTTCAAATTTTATAGGCACACTTGAAGCGATTTGGGAATTTTTAAGGAGTATTTTCTCGGAGTGGTCCCATTTCAATTTTGGTAAAGATCTAATGATGAACCTCGGAGATAGGCAACGGAATTTTTCAATAAATTAAAGCAAATGGACCGGGATTGCTGAGATGGCATGTCTGTTTATTGTTTACACTAGTTCATAAATAATATCACGCGGGTACGGCTTGAAGGGGTACGCATATGACATGTGATTGTCAATTTGGTTGTTGAGAATCACTACTACAAAGTGAAAATATAAAACTTTTTTACAAAAAAATTCAACCGACTTCAAAAAAAGAAGAAACAAAACACCGACTTCCGAAATTAAAAAGTTTTTTTAAAGGATTATGTCAGACAACGTCAATGGATTCTAATTTACAGTAAGTCTGTTGTTGTATAAATAATGGTAAATGAATTTATTAGCTAAACACTGTCTCTTAAGATACAGGTTAGCCTAGTTTAAGAGGCAGGGTTACCATAATTATGTATATAAATTTTGCAACAAACTGTAATACCTACAATAAGTCTACTTGTTACTTATACCTTCTTGTATACATTTCTGTAATTATTTTGGTAAATAAACTTATTATTATTATTCTCTTTATTTATTTTATATACATATAATTTACATTTTTAAATATTTCTATAAAAATATTAAAAAAAAACATTTAAAAATATAAGAAATAGTAGCCCACCGGTATCGGGAACAGAATCCAAGCTACCGGTGGTCAGGGCTCTTGAGAGAGGAACCTCCTAACGATACGCGCCGTGTCCAAGAGTACTGCTTTCTGGATCAAGCCCTTGATCCAGCTGCCCAACGAGAGCCTCTTGAGATGTTGGTCGAGGCTCTTGGCAATTACGCCATTGGCCGTAACGATTATCGGCACAATGACTGCTGTGTTCACATTATTATTATTATTATTATAATAATATTTAATTATATTTATATATAATATAAATATTATAATTTTTCTTTACCTGCTCTGGTTTTTTGAGTTCTAGAATTTCTAGTTCTCGCCAAACAGCCATGTTTGGAATTTGAAAGCACTTCTATTGCCATTTTTCCATAATCTTAAATATTCAGTACCTACACGATTTCCAAACACATGTAATTTCAAACCGCCTTCAAAAAAAGGAGGTTTTCAAGTCGGAAGTATTTTTAATGTTTGTTAAGTACCTAATAAACTCATATCTCCGTCATTTATGAATCGATTTGAAATTTAAAAACATATTTGGAAGGATATAATACTTTCTCATTGGTCTCATATAAATTTTATCAAAATCGGGACAGTAGTTTGGTTTTTAAATCAAAATAGTAATTAGTAATAGTAAACGAAATTAAGTTTTTTGTTTTCCAGTGACTTTCCAGTTGTGTTGTTAGGTGTGGGTTACTTACCTACCACTAAAAGCTTATTCTCGTCTTTTACACTACACGTTGTGCTATTCAAAGGCATACCAAAATTCAGAAATAGGTATTTCTAACGAACTCCGATTTAAATTTCTACAACTGTTAAACACAATCTCCATAAATGAAGCGAAAATAATTTGGAATGACTAAAACTGCGTAACAGTCGCTGGGATAAGATGCTTGGCGACCTCGAACCCAACCACCAGGCCTTCTGGGAACTCCAGAGGAAGTTACGCGCCTCTGAGGTTACAACCATGCCTCCTCTCACTCGCCCTGATAACACCATCGCCTTCGATGACGATGAAAAGGCAGAGTGCCTGGCCGACAGCCTAGAGACTCAATGCTCCCCCAGTACCTACCCGGTTGACCCGGTTCACCTCGCCAAGGTGGACGCTGAGGTCGAGCGTAGGACTTCTCTCCCCCCCGTTGAGGACCCCGACGACCCCCTCCCCCCATCACTCCAGATGAGGTGAAGGATATAATCGGGAAACTCAAACCCAGGAAAGCCCCTGGGTCAGACGGTATCACCAACAAGGTGTTCCGTTTTCTCCCAGCTTCCCTTATCATGTTGATGACTGCCATTTTCAACGGCGCTCTGTCCAACAACATGTTCCCACAATCGTGGAAAGAGGCTACCGTTATCGGTATTCCTAAACCGGGAAAGCCAAAGTCCTCCCCTACCAGTTACCGTCCCATCAGTCTGCTCAAGGTCCTAGGTAAAATCTATGAGCGACTTATTTATAAGAGACTCAGAGGTTATGCCGAGGCAAAGGGCCTCCTACCTAACGAACAGTTTGGCTTTCGAGCAAATCAAAAGAAAGAAAGAAAGAAAGAAAAATATTTATTTGGGACTCGCACAAGACAAACAAAATGTAAAACAATAAAATAAAATTAAAGATAGGTATACATTCTGTGCGAGGCCAAAAAGGCACAAAGGCAAATCACTCATGTGTCCAACAGGTTTACCGTATCGTTGAACATATCAGCGGCCGCACTCAACGCGGTTATAAAACGGGAGCCGTGTTCTTTGATATAGCGAAAGCTTTCGACAAAGTCTGGCACAATGGCTTAATTTATAAGCTATATAAACTTGGCGTGCCAGATCGTCTCGTGCTCATCATACGAGACTATTTGTCGAACCGCACCTTTCGGTATCGTATCGAAGGTGCGCTTTCCTCCCCCCACCCTATACGAGCCGGCGTCCCTCAAGGCGGCGTGCTCTCTCCCTTATTTTTCACGCTGTTCACTAGCGACATCCCTAAGAATAATAAGACGCAGCTAGCTCTATTTGCCGATGATACGGCCATCTATTGCTCCGGCAATAGTGAAAACTCAATAGCCAAAAATCTTCAAAAGGCGGCCAGCGACCTAGGCGCTTGGTTCCGTCTCTGGAGATTTGAGGTTAGTCCCGAAAAAAGTCAGGCGGTTTTGTTCTACAAACCGCGGACGAAATTCATTCCCAATCCACCGAGTCCTATCACCATGTTCGGTAAGCAGATCCCTTGGGAAAAGCGAGCCAAATATCTAGGTGTGATATTAGACCATAGACTCACCTTTGCTGAGCACATAAGTGCGGTACGTTCGCGTGCTGCATTCGCTCTGGGTAGACTCCATGCAATGCTGAATGCACGCAGCAAGCTATCACTTAAATGTAAACTGCGCATCTACACTACGTGCATACGACCGATTATGACTTATGCGTGTGCTGTATTCGCACACACTAAGCCAAAGCAAATCCACAGAATGCAAGTAATTCAAAATAGATTTCTCCGAAAAGCCACGGGCGCCCCGTGGTATGTACGGAACGAACGACTTCATGTCGACCTTAAAATCCCGACCCTAAAACAGTTTATGAAACGCCTTACAAAGCGTTTCTTCGAATCCGCTGAAAAGCACCAAAACCCTTTGATTTCAAAGGCAACCCAGTACACTCCCTCTCGTATTAGTAAGATTCGCCGTCCTCCGGCATACACTCGTCGAATCCGACGACGAGATCACAAAGATACAGGAAAGCTGTAGGGAAACCAGCACCCTTAGAATAAACAGATACAGACCGCGTTCCGTATACCGACCTCGCCGCCGAGGTCCGTCGCGACGACCCACTCAAAACCCTCCCCGACTTTTGCAAACGAGCCAGCCCGCGCCGCTGAGCCCTTAGCTTTAATAACCCCTAAATAATAAAACGACCCAGCCTGATTGTCCCTTGCTGTCCCAAACTGACGCCGCTAAGCCGAGGTCGTATTCCACAGGGAATGCCCTTAGTGAGCGGTCAGTAGTGTTTTTAGCTTGTAGCTAGTTTTGTTGCCTTGGCTGGGGGCTTTAAATTCATTTGAAGCCACCACAGGTTAGTCCGGTTAAGCAGTTAATATCCCACGTGTGTTAACTTGCTAGTGGTCATACCTAAAAAAAAAAAAAAAATTGGAATGACTAAACAACGTCATCGAGACGAGCTATATTCATGTGGATATTATTTCAAAAACGTATTTTTAACACAGTGATTAATGTAGGCAGCTACGTTATCAACGAAAAAATATACTTAATAATGACAAAATTAAAAACTTTTTACAAAAAAAATACAACCGACTTCCTAATAAAAATCACTACAAAGTATAAAATAACTTTAATTTCGGAAGTCAGTATTTTTGGTTGTTTTTTCGTTTTTTTGACACTGATTTCCGAAATTAAAGTTATTTTATACTTTCTAGTGTTTTTATTGAAGATGGAGGCTCGAATCTGCACTCGAAGTTTTTGATGAGTACGTCTACCTGGGACAAACGATCCAGTTAGGTAGGGCTAACTTCGAGAAAGAGGTCAACCGTCGAATCCGACTCGGCTGGGCGGCGTTCGGGAAGTTGCGCGGTATCTTCTCGTCTCACATACCACAGTGTCTCAAGACGAAAGTCTATGACCAGTGCGTGTTGCCAGTGATGACCTATGGATTCGAAACGTGGTCGCTCACAATGGGCCTCACCAGAAGGCTTAAAGTCACCCAAAGGACAATGGTGAGGGCAATGCTCGGAGTTTCCTTGCGTGATCGAATCAGGAATGATGATATCCGCAAGAGAACCAAGGTTACCGACATAGCCCGAAGCATGGCCAAATTGAAGTAGCAGTGGGCAGGGCACATTGCTCGCAGAACAGATGGTAGACGGGGCCGAAAAGTTTTGGAGTGGCGACCGCGTACCGGAAGACGCAGCGTTGGAAGGCCTCCCACATGGTGGACCGATGACCTGGTGAGGGTGCGGGTAACCGATGGATGCGAGACGCACAGGACCGGTTGTTGTGGTGACACTTGGGGGAGGCCTATGTCCAGCAGTGGACGTCTTTTGGCTGATATGATGATGATGATGATGAGTGTTTTTATTTGAAAGTCGGTTGTGTTTTTTTTTTGTAAATATAAGTTTTTTATTTTTCACTTTTTTGTGGTGATACCCCAAAACTTAATTGACCTTATTCTCATAGTGAGTATAGTAGCGCTATTTGCCTTTAAGGAGTTACCGTAAACCGGGGTTACTTTGAATCAGGGGGTTACTTTGATCAAAACTTCCTATTCACATAAAAATGCAAATTGCGTAAAATGGAACTATAATTGGTTATTTTTTTTTTCGGATGACCACTCTGAAGAACTGTCACAATCATTTTTGCGGGTGCGCTGCTGATCTCACGTTGTTTTATATATTAAAAAGGTAAGTTTTCTGTTAATACCGATTTATACTAGAAAAAATGTGTTGTAAAACTTCATATGCAGCTTAATACGTGTATGTATCACGAACTTTTTTGATAGTTTCTGTTTAGTAGCCTATATTCGGAAATCCAAATAAAAAATATTTGTTGTTCTAACCTCAAAATTTTCGTAATGGCGTCGATTAAATTCCTGCGGGGTGTCATTGATAGGGTATATGGTGTGAGATTGATCAAATGATCAAAGTTACCCCAGTTATTAATACAAGAAATTGAATGATAGCTTTTGTTATTTTATTTTATTTGTTTACCAGGACAATGCCGCGAATATATAAAAAGAAACTGGGTACCCGTGAATACAGAAACTACTCTGAAGCGACGGTTAACGAGGCTTTAAGTCAAGTAGTTGACGGGAAGTTGTCCATCAGAGGTGCATCAGAACAGTATAATATACCTTATGGAACTATTTATAATAGATATAAAGGAATGCACATGAGAAAACCTGGCGCTCAGACAGTTTTCTCAGAATCTGAGGAAAAAGCTATCTTGAAATCAGCTGCAAAGTGTTCCGATTGGGGGTATCCTCTAACATTGCTGGATTTGAGATTTTTTGCAAAAGCTTTTCTAGATAAACAAGGGCGAGTGGTCACCAAATTCGAAAACAATCTTCCTGGAGTTGAGTGGGCATATTCTCTTTTACGTCGCCATAAAGACGAATACTCTCAAAGGGTATCAACAAATATTAAAAAAGCAAGGGCAAAAGTATCTCATGATAGTATAAATAAATACTTTGACAACCTTACACCAGTTATTAAAGATTTGCCGCCGTCCAATATATTTAATTATGACGAGACGAACATGAGCGACGACCCTGGAAAAAAACAAGGCATTTACAGGCGTGGGGTCAAATATCCAGAGAAGATTATGAATTTTTCCAAAAGTGCCACTACAGTGATGATGTGTGGGTCTGCAGACGGTGTCCTCTTACCACCTTATGTGATCTACAAAAGTGTTCATCTTTATGACACATGGAAAGAAGGGGGACCACAGGGTGCACCGTGTTGTCAGAAGACCTGCTGTTCCAGTGGATCTCGATTTAACAGAACCAATAGTGGCTGGATTGATAGCATAACCTTCCGTGATTGGTTTAGGACCTCTTTCTTGCCGCATGCTAAAGCATTACCAGGTAGAAAAGTTTTGATTGGGGACAACCTGTCCTCACACATAGATGTTGATGTCCTCAATGAATGTGAACAGAATAACATTGATTTTGTCTGTCTGGTTCCAAATTCTACACATCTGTGCCAGCCATTAGATGTGGCATTCTTTAGGCCATTGAAAGGCGCTTGGAGACACGTGTTAACTAACTGGAAACTACAAAATCCTCGATTGTCGACTGTTCCAAAAGATACTTTTCCTCGCTTGCTCCAAAAGGCACTAGAAAAGATAGACTCAGTCCAAGCTAAACCCAACTCACCTTTTGCGAATGTCACACAAGGAGTAAAAAGAAATTTACTGAGCGCCTTTAAAGGCACTGGCATATTTCCTTTATCGAGAGATCAAGTGCTGAAAAGACTGCCTGTTGTAGAAAATGGCGACCCTACTAATGAAGCTGAAAGCTGTTTGACCAACTATCTCAAAGAACAGCGATATGGTAGTCAGTCAGCTGCTCCGAGAAGAAGAACACGGTTAAATGTGGAACCAGGCGCTAGCGTCTCAACTGCTGAGGTTAACCCAGACACGGAAGATGCCAATGACATAGAACCTTCTGATATGGATCAAGAAAACTTGCCCATCGCCACATTTAATGTAGATGAGGCAATCCCTGTAGAGGAGAGCAGTGGGTCTGAAAATCCAGTTTCCGAGGAGCATGAGGAATTAGAAATAGGGAGATTTATCTTGGCGAAATTTTACTCACGTCGAGGAAAGAAAATTTACAAATATGTTTGCCGCATTATCAGCCTAGACCCCTTAGTAGCCGAAGGATTTAAATCGATGGGAAATAAAAAAGATTTTAGACTGGTACGCGATGACATATCAGAAATAGAGGAGACTGATATTTTAAGCTATCTGCCGAAGCCCAAACATTTTTTCGATAAAAATAATATTCAATGCGTTCAATTTAATTTTGATATTAATATTTTTGAACTTCCTTAGATTATTTACATCATGTCAATGGCGTTAATGCTATTTTATATCGATCTATTTTTATGATTAAAAAGTGCCATTGTTGATTGATCTCATTTTGCCAATATATAAATAATTAATAAGGTAGCTGTAAGCTTGAAAAGAACATATCTTAGTATTTCTGTATAAGACTGCTTTTTGAGAATTTTAATGTTGATTTTTATTTGTCAAATAACTGTCTTACTTAATTAAAACGTGTAGACTGTTCGATTTTGTGTATTTTATTTGAACAATGTTACCCCAAGGAATAAAAACGGGAATAACATTTTTTCCTGCTGACCGATTTTTTTTTGTTTTTTGTTTTTTAATAGTTATTGGGGTTACTTTCAGATTCCATATTAAAACAGAGAGGTATCAATATAACCCCAAAATCATTTTGTCTTTGATCACGCTGTTTTTATTTTTTTTTCCTGAAAATATACTCATTTTTTATTTATTTTTTTACTTTTCTAGAGAGAACTATAAAAACCGATTACTAGGTTTTTTTTAAATATTTTATAGAACCACAGATTCAAAAGTTACAGAGAGGTAAAGTTCAAAATTGATCAAAGTAACCCCGGTTTACGGTACTTTGTGTGCCTTCGCAGTCCAAGTCCAGACCAGCTCATCATTAAATATCTCCTTTGCTTTGGGCTTGACATAAACCTATCACAATTTAATTTTAATACATTTTAAGTTGAGGCGGTTACTGGTTCATCTTTGAAGTTCAACGTCCAATGAGAATTCGAGATATCTTTATCTAAACCCAACACAAACAGAATCATCAGAGTAGGGGCCCGTTAGGGCCAGTGCCTGCCAGGGTCGCGGATTTTGTTCGAAAGAGTTACCGCGGCCCTGGAACACAAAAGGCACTAGGAGTAGCATGGATGGGTTTTAGTCAGTAAAAGTATGACACTCCCAGCCGCTCCGCCCAGAGCGGAAGGGGTCATTTGATGATTTCCCATCCGTAAAAAAAAACAGAATCATCAAGATCTTCACCAAATTGAAACAGGACTAGTCCGGGAAAACGCGGACTCTACTATACTACTATACTCTTCCAAACAAAAAAAGAATCATCCAATTCGGTCGACAATTGGAGAAAACATCGCTGAACAAACGTTTTTCCTGGGATCTCATCAACAGATCCTGACTTATACTTTCACAGACAGATACCTTCCATCATCAGCTCAGCAACATGAGATGATGAATACTAAGCACAAATATTTCTGCGCTAGAATGTTTAATTATGAAAAACGTTGTATGTGCCTTTGAAATTTGAGGGTTGCCCTCGATTTCCCCTGGGATCCCATCATCAGATTCTGACTTGGTGACAATGGGACCACTTTAGGACTATATGGTATGGTTTTCGAAAAAAAAATTTTAAACCGGCTGGACATTCAGTCAAACCTCCTCCTTTTTGAAGTCGGTTTAGAACAAAGCAATTTGAGCTGCACATTTTTGAGGATAGATTAGAAAATAACATGAGTACTCAATAGTTACGCAACCGCGTGTTCAATTTTGATGACCGAGCAAGCGAAGGATTCTAAAATTGAATCACGAGCGCAGCGAGTGATTCAAAATTAGAATCCTGAGCGTTAGCGAGGGAATCAAAAGAGCACGAGGTGAAAAATCTTTGCACTCGAGTGCAACACGTAACTTTTCATTCCACCTCAGCGAGGAAATGACTAAATGCAAAAAAAAAACGTTTACAATCACAAGATAGGTACACTTTTATTTCAGTTTAGGTATTAATTACTACATTATGACAGGTAAGTATTACAGAATAATCTTTAAATTATAACAAAATAATACTAAGGTATAATTAAGAAAATTTTAAAGTAACGTTGCTACAGTTATTTAAATTGAGTGTAATATTTTTGTTTGGTACTGTAATATTGGTGTTAGTCACTTGTGTACTGTTTTTCGGTAAACTATCTGTCATACTTAATAGTTGTACCGATTCATCGGATTCCCTTGGCGTGAATGTTGGAGAGAGAGGGAGATGGTTAGGTGTTTCATAACGGCTTATTTTTGATGTAGAAGGGCCAGTCCAAGGATCCGATTGAGGCTCTTTCAGTGTAATGGCTTCTACGATGCCTTCACATATTTTAGACTTATTTTGGATGGAATCCTCTATGTATCCCTCTACAACTGCATTGGACTTCCAGCCTCCGTGGCGCTTAAGGGACAGGAGATCAGCTCCGGAATCAGCCAAAAGTGTGGCTGAAGTTCGTCGGAAACAATGACCCGTGTACAACAGGGGTTCTGGAAGTTCAAGAAATGTTGCTATTTCTCGTGGGATACTGCCCATTTTATTAGTACCCATAGGCTGTCTAACACACTTTCCATTGCGATACTGTAGAAAAAATCGATTGATTGGAGTGTTAGGCGGGCGTAAGGCTTGATATTTCTCAACAGTCGTTACGTATTCCTTGCGAATGACGAAGTTGCGATCTCTTTTTGTCTTTGTATTAGGTAAATTAATTAATAGTAAGTCATCTGAATGTTTCTCAATGTTTTTGACATTAAGTTGTGTTAGTTCATTAGTTCGACAGGCTCCGTTTATTCCAATAATAAGAACAACCTGTAACGTAAAGAGTATTGTAGTAGATAAATGAATAAAATTGATATGAACGCATAATTATGCCTATCAACATCTACTAAGTATACTATTTAATTGAGATTAATATACTTAAGTAGATACTGAATGTACAACTGACTTACTTTTGCCGCCAAATATACGGAATCGGGTGCTTCATTAAGAAACTTTTCAATATCAGATACTGTGAAAACCTTCGATATTTTTGGTTGATGACCAGATGAGGCTCTTTTTAAAAATGGCACTAATTTAGGATAGGTATCGATATGTATGTCTTTTTTCATCTTTATTGTTGCTTTTAGCATCGAATACGTACTCCATAGAGTGCTTGCTTTCTTGTTCTCGGATAATTCTATAAAATATACGTTTTCTGAGAAAGTTTTGGCTCCTTTTGCTAGTCGCCACGTGTTGAACATATCGTACTATTTTAAATACTTCTCGCGTGATTGTTGAGGGAGAAAGCTAATTTGCGCATTATTAACAGTTTCAGTCAATTCTGTTGGCGTCAAACAAACTTCCTCGTCGCTAGAATCACTCATTTTAGTTTTTTCACTTGTTTTCAAGTTTCTTGTTTTTAATATAAGGTTTAACAATGACGTGAAAAAATGCCGCGTAAAGAACCGCGTACAAAGCAAATTGAAAAAAGAACACCAAGAAGGTTCCGAGTCTGAGTTTTTAACAAATTAAAAAAAAGTTATATGATATATTCGGCACCATAGAGGTAGCAGTAAATAGGTTTAATGTTTTTTTTTAATTCACAAACTTAGTGCACACGATGTTCTAAATTCAATTTACTTTATCCTCTAGAGAATAAAAACGGCTTTTCCACTCAGATATTGAAGATTAAAAATACTCTTTCCGAGATGGTGGGATGAAAACACTATTGAATCAACTACAAAGTCTGCGGCAACAGAGAATAAGTTAAATTTATGTAAACTAGTGTATGGTCGTAGACTATAATAAGACATAACATGCTGTTGATATTTTTTTGCAAACCAAATAAAAACCGTACCTACTGATTAAAGAATTTAATTGCAGATCTGCAGTCAGAAGTATAGACTTCTGACTGCAGATCTGCAATTAAATTCTTATTGTAGTAAGCGTTATTGTAGTAAGTGTTATTGTTCATAGGAACAATAACACTTACTACAATAACGCTTTTTTCAGTATTTCATTGCTGCAGCTATGTATTTTCTTCGACCATCGACCTCAGCGCTCGCTTCATAATTGAAGTTTTTCTCGCGTTTTTGTGCAGATATTGCATGATACTTAACGTACTTAATATGAACGCTTCTGAACTTTAAGGAAATTAATCTTGTATATCTTCCGACAGAAACAAGAAAATTGCATTATGGAACCTAATTTTATATACCTACTGAATATGAAATTGTGGGAAAATTGTGTTTGTAAAAAAGATAATTTCTGAAACAGGTGATCCACATACGAATTTTGTTTACTTATAGAAAGCTTCACCATCCTATCGCTGTGTGTTACTTTTTATCCCAAATTAATGCTTGTCGTTTAGGGGGGTATGACCCCGCTGAGGGAGCAAAGTAAACACTAAATTAGCACATACCTTTATTCGACTTTCCTTTCGCAGGTATGCTGGAAGAGATTTCATTAGAAATAAGTATCACCTATTTTCTGTCTCCTTATTCTAACCTATATATTTGTTAAATGTGTGTACAAGTACTGTTAAATGGAAATTTCCCCCCAAACCCTAATGTTTCACGAAAATGGTTTACCGAGCTTGTTGAATTGTCCTAGAACAATGAGGGCATTTCTTTCACGCATTTGTGCCAACATTTTCTGTATAAAGTTTAATTTTTTTTTGCAGAAAATAAATAAATACCTACCATTTTATTTTCCTTTACGCAAAACAAGCCTCCTTGGATCAATGACTTTGTCAGGTTGAAACCAAACCAAAGGAATTCGGGTTTTTGGGGGAGGGGGAGTTATTTTGACACAACGTGAAAGGTACGTGTTTACCTATGGTATTTTCTAGAAAAAAAACCGCAAAGAGCGAGTTGGACTCGCCCATCGAGAGTTCCGTACCTTTTGGTGAACCGTAAAATTGAGTTCCAAATCAAAACATCAGACAAATTTGATGGTTCTGCTCAGCTATCTTAGAAAGCGAGCGTGAAAATTCTCGTGCCGTACGAAACAATGTCTACGCACCGTGACGTCACGTCCCCTTTCACTTTCAATGTGCGCAGGTGCAGTATTGATTTTCCGTCCCCCACCTCCTGTGAACCGCAGCCCTGGTACTACTCTCCCCATACTGCGAAGCCCGCTCACAAAATTGTGCTACCAGGAGAATATAATGCGGCAAGAGATCGCGTGAGTGTTTCCATTGACGTAAATCAGATATGACTAGTTTTATCCCGCGGCGGCGCTCAGATTTTAGTTTATAGCGTATTCAATAAGCCTATATAATTACTGATTGACTGACGATTTTATTCATATTTAGGTACTGGATTTTTAGGTCGGATGTTACGCATCAGAAGTAATTTTTAAAATAAAATTCGAGTGTTATTTCACAATATGTTAGCTTTCACCACAATTAGTATTAGGATTGCAGATCGCAAAACACTTTATTTTTTTGTTTTCTTAGCGATTTTACAAAAACAGAACTCTTGAATATGTCCGTATATTACTCAGCCATTTAAGATTAAATCGATGTTTCGAAGATTTGTGTTTGTATAATTATAATAACAAAATTGTAGTCAAATTAGGTAAACTTATTTAGGGTGGTACAGAAAGTGCCACCCTGAATAATTTTACCTAAGGTTTGCGAGAGATGAACAGAACGGTAAAAATATCATGTACAGATACAAGACAGTATGCAATATTGGTCATTTGCAGTGAATGCGGGATTGACATAAAGTAATTTCTGGTAAATATTTGTTAAAAATAATTATGCTATGGGTTTGCAGCCTTAGCTGAAGACAAGAGCGTTGTGATCTGAGAGTGCAATGACAAATTCACAGCGACATTCTTGCATCAAAATATACTGTTTCAAAAAATTAAACATACAAAAAGCATAAATTATAATTCACAATCGCACTGGTTTCGCAAAGCTTTCAATTATTACAAAAATTAGAGCAATAGGCAAATAAATTTTTTCGTAAGTAATTCGCAGAGCAAGTAGAAGGTACTTACCATATTTTTTAAAGTTAAATACTTAGTAGAAAAGTTAGTATGATTGACAAAAAAGAAACAGTTATTGTTTAATTATTCTTTATCTTTGCTATAATCCCTCGCTGCATTCAGGATTCTTGTATAAACTCCAATTCTAAATCCCCTCGCTACGCTCGAGAGTTAACTCCCGAATCCTTCATTGCGTTCGAGATTCATTATGACGCCCGTGACACAAGACACTGCTTTATCCCCTGGGTGCATAATCTATTATTTGTGCCGGGGTTATTTTAATTGTTTAATTGAGAGTAATGTTTAGGTACCTACACTGAAATTATTTTAGTAAATAAACTTACGGGAACGGTTTAAGTATTTGTTTTGTTTTTTAATTGTGGAACTCTCAAATCAAAAGTCAGTAATTATGAGTTACGCTATCATGATGCCACACGCTATCATCTTGTTAGGTTATCGGAATAATACGAATCATACCAAGATGTCAGCCATAATACCGTCATTAAAAAAGGTTTACCTAATAGCTAATAGCGTGCAGACTGGATAATAAGATTATTTAATTACAGTTTGAAACGGATAAACGAGGAAAAGGGTCGTTTTTTCAATAAGTGTATAATCACGTTTGCAGTGCAAATAGTGCTTCATTTTCGGATTACTAAGCGAATTGTTATCATGTCTACGAAGATTCTTTTGACAATATTTTTGCTTTTGGTTACAGCTGCCAATGAAAATCAGATAATTCATTTAGTAACACAAAAAACTGCATGCTTTGTTTTATAACTTAATAAGACATAAATATTATGACATGATTAAAAAACTGTACTTATCTGATAAAAATATCAATAATACTTAGATGACATTAGAAACGAATATATATTTTCCAACACATTTTCTCAAAAAATCATTTACGAAGCCTGTATACATTGTTCGAAAGTTAATAATTAGGCGCACCACATAATTTAACGTGCGGTTAAATAGGTACTGTCACCTAAGTACATATCTTACCGCATACTCCGATGTATAGCGCCGTGCGTATCCTTTACGGTTTTTTTTTAATATCCATAAAAAATATAAGAATTCCACCAAGGAGTATCACACTATGAGAATAACTAAGCTGAATGATCGAACCTCCTTGAAAGCGGTTTTGCACAAAACGTTTGTCTCACTTGGATCATCATCATCATCATCATATCAGCCGAAAGACGTCCACTGCTGGACATAGGCCTCCCCCAAGTGTCGCCACAACCACCGGTCCTGTGCGTCTCGCATCCATCGGTTACCCGCGACCTTCACCAAAAAACTCTCTTGGATACTAAAGAGAAAATGAGACGAAAGATGTAGTTCCATTTGCAAATTCGCGCCATTTTCATATTAAAAGACGCTACGTTATTGAGACTTTCCGACTGCTATCCAAAAAAAAAAGATTATTTTATTACCTAATGTACTATTTTCTCGCAAATGTGTAGAAAAACGTTGTATGACATACGTGCGGAAGTTGGTGTTTAAAAACTCGTGACTATGGTAAGCCCTCGATTTCGTCTCGGGCTTACATTCGTCTACTCGTTTGTAAAAACCAACTTACCGCACTAATATCATAAATAACTATTTCAACACATTTGCTCGTAAAGTGAGCCTTACATATTACATCGCTTTTGGGGCTATAAACCGAGCTATAACACACACGTGCGTAATAACATTACAATCTAGTGCGTAACAGAAATATCCCTAACAAAGTTAAATTAGTACCTTGCTGCAAGTTATATGCGAGTAAACAGAGCATTTTCAATTTAACCGGGTAAGTAATAGTTATTTTTTTTAACAAAGAGGTTTGATGCCGCTGAAAATCCATACTTATACTTTTTTGGAATAAGTCTAACAAACAGAATATTTTCAAATGATTCACAATAATTTTTGATAAAATATTATTTTTTTTGCATTTAATCACTTAAAATTATAATTTTAAGTAGGCAAATCCGCCCCTAAGGCTACCCACTGACCCTCACTCACCTTGCATTTGGCGCGTGAAAAAAAAACTTGTGCGCCATTTCCCATAATATTCATATTTTGTTTTTATCGTATTTGTCGCTGTGTGGTAACCCCGCCAGAAATACTAAATGAAGCACAAAACGCAAACGATAGCCTAATCCCCGCAAAGTATAGAGAAAAGTACTTAGCTGCCTGCGATAGTTTCCTACAATGGAAGAGCAAGAAAAAAACCCGAGTCATTTTTTGAAAATGTGTTTTTGGCGTATTTCTCTGAACTCGCCAATAAGTTGCCCAGCTTCCCTGTGGAGCATCTATTGGTTAAGCTCAAGCATGGTGTTAATATCAAAACGTACTGTAGCCTGGGGCTCTAGACAAGTGACATTCTGTCAGCGGTACCGTGGCGAAGGCGATTGTCAATACGTCTAAAGTGTATGGGATTGACAGATGCTATCGAAATGTCACGTGATCAAATTCCTACATTTTGGCATTTCGACAGTCGCATTCGCTAATCGAATGGCACATTGTCTAGGGCCTCTGATGGCATTTTTAAAGAGACGCTCGGACGGATTTATTGGTCGGAAATCTAATGTTTTGACACCAGCCGACGTTGGAAAAGTTTTTGAAAGAGACTCCGGATAGTCAGTACCTAGCAACAATGGTACGTTGAATAAATAATCTAAAAGTATCTACATAATTGCGTAACCTTAGCATAACTCCTTGGAACTAATTAATTGATTTCTTTGCAGGTTGCCTTAATATTCGGTGATACCTGGGCCGCCCTGGAAGGATCACTTACCTACCTAAGTTTAACATTTTCGGAGTATTTTTGGAAAATGTTATGTATCAACTACTGCCATGTTGGTAGGTAGGATACACTAAGCTGCTATTAATATTTAAATAAAAAAGGTTCTTGAACTCTTACTTTGGAAGTTTATTGTCTTATGTTATTTTCATATCAAACAGGCGAGGTAGTCATCTATGTAAATTACTTTAAAAAAAAAAGTTTATTTTTACACTTTTTCGTCTTTGCTCATTATATGTTGACCGTAGTTTGATCTAACTGATTAAAAGATGTAACATTGTGTTTGTCAAAAATAAGTACCTACCTAATTAAGTAGGTATCTTAAATTACTGACGTGATCAAGATCATGATAATTATTCACGGGAAGAAAGTTACTCCTAAGTGTCTTAGTTATGTGTCTTTTTGAACAGTTTCGTTATTATTTTTATTATAATAATGAATTTCGGGTTCTTGCGAGGCAGCAGATGCATAGGAGCAAAGCCGCGTGGAGAGCTCCTAAAGTACCAGCTTATAAAAAATGTTCACACGAACAATGCACCTTCGTTATATTGTACCTATTCACAAGATCGCCACCCAGTGCTTCAGCACCGATAATTTGGCAAGTTTGCTTGTGTTTATATACTTAACTAAATAAAACACTAAAAATAAAAATTCCCAAGTCAACCCTAAAATATGGCGTCAACAATTGTGATGTGTACCCAAAAGACTGGCGGCATTGCCACGTTGTATGGTAATGCTTATCCTTTGTCCAAGGTAAAAGCCAGCCCTTGGGTCACGCGAAGTGTCAACTAAGCGTCTTGAGAGATCTCTAAACAAGTTATTTATCTATTCCTAAATAAACACCTTGTGTTTAGTTCCTAAATACATTCACATTGTTGTCACAATTTGCAGTAGAAAAGCCGATGGCGACACAATCACATAGTGACTACAGATTTTGATTTATTTTATTTCATTGATTACAAGTATCTCAATGTTACCTACTATGTTTTGATCATCAGATTAGTTCAAATCTCAATGAAAGTGAGCAATTTGTGAAAGCTGTGGATATGGTGCTAATAGTATCTGAAGTTTTTATAAGAGGTCATGTAGATGTGAAGTAAAATAAGATTGTATATTGCCATGCAATAATTTACCAGTCATGTGATATCAACCACATACACTTTTATGCAAAAACCGACCCCTACAAAAGAAGAAAAAAAAACTGTTGTGCAATAACGGCCTCATCTATATTAATTTGGTAAAAGAAGATTGACGTGTAAATAGTTATTTGACCTAGTAGGTACATTTTTGTCCGCAAAACTTACTAAAAGGGAACAGCTGATTTAAAAAACACAGTCTGTGAGTATGTGCTCAATGATATTCATTGCCGACCGTACCTACTTTGACAGCTTCAATGTTTGTGCGTTAAGGTTAACATTATCACAACGTTTTGGTAGCTTAAGACTAACTGTTGTAAATATACCTATATATGTATATGAAAGTTAAAAAACGTATCATGTGATTATTTGATTACCTATGTATTATTTATAAGGTTATTTTATAAAAAGCAACGGTGATATAGACAAGACTGAAGGTTCAAGGCTAAATAGCTGTTGCAATTCTGAAGACATGTTTTAAGTTTGTATAAGTATAGAGTGATGTAAGTAAGTAGGTATACGAGATAGGGCTAAAAGGAAAAATAATATCCGTGATTTTTGTGAGAAAAATATTGGTACAATATCAAGTTAACACCATAAAACTTGTTACTTGCTTTTGACTAGGGCATTTAATTATCCGGTCCATTTTACTATCCGGCTACATCCGGATATAACGTATATTTCGGAAATCACCATAAAAAACTAAATCAAACGAATATATGTACTTAGGTAATCACTTAATAATTTTTATTTCAATTTAAATTATTAATAATACGCAAAAAATCATGTCACTGCCATAATGTGTTTATGAAATAGTAGCAGCTCCATTAGCCAGCATTGGCCCAATCGCGGCTGTGCGGCCATCACCATGCGGTAATTTTTGGGAGGGACCACATGATCTGCATAACGTTTTATGAACTTTTATGCATTGTGTTTTTAGTAGTACTTAGACATGACATTTCTAGAGCAAATTTACTATCAAGGACCACTCCCAAGTACTGGGACTAACTATCCGTATTATTCGTATTATCCGGATTGGTACAAAGGATGTGCGGATACTAAATTTGATGGATATCCTATCAATTTGGTTACCCGGATAGCATACTTGTGACTTAGGCAGTTTCTAAAACGCAAATTATCACAAAATTATTGTGACGAATTGTCAAACGCGCGTTATCTAGCTTAGATTGGTTGAATGAGTTTTCAACAGCCAATCGTATCGATTGACTTGCATTTATTTTGTGACGGGTCATTATATTTTACGCAAAAACTTAGTTAGGTACAGCCTAAGCAATAATTATTGCGAATGATAAAACCTTAACACTTTCTTGAAGGTTTGTTAAAACAAAGTTAAAAGAAAAACTTATTGATCGTTCCTGCAATCAAACTCAAAGTCATTGATGATTGTCTTCTTGATGAGTTGTTCTTGTTTAGGCGGCGATCAATTAGTTTCCACAAGAAATTAGTTCAACAAAGTACCCATATTTACGTCACAATTTGTTTGTGTAACAAACAGCGCACCAATAACAGCCAAATATCGTCGATCTGTTTCGATTTTGTTACGCAACTTAGAGTTACAAACTTACTGCTTTTATTGTGATGATGATGCGGACTTGTAAAGCAGTAGGCGCGGTAACCACGGTGTGAGGGACAACCTCTTTCGCGCACCTGTCACTGCGGACTGAGTGCTGAGCGGCGCGGGCGCAGCGTCGCGGCAGATAAGCGTCATAGAGATGGCAAGTGATGGTCACAAAATCTCCGCGGTACTCGAGACCCCATGGCGGCCGTCGGCGCGGGCGTCACCTCCTCTCCGTCACGCATTCGACTAGGCCTACCGCCAACACAAACGGGAGCTTCAGCTAATATTGATACTAAACGTGTTAATGGCTCCAACAACGCAAATAAAAGTTAAATACCGTAACTGTACAATCCAAACTTTGGACCTTTCTGGTCTTGTTTGTGTTGTTACCAATTTTCGGTAGTAGAAAGGTGTCTGACCGTGCGTTATGAAATCACTATGTTATGAAATGTGGATTGGAAATATTGGACGAGAAAAAAAACTTGCTTTATTTGCGAAATTCGTTTATTATCATCAGTATTATAGGTATTAGTTATAGTTCGAAAATAATACTTTTAAATCAATTTTACATGTGATCATTCATTCATAGAGGCGTAGGAAAGTACATGATTTAAGCACATTCAACCTTAGATTTTTGTTACATGTAAGTACATAGGATTTGTCTTCTGGGAAATAGGGTAATTTTGTTTTTTATTTATGAATGGGCTAACTCTTGACCTCGATCACGCCTGATGGAAAGTAATGTAAGTAAGTATGACTAAGTTATCTATGATATGGATATAAACAGGTAACGACGACCCTACAAGGACCAAAAGCTTGTCTTTTTTGTCTAAAGTTAACTTTTATAGAACCACGGTTCCGTAAACGACTTTGAATTGTTTCAATGTGTTGGTTTATAGTAGTACTTAGATACTGAATAGTCAACCTTGCGATGATTTTTTTACAACAATCCTTACAAGTTTTTATTGATTTCTATCAATAGATGAATCGGCCCTTAATGATGGTTATTTTTACAAAAGAAGTAGCGGAAACTAAATTTAATTACATGACCTTGCATTAGTCTACTTACATAACATAACTATTTACTAATGAAGTACAGATTTATTATTGATAAATCATTGTAACAAAAAAAAAAACACTGTACCTATATACAAAGGTGTGACTACCGTTAAATATATTATGTTGGTAATATTTATTTATATGCTCATCTACGAGACTGGTTTACTTAAGTAAGTGAACAAGCAATGCGTATTTAAGCTCTTAAGTTTGCGCAATCCCCCGAAACTTCAAAGGACATTACTGTGAACCTACCATAGGAATATAATTAAGGGTTACATTCTGTCATGTCCTCCAACTCGACTCCACCTCGAAGCATCAAATCGACTGCTGGGAACCTATAACTTGTTATGAAGGTATTGAAATTAAATTTTCCTCTTTAAAAAAAGTCCATGACATTGCACAACTCACTAGGTATTGCTTAACTAGAAACAAGGACTATTCAGACGGTATACAGTAAAACACAATATAGTTCGGTAAAAGCTAAACAGGTTGACTTTTAAGACCGTAAGAAGAGAAGGGCCAGACGGAATGTTTACTTCTGGGGACGCAGATGGAAAGTATTCTATCTATCCCTTTTATGCGTGAGGTTGATGATTAGGAGACGGAGTGAGCGAATGAAGGATGGCAGGTGGCAGCAATGAACCGTCAGATCCAGCCACCTGCAGTCTAAATGCTTATGTTTTTCGACATTACTTACTTAAATTGATAACGGCAAAGTTACGTTTTCAAAGACGAGGACTTTTCACCTAAGTGATGCCAAATGGTGGCGAAAATTTTCATGAAAACCTTCATTGGCAAACTATAGGGTTGGCGCTCGGCACACGGTGGGACACCACTAGCTGCTGGATGAGCGGAGGATAGATGCAAATGGCATGAGATTAGAGATGCCCATATGGCTACACTTCAACAGAGTGATAATGATGACGACGAAGAATAAAGATATGAATACATTCAATAAAGGAATGGGTAGGTAGGTAAACAAGGTAGGTGTTTACCAACTAAACCTACTTCTACAAATAATATATAAACGAAGTCGCTGTGTACTGCTCTGTTATATAATTCATCGCTAACTTCTTCAGCTAACCTTGATACTAAAAAGAAAAAGAGATAAACGAGGAAGGTTTGTGTACTTACCAATATAATGTTTATCCTAATGAAGCCGGGGCGGGTCGCTAGTGTTCTATCGTTAAGTAGGTACTATATTGTCGCCACGTCATTTTCCCTAGATTTGTACAACCTGGATTTTTACAATACCTACAAGAATAATGGTAGGTATGCTAACGGTAACTTTATGGCGCAGTGACTAATGTCTTGAGTTGATTACTTACATAGCTATATTCAGAATAGTTTACAATTATATGTAGGTATTCTGATTATTGTTCTGTAATGGAGAACCGGTATTCTATGGCTAAACAGAAGTGCAAAGTAATGTATAGTTGTTACGTTTCAGCATGGTAATAGCGGTCATTGACTTCTTCCTAATATCTCTCAGTAGAAACCTCAAAAATAACTATTGATCGGTTTCCATTATTAAATCATGTTGAGGATCATGAATACGTGGTAATTATAGAGTACCACGAAGTCATGACGATTTTAATATACCTACTTAAGTAATAGACCTCCGTTTTGAAGAATGCAAAACATGAAGGCGGATCAATGACCGATATTGCCATTGCTAAAACGAAAATGATATAAGTACTAGGTAAAATGTTATACTAGGTACACAGTAGCATAATTTTGGATAAACACAAGTAATTCGAGAGTCATTTTCTGTTTCGGAACGGAGGGTCTTGCCTTCTACTGCTTGTTTACATTCGAAAGTTCATGTCGCCCAGGCGGTGAACTGGCCACATGCACTCGCAGCCTGCTGGTATCACCACGGTGCTCGTTTCCCAGCAGTCACTGGAAAATGAAAACCATTGTAGAAACCAGCCAAGTGTGCACTTATGTGTAAATGGTTCGGAGCAAATCCTAATTTATTAACCTAGTGTTTTGAAACCCTAGATTTCTTTTAGGTTTTCCTTTAATAATTAAGTAAAGAAAGGTTGACTGGTAGAAAATGCCTAAGGCATTAAGTCCGCCTCTGTACATTTGTGTGCATGAAGTTTTAAATAAATAAATAAAGAACAACTATCAGTATATTTTCCCAAATTTTAGGCTAAGTAATACTGAGGTAAGATTTTCTCCTTCAAGTACATGATATTCAAAAGTGAATAGTGTAATGTTATGTCTTCGCCAAACATAAAGCTAGCATTAGGGAACATGCTATATTTTCATCTTATCTTCATTTTCAAGAATTCCATGTAATATATATAGACCAGAGATAAATTAAAAATTAAGGCGCTGCCCTGACCAAATGACCTTAAACATTCGTTCCCTCTTTGCCGCACCCCGCCTCGTATCATAGAATTCACACAATTTTTGGAATTATTTTAATAAAAAAGAAAAGCGATGTTTTGAAATTAAATAAAACGTGAATAATTTAGATTTCTAAATTATCTATCCATTAGTGTAATCCTCAAATGATTACAGCGTCGCCTTTAGCATCAGATGCATGTAAGTACTCAATTATTTTAGTAATTTTTAAAAGTAGATTTTAAATGTATTTATTACACATAAAAATAAATTAGAACGTGGAATGTGATGACAGGATATCGAACATCGATAATGTGCTTTTAGAAGTACCTAGTTTATTTCTCTTATCTAATGAGATAATAGCCTCTGAATAACGAAGAAAAACGCATTATCGCTAGGTTTTGGTCGGGGTAGCGCCTTACAACGCTTAATTAATTGCCAAAATAGTAATTAAAAACTGTCTGTAAAAAATTTTGCACGAAAACGTCACTCCTGTCTGTAGGTATGTGGTCATGACCACCGTCTTTTAACTCAAAAAATAAGGTCGTAAGCATCATAACAGCAGTGACGTCACTAGAAGCTGATTGTTGTCCTTAAATACGTCCCGTTTCACGTTATTTTAATTTGTAATTATTGTTAAACCGGATCATTGTGATGATTTTGAAAGAAAGGACGACCATCCATCCAATTAACATTTAAAAATCTGTTAAAGAACTGCTAAGCAATCACATGTACGTACCTAAGTAGTTCCGATTAAATGAGTTTTCGAGAAGTTTGTTACAATTGATAGCACTTACTTTAGACTGCTTGAAAGGTGATTTTTTGCAACTTTTTTGTCGGATTTTACGGTCGATGATTTGATGGGAAAAAGTCACTTTTTTTGTTTTGCTATTTTTTCCTCAATGTAAGTAGGTACCTATATCAGCTAACCAACATCACCCTTAAATATATGACCACACCTATCTGGAACACACTGGGCCTGTAGGTACTTATCTACTTAGGTACCTACTGTCTAATAATATCCTATAACTCGTTGATTTTGCTACATCAAATAAAGTACCCACTGCACTAGTAAATAAAAAAGTAAAAAATATTATAGTTCCCTTCTTTGTAATTTTATAACATAAAAACAAAATTTTTCAACGACGAACTTATGTTTGTCTTTCAATCCCATCTACATAGTCGTTAGATATTAAAATAGGTAAGCACTCGAAAATTACAATGGTACGGAACATCTCGTGTGCGACTCTGACTCGCACCTGGCCGGTTTTCAAATTAAGAAGTAGGTACCTAAGTTGTACAATCAGCGAGTCAGTCAACAACCGCTATAGCCATGCTATGCCATGCAATGACTGATGATGGTACTGCGCCATATAAATGTGCAATGACGGTCATTAACGCACATAAATTTATTGACTTCATAGTATCAAAAACAGAAATAAAGCCATAAAGCAAAGGGCTTATTGTAAGTTTTTTAAGGTACTCGATCACGTTAACGTAAACTCACGTTTACGCTAAACGATCGAGAACGTTAAAAAACTCTTACTAAGGCCACTGTCCTGAATCGACTTCTATCGAGATTATTTACGTTCTCTAGTAATGAAAAACGTTTCGTAATGTATTGCTCGGGTATCTACGAACGGATTTACGGAAAGGTCAATTACTTTATTGCAAGTTTATCTGGTGCCTACCATCATCCATCATCTGCCTAAGCTTTTCCAACTATATCGAGGTCGGCTCCCAGTCAAACCGGATTCAGCTGAATATCTTCCACTTTTTTACGTGGAGCGGCTGCCTACCAGACCTCCACAACCTATTAATTGGGTAACACGGTACTAGGTACCTACTTGGAAAGACTGGTGTCAGATTTTGTGGTGGCTACCATACTCATATTAAATCGATACTTATTTCGTATCTCGTATCGATTGCCATGTTTTTTTAATCTTTCGGCTGGCTCAGTTTGAATGAAGCAGTCAGTCTATAGAACCTTTGACATTTAATCAATGCTTAGTCGTTTCTTTTTCTCAGCGTCTGAATGGATGATGTAAGAATTAAGATACCTTTTCAACATAATTTGAGCGCTTGGTGAAACTTACACAGTCGTGACTGCATGTACCTACTTGACTATTGAAAACAAGCTGATTGGAAGTTTGTAATGTTTGCTTGAAGACCGATATACATTATAGATCCTCTATAAAAATCACCATAAATATCAATTCGGGCCATGGCCTACCCTGCACGTGAGGGCCAGTTTATTGTACTAATTTTTAAGGAACGTTCGCATTAGCATGTCCGTTGCAATCTGTCAAAAAAGCCTTAATTTCCATACATTTTTGACGTATTGCATTTGCAACTGACATGAGAATGCGAAAGTTGCTTAAAAAAAAAGTAGAATTGGCAATTGGTCTACGAGTTTATAATATTATTCATAACCTAACAGTAAAACACACAACATAGGAACTAGGATGGAGGAAAATCGTTCAATTGTTACTTTGATGATTTTAATTGTCACTATTGTCACAATAAAACGTGACAATAATTTGCATTCTATCAATACAACGTGTACATTGTCCTTACATTGTAGATCACTGTTGATTAGTGCTGATATAAAGGCCCCTGTTCACCGACAAATCCTGGACTAGGTTCTTCGTGAAGAGTAAAAATCGATCTAGTGCGGGTCGGACAAGCACAAGAAGGGTTCCGTACCTACCGTATACCTACTTAACGGAAACATCACGTTTCTGAAATTAATATTTAGTTAGATACTCTTTTCATGGAACAGCGGCCTACCTGTTACGGTTCAGGAGATAAAGATCGCTGACAGACAGATGGATGGACCACGGAGGCTTAGTAACAGGGTTACTTTTTTTTTTTTTGAGGGTGGGAAATCATCAAATGACCCCTCCCGCTCTGGGTGGAGCGGCAGGGAGTGTCAGACTTCTACTGACTAAAACCCACCCATGCTCCTCCTAGTGCCTTTTACGTTCCAGGGCCGCGGTAACTCTTTCCAACAAAATCCGCAACCCTGGTAAGTAATAGGGTTACTTTGCTTACCCCTCAGGTACGGAACCCTTAAAATGGCAAATCAGGTAACGGTAGTTCGTCATCACTTTCTTCCTACCTTTATCTCAATTTAATCTTGTCTAAGTAATCTTGTGTTTTTTGTGCGTCATTTCTGGCGGAATAAACATATTTTATTTTCTTCTTTCATCTCTTCTGCCATACCTACGTCTCTCTATTCGCCGTCATCTCAGTAGTTACCTCCTTTAAGCCATATCATTTCTCACAGAATCCATGTATGGTTTCTTCATGCATTACCTATCTAGTGTAAAATAAAAATATTTTTACCTGGTATATCTTCTTCTTGTCAAATGGAGAGTTTTGTTCCATTGGACACATGCAAATCCGAGGCTCGAACAGATCTGAAACATCAACGAACATGTTAAGAAAAAATGTAAAAAGTATAACGAAAATAGTCATTGTTGTCCTCTGTCATTTACTTAATCGTTACAAAGAATAAAGAAAAACAATAAAGTTAGCCTCGGTATTTCGTGTCCACGGGGCAAGGCTTAAGACATCATCACCCTAAATGATGTCTTAAAACCTTCATGAATAAGTACCTTGTTCACAACGGAATCGTGATGGCACTGACACTTCATAGTATAAGAATTTTTGTGGAAGGCTCTCCCATGCATATTCCCATGGCTTACTTTTACTATACTCTAATACTCGTATGTTACGGCGTCCACTGTCATAAAACATCTAGCACTTCGCTTGTTACTGCTTCCGCGCGAATTTTGTAGGTAAGTATTACACAAACGCCCTACCCTCTTTTATAGGTTTGTTTTGGAAAATTTAAGCACCACGGTTTTCATTTGTTTACCCAGCCATTTCTGTTGCTTATTCTTTATAATTCTGGCAGTTTTTTTTTTTTTTTTTTAGGTATGACCAATAGCAAGTTAACACACTTGGGATATCAACTGCTTAACCTGACTAACCTGTGGTGGCCTCAAATGAAATTAAGGCCCCCAGCCAAGGCAACAAAACTAGCTACAAGCTAAAAACTACTGACCACTCGCTAAGGGCATTCCCTGTGGAATACGACCTCGGCTTAGCGGCGTCAGTTAGGGACAGCAAGGGACAATCAGGCTGGGTCGTTTCATTAATTAGGGGTTATTAAAGCTAAAGGCTCAGCGGCGCGGGCTGGCTCGATTGCAAAAGTCGGGGAGGGATTTGAGTGGGTCGTCGCGACGGACCTCGGCGGCGAGGTCGGTATACGGAACGCGGTCTGTATCTGTTTATTCTAAGGGTGCTGGTTTCCCTACAGCTTTCCTGAATCTTTGTGATCTCTTCGTCGGACTCGACGAGTGTATGCCGAGGACGGCGAATCTTACTAATGCGAGAGGGAGTGTACTGGGTTGCCTTTGAAATCAAAGGGTTTTGGTGTTTTTCAGCGGATTCGAAGAAACGCTTTGTAAGGCGCTTCATAAACTGTTTTAAGGTCGGGATTTTAAGGTCGACATGAAGTCGTTCGTTCCGTACATACCACGGGGCGCCCGTGGCTTTTCGGAGAAATCTGTTTTGGATTACTTGCATCCTGTAGATTTGCTTTGGCTTTGTGTGTGCGAATACAGCACACGCATAAGTCATTATCGGTCGTATGCACGTAGTGTAGATGCGCAGTTTACATTTAAGGGACTCGGTGGATTGGGAATGAATTTCGTCCGCGGTTTATAGAACAAAACCGCCTGGCTTTTTTCGGGATTAACCTCAAATCCCCAGAGACGGAACCAAGCGCCTAGGTCGCTGTAATTCTGGCAGATTTCCACGTCATTTTAAGAAACAATAGTGTCCTCGCCTAAAAACTTCATTAAGTACCCCTTTTCGCTCCTTTAGTTTCGAAAAATCCAAACATTGGTTATAATTTTTTTTTATCAAAATCACTAATGGCCGTATTGCAATTTCATCGGACCAAGCATTAATATTCTCCCTAGTTCGCCAAACCGCAACTTTTTTCTTACGTACAGCATTTTTATACCCGTCGTAACTATTAAACGAAAGGTCCGATTTGAATAATTTAAAGTGAAATATATATGTACTTATACATGTATTCAACCTTAATTATCAAACGATTTAAATGGATACGGAATATATCGTGATACCAAAAATCACCACTAAGTAAGTATTTAATTCCACACGGGTTTTGATTGAATAATTTGAACAAAAAGCGTTAATAAAACTTGAGAGGTGTCAAGGGACACCCGGATGGATCGAAGTTCCTTTCCAATAAAATTTATACACTACACATTCTTATTAATAAAAAGCAACTCGTCTAAAAGTTTCAGTAGCAGTCACTGAAGTGCACCTCAGGTCAAGAGGCAAGATTCATTAGGATTAAAATTCACTATCGGCGACCTCGAAAACCATTAAAATGATATCCATGACGAAAAGTTATCAAAACTCGTGGGCGCCATCTTGGATTTCGATTTTGACCCGGTAATCGTTATTAGCGACCCCGAAAACCATGAAAATGACACCCATGATGAAAAGTTGTCAAATCTCATGGGCGCCATCTTGGATTTCGATTTTGACCCGGTAATCGTTATTAGCGACCCCGAAAACCATGAAAATGACACCCATGATGAAAAGTTGTGAGAACTCGTGGGCGCCATCTTGGATTTCGATTTTGACCCGGTAATCGTTATTAGCGACCCTGAAAACTATGAAAATGACACCCATGATGAAAAGTTCTCAAATCTCATGGGCGCCATCTTGGATTTCGATTTTGACCCGGTAATCGTTATTAGCGACCCTGAAAACTATGAAAATGACACCCATGATGACAAGTTGTTGTTGTTGTTGTTTTATTATTAACAAATATCTTGCTTTCTATAAGAGAGAGAGAGACAGACAGAGAAACATGCGACGCCGCACAGCTTACAATAGCTTACTATAGCAAAAAGTGTCGTGACAACTTTTCGTAAGAATTTTTTCCGTCTAGCCCCCTTTCACAACGCGCGATAAGGAACTTCGTTCCAATAGTACTTAAATCATGTAGGTAGATGTATCATCAATAGTTTTCTCAGCGCACGCCAAATATTGAATATATTGGAAAATTTTTTGCTACCCTTTTTTAATTTTTTATTTTCAGGATGGGATATCATCAAATGACCCCTTCCGCTCTGGGTGGAGCGGCAGGGAGTGTCAGACTTTTACTTTCTAAAACCCACCCATGCTCCTCCTAGTGCCTTTTTACGTTCCAGGGCCGCGGTAACTCTTGCGAACAAAATCCGCGACCCTGACAGGCACTGGCCACCTAACGGGTCCCTACTTCTATGCTGACATCTCTTTGAGGCGCGCGTGGAAAACAATGCGCCGTCGGCCCGGGCCTGGCTTTGATCGGACGGCGAGTCACCCAACGCTCGCCGTCCTCAGACCCGCACCTACGGTGGCCGGTATTCGCCCAGCGACTCCCGACGCCCGGTGCGTCGTAGGGCGTGAGGGTTGTCTCTCCCTCACGCGGCCCGCCTCCTCCTTCACTAGCATTACTGCTTCGCAGAGGGAGGTGACGGCTTCCCATGCCACCTCGCTCCTGACCATGTATTGAACCAGGGCCGGACGCGATAGGTCGCCGCCGCCGATCGCCTGGACGAGGACACGGTGGTGCTCCGACCAAGCGGCGCAGACCTCCACCGTATGCTCCACCGTGTCAAGTGAAAACACCGGCGTTTCCTCCCGCCGAATCCGAAACAGGTACCTCCCGAAACAACCGTGTCTGGTGAGTACCTGCGTCAGGCGGAAGGTGAGGACGCCGTGGCGCCAGCCACTCCTCAAAGAGGGGCACTATCGCCGCTATTGTGGCGTGCCCAGCACTGGGTTGCAACAATCGCTGACTCCATACCACCATGGTATCTTGCCGGAGCTCCGTCCGCCACGCTGCAATTTGCCGCGGCAGCGGAGTTTCGCCTCGGCTTAGCGCCTCCACGCGCCACGCGTAGACGTGCGCGAGGGCTCTCGCCTCCAGATCCCATGGCGGCAATCCGGCAAGGAGGCTGGCCGCCTCGCGGGAGAGCGTGCGGTATCCCTGGGCCAGCCGGATAGCCATGACCCTTTGGGACGCGTTCAGTTATCGGGCTGGACGCTTCTTTAGGTCCAGTGCCTACACTGGGGCCCCATAAAGGGCCATGGACCGCACGATCCCCGCATAGAGCCTCCGGCCGGAGGCGTTTGAACCCCCCAGATTGGGCAGAAGCCGCTTGAAGGCAGCCCCGGCCCGCTCCAGTCTGGGAGCCAAACGTTGGAAGTGCTCGACGAAGTTCCACCGGCTATCGAGAACGAGTCCCAGATACTTGATCGTCGACCCGACGCCGATGTGAACCCCTCCTACCGTGATTTGGGATCCCGGTGGTGGCCTGTTCCGAGGACCATGAAAGCACAAGGCCTCGGACTTGTGCAAGGCCACCTCGAGACCCAATTGCCGAATCCTATCCACGACTATCGCAACCCCGCGTGTCTTTAGCTCGACCGCCGCCTGGTACGACCCCCCCAGAGCCAAGACGAGCGTATCGTCAGCGTAGCAGATCACGCTGACGCCGCTAGGGAGGTCGGCGCACAGCACCCAGTCGTAGCCGATGTCCTACAGACACGGCCCCAGAACCGAGCCCTGTGGAACACCGCACGACATCTCTCGCAGAATCCACTCTCCCTCGTGACTGGGGTAGGTGACGGCCCTATCCGTCAGATAGGCCTCGACCGCGCGACGGAGGTAGGTCGGCATCCGGTGATACCGGAGTGCCTCCCTAATGCAACTCCAGGGCATGGTGTTGAAGGCATTGGCGATGTCAAGCAAGAGACACCGCCAAGACGACCTTGCCCCGGGATACCGCTTCCCTCGTCATGAGAGCTCTCACGCGCATGACGGCATCCACCGTCGAGCGCCTCGTGCGGAAACCAACCTGGTTCTCCGCCAGATCCGGCCCCACCCTCACAAGGTGCGCGACGAGGTGGTTTGCAATTACTCTTTCAAAGAGCTTGCCCACCTCGGCGAGCAGCACGATGGGCCGGTATGCGGACGGAGAGTCCGCAGGGCGCTCCGGCTTCTTAATGAGGACCAGTTTCCCCGTCTTCCAACGAAGTGGAAACTGGCCCCTCTCCAAACATGCGCTGAAGAACCCCCTAAGTCGAAGCCCGAGAGCCTCCGAGGGCAGGACTCAGGCTTTTCCAGGCAAGCCGTCGGGTCCTGGGGTGGTATTCCTGGCCTTCAGCCGGTTAACCGCCACTCTCAGGTCTACCTCGGTCACTTCCGGAGCATCGTCGTCGTCGTCGTCACTGTGGTCCGCAACAGGTACCACAGGTGGTGGGCCGTCAGCCAGCCAGCCATGGGCGGGGGAGTGTGCTCGCCTCGCGAAGGGAACAGAGCGCTCACCACGTCCTCAACGAGCTGGGGCCGGAGACTCTGCGTCAACGGGGGGGCCAGGTGCGTAGCTTATCCCGCACCATTTTATAAGGGCGTCCTCACGGGTCCCGTTCAGAGACTCCAGCATCTCCTTGCGAGCCAGATCTTTGGCCCGCAGGATCCCGCTCGGGGGGCGGCCTTCGCCGCTCTGTACTCTTCGTATAACTCCGCCTCCCTGGCCTGCGCATCCGGAGGGCGGATGCGGAGCCTACGGTGCCTGGTGTACTGGCGCCGTGCAGCAACGCACGCCTCGCATAACGCTGCCAGCTCTCGCGACCACCAGTACACCTGGCGGCGAGCGCTTCCTGGCCGGACCCAGGGCATTGCCACGTCACATATCTCGGATATGGTCTCCCGGAACCACTCCGCCTCGTGGTTGATGTCAGCAGGCCTGTCTGGTGGTGACACCCAGGCCTGCACGATCGAGGCTTCCAGGAGAAGCTCCCGGTCCAGCTGCTTCAGCGCCCACCGCGGACCACTCGGGGCCTGTCGGACCGACGCGGTCGAGGTCTGGGCGAAGACGTCAAACCGGATATACCGGTGGTCGAAATAGGTCTCCACCTCCTCTAAGACGCGCCAGTCAACGACACGCTGTGACAGAGCAGGAGTGGCGAACGAGATGTCCACCACTGACTCACCCTGCATCCGCACACACGTGGGGACAGTAACCCGGTTTAGGACGACCAGGCCTGTCTTCAGAGCCCAGTCCTCCACCATCCTGTCCCGCGTGTTCGTGTAATGGGAACCCCAAGCCAAATGTTTGGCGTTGAAGTCCCCGAGAACGAGCACGGGGAGGGAACGATACCCGGCGACGACGTCAACCAACTCCGTAAGGGAGACGTGGAACTCGGCGAGAGTTCGGCTCGGGGAGAAGTAGACACCCACCACGAAAATCTCCCCGAACCGTGCTGCAACGCAACCCCGTCCTTTCTTGACACTCTCGAGGGAATTTTTTGCTACTTTGGGTTACATTATTGCAATTTTCGTAGTGAATTCTGATTTATTTGAAAATAAAATAAATATAGCCTATGTTTTAAGTTAATATTAATGTAGTTTTTTAATAGTGTAAAGATATTTTCAACACATTTGCTCAAAAAATGCATTTACGAAGCCTGTATGCATCGTTCGAAAGTTCAAAATTATGCACCACACAATGGAGCGTGCGGCAAAGTAGGTACTCTCACTTAAGTACATATTTTACCGCTAACTCCGTTGTATAGCGCCGTGCGTATTCTTTACGGTTTTTTTTTAATTTCCATAAAAATTAATAAGAATTCCACCAAGGAGTTTCACATCACGAGAATAATATATTAAGCTGAATGATCGAACCGATTCGAACCTCCTTGGAAGTGCTTTTGCTGTATATACGTTGGTATACGTTTGTCTCGTTTTAATATAGAGAAAATGAGAGAAGATAAATAAAAATAGGTAAATGAAAGACTTGGTTCTAATTTTCACCACGCGCATGTGGCGCCCTTTGCAAATTCGCGCTATTTTCATATTAGAAACGTCAAAGATTGTTGCGACTTTCCTACTGATTTCTAAAGACAATTTTTTATATTTCATTACTTATTGTACTGTTTTCTCGCAAATGTGTCGAAAAACGTTGTATGAAACACGTGCGGATTTGGTTTTTACAAACTCGTAACTATGGTAAGCCCTCGACTTCGTCTCGTGCTTACATTCGTCTACTCGTTTGTAAAAACCAACTTACCGCACTAATATCATAAATAACTATTTTAAATTGGTTGAGTAGTTTTGAGCCAAATCGTCACAAACAATTAGATAAGTAACTCTTTCCTCATTATAATCGCCCGCCGCGTGGTTGTCGGTTATCGCATAAAGAACCTACGTAGCCTATGTCTTTTGCAGCTGAAAATCAGCGTCAGGTGGTATACCTTGTGTTGCCATCTGGCATAATGCTGAGCTGAGGCCCTTTTGGCATAATTAGTTTTGTAATTTTGTTTAATTTTAAGGTGTTTCTCTTGCGTGTTTTAATGCCAATAAACTCAATTTTCTTTCTTTCTTTCTCTATGTCGTTCCCCATATCTGCCAAATTTCATGACGATCCGTTCAGCCGTTTTAGCGTGGAAGCGTCACAGACAGACAGACGAGTTACTTTCGTATTTATATTATAATATTAGTAAGGATTAGATAAAAGCCTTAGAAGCATTTAAGTCTTAAAATTTTGAAAAAAAAAGTCTCGGATGATAATGTTGTCTTCTACGCAAACGTTCATATTCCAAAGTCCAGCACTTGATATAAAATGTTATGTCAGCTGCTTTGGCTAAATAAATACGAAATACAGGTCAATGTGCATTGGACCTTGATTAAAAATTCCTACGCAAAAAAATTTAAATGTTTGTCCTCGATTTTTTTAAGTTGTTTGCATTTGAATTACTTGCATAAAGTATTAACAAATTTTGTAAGACAGTAGATGTTAATTTTTATGCGTTCTTTGTTAGTTAAGTGCATCCGGGATTAGCCGCTTGCCTAAGGCCCACTTGCACAAGGGGTCATTAAGTATGGAACGTTGTTATTTAACCTCGTAATAAAAACTAACTCTGTATCCGTAACCAAACGTCCTATTCCCAAAAAAAAAACCTATTATAAAATCGTCCTATTCTCAAATACAGTAAAGCTGAAAAATTACAATCGGTCTTTCGTCATGGCTCATTCTTTAGTTTATTTTAAAATTAAAATTCGAAAAAAAAGGAGATGTGGTCGAGGAGGTGTGGACACAATCTGTGTCGACAGTACAATCAATCTCAAGTTTCAAGTACAGCCATGCTGAAATCAAGACTCACACATACTACCAGGAGACCAAAAATATGAATATTACAAGTATTTCCGGGGCTGGAACCATCATGAGTGGTAAAGACTCTTAAACCACCACGAGATCAGATTCATGGAAATAAATGCCGATTTTTTTTTAGGTATATCCGTTCAACACGCAAGGGCTATTAAATGCTTAACCGGACTATCCTGTGGTTGCTTCAAATAAATTTAAGGTCCCCAGCCAGGGCAAAAAAGCTAGCTATATACAAGAAACTACTGATCACTCGCTAAGGGCATCCCCTGTGGCAAAGGCAGATCTTTTTATTTGAAAATACTTTTTTTCTTTGACTTCGCACGGTTTGTGCATTTAGCCAATGTCACGTTTAATTAATTTGCTTCAGAGAAAATAAAGGTAGGGAAACGAAATTTAACTCATTTTATTTGAACGGGATTTGGGGTGGGACAGATAAATACGATCAGTATTTTTGTTTTCTTTTGAAATGAATGAGAAATTGCAATGACAAATTAACAACTTAATATTATTTAAGGTGATGAATGAGACTTTACATCTATACAGGAAAACTATTTGTACAAAGTAAAGACAGTATTGAGGTTGGAAAAGGAATACCAAAGGATAAGAGGTTACTGAAGAAGGAAGAACGGTCGTATAAGGGACAGGAGAAAAATTATGATTTAAGTCGCCTACGTCTGTGCCACACAAGCAAATGGGGTCTTCAATAATATGAAATTTGGCAGGAAGGGGTACAAACATAACCCAGTCTCATCCATATTAAAACAGGTCTCCATTTTGCCAAATTCTGCCCTGCCAAACCATGGTTTTTCCGGAATCTCGGGTTGAATAAGAGAAACATAATGTCCCTTCGATCTGTTACTGATATCCCAAGCTGCCTTCCAGGTGTCCCGAAGAAATCCCTTAGGCAACGTTACGAGGTCACAAGTAAAATTTTTACATGGGACTAAATCCCCACAATGTACCGCGTCACCGGCCAGAGCGTCAGCCACTACATTGCCATGGATTCCAGCCAGTGTGATTCCCTCACTGATCGTTCTGAACGCAAATTCTCTTATTGAATAAATTATAGAAAGCTGCGACTTGTCATCGTTGGGGGATTTATTGATGGCTAGAAGAGCACTTCGAGAGTCAGTAAAAAATATAGTTTATTTGAGCTTTAAAACACGAATATATTCTATGGCTTTCAAAATGCCGAAGCCTTCCCCTGTAAAAACAGAAGTCTCCGGCGGTAGTTTTATTTTTTGTGCGATGTTGTATTGAGAATGGTAAGTACCTATCCCAACACAACCCGTCGGAGTACGTTTGGCAGCATCGGTAAAAATGAGTTGAGAGCTGAAGAATCCCGGACAAGTATTCGTCAGACAGGAATTGTCTTCTAAGATATAAGGGAGCATCCCCGCATTCGACTTTGAGTGCATTAATGGGACTCGACTTCATAGCACCCGAAATACCTAATACGTAAAGCTTTAGACTGGATGCGATCCAATTTTTTAAAAGCCATGACACTGCCAGGTTCCAGAACGAACAATCCATAATCCAGAGTGCTTCTGATGATTGCAAAGCAGAGTTGACATTGTAGCTAGTTGGCTCAACAGAGTGACTTGACGAATACAATAACAAATCGTCGGCGAAATACAGTTGTTAATTATTGTACAACCTCGCGTTAAAGTGTTAATTTGTTTTTTTTTTCAATAAACAGCTTTCTATTTGCAAGCCAGTTCGACATTTAAATATAAAACCTTAGTTACATCCTTGGTTGCCAAACTTGCCATGTTTCGCAGTAAAATATCGTTCCATTTTTAAATAACACTACAGATAAGAGTTTCAATGTCAATTTTTTTTTTAAACTTAAATCTAAACCCTATTCTAAAGATCTCTAGGCAGGCGAAGTTGCATGCAGAAGTATTGAATATAACGTAAAATTTTTTCCGCGATTAATTAAGTCCTAAAATAGGGTTATTTTAGGAATTAAAAATCGCGCGAAAAAAATCTTCCTTGTAATCTATTGTTGTGTGGCATTACTGTATTTTTCCCATTATTTTGTTTCTAAGACGTTCTGCCTATGTGACGATTTGCATAGGTAATTTTGTGAATAAGACGTTTTGATGCGGAGGCCACTCGTTTTTGTTTTTTCAGTTAAAACTAACTGAGGCCGGTGTTTCCAAGCTGACTACTCTGAGAAGAAACATTGGAACAAACTCAAAGGGTTACTTGCCTGACGTGGTATTTTGAAGAAAACACCACAGATTTGAGTGCAGGTCCACTCAAATCTGTATGGTGTTTTCTTCAAAATACAACGTACCAGACAGTGCAAGCATTTGTCAGTTATGAATTTGACACATTTGGGTATTCCGCACAAAGTATTCAAACTCGGTAGGGTTTTTTTGGTCTACGGCCAACAGGACACCGAGAAGCAGCACTGCTAGAGCTGCCACCTGCCACGCCTACATTCCACACAGACCAGTTGTGTTACTAAGCGCTTGACCACTCTGAATATGACTAAGGCAGCTAAAAATTGTGGCATTGGCTTCTTTCATCTCTGCTGGCGCTGCTTTTCGTGGTTCAGGTCAGGTTTAGGCCAGGCCTGTTGGAGAAGCTGTAATAGGAGCAGGTTAAAGACTACACATACCTCATTAGAGTCCCCAGCATCGTCGCTCGACGTCATTGTACAACGGACCTCTTCATAGAAAGCTGGTCGGTATTCATACTCGTTGGTGTTCAGCTTCCTGACCTTTCTTTCTATGTGACAGATGGGGTAATGTTTCTGAAAAGAAGGTTATTATCACTTTTTGATTTGAGAAGGAGAAGCGATCGGGTTCGAACAGTAACCCCCGATTCCGGATACAGAAATACTCGACGCTTGACAAATTAAACGCAAGTCAAGGACAGGCAAAATGTGTCACATTAATTTTCGTTCCGGAACCTGGGTCTACGTTGTAATCAAATTACAAAGATAAGTGTAATAGAGTTAATTTAACGCTAAAGTTATTACCCGACTGCTTCAGAAGGAGGGTAATGTTTTTTGAGCGTATGCATGAATGTTTGTATGTATGTCCTGTTGGACGAATTTTGACATATGAGGTGTCGTTGAATTGGTCAGAATTGTGGTAGTGACTTATGCTATATAAATTTTCGAATCGGCGCCCTCAAATGCAAAAAAAAATGTAGGAAATAAAAAAATTACTTTGTCAAAAAAACCGACCGCTAAAACAACTAAAAGTTCCAAACAAGTCGCTTTTCAAGCAGTCTGATGCAGTTTGATTTTTGACAAAGTCATTTTTTACAGCTCTTTTTCAGGTTTTGCCTTTCAACTTTATCATTATCTGCCTAGCCTTTTCCCAACTATATTGGGTCCGGCTTCCAGTCAAACCAGATTCAGCTGAATGGAGTATTTTACGTGGAGAGGCTGCCTGCCAGACCTCCAGAACCCATTACCTGGGTAGCACGGTACTTCTTGGCAAAACTGGAGTTCGATTTTCTGGCTTCTAACAATCCATAACGATTGCAAAAGATCTACTTATCAAACATGGGGCCAACGGCTTAACATGCTTTCTGAGGCACGGAGGAGTCTCGGTATGTGAAGATGGTCACCCATCTACAGACCGACCTCGGTAAGCGTTGCTTATTCTTGAAGATCGAGCCGTGCGGCTGTTATTATTTAGACACGATCTCTCCGCCTTCCAACTTTATCAAAACAAAAAAACTTGGCTTCGGAAGGGCTTTGAACAAAAACATGTTATTTTATTTTTTATTATTATTTGTTAAAGAGATAATTTGAACATCCGGGTTTTGGTGTTAATGATCTTGCGTCTTTGTACCCAAAAAAATATTGCTCAGTGTAAATACAGTAATAACGATTTTTATGATGAAGTCCGTCCATTCATTTACATTCAGCATCGCTTGGTATCCGCCCTCTGGTGCATCCACATCAATCCGTTGCTTGTATGGTATGACAGATGTCATATCATCAAGACTTGTGGGTTTATTATACCTACCCCCTAGATAAGTAGTTATCTAGGGGGTAGGTATAATAAACCCACAACACACACCTAAAAGGCTAAAATGTAAGTAAGTATCATGAACAGGGACAACATTCTAGTTGCACCTGAGAAGCCAATAAGTATTTTCATGTTGAATGGTGCAATTCAGTTTATAGATGCCATGGCTTCAGAGCTAACTCTTTAGTACTCACCCAAACTTTTGTCTGATAATAAAATTTTCTTTTTTACTGAATACTAGCTGATCAAATGCTTTTAGTTTTAGAAACTAAAGATTCTGAGATATAGTTAAACCTACTTGCACAGGATCATTATGTCCTTAATTTCGTGTTTTAGTTCGCGCTACTGCTGACGTATTGAGTGAATATTTAGTTAGTAGGTATGAAAGCAGGAGCTTATGTGTTTAATCACAGGTTTCTCATTACTTAACTATGGAATGCATTCTTTTTTGAGTGGTAAAGAAAAAATAATTAACTATTTCCTAGGTTTTGCGAGCAACAATGTACTGAACACCAGATTTTTTCAATTATTTTTTAACCGACTTCAAAAATGAGAAAGTTCTATGTTCGTCTGTATGTTTTTTTTATGTTGGTTGGTCGATTTATTTTTCATTTTTTTTTTTTCAAATGTCTATACCCCTGTCCCATTGTCCCCAACTCAGAATCTGATGATGGGATCCCAGGGAAATCGAAGGCAACCCTCAAATTTTATAGACACATACAATGTTTTTCATATACATTCAAATGCAAATCAGAAATTTGTGCCTGGTAATCATCATCTCATGTTGATGAGCTGATGATGGAAATGAAAAATGTTTGTTCAGCAATATTTTCTGAGATAGGTAACGGAACTCTTCAATAAATGATAGCGAATCTCCCGGGATTGATGAAATCGCATGTCTGTTTATTGTACTAGTTCATAACATAACATCACGCCGGTACGCTGTGAAGGGGTACGCAGATGTGTACAAATCAACCAGGTTTTGGGGTTGTCTATTATGGCATAAATTTATTGTTTATGAACCGATTTTATGATTCTTTTTGCGTTGGGATTAGACTACAAATGAAAAATAAAAAACTTTTTTACAAAACAATACAACCGACTTCGAAATAAATAACACTACAAAGTATAAAATAACTAAGTAAGTATAATTTCGGAAGTCGGTGTCAACAAAAACTTTTTTACAATTAAATACAACCAACCGACTTCGAAACAAAAAACACTACAAAGTCGGTGTTTTTGGTTGTTTTTTTCGTTTTTGTCACCGACTTTCGAAAGTAAAGTTATTTTTTACTTTGTAGTGTGTTTTTATTTGAAACTCGGTTGTTTTTATTGGCAGTGTATTTTTGCCTAAATTGTGTTGATACCTCTGACGGAAAAAATCTGACTAGTACCTACCTAAATGATTTTTTTTTTTTTTTTTTTTTTTTTTTTTTTTTCGGTATGACCACTAGCAAGTTAACACGCAAGGGCTAGCAACTGCTCAACCGGACTAACCTGTGGTGGCCTCAAAAGAATTTAAGGCCCCCAGCCAAGGCAACAAATCTAGCTACAAGCTAAACTACTGACCGCTCGCTAAGGGCATTCCCTGTGGAATACGACCTCGGCTTAGCGGCGTCAGTTTGGGACAGCAAGGGACAATCAGGCTGGGTCGTTTTATTATTTAGGGGTTATTAAAGCTAAGGGCTCAGCGGCGCGGGCTGGCTCGTTTGCAAAAGTCGGGGAGGGTTTTGAATGGGGCGTCGCGACGGACCTCGGCGGCGAGGTCGGAATACGGAACGCGGTCTGTGTTTGTTTTTTCTAAGAGTGCTGGTTTCCCTACAGCTTTCCTGAATCGTTGTGATCTCGTCATCTGACTCGACGAGTGTATGCCGAGGACGGCGAATCTTGCTAATACGAGAGGGAGTGTATTGTGAGGCCTTTGAAATCAAAGGGTTGCTGTGTTTCTCAGCTGATTCAATAAAACGCTTTGTAAGACGTTTCATGAATTGTTTTATTGTCGGGATTTTGAGGTCGACATGAAGTCGTTCATTCCTAATAAACCACGGGGCGCCCGTGGCTTTTCGGAGAAATCGGTTTTGGACTACTTGCATCCTGTGGATTTGCTTTGACTTTGAGTGTGCGAATGTGGCACACGCATAAGTCATAATCGGGCGAATGCACGTTGTGTAAATGCGCAGTTTACATTTAAGGGACAGCTTGCTGCGTGCATTCAGCATGGAGTGGAGTCTACCTAGAGCAAAAGCGGCGCGCGAACGTACCGTTTTTATGTGCTCAGCAAAAGTGAGTCTGTGGTCTAGTATCACACCTAGATATTTGGCTTGCTTTTCCCACGGGATCTGCTTACCAAACATGGTGATCGGACTCGGTGGTTTGGGAACGAGTCTAGCCCGCTGCTTGTAAAACAAGACCGCCTGGCTTTTCTCGGGATTAACTTCAAATCTCCAGAATTTAAACCAATCGCCTAGGTCGATGGCCGCCTTCTGGAGATTTTTGGCTATTGACGTTTCACTACTGCCTGAGCAATAGATGGCCGTGTCATCGGCAAAAAGAGCTAACTGCGTCTTGTCATTTCTGGGAATGTCGCTTGTGAACAGCGTGAAAAATAAGGGTGAGAGCACACCGCCTTGAGGGACGCCGGCTCGGATAGGGTGGGGGGAGGAAAGCGCACCTTCGATACGATACCGAAAGGTGCGATTCGACAAATAGTCTCGTATGATGAGCACGAGACGGTCAGGCACGCCGAGTTTGTATAGCTTATAAATTAAGCCATTGTGCCAGACTTTGTCGAAAGCTTTCGCTATATCAAAGAACACGGCTCCCGTTTTTAAACCGCGTTGAGTGCGGTCGCTGATATGCTCAACGATACGGTAAACCTGTTGGACACATGAGTGATTAGCTCGAAAGCCAAACTGTTCATTTGGGAGGAGGCCCTTGGCTTCGGCATAGTCCCTGAGTCGCTTATAAATAAGGCGCTCATAGATTTTACCTAAGACCTTGAGCAGACTGATGGGGAAACCTAAATGAAAAATAACAAATATACTAATAGGTATCTATAAGTCACTAGTTAGTGTATAAATATGATATTACGAATATAAATTCAACATTAATCTGGTCTAGATTATCAATTAAACTTTTAGTCAAAAAAGATATCAAACTAGCTCAAACCAGAAGTTAAGAAACACCAACTATTAATATTATGCTCTATGCTGAGGTCAACGCATTCGTCTAAGTTTTGGTAAATTTCCATTTCATGGCATGCGCTTGCGCTTTGCCGTGGCGACAGTATCTACTATCGCCGAATAAAACAATCGTGAAATTGCTCAACGATTGCACGAAAAGTGCTCACTGTAGTAATTACGGGTACGAAAATTGTTTGGAAAATATCACAATTTTCTTTTATTGCATTATGTTAGGTAAGTACTTCAGAAGAAGTACCGTGAGTATAATAATGACGTTCTCATGGGATGAAATATAATTTCTGATACTAGATACTTTCTGAGGGACGATTTAGGAGGAGATAATACCGATATCATACTCGACTAAAACCCAACGGCTCCTAATTCCTACGTCAACCACGTTTAGCCAACCATAGAGCGTAACATTTGAAATATGCAAATACTGCGCCACACCCAACTTTTAGTTATTTCGTAGTGTTTTATCAAAACATTATTTTCTTTGCTAGCTTGAACACAGGAATCAACGTCTAATTAGCTTGATTAATATCTAATTAAAAAGTTCAATTCAAGCTAAAGACTATGTAATTAATCGAGTTGATTGACTAATACGACCTATCCTTGTGATATGAAGACAAACGAATTCATGTGTTGGGACGCTTATTTACATGTTAAATTATGATAATACGGTCCCTTGGAAATCATTGCTTGCTGTAGATAACCAGTATCTGGCATAAGAATTAGGTAACACCGGAATCCGAATAATAGGACACTCTTTTAGTAGGTATTCTATTATTATAATAACTTCATAAATTCAACTTATATTTCCTCACACTCGTACAAACAAACAATCGTTTTTTGTACCTAATGCTTTTATTTTAACAGCATACGTAGATACGTATGCTATTAAAATAAAAGCATTAGGTAAAACTCAAAACTCAAAGCATTTACTTCAATTAAACCATTTTTACAGGCACTTTTGAATTGTCAAGGTCGGTCAGTCAAAGAGGTGAAGCTATTTGCACGTTCCAAAAATCTCTATGGAGAACAACGTCAAGAAACTTCATAGATAATCTTTTAAATCGAATTAATTGTTACAAAGTTGTGGTTACATTGTTCTGTTGAAATTATTCATATTTGTGAGAACGATGTAGAAACACGTGCACGAAAAAAGGAACAATTCAAAGTACTAACTATTAAAACAAACCGTGGCAGTTGACCAGTCCCAGCTAACGGAGCCAAATCACCAAATGATGAATTAAACACAAACTCCACCGAGAGACTTTTGAGTGAGTGACACTCCCTAAGTCCCTACAGCCAGGGCACATTCAAGTTAAAGTAATACCCAAAAACCGGTCAAGTGCGAGTCAGACTCGCGCACGAAGGGTTCCGAACCATTATCTAAGTAAAAAAAAATCTCGTTTGTTGTATGGGAGTAACTTTTTAGTATACGTAACCTGCCTGTCGATTCTGTCGACATCTCACGGTGTTCACCTAGGCGGAGTGAACGACAAGTAAGCTGTCATTCCATCTTATTTGTATGGTTTGACAACTCACCCGTCGTGCACCCCGCCCGAGTGTTTACTTCGACATGTTTACAGAATCGCACCGCTGGTTACATAGAATGATTAAAAGAATTTTGAATACATAAGGACAATACATAAGCCAGTATTATTATAAGCCCTAATTTAATTATTTATTTTTAACTAAAAAAATAACAAACAAAATAACTAAATATTCTGTGAATATTTTAAGCGTCTACCTGTTGCCGTTATCAATATCGAGCAAAAACGACAAAAAAAATTACACTTAAAAATTTAATTACTTAGGTAACTATTTTTTGTTAGAGCGGCAACAGAAATACATCATCTGTAAAAATTGCAACTGTCTAACTATCACGGTCCATGAGATACAGCCAGGTGACAGACGGACGGACGGACGGACAGCGGAGTCTTAGTAATAGGGTCCCGTTATACAATGTAAAATTTGTTGAGTCAATAGATATGTACAATGAAAAATATATGTTCTAACAATATTACAATATTCAGCGGGTCTCACAACTGCTGAAATAAAAAAAATAAATTGTGTGCCCTAGTAGCTGCGGAGCAGGACCAGCATTGAGCCAAGCATTTTAATCTTCAATGTAATCCCCTAACTTATACCTAATATGCTTGCCTGCAAAATGTGCGCTTATCACAAGATTTTTTTTTCTTTTAATTCTAATATAAAGTGTATTATCATGTATATGTATTTTATTGTAACATTTTAAACAGTACCCAATGAAAGATGTGGCTACTTTAGCAAATCTGAAACCTGGTTGATCCAATTGGTTCCTATTTCTAGTGACATAGGTAGTTATGCCTGTTGCCTCGTTTTTTAAAAAGATGTAGATTCTTTCTAACTTACGAGTACATGATGTTTTCATTGATATATTGATGAGGTACCTTCCGCGTCATGATGTTAATATTCTTTTTTAACAGTTCCCTGAGAGAATCGCGCCGGGGGAGATTGTATATGGCTCTTATGGCTCTTTTCTGCAGAATAAAAATTGATTCGATATCTGCAACCCGTCCCCATAGTAAGATACCGTAAGACATGATACAACGAAAGTAACTAAAATAGATCAGTCTCGCAGTATCAACATCCATAAATTGGCGGATTTTCCTAACAGCATATGCTGCTGACCTTAGCCGTCCTGCAAGAGATGCTAAATGAGGACCCCATTGTAGCGTCAAGCGTAAGGCGATTATCACACGGCACGGATTTCGTAGCGGTGCCTCGCGCGGTAAGGCGGCTTACATGTGTTAGACGTCAACGGATTTATTAAAGGCCAATGCGACATGAGATCCGCTTTACCGCCTACCGCGGCGATGCGCGGTGCCGTGTGTCAATCGCCTAATCCCCAGGAAAACCGTTGTATCGACAAGTTCCAGTTTCTCCCCGTTCAATAGCATTCATTTGTATGGCAATAATACCAATCTAATTGTTTCTTTGACTAACACTAATTGGTCATGTATTCTGTTTTTTTGTGACCTGTCTTAATTTTCATTATCATTCGAGAATCTCAACGTAAACCGTTTATCTTGGTGCCCTGACACGTGAGTCATCATGATACACGGAGTGCAGTGTCAATTGGATGACTAATTTTGACGTTGACCTAATACCTACTGAAATCAACCTGCAAAAATTAATGACATTTTGCAATTTGACCTCACTTCCTGTTACATTTTTTTCTAAATGAATGCGACGTTCAGTTTTATCTTGAAACTGATCTAACTACAGTGCGTTATTTTACCACAGACAGCAACTTTATAGCTACGAGAATAAAGGTCATTGGGATGCAAAAACAATGAATGTGCTGTAGACTTCATTCATTCACCTACCTATGTCAACTAATCAGGTGTATTATGTTAGGTACTTATAACTATTTTTAACTAGCTTCTGCCTGCGACTTCGTCTGCGTGGAGTTCAGAATTAAAATACATGTTAACGTAACATACATAATACATCTTAATTGTAGGTGGTTTTTAAGTTAAACTGTGCAGTTTTTTTTGTGCAACTTTTCCAATTTTTCTTTTCAGAAGAATCATTCTCGAACTTCAAGGAATATTAAAAAACAAAATTTGAATTAGTCCAGCTGTTCTCGAGTTTTGTGCTTAGCAAAAAGCGGGCGATTTATTTTTAGTAGGCTTCCGTACCCAAAGGGTAAAAACGGGACCCTATTACTAAGACTCCGCTGTCCGTCTGTCTGTCACCAGGCTGTATCTCATGAACAGTGATAGCTAGACGGTTGACATTGTCACAGATGATGTATTTCTGTTGCTGCTATAACAACAAATAGGTAGGTACTAAAAATAGATTCAAATAATAGTAGATTATGCACCCAGGGGATAAAGCAGTGTCTTGTGTCACGGGCTTCATATTGAATCTCGAACGCAATGAAGGATTCGGGAGTTAACTCCCGAGCGTAGCGAGGGAGTTTAGAGTTTAACTCACGAGCGAAGCGAGGGAGTTAATACAAGAATCCTGAATGCAGCGAGGGATTCAAGCTAGCCCAAGGCAAAGACACCTTTATCCCCGAGGAGGATACTCTACTTTTCACACCTCCTGTGAGAAAATAAGAAGCCATAATACGAAAAACAAAATATTTTAAAGTTACAAACACTAAGTAGAGATATGTATTTAGAACTATACTGTATACCTACTTAAAAAAAGTTAGTTTAATACCATACGGATTTGCAATATCCGCGCCTTTTTTGCGTTCCACTCAGTATACCTACCACATAGCGGCCACGACCAACTCGATTTTCGTTTTTTTTTTTTTTTCTCTGTGGGTAAGTAAATATGTGCAGGCCTAATGTTAGCAACCTAATACAATTTATGTGTACACAAAGCTTTATACAGAGCTTTATATCAGCTGATAGAATGGGTTCGGACGCTCTTGGCTGTATGCAATTTGAATTTAGAACGTCATAGGAGATGCTCGAGAAAATAGTTTTTAAATTAATAAATCGACTATAGATGGGTTTTAAGTGTTTTATCCTTTTATACAATAATCCGTACATAACCAATTTATTCTTATAATATTGTCTTCAATCCTGGACCCTGGTCAATCCTTATGATTTTGTAGAAATTCGAGAATATCATCCCTAAGTAGTAAGAGTATCGAGAATATCTTTCCTCTTTCTGGAACAGAAAGAGAGAGACAGAGACAGAAGGCGTTGTAAGTACCTAATATACCGCCAATTGAGCAGACAGGTGAGGTTCCAAATTTAAATCACATTATTGACCAGCGGGTTATAATGAAATCCAGTACAATATTATTGCCCGGCAGTGCCACCGGCCAAAAATGACTCACTTTAGGTTAGGTTAGCATGACATATAATTTGACGTTTTCGATCAGGTGGTGTGAAAAAATATTTAAGTGGGGCTCCCATACAACAAACGTGATTTTTGTGCCGTTTTTTTATAGATAATGGGTACGGAACCCTTCGTTTGCGAGTTCAAATCGCACTTGGCCGGTTTTTTTTTAATATAGGTGTAGATTTAACAACGAACGATATAATTTCGTTTGATAATCCTCTTTTGTTATAACGACTTATGAAATAACTACATCCAAGAGACATAGTCGCCCAGTCACTAAATAAAAACTTAGGGCAAATAGTTTTAGTTATCTTAAGTGTTATTGAACTCAGTTTGGACAACAGAAAAAAAATCTTTATATTAAATATTACCAATGTTCATTGTGAAGCCCTGACTACTTAACTTGCTGCCTAAAGTGCTGTTAAATTTATTTAATTTACCGGCTGATATTGGTCTTGATTGTATCTGCACTCTTTGTAATGGTATCATAGACTCAAAAGTTACCGTTAGCCCACTGTGATCAAAAGGGACACAATTTACAATGGCTTTCTTTAAGTCGTTGCAGCAAAAAAAAACATTATCAAGGCATGTAGCAGTCGTTGCCGTTGATCGGGTTGGTTCTATGAACACATTTGATTAATTGAATGACTTAAAGAGATTTTCACACCACCTGATCGAAAACGTCAAATTATATGTCATGCTAACCTAACCTAAAGTGAGTCATTTTTGGCCGGTGGCACTGCCGGGCAATAATATTGTACTGGATTTCATTATAACCCGCTGGTCAATAATGTGATTTAAATTTGGAACCTCATCTGTCTGCTCAATTGGCGGTATATTAGGTACTTACAACGCCTTCTGTCTCTGTCTCTCTCTTTCTGTTCCAGAAAGAGGAAAGATATTCTCGATACTCTTACTACTCAGGGATGATATTCTCGAATTTCTACAAAATCATAAGGATTGACCAGGGTCCAGGATTGGAGACAATATTATAAGAATAATTGGTTATGTACGGATTATTGTATAAAAGGATAAGAATAACACTTAAAACCCATTTATAGTCGATTTATTAATATAAAAACTATTTTCTCGAGCATCTCCTATGACGTTCTAAATTCAAATTGCATACAGCCAAGCGTCCGAACCCATTTTACCAGCTGATATAAAGCTCTCTACAAAGCTTTGTGTAACACATAAATTGTATTAGGTTGCTAACATTAAGGCCTGCACATATTTACTTACCCACAGAGAAGTAAAAAAAAAAAACGAAAATCGAGTTGGTCGTGGCCGCTATGTGGTAGGTATACCGAGTGGAACGCAAAAAAGGCGCGGATATTGCAAATCCGTATGGCATTAAACTAACTTTTTTTAAGTAGGTATACAGTATAGTTCTAAATACATATCTCTACTTAGTGTTTGTAAATTTAAAATATTTTGTTTTTCGTATTATGGCTTCTTATTTTCTCACAGGAGGTGTGAAAAGTAGAGTATCCTCCTCGGGGATAAAGGTGTCTTTGCCTTGGGCTAGCTTGAATCCCTCGCTGCATTCAGGATTCTTGTATTAACTCCCTCGCTTCGCTCGTGAGTTAAACTCTAAACTCCCGAATCCTTCATTGCGTTCGAGATTCAATATGACGCCCGTGACACAAGACACTGCTTTATCCCCTGGGTGCATAATCTACTATTAAAAAGCGACTGCTATCTGAATTACTTTCTAAAATATTTATATTGAAATCTCCACAGATAATCAAAAGTTTATTACTAGTTGCAAGTTTTGCCAAAACATCTTCCATTACTGACTCAAAAACAAAATAGTATTGATAATTAGGGGGTCTGTAAACGCACACTGCTTATCTAGCACTGCGCTGACATGCTTATCTAGCTCAACACAGGACAGATCAATGTTATGTTCAACCGACAGTTCAACAATATCTTTTCGAGTTTTAAATTTTATAGACCTTTTAATTAAGATAAGTGAACCGCCACGTAGCATTGATTTTCGGTTAAAACAACTGCCCAAACTGTAATTATCATAATGAATAAATTTCAGAATCCTTTAACCAATGCTCAGTAGGTAATACAAACAATGTCAAACATTGATTTTTCTAAAAATAATTCAAATTCCAATTGCTTCGAAGAAAAGTCTTGTATGTTTTGAAGGTATAAAGTAAAGGATTTCTGATTAGCTCCATTTTTATTAGTGCTAGAAGATACCTTGTTGATAAGTTGAGCTAAATTGCATGTGGTACCATCTGTTGTCTTATTGCCTAGTTTAAATCGTTTGAGCCAGCAACCAAGGCATTAGTACTACTAACTGTGGTGCTAAAACCTGAGTACTTCGACATACTAATTATGTCTGAGTTAATATTAAAAGCTAATAGCCTCGCTATTTGACGTCTAAAACTATTGGGCAGATACACATATTCCTTGTTGACTTAAGTTTATCCACAAAATTGTTGATGTCAAAAGATAAAAGCTTGTCACTATGGTGACTTACTAAAAATTGCATATGCATATATTTAGCTTGTGTATGTAATTATTTTGCCTAATTATGATAAGTGCGCAAAGTATGGAAAGCACACAAAATTATCTTTCTACAATTAATCTTCAAAAGCTCAGTGATACTATCTGTGATACCATCATTTGTTAGGTTTGAACTATTTCCTACAATTATAGTTATTATGGAATTCATATCATAATTATTCTCAGATAAAGATGCTAGAATATGCGTTGGTAAGAAGACTGAGGTGTACAAAAGTTTTGTGAAGGAAAAGGAAGGCTGTTTCTAAACAATATCCCTAACACTCTTCCTATACTGTCTGAAAACATTATTGATTGTAAACAAACCTTGCTACTACAAGTGGAAAAACTACTATTTGATGTATGATAAAATGCACTGACCCGACTAATCACGCAACGACGATACAGTGCGTTTTCAGCGCACTGTATCGTCTTATTTTTTGTTCACGTGAAAAAATAAAAAATAATTGTCCAATATTTTTTGGAAATCTGTCTGACGAACTAATTAGATTTTTTTAGTCATCTACCTTAATATTATGTGAATTATATTTTACTAAAATACTTTTACACTTAGTTACCTTATCTCTTTCTGGTTTTAAAAATGGATGGGCATTTTTTTTTAAGGTATGACCACTAGCAAGTTAACACACTTGGGATATCAACTGCTCAACCGGACTAACCTGTGGTGACCTCTAATGAATTTAAGGCCCCCAGCCAAGGCAACAAAACTAGCTACAAGCTAAAAACTAATGACCGCTCGCTAAGGGCATTCCCTGTGGAATACGACCTCGGCTTAGCGGCGTCAGTTCGGGACAGCAAGGGACAACAGGCTGGGTCGTTTCATTAATTAGGGGTTATTAAAGCTAAAGGCTCAGCGACGCGGGCTGGCACGTTAGGCAAAAGTCGGGGAGGGGTTTTGAATGGGTCGTCGCGACGGACCTCGGCGGCGAGGTCGGTATACGGAACGCGGTCTGTTTTTGTATTTTCTAAGGGTGCTGGTCCCTACAGCTTTCCTGAATCTTTGTGACCTCGTCGTCGGCCTCGACGAGTATGCCGAGGACGGCGAATCTTACTAATGCGAGAGGGAGTGTACTGGGTTGCCTTTGAAATCAAAGGGTTTTGGTGTTTTTTAGCGGATTCAATGAAACGCTTTGTAAGGCGTTTCATAAACTGTTTCATGGTCGGGATTTTGAGGTCGCATTGGAGTCGTTCATTCCGTACATACCACGGGGCGCCCGTGGCTTTTCGGAGAAGTCTGTTTTGGACTACTTGCACCCTGTGGATTTGCTTTTCGGACGTATGCACGTAGTGTAGATGCGCAGTTTACACTTAAGGGATAGCTTGCTGCGTGCATTCAGCATGGAGTGAAGCCTACCCAGAGCGAATGCAGCACGCGAACGTACCGCACTTAGGTATGTGCTCAGTAAAGGTGAGTCTATGGTCTAATATCACACCTAGATATTTGGCTCGCTTTTCCCAAGGGATCTGCTTACCAAACATGGTGATCGGACTCGGTGGTTTGGGAATGAATTTAGCCCGCGGTTTATAGAACATGACCGCCTGGCTTTTCTCGGGATTAACCTCAAATCCCCAAAGTCGGAACCAATCGCCTAGGTTGATGGCCGACTTTTGGAGGTTTTTGGCTATTGCATTTTCACTATTGCCGGAGCAATAGATGGCCGTATCATCGGTAAAAAGAGCTAGCTGCGTCTTATTATTTTTAGGATATTACTATTATTATGTCGCTAGTGAACAGCGTGAAAAATAGAGGGGAGAGCACGCCGCACCGCCTTGAGGGACTCGGCTCGGATAGGGTGGGGGGAGGAAAGCGCACCTTCGATACGATACCGAAAGGTGCGATTCGACAAATAGTCTCGTATGATGAGCACGAGACGATCAGGCACGCCAAGTTTATATAGCTTATATGGATGGGCATGACTTCTTTGGTCCTTATGAAGCAGGAGCCCCAAGATGGACTTTAAAATATAATCTGTATTAGTTACCTGTGCTCCCAACTGCCGCAGTTCTCGAGATCCCTTCAATGCTGCGGTGTATTCAGGTAACAGCTGAAATAATATAAATAGGCTACATAACCAACTTAGAGTTTTTGACTCCTACAACCTTCGGTAAAATAGATCTAAGAGCTTTGCAGATGGAGTTTATGAATGTTCAATTAACAAACTGGAGTCTAGACTTGTGATCGGTTAAATAGCAAGCGACATCGCTGTAGACCCGATGGAGATGGTTGGGAGAGTACGAGCAAGGTGTCTTTAAAAAGAATGGTCCTTGCTAGCTCTGGACAGTGAAAGATGGAATGGAAAGATGAAGGAGAAGAATGATATCCAAACTGCACCTTTTTCTCTCTGGGAAAGACCCAGGGGTGGGACAATACGGTATAGAACTGGCCTCTTTTCGGTTACGTAATCTAGATGCCTCACAGAAGCCATTTTACGGTACCATGCATTTTTTGGGGAAAAAATTTCGTCTTCAAAATCATTTATTTTAAAAAATAGGTACATATCTACTTTAATTTTAACTAGCTATCAGTGAAAGATTATTCGTAATCGGATCACTACTTTCTGAGATAACCTCCTACAAACCGTTTCTCAAATTAATTTTAGTTTAAGTAAAGTTAAGTATTTTGCAAGGAATAACAGCCGAGGTCGTCCCGAATTCCTCCGTGCCTTGGAAACCACGATAGGCTGTTAGTCCTGGCTTTCGTTGATAGATAGATACAATATAATTTATTGTAGATACACCAAAATAGTAGATGTTAAATAGATACAATTTACCAGTGGTCTGAAGCCAAGAAATCCAAAAGCAGTCCTGCCAAGGGGTATCACGTTACCCAGTTACTGGGTTGTGGTCAGATAAGCAGTCGTTCCATGTAAAAACTTGTACTCAGCTGCATCCAAAGCCGATCCCAATATCCTTGGGAAAAGAGTAGGTAGATTGAATATGAGTTTTGATTACCTCGGTAGGGTCCTCACAGTCAGCATCCGAAGAGACACGTTGTCTCATCATCTCCTCCTGTCTGTCCCTCTCAAGCCTGCCCCGCGCTGAATTCAGTATCCTTTCCGGATTGGGGATCCGCAGGACGTGTTCTATAAACTCCCGAGCTGATTCCTCGTTGGATGATGGCGAGTTATAGGCCAGGCATAAAGTAACGCAGAGCGCCTGAAAGAAAAGGATATTTAAGATTGTATGTTATGTGGAGGTCTTCGCAAGGAGGAGATCGTGGATGGGAGACCCATAGCTTTCGTACGTATCGAGATTCCTCCAGGCCTTCATACCCCGGGATGTATTGTAGATCTTTGACAGTCATTAGAGGTAGTCAGAAGCCCGAATATCTGATAGGAGTCGTAAAGGTAAAGGGTATCGTGCTACCCAGCCCCTGGGTTGTAAAGGTAGGCAGTCGCTCTGCAAATATGGTATTCAGCTTGAGTTAATAGACTAGAAGCCGACCTCAATAACTATAAGTAGTTGGGAAAGCTAGGCAGAATGAACATGGTACGTTGATACGTGCTTACATACATATATTGCGTATCATGTATCTCCTTTATAAATATAACACGTACTTATATTCGATAGTCTATTCTTATGATTGATCATTGATGCGATCATAGTCCACAAATTAAGATCTGCAATGAATATATAAATAGCCTCCTCTGCGTTGATGTTCAATAAAATGCCTAGATAGATACTTATACCTACCTATATACCTATGAATATTACGTCCAAAATCCAAAATCTAAAGTAGTATTTCAGATAAGTACCAGTGGACACCTATGATATAATTTGAAGAAAGTGTAACTCGATTTCTTCATCCCAAAAATCATGAGTCTGTTATTAATTATTATGTATGTGCTATTGTGAATGACGGAATCGCAGTGTACCTATCTGCCGCACACTCGCATTGAAAGAGTTGCGGAATTTCTTCGAAAGAGTCACCGCGGCCCTGGAACGCAAAGGGCATTTGGAGGAACACGGGTGGGTTTTTGGTCAATAAGAGTCTGTCACTTTCTTCCGCTCCGCCCAGAGCGAAAGAAATCTTTTTTTTTTCTTTAAAAAGTTGCCCCACACTAGGAATTTCTCCTGTATCGTGAGGTGCGTTTACAAACATTATAGGAACTCACATACCCAAACAGCCAGACCCGGAACAACTATCTGTAGGCCATACTAATATTTGTTCCGTGCGGGAATCAAACCCGCGACACGCAGCGCAGCAGTCATTCGCTCAACCACTGCGCTAACCGTGTCGTCATTATTTTTGATTTCCCATCCTTAAAAGAATGTCGCAGCTAACTAGCTTAATCAGCAGTTTTATTAAAAGCCTAGACTTGTCATTGAACTGCGCTGTTTAATCAGCAACATAAGTGACATAAGCAAGTCATTAAACGATATTAAACCAACGACTAGACACTTAGGTCGCTGATTAATCGGCGCAGTTAAATGAAAAGGCTAGGCGTAGGCCGTTAATCAAACGGCTGATAAGGCTAGTTGGACTTAGTTGACTGCGACATATCCCCACAGATCGTGCAACACCACTTGGGTGTCAACTCGATCAAATGGTAACCCATTCATTCGATTACCTTAATCAATCCAAAATGTAACATCATCCAAGAAAAAAAAAACTTTTTACATAAAAATAAAACTGACTTTGAAACAAAAAACACTACAAAGTATAAAATAAATTTAATTTCGGAAGAATTTTTTGTAAAAAGTTTTTTACTTTTCACTTTTTAGTGGTTAGCTTTAACTAAACCCAAGGCAAAAAGAATCATGTCTTACATTACTCTACATTAGCTGGGCTCATCGCCGTAAGGTTGCCTGCTTATCGGTCTTCTACAGATTGTACTTCGGTGAGTGTGCCCAAGAACTCCACGACCTCATCCCACCGGCCCCCTTCTACCATCGGACATCCAGACGCACTGCATCTTACCATCCCTACCTTGTAGCTATTCCACCAATTCGCACTAAGCGTTTTCAAACGTCTTTTATAATGCGCACAGCAAAGGAGTGGAACTCTCTGCCTGCGTCTGTGTTTCCAAAAGCTTACAACCCTAATCTCTTCAAAGTTAGAGTGAACAGGCTCCTTCTGGGTAAGCTCGCTTCATCGTAGACTTTGTCTCTGACATCTCTGACATTGACTAGAGTCAAGAGCAAACCCATCACTAATAAAAAAAATAAAAAAAACATCAAAATCGGTTCATAAACCCCTAAACCGTGGTTGACTTGTACGCATCTGCGTACCCCTTCACAGCGTACCGGAGTGATGTTATGTTATGAACTGTGTAAACAATAAACAGACATGCGATTTCAGCAATCCCGGTTTGCTATCATTTATTGATGAGTTCCGTTACCTATCTCCGAAGTTCTTCATCAGATCTTCAACGAATTGAAATGGAACCAGTCCGGGAAGATACTCTTCCAAACAAAAGAAGAATCACCCATCAAAATCGGTTGACAATTGGCGAAAATATCGCTGAAAAAACATAAAAAAAACAGTCGAGTTGAGAACACCTCCTTTTTTGGAAGTCGGTTAAAAAACCTTTTCAAACTCAACGAAGCGGTAAGCCAATCATTACGGTAATTAAGCCTCTGAATGGGTTGCCTTAATCATTTTGGTAACCCAATTAATTGATAGGGTTTTATAATAAGTAGCATGTAACATCTTGTTTAGGTAGGTCTTCTTCTTTCTTGACTGACTCCGTCGCTATTTCGACGTCTTTCAAAGTCTATCAAAGTTCAACGCTCTGGTTTTTCATTCACTCTTGCTCGTGAATCGTACATAACTTCCTGGAACCTGGTGACAACCACCAAATCATCTAAGTTAGTCGCGTAGTCGTAGTTACCGTCTTAGTAGGCTAGTTCGAGCAGCGCAGTTTAATTTTACCAAAACATAATGGAATTATTGTAGGATTCATTAATTAAACACCTTGGTGCCTAAATCAATGTCAGTAAAACAATCAGTGGGAAAACCATGAACATTATTATATTATTTATTTATTTATTACCTAATGCACCGAGCACCATCATTGCGCCATTGACTATTTTGGTAAGTACCAACACACGTAGGTATCTAAGTGGTTTGTAAACCGCAACCACCGCAATATCTAATATTCACGGAAAAGGGAAGATGCAAATACATAATTAGGCTGTTTGTGTATGTGACTTTATGTTTGTAAACGCACCCACGATACAGGACAAATACCTAGTGAAGGGCAACGTTAAAAAAAAATGTAAAATTTGTAATTAAAATGATAAAAAAATTAATTGACTTTGTCAAAAAACCCGACCGCTAGAAACAACTAAAAAGTTCCAAACAAGTCGCTTTTCAAGCAGTCTGATGCAGTTCAATCACAGATCTGAGGGCTTTTTTTGATCGGGTTTTTTGACAATGTCAATTTTTTTTATTTTCTACATTTTAGTTACGTTTTAGGAATCGTCTGCTCGTGCCCTTTATTTTGATAAGTACCCCACTTGATAGGTTTTGAGCAAAAACAAAAAACGTATCCCCCCTTTTTTTGCGGGCGCCATTTTGAAAATTTACACAGCCGTTATTTCAAAATCCGTCCAGGCGTTTGGGCTGTAGAGCGTGGCAAAGAAATGGACATACATACAAACATATATACATACATACATACGCTCGAAAACCATTACCCTCCTTCTGACGCAGTTGGGTAAAAAGTATAAAAGAAGGGCCACTGCAACGTTTTTATTTTGGTTTTATGTACATTGATTTTTAACAATAATTACGAATTAAAATAACGTGGAACGGGACGTATAAGAACAACAATCAGCGTCAGTGACGACCAGTGACGACACAACTGTTATGACAACGAAAATGAAGTTCTGACGTTACTTTGAGTTATGACAGTTCATGACCAGTGACAGACAGGAGTGACTCAACGTCCGTTTTCGCGCGAAAAGTTTTAAACCGAAGCTTTGATAATAAACTGAATCGCATTCATTTTTTAATTTATCGGTCTATTTTACATGGAATTCTTCAAAATAAAAGCAAATTAAAAATATTGTTGATGTTTGAACACAATAGGAATGCCCAAATCAATAAAAATATGAAAAACATTTAAAAGTAGATGGACACCATTCATAATGATTCATCGAAATGGTTCTTGTTTTGAGTGACATTTTGCATTAATCGTGTCTTTGATAGATATTAGTCACCTAATCTAGGCATGGAAAAAAGGCTTGTCATAGAAAATAACCAGAGTGTGGTGTGAGACGCCCTTCGGCACGATGGGTCGATGATTTGAAGAAGGTGGCTGGCAGCGGATGTTTGCGAACTTCTCAAGACCGGGATGGTTGGCGCTCTTTGGGCGAGGCTTAACTTCAGCAGTGGTCGGCAATTGGCTGACATCATGATGATAACTAGGAGATCCTAAGAGTACAAACCTACACATCTACAGATCAAATTATTCTCTCCTATTCAAACCTAATCTAATCATCATCCAAGGACACAAGGTCATGAGAACACTATAAGTAATGATATCCACTTAAATCGAATTAACGTTCAGCCTTTATAGCTACTGAATCACGCTCGCTCTGAGCTAGTTGTCGCACTATTTGCTTCTAATCATAAAACACCGTTCGCTCAAACAATTATAGAGAAGAGTCCAAGTGATTTTTATATGCTAATAGAACACCCAAATTGTTAACTAACCCTAGCATTCCTTGTTAGTTTTAGGTCCCTATCATCCGGTGCATCACAATAATATAAGTCCTAGCAGCAGTCTTGGACCCTAGGAGAAATATTGCAATCGCTGCGCCGGAAACATGTAGGTGTCTGGTCAGATTTGTCCCAGTGTGCATTATTACGGAGGTAAGTCGATGAGATGACGTGTGCCAGCCAGCAGCGAGCCACAAATAAGAGCTATTCAGCTGATTAGTCGAGAGCATGACCGGCAAGTGCTCTGATTGGCAGCCATTCGTACATTTCGGGTACTGCCGCGCTGCGCAGGGTCCCAGAGGTTGTGAACATTGATGCACATTAGCTTTATTCGTGTGATTTGATTTTTAAAAAGCTGTGTTGTTTGGCTTGGGATTGGAAAGTTGAAGGCTGCTTATACCGAACATGAAAGTTAATTTTAGGGCCTGTGCACACCACGTTTTTTAAACGCGCCATTGACGCACGTTTGTAGCGATATAGACGCGATACGCACGCGAGTCAGACGCAGCCTATAGACTTTCTGTAGGATAAAAGCGCGCCGTTGGCGTCGCGCACGTTTCTAAAACGCGCGTCAACGGCGCGTTTAAAAAACGTGATGTGCACAGGCCCTTAGATGTGCATTTTTGAATTGCAGAGAACAAACGTGTGTGGAAAAGGAAGAAGGAGGGCTAATTAGATTAGAATAGAATTTTTAAATATCTCTTCAAAAAAATGGTGATAGGTATGCTGTTTCAAAATGTTATATTATGTACGCTTCAGTGCAATGAGTAAGACCACAGCCAAAGCACAATGAGCTTTTCACCTTTTCATACATGGAACTCAAACATATTAGTCTACTAACTACTCAGTAGACTAACAGATTTCAGTTTCAAATAAATAAATAAATATTTCTTCACAATTCATACGACGATAGACTTGATAATGGGTTCTAAAGTTCACATAGTACTAAATGTACGTTATTAGATGCTTATAGGTAGACCAAATATTTATATTGTTGAATGTAAGAGCGGATTGTCGAGCCCTGCGGTCACCGCTTATGTCCGCGACAGTACACTTGGCTCTTGCTTGGCTCATATCACGGACGATGTAGCATGCGTACAATGTGCCACCTTGCTAGTGTTTTTTGTTTATTTGACTACTTACTTTGTGATGTGAGAAAGTTCATGATTTTTGACGTCCTATGAGATAATTAGTGTTTTATAGAAGACTTTTGCGCTGAATTCAACGCAACACGTCCCATGTCGGCGGGTATCGTTAATTTTTTACCCCCGTCACTTGAAGGGTAAGTTTGTGTTTCATAAATAAATACATAAGTAATAAGTACTTTAAAATATTTACCAGTTTCGTCCCTATAGGTACATAGGTTATGTTAATAAAACAATGTCAAAAATTATGCGTTTGCTGCTGGCGCGTTCGTTATGCTAAACTATAATAATACTTTTCTACCATTTAACTATATTATTTGCAACTTATGATCTTTTTTGCATTATTTTTATATATAATTTAATACCTACCTTTAATTATAATCTGAATCTGGGAAACGGCTCCAACAATTTTAATGAAATTTTGTATGCGGGGGGGTTTCGGGGGCGATAAATCGATCTAGCTGGGTTTCAAACGCCTTTTTATTCGTTTTTTTAAATAAAAACTATCGGTCATCCAGGTACTAGTTTTTAATGCTATCTACGAAGTGTCACTTCTTTATTATTCTATTATAAAGTAGAATATAATAGCAAAACGTCATTTGGCCTTTACAGCCGACAATACATTTTATTGTTGTACAAAAGAGCACTAGTTTTATTTCACACAATGAATTGAATGGTGTTATGTCGTATACAGGCCCAATGAGGAGGGACCTCGTATCCTGCAAAATATGACAAACCAAAGGGTACCTTACTTCGTAAAATCTATATTTAGCATACATTGTCCCGCCAAAATCGATGTTGGTTTGGAAATAAACTAGCGCTGGAAAGAGCACTTACTGTATTATACCGTAGGTACCAGCCGTCTAGTGTATATTATGTTGTATAAGTTCTGTCTAAGTAGTAAGATACTTTATCTTGTCTATAGCCTACATTCGAGCTTTAATTTGTTTACAAAAATATTTTTGCTGCCTTACCTACCTCTTTAGCACTCACACGACTGCGCGAAATTAAATATACCTAGGTCAGTGGTCCGTTATAGGCCCTTCAGTCTAGCATCTCTAGCGGTCGGATTAGTTTATGTTCAACTGCCGAGAGGCTGTGATGAGTGAGATGACTGTGATGACACACAGATTACAAATTCTTTTCCTTACCGTGTGTGGCCGGGAGTCTTATTAATTAACCTGGCAGATCAGCGGTGGATTGTGTTTCTGTGGCTGTGTTAATAAGAAACATCTACAGTTGTATTCAGAAAAATCTTTGAACTGTTATGCATTTGTTTAGGTAGGTATGATTGGCAAAATAGTCTACTTATCTATGGCTATTATACAGCTCTTGCTAGCACGAGTTTTTAAACAAAAATGGGTATTAGCAACTCACTCGGAGTTTATAAGATAACTCTGGCTGGTGAAAATGGGCCTAAAGAATTTGAACTAAGAAAATGAGGTTTCTAAAATTTCTGAGGGATTATGAATGAAACTGTTTATTGACAGATTTTCATAGACAAGGTAGGTACCTACCTATTCAAAGAGTTGCGAATAAATCACAAAGTGTGTTACAAAAGTGAAACAATAACGGGTAGAGGAAAATAATTATGTCAGATTTTATAGCATACTACCCACATGACGTAGATTTTTCCCGATAAACTACTGTTTATTCACGCTAAGATACGCTTATTTCATAAAGTAGAATGTATTGGTTTTCTTAGAGATTACATTGACGTTTGAATCTGCGTAGTTTTATGAGGTACTTACATGCCGTTTGTGTGGAAATGTTCGATAACTTGTATAAAGGCGTAACGTTTAGTTCAGTGATTTAGTTTCATGATTTTTATAAGTGTGAGCGGTTTCGTGGTGTTTAAATAATATAATACAGTGCAAAAAGTGAGACGAAACGGTATAAGAAATGGGACGACTACTCAGACGGTATTTATCGAACTATTTGATCGAGTTTTCTTTTCACTAATGAGTGAATTTTAAAGAAAACTTTTGTATACGTACTTCTATTGATGTTATGTTTTGTGAAGTGGTGTGGAATTCGGTTGATGCTTGTAATTTTTGATCGTCTAAATTAATGTCACTTAATGTGAATGAATGAGTTTGGTGTTTGATATACCTAGATGTCCCAAACATAACATATGGCAGAGTTATTAAATTACCTAATAGCTATTAAGTAAGGCATAAAAGGAAATAAATAGGTAGGAGACCGAAAACGTTTACGATTTTTCTTAATAAATAACTAGCTTCTGCGCGCAGGTTTCGCCCGCGTGAAAGTCAGAAATTATCCCAAAGGAATATAGGTACTCGTGGGATAAAACGTAGCGTATGCACTATTCCAGACTATGTTTATCTCGTTGCCAAATTTCATCAAACAAACATCCATTCAAACCTTCGCATAATAATTATATTTTTACGAGTAGGTACCTATCTGGTTGCGCGAAAAGCTAAACTATTAAATGATGAAAGACATAGTAGCCTGTATGAAGCGCAACAATAGTAATTGATTCACTATTTACTCTCCCTGATTGATGCAGATGAACTGCCAACATCTATTTATATCAGAAAACTAGTGTCAATTTAGGTCAACGTATGATTGAATACCTTTCATATACTTCAATACAATACACGTGAACGGGGTCGGTTGTTACACTGGTCTGTTTCTGCTCCATTGTTAAGAGCGTGTACGCTGCATTTTATACAAATTTTCAAGTCCTTATTTTTCGAAATTAATGAACCGATTATAATTAATCTTCTTATGCATAAGGTATGGTAAGGTAAGGTACCTACGTATCCTGATCCTGATCAGGATACATACCTGGTCTAAAAGTTAACAGCAAACGTTTCCCAACATTAAAAAACATTAACGAAATCCCTCGATATTTTGTTTAAGAATCAAATTACGATTATTTTATACGTAATCATCGTAAAATAAGCAGATCAACAGAGTAAGCACTTCGTGTATTTGATACAAGTTTTCGTTTCCAGCACCCGCAAAGCAGAGATGCGACGCAAACATCGCGGCGCTTTTCGCATGGAGTCAGTCCCAGAAACGGGAGGGTTGTTCAAAATGTCGCACATTGGAGACGGGTAAGTTACAACATTTATTCAAACCTAGCTTCTGCCAGCGGCTTCGCCCGCCTGAATATCGAAAATCATCCCAAGGGAACATACCCCCGGGATACAAAGTCTGGAAAAGTAATACATCTCTGTGCCAAAATTCATTCAGATTCCATCCAGCCGTCCATCTCAACTTTCGCATTTATAATAGTAAGAAAATAAACTCAACTAACAACAAACTTAAACAAAAACTTCGTCCTCAGCGCTGTCAGCTGGTAATGTGCCCAGGAGACTGGTGGCATTGCCTCGTTGTGTGTTACACTACAGCTTTTGCCCGCGACTTCGTTCGGCTATCATATACCAAAATAATTTTCCAAATCCGACTTTAGCTCGCGTTCAAACAAACAAACTATTCAGCTTTATTATATTAGTATAGATAGTTAATAGTATAGATTTTGACGTACAATATCTACATTTTGCACACAAGTGGATGACACTGCTGCATGGGAGTGTTCCTCAATTACCCTAGGCTGAAAAATACTTAGATAATCGTTTTTCCAAATTATCCTTTTCGTGTTTAAGATCAGATTCCCTCGAAAAATTGAAACGCATCGCATTTATTTGGTAGGTGAGGTCTCAGTTTACAGATCACACGCGAGTTTTTATTTGTTTTAATATGACACATCACGGTATTATTTCTGTTTTATTTTTCCATCTATGTACCTACTAATCCAATCCATTGCCAAATTCCTAATACACCAAGTAGCCAAAATAACTTAAATCACATGGCCATGGCCATGGCCATATTCTCGCGCCCTGTCCACCATTTTCACAATGTTATTTAGTATTAGCATTGAAAATGGTGGCAAGTGCGCGAGAAGCTCGCTTCTCTGTAGAGTTTCGCTGTAATAGAGTTGTCACAGTATTACAGCAAAACGATACAAATCTAGGCGCCTATCAAGTTAGTCCGGTCAAAATAGATTAGACATTCAAGGTATTATTCGGATTAACCGCTCGAGCATTGCCGGCACACCGCGCACCGGTGTGTGCCGCGAATTTATCGCGAATTTAATGTTTATTTACTATTACGTAAGATTTATTTTTTATTTGGGAAGGACACTATAAGTCGGATTTTCTAAATATCAATATGTCATACGTAATGAATTCATTCGTTCGTGACCCATTCGAAAAGTATTAATAAACTTTCCAGAGAGGAGTAGATTTCTCATCACTAGCAGTTTATCATTGTAAGGCAAACAAAATAAATCTTATAACTTTCGCTAACTCAATAATAACCCAATATGGGTATGGTTTTCGGGGGCAAAATCGCAAATCAGCTCAAGTATAACCCATTTCATGGAACGCACTCAATTACCAGTCAGCCTATAATTTATGCGGCATACTCGAGCATATTCTAATTACGAAGAAGAAAAAATCAAAAATTGTGAATCCCAATATGGGCCGGTGGCCGGTAGCCGGATTTAGCGGCCGGGACCACCGGCTTAGACGTGCCTTCCGAAGCACGGAATCATCTTTTTATCAGACAATCAGGTGATTCAAGCCTGCAATGTCCTAGCCAAACTGGAAACAATTTTACAAAGTATGATTCCCGTGGGAATCGAACCCACGACCACCAGGTCACAAGGCAAACGCCTAAACCACTCTATGGGCCGGTGGCCGGTAGCCGGTAGCCGGTGGTCCCGACCGCCATTTAGCGGCCGGGACCACCGGCTTATACGTGCCTTCCGAAGCACAGAATCATCTTTTTATCAGACAGTCAGGTGCTTCAAGCCTGCAATGTCCTAGCCAAACTGGAAACAATTTTACACAGTATATAATTCCCGTGGGAATCGAACCCACGACCAGGTCACAAGGCAAACGCCTAAACCACTCGACCACGGAGGCAGTTAATATTAATTTATAATAATAGTTATAAATAAAACATAATTATGGTTTGGCTGAAAAACGCAAAAAACCCATTTTTGCGAACTTTAACCTTGAATATTTTTCTAGCATTTGGGGATCGATGGGGACTTTTCTCATTCCATATTGGTGTTCCCAACATCCATACCAATTTTAAGCTCAATGCGAATTATTGTAACCTTATCCCAATTAAATGACCTAACTTGAACAGACTAGGTCGTCCATTGATTTTATGTTATTTTTAAACGGAATATTGAGGTCAGTGGGTGACCAAAATTAGTTTGGCTGAAGGTCTCACTATTTCCGTTTATATTCGCTTGCACTCATTAAATATGCAAACTAAGGTTTCTATTTCGAATAAAGTTACGTTTGCACGTTTGAAACACAAATTGACTGTAATGAAGTGTCGTTAATAGTATCTACTAAGTAGCTCAAAGTTTTTTTATAAACGAGACCCTATACGGACCCCATTTCTAACAAGTATAACTATTTTAGATTTTTTTATTCAAATTTTCCTGTGAGCTGTTTAACAACTTACTGATTAGCAGATTCAAAATTCAAATTCTCTATAGATTTGAACGACTAATCAGTTAACAGTTTGACATTATGTAATCGATTTTAATCAATAAGTTACTTATTTTAACTTAGAAAAGATTTTCCATGTGATATCAGACACGCATTATGATGAATCGCTAGGTAATAAAATCTGTACGAATGACTCAAAATTGCGACTTGGTCGGTCAACACCCTCAATAAACATAAATACGAATCGTGTTTTTTTCAAAATTCGCGATCTCTTATTGTTTGGTCTAATATCATCAATCGTCATGACCTATAAACCCGTAGGTACCATTCATTCATCCATTATTATCTCGTTGAATTTATACTTGGCCTGGTCTTCAGACCTTAACCTGTCATTCCTAATAACGGGCAATTCGCTGGATCCTTTCATCCTTTGCATAAGGTAGGTCAGGGTCTACATAACGAGCAGTTCGGAGCCCATAGGCGCATTCATATAATGGGCCGTTTTATTATTGAAACAAGCTAAAGACGGTTGCAAACAGTTACATTTATTAAAAAATAAATCGAACCATATTTACAATTGTTTTAAATACTGAATACCTAGTAGATTCATAATCAAATTTTGTATATAGAATTTGAATTTAGAATCTGCTAATCAGTTTTATTCAATACGGGTAATTTTTTAAAAAAAGGTCATATTAACAGCTAAGCGAAGTCAGATAAGGCTCGCAGATGAGGTAGTTTGTCAGACGTGCGAGCAGACCGTAATAGTTATTTTATGATATTACCTAGTGCGGTAAGTTGGTTTAAAAACGAGTAGACGAAGTCGAGAGCTTACCAGAGTCACGAGTTTGTAAATACCAATTTCCCCATGAGTGTCATATTAACGTTTTTCAACACATTTACGAGAAAACAGTTAATTATGTAATGAAACAAACTTTTTATTTTTAGATATCAGTCGGAAAGTCGCAACAATTTTTGATGTTTCTAAATGAAAATGGCGCGAATTTGTAAATAGCGCCATATGCACGTGGTGTAAATTACTTAGAACAAAATTTTTCGTCTCATTTTACTTTAGTATTAAAGTAAGACAAACGTATTGAGCAAAAGTGCTTCCAAGGAGATTCGATCATTCAGCTTATTTATTCTCGTAATGTGAAACCCCTTGGTGGAATTCATATATATTTATTAAGGAAATTTAAAAAAAAACCGTAACGGATACGCACGGTGCTATACAACGGAGTATGCGGTAAAATAGGTACTTAGGTAAAAGTATCTATTTTACCGCATATTCCATTTTGTCGTGTGTAATTTTTAACTTTCGACCAATTTTGCATACATTGTCCGAAAGTTTCTTCGGACAGGCTTCGTAAATGCATTTTTTGAGCAAATGTGTTGAAAATAATACACTTCTGGACACATCTATTGGCCCACCTTGTATTTTCAGTTTCGTTTGGTCCTAGCTAAAATTTTATATTAGGTCGAGCAAAAAGTTTTTATGCAGTTTTGAACCTGGCACATTCACAATTTCATTCAATAGTCTTTTTTTGAATTTCGAACACAGAATTTAAAGAAACAAAAGACAATTTGGAGCCTGTTTGTTGATATCAAACAATCGAATACTAAGAAAACTTGGTTTTATTGGTTTACTTGGATTTAATTCTTGAAAAAGTGATTGATATCTTTGGTTTTGCAACAAACATTACTTATTCTTAACATTAAGGTGAGGTTCTATCAATAATCTATGGATACTTCACCTGAAGTCGCCGCCCAAGCTGTGGCACTTATTCAGGCCGGACACAGCCAAAGAAACGTGAGTGCTCAACTTAATTTAAGTCGATCTGCGGTCCGAAATGTTTATCGGAGGTACCTAGAGACTGGCGGCTTTGTTCGTCGCCAAGGAAGGCCACGATCTCGGGTCACAACTGAAAGGCAGGATCGATTCATCGTGACGACCAGCTTGAGAAATCGTCACCTTAACTCCATTGAGATACAAAACCAACTTCGCGACTTCCACGGAGTATCTGTGAGCGCTCGAACTGTTCGGAGAAGGTTACAAGAACGCGATATGGTACCACACAAGCCAGCTAATGGGCCCAAACTAACGCGAGCCCACCGAACAGCGCGCCTTCATTTCGCACGCAGTCATTTAAATTGGACACAGCAAGATTGGAGCCGTGTACTCTTTTCTGATGAGTCTAAAATTGTGTTACATGGCAATGATGGAAGGAAGGAGGTCTACCGACGTAAGGGAGAGCGTTTCGCACAATGCTGCTTTGAAGAGAGGGTTGCTTATGGCGGTGGCTCATGGACTGTCTGGGGCGGTATATCCGCGAGCGGCAAAACTCAACTTGAGGTTGTTACAGGACCACGGCTGCCAACATTAAATGCTGAAAGGTACATTCGTGAGTGCTTAGAACCTCACGTGATACCATACGCGGACTATGTGGGCCCAAATTTCCTTTTTATGCATGATAATGCAAGAGCCCATGCGGCCGGCATCGTCAGGGAATATCTTCGGGATGTGAACATCACAGTTATGGACTGGCCAGCCAGAAGCCCAGACATGAACCCCATTGAGCACATGTGGGACGAGCTAAAAAGACGTGTTAGGGCTCGTGAGCCAGTTGCCCAGACGATGCAGGAGTTGAAAACTGCCATAGAAGAGGAATGGGAGATGATCCCTCAAAATTTCATAGAACGGTTGATAAACTCTATGCCTAATCGTATGAGAGCTGTGGTAGATGCCCATGGAGGCAACACGCGTTATTAAATTAAACCTTTATTTGATAAAACATTTTTTTTATTCAATAATCAATTGCCTTTAACAAGGCGCATATCCGACTTGTTAGGCGTAGCTCCATGTCGTATAGTATTCTGAATTCAAATTTAAAACAATACGATCGAAAAAGATGGTAAAATGTATCAGGTTTAAAACTGCATCAACAGTTTTTGTTCAATCTAGCAATCATATTTCGGAAGGGGCCATCGAAACCTAAACTCTAAGGTGGGCCAATAGATGTGTCCAGAAGTGTATTATAAACGGAGATTTTTAAATTCGTTACGAATAATTACTTTGTTTAGTCTTGGTCTGCAAGCGGTAAAGCTTAGTTCACCGAATGACTGTACTATCTCTAAAGGATGTGGTAGTAGGTAGATAACTCCTCGAAAAAACTTATTGCAAAATACTCATAGGAATTTGTTTGGATTTCTTTTCAACTGTAAACTAGCTATCTACCAGCATAGCAGAAGCAGATTAAAACCAAAACTTTTTGAACGGACACAAAATTTAATCAGACTTTCGCAGACCACTGCTGGTCAAAAGCCGGACAAATAAGTTAACAATAACTTTTTACCTTAATGATGAAATGCCTGACTGCCATCTTGGACCTCTGTTTTTCTCCCAGCGACTCCTGATGGTAGTAACCGATCAAGACCTGTCGGTTTAATGAATGATTTCCCCAGTCAGAAACCCTTTTTATATCGCGAATTATCTTAATCCGTTCCAACTGTCCAAGTGTTTTAATTAAAGCGTCCAGGTAAAGCTTTGTAGTGAGAATAGTATGGACATAGTATAAATGGTACCTACCTATGGATTATTTTTGGAAAACATGACAAATAATATTGAGAAAATTAGACTGAATTTACTTAATAGCCCCTAAATGAATCGATCTGCGGTCACCTCGATCTTAGTTCACCAAATTGTTGACACATTGACCAAAAGTGACGGTTCTGTGTACATCATATTTTTTTTTTGGCGTACGTTATATGTCGAATACCTATTCGTCGTTTAGCTCTGTCTCCTTGCCGTCAAATCATATTTTTTATTTCTCAGTTAGATTTTTCCGGAAGAGTGAAAAATCGATCATGTATGATGAAATAATATTTGAAATACCTTGCCGAATCATTTAAATGCTTCACAAAACTTGCGGTTTATAAAGAAAATTGCTAGTTTGCGTTGTAAATGACAACCCTTCAAGCGCTACTTACGGTGCAGCACTCCGTAGCAGTTCTTATTTATCTGTATTTATATAATTTAGAACGTTATTTTATTATATTGTGGTTCCGGTTTGAAAATAATGTTCCAAGTCAGTTTGAAGGACCTCCACTCGACTCAGTCACAGTCACCATTACAACGGAAAAAATCTCTCAATTAGTGACAATAAATAACTCAATTTGGTGTGAGTCGAGTTGGAATATGGAGGTACCTACCCGTGCCGTCCTACAAAAAAAACCCTTATTTTCCAAACAAGTAATAATTCTGACCCATCCACATGTTCCGAATGTCAACGAAAAATTTAATTTTCTATATTAGTTGCCAGTTTTAACAACAGAGAGATTAACACAGAGATAACACCGAGATACTCTCTGATTATTCCCGACAAAGGACAATCATACTAAAATGTCAGCCTCTGATAATAACTCGATCCGCGTCATTAACTAAATCAAACAAAATAACTGTTATTTACGTAGATAGTCGGACTTTCAGGGAGTTAAATGTTTCCTTTTCTTAGAATTTTTCATTATGATAATGGAAAAAGTATCAATGGTGAGACTGTTTTGGAAAGATTCAGTTTAAATGCTTCCATTGGCAGGTCCATTAGAAGCATTTGAAATGAATCTGTTTGTTAGATCTTTTTGTTAAGCTTTTTGGGGATTGCTTTAGATACTTATGTTTTATGGGAGTTTCATTGACATAATCCGTGAGTAGGTAGGTCTTTACAGCGGCTGAAAAGGTCTTTGAACTTTAATGTCGATTATCGACTCAATTATGTAAATCGTGTAAATCCCTAATTACGATACACGTAAGAGCCTATAATCATGCACGATTGTCAATACAAATCTGTTCCCATGAATTAATCTACTTTGCCCCAATAGCCGCCCAACTAGTGGGGCAGAATAATTAGGCCGCATTTTTGGAGTTTTCTCTTGCCCACTAATTGATTGATTTTAATGGAGCAGAATTCACTCGCATGAAGCCTTAGTATATTTTGCCCCAAGTAAAGTGTCTATGACTTTTTTAATTTATTGGCCTTTTTAACCACTTGAGAAACAAGGTAGGTAAGTACTTACATAATAACAATATGTAGGTACTTATTACCTTTGAGAATGCACTTTTCATATCACAATTTGGATTGTCGTTTGTTTCCATGAAACTCATATCATCATCTAGAAGTTCTCAGTTTTTCATATCATCGCTTGATATCACTGCTTTAGGGGCCGATATTTTGAATCCTTTCTCGCGTTCGTAAGCGAGACGGAAGGTGATCGGGTTCTGGATTCGTTTCCCAGGACTGGCAAAAATTGTTATTATGAGAGTGTTGGACCACAGAGTGTATCTGACACCGGAAAATTGCAGACTCTGTACGTAATAAATCTTTATTAAATTATAATTTCTCGATATATTATGAAAATATCATTTGGTAGGTATACAATAAATAAGTACCTACCATCATCATCCGAATTCAATAGTACCTATCCAATAAGTATATCCGAAAAATAGTTTACAATTTCACACCATATTTAAATATTTTACAATCTTACGGCGTTTGCAATTTTCTGGTGACATATCTATGGTCACCTACGCACAAGCTTGTGCACATCCCGCGCCGACGGCTAGTCTCCGTTGAGACTGGCTGCCATGGGCGAAATCGGGCAGGGGAACTATTATTAGGTACTCAATAACGCAATGTTATACTTATGGGGACTGTTGCGAAAAATTTATCTAGGTACACACAGCGGTTTAGTCTGAACCATCAATGAATTTTGGTTTAAATAAGTAAGTATGTTCTTAAACGCAAAACCTGGATATAAGTACATATACCTATAATGCTAGTCGTTTGTTTTTTTTTGAAATAGTAATGTTACAAGTTAAATGTCTCGTTTGCAGAAACATGCCGGGCGACATTATTTCTCCTGGGGCACAAGGAGTCTATAAACAGGTATGTCTTTCACTAATAATTCTCCTTTCTATAGAGTAGGTTTACAATATCCATCCCCATTTTATTCTTCATTTTTAGAATGTAGGACTCTATGGCCTCATTTACGGAGACGCGGGGCGTCGCGCGTCGCGTGGTGCGTTCAGCGACACGGCCCGCGCAAAATTCAAAGATATGGCGTTGTAGAGAGCCTTTACGGAGAAGCGATATTACACGCGTTTGCTTGAGATGCAGGCGGAGCCCGCGGATGGCAACGCCGCGTTGCACGCAACACGCGATGCCCGCGTCTCCGTAAACGAGGCCTATGAGAATTTCTACGTAGTAGAAATTCTAGATGTTTCAGTTATTAAGTCTTTTAGGCCCAATGTGCCCGCTTGAAGGCGGAGAACATTCATGAGGAGGAAAATGGGATGCGTACCTGTGTCGGCAATGTCAGTAGCTTGCACAAAAGTATGAAAGACAACTTTGTGAAAACATGAATAGATATTTCAGAAAGGCACGCAAGCTACATGTAGAATTAAATGCACCTAGACCTAATGGTGGCTCGGACGGAACACTCCGCAAGTCGCTGCGCAGTAGCATTTTCGTGTGGCGGCTGATATAAGTAAGGGGTGGGGGGTGGGGTACTGCGCAGCGAAAAGATCAGTCTAAACTTTCCTTTGAAAAGATCAAGGTCGTATCACTTGTCTCGTGACCTAGATGCGAATCTGGAATACTATTTTAGGAGCGCGTTTTCACACCAAATTTTCTGTAACACTAGGCGCCACCTCAGGTAAGTATAATAAAAGCGGACCTCAAACTGGACATTTATGGTTTGGGGATGGGGATTTCGCCTCGCGGAAAAAATACGTTCTTGTGTTGTGCACGCTGACTTCACATGCAACGTTCCTGTTTTCTGCTTAGTATCTATGAATGTCCTACAATTTACTGGATTACCTACTTGTGTCGACAAACGGGGAACTACCGAACTACCCTAGATAACTCTAGTGACTTCATAAACATTACCCTCCCTTAGAGGTAAGGAACTATTAGTTAATCTGTGCTTAGGGCTTCGATATAGTTAAGTAGTTGTAAATAATATTCAATATTCTGAAGACAAAATTTTCAGAAAATCATTCGATTTTTATTCGCACTTTTAAATTATTAGTATGTACCTAATGGTCTATTCTTTAGAGAAAACCGGCGAAGCCGGAGTTACCATATGAATTTATTTCGACGAATTTAAACTTACTTTCCGTAGCAGGTATGATAAAAAATATAGGTTTGTTTGAGTACTAAATCAGACATTATTAATGTCTTGTCTCTTTACCTTTGAGTGAGAATATTTAGCTCTGGAGAACGCTTCAACGTTCCATTCATTTTATAATACTTAGATGTATTTCAACTTCAGTCTTAGTACATACGTTCGTACGTAGGTAGGTACCTAACAAGTGTACAGAGGGCCTTTATATGGATGGGAAATCATCAAATGACTTCTTCCGCTCTGAGTGGAGTGTCACACTCTTACTGACTAAAACCCATCCTCCTCATGCCCTTTGCGTTCCAGTTCCAGGGCCGTGGTGACTCTTTCGAACAAATTCCGCAAACCTGGCACTTGGCAGGTGCAAAGGACCTAGCTCGAATTTTTTGACGTGTGGTACCTATCTAACGTTATCAAAAATATAGAAAAAAGAAATGAGAGAATAAAATTTATTTTCTAATATGAAAATAGTAGCTGGTACCTACTTACCTTTCCAATTCAAATAAATTTATGTGCGAAACGAGTATTATAATAAATAGTCAAATTTTACGTTACGTTACTATCTATTACTTACGTCAAAAACATTCGTGCTAGGCCCTATGGTCGGTGGATGTAGTAGTAAATAAATCTTCTTATCAAGTTGACGAAGGAGGAACACTGCTAAATGAAACTTATATGGCACCATAAATCAGGCATCTAACTAAGATCTTAACTCCAAAGGATGCCTGAGAAATAGAAAGGTGCCACCCATCCGAAACATATCTATATATATAAAAGAAAGTCGTGTTAGTTACACCACTTATAACTCAAGAACGGCAGAACAGATTTGGGTGAAAATTGGTAGGGAGTTAGCTAAGAACCAGGAGAAGGACATAGGATACCTACAATTAAAAAAAAAAAAATAGTTTACTATGTAGGGTAGGTGTAGGGTAGGTGTAGGGTAGGTGTAGGGTAGGTGTAGGGTAGGTGTAGGGTAGGTGTAGGGTAGGTGTAGGGTAGGTGTAGGGTAGGTGTAGGGTAGGTGTAGGGTAGGTGTAGGGTAGGTGTAGGGTAGGTGTAGGGTAGGTGTAGGGTAGGTGTAGGGTAGGTGTAGGGTAGGTGTAGGGTAGGTGTAGGGTAGGTGTAGGGTAGGTGTAGGGTAGGTGTGGGGTAGGTGTAGGGTAGGTGTGGGGTAGGTGTAGGGTAGGTGTGGGGTAGGTGTAGGGTAGGTGTAGGGTAGGTGTAGGGTAGGTGTAGGGTAGGTGTAGGGTAGGTGTAGGGTAGGTGTAGGGTAGGTGTAGGGTAGGTGTAGGGTAGGTGTAGGGTAGGTGTAGGGTAGGTGTAGGGTAGGTGTAGGGTAGGTGTAGGGTAGGTGTAGGGTAGGTGTAGGGTAGGTGTAGGGTAGGTGTAGGGTAGGTGTAGGGTAGGTGTAGGGTAGGTGTAGGGTAGGTGTAGGGTAGGTGTAGGGTAGGTGTAGGGTAGGTGTAGGGTAGGTGTAGGGTAGGTGTAGGGTAGGTGTAGGGTAGGTGTAGGGTAGGTGTAGGGTAGGTGTAGGGTAGGTGTAGGGTAGGTGTAGGGTAGGTGTAGGGTAGGTGTAGGGTAGGTGTAGGGTAGGCGTAGGGTAGAAGTAGGGTAGGTGTAGGGTAGGGGTAGGGTAGGTGTAGGGTAGGTAGGTGTAGGGTAGGTGTAGGGTAGGTGTAGGGTAGGGTAGGGTAGGGGTAGGGTAGGGGTAGGGTAGGTGTAGGGTACACTCCAAAATGAATTATGTAGGCGGTACGAAGTTTGCCGGGTCAGCTAGTAATACATAAATAAAACAAGGCGCAGGTAAAGTGAGGTGGTGTAAGACTATCAGGGGGGTAAGACTATCACTTTTAAATATCTCGAAAAGTACCGCCTTATTTTTGACTTTACTAAGTCGATAAAACAGTACCTACTGATGAAAAGTACTCGACTCAAATCTCATGTGTCGCCTCTGACTGTCCATTTTGCCAACATAACGAATTGAAAATAACAGTTGTGAATAAAAACCACGTGGTTGGCATTCTCCGTTTTGTTTGAATTTTTGATGACAAAATGTTACATCGAGGAGTTTTGAACGTAAGTAGGATCATATTAATATTGTCTTTTAGGTTATCATATCATTTTAGCAGTAAACAAACGATTTCCTTTAGTATTTTACAAAATCAAAACATCTTATTATAGCTTAGTGGGGCAAAACGGACAGTTTGCCCGAGGTAAGACAATCGTATGTTAGTCTTTCTCCAAGTCAGTCGTAGTCATAATCAACCTTTTTCGTTGAGTGATTTTTTCTTTCCATACTACGTTGAATACACCGGTTCTCGTCCGATCACGATCGGGCGCGGTCAGTACTTGGATGGGTGATCGCCTGGGAACACCGCGTGACGTGGCTTTTTGGAGGCATGGGTAGCAGTCACCTCCTTCTGCGAAGCAGTAATGCTAGTGAGGACGGAGGCGGGCCGCGTGAGGGAGAGACAACCCTCACCTAAGCCGCCGCAACATAGGGAGACGCACCGGGCGTCGGGAGTCGCTGGGCGATTCCCGGCCAACGTAGGTGCGGGTTTGCGGACGGCGAGCGTTGGGTGGCTCGCCGTCCGATCAAAGCCAGGCCCTGGCCGACGCCACACGCGCCTCAAAGAGATGTCAGCATAGGAGTAGGGGTCCGTTAGGGTCAGAGCCTGCCAGGGTTGCGGATTTTGTTCGAAAGAGTTACCGCGGCCCTGGAACGCAAAAGGCACTAGGAGGAGCATGGACGGGTTTTAGTCAGTAAGAGTCTGACACTTCCTCCCGCTCCACCCAGAGCGGAAGGGGTCATTTGATGATTTCCCATCCTTAAAAAAAGGCATGTGTAATTTTGTGAAAGTTATAAAAATCATGTTTTTTGTATCAACAAAATGTAAATTGAACTTTACTATCATTTTAAGCAAGTTTGCGAATAGTCGTTTACTTGGCAAGAAGAAGTAAACCATAACCATTTTATTCGTTACAGATGGCACGAAATTATGTTTGAAATACAGAGGCAAAGCTCAGTCCTTCGTGAATCCTTCCCAAAACTGCTGTTTTTGAAGCACTCTAAGAAGGACCTTTTACCTCCTACGTTAGGCTGTTTCGAAAAAAACTATATAGGTACTTAAGTAGCTAGATATACCAAATAAGTACGGGTGTCTCAATTTTAGGTACCTACCTATATTTCATATACTTAACAAAATAAAAACCATATGTAAGTATAATAGGTACTAGGTACATAGATAGTATGTAAGTACTTAAAGATAGAGTTGCTTATCGTGCAACTTAAAAATATAAAATGTTGTCAATTCATCTATGTCCCAATCCCAATACCTATAGATAGTCCAGGCAAATTACGCCGAAAATTAGGCAATCTTTGAAATAATTCTCTGATTTAGAGTAGATATAGCCGCAGAGGCAGAGAAGTATGTCTCATTGTATCCCGCAAAAAGTTAAACCCCGTATAAAACATCTCATCATCATCATCATATCAGCCGAAAGACGTCCACTGCTGAACATAGGCCTCCCCCAAGTGTCGCCACAACAACCGGTCCTGTGTGTCTCGCATCCATCGGCTACCAGCGACCCTCACCACGTCATCGGTCCATCTTGTGGGAGGCCTTCCAACGCTGCGTCTTCTAGTACGCGGTCGCCACTCCGGAATATTTCGGCCCCATCAACCATCTGTTCTGCGAGTAATGTGCTCGCCCACTGCCACTTCAGTTTGGCGATCCTTTGGGCTATGTCAGTTACCTAGGTTCTCTTGCGGATATCATCATTCCTGATTTGATCACGCAAGGAAACTCAGCATTACCCTCTCCATTGCCCTTTGGGTGACTTTAAGCCTAAGCGACCACGTTTCGAGTTCATTGGTAATCACTGGCAACACGCACTGGTCATAGACTTTCGTCTTGAGACACTGTGGTATGTGAGACGAGAAGATACCACGCAACTCCCCGTACGCCACCCAGCCAAGTCGGATTCGACGGTGTCTCGAAGTTAGCCCTACCCAACTGGACCGTTTTTCCCAGGTAGACGTACTCGTCTACAACTTCAAGTGTAGAGTCTCCAATCTTGATTGGCGTGGGTACTACATGAGTGAACATGAGTATTTACAATGACCTTGGTTTTAATGTCCATGTTCATTTTAAGACCTCCTCTATCGGAGGCTCTACTGAGGTCATCGAGCATTATCCATGGTCTCATGAAGACTATATAGTCGGCAAATCGAAGGGAGTGGTACTCGTGTACTCGTCATTAACATTAATGTCTAGCCTTCACCAGTCCAAAACCTTGAAGACATCCTCCATTGCGGCCGTGAACAGTTTCGGAGAAATTACGTCTCCCTGCCTCAAACCCTGCTGCAGGAGAATAGGTTTCTGAAATCAGACAGACATGGTGGGGTTTTCGTACAAACACTTCAGCACCTCGATGTACAAATAGTCGATCTGGCACCGTTGGAGAGACTGCAGAACAGCCCAAGTCTCGATCGAATCGAAGACTTTCTCGTAGTCCACAAATGCTAAGCAGAGAGAAGGGGAGGAGCGTATGTATTGGTCTCCGGAGCTGAAGTCTTTTCGGAATCCGACTTGTTCGAGAGGCTGGAAGTCGTCAAACCTGCGCGCGAGACGGTTCGTGATGACTCTGGAAAACAGCTTGTAGACATGGCTCAGAAGTGAGATGGGCCTGTAATTCTTAAGCAGGGCATTGTCGCCCTTCTTAAAGAAGAGTACCACCACACCTCTGCTCCATGTTTGTGGCGTTTTCCCCTCGCGTATGAAGGAATCGAACAGTTTCTGAAGGGCCTCAAGGACCGGTTTTCCACCCGCCTCCTCACCCGACGCCTAGTTGTTTTTAAGCTGCTTCAGAGCCATCCTAATATCATACAGGCTAACGTCCGGGATGTCTTCGGTATAGTTATTGTAGCCTTTGGGTTGTTTAGTGTAGTCAAATTAGCAAAAAGATTGGACGGAACTCGTGTACTTAGTTGTAATTTTTGTATGGAATTATTAGAAGACATCAATATTAGTTTCCTCTAAATTAGCACCATTCCTGTCATGTACGTAACATCGTTTAATGTTAGGGTTTAACAATAAAGTCCCATCATTTTGAATTTTAGATATATTATGTAGATACCCTTTGTTGTATAATTACTGTTCACCAAAAAAATGTGAGGTGTATGAAACACTAATAAATTATTATTTTTAATTTGCGGCTCAAGGGAAATTCAAACCGTTGCCGTGTTGGTGCAAACTCATAATAAACTTTTTACAGCGTCACAACCACCCAGTTAGTTTAGCACCATTTTGCACCCCTAGGAAACCAGCATTTTACAATGTTTATAAATTGTACTTCGGGGCAAATTATAAGTGTAGTAAAAATAAGAAATAATAAAAATAGGTCAGAAAATTATTTAAACATGTTTAATCCATGCAACTATCTTATTTCTAAAGAATCTTTTTTTTTATTTTGTTCTTAAAAACTATCGTACTGGAGAACCATTTTTATGAAAATATAAAAAAAATGAAAATAAACCGCAAAAACGTGAAATATAAGTGAAAATCAATTAGCAATATACTGGAACCGATTGGTTCCATCCGGACGTGAGACGAACTGCTTTATTTTCAGAAAATTACTTCACTACAACATATTGAATTTATCTATAAAATTATTTATAAATTATCTGTTAGCGCAGGTTATTAATAATGTGTGTCGCGGGTTCGATTCCCGCACGGAACAAATATTTGTATGGCCTACAGATAGTTGTTCCGAGTCTGGCTGTTTGTGTAGGTAGGTATGTGAGTTTGTATGTTTGTAAACGCACCCACGATACAGGAGAAATTCTTAGTGTGGAGCAACGTTTTTTTTAAGAAAAATGTAAATATTTAATAAGTTACTAGCGATAGCGACTCAGGATAAACTGTACATACATACCTGAATTAAATTGGGCTTAATTTTAAGTAATAGGTCATGTCTGATAAAGACAATATTTTTTTCAAAATTTCGTATTTAATTTTAGCGTCATTTCTCAGGGCGAAAACGTTTAATTCTGACAAAAATAAAAATAGTTTTACCCAGTCTTTTACTGTAATAAGAAAAATAGAGATACCTAACTTGATTTTCCTAGCTTTTAGTGAAAAAAACTTTTTTTTTTTCAGAATGACCCGTTTATGGAAAATGTTAAAATGTTTTATATTATTTTATAAGCTGAGATCACACCATTCAAGAAAAAAAAACTTGCAAAGTTCAAAGCTAATTCGACTAGCTTAAATAGCCTTTCCTCCTCACAGACTAATTCCCCACAACATGTTTTATTAGACAGAAATCATATTTTCGAAACAAAAAGGAAATGTCATAATAATTATTGTAAATGGTAGGTATTTTGTTTATCTGCATCTGAAGATTGTGCCGGAGTTTTAGACAGGATTTTAACGAATGAAGTTTAGTGGCTGTTTTTAATTATTCGCAAATTGATTCCTATTGGACATTGTGGTGAAAAAATTGGTGTGGATTTATTTCTCAAGTGTGAACGCCAATGTGATCTCATTGAAACAGACGCGATCTCGGTAAAGTGGAACTGTGAATTTTATTGTAGTATGACTACCACAGCGAATCTTGCCGAGAAGGCCGACTCGATATATTTGCTGCCAAATACTGCAGCAAACATTAGAATGTATTACACCGCTTTCTTATGCAAAACATCATCTGCCTAGCCTTTTTCCCAACAATATTGGCAAACCGAATTTAGCTGAATACCAGTATTTACTTTTTAATCGCTCCAGCCCTGACATGTGAAAATTCCCAAATAAAAAATAAATCTTATGTAATTGGTAAATAAACACTACAATTAGGTACATAAGATTTATTTTTTATTTGGGAATTTTCACAGTGTCGGGGCTGGAGCGGTTAAATTCGCGATTATTTCGGTGCACACCGGTGTGTTGCCGGTGCTTGAGCGGTGCAAAACAAAAATATAAAAAGGTCGTAAGACTAGGCATTATGGTCAAAAGCCTTTCTTTTGGAGTAAATAAAAAAAATAAGATTGGGCCATCTGTTAACTTTTTGACGCAGGCTTTCATAAGTTGTGTAAATAAATTAATAGATGACGTTAGTGTTGATTTTCGAACTAATTCCGTTAAAAATCATTTTACTTTCTATTTATTTTATACGGGCGATTCAGTTTTTATTGATTACCCAGTAAAATAATATTTAGATGTCTAGCTTTTGTACCTTGCGTTTTGCAGAAATCATTCGGGGCATGCGATCGTCAGAAAACCGCATTGTCGTCATACGCGCGGGCCGCTCGCCTGTCGATCGGAACGGCCGCGGCAGGGATCGGAAACTTATTCACTCGCAAAATGGCGACTGTTACTGCAAACAACTTGTGTCCATGGCCAAACAGTCAAAATGATTATGAATTACGAGATGTTATCGGTAAGTTTTTTATTAAGCTATATAGTTATTTAATCGACAGACTGTTTTTTTAATTTTTGTGTTTTGTAAATATACGTAAAAGCCGCATTCAAGGTGACTGCTTATGTTGGGTCCGTCTGTCAAATTCCATATGATCCACGAAATGTCAATGGCTTTGAGATTTCTGTATTTAGCCTAGATTTATGAAAATAAAGAAATTAAATTTTCTGAAACAGCTGGCAAATAATTTGGTTTACCTACAAAATGTCAGTGTACTATAGAACAGCTTGAACCCAAAGCCGCATTGAACTTTATGGTGTATTGTTGATTCCAGGTGTCGGAGCCACGGCCGTGGTTCACGCAGCCTTCTGTGCACCGCGCAGCGAGAAATGTGCCATAAAGCGTATTAACTTAGAGAAATGGAACACATCCATGGACGAATTATTGAAAGAAATACAGGTAAACACTTAGTCAATACTGACAACAAATAAATTATTCAATAAATTCTATGGAACTTATCTCAACAACTGCATAGCTCTGTTAGGAATTTGAAACACTTACCCATAAGTTTATTTTTTGGTTTCCAGGCCATGTCAAGCTGTAATCATGAAAATGTGGTGACATACTATACTAGTTTTGTAGTACACGATGAGCTATGGCTGGTCCTGAGACTCCTTGAAGGTGAACGTTTTCTCATTAATTGTTTAATTAATTTATGCCTAAAATAACAACAAGCAATGGTAACCAAGTTGTATGAAACCAATGATGTTCAGTTGAAATTTCAGTTACTTATTGCTTTTTCTTATAAACTTATGTGGTATCATGCAACACATAAAAGGGTAATGTATATTCTATACACAATTGATGGACTTATTTAGGTAGTTTATAGCATGTATTATGTGGTTAAAAGAGCAGGAAGTATCTGCTATATTCAACAAAATGTGCAGGGACAGTTTTACCTGTTATATTATATGGGCCAATATAGTCATACTTTTATTGCAAAGTGAAGTCAAAATGTTTATTTCAATTAGGCCATTAAACGGCTCTTCAGAATGTCATCATTTATAGTTTAAAATAATATGTAAGTATAAAAAAATAAATAAAATGACTAAAGCCCATTCGTAAAGGTCTCAGGCAGGAATCTTATGGTGAAGAACGGACAAGAAACTCCATAGTTACTCCTCTTAAATTAATGTTTTACAATACTTGTTATATACACAAAAAATTATTGAATACATGTGAGGTCAATGCACCATGAGTATACTACTTACCTATAGGAACAAAGTATTACCAGCAGAGGTAAACTTATTCATTTTCCTAATAAGTACATAGTACTCACATATTTACAAATAAATTTATGACTTCAACTTTGAAAATAGTGTTAAATTACTTCTGTTGATATTGTTTAGGTTCATTGATTGATCAATGAACCTAAACAATATATTATAGTTGCTTGAAACAAAAAATGTGTTTGCATAAAACTTAAAGTTGGGTTGTGCTACTGATAGCTATATAGAAAAAATATATTGATTGTTAATTTAAATCTTAACTAATATTATAAAGATGTGAGTACTTATAAATTGTTTGTTTCTTGTTAAGAATAGGTATAGTAAGAACACAATTAAATTTTACCATTTCATATAACAGCTCAGTGTGCATATTCTTTATTTACTTCTATATATTTACAAAGATTTATTTCACTGATAGAAGACTACTTTATTGTTGGGTGTCATCTAACTCATCAATATACTCATGCATGGTTCTTCTGGGATACGTCACGGGAGCAGAGTCACGTAGTAGTATTTTATGAAACTAATAAATAGTTTAAGTGTTTGTATCAATATGTTTCAGGAGGCAGTTTACTTGATGTTATAAAACACAAGATGAAAGTGGCAAACTGCAAGCATGGTGTATTTGACGAGGCAACTATTGCCACGGTTCTCAAGGAGGTCCTCAGAGGATTAGAATATTTTCATAGTAATGGACAAATTCACAGGTAAAATTATTACTCTAAAATACTTGAAGCCTGTTATACTTGAATACTGTAACAAAATATTCTTGCTTTGCGTTCATTCTTAAAAAAATATTTTAGAAATTTTTGATCTGTTGTTTATGCTTTAAATGTCATAACTCAAATTAATTTTCTGTTTTAATGGCATTGCATTGCAAAGTTTTCTATATACATATGTTCCAAGTCGAATGCTACATATACTTTATCATCATGATCTGTTTTTTTTTTGCAAAGCAAAACCGTTTAAATATTTCATTTAGTCATAAGACCTAAATAAAATATCTAGGTTGACTACACCATAGTTGCTTGATCATCATAACTCTTAACTATTACGTAATAACAGTAAATTTCATTGATGAAATTAGTGTTATTACGTAATTTATTTAGAGATTATACCAATATTATTTCAATTGCCTGGAAAAGGCCTGAGAAATTTTTGTTTAAAATATCACATTATTGAAATGCACATTTTTGTCTTTACTTATTTAAGTTATTCATTTTTTTGAACAACTTAGGAAGGTCTTTGGTGATCAGCATTGGGACAGCAGTGGTGGATAAATTAAAAAATGTCTTAGTTTTATATTATTTTAGTGCCTATGCAATGTGCTTGTTTGCCAATCAGTATGATAGATCTCACTTAAGCATGCTGTTTTGCGAGTGCTAGCAAGTATTTTTCTACAGTGCAATAATTGGTACAGCAGAGCAAGTGCAAAATATATTTCAGTGAACTACCTCATTGGAATATCGACGTTGTTGTTCACCTCAAGTTTACTGGGTTTTATCTAGATTAAGAATAATATTATTGCTTGCGTTTCAAACCGCGAAAGATACAAATGATAACTACCTCATTGAAATATCGACGTTGTGTTCACCTCAAGTTTACTGCGTTTTATTTAGATCAAGAATAATATTATTGCTTGCGTTTCAAACCGCGAAAGATACAAATGATATTTGATGAAGTGGAAATTATTGTACAAGATTTATATTACTAGGCATGTGTCGAATTTAATTAGCATTGTAGCAACCACGCGATTTTTTTATATTTCGCCAGATATTGCTGACCTTTGTGGTTCCGTACATTTACAAAATCATCCATGAAGTTTAGTTGTAGAAAGTCACAAAAACATTATTTTCACAGGGATATAAAGGCTGGAAATATATTGTTAGGGGAAGATGGTACAGTACAAATAGCTGACTTTGGCGTATCTGCGTGGCTGGCCACTGGCAGAGACATATCCAGACAAAAAGTCAGACATACATTTGTGGGCACACCCTGTTGGATGGCCCCAGAAGTCATGGAACAAGTGAGAGTTGTATGATTCTAACATTACTAATATTTTTTGTTTCTGTTTTTTTTTGTTTCACTAACCCTTAGAAAGCCAATTAGATCGTTCATTTGGGAATACCTCATATTTAGATTGCACTAGTTCCTATTAAGGATTTTTAATTTCCCACTTTAGTGATACACAGAAAAACCCACTGGAAAGTTTAAAGCATTAGAGGAAATATGAGAATATTGAGATAAAACCCACACGTCACATCAGCAAATCTGTTTGTTAGAGCTGCTTATCATCTTTGATATGGAAACTAAATATCTGAACCATCGGATGGTGTCATATTACTTTACAATGTAGATAGACTCAGCTGGCTCTGCCTTTATTATAAACTATAATAATGTCCCGCCTTATACAGCTAATAGCAGCAAGCAAAGCATAATATAGAAAGGTTTTTTAGATTTGCCTCAATTATAGCCAAATAGCAATTATTACACTAGAAATTATATTTCAGGACCATGGTTACGATTTTAAAGCCGACATCTGGTCTTTTGGCATAACGGCTATAGAAATGGCTACGGGCACGGCGCCGTATCACAAGTACCCACCAATGAAAGTGTTGATGCTGACGTTACAGAATGATCCACCTAATTTGGACACTGGTAAGGTGAACAACTTTTGGAAGACCTATTAGTATTATAAGTTGAAAAGGTAACTTGTACTTTCATAACTGTTTGTGAGGCTTAAGGAAGTACTAGCTCTTCCCATAATGTTGGTGCTCTCATGTAATCCATAATAATAGTGTTTCAGAAGTGCATGGTCATATTTCAGGGTTGCGTTCTATCTCTATAAATTTTGTTGCATATATAAAAATGCGAAAATAGCTCTGTCTATCTGTCTGTTTGTTTCTTCAAGTCTTAACGTCAGAACGGATGTGGATGAAACAAGGCAACACTGGTTAACCATGTCCTAGATTTGGGCATAACATACTTTTTTATCGCGGGAGTGCTCCCTTGCCTTGCCTTGCGTTTGGATGATTTCCGACATCGCCCGGGCGAAGCCGCTGGCAGAAACTAGTATGTAATATGCAGGACAAATTGGGCTAGTTTCCGCAACTCCACGACTAAACTCGTATTTTGTGAGCAGGTGGGACAAATGTGTAATTTTGATTCATCCCAGCTCCCCAAGGAAAGGATAACCTATCTCAAAGAGGGTACCTGGGTTTTCGAAGTACTTAGCCCTTTAATCTGCGACTACCTTAGCAGAAGCAGCTGTGCTGCTGTCTCATCCTCCTCCATGCAGGCTCTGCAGAGTGGACTGTCAGTGACTCCTATGACATAGAAGTGTTTATTAAAAGACCCGCCAGTTGTGACGGTTGTGACTGTATGCAACTGTTTAGTCAGTCTTAGGACTGTTGTGAAACGTCCATCAATGAAGGGTCGTGCCTCTTTGGCCTGCCTACACTCACCATGGTCAACCCATAACTTGTGAGGTTTGTCTCTGGTGCGTTTTCTTACCAGGTTGCGTAGGTAACCGAAAGGGAGTGGCACGAAGGGTTCAGGTCCTATCGTTGCCATACTGGATCCCTTCTGGCGAGTTCGTCTGCTGCATCATTGCCTCGGGAGTCGCTGTGTCCCTTGATCCATTGAATGCTTACTTTTTATCTACCAACCTGGTTCAGACGTTGGTGACAATCGAGGATCAGCCCAGAGTTAACTGTGTGGCTGTTCAGAGCTTGCAGGACGGCCATGCTGTCCGAAAGTATGCGTATTGAGTGGTCCTTAACTTCCCTGTTTAGAATGGCTAAAGTCGCCAGGGAGATGCCCTCTCAGCTTAAAACACTGTGTTATGGACCCCCAATGGTGTGGCTATGTGAATGTTGACGTCTTTTGAAAAGATTCCCGCACCCTTGCCAGAACCTATTTTTTATCGATGGGTGAAGATCCGCAACACAGCAGTGGTCGTTGATTAACTCTTTCTTCTTTATAAATAAAGACGGCTTATCAAAAGTTTGCTTGCTAATTTATATAAATTTATTGCTAGTATCACTACCCAACATGGAAACATAACAACACAAACACACCCTGAACATTTTAACTAAATGGTAATGTCATGCAATACTACTACTACTATATATATATACTATTATATACTATTACTACTAGGACTAATTATTCAAAGTAAACCCAAGGCACTAAAGATCAAACATTTTTGTACAAATACATAGAAATGTGCTTGTAATAGAAACTATCACTTATCATCACACAGATCACATCAGAGTGGAAATAATTTACATTTCAAAGGTTCCAATATTGTTGACTACAAATATACAATGTCACATGACTGTCACAATTTTAAAATGCTGTATCCTCATAAATAAAATATTTAACCTAAGTATATTAATGTTAATCACAGAATTTTCCTCTGTTACTCACATAAATGTTTTTATTTACAGGGGCCGATGAGAAAGAGCAGTACAAAGCATATGGAAAAACCTTTAGGAAAATGATCATAGACTGTTTGCAAAAAGACCCATCGAAAAGGCCAACGGCTACAGAGTTACTAAAACATCCATTCTTCAAGAAGGCAAAGGATAGAAAATATTTAACACAAACCCTAGTTGCTATTGGTCCTAGTATGGAAACTAGGGTGCATAAGGTATTTGAAAATTTGCTTATATTTCAATTTGCCTAGCCCTTTCCCAACTAAATTGGGGTCATCTTTTTTACCAACTGGATGGAGCTGCAAACACATTCCAGTATTTTACATGAATAATTGACTGCCTGACTTCCATAATCCAATAATTGGGTAACACGGTATGTTAGCTCAACAAATGATAGCCAGAACAAACCAACGGCTGAATGTGCATCCATCCACAGACACACTAGTGCAGCATAGCCTTGAAGTCAGCAAGTGTTGCTTAGCCTTGCATATGTGGCTGTTATTATTTAGGGATTCGTTTCTCACAAAGCACCATTTTATTGTCGAATAAAAAGCATCCAGCCACCATTCACACATACAGATAATTACTTTCGTGCCCGAAAGCCAAAAGTCTAATCACATAGAGCAAAGTTCGCGTAGAAAATAACCATATGCTTCGCTTGCGCGATGCTAGTGCCGTGTCAAAAAGACGTTAGTTTCTAGGTATATTACATGCGATGCAAGCGCAGCGTCTCTGTGGCGCGAACTGATGCGATGCGAAGGCACCCCGGATGAATTGTCATGGTTGCGAGTCATCGAGAAGGCCATGCCTTGTAGTGGTGCCCAAAGGCAGTGAAAAGAAGCGAACTGCCTATATGGACTCATTCACACACGTCTGTGTCTAGGTCAGGACTCGGCCGTGTGTGAACGTGTTCATATAAAATGTGAATCTGAAGGACCATGATCCACGTCCCGGGCACTGCCACTATATTGTTGCATTAACCTTAATTGTTTGCTGTAAGCTTGCCGCATTTCACTGATGGGCTCCATGCTTCCAGCTTTTACGATCAAGGGCTAATGATGTGGCATGCGCGTTGTCTTTATGGTATCAAATTAGATTTTAGAAAAATATAAAAATGGTATGTTTTACTCGACTGCCCTAGGATGGGGTAATGTTTAAAATATTGATAAACAATTTCCAGGCAAGTAAACATTCGAAGGGAGCATCGGGCAGGCTGCACCGCACAGTGACGGGCGAGTGGGTTTGGAGTGAGGAGGAAGAGGAGCAGTCGGTCGAGGCGCCCGAGTCTGATGACGAGCCGTCCTACAGCGAGGACAAGCGGCCCATGAACCAGCTGCAGAAGGCCGACTCCAGCGGCAGTGATAATGAAGGCAATGAGGTAAGTTTGAAAGCTTGATGTAGAGTTTTGATGATTCTATATTGAATCCTATTACTTAGCCTCCGCTGTCTGTCAGTCTGGCAGCGGGCTCTATCTACCTATTACGATTTGGATGGTTGAAATTTTCACTTTTGCTATTCTATGATAAAATTAAATAAAATGAGGGTTTCCAGGAAAATTGATGCCAATAGTTGGTGAAGAAACCTAATATGCGAACAATCCTCTTCATTGAAAAAGTGACTGACGTAAACATGACGTTGATATCAATTTAACAAATGTCAGAAAACATTAGCGTTTTGACAAGTGGACCTTGATATACTGTCTTTTATGGTCGGACTGCTGCGGCACCGCAGCGGTGCGTTTGTCGTACTGCGCACGTCCGTTTGATTTTTTTCATACAATTTATGCACACAAATACTCGTCCTGCTGTCGTGCGTGCGCGGCACCGGCGCCGCACTGCACTCTTGATGTATAAATTGTATGGCAAGAATCAACCGGACGTGCGCAGTACGACAAACGCACCGCTGCTGTGCCGCAGCAGTCCGACACGAAACGTCTAAATTGAAAGAGCCCTTACTGACGCTTTTTTAAATCGAATAATATCAAACCTTTACTTACAAAAGAAAAACGGCATGGAACTATTAAAATCGGCCTCAATGCTCTATAGCCATAAGATATACACCAGCTTTACAAGAAAAATCTTTGCTTCTTACACGACTTTTGTGTCAATTGTTAGTCCGTTCAGAGTTAATGGCGAAGATGGGTAACTAATGAGCAACGAAGATAAAGTTTTGTAGCACATAATAGCTATGAGAAAAATTGCTTTAAAACAACTATTGCCGGGTAATAGTCCGTTTGGAACTAATAACCAAAATGGGTTATTGGTTCACTGTTACAGGAGATTCTTTGTTACTAAAACGTATGCGCTAAATTTATTATTTTGCTCGTAGCTAATGTGTGCCACCTCACTAATTGTACCATCTCACTAATCCACGCACTGAAATTAAGATTTGTTTGGCGCCTAAGGCGATTAACACACGGCACCGCGCACCGCCGCGGTAGGCAGTGAAGCGGATCTCATGTCGCATTGGCCTCTAATAAATCCGTCGATGCCTAACACACATAAACCGCCTTACCGCGCGGGCCACCGCTTTGAAATCCGTGCCGTGTGAAAATCGCCTAATAGCTATAAGATATATACCACCGGAGATAGCTTTTCAAAAAGATCATTCACCTACCGCCAATTCATAGTTCATTTCGAGTCAATTCGCGGCTTGTCGCGGGTTCGATTCCCGCACGGAACAAATATTTGTATGGCCTACAGATAGTTATTCCGGGTCTGGCTGTTTGTGTATGTGAGTTTATGTTTGTAAGCGCACACACGATACAGGAGAAATTCCTAGTCTGGGGCAACGTTTAAAAAAAAAAGATTTTAATTCCTTGTGAGAACCGAAGTTTAGGATCCATCTATACTCGGAATTATAATTCGATTCCACATTTGACATTAGCTACTGTCATTTTGTAAAATAATGATACCACATATAATAGTGTAGTGATGAACACAAAAAAATCGATAAATAATCGCGATTTATGTTTATGTAATCATAATATTGGTGTGCCAATTAAAGACTAAATTATTGATTTTTATTTAAATAAATACATAATTATTCATAATAATTATTTATTAATTAGTAACCGCTGCTTTATTTAATAAAAAGTTAATATTTTTGTTTTTTATATTGAAAACAAAACTTATAATAAAAGAGAACTCATAACTAAATTATCCGTTCAGAAATATTTAATTTCCTGATATACCTACTTAGTTTCTATTAAAGTAGTAGTTGTTTAAATATACTACTATAAACGAGAGGAATCGATCCGGAAATATTCCATTTCCGTATCGAATAATTTCGCAACGTCACTATTTAGTACTTGTCATAACGTTGCAACACTGAAATTGTCAAATCTGGAATCGAATTAAAAGTCCGAGTATAGTATTGCATATTTGAAACATTAACGTTAAGAATATTTGACGTTGTCGCTTCTGTGCTGCCACCTATAGTTTCTGCACGTTCCCTATAGCCTAAGATAAAACAATTGGGAAGAGCTCATGGTTCCCAAAGTTCGATACCCATTCTCCTTTGTCTGTCTGATTGACTCCTTGAATACTGTCCGCAGAGATATTAAACCCTATCCAAATAAGCCTTCCACTTACCTTCCTACCTTTAAAGAGTGCTCCTCACATATCAGGGCCGTGACTGGGACGCGTGTGATCGAATTCATATGAGTATTTGTGTCTATCCAGATAAATAAAGATTTCAAAAGTTCAGACATCATCTAATTTCAATCAATCGATTTGCAAATCGATTGATTGAATCAACATAGGTGGGAAAAGACTGCAGTCTTTTCCCACCTATGTTGAGATCGGGTTCCATTCTTATCGGATGCAGATGAATACCAGCATTAAACCTCACATAATTTTATGATACTACTTCTGCTACAGGAGCCACCCAAGCAGCCAAAGACAGCTCCGGCGCAGGCGCCCGCTCCACCAGCTGCGCCTCAAGAACCTGCACCGACTAGCGTTACATTGAAACCCGTTGAGGGAGTGTCAGCTGTAATTAACCTGGTATTACGATTAAGGTAAGTGTAATAAAATACAGATATAGATTCATGCGACACAGCGTCCACTCAAACCAACCATTCCAAATCCTAACAAAAATACGGAGTCCTTTCAGTGCGAAGTCAGACAGGTAAACTAGGTAGTATCGAAATCCAAAGTTCAAACCAGGGGTCAATGTAGAGTTTACGTACGTAAGAATGATAATAACTTTTAGCGCAGGGAGTAAGTCCACATACAATACGAACGGCGTAAGCCGCAGCAGCAGACTTTCAGTATAGTATAATGTACTCCGTACAGCAGAATGAGTCAAAAAGACCGCGCCGGCGCGCGTGCGCTCGATTGGAACGAAAGTGCGTGTGACATATTGTGCAAGTGTGCGTGAGCAGTCCCTCCGCACCGCGCCGGGGGGACTCTTGAGTGAGACGGACGATAATTCATAGTCACCTAGTTCACCTGCGCAAAAAATTACGAAATATCTTTTGGAAAATTGAGTTTTATGAAAAAACCATTCCATAAATCAATTACTAGTAAAGTTTCTGAGATTTTACACTTCTTTTTAGACTTTCTTTTTGAGATGTTACACTTCTTTTTAACCGACTTCATATAACTTATTTTCGCCCAAAGTTGCGCTAAAATTGCCAAGAAAAACGAATCTTTGTTAGTTTATATAACTTTTTAATGGCCTTTTATTTTACTATTGCGGGTGTTGCTCTCCTAAAACACATATTTAACGCAAGGGAGAACTCGCAAAATGCAATTGGATTTTTCCTGTGATCTCCAAAGCTTTTGATCGCGTACACCATGACACGCTGTTGCGTCAACTACGTCAAAAAGGGTCTCCAAAGCGAAGAATTCTTATTTCTGATTTAACGGTTTATCTAGCAAAGCAATCCCCAGGTTTCTTTGCTGTACTCCAGCCTAAGCATAATACAGAGGGTTCAAAATTATATATATCCTGAAAGAATTTGGAAGCATGACTTGCAATCTACACAATCCAACTAGCAGCGCAATTCACTATACCGGTACCCTTAAAATACTAATACCAGTCTTGCCAAGGTATTGGGTATTAAGTTTCCCACTTACGTACTGGATTGTAAAGGTCAGGCAGTCTGTTGCTCCATCCGGTTCTTATCCGGTTACACTGGTGTAACCGGACAAGTTTTTTACATAGAGCATGGTTGTAAAGTAATATTAGGACCCCAAAATAAACCGAGGAAAACATGGGTAGTGCTTGATTTTTACATTGTAAGTGGCTCCTATAGTCAAACAGGCCAGATACGCCCAGGAAATGCTAGCGTAATGAATGAACTTAACTGCTTGATGACTGGAAGAGGACAGAGAAGGAAGTAGCAGGTCTCTGTTGGATTTACGACATGGTTGGCGCAGTGGTTGAGCGATTGACTGCTGCGCTACGTGTCGCGGGTTCGATTCCCGCACGGAACAAATATTTGTATGGCCTACAGATAGTTGTTCCGGTTCTGGCTGTTTGTGTATGTGAGTTTATATGTTTGTAAACGCACCCACGATACAGGAGAAGTTCCTAGTGAGGAGCAGTTTCTTTTAAACAAAAAAAAAAATATAAATTTTCCTTGTTCACATCACACAATTCAGTACCTAAATATATGGGTTCCAAAGGCGCGGTACTTTAGACTCTCATCGTAACTGAGTGGATATGTAAAACCCCATGATTAGAAATTTGATTAAAGGATGGATATAGTGACCCTATTATGGATATTCTTACTTTTGAACGCACGTCATGTTGATGGCTAACTGCTATAAACTATTCTCGAATAATTTTACAGGAATTCCCGGCGCGAGCTCAACGACATTCGCTTCGAGTACATCGTGGGCAAGGACACTGCCGAGGGCATCGCGATGGAGCTGGTCGGCGCGGGGCTCGTGGACCCGCACGACTCCGTGCCAATCTCTATCAACCTCGCCAAGTTGCTGGATGCGCAGTTGCTCGACGGCATCTCCACACCTAAAGCGGTTACATTCCATTTGGTAAAAATTCATTCAATTGTATTGTATTGTATTGTAATTCGGGCTGGTTTCCGCAACTCCACGACTAAGCGCGTATTTTGCGTGCAGGTGGGACAAATGTTTCATTCGATTCACCCCAGCTCCCCAAGGAAGGCCAGTAACGCCTTGGTGCTACTAACTATCTCACAGAGGGTACCTGGGTTTCCGAAGTACTTAGCCCTGTAATCGGCGACTACCGGGCAGCTTAGAAGCAGATGTGCTGCTGTCTTATCCTCCTCCATGCAGGCTCTGCAGAGTGGGCTGTCAGTGACTCCTATGACATAAAAGTGTTTATTAAAAGACCCGTGGCCTGTTGTGACGGCTGTGACTGTATGCAGCTGTTTAGTCAGTCTTAAGGCTTGTTTCGTGAAACGGCCATCAATGGAGGGAAGTGCCTCTTTGGCCTGCCTACACTCACCATGGTCACCCATTATTTGTGATGTTTGTCTCTGGTGCGTTTCCTTACCAGGTTGCGTAGGTAACCGAAAGGGAGTGGCACAAAGGATACAGGACCTATCGTTGCTATACTTGAGCCCCGTCTGGCTAGTTCGTCCGCTGCATCGTTGCCTCAGAATTCGTTGTGTCCTTTGATCCATTGAATGGTTACTTTGTTGTATCTACCAAAGTGGTTCAGACGTTGGCGACTCTCCAGGATCAGCCCAGAGTTAACTGTGTGGCTGTTTAGAGCTTGCAGGACGGCCATGCTGTCTGAAAGTATGCGTATTGAGTGGTCCTTAAAATCCCTGATTAGGATGGCTAAAGCCGCCAGGGAAATGCCTATGCACTCAGCTTGAAACACTATGTTGTGGACCCCCCAATGGTGTGGCTATGTGAACGTTGAAATCCTCTGAGAAGATTTTCTTTCAATGCATTTACGTTTTAAGGCCAGCCTAGGAAGAGGTGTCGAGCCGACCTAGACGCCTGCTTCAAGGGTTAGGTCGAGGTGGCTTGGGAAAGGAATATCTAGAAGGGTTTGGGGGAGGCCTTTTTTTCTTATGATTAGGTTCGATCCCCAGCCCTGATCAAACTTGATGTATTCTCAGATGATTCCCGAGATGATTCACGAGTTTGATTTCTGCCTGGCCGATGTCAATCGACCCGCCACCTGTCACATGTCGATCGGGTTGCCATTAGGATGGCCGCTAGACTAAATATATTCTTGAGGGTAGACCACGAATTCACACCTACAGGGGGTAGACTCACGCAGGCTCAGTCTGAATTAAAGAGATTGAGATCTAGCAGTCTACTGCTAGATCTTAATCTAATCTCTCCTCCCCATCTAGCAGTAGACTGTTCTATAGCAGTCTACTGCTAGATGAGGACTTCTAAATGAGGTTCTGTGTTGCACGCTACATGACACTCCTACAATTGGTTTAATTAACTTTGAATTATTTTTATTACAGAACTCGGTTGGGCCCAATGAGGACTTCGACGACAAAACACTGATAGGATTTGCGCAAATATCAATAATTGAGTAAGGAGATCAGCGTTGAACGGTATCGTGTAAGAGGCGGAGTGATGTGTTGCCAGCGTCTAGCTAAATGTACTTGGATTTGTTTATGGTGCTAAAATGTGAAGGCTTCATAAAATGACGGTAATTAAATTTCCATTTTTAGTTGTGTAAACAATTGGCCATTCTTTCCATCGAGCCAAAGAATTTTAGTCTTAAAACTTAATTGACGTTTTGGTGAGTAGTTGGTAAGATATTTGTTGTTTTGTTATTTCGTATGCGTTGGCATATTCGTAAAGTTTAAATTATTTTATTGTTTTATAATCATTACTGTAAATGAATGAGTCGCCGTTTTAGCCACGGAAGTGTAAAATCTGGTTATTTTTAGGACTAGTAAATACTATTACCATACATATCTTCACGTGTTCCTTGCATCATACGTTTTATAGCATCATTCAGTATTCAATATTCTACTAGTTATAATCGTAAGTCCCTAAATTACAAGCTTTTGAAATATCATGAAACTCCGGCTTATCCATCTATAACCATAGTTTGTAGAAGAATTCAGAGTTAAATTTAATTAACAAAATATTTTTTATGAATAATTTACAAACAGCAATAATCACTGAAAAACTATACGTAATTTATTTTTGTTACTATTTATATGGAGTAGATATTTTGTTTTGTGAGAAGACGTCTATGCGTCTGTAGCCGAGTACATTCTGCATACAGAATGCAATATCGCTGGGCGCCTTTGCCTTGCGAACGATTTCACGGAAACGACTCGCATCCGAACTCATAGACAATCATAGTATTATCATTACACTTCTTAACATTACAACATTAGAATTGGTTTAAAATTGATGTTAATACTCTTGCCATTTCTGAAGTCAATTTAATAATAAAGACAGGTTTTAATTTAGGAATTTACACTACTAATTATTATGTTGACACAATGTCAACTGATATCTAGTGTTAGACGATTACAATAAAACACACATTTACTTTTTATTTTAGCATTTTAAGGATCATAATCTGAATATTGAAGAATCATTATGTTAGTCCAGTGGTGGTCAAATTGAATTAAATTCTAAATTATTACTTTGACATTCCTTTGTTATTGTTGTTTACTTAATACATTTAAAATGTGGAGGCTTATTATCAAAGATAATCATATTATTTTTGTATGTTAATTTAATATGTTAAAAATATATTGTATGATCATGCGGACACGCGCACACGGATCACATACAAGGGTAACACCCTTGTATGTGATCCATGCTGACGCTGGACCATAGCCATAGCCATGTGTGTGTATGATGGTCCATGCCTGCTTAGTCAAGTCTTGGATGAATAATGATACCTCCTGAATGATGTAAGACACAGAAAAAAGGTCCTTTAAAAATTCTTAATGTCTCCTAATGGCGAAAATCTTAAAAGTTGCAATAAAATTATTTTATTGTAAATGTAAACAACAGTATTATTTTTTACTACAATGTGTGAACTTTCACTATTATCATTTAAATACATAAATTCATCCAATCTATTTCAAAATAAAAAATCATTATTGTTCAGAAAAGTTCCTACATTTTATATCACGGTCACCACTGCAATAGTATTAAAGATATTTAGGTAGTATGTATTCTGTATTACTGATAAGTTTATCTACTATAAAATGTTCTACATCTGCACACTTATGTTATACAGGTTGTAAACTAGAACTGGAAAAAAGAGAACGTTGGAATGCATCTAACAACCATTGCTTTGTGTGAGTTGATTCTCTCTGGCTAGTGGTGCGGGCGCCATATTTGCCAGATGAGCAAAAAACTAGCGACAAAGGTGTTACTAGATGTTCAGCACGTCAACCTAAAGAAACGTATCTAATTGGCACGTTATGTCTTGCACTTTGTCTCACTATCTTATTAATTGTTAATGTACCGGTAATAATATGTAAAGTGCAGTTTTAACACGTAAAACTGTAACGGTCATAAAGTAGAACTTGTCATTTCTGATAAAAAAATAAATAGGCAACAGAATCACACCTAGTAGGCCTACAAAGATTTATTAGGAATCGTCAAGTAAAGGCAAAAGCTTTTTAAGTATTATTTTTCTACGATCTATTTATTATTGTATGATTTATTTAATTAAGATATCAGGTGTACTTGCAAGAATTTGCATTTATACAGGGTTATATGAATAATAGATATATGTTTCGGACATGGGACATGTTAATTTCAAGGATAAAGTATTTGCACAGACAGTTTTCTTTGTGGAATAATGTTGCAAGAGGTGTAAAAACAATCTTTACCTCTGTGCTTCGGCTGGTTTGGAGGAGTCCATTAATTATGTGACGAGATTTTGTCGGTTTTCCCCACATCTCATCAAGTGGGTGAGATGTCGTGAGATTTTACTTGACTCCTTATCTCACGTGAGATTTAAAAACGTGTATTTCTAGAGTAATTACGTTAATCGTCGTTACGTTGGATTTAAAAAAAAAAAACAAATTAGGTTAATTACTTTTATTTAAGACAGAACGTAGGCTAAAATAACAGTGCGTAAATCGGACGGCAAAAAACTTAAAAGAACTAATAAAATTCGTAAAAGATTATTGATTTAAATTCAGTCCACGGGGACTCTAGTATGTTCTCAACAGTGAATACTGGAACCAACATGTCCATGTGATTTTTAGTTTTCTTTCAAATTATAAATTGTTGCTTCAGTGCCTTGCGCTAAAAATACGTGTTATTTGCCGAGACCTGGGCCTCGTGAGTGAGTTGAGTGAGATTCGGCTCGACCCCTCCCCCAAAACGCCTCACGTAATTACTGGCAGGCAACTAACCAGCACAGGGGCGTCCTTTGCTGGTTAGTTGCCTGCTGGTTGCTGAATTTTAGTATTAATTTGAAAGAACATTTCAAGAATAAAGTAGTATTACTCGTGCTTTTATAATAATGATATTTATATATTTATTTTCACTTTATTCCATGTTTATATGTTTAGTTGCAAATGAGCGTTCTTAGCGCAGTTAAAATTGCTTGATTATACTATGACATTATCAATGTTACTAAAAGCTTGTCTAACTGTGTCAGTGTAGCTTATTAAGCGAAAGTTAAAAGAATGTACCATAACGACTCAATCAGACCTGTCCGCAAAGATTTGCATTTTCGCATAGTTCTATCCCTTTCTTTCGCTCAGAGACATCCTTTATCACAATGAGATACAAGATCTGCGTTGACGCTTGCAAGCGTTCTCTTAAGCTATGTTGAAGTGACTGACACAGTTGATGGGGCTGGAAAAGACAGATAGGTCTGACTCAGCCCATAATGGGCTGACCTTTAAGGGTAAATAATGTTGCATTAAATATGCCTGTTTTCAATAAGTGAACACCTAATAAAGGCCTAAATTTTACTGCACTGAGTTGGGCTTCAAAACTAGGAAAACTCTGTCTTGTAGTACAGTCTTTTATGCAACAGCTTTCACAGTGCTGAGCTGAGCATCGAAAATCCAACAGTGCGTTTTATTTAGGAATCCATTTAGGTGTCACTAAGTGTACTGTGTAGTAACTGGCATAAGATTGTCAACGAAAGTGATGTGATAACAATCGTTGTGTGAGATGAAGACTGCGCGAACGAATTGACTGAAGACATTAGTAATGTAGCTTGCTGATATGTTCAATAGGTGTACGATTCGAGTAGGTAAGCCGCAAATGCCCAGACATTGTTACTTTAGGACAGATGAAAATAAAACGTAAATAATGTTGGGACAGTTCACACCAAGATGCGGTGCGACGTTGTGAAGAGACACTTTTTTTCACATCATATCAGCCGAAAGGACCTAGGCCTCCTCCAGGCGTCACCACAACAACCGGTCCTCTGCGTCTCACATCCATCGGCTACCAGCGACCCTCACCAAGTCATCGGTCCACCGTCTTCCGGTACGCGTTCGCCATTCCAGAACTTTAGGCACCATTGACCATCTGTTCTGCGAGTAATGTGCCCTGACCACTGCCACTTCAGTTTGGTGATCCTTCGGGCTATGTCGGAAGTGCCATATACTTGACTTAAGGACCCCCGGGTCTTAAATATCAGGAAACAGACTCTGACAGCGACTACCTGTTTGTATAGTAAAAGTTCATTATTTTAAAGCTAGTCTAGATCTTGGATATTTGTTAAAAAGTTCGCGTATTTTCGCGTCTTGGTGTGTGCTAACTATCATCATATGCTACTTACGGCCGCTTTCTATAACATATCTCAATCCCAATCTTGATCCCGATCCTTGTCTGTAACCAATCAACGGCCGAGTTTGTGTCCTTCACCACACAATCCTCACCTTTGATTGGTTACAGACAAGGATCCCGATCCTTCAATCAAGATTGGGATTGAGATATATTATAGAAAGCGGCCGTTAGTGGTGATGTAAGTTTCGGATCGTTGAGTAATTCTAAGCTGGCTTTTTTGTAGTGTGCCTCTTGAAAATGAGGGAAATTCTGATGACTTTCTTTATATGTTTTTTTCTCCACATAACGTATTATAGACAGATTAACCAGTAAGTCATTTTGAAGAATGTACGAAGTCGTTTGACTTACCCCCTATGTCTAAATGAGTGTTGTGTATTATCATATCGTATTACTAGTAGTAGTTATTGCTGATTTAAACAGTATCCTTGCAGTTCTCATCTACCTGCTGAAGGCCTATCTCCTAACTGAGGCGATGTGGTCACGGTTCGATGATTCCCACCACACCCCGTAGCTTACTCGGGCACTGCCTAGGCTCATAAAGTATTTGTAATAAATTAACTGTCGTCCATTGCTAACATTATAATAAGTAATTCATTATAGTATGTGGGTCTTTTTTCCTTTTTGCGCCAATCAAAGAAATCAGTATTCGTCCAAATATTCATCATACCTATTAGTTTTTTTTTCTCGAAAAGTTCCTATGACAGTTAAAATATCACAAGATTGTATTCTAGTTAATAAGTGATCGTAACATAGTATTCAAACACTACAGGAGAAAACCCTGCCTGCCTGTAACTCGTACAAGTATGGAAATACCTTGCATGCTTTGTGTATTACCAACTTCTGATTTGTGGATGTGTCAATATTGCATGCAAGCTACTTGCATATTTTAGTGCAAGTTACGGACATGTGTATTACGGCCTTTCTCGGCAAAAAGGTGAGCATCTTATTTTTCGATTGGAATGATATTTTGTGAAGTATGGCAGCGAGCACGGAATCTAAATAGGGTTTAAACTGGAAACGTTTTACGTCATACTGGTTTCTCATAAATCTGAGCACAGAAGTCAGATCTGTCCAAAATTGTTTCTTCTGATAGATACCAAAGGACTACAAAAGTATGTACCTTTTCACACATTATGTCCTCTTTTTGCGATTTGTTTATAGAAGACTGCATTCCTCAGACTTTTAGGTACTAACAAAATCTAGAGCTATATTAGGTAGGTAGGTGTCTTTCTTGACATTTTGTTTATTTTAGTACACCCCGATTTCGTGAAAATATGATAAGTTGATAATAACCCTTTATTTCAAAATTCAAAATACCTACTCGCCCTTTCAGGCCCACTTACCCCACACAGTTATATTGGATTGAAAAAAGGTTTGTGCAAGTGGGTCTAAAGTAAGTAAAATTGAAAAATAATTTACAATTTTATGGTATTACTTTGATTCCAGAAAACAAAGCTTTACAGTTGTTGTTCCAATGACGCTTAAAATATCAAGTAGGTAGGTATAAACGCGCTGTGTTGTGCCTTGCAATCTCCGCTAAAGACTATAAAATTAGATAAAATAAACCCCGCTATGCATGACTCATGAGGTCGTGACGAATACGATAGATGTTTGATATGACGCAATCTCTACAGAATCCATACAAGTATAGAGATCAATGTGAATACATGTTGTACCTATCACTTACATTCGTCATGCATTTTTTGCATTGTGAATGCGATGTAAAGGTCCAAATTTTATTGTACTCTAACTTTGCTTCTTATTTAAAAACAGGAATTGTCGTATTTAAAAAGCGTTTAAATTTAAAGTCGCAATATCAACACAGCGACAATCAATGTAGGGAAATTAGAGGCGTTTGTACATTTTGCAACTGATGCGGATGCGAACGCTTTATAAAATACGGCAATCGCCCCTCCGGTCATATTTAACAAAATAGCTTCTTTAATAAAACTTGATCCAGGTTATTCCCAACAAAAAATTCTCGTCCTCGTGTCCAATCACTGCTGTTTATAAAAATCGAAATGTTTTTTTACGTATTTTTATCTTGAATACGACAGTCAGATAACTTGATGATGCCTGTCCTTGAACTTTTCTCAGTTATAGGCTAACCAAAATGATTAGATAGAGTTTACCAGGAAAACTGGCTCTACATAGTAAACACAGTGACAAAAGTCAATGACGAAGTACAAAGTACCAAAAGCCGTCAACACCTAAAATACAGTGAACAGATTAAGGTCACAGTTGACATTTTTCATGCAGGATTGGATTTCCTATTAATTTGTAACCTTGATTGTTGCATCGTATTTTGTGTTCGTTCAAGGCTATTTAGTGAATTATTATGTTTTTAAGGTGTCGGCGACTTTTGGAACTTTTAGATGTTTATCCTTTTTTGTCACTGACTATACCCAGGGTGGCTAGTCTAAGTATTAGACCAGGATTATAAGGATAGAGTAATATGATTTTAGTATTGTCATCATCCATCATCAGCCTTTTCCCAACTATATTGGGGTCGGCGTCCATTTGAACCGGATTCCGTTGAATACCAGTATTTTAGTATTGTAAATTTCAGAATCTCGTAACATGAAATAATACACCTGTTACAATAACGATTAAGTACGTAGGTATGTCTTCTTCTTTGTGTTTCAAATGATGAGTCGCATAGACAAAAAAAAAAACACTTTATTGTCAATCCACTTTTCGAATAAGCAACTTTTTACTGTGTAATAGGTACTGCGTTGAGACAATATTCGATAAAGATTTACCTTTACCCATGGCTTAGTGATCGACTCGTGTGAAATAAACTCGCCCTAGTCAGGCAAATAGATAACTTTTGATACTTATAAAATAATAGTATAGAGTGCAGTGCTTTCGCCATAGATAGCCTTTTCTTGTGCATCTCAGTGATCTTTATAATCGATACTTTAAGGTTCATAATATAATGCTGTCTGAGGTAGAATACCTGAAGTGACGGTAGTTGCTTCTGTTTAATCATTAGCTAATACCATACTAGTGTGTGAATAAACGTAGTGGGGAATCCCCCGCATTTATTTTTATACGAGAGTAAAATGAGAACATCTGCTGTCTATAGCAAATTATTCTAAACTTATATATTTATAATGGTGATTAAAATAAATATTCTAAAACTTTGCCTTTGCACTATATATACATACTTACATATTTCTTTAGAATAAGGTAAACCTATTCAACGATCTTGCAACCCCAATTTTAAAAGTTGATAAGTGGTGTATTTTCAGTGTGCTATATTATTCGTAAAATAAATTGAATTGATGCTTGAAAAAATGTTAATATTTATCATGATGAATATTATATCGTAAGATATTCGTGTAACATGTATTGTATTTGTGAAATATTGGTTGTAGGGAGGCCGTTATAATATGTAAGTTATAATTATCCTGCGAAATGTACTAAAATTATGGAATCTCTTAATGCACATTTCTTTCAATTTCAATGTACCTAATAGGTTCGTGTTATGTAAGTGGTGCCTGAAAACGCACAATGTTTTGTTGGTTATGTTTCTGCGTCGCATTAAACATTTCAATGTAACTTACTTTGTAGATCAAAAAAAAGCAATTATGTTATAAAATACCTATTTGTATTATCAATAGCACTGAATACTACTGAATAGGGTTAGTACCTTGTTACCCTCGTGTTTATTAGGCAACAAATGTCCTGCGGTATGTCTGTCGGAAGTATTACGAAATGTAAGCGATGTCGCAGGACATAGGTAGCTTAGTCAATACGAAGTTTTATTGTATACAATCAGTATCTGTAAGTGAATGGAGTCTGTGCAGAAGACAAAATTCATTAATTAATAAACTGTAAAAAGAGGATTTACTTTTGTTTTTATTTCCTGCTAGCTTTTGCCAGCGGCCCGCGATATCTCCGAAATTTGTCCCTAGGGGAGTTACTACTGAGATAAAACGTACCTACGTTTTAATTCAGGTGTTGGTCTACCCACACGGGTACGTCTTGACACACTTCAAGTTCTAATTGATTGAAAAACACTCAAATTCACAACCCTAAACAAGCACATGACTTCCACATTTATTATACCTACCTATTAATATGACAAAGTCAAAGTCAAAGTCAAAGTCAAGTCAAAGCATTTATTTCAAATAAACCAATCACAGGTACTTTTGAATTGTCAAAGTCAGTCAGTCAAAAACATGAAGCTATTTGCACGTTCCAAAGCGTAGATCTCTATGGAGAAGAACGTACAAGAAACTCCATGGACACTCTTTTAAACCATTTTATGTTTTACAAAAATCCTGGTTACATCATTACTTGTTGCATCTATATGTGAGAACAATGCAAAGAAAGGAAAAAAATAAAAGTATTCCAAGTATCCAATAAGTATTAAATATAGAAATAAGCCAGTGACAGCTAAGATATGACCAGTCTCCACTGACGGCGCCCGTTCACGAACATGACGCGTGCACCAGCACCATTCAGCTCAACCATTTTGAAGGGAACCGAATGATCAAATACACGCGCCACCATCAGCGAGACATTCTAGCGAGCATGACACACCCTCAACTGCCCCTGCTCACTCATGTCAAACAAGGAAACCATCTATATTATTAACAGTATAGGCTCCATGGTCCTCACATTTACAGGATTTTAAAATAAAAAAATGCTTCTACTTTATATAAAACTATGTATATCAATTTTCAAAAACGGAAAAAGAAAAGTAGTATTTAAAACATAACATAAGAAAAGTGGAAATTTTTATTAGTCTACAAAGAAGGGTGAGCATCTCTTCCAAATATCTTAACTAGAGGAACCAAGCGGCTGAGACTGTGGAGCAGGACCGGCATTTAGCCAAGCATTTTTATCAAGTATATAATCTTCAAGTTTATAATATGCTTGTTTACATAGTGTGCGTTTTATGCATGTTTTAAATTTTCTTTCATTCAGTTCTAGAATTTCAAGAGGTATTTTGTTATAAAATTTAACACAGTACCCCATAAAAGAAGTGTGTACTTTTGCCAATCTGAATCGGGGTTGATCTAATTTGTTCCTATTTCTAGTATTAAAATTATGCCTATCACTAATCTTACTAAAAAGATGAAGATTTTTCCGAACATACATTATGTTTTCGTATATGTATTGACAAGGTACCGTCATGATGTTAATATCTTTAAACAGTTCTCTTAGGGAATCGCACCGACCCAGATTATATATGGCTCTGATGGCTCTTTTCTGCAGAATAAATATAGACTCAATATCTGCAGCTCGTCCCCATAATAAGATACCGTAAGACATGATACTATGAAAGTAACTAAAATAGACCAGCCTCGCGGTATCTATATCAGTAAATTGACGGATTTTTCTGACAGCATATGCTGCTGAACTTAGCCGTCCCGCAAGAGATGTTAAATGAGGACCCCATTGTAGCCTTGAGTCCAGTGTGATGCCCAGAAAAACTGTGTTTTCGACGAATTCAAGTTTCTCTTTGTTCAATACTATGTCGCAATGATTACTTTTGACATTCGGTAAAGCAAATCTGATACACTTAGTTTTCTTTTCATTTAATACTAAATTATTAGCAGTGAACCAATTTTGGACCTGCTGTAGGGCGTTATTTACGTCGTCCAGATTTGTAGAACGTCTATCTATCTTAAAAATTAAGGATGTATCGTCAGCAAATAACACCATTTGTGGTTGATTTTTTAAAAGATGGAGAAGATCATTTATGTATACTAAAAAGAGGAAAGGACCCAATATTGAGCCTTGTGGAACCCCCATTTTGACTTTTAAACCCCTTGATTTAACACCGTTTATTTGAACTTGCTGCTGTCTGTCATTTAAATAAGACTTCAGTAAGCTGAGTGCAAGTTTACCTAGTCCGTAATGTTCTAGCTTTAGGAGCAAGGTTTCGTGATTTACGCAGTCAAATGCCTTGGAGAGGTCACAAAAGATTCCTATGGCATCTTGCGCCTCTTCCCACGTTGTATAAATGTGTTTCAACAACGTGACACCAGCGTCAGTCGTACAGCGACCTTTGGTGAAACCATACTGTTGATCGTGTAAGATCCTATTGATGTTAAAATGAATGAGCATTTGATTGAGCATTACTTTTTCAAAAACCTTGCTGAAAACCGGTAACACGGAAACAGGTCTATAATTATTGGTGTCTTTACTGTCACCGGATTTAAAAAGTGGTATAACCTTACTGTATTTCATTACATCTGGAAAGACACCTTGGTCCACACATAAATTGAATATTAAAGCCAAGTATGGTGCTATGGTCTCAATTATGGACGTGCACACTTTCATAGACATTCCCCATAAGTCTTCGGTCAATTTGATTTTGATTTGCCGGAAAGCTTTGATAACTGCCATAGGGTTGATATGTTTGAATTGGAATTCAACCGTACAACCTGAAACGTTTGCTTTTAATAAATTAAGTGAGACCTCGGGTGAAGAATTTAAAGCTTCAGTAGTTTTTGATGCTATTTCGGAGAAAAAATTTACAAATTCTTGAGCTACTTCTAAATTAGAGCTTATGGCACCATGTGCAGTCTCCAGTAAAAAATCAGCATTTCGTACTTTATTCCTACTCGTTTCATTATTGATAACTTTCCAAACTGTCTTTATTTTATTATCTGCCGATTTGATCTTGTTGCTAATGTACAGGGCTTTTGCTACCTTGCAAGTATTTCTGAAAACTTTAGAATATCTGTTTACATACTTATTAAAGGATTCGGTGTTAATGAAAGGCTTAAGGCCATATAACTCATATAGCCTTTCCCTACTTATCCTAATACCTTTAGTCGCCCAGTCACTAAATATAAACTTAGGGAAAGTTTCTTTAGACTTCTTTTCAAAAGTTGTGTTAAATTCCTGTAGTACTACTGAAAAGAAATTATTATAAAATTTATTTGCATCCTCAATATTATGGTCTAGAACATTTAACTTATTTTGTAAGGTACCATTGAATCTAGCTAGTTTGCCTGTTGTAATTGGCCTATATTGTATTTGAATTTTTTGCAATGCAGCTTTAAACTCAAATGTTACCAATTGTCCACTATGATCCGACGGGAGGTAATTAACTATGGCTTTATCTAAATAATCACAATCGCAGAATACATTATCGATACAGGTTGAAGAAGTTGGTGTTACCCTAGTAGGTTCAGTAAAAACATTAGACAAATTAAATGATTTAAAAAGGCTTAAAAATCTGCTGCTGTTCGAATTGCTTTCTAAAATATTAATATTAAAATCTCCACAAATAATCGCGGATTTGTTACCTGCTGCAAGTTTCGCAAGGATATCCTCCATTGTTGATTCAAATAAAGCAAAGTTTTGAGGGTTTGGGGGTCTGTACACGCACACTATTACATGCTTATCCAGCTCAACACAGGACAGTTCAATGCAATGCTCCACTGATAAGCTGACAATGTCATTACGTTGCTTAAATTTTAAGCATTTTTTAACAAGGATGAGGGAACCACCGCGCAACATAGATTTGCGGTTAAAACAACTGCCCACACTATAATTTTCATAATTAATTAGCATCTGGTAATCTTTCAACCAATGTTCACTAAAACAAACAATGTCAAACATTGTTTTTTCTAAAAACATTTCAATTTCTAATATTTTGGAAGAGATACCTTGAATATTTTGATGAAATAATTTCAAGGTTTGCTGCTGACCCCCTTTTTGACATCTAGTTACTAGAGAGCAAGAAGATACTTTGTTATTGGTAGACATAACTATTCTGTTACCGGTATCCTCTGTTGTCTTACGTACTAGTTTAAATTATTATCCAGAGTTTGGCCCAAGACTTCAATATCATCACTTGGCAGTGAGTTACAACTACTTGTAGACCCCACATAAGTAAATGAATCTTCCATAGTGATACATGGAACCTCCTTCGTACAATTTGTATAAGAATTTATAGCAATAGTGCTACAGTTATTTAGGCTCGCCACCTGATTCTTAGTATTATTACTAAACAATGTGGATTTAATTACACAAGACTTCGACATACTACTTATGTCTGAGTTAATATAATAAGCTAATAGCCTTGCTATTGTATGTCTAAAACTAATTGGTAAATACACAGTATTCCTAGTCGATTTTAAGTGTTCCACAAAACTATTTGTGTCAAAAAACATAAACTTGTCACTATAATGACCTGCTAAGAAATGCATGTGTTTATTTAGCATATGAATATAATTATTTTGTCTAATTGACAATTTATCAAAATATGGGAATGCACACAATATTATTTTATTACATTTTAACTGTAACATCTCAGTTACATTGTCTGTGATGACGATGACGATATTGTTTTTACATGAAAGTAGGTACGTCTGTCTGTCTCTTCTGCTAGCTTGCGTATGTAGATTTTCTCAAACATGCTTTGAAATTTGAGCATTATTTTGACAACTTTCTTCGAGAAAAATCGAAATCGCCAAATCATTGAGACAGAAAAAATATGTATAATGTCTATGGGCCAAATAGGTACACGCGAGCAGCGGACGACAAAAGTTGTATGAAAATCCATATCAATCGTGGTTTAGCGGCCAAATAAATAACTTACTGTTATTTATTTGGCCGCTAAACCACGATTGATATGGATTTTGGACTCATAGCTGTCGTGTAATTTAAAAATGGATCGATATTTTACTCCGAAACATGCAACCAAGGAGGTAACTTATCAAAGGTTTCATTTAAATTTCGAACTGGCTTGCAAGTAGAAAGCTGTTTATTGAAAAAAAAACAAAGGAACAACAATATTTTTTTCAACACATTTGCTCAAAAAATGCATTTACGAAGCCTGTATGCATTGTTCGAAAGTTAAAAATTATGCACCACACAATGGAGCGTGCGGCAAAGTAGGTACTCTCACCTAAGTACATATTTTACCGCAAACTCCGTTGTATAGCGCCGTGCGTATTCTTTACGGTGTTTTTTTTAATTTCCATAAAAATTAATAAGAATTCCACCAAGGAGTTTCACATCACGAGAATAAATAAGCTAAATAATCGAACCTCCTTGGAAGCGCTTTTGCTGTATACGTTTGTCTCATTTTAATATTATAGAGAAAATGAGAGAAGATAAATAAAAAAAATAAAGTATGTGGTTCTAATTTTCACCACGCGCATGTGGCGCCCTGTGCAAATTCGCGCCATTTTCATATTAGAAACGTCAAAGATTGTTGCGACTTTCCGACTGATTTCTAGAGACAAAAAGTTTGTTACATTACTTATTGTAATGTTTTCTCGCAAATGTGTCGAAAAACGTTGTATGACACACGTGCGGATTTGGTTTTTACAAACTCGTGACTATGGTAAGCCCTCGACTTCGTCTCGTGCTTACATTCGTCTACTCGTTTGTAAAAACCAACTTACCGCACTAATATCATAAATAACTATTTCAACACATTTGCTCAAAAAATGCATTTACGAAGCCTGTATGCATTGTTCGAAAGTTAAAAATTATGCACCACACAATGGAGCGTGCGGCAAAGTAGGTACTCTCACCTAAGTACATATTTTACCGCAAACTCCGTTGTATAGCGCCGTGCGTATTCTTTACGGTTTTTTTTTTAATTTCCATAAAAATTAATAAGAATTCCACCAAGGAGTTTCACATCACGAGAATAAATAAGCTAAATAATCGAACCTCCTTGGAAGCGCTTTTGCTGTATACGTTTGTCTCATTTTAATATTATAGAGAAAATGAGAGAAGATAAATAAAAAAAATAAAGTATGTGGTTCTAATTTTCACCACGCGCATGTGGCGCCCTTTGCAAATTCGCGCCATTTTCATATTAGAAACGTCAAAGATTGTTGCGACTTTCCGACTGATTTCTAGAGACAAAAAGTTTGTTTCATTACTTATTGTAATGTTTTCTCGCAAATGTGTCGAAAAACGTTGTATGACACACGTGCGGATTTGGTTTTTACAAACTCGTGACTATGGTAAGCCCTCGACTTCGTCTCGTGCTTACATTCGTCTACTCGTTTGTAAAAACCAACTTACCGCACTAATATCATAAATAACTATTAACGCGTTAACGCGTGGAAAAATATTGTTGTTCGTTGTTTGTCATTGATTTTGAAAATTAATTGTATTTTCAAATAAAAAGTTCTGCCTAGGTACTAAGTACTTAGTTTTAATTGCCGCGCATTATTTGAGAAAAGTACTATACAAGCCTTGGCCACATTGACAACTGGGCATTGATGGACTTACGTATGCGTGCCTCGGCTTCGCCTCGGCCCACATTTACACGTTCGTTCATCAATGCCTCTTTTGCTGGCCGCTGCAGTAATGCACTATTCTAAATGGAGCAAGATAACACTAAATTAATTGCCGACGAATTCGTGGGCACGTACCTATAGTTTATAATATGAACAGAATTTTAGGTGAGCATGTGAGCACCGCATTGCATGTATCGCACCCTAAAACCTTCAGTCTATTGAACAGAACGCACATCTGTGCGGTATGCGGTGCCTGTGCCGGACAAATAATCAACAAGAATAGTCTTTCCTTCCGTCGTGGTAGGTATTTACCTATGCGTCGGCGGTGAGGAAGATTATGTGTCCGTCACCGTATAGGTACCTACTGCAGCGTTGTGCGTTCCGAACAAAAGACCAACGCTTCAGGCTTGAAACACACCGAAATGGCACAGTACGGTGGGATAGCGGCGAGTAAGTTTCCAAGCATTTTAAACTTTATCAGTAGGTACCTACCTAAGTATTAATAAAATACATGGTATTGTTTGAACGGCTAGTAAGGATTGTGCGGCGCCGCAAGCAGTCTGAATGCCTTGTTGCATTATGTCCGCCTAAAAACCACTACTGCTCATTAGGTTTAAACAAAAAAATAATGATAAAGTCCAAAATGGTAAGCTCAGACTTTTATGGCCCCATTCCAAAGTGAGGTCTGTTAAAAACTACGAGACTAGACTCACGTCATAAAACAAAATATACTTACTTTATTTGATAGTCCCAAAGCACACACTGATTCTAAGGCCACAAATTCGGAACGGCGCGCGGTGCGTGCAGCGGGGCGTTGTTTTGAGCGTGCACGCTCGACTACAGCCGGTCGATTCTGTCGACATCTCACCGTGTTCACCTACAGAATCGCACTGCTGTAAACATGTCGAAGTGAACACCCGAGCGGGGCGCACGACAGGTGAGTTGTCAAACCATACAAATAAGATGGAATGACAGCTCTATTGTCGTTCACTCCGCCTAGGTGAACACCGTGCGATGTCGACAGAATCGACCGGCTGAATCGCACTGCTGAACGTATGGACTTCTCTCTTGGTGACTTCGTAGCAGCGTTTTGAGCGTGTAGTGATCAGTGCTCGGCGTTCTAACGAGTGTGCAAGTGGTGTGTCAAGATTTGCCAGTAAAAGAAACCACTTCTTTGTGTTCATAAGTAAAATATGGAATGGAAAGATATTGACGTATGTACCTACTAAAAGTAAAACAAGTAGAAAGCAGAAGGAGCGAGGCCAGATGAATAGGGTGTTTTCAGATGAATTCTCATTGTGGCCTTTTTAGACCTGCAGTACACTTCAATCCGCCATACGCAAAAAAAAACACTTTTCAAACAACTGCGTAGCTAATCAACCAATAATGATATTTGCAATCATAAAATGCTGCCTCGTAATCAGCTGATCTGTAATACAAAGAAGGTGATACAAAATGGATTTCCCTAGAACCAACTGGGTCCGCGCAATTCAAACAGTATGTAGGTACCTACTTTTTGAACAGCCCTCGTACTTACACTAAACGAACTTGTCCATGGGCATACCAGCAGGCCTAGACAAAATACTTTTCTGTAGCCTTAACGTCAGACGCTCACGACAAAATGTATGGAAATGACATTAGGTGATGACATTTCCTTTCCATTCCACGCCTGATGTTATTCCCATACATTTTGTCGTCAGCGTCTGACGTTAACGCTACAGAAAAGTTTTTTGTCAAGGCCCACTGCTTGCCATGTCCGCTGGACGTCTACTACAGGCCTGTCTTATGTCTGTTTATCAGTTTGCAACCGTAGAAGACAGCTAGAACAGCTACAGAAGTGAGGCCCGGCCAACATGGCCTGCAGGCATGCTCACGGGTAGGTAATCTGTTTAGTGTATACCCGCTTAACATGTCACTGATTTTATTTGTAGAAAAACGCAGCGTCGCCGTACTTACGTCGCACGATAGAATAGAAAGATCCAGAGACTTACACTGGATGTCATGCTTATCTGCGATGTGATGGAAGTCCGGCTCATCGTGCAGGCCAGCAGCGAGGTACAAATAAATAGGTAGGTAGGTACCTAATGAGTTTAACATACTAATAAATAGAGTTGCCTAAATACATAATTTTAATAAAATAATACATATAATATACAGTGGATAATGCTCTTTGACTGGCTTTTTAGAAAATATTTTTTTTTTTACATTCACGTACCTATGTTAGATGGACTGAGTTGCACAATTTTACTGCATGAAAAGAGAATGAGTATAAAGGGGAGAGAATATGAATAAGTTTTATGGGATGGTAAGTTTAGATGATGTTTGAGGTGGTATGGATGGTATGTGGAACAGGGAGTAAAGTCCCGCAAACCTCCATTGAAAAGGGAGGATCCTCCGACCAGACGGTTGTTGTGTCTGATGGGCAACTGCCCGACAGTTGATATTCAGACTGTTGTTTAGTTCAAACCGCACGGCCTTTGATACCGCGATGAATGATTTCGTTAGTAGTTTGCTGGTGGTGGCACTGCGGTTCTTTTTTTGTCGCACAAATTTCGATTCGTTATTTTTTCTTTTGGCGGCATTGATGCCGCCACATCACTTCCCTCCGGAAACCGTCGATAGTGGATGTGTCGTCCATTCATCTTGAGATGCTTGCCAGGCCCGTAGAAGGTTGGTTCCAGTGAGTTGGACCGGAAGTCAATCGGCAAATTAAATAAATTTAACAGCACTTTAACCAGTAAGTTAAGTGACTACGGCTTCACAATGAACAATGGTAATATTTTGTATAAAGAATTCTTTTCATTAGTACAAACTGAATTTAATGTCACTTTTAAGCAGCAGACTAGAACTATCTGCCCTAAGTTTTTATTAAGTGACTGGGCTACTAAGGAGTCAGGAAAAGTAGAGAAAAACTTTACGAGCTATATGGCCTTAAGCCTAACACGGAAACTTTTAATAAGTATGTTGCTTGTTACTCAAAAATCTTTAAGAATGTTTGTAAGGCAGCAAAAGCCATATTATACATTAGCAACAAGGTTAAATCGGTAGACAACAAAATTAAAATGGTTTGAAAAAGTCGCAGAGTTCACGGCGAGTCGGAACTGTCTGCGGTGCCATATGACAGTGAGTCGGGGTGATGACATCCCATTGAGTCGGGATGATCCTGCTGGCGACTGCTGGCATCGACCGGGAGAGGTTCTTCAAGGCACTTCATGTGACAGGCCGAATGTGCAATGTGCTTGCCAAGGTCGTTGATGAGGTTGAGGGTGATGATAGAGGCTGAAGATGCTGACCAGGAATGCACGTCCGCTGGATGCTAACCAGGAATGCACGTCCGCTGGATGCTGGTGGTCAGTCAGTCAGTCAATCCACTAAGTTGAACGCACAGCTGAAGTCGAGTAGGACTAATACTGTGAGAGATTTACTGTCCATAACCTAGCGGATATCGTCAGTGACTTTAAGAAGTGCGGTAACAGTGCTGTGACCACCATGGAAGCCAGATTGGAAAGGGGAGATAAGAGAGTTTGTTGACAGGTATCTGGAAATTTGGTTATGTACAATGTATTTGAAAACTTTAGAAAGAAAAGGCAGAATGGAAGGTCTGAAGTGAGATAAAGACGATGGATTGTTGGTTTTAGGAAGTGGGGTTTATGTGTGTCTGTTTCCAGGCTATAGGAAATGTGCCACACAATAAGGAATAATTAGCAATGTGAGTGAGAATGAGAAGCAGTTGTGGAATAGGGATTATCATTCTCGAACACTGATTGTCATGGCCTATAACAGCAGAAGTTGAGATTGCGAGAGAAGAGATTTTTTAACATCGTCTTCAGATAAAGAACTGAGATTAAAAAATGGACAGTTCGGTAATGGTAACTTGGAAAGCTCAAATAAAGTAGAAGTTGTTCGATATAAGGTTCCAGAGAGACAGAAAGAAGGAAGAGAAAAGAGCCTAATTGAGGGCAGACAAGTCGAGATCTACACATCTACACGGGTGTTAATAGGAGATTTGTCGATACCAACAGACTTTAGAAACTTCCAGACATCAGAGGACTTGCGTTCTAAAAGAGATTCTTGGAAATAGCGTCGCTTAGCATCTTAGAACAGCCGATTGCAGCTGTTACGCAAAGCTTTGAAATGAGCAAGATTCTGGTCAGTGGGTCTTGCCTATACTTGCTCTTTGCTTTGTTTCAGCAATAGCCTTTTTAACCGACTTCAAAAATGAGGAGGTTATAATTATGTGCGACTTTAAGTAGGTATTTTTTATGTATGTTTTCGGTTGACAATTGGTGAAAATATCGCTGACGACACTCGCAGGACTTTCGTTTTTACTCATTTTTTGAGTAGCAATTCGTCCTTATTTTCTGCTGAACCGAGACAAAAGCTACTCAGTCACCTTGTAGATTTACATCCTGCTCGAACTACGGCAATCGGCGGTAATGCTGAAAATGACTGCTTTCACCGTCTGATAGCGTATAAGTAAAAAAACATCTGGTGGTGACAAATCTTGCCTGATTAGATCGATCTGAACCAGTCGCATTAATTGAGAGTAAGTAGCTTTTTGGAGTATTATTTTATACTTTTTGGAGTTATAGCAGTCTGGGGATTTTTAAATTTTTAATTTAAGTGTTGCTCATAGGACGTTTTGATACGGAGGCTCATCTCATCCATTATATACACACAACATTCTCCTCACACTCGACTGTATACAAACAGGTATATCGAACGGCCTTCGATACCCACCATGTAAAATAAATAAACAATCGCAATCTTTCATAATTACTATCTATAAAATAAAACCCGACATTCTTCACGGAAACTTTAAAAATAATGTTGTTAATCTAAAACCCTGACCCAATTCCTGAACGATGGAGTTTTCGCAGCGGATCGTAAATGAATATTTGAAACAGATTAAAACAGTGGCTCCCAACCTGTGGTTCACGGTTCGGTGATCTGCAAAGGCCAAAATGTTATGGTCAGCGAAAGGTTTTAAATTTCAATCTTTTCACCTCAAAAATGACATTGATGCAAACTGATTTAAAGTTTCTATCAGAAAGTTGTGTTTTAAACGACAATGCTCTTTACTTTTGATTCCAAGAAAAGTACCTAATGTATGATACAAGTTTTGGAAATCTTTAACTAAACCCCTAAAGTCTAAACTAATATTATAAAGAGGAAAGATTTATTTGTTTGTTGTAACAAACAAACAAATAAACTTTCCTCTGATTAATGTTTATAAATACCTACCATTAGAAAGCTACATTACATAATTATATTAACATAAAACATAGGCTATAATTTTATTGTGAAAACAAAATCCGAAAATTGCAATAATGTAACCCAAATTAGCAAAATTTTGCCATATTCATTATTTGGCGTGCGCGGAGAAAACTATTGATGATAATTACACAAAAATAATAATTATACTACATGACTAAAGTACCTACTCATACACTCACTTTTAAAAAATCCACGATGGTATATGTCCAACTATTATGGTTAAGTCACAATAACCACTTTTTGTTCAAATTTTTCAATCAAAACCCCTGGTAAAATGGTATCTTGGTGTTTTTGGTACCATGATATTAATCCTTATCCATTTAAATGGTTTGATAATTAAGTGCGATTATGTACATGTAAATTACACTTTAAATTATTCCGATAGGACCTTTAAAAGTTACCGCGACGGGTATATTATGCTATACCTACCTATGTAAGAAAAATGTTGCGGTTTGAGCGAACTAGACATAATCTTAAAACTTGCTCCGATGAAATTGAAACACGGCATTAATGATTTATAAGAATCACAAAATGTTTGGATGTTTCGAAAATAAACCTCTAGAGGGGCGGAAAAAGGTGATGAAGTTTTTAGGGGAGGTCATTATTGCTTGCTTCAATTTACGTGGAAATTGGTATGAACAAACTAAAAGTGGGATAATTATTATCCAACTTTTAGATTGTAACTGTTAGATCCTATTGAAATTGTTATACTTATCTGTTTCATACATTTAAAAAAAGAAGTTCAAAAACTAAAACCCGGCTACAGAAAATTCACGTTCTAATAAGTATGAAACAAGAAAACATATAGTCGTGCTCGTATTCCACTTTGCCCTAAACTTTAGTGCTAAAGCTTGATGTTTCATTACTATAAACATACCTACTATTTTAATTTAACAGAATAGGTGGCATGCGACCAAGGCTGTTTTCTAGTTTCACACTTTTTAGAACGTGAATTTTGTGTAGTCGGGTTTTTGAACTTCTTTTTTATTTAAATTATTTTGGGGTTCAAATTATTATTACGATATAAGTATATTTGAAATGTGCTAATTAAGCCCTTTAGTTTGATACCCAACACGACCTTATTAATAAAAAAATCGTTCATGTCTTAATGCACCCTAGAGGGCGCCACATACAATTTATTGCAACATAACCTAGCCTATAGCCGGCGGACAATTTAGACGACTCCCAATGACACCTTATTTGTCAAATTATGTTATTTACATGGTTTAGAAGTTATGAGAGAACAGATGAACATACATACATACATACATACATACCTAGGTAGGAACGGGTCAAACTCATAATCCTCCTTTCGCCGTAGTCGGGTAAAAATTGTTAAAATTATTGCATAATCATAATCAACCTCTGACGGGGAGAATGGGGTGAACAGTTGCGCTGATCCTGAGACCACAAATTCAGCAACAGAAATGGCTGGGTAATGATGATTAATGAAAATCGTTGTGCTTAATTTTACAAAACTAACCTTTTATAGCGGATATAGGGGCGTTGAAGTTTTGTGAAGTACTTACCTAGTAAATCCGCTTGTACCTACCTATAATATTTATGTAGGTATAGATTAACACAGTTTAATTTTTTTTTCTTCTATTGTACCTAGCTACAAATAATTCAAAGTGGTCCCTCGTCAAGTAAAGGTTAGGAGCCACTGGATTAGAGTAGGTAACGTGATGGCTGCTGTAGCAAAGTCGCTGAATGTGGCCGCACTCGGGACGATACATGACCACGACTGTACGAACTTGACACCAAACAGTTCCCCGAATGAAATTGCGAGTCGCATATTTAATCTACAGTGTAGGTATATTAATTGCTTAATAAAATCGTCACATGAGCGCTACAGTTCACAGGTCACCCCAAGCCGGCGACAAACAAATTTGTTTCAAGGTCAAGTGCGAGCTCGGCCAATCATCGGTTACCTAACAAATTGGTTTCTTGTTCAATTGTTGTCTAATACAATCTTATAAATCTGAGACGGGTTTCTACGAAATCTGTCGAGAGCCGCAAGTTTTCAGGCGAAAATTGGTAAGTACTGCACTCACTCCTCAGCAGTTTGCTTGTGAAAGGTAGTCAGAACTTAAAAGATCTAAGAAACTTGATGGAGTTAATTAACTAAGTAATTAAACTTCGCTCTCAAATATCAGCTCTCCCTGAATCTGCCATGGAAAAGTTCGCCACTCAAAACTATTTACTAAAAAGCTGCCATATTTGTTTATGTAGCTGCATCAATCGAATCAATTTATACGTTAATAAATACATTTTAATTGTTAACGATAACCACGCACGTGATGCGAAGTGTTTTTCGCGAAAGATCTTTGTTTTATAAACAACAAAATAGCTTGAAACCATAGATTTCTATGGGAAGAGGATTAAGTGCCAAGAAAACTTGCGGATTTGAGTGTAGGTACCGTGAACGATAGAAAACAGTAAAAATTCTTAGTCGGAGTTGAATGCGAATATACATACCCGTAGTACGGAGTGGCGGGCGTGTTGTTTATCATTGCGGTTCTATATAAGCGTGCGAGCGGACCGTCTCATACATTACCGGGATATACTCGTAGCTCGCTAGTAACTCGCGGCGAATTGTTCAAGTTCATTCAAAAATGAAGATGCTGAAAGTTGTTGTGTTTGCCCTTTTCGCCCTCCTGCTGATCGCCGTTAGGGCGAGTCCGGTGCAGCAGAAAGTTGAGGCCTTCCAAAGTAAGTTTTTTAATTAGTTTCCCTGCATTCAGATCATGTTAATCGTTTCATCCTACATCATAAAATTAATTTTGGGTAATTTTAATTATATTTTCTTACTACGCTTCGTCCTGTCTCCCTTTAAAAATTACCTGAAATGTTGACTTAGCAATGATAGATCATAAACTGTAGCTGCTTTGCGAATTTGTGTGCAAGACTTACATGTTGCATTTTATTTTATGTGAGAGTAGGTAGGTACTTAGATTCAATTAATATGAGAAAAGGGCAGACAGGTGACAAATTATGGTGAAACACTTAAGTACCTATTTGATTTCATCACATTAATTATGTACTTATGTAAGCACCTACCAACGTTGAAATTAGATAGGTACACCTGAAGCGCAATATATCTTAGTGCACTTAGTGCAAACAATGCAAAAGAAAAAGAAACTTGCATATCTACGTACGTTTTATATACTTAGGTCGGTAGGTACCTAGTACCTATGTAGCTAGATACTTATCGAATATTTGTGGAAAGTAAAACCATCCCAGTCAAATAATCAATAGGTATATGAATTCTATGCAGATAAATGATGATGAATCATAATCAACAACAGGTACTTAATGTTTGAAAACTTGCGTGTGATTTCTGATCGACTTACAGATTTACAATGGATGCCTACCAAATAAAATTATACCTATTTATCACTATTTGCTAAAGAGAGATTCATTAAAAAAATCTAGAAGAGATTCAGGAAAAATAAAAAAAAAAGTTCTAGAACTTTTAATTAGCAGCATTTTTCAAGCTAAAAGCTTAGGTAGGTACCTATGTACATTCAAGTTAGCAATGCCTACCTCCTTTATACCTGAGGACATTTCAGAACTGCGAAGTCTCGTGTTTTGCATAGTTTAGGTATTTTAAAAGCATAAACAGTCTGGCTCAGTGCTAATAACACACACTACTCTATAAACAAAACATCAAGGATCTTATTCGATCGATTATTCGATATTCGATCTCATTGGGGACTTATGTATAAACATAAGCCTTCCATCATATCATGATTTTAACTAGTCGAAAGAGGTTCACAGCTGGGCGCTTAGCTTCTCTAATCTTTCAAAAATCTTTCACTGTCTACCTGCTTATAAAGTACGGTAGTGCTGGAATCTTGATAAACTTGAGAACCTCAATAAAATTATACTAGGTATAGGTACTTACCTCTTTTACGCGGCTTCGCTATCGCCGCCTACTCCTAAGGTTCCGTGCATATTTTCAGGATACAAACTAGCTTGTGGTACTCAGTCATACATAGTGTAGTTTTCTAGCAGTGAAAAAAAAAACACATTAGCCCTTCCAGAGATTTCCTTCAACAAACAAAATAGGTACAATTTTTAGCTCTTGGTTAGTCCTTAATAAGTCCGACTCGGAGTCGTTCACGAAGGGTTCCGTGCAAAATTGAAAAAATCCCTTTACTTTTCTATTATATTGTGGAGCACCACTTAACGTGCTTACGTTAAGTGGTGCTCCACAAGATTATACGTTAATATTATTATAAACGGTAGTTAAATTGTTTAGTTTTATTATAATAGTAATAACGGAAAATAGTGGCCACTATTTTTCGTTATTATAATATAATCTTGTGGAGCACAACTTAACGTGCTTATTTTCTGCATTTTCATTCCAAAATAAAAGAAATAACCAAACAAACGATGAGGGCGCCACTGCGCGCTCGGCGCCCTCTTAAAGCGGCAATAGCTGACAATATCAACTACCTTACTACTCGTGCGAGTCTCATGACACCTAGCTCGAATGACGTTTTGACATTTGAATATAAATTGCACAGTTCGATTTCTATGAAAATAATAACGGTAACAGTGATGCTAACGCTTTTATATTGTTTTCATTGTATTTTTCGATTTAAACTGAAACGTCAAAACGTCGTTCGAAATGTGTCGAGCCAGGTGTCAAGTTAACTCGCACGAGTTATACCTGTCACGGTTTATGAGATGCAGCCTGCCGACAGACGGACGGACGATCAACGTAGGCTTAGTAGTAAAGTTCTGTAGGTTACCTTTCGGGAACGTAACCCTAATACCCAACCCAAACATTTTATAATCGTGAAGCTAAAATGTAACATTCTGGTTACTCGTCTGATCACAATAAACGAATACGTCATACATTTATTTGTTCTTAGAACGATAATAAATTCACTGCCAACCAACGCGTACTACTTACCAAAACATAAATAACTACATTTACATATAATAAGTAGGTAGATAGTACATATCCGTTCGCATCACGTGAAATTATTTTCAAATAAACTGTGCCAGTATTTATCACTATCAGTCACTTAGTACGCTATGTACTTAAAATTTACACGAATTGTTTATAGTCATTTATAATAAATGACATCACGTGGGAATGTATTGATAACAAAGAGCTGTTATCGAAAAACTTCGTCATCTTGGGTAATTTGCATGCTTGGCATTCTTAGAACTGCTACGACGGACGGGAGTAAGCATGACGATCTAGGTGCCCCTTAACTACCTAGTTAGTTTATCTAATAGGGTAAAACAACCGGCGAAATGCGAGTTGGACTCGCACATAAAGGGTTTCGTGCCATAAACTAACATATTATCGTGACTGGCGCTCCTTTTTATTTTAGGGCGAAAATTTTATGTTTTAGCGGAAACAGAAATACCTACACACTGTGAACATTTCAACTGTCTACCTATTGCTATTCATGAGGACAGCCCACTGATTGACAGACGTACAGATAGACGGATAGCGGAGGCTAGTAATAGGGTTTCGTTCGTTACCGTTGGGGTTCCTGTATCCCATTACCTTGTATGTTTTACTGTATCTCATCCGTCACATTGTGTTTACTTGCATTCAGACTATTTTCCAAAACTAAGGACCCAAGGGTTTGTATGAGTAAGTGCGTAAAAAGCTCAGCTACAAAATATTGTAAAATTTTTACTTCCTGCTTTTATACCGCGCATATTTTTGGCCTAGACCCATTTTTTTTTGTAGATAACAGTGATTTTTAAACAGGTCAATGTCGACTGATTTACATGCGTTTTTATACATCCGATGGATTTCGTGAAGTAAACCAGAGCCGACATTGACCCGCTTGCCATAAATAGATTCGAATGTTATGATCGCTCTAAATAACGTTGAGTACACTTTAATTTCTCTTACGTCATTGGCCAGCCACGGACGCGCGAAGCTTGAGATTTAGAAACAATAAACAACACATAAAAAAAACTTAGCTATCGGAAAAATAATCGGATGCATGACTAGAATATAATGAAGATAGTCATTCTCGATACCAATTTATTTGAAGTCGGCACAATATGTATTTTTCTTCCACATTTTAATATGGAAGAAATAGACATATTTTTAGTCCTCCTGATCGATTTCAGCCATGGCGGCCAATCTCACCGGAGACTAGCCATCGGCCGTGGGACATATCACCTATAGTGCACAAGTGTGTGCGCAAATGCAGGTGCACTCCCTCTTCCATTTGTCTATCTGTCGTCATGTCAGAAGTCACACTTTTCTGGATCTTTCACACAGTATACCCGTAGTTTCTTTAGTCTACTCCTAGATACTTTTGTAGACATGCGCACGCAAATGAAACAATGTCGTGGTTTTCTTGGTTTGTACTATCATTAATGAAGAAGAATTTTGTACAGGTCTACATTAACAACAAAAATAAATAAGTTGGGGTCATTTTATATGAAGTTTTAGTTAGATAATAGACAGGAGGGAAAGGACTTCATTCATCGTCCGTACATTTTTTGCAAAATATCAAAGTGACGGGCAAACAAAAAAGAGTTTTATTCCGCCATAATACTTTCTTCTCTTCATTTTCACCTCAAATGAGATAAAATGGAACCCTTATAGGATCATTTCGTAGTCCGTCTATCGGTCTGTCACGACCCTTTTTCTCAGGAACTCGTGGAGGAATTGACATCAAATACGTAGGTCGATGATACCTAATTAATTTGGAGCTCTAAAAATATCAAGCTATAAATAGATACGGCTATTTATGCATTATAACGATGAAAACACAAAACAATGAAAAGGATAAGTTGCCCGGCCTTTTTTCAATTTATTACCGCTAAATCGTCTGGTTCCTGTTTTAAGACTTGGCAAATCTATCTATCTATCGTGTAAACAGTTGCTTACATTTGTAAGCAACTGCTTACATGCGGATAATGCAATGCAATGCATGATACAATTTATTGCATTCAATTATTACTCTTGTATGTGCAAAAAATACTATCATGTAAATGAGCCTTAGATAATAGATAGGGTCGCATTTGACTACTAACACACCTGATGGTGAGAGATGATTTAGTCGGTGATGAAGCACACTTGCCTATCCACCCTTATAAGTTATTCATTTTAATTGTAATCCTACACATTAACTAAGATATACGGAAAAAATAATAAGTAAATTAAAAGGATATGTATCCACATGTCCTTTTAATTTACTGAATTGAATACATACCTACATAAACTCACGTCTTTTTCCCATGGGGGTAGGTAGACAACACTACAACACAACACAACACAACCCAACACTTCAGAACGTCCCCTGGTTCGAGTGCTACGATCCTTTCATACTCCGTGTTACTTTTAGGTTCATACATCTGCAGTGAGTTTCTGTAAGAGCCTCACCGTGTAAGCTTGGGTGAAGTGAACATGAACATGTGAAACTCTTAGCATACTTTTTTCAATTTTGTCATTTACATCTTCTTGTCACCACACCGCTGAGCACATCATTCAATATTTTTAAGAGGTCGCCAAGCGACAGACTGACGTATTTTAAGAAATCACTCTTTATTCCTCAATATTATGTTGTTTTGCTTGTTTTAAAACAGCTACAGTCGAGGTTATTACACTAAAAGGTTTCTCTTTGGATTAGTTATTTATTTATTAACAATTTTATCAATCTTTTCGGTTGGTAAAGTAAGATCCTAATCCTAATTTGATTGATTCTAAATAAAATAAATATTTTTTTCCTTACAGTAATAAATAAATAAAACATAAAACCTACTTAGGAGCACTCGCAATAGGGAATCAAAGTTTTTAGCTATGAAAAATCTGATGTTCTCTCAAAGACATACAATTCAATAAACATGACTGAATGACATGAAAATAAAATGTTTTTACGTGTTTGGTCGATAGGTACTACCCACCCCTACAATACAGTAGGTACTATCACTTCTGTGCGTAGTGTCACTTGCCTGCCGAACGTGACCGGAAACTCGGCGCGTTGATGCAATCCTTGCAAACAATCGTTCCGTCCGAATAGTTCAAAACCAATAGTCAGGGAATAACCATTTTTTACCAAAGAGTTCTGTTTGTGTTTTCCGTGACTGTCCACAATGCAGTCACGGAAAACACAAACAGAACTCTTTGGTAAAAAATGGTGAATGGTCCGGATAGGCAATCGCTCTGTGTAAAATATTTGTATTCAGCTGCACCCGCAGCTGAGTACAAATATTGGGAAAAATAAAAATAAAAATATTAAATACTGGGTAGTTAGACTGGGAGCCGGAAAAAAATCAAATAAGTAAGAAACGTATGTACCTGCCAATTATGCTCAAATCGAATGCTAAATCGTCGTTCTGTTGTAATGATTTCCATAGTTTTGGTCATTTTGTAAACGGTCACAGCCATGCCTTTATACTAGACTAGGTATGTTTCGTAGCAGCATCGCAGCATTTTCGTAGTAGCGTAGCATTTTCTTAGCAATGCAGCAATGTCGGAGCGTTAACGTAGTATCGTAGCGTTTTCGTAGCATTGTCTTATTGTAGGATGTTCGTAGCAGCGTCGTAGCTTTGTCGTAGTAGAACTGCACTGTCAGTAGGGGCCATGTTTAATGGCCTGCAGGTGATAGATAAATGAGAACACACAGCCAAGGGTAGCTGCAGCGAAGTCAGTAAAAGTCTGCCAGACCTGTCCACCCACCACAAAGCGATAATCATACGTGAGGATTTCCACACGATAAAAAGGAATGACGGCACGCTGGTGCCCGTGCATAGTGTGAAAGAGCCTTTACGTGTACGTTTTACTTTGTGCAATGTTGACTCAAATGATGTTTGGAGAAAGTTTGATAGCATACTTGATAACAACACAGGTCACTTCTTGATAACCTTTTCGCGGATTACCTACTGTAAGCTGTTTGTAGCTAAGTTATCTTTATTGATGTCTACTTGCAATTGCAACCGCTGTATTTATCTATGTTGTAGATATTATACCTACATGCTACAGTACGACAAAACGCGAATGATTTCAATTTAACTAAATATTTTTCCAACTTATGGTATCTTGAATCTACCTGCAATGCCAATACTTTGTCTGCCGGGTAACTACGTTGCAATAGACGTTAATTACTCCTAAATAAAACATTGAATTACAAATGAGAAGTATTACCATGATAGTTCTGCCCTTATTCGAATTGGTGTGGTGTCAGTTTAGCATTCCCCTTTCGTACATCTCTATTCGCCGTTATCTCAATAGTCGCCTCTTTTTAACCGACTTCAAAAAGGAGGAGGATCTCAATTCGATTGTATTTTTTAGCTAAAATATATCATGCGGTTTACTGATTTTCTTTGGTATTCTTTTAACCTTATAAACATCCACATTTACAGTCAAATTATTTTTTCATAATTATGTTCCCTTGTGGTTCCCGTTTCGTCGCCGAATCCTGAAATTTCTATTCAATCATCATCGTGTTTGCTGCCAAAATAAGTCCACAGAGCAGAGACACGCTGTGGCATTCAATGGATTCTCGGAGCCTTTACCAGGTCATCGGTCTTGTGGGAGACATAACGTTGCGCCTTTCGCTACTCCAGAACCATTCGGCTCCATCGACCATCCATGCCGCAAGCAATGTGCAATAACAAGATACTTACGTAGCCGCACGTGACTCCAACCCAATAAAACTTTGACAGTTCTTCGGGATATAAATTGGTTCTCCTTCGGATCTCTTCAATTCTGATTCGATAACGCATGATACCCTTTGAGTGGCTGTGCTTTCAGTACTCTAAGTAGGTACTAGAAACACACTCTGGTTATAGACTACTAGAGTACCTCTTCTTCTCCTTTTCGAGTCAATGGTTAATTCTTAAGAAAAAAAAAATCCCAGTAGGTAGGTAACGTCGATTGCAGCATTGGTGCAGGCATTTATTAAATCCTCCAAAGTAGTAAAGGTACATGGGGCACTGTGCAGCTTATATTCTGAATAGTGGCACCGCACTCACACTGGGTATCCGACGAGTCTATAAAACCCAACTCGCCTAGAGTACTAGAGTACCTTTTTTTAATAATGATGAATGGTCTCGTTTCAGTAATCCAGCTGGAAGAGCCGTGTGTGCTGCAAGGAGGTCTGTGCGTGCGCTCTGATGACTGCGACCCTGAGAACTTCCCGCTGCTGGGCGCCAACCTCTGTCCGAAGCAACGGCATATGGGAGTCACGTGCTGCTACGTAAGTATCTTTGTTTTCATGGGAAACCGTCATCAGCCGACTGGGTTTTTGGAGATAAGACCTGGGAGTGTGGAATCTTTACTTTATTTATGGTGGATCCATTTTGCCGGCGAGGCCACCGGCATGTGTCGGCGGCCACTGTTCCCCTGCTGGGAACAGATCTGTGTGGATCCACCATTAAACTACCCGGTGATTACAATGGAAGAGGTCTTTATAGTAGTTATACTTGTTAATACAGCTGCCAGGCTATTTGATATACAGGCAGGTTACTTGGAACCACTAGCAACTACTTAACAAATAAGTTAACAGTTCTGTGTGTTCTGAGTATATTATACTTTAAATAATTTAATAATGGCTTTGGGCAGAGTAGCAAGATGAATAGCATTTTTGCTTGTACACTAAATATATACAGTTTTAGAAAATCTAATTGTGATATACAGTGTAGGAAGATTAGATTTATTTTCATACCTAATATAGCTCGTGGGTCAAAACAAGTTCAGATAATTCAGTATTATCTCTAAAGTCGAATTGAAAGATATTTCACCTAGTAAGCAACCATTAGCGATTAGCTACCGTCAACATGGGCTCTGTTACGGAACAGCAAATCATATGGCAATCAGTTACCAGCAAAAAAACGTTTTCACGTCGAAATGCAAAGAGCCGCCATGCTAGTATATCCTTTGCGGTTGTATTGTCACAGCAATCATATAATTATAATTACACATTAAACTAGCGGTTTGACTGGGAGCCGACCCCGATATAGTTGGGAAAAGGCTAGGCAGATGATGATTAAACTAGTGATCCTGACAAACCATCATCCTTGACCTGTCCGAACGTTGGCTTTTCGTAAGATATGAATCTTGAGCCCGATTGATGTTCCAACTGCTGGGTAGCATTATTAATTTAAATTCTAAACCATTCATCGACCATCTCAAACACACAAAAGTTTTAATCGACATAATCGGTCCAGCAGTTCAGTGAAATACAAACGTACAGAAGATTCTATTTTTGTAAAGATAACATGACGTCATCACGCCTCTATTCCCCGCAGGGTAAGGACCTATAGTTCACCAGAACCATATTTCAGAGAGGAAAACCCAATAGGCCATAGGGAATGTGCATAAAAAATATCACAGTTAATCTAGATATACACAAAAATATAATCAAATTTTAATTGATCAAAATTGACCGAAAAAACAAACGAGATATAACTAATTCTATCTGTCCCTCTCGCGAAAATGCCGTTTTCTATGGCAGCTGTATAGGCGTCATGGTATTTGACATCAGAGTTGGTATCGGACTTCTCTTTCTAATTTATCTACTTTGAAGCTGATGAAGGCATTTTAAAAATTATAATTTCATAATTCTAAAAGAACTTAATTTTGCAAATAAAAAATGCATGCATAACCCGATAATCGAACCCAATAGCAACCACTAGACCAACGGGACAGTCTACATATTATGTGTTTAAGCATGAACAATTCAAATGTTCTTTTTCTCTTTCCAGATGTGAGCCTGACACGGCGGATGCAGACTCGTTGCGCGTCGTTATAATTAATTGTTTAAAATTTTAACTTAACTAGTTTTAAGATAGTCTAAGCTCCTGTAAGATTTTCAAATTAGTGTTCCGTGTTAAAATTGGCAAAACGGGACACGCATTTCGGTGTCCATCTGTTCGTCCGTCTGTCAGAGACGATGTTCTCTAAAATTCGAAATAATTTAAATACAGATGTAATAGAAGAACAGTGTGATTATCCCCAAATATTGTTTTTAGATTTCAAAGAATTATTGAGACTCGAAAAAGGTTTCCACATTAATAAATGCGTTATAAAATAAAAGCAAAAATAATTAAGAAAACAGTGATTTCCGCCTAGTTCCACTGAAAGAACAAACAATCTGAAAAATACCACATATTGAAAAAATTGTTAAGGTAGACTTAACGAAAGATACCTATCAAGATTGAAATACGTAGTATTCTTTATAGTGTCGTTAGTTGTTAAATGTTAGATTTTTTTAAAAATAATTTATTACTTTAAATTTTGTTTGTATCTACTGCATGCTATGAACTTGCTTTCATCAGATGCATCAATACAAATGAAATTATTCAGTACGGAACACTAATTTTGCAAGAACGACTTGCACTTTCCGGTTTTTTATTTAATGAAATACAAAACAAAATTATGTTAGGATGTAAACTAGGTTAGGATTAACTTTATTGATTAATTACTTAAATAAATGTAAGTTATTTAAACAGGTATATTTTATTTTTATTTAAAATACCTGCCTACCATTAGCGTATATTGGGGACGTCGTAGCTAAATAATAACAGCTGCATGAGTTTATCTTCAAGATTAAGAGCAACGCTTGCCTAGATCGGTCTGTGGATGGGTGACCATCTTAGCATACCGAGACTCCTCTGGGCCTCGGCACGATAAGCCGTTGGTCCCAGCTGTAATTTGTAGATCTTTGGCAGTTGTCACGGATAGTCAGAAGCCAGAAAATCTGACACCAGTCTTGCCAATAAGTACTGTATTACCCAGTTACTGGGTTGTAGTGTGGAGGTCAGAAAAGAAAGTTTCCACGTAAAATATTGATATTCAGCTGAAACAGAATGGCTGAACCATTCTGTTTCCGACCCCAATTGGGAAAAGGCCCGGCAGATGGTGATGACCTGCCTACCATTAGCAATATACTCTGTTAATCTGACCATGGCCTTCCTGGCCTAAGGGTACCTAAATACGCTACTGGTTATACCATTTATAAGTACCTAAAGTTGAATGTTTGTGTAAATTTATGAAAATTATTAACCAATCTCCATCTTTATCTGCATGTAGATGTACTGAGCCTAATATCTTGAAAAAACACAAGAAATACTAAGTCCTAAACTAATAGATAACAGCGGCCCTACCATGTCGTTCGAGCGAGAAGGGGGGTTGGAGCTATATAGGGTGTATAGCTCCATCCCTCCTTCTCGCTCGAAAGACTCACGCTTTAACAAGTCACGGTAGGGCTGCTGGTAACGTATGAAGTCTGTGGTTTAAATTTAAATAACATGTTTAAAAAATATGATTCATTTGGAACCTTTTGCGCGGGTTCCCGACTCGCACTTGGCTGTCTTTTTTGGAAATATTTTTGATTATTTTTGGTGAGATTACATTTAATTGAGCAACTTGTACAAATCTAACCAGTTTTGGGAAAACCTATTCACCTTTATTCACGATTATATTTAGGTTTTAATAATCATCAGTGAGTCAGTAGGCAAATGTGTTTTCACACCACCTGATCGAAAACGTCAAATTATATGTCATGCTAACCTAACCTAAAGTGAGTCATTTTTGGCCGGTGGCACTGCCGGGCAATAATATTGTACTGGATTTCATTATAACCCGCTGGTCAATAATGTGATTTAAATTTGGAACCTCATCTGTCTGCTCAATTGGCGGTATATTAGGTACTTACAACGCCTTCTGTCTCTGTCTCTCTCTTTCTGTTCCAGAAAGAGGAAAGATATTCTCGATACTCTTACTACTTAGGGATGATATTCTCGAATTTCTACAAAATTATAAGGATTGACCAGGGTCCAGGATTGAAGACAATATTATAAGAATAATTGGTTATGTACGGATTATTGTATAAAAGGATAAGAATAACACTTAAAACCCATTTATAGTCGATTTATTAATTTAAAAACTATTTTCTCGAGCATCTCCTATGACGTTCTAAATTCAAATTGCATACAGCCAAGCGTCCGAACCCATTCTACCAGCTGATATAAAGCTCTGTATAAAGCTTTGTGTACACATAAATTGTATTAGGTTGCTAACATTAGGCCTGCACATATTTACTTACCCACAGAGAATTAAAAAAAAAAAACGAAAATCGAGTTGGTCGTGGCCGCTATGTGGTAGGTATACCGAGTGGAACGCAAAAAAGGCGCGGATATTGCAAATCCGTATGGTATTAAACTAACTTTTTTTAAGTAGGTATACAGTATAGTTCTAAATACATATCTCTACTTAGTGTTTGTAAATTTAAAATATTTTGTTTTTCGTATTATGGCTTCTTATTTTCTCCCAGGAGGTGTGAAAAGTAGAGTATCCTCCTCGGGGATAAAGGTGTCTTTGCCTTGGGCTAGCTTGAATCCCTCGCTGCATTCAGGATTCTTGTATTAACTCCCTCGCTTCGCTCGTGAGTTAAACTCTAAACTCCCTCGCTACGCTCGGGAGTTAACTCCCGAATCCTTCATTGCGTTCGAGATTCAATATGACGCCCGTGACACAAGACACTGCTTTATCCCCTGGGTGCATAATCTACTATTTTTTGTTAACTGAGCGCTTTAGTGTTATCTAACTTGTGCAAGCTTCGAGTAAATGTAGGTAGTGAGTACCCTGCTTCCTTTGGCTCGTCTTGTCCAGTTATGTTCAAATGCAAACAGCAAAGCAAACGGTAAACAGTCAAGTTCTTTCAGTCTATCCAAACGTTGTCTGATAGGCATAAGTGTCATTCACAAGTCCGTCACACATACCCAAACCACTGCAACTCCTGAAAGCCAGAATCAACAGTGGCGACTACCAGCAAAACGCTGAGTCAATAAAGCTCGTCGAGTCCCGGATAAACGATTCAACTGTCTTGGACCTCGTAACGAAATAAATCAGAAAATAACAGCGGAGGAGTAGGAAAAAATATAATTTCCACTTCCCTCCCTATCAAGCCGGAGACAGAACACAGCTAGGCCAAATAGGCACCAAGGGACATTTTAAACAACTGGTTTAAGCCCAGTTGCCAAGCACCGCGGTCTGGTAGGCAGCCGCTCCACGTAAAATACTGGTATTCAGCTGCTGAATCCGGTTTGACTGGGAGCCGACCCCAATATAGCCAGCCATCCTGACGGTCACCAGTAAAAGGTATGGCAAAATCGCTTGAACGCTCGGAAATTTGTTTTTTTTTTTGGAAATTAATCATGTTACGTAGGTATTACAAAAATCTTGACAACATTTTCCTTGTTTTTTTATTATTAGTGATAAGTGGGGACAATGCCATAAAACAAGAAACTATATAAAACAATTCAAAATATTAAGATTAAAATAAGCCAGTGGCAGTTAAGAGACCAGTCTCAAATGAAGGCGCGGGCGCCTGTTCACAAAAAGACGCGAGTATCGGCACCAATAAGCTTAGGGAACTGAATAATCCACTACACGCGCTCAACTACCTATATTGAAACAGGTTGAAAGCTAACAAAATTACCTTTCAAATGATAACAATGAATATGATGATGATGATATGATTTGCGAAAAAAAAAATCGACTGCTCCATACATTTCTGCACGCGTCAGTAGGTAACTCGACAAAATGTACTGAACAACTGTTTTTTTTTCGGTTTCGGATTTCGGTGTTGGTCCCATAGTAAAAGTTGTTCATAATGGTGAGTACAATGCGTTAATTCTGTTACACGTTGTATTTGCATAGAAATTGTAAAAATTGTTTTGGGCATCGCGCGATGAATTGATTGCATTTTATTGCTCGCGAGTGTAGATAAGTTAGTAAACACCGTAGAATTACAAAGTTCTATAACTAGGTCCTTGGTAAACACTGAGAAAAAGTTCTTTGTTCAAAGTCGTGGGGAGAAAGACCCCTTGATATGGCAGCCCCAGCGGCGCGGGAAAGCGTGGCGGGTAGTGATGCCACTAAAGAGGTACGAATAGAAGTCCGGCTCTGTACAATGGGTGAAAAAAGCGTACATAATTATATACATTACGATCCCAAACTATATTTCCCAAAATGTAATATCAATACATTTTATGAAATCTAAAAATTATAAAGTATTAAGTATACTTACCTATCGAAGCTTGCAAATGGTTCATGTTTTCCTTGTTCAAATTCTTAACTAAAATTAGAAATGACATCTAAGAGATGTCAGTATGGACCATTTCTAATTTTGACTGACAAAAGACTCAAAAAAATGACAGGTATGTACAATTCAGACCGACTGAAACGCATCAAAGTGCATCGAAGCGCATTTTGCAATGTGTTGAGATAAAAAAACCGGACAAGTGCGAGTTAAACTTGCGCACCGAGGGTTCCGATCGAGTTTTGATTTTTTCTGTGTATATGTTACTGTAAAAGCCGGAACTGCGGTCAATCTTAGGATTTACCGGTAAATCCTAAGATTTACCGAGTCTCACCGATAAAAGTCCGAATTGTTCTACAATAATCAAAAATTTCGGACTTTTACCGGCCATTCAGTCGGTAAATCTTAGGTTTTACCATAGATACCGTTAAATGTTAGTTTCAGAGTAAAAAAATGCAGTTAATAATTAGAAATTAATATTTATTCAACATTACTATAATTTATTATTCTTATTAGCTAAGTCTTAAAACATGTTTAGCATGCTTTAGAAAAATAAAATGCAGAAAAAAATAACAAAATAAAAATAACGTCTCACCCGTTATATATAAATAAAATTATAACACCTACTTTGGCTAAGTAAGCTAAACTGTCTTTTGATCAATTTCGTTATTCGGTACAATCATTATTATTATTCTTTATATTTTAAACTTATTCAATACATTTTTTAATATTTCTCAAAAAAATACAGATTAAAAAAAACATTTAAAATTTATAAAAAATAGTAGTCCACCGGTATCGGGAACAGGGTCCAATGTAATAGTAGATTTCTCCATTCTCCTCTTTCATTTGTGCAATGAGTCTTTCGGGGGATTATACACTAACCGCTAGCCGAGCGAGACACGAGTTGACACGACCATTATTATATCTTTGATTTCGAGCATTTACCGGTGTCTGCGGTAAAACCTAGGATTTACCGACTGAATACCGGTAAAAGTCTGAAATTAAAGATTATTATAGAACAATTCGGACTTTTACCGGTGAGACTTGGTAAATCTTAGGATTTACCGGTAAATCCTAAGATTGACCGCAGTTCCGGCTTTTACAGTAACATATACATTACCTACGGAAGTTTATAAACTATGAAACCACTCTCATTACTCTGACAAAAATATAGCAGATAAGCTTGAAGGACAAAATAATATTTATTAAATATTTTTTGATTCCCTTGCGACTTTGCGAGCGTCAAAACATGCGCCATGTGCGTCGGGAACGTTCGCGAATGTGCGCATTGACTGTTTTTACGCCAGCATGCGCAAGAGGGCGACGTCGATAGCGAGCAGAGTGCGGCGCAGCAGTAACAGTCTCCTTTACGTCGTTGCCAACATGTTGGATGGGCCTTTTATGCAGTGTGTTGTGGGTCTTACATGCACCCATGAAAAAGTCATGTCATGGGGCAAGTAACGTTGAGAGTATGATGTACCTACCTTTGTATTTGTTTTGAAAATGTATTTGATTTAATATTAGTTGTCTTACCGATGAATAAATAAACGGAGCATAAACGGCCTTATCTTTAGGTTGCGTTGATTTAGAAGTTTGTTTTCACTGCTCCTAGAAGTAGCAGTCCTGCTTATTTGTTGATATTCATTTTAGCTTGATTCCTCCACGCGTTCTTGAGAAAAAGGGTCTTGACAGAGGGAAAGACTGAGAGACAGACAGACTGACAACAAAGTGATCCTATAAGGGTTTCGTTTTTACCGACTGAGGTACGGAACCCTAAAAAACAGGAACAGAATTCAAGCGTAATGACGTCTGTGAAGTTTTCTTTTCTCACCGCCCCTTTTAAATGATCTTGCTACTTAACAGCGACTCGAGTATTTCGAGTGAATCAAACCCTAATGGCGCGCCATTAGGGTTTGATTCTACCTGTATGAGTATCCCCTACTAAATGTGTATCTACGGTGTGCGTGTGAGTCTTAAGTCGAGATCACATTATTGTGTTGCGCCGTGTCGTGACGCAGTTGATCGTTATAAAACTCTTCGTGATATGTCACGACGAGTTTTGTAGCAACAATCAAACGAATCGTTTGATTGGTGTATCCCTTGCCACGACACACCCCAACACTAAAGTGGTCCATATGGAGCCGACCTTCTACACTTGTCTATTTCGTGGCGGTGCGAACGCCAGCCCTCGCAGCAGCCGCGCCAACCCGCCAAGTGCCTGCCGCGCCACAAGCCGCCACATTGCTCCCCAAACGGTCGCGAGGTACGCACGCGTCCCAACGCTCACGAAGTTCCGATCTTCAACCGCCGCAGTTATTTCGTTCCACGTCCACCCGTACGCGAGAAGGGTAAGTTGATAAGATTGTAATTCCTTTTTTAATTTAATTATTTGTTGTTTTATTGTTTCGTATTTTCTTTTTGTTTTAAATATTTTCTTGAGTATTACTTGCTCTGCGCGCTTTTTCTAAAGTTTTCTGACTCGCCAAATTATTTAAGTTAGTAATTATTTTTACGATTGATCTGAATAACGTCGTAATGAACGTGTCGTTGAACAAGGTATTTGAATTAAACAACATGTATGTATGTATTTCAGTCGGTGTCATTGGTACTTTTGGTGATTGGTATTTTGTCATTGGTTTTTGGGTAAAAGTTTTTTGTATAACTGTAACCCAAATATATTTTTTATGGAAATCCCACCGCTAAGAAGGTGAAATAGATTAGGGTCCACTGGAAGCCTTACCGTTTTTCGGAATTCAGAAAGTTGAATTATTTGGCTTTTTCTTTTTAGAAATAAATTCGTGTTTTAGCGTTTTTAAATTCCACCCTTACGGAGGAAAAATAAAGGATGATCTAAGGTTTCATTACAAAACTTCCTATTGGTAATATATTTTGGAGTTCGAAACCGATTAAGCTTATACATGAAAACAATGACTGTTTGTTCGTTTTTAGCGATTAAACTTCAATACTAGCAAGCTTTTTATAAAAATAACATTCAAATTCAGCACGAATTTCAATTTTTTTTTTCATAAAAAGCTGCAATTAAATTTGTAGGGTAACAACAACCCCTGATGGGGCAGGTAGGGTATCAATGATCACCAGGTTTGCTCAGCGCGTATTGGCGATTTCAGTCTTTATAGGTATTTCTCACAAAAAAAAAAATCCACCGAATGTCAGTAGTCTTCAAAAAGATAAATTATTTTGTACGTGTTTAAAAAGGCATTGAAACGCACCTCTCGGGTTTGGAACCTGCATGGCATGGGCACACTGGGCCATCATGACTCTCATTTATAAAACTATTTTAGGGTTCCTTACCTAATACGGTAAAAGGAATTCTTTGAGCGTGTCTTCGTATATCTGTCGGTCTATCACAGGCGCTTATTTCAGGAACTATTAATATGAAAACACGTGGTTTTTCCACGACTGATCATTTTTTAACCGATTTTAAAAAAAGGAGGAGATTCTCAATTCGACAGATTTAAAAAAATAATATTAAACAAACAAAGGACAATTATGGATATGATGACATACAATAGAACCCTTAGTAGTTATGTATTATTGAGATTGTTTATACTTTTTTTTACAATAATATAACATACATAATACCAACGCATTGAAGATGTAATTGAATGATTGCTTCTCCTATTTGATCAATGCAATTGCAACATGTCATTTCGGGTAGGTAGACCGAATCCAGAAAATCACCAGTCACCAGTCGTGCGAACGGTTTCCCTGTCACCCTGTTAGTGGGTTGTGGAGGTCGGTTTGGCCGTAGCTTCATGTGAAATATTGGTGTTCAGCTTCATCCAGGTAGACTGGATAGGTAGTTGGGTAAAGGCTAGGCAGTTTGATTGCAATTGGATCTGAAATTGGGGAATTAATTAATGGGGTAACTAGGTCAAACGGGGTGACATGTGAAAGGGCTGCACTTGCACATTATAAAATATGTTTGTTTTTATTTATACCCCATAGTTTTAGACTTTTTGCGAAAATTATCGTTAAATTAACAGGCATATTTATCTCCAAAATTTACAAAGCGAAACATCTGAAATAAATCTAGATGATGGAAGTTTTAATAAATATATCTCCAATTAACAGATTTGCTTCGTAATAAGTTCGTACTTTTAATTATACCACCGGTATCATCCCCGATCCAATCTTCGCCGCCAGTTGTGTTTTAAAGATATTTACAGTTGCTCACAAATAATACAACCGGGAACCAACGTTCAGTTTATTTTTCAACCACAGATAAATAATACCAATGCATAGATACCACAATAAATAAATTTGATAATATATAATTTTACATGAATATGGAATTACATTACCTATTTGTACATAAGTGAGGAACTACAGGGAAACAAAATATTTCTTATCTCGATCCTTTATTGGAAATCGTTTTGAACTCGAGCGCCGCCGCGCCGTGCAGAGACTTTACAGCGTATCGGAGCCAAAACGTAACCAATCACATATGTAATTAGGTCTGCAACAGTTAGCTGCTCTATCTCATATCGCATTGGGTTAGTTTTCCAACTATTATTAGAAAACTACAATTTTTGCATACTTATAAAACACGTTTTTTTAACGCGCCAAACTCTGGAACTGCTATAGCCCACCCAATGAGGGAAAAATAGAGGAAATTATTCTGTTTATCAGTGATTTTTTATATACCTAGTTGTAAGTAAAGGTGCCTTAAACAACACACTAAAAGTATTGATGGATGGGGTGAAGCTAACGTGTGTGGTTTGTCAAGGTCCCTGTTTTTAATTTTTCGGAATTAACTTGTAAGCGAAGTTCCATGGCAAAAATGTTTTTATTAATAAGTAATTTACACCTTTTCACTAGGGTCAATAATTTAATGAAATATTAATTTTATTTAATTTCTTTGAGAATGGCACGAATAATATCTTAAAATAAAATTCCGATTCAGAAAATTGTAACTTATGTAGATACATAAGTATAGTATAATGAGAAATTCCAGATGAAAAAATTGACTAAATTACATTAATTATTACATGTTGAGATTATAATTAACTTTCCCCTTTTAATATCTTTTTAAATATTGATCCTAGCGTAAAAGTGTAGGTGTACTTACATAATCTTTTTTGTAGAAAACATTATTTTTCTATTGCTCACCCTTTACGAGTTATTTACAAGATAGCTTCATCCATCAGTTATTTTAAAATGTTGTTCAAAACAGAATTCTCGACACGACAACTTTACTTAAATTCGCTTACACACGAACTATTTCCCCTATTTGGCAGTTTTTGGTTTTTGTTCGGTGAGCTACCAGTCGAATTTGGAAAATAATACTACCCAGCTCTTGAGGATGGTTATGACTCCGATTTCTGAATTTAAGCATTTGAAGTATTATGCATCAGATACTTTATTTTTTCTCTCGCCAGAGTGCCAATTCTAATAACTTTTAAACAACGTTCGCATTTGCATGTCCGTCGCAAACTGTCAAATAAGCCTTAATTTCCATACATTTATGACGGATTGCGTTACTTATAAATTAGTAAAATTGCCACTCTGACAGCCTGCCTATATTTCGGATTGCTCAATTCAGAAACATCACGCTACGACTCTAAGAAGTCGCAAATAAATAATCGAACCCCTAGGAGCCGGGCGTGTGAAACCACTGAGAACAGGTAGGTACTTGTATATAAAAACCATAACAATGGTTAAGGCACAGACGCCAGAACATCAAGCTACCCGAAACTGTCCTGTTTTCCCAACCAACCTTGAAACTAATGCTTTAGCGATAAAGTTGAAAATCTATTAAAGAAATTTGAGAGATTGTTGCAGCTTGATGTGCAGGGGCCTTTAATAAAACCGACTGATGACAGGTGACAAGCGAGAATCTGGCAACTCGACAATTTTTATAATAAAAAGTTCCAAACAAGTCACTTTTCAAGCAATCTGATGCAGTTGGTGGCATGATATATAATTAAACAACACCGGTCGCGAAATAGTGACAATTATGTCGGTTTTTGACAAATTCGTCGCATTGTCAGTTATATTAAAGGTTGATTCACACATAGCCGGGCCGGGTCCGGGACGTGGCCGGGCCGTGGTCCGTCCGGAGCTCAAAAAAATAGGGATATTTTTAAATGCACATCATACCAGAAAAAATAATGCTGTGCAAAAAATCCCAATTGATTAGAAAACATGTCTTACAAAAAAAACTAAAAAAATCATCCAAAACGAGATGACCTTTTTATCGAATTCACACCAAAAATGTGGTTCATACATCGGATTTATGATTTATAAAACAAAAATACGAATTGTTTATCAAAAATACTAACTTGCACTCTAAATTGCACTTCCCTGAAATAGCAGGTGGTTATCATGGTTACAATAGTAGCCGGTCATTGGGCACCCCGACTCGGACAGGTTAGGTTAGAAGGGGATGGCGGGGTCAAGTGAGCGAGCGAAGCGAGCGAACAGACCCCGCCATCCCCTTCGTGGTTATTTTTTTTTAAACCACCCAGAAATATCATTAGCCAAATATTCGTTCAGTAAAACAGTTCTGCAAATACCATTAAACAGTATATCTAATATGATTTATTTAGTGTGCATAATTTGTGTGCAAGTCAGTATTTTTGATTTAACTTTGAAATATTTTGTTCGAAAAAAGGGAAAATACAGATATCGATTTAATTACATGCCAAAAAAATATAGTTGCATAAAATTTGTATGAACTCGTTCACACACGTGCGTGTCCGGGCAGGCGCCGGAGCTTCCGTGCCCGGGCCGACGCACGGAAGTGCAAATAGGATGCACGGTTCCTGCACGGCCACGGCCCTGATACTGCCGGCCACGGCCCGGCTATGTGTGAATCAACCATTAATAGGGGCCCCCGGCGTCTGTCAGGTACGTTCTTTCAGGCTACTCTTCGTAAATTATTTTGCTTTACAATATAATAAGATGTACTATTTCTGTTGAGACCCCACTATTTGTAATTACTAATATTGGATGGATAAATGTGTAAAAATGCAAAGCGGTCCACGGTACGTTGCCGTAGGCTTATGTCCTTACTTCATTGATAAGGGTAGTACATAACAGTAGCCGGTGAAAGGTTTATAGGTGTCTGTATGTACATAGCTGCAGGCAGGAAATATTTGGTGCTCTGCATCAGCATACAGCCCTAGGAGGACGGATTGAGCAAAAAGGCAAAACCTCCAGAGCTACAGCTTGGAACTTTTGATAAATTAATGTCAGTTCATAGATATCGGTGACGCTGTGGGTAGGACCCTGGCACATATTTTTGCGTAGCAGACGGCGTAGCCCCTGGTGTATATTAATGCGTAGCCGTCAGTGTAGCCGCCGGCGTATATTGGTGCGTAGCCGCAGGCGAACGTAGGTGTAGCACACTTGGGTCATAATCATCTGCAATAATTATACTAAACCGTGGGTGTAAGTAGAGAGTTTCACGTATAGGCCTTGGGCTCGTAGGCGTAAGTACGTGACTAGGCACTTGGCTTGCCGACCTAAATGTAGAATACGCGGCGTAGCACATTTTATACGGTAGACCTAGCCTAAACAATCAGCGTAGCACACAATAGCTCACAGAACCACGCGTAGCACACACCTTGTAGGTAGACCTAGGCGTAGCATACTTGGCGTATCATAATTCGCGAAGCGCACTTATCATATCGTATCACGCAAACCTCCATAGTAATGAGAGAATCCTCCGACCAGACGGTTGTTGTGTTTGGTGAGCAACTGCCGATACTTGATATTTGGACGGTTGTCTATGTTCAAATCGCACGAAAAACTGATACCGCGATGCTGGATTGACTGCTGCATCGCAGGATTGGATTGGTTGGCTGCTGGTGGGATAAATGGCGTTGAGGTTATATTTGTGGCTGTACAAATTTCGCTTCGTTAGTTTTTCTTGTGGCGGCATTGATGCTGGTACAAAGTTACGCGAAGGGTGCTACGGCTATGTAGCACACTTCGCGTAGCACAAACCTTTATAAAGCTAATTTGGTACGAAATCCGTATTGATCACACGACATAATGCTAGTGACACAACGTTATGTTACAACTACTTTCTGCCTGCGGTTTTGCTCGAATGAAAAGTGTTTTATAATCTTAAGGAAATTTACTATCAGGGTGAAACGTATACTATGGTGATCTAATGCTGTCAAAATTCGTTCCGCGGTTAAAACATAAAAGATAGACTTTCGCATTTATAATAATATTAGCTCTTGAAACTAAATACCGAGGTGAAACGTGCTAATCCAGGGCATGGTCTATCCGATTACCAAGTCTCATCAAAATTCGTTCTTCGGTTATTTTATTAAGTATGGATAGTTCATAAGCGTGAACAAAGTTGTCGGTTTAAAATATTTAATGCAGACTACCTTTTTATGTAAAACATAATCGAAATGACCGAACGGCAAGAATATTGTTCCTAACTAGTGTTGATGTGGCGATACTTGGGGGAGGCAGTGGACACTGCTGGAACATAGGCCTCTCGTCTCTGTCTTTAGGCTGAGATGATCAGATCATTTGATTTTAGTTGATAGGATGGCCGAAAATAGGGAATAATTTCGTGTTTCGGGAATTTTAAATTGGATCGAATCCGGATTCAGATTATTTTAAGAACGCGTTTCCTCCTGCAAGCAACTTGCATGCGAATGTAATTACATTGCGGGGTTCGATCGAGGACTGATTACATTATATAGATCGGAAAGATGTAATGCAACTTGCATGCGATCTAGTTACAGGTGGAAACGTAGCAACAGAATGGCCGGCTTGGTTAGCTCACGGAAAAAGTCAAATCCAGCCTGATATCAGCTTGACTTCTCTCAATTGAGAAACAAGCCAAGAGGATCATCGGCAATGACTGGCTCGTCCAGTCGAAGCTCCAAAGTCTTGAGCATCGACGCCGAGTTGCTAGCCTGTCGGTTTTCTATCGATTGCATTTTGGGGAGTGTGCGATGGATTGCAGTTTAATTCCGCCGTTTCATCATCGGACCACAAGACGTACGGCGAAGCACCACCGGTAATGGTGGACATCCCACCCACACGCACAAAACGTTTTGGGAACACATTCATTGTGTGTACAGCTAAGGAGTGGAATTCACTGCCAGAGTCTTTGTTTCCTGATAGCTACAACCTGGGAGTCTTTAAGTCAAGGGTGAATAGGTTTCTAATAGGCAAGCGTGCTCCATCTTCGACCACATCGTCGCTTACCATCAGGCGAGATTGTAATACGCGTGCCCATCAATAGTAAAAAAACACATATTTACCTACGATGTACCTATAGACCTTTGTAGCAGAATATAAATAAATTGTTATTTCTTAGCTCCGGGCTGTTTTAGCCCTTGAGGCCTATATTGGGTACAGCGAATACCTATAAAATTATTGATTGGTATCTACTTACTGCGAGGGACTAATGCCTGGAGCCTTGTAGCTGTAAATATTGCATTGCACGGGTTCGCTCGTCCCGTAGCGACGCCTCAGGATTCTTTCCCGATTCTCAATCATTTTGGTAAAGCTAGATCTGTGTGATAAAGTGGCATGTCAAGATTTTAACATAGGAATTAACGGAATGGTTGGTACAAAAATGTATCATAAGTACATTAAGAGCAGATTTCACCAATGAAACTGAACGCGATCAGTACATCTAAACTGCGTTTAAGAGCTGTCAGCGTCAATATTCCATAGGAAAATAATGACACTGACAGCTCATAAACTTGGTTTATACGCTGATCGCGTTCAGTTTCATTTGTGAAATTGGCCCTAAGTGTGATATAAGTAACTACCTAGCCTAGTTATTCTTAGTTGCTTTTTGCCAGTTTTTTAATTGGGAATTCGAAGTTATATGCGAGTCAAACTCTACAGTTGGACAGGTTTTTAGGCAAAAGTTAAGTTTTGGAAATACTCAACTTCCAATTCTTAATTCTGAAATCAAAGGGTTTGTTTTGGAGAAGAACATAATATCAGTTAGTTAGGAAGACATGGTTACTTCAATTCCTTAATTATCCAATGACCCCTTCCGCTCTGGGATGAGCGGGAGGGAGTGTCAGACTCTTACTGACTAAAATCCAGCCGTGCTCCTCCTAGTGCCCTTTGCGTTCCAGGGCCGCGGTGAATCTTCGATCTGTTTACCCCTTTTGTATACGTTCCGGTTAAATCACGTGGCAAATAAGAACATTCTGTTTTGGTTGCATTTATTGATTTCTCTGGAGTTTAAGACATCAATGATGGCGATGAATTAATTTAGTTATTTTATTTGGTTAAAACTGTAGGTATGTGCTTTAGTGCATGTTACGCACGTAATGTGTGTATTTTGCCAAAGAAACTGTGTGATGTTTTCTTTCTTCCTTTTTAACCGACTTCCAAAAAAGGAGGAGGTTCTCAATTCAACAGATTTATTTTTTTGTATTTTTGTATTATCAGCGATATTTTCGCCAATTGTCAACCGATATTGATGATTCTTTTTTTGATTAGAAGAATATCTTCCCAGACTGGTCCCATTTTAATGATGAAGATCTGATTTGATTTGTGAAGATCTGATGAAGGTCTTCGGAGATAGGTAACGGAACTCTTCAATAAATGATAGAAAACCTGCCCGGATTGCTGAAATCACATGTCTGTTTATTGTTTACACCAGTTCATAACAGAACATCATGTACGCTGTGAAGGGGTATGCAGATGTGTACAAGTCAACCATGGTTTTGGGATTATCTATACGGGAATAACTTTTTTTACCGACTTCGTCGGTGTCAAAAAATCGAAGAAACAACCAAAAACACCGTCTTCAGGAATTATAGTTATTTTATACTTTGTCGTATTTTTTGTTTCGAAGTCGGTTCAATTTTTTTGTATAAAAGTTTTTGATCATCGCCTTAAGTTATCTTAAAATTGTACAAATGTTTATGGTATACTTATTAACTAAATTGTTACATGGTTCTTTGAAGCAAAAATCACAGTTTCTCTGAGTCGATAGGAATAATCCTATAAGTGATATGAGCGGTAGACCAAGGCGAAGGTGGAGAGACGAACTCGACTCTTACCGGAAGGAGTGGCCCGCAATGGCAGAGGACAGATGTGTGTGGAACAGGGAGAGGGAGGCTTTTGCCCAGCAGTGGGACGTAACGGGCTAAATCAGATTAGATAGATTAGATTAGTGATATGCGCGAAGATAAAGTTTTGCTAATACTTTTAAAGAAGACGACCCACTGACCAAGATTTCACTTCCACAAGGCGGTAACTTATAACTATCTCGAAAATGTTCCATAGAATTTAAAAATAATAATTGTTGTTCCTCCAGAGACACTGATAACGGTCTTCGGCGTTTCACCTTAGTAAATGAACTAAAAATATTATAAATAAATAAATAAATTAAACTTTATTTCAGACAAGGTCCATAATTCAGTTAGTATTTTGGTGTTAGTAACAATGGTGCTTAAATAAGTAGGACCGGATTATAATCGAATAATAATAGATACTAGTGGGTTGAACGAGAAAAGATATTTCACAGTTAAGAAATAGTTATTTATGATATTAGTGCGGTAAGTTGGTTTTTACAAACGAATAGACGAATGTAAGCACGAGACGAAGTCGAGGGCTTACCATAGTCACGAGTTTGTAAAAACCACCGCAAGTGTGTCATACAACGTTTTTTAACATATTTGCGAGAAAACAGTTCAATAAGTAATGAAACAAACTGTTTGTTTTTTTTTATTTAGGAATTTTCATATGTCAGGGTTGGAGCGGTTAAAATAAGACAAACGTATACAGCAAAAGCGCTTCCAAGGAGATTCGATCATTCAGCTTATTCATTCTCGTGATGTGAAACTCCTTGGTGGAATTCTTATTAATTTTTATGGAAATTAAAAAAAAAACCGTGAAGAATACGCACGGCGCTATACAACGGAGTTTGCGGTAAAATATGTACTTAGGTGAGAGTACCTATTTTACCGCACGTTCCATAGTGTGGTGCATAATTTTTAACTTTCGAACAATGCATACAGGCTTCGTAAATGCATTTTTTGAGCAAATGTGTTGAAAATGTTTTTTTTTTGCTTTTCTAACAATTTACGACAATTTATCAGTAATGAAATAGGAGTGCAAATTTTAGGCATACTCCTGTTTCATCAACTTCTATGCCAGCTGGAATTTTAGCATGGTCATGCTGAGAAGCAATCTTGCCAGCACGCCTGTATATCTGCGATAATTGAGAGGTATAACATTTCCAATTAGTGGTATAAAATAGTACAAATTAAAAGGATTTTATTACCATCTAAAGATATAATTAATGTGTTCATGGTCGTGCTACGATGCCTACGATGTACAACACTATTACTTAAGCACCTACCTACTATAATAGTCAAGACATAATTAAAGACATAATTAAATACTTTGAAGTGTAGAATTAGAAGTTGCATAGGTAGTTGGTAATATGTAATTCATTTGCATGACATGTCTTCTGTTTTTAGGGTTCCCTAGTCAACAAGGAAGAGACGCTTAGCACTACAAAGTTGGCATTTGGTATGGGTATACTTACATATTAATCACGCCTACAAAATAGTAAAATAAAACCTTTAAAAATAACGCCACAATTGCGGTGATAGGTTCGGTGATAGGCTCTTTGAGGAGTGGCTGGAGAGGCGCCCCGGCGTCCTCACCTTTCGCCTTACGCAGGTACTCACCGGACAGGGTTGTTTTGAGAGGTACCTGTTTCGAATTCGGCGGGAGGACACTTCCGGGTGTTTTCACTGTGAGGATCGCCCGGAGGACACGGTGGAGCATACGGTGGAGGTCTGCCCTGCTTGGGCGGATCACCGCTGTGTCCTCGTCGAGGCAATCGGCGGCGGCGACCTATTATGTCCGGCCCTGGTTCATTCAATCCGTGGTCCGGAACGAGGAGGCATGGAGGCGGGCCGGGTGAAAGAGAGCTAGACAATCTCACGCCCCAGCCGCCGCAACATAAGGAGACGCCCCGGGCGTCGTCAGCGCGTTGTGTTCCAAGCGCGCCTCAAAGAGATGTCAGCGTAGTAGACGGGGCCAGTTAGGGCCAGAGACTGCCAGGGTTGCTAATTTTGTTCGAAAGAGTCACCGCGGCCCTGGAACGCAAAGGGCACTCTACGAGGAGCACGGATGGGTTTTAGTCAGTAAGAGTCTGTCTGTCATTTGATGATGTCCCATCAATAAAAAAAGCACATATTATATCGAATTTAAAAGGAAACCTATCACAGCTAAGTAGACTTTACAAGTTAACGAGTAATAGACGAACAAACTATAAAATGATCTTGGTAAAGGAAAATTTCGTACAAATTCCATTGAAAATTAGTTAGATCAAAACAAAATGCACCATGTGCACGTCAAAATCGCCAAGATCTCGCACGCGTAGGGTCGGTGCGAGATCTTGGGGTCACCTTTTCTGAGGATTTATCATTTCGAGCTCACATCCTCCAAGTATGTAAAAAGGCCTTCAAAAATCTTGGGTTTGTCATGCGAGAAACCCGGGACTTCACTAACATGGCAGCAGTGAAATCACTTTATAACGCGTTGGTGCGAAGCAACTTGGAAACTAGTGCCATCATCTGGAATCCTCATGAAACTAAATATTCTCAGATGGTGGAAAAGATGCAAAACAAGTTTGCAAGGTACCTATACATGAGGCAATTTGGCGTCTACCCGTTTTACCCGCTTATGTACCCAACTCTCTTTGTAATAGGGATGGTTGGGTACTATAAGCTGGAAGTAAGGCGCAATCTAGCTCTGGTAAAGTATGTCTTTATGGTGTTTCGTGGGATGCTAAACAATCCGCAAATCTTGGAATCGTTGGGATTACTCGTTCCAAACAGTAGACTACGGTTGGGGCCGAGGGAGAGTCTGTTTAAAATTCCAGTAGCCCGTACAAACCTACTAAAGTTTGCACCCGTCTGTCGGGCTGTTAAAATAATGAATAGCATCTCTCAACGGTTGGATATATTTTCCTGCTCATTGGCGGAATTCCAGAGAGTGACAGTTAGTGTGTTGTCCTCTATGTAACTTATGTTGGCATGCGGAGACGTTACTTGGGACTGTTCAATCATGGACTCGAGTGGGTGGTTGATCAGTTTGTGAGGGGCGTCTCTGGATGTCGCATTGTATGACTACTTTTATTATCTTGGGTTCTGCCTGTAAAAATAATTGTATGTGTAAATAAATAAATAAATAAATAAATAAATAAATAAATAAATAAATAAATAAATAAATAAATAAATAAATAAACTTAGTCGTCAATTGCGGCGTGCGTGTGGCCCGACACGTACTTGGCCGGTTTTTCTTTATAATATGTAATTTCATTATAGAAACGTCTGAGTATTTTTAATACAAAAAGCGTTTCAGTAGATAGAGTATATGTTTATTTACGGATCCAGCAGAATACCAGCGTCAGGTATACTTGGCTGAGCTGAGGGCCCACCATAAACCTTTAAAATATTTGCCAAGTGCAAGGCAGTTTACCACAGCATTTTAACTTGACAGGTTTTGTTTTTGTACCATAAGCATTTCAAACTTTTGACCTGCTAGAGTCTGTCCAACGAAAGAAGTTCCGCAACCACGGCGCTAGTTTCTATGCGACTGTACGCTATCCTCCAACAGATCTTGTTAGTTCCATTTATTTCCGCGGGACTTCTTTCGTTGGACGGACTCTAGCCACTCACTGGTTCAGGTCACGTGATCGCTGGCTCGCCTGCTACTAGGCGCGCTCATAGTACAAACTAGCACGACAGGTTATTTTTCGTCTAAAATTGACCTGCTGTAAGAGTTCGTAACATCCCCTGGACTCCCAGTTGGTGCAACTTGAAAACACGCATCGCACATTTTTTTCCATTTCCAAATATTCTCGTATTTAAGTAGATATACCAGATAGTTTGGCACTTCTACCATAGATTGCCATAATCACAGTGTCTTTTCTAATATTTGTATTCACTAGTTTTTATTTTTGTTTTATAATTTATGTAACGCTGCTTTTGTGTGCTGTGATTTCTAGCTTTTTTATATGGCTTCGCTCACGTAAATAAAGATTTTCTTAAAAAAGTAGCTTAATAACTGTCTACAGGGTTCCAATTTTGAAACAGAGAAACTGTATCAAAATTTATTCAATAAATGAGTTCAGTGACACAAACAAACAAACGAATTCACTTTCGCATTTTATATGTTAGGATTAGAATTTAGGGCTGAGACGTCGACTTATTGGTCAGATCGCTTGTCTAGAGGTCGCAGGATCGGTACTCCCTTACTTCTCCTAAACTTGTTTATCCGAAAATCATAATCCATAACACATTTGCTACCTTCAGTAACCATAATGTTCAAAAATTCGAAATTTTGTTTTTACATAGGTAATTAATCTTTATCTACTACTATAGTATATTCCATGCTATAAATTCTCTATAAAAGTTTCTGAAATACCTTACTGCCAACATAAAACACATTGTGTCAAATAGTTACCATAATAACATCCGAACGAGGGTTATAATGTTGTACTAAATTTCATTACGCAACTCCTTCGCTTTTCTGTAGTGGTATCGATAAGCAAAGGAATCACGACACAGCCACATTCTCACTACACAATTCGTGGTATCTTTATTAATTAAAAAAAAAAGAACATAGTCATGCACGCGCGTTTCACAGTTTCATTACAAAAGCATAGTATAAAGAGAAAGCTTCGTACCTAATTTAAAAAAAAACTTGATATTCCAATTCACGTCGTGTACCGCCATTTTTTTTGTTCGATATTAGTATTGCAAAACTACTTTATTGTTTACAAAAATGAGTGATACAAACTTTGATAACACACACCAGATATTTCTAATGCAGCAAAGGACTTTTCTAACCAATTATTTCCAAAAAAGTCCGGAAAACAACATGAAACGGCGTAAGTACGAAAGTTAAAATTTACACACCACACAATGTGGTATGTAAATTTTAAGTTTCGAACAATGTATACAGGCTTCGTAAATGCATTTTTTGAGCAAATGTGTTGAAAATAACTATTCTGATAGGATTCATATCATGGGTGTAGATAATAGTAGTTTTCACACCACCTGATCGAAAACGTCAAATTATATGTCATGCCAACGTAACCTAAAGTGAGTCATTTCTGACCGGTGGCACAGCCGGGCAAAAATATTGTACTGGATTTCATTATAACCCGCTGGTCAATAATGTGATTTAAATTTGGAACCTCATCTGTCTGCTCAATTGGCGGTATATTAGGTACTTACAACGCCTTCTGTCTCTGTCTCTCTCTTTCTGTTCCAGAAAGAGGAAAGATATTCTCGATACTCTAACTACTTAGGGATGATATTCTCGAATTTCTACAAAATCATAAGGATTGACCAGGGTCCAGGATTGAAGACAATATTATAAGAATAATTGGTTATGTACGGATTATTGTATAAAAGGACAAGAATTACACTTTAAACCCATTTATAGTCGATTTATTAATTTAAAACTATTTTCTCGAGCATCTCCTATGACGCTCTAAATTCAAATTGCATACCTACAGCCAAGCGTCCGAACCCATTCTACCAGCTGATATAAAGCTTTGTGTACACATAAATTGTATTAGGTTGCTAACAATAGGCTTGCACATATTTACTTACCCATAGAGAAGTAAAAAAAAAATGAAAATCGAGTTGGTCGTGGCCGCTATGTGGTGGGCATACCGAGTGGAACGAAAAAAAGGCGCGGATATTGCAAATCCGTATTAAACTAACTTTTTTTAAGTAGGTATACAGTATAGTTCTAAATACATATCTCTACTTAGTGTTTGTAAATTTAAAATACTTTGTTTTTCGTATTATGGCTTCTTATTTTCTCACAGGAGGTGTGAAAAGTAGAGTATCCTCCTCGGGGATAAATGTGTCTTTGCCTTGGGCTAGCTTGAATCCCTCACTGCATTCAGGATTCTTGTATTAACTCCGTCGCTTCGCTCGTGAGTTAAACTCTAAACTCCCTCGCTACGCTCGGGAGTTAACTCCCGAATCCTTCATTGCGTTCGAGATTCAATATGACGCCCGTGACACAAGACACTGCTTTATCCCCTGGGTGCATAATCTACTATTATGCAACGACCATATAAAAAGGGTTATTAAAACACGAGTGTGGGTTTATCACACGAGGCGTAGCCGAGTGTGATATTAGCATCACACGAGTGTTTTAATACCTAATTATATGCCGTTGCATACACTATTTTATCTTCACTCATACAGTTGAAATAAAATAAGTGGAAAAATAGTTAATTCCAATATGGCGGATATTCTCATTGCGTATTCGAATGACTGCGCAGCGCGCTCAAACATAGACAAAGATAAAAGCTGGCTCATTGACCCCGCGCCAAAAATTAAAAAGAAAAAGTGTGCTATAAAAATTAAAAAGTTATTTCATGATGCAGTTGTTTAAAAATCGAAGGAAAATGTTGAACTGTAATGGTTTTTTTTTTAAATTTTACCTATCCACGAAAAAAAAGTATGCATTTATGCATTCGTTTTTGAACTCATATTTGGAACATTACGTTGTGAGTGTAGATAAAGTCTTGTATGCATTTTTTTAGACCCCTTCTTATACAACAGTTGCTTATAATAACTATTACCTAAAACTACGAGTATTCTGTCATAATATCGAGCTATAATAATTGAATGTCCTATATTGCATGAAATAAATTCAGATGCCCTAAGTATTTTATTATTTAATGTGTATTATTCCGAATGTACATTTAAGTATAATAAAATTGTTAGTCCTAAAACATTTGCTAAAAATTAGGCTATAGTGACAGAAACGAATCGCTGCAAATCCGACTCCACGTAGTCTTGTCTGCCCTACGCCTAGAGTGTAATTAATTTAAAATCACGTAGGCGCGAAGGGGCGAGGCGGCCCGCGAGTAGAGGAGCAGGTGGTTGTATCGCTCGCCGCCGTAGCTGAGGCTGGCCTGCGAAGCCGGCCAGCAAGACGAGGCCGTGATGGTGAGCGTTAAACCTTCTGCGACGATAAGCTCGCGTGGGACCGCTGGAGCTTTGCAGCGCCGGAACCGTGACAAAAATCATGCTTGCTGCATTTTGCATGCTCGCTTGCATGCTGCATGCTTGCTTGCATACTGCATACTCGCATGAATGCTGCATATTTGTTTTCTTGTTTCAGCATGCTGAAGCACGAAAGCAAGTATGCAGCATGCAACAAGCATGAATGCTTGCTGCATGCATGGTGAGAGAAGAAAAAATATTTCCCGCTGTCATATAACTCGTATTTACGTAACGCCTGAGAGAAGTTCATAGCAAAAGTTTTCTAATACAAATTTGTTTTTAAAACATTATTAGGATAAATAAACATTAAATAATTTGAATTTATTACTTTAATTGAAAACGGTCTTAAGACTTTTGTATATTATTTATTGATTGTAATATTTATGACAAACAAATTTAGGGCATATTGGATAAATTAGGGATTTCAATTTTTTGGCATGTGATATTATGTGACAAGTGACATTAAGCTCGGGCAAGTTATCTTTCGGATAAATGATGATTAGGACAAAAAAAATTATGGCACTTTAGATTATGCATAAAAAAAGTTAGGGAACAAAATAGAGAACCCGCAGGAACTGCTCACCATGGTTTCGATTCCCGGGTTGGGCATAGTGTTACCTATTGGGTTTTCCAAAAGCCCTAAACTGCAAAAATAAGGCACGTAGTGATTGCACGGATTGTATGGAATTTGGCAGTTTCTTCTATGCTTCTTTGATAAATGCGACGAGTATCAAAAAAATATACGTTTGCCTTGGGGCTTATCCGTTTTGCTCGACCCCTTCGGGCAAAACGGATATCAGACACTGTTTAGTAATGCTTAGATTTAAAAAGACTGGTTATTTTAATAATAAACATTAATATACAAAGAAAATTAAAAATAAGTAGTGCAAATTTTGATTGAATATGTAGTTTTTATTTTGTTATGTTTACCACCGCTCCGGCCCCGGCGACACACCGGTGTGTCGCGAATTAATCGCGAATTTAATGTTTATTTACCTATTACATAAGATTTATTTTTTATTTGGGAATTTTCACATGTCGGGCCCGGAGCGGTTAACATATGCGTCTTGCCCATATATAGGTACTCATACATGGATATATATATTCCAACATGTATGTATATTCCAATGAAACCATGGTTCCAACATTTCCAACGCACAGATACTGATACTTACAGTAACTTATAATCACATACGGTGAAAATGTAACTACTCGTATATATATATAGGTATATAAAAGTTTTGTTTACTCTCCCCGGGATATCATCAAACTTTTGTATCTACATAGTTGCCCCTGCCCACCTACTAGATAAATAGTCTGTACGTAATATTTCAGGGCGAGGAAGTTGGTACTCATGAATGTGAACAACTTTTCCGTAGGTACCATGGACAAAAAATTATGCTGTTTGGTACATTGTGTTCGCTTAGAAAGTTAAAAGGTAACAACCATTTTGTTCACGATTTCAGGGTTGGTCTACACTCAGTTTTTGCATGACTGTCTACTTTCACGTCACTCTCACCTCCTAAAATATTGCCAATGAAGTAATGGTCACCCTACATAATGTTTTCTTTGCGAAAAATAAAACGGTCTAGCAATATTCTATGTGAAACTCTGCATTACTGCACTAGCTTGCTGGCTCTAAAGCATCTGCGAGAAACGATTGTCGAAAAGTCATAATTGTAGTACCTATGTAATGTCAACATGTGCTACCTAAAATCTTTTCAAAACAATACACACACACATCCTTCAACACGAAAACAACCCTGACCAAAATACAGACGCGCCCCCGCGAACGCAATGTGGCAGGAAAAATATAAAGTACGAAGGCGTTCAACTTTATAATAATCTACCGGCAGATATCAGGAGCATATTATTATCTTCTTTTAAAACATTTAAAGCTAAACTCAAGCAGCTTGTCACTAACAACACAAAACTATTAAGTTAACGATATATAGTCCTCTCGACCGATTTCGGCAATGGCAGCCAATCTCAACGGAGACTAGCCACCGGCGCGGGACATATTATAGTGCACAAGTGTGTGCGCAAACACAGGTGCACTCCCTCTTCCATCACTCTCATATTCCGATGAGACGGCAAACCGACACGACTGGAGAGAGATCAGGCGCAGGACCATGTGCTTTTCGAGGCTCGAGGGTCTCACACCACCAACTTCCAAACTCCGGGTCACAGAGAAATTCCTAATGGAAAAACCCAATTACACTTTTTGCCTGACCTGGGAATTGAAACCAGGACTCCACGCTCGGCAGTCGCGCTTGCGACCGCGAGACCAACGGGGCAGTCAAAACGACGTTAGTCCAACGATATTTAAGCTATTCTTACACAATAACATGTCGACATCGGCATCGTACCTACATTAAAAATACAATACTGGACTACACTTTAGTTATGTATTTAATCACCAAGTGAGCACGCTATGTTCTTTTAGAATAAAAAAGAATTTAATCCCAAATTTCAAGTGGGATGTGGTCGATCCCAAACATTATACATCTACCTAGTGTAAAATCTCACCGGGGAAATTTAGGTGAAGCGAGTTGTCAGACCATCCAAACAAGATGGAATGACAGTTCCCTTCAAACACTCCAGATAACATGACACGTTGCGCTGTTTACAGAACAGCCCGGCTGTTACGGCTGTATGTACCTACGGCTTCCCAGCATCAGCTTTTCATCGCACAATGGAAAATATTTCAGTTCTCGTTCGTGTGTGTTTGCACTCGTAGTTGGCGTAGCGACCGCGGGCGGCGGGAAGTCGATCGCTCAATGACTCAGCCTCGAAGGCTCCAGGCACTTTCAAAATAATTTTCGAAATGATTGTTCTGCAGATGAGCGCCTCGAGTTAAATTGCCGGAGGTTTCAAAAGCAGAGCTACGAATAGGTGTGCTTTAATATCGCCGGCGCCGAGCGCCGCCGGCGTCGCTCCGGGCGCTCGGGCCGCTCCGGCCGCTCCCCTGCGCCCCACGACCCAAACCGCTCTACATTATCCTCGCTTATAATATAAAATAATCATATTTGTATGTACGCTTCGCAACCGATGTGGCTAAATAATAATTTATGAGCTCAGTGCGTTTTATATGCAGACTTCAGAGCCGTCGGCGATGGACGATCGTGATGTACCGCATGGTCCGCGAGGCGGTGGCCTCCGCGCCGCCTCTTACATTGACTGAGAGAATTTTGGGCAATCTGTCGAAAAATATAACCACAATGTCTTGCTCGGGCCAACTATAAGTGAAGTATGTGAACTTTCACATTAAATCAAATGTTTTCTAATTGGGCGAAGTTTGGTCACGTGCACTTACTTGGTTATAACCTCACGAATTATGAAGATCTCTTACCAGACGTAGTAAAGTAAAACTTATTCTCGGATGTTGGGGTTCTAAATTAAATGTATGGTAGTAGGTAAATGCGGTGTAAATAGTCGCTTCAGTGCGTACCGACGCTGAACACAGAACAAGTGGGCCATAGAGCAAGTGAGCTTTCAGAAGTAGGTATTTACAATCACAACAATAACTTTTTTTCGGATAAATTTCTAAACTCCTTGTATTTTCTAATTCAGCAAGTGGGGTTGGAATTATAATGTTTGCTTTTTAGGTAGAGAATAGCAAAACTCGTACCTACTTATGGCATCAGTTAAAATTAGTCGGGTAAAGTAATGATGTGGCAATTAAGATAAATCTCGTCTGAATTTTAAGACTTCATGAATAAGTTAATCATTCGAAGTCGCAAAAAAAGTGGTAAATACCTATCTTGTTCTGCACTACTTTCTCATCAACGTAGAAATTCAAACAAGCATTAGGGAATTTTCCTTGAATTTCGAAATCTCCAGAATAAAAATAACACAAATAAAATGACACATGCTCATAAATAAACACATTTTATTGAAAAAATAATGTGAGAGATGACTTAAATTTCATCCCGTTATCTTCCGGCTTTTGTAAAATGTCTTTGTTTAGTCACAAAATAAGTACCTAATTATTACACACGTCATAAACATAATTAAACATGCATTGACTCTATTTGCTTCCACATAAATAGTGTAGGTACATCTAATTAACTATCATGAAATTAATTAAGTATGTAACTTACAATGCATTGCCTGCGTGAAGTTCTTTTCTTCCATTTTTTATCAATGTCCGCATTCGCATATCACTCGCAATCTGTCAAAAAGCCTCAATTCCCATACATTTTTGACAGATTCAAACTGACATCCGAACGCGAACTTCGTTTAAAAATTAGAAAAATTGACCCTCTTGCCATAGCCTGCTGCCGAAGCGCCTACAAAATAGGTATCCTGCACGACTCGTGAGGGCTGCCATAGTACCTAGGCATCTAAGCGATTAGTGATATTCATTTTGCAACTGGGTTACAAATAACTCATTGACACGTTAATCTTTGTTTTGTCTAATTAATCTAGTCGAGGCCGGTGTTTACACCGAATCCAACTCAGAGGTCAATGTAAAGGTAAAAAGTTAATGTAATGGTCAAAACAAATGAAAACTATGTGTAAGGTAGACTTTTCAAGAAAGTAACACAGAAATATATTCAATTAGATACAGGTACTTACATCAAAACTCATTGAAACTCCCCCGCAAACTCCGCAAACCTGAACTATTTCAATAAGCACGTTTGATGAAACCAGAGCCTACTGAAGTCTAAATGGAACATTAATGAAGTCTTTCATAAAACGAAAGCTAGTCAATATGTTCTGCGGTGGCTAGCTCCTCAGATAAAACCGTGTACCTACTGGTATTGCAAACAGAATGAAAATTATTGTGGTATATTAGTTTTTTTTTTTTAATTATTATAAGTGATTTGACCACAGTAGTCTTATCAGTGGCTCTAGACAAAATGAAAAGCCAAAAGGGATTGATCACATGACATTTTGCTATCGCATGTCAATCTTATACAAATAAGAATTTTTAACATGCGTCATCGTTAGTAAAATGTCACTTTTTCTAGGATCTCCTAGAAGTAACCTATTCACTTGACTTAAAGTTCCTGAGCTTAAACTTGAGTCTTGAGGCGGTTTAGAAACTCTGACACTAGGGTGTGTGGGGGTCGTTAGACCTGGGCCTGGACCTGTGGGCAAGTAGCCCACGATAAGAAGAAGAAGCTTAAACTTCACATGTTTATTTTTGGTTAAGATTCGACAATTATTATTTATTCGTCTGAAATTCGGCAAAAACAGTTTGATGCTGTCTGGTGTGGCCCGCGCCTTAAAGGCGAGATAGCCCAGGGCCCAAACATAAACTATTGATAAAACGGAAAGGGTGCCTAGAGGCCGCGAGCCCCGCCGGCGGCCACGACATTGTATTAAGACCGCTCTATTGTGTGTTGAGTACACACCAATAATTCTCGAATAACGTACCTGCTGCTATTTTTAATACCATCTACAATAAGTTGAGAAAGGAAGAACCCAGTGCAAATATTGTAGATGCAACCCCGACACTCGGATTTGTTTGTAGCTATTTGCATTCAAGCCAGTACCGCAAAGGCATGCTGCTTCCGTTAGGAAATTGGCAGTCTATCTAGGAAGGAACACAGAATATATGACAGTACCTAGTTTATCTACATAATAATATGTTTCCGTGAAATTAAACGAAACGAAAATGTAGGCGTACTTATTAACAGTATTACGACTGTGAGGTAACATAAGCAAAGGCTGTGATGCCATTCTGATCGAAAAAAGCATCTGAAGTTGGTTTTCCTGGCCAAAAACATGATACCTACCTTAGGTCTCATACCCACTAATGGTATCATTGGCATTATCTGGCAATAGGCTCGCGCCATCGCTCTCATCATAATGGAACACAATATTGTGATTTTTTAAATTAGGTATTTATTTCGCGTGTCATCAAAGCATCATGCTTTATTGAAACCTATATGCTATAATGTATTTGATGTTGGTGCCCTAAGATCACTGCATAGAAGTATGGAATCAGAGAAGTGAGTAAGCTTAGAGCTTACTAACGTTAAAGTTAAAATAATTTATTGTTCTTAAACAAAAGTCAGGTGGGAAACCAATTTAAGTCTTTAGTTTTTTTAATGGTTGTTGAAAATCGACATCTTACAGTGAATTATAAGGCTACTCTTAAGCTCTCCTGAGTAAGTCACGTAGGTATAGTTGGCAGGATTAACTTCTCGGTTGATCGTTCTTAGCTGGAGGTTTGTGAGGAACGCAGGTTAACTCCACCGAAGGCAACTTCATGTCTTGTTTTGTGATCGTAACATCCAATAAATGTAAAAAGTTAGCGAGCATTTATTTTTTCATACAAAATCCATCTGTCTTGCCTGTCCTAACTATGATGAGGTCGGGTTTCAGTCTAACCTGAGGCAGCTGAAAACCCAGTAACTGGGTAACAAACTCCTGGCAAGACTGGTGGGTGTCAGATTATTTTTCTTACAAAACACTAAGTAGTAATTTCATCATCATCATATCAGCCGAAAGACGTCCACTGCTGGACATAGGCCTCCCCTAGCTTTTGCCCGCGACTTCATATCCCGTTATTTCCCGTTCCCGTAAGAATTCCCGTATAGCCTAAGCTGCCGCCCGCGGCTCCACCTGCTTCATCAAGATCCATTTATTGTTTTTGGCGTGATTGAGTACCAAATATCCATCCAAACAGCCAAATTTTTGCATTTCTATTATTAGTATGGAAGGTTAGATATATACCTTATCAGCTCTCTTTAAAAGACAAGGAATGAAATGCAAGAGTTAAGAAAGCTTCATAAAGGTGTACCAGACCCCAGTACATAAAGCTACCCGAAACTGTCAAATTTTCCCAATCAACCTTGAACCTAATGCTGTAGCGATAGCGAAGTCGAAAATCTATTAAAGTTTAACAGATTGTTGTAGCTTGACGTGCTGGCGACTGTACAAAAACAAAACAAATCAGTGCTACTGCTGCCATGTCTACAGTCCATTCCGTGGAAATGGACTATTTGCACACAGGCTATGTCGTGGGACTCATGTTATTAAAAATTTACTTGCATTGTGTAAGTTATATTGTGTAAAGATTGCAGGGCAATTTTTTTTGTAATAGGTACCTACATCTAAAACATTGTGAAATGGAATGGGCTCGTACCTAAACACTTCATGATTTTCATTAAGTACAAAATTCATCTAAAATATTGTGGTGAAATGAAATGAGACAGCCTAGCCGCATTAAATTACAATAGTACTTATCTACTTAAGCTTCGGAGTGTTCATTTTTTTCTGCAAATGGTTCAAATTATAACAAATTATATGCAACTGTTTTTAACAAGTTCGAGTCCCACACATTAGTTCTAATAGTGCATTCATTTTTACGTAGGGTGGCACAAGAAATGTTTGATTCAGGTTATTCTGTTCGCGCACCCCGCCTCAGGGCAGTAATTACGGTTAGAATAGAAGGGCCGGCTTACCCCGGGGCCAGCCTGCAGGCTCTCTGGCGCCCTTTGAACAACTCCTAACTAAAAAATAAAAATATCTCATATTAAAATTTGATAAATTCGTCAACACAATTTTGTAACGACTCTTTTCAAGGTGGATGCAAAATTATACCTATACTTACTACGAAGAGGTAGCCCGGGATGTTTTGTTCGTTTTTGACAAGTGGCACCTTAGAAGCATCGCTGATATATGAGGTAGGTACTGGCTTCTGCACGTAACTTCGCTCGCGTCAATATAGATTTATGCTAAAGGGGTATCCGTCTCCATTGTCATATATATCCCTGTACCAAATTTCTTTAAAATCGAAAATTTCTCATGACCCGTTACGGCGACCAAAAAGTCGATTATGTAAATCGATAAAATTACTGTCATTTCGTTACTATAAGTTTTGAAAGTTTTCGCTTAAATTTTCTTCGTCTTCCTAAATAATATAATAATATCCGGACAACATCCGATATAGCCGCGAAATATATTTTGTCTGTTCTGTGGGCCCACCTATCGCTCCAATTCAAGTTGCAATTTGGAAATCATCTAATGTAAGTTAATGATTGTGGATTATGTAACACGTGATATTAAAAATGCATACAAGCACGGTCCTACAATTGTCAGGAAGAATTGAAGAGTGTTTGACCTGTTGGCGAATCAATTCGCCCATTGTGCGCCAGAACCTCTTAAAGTTTCTAGACATCTTCATCTCATATTGTCATGAATTCACAATTGATATTCACACAATTGCAACAATTGCTTTGATAAAACGACCTTTCGCCTAACATTATTCGTTCCAAGTCCAAGTACCTATCTATGTGCAATTTAGTTTCTAGTTGGTCCAAAGTTTAAATAGGTGAAATCAGAGTTTTGTAGTACCTACTTACCTGCTTACCTACATGATATCTTGACATCGTAACATCTCTGTGCGTGACGTTGTGCCATTTTGACAGTAGCATTCGTCTATACAATGTCACTTACTAGTGAAGGTAAGGTTAAGGAAGGTAGAGTTAAGATTTGATTGCTTGATTACACGTAAGTTAGTATTTCCGAACAGATGCCATTAAATCAATCTTTAAAAACACAAACACAGCCTTCTAAGGCAGTGTTAGTGTGACAAACACCAGTGCACAGTGCACCGGTGCACCAGTGTGCAGTGTGTTTGTGTAGTCAACATCAAAGACACGTATCAATGCGTCTTCCATTTAACTTCAGCTGTCAATACCATACTCCTCATTGTCGAGAGCGATTTGTGTTTACGAATCTACTCTAGTAGTCAGATGGTGATTGTTGTCTTATGTCCAATGTAAGATGGCCTGTAGTAGTGGACAAAAGACCAATTTATGTAGGTCAATGTGAAGTCAACTGAGAGTTGCTTCGGTAACTTGACTCGTAGGTCTGTTGTCAAGAGGTTCGTGACCATTTAGTCTGGTCTGCATTGAAGTGGTTGTAGTTATTTCCCTTACTTAGTTCTAGTAATGTAAGCTTTTGTGCGGTATGTATTGCCATCGCGTAGGTGTCGTTTTTTCATCATTAACATCCACAGTCTTCGCCTACTGCTGGTCATAGGCCTCTCTTTTCTTGTTCCAGCGCTACCCTCGTCCAAGCTCTGCTGGCGAAGGCAACCCTTTCGTCTACCTATCTCGTCGTCGAACGACCACCACTTTTTCCAATCCTTGAGCACCACTCAGTCACCGCCTTAAAACTTGCGTGGTACTGTAGACCACAGGGCGATGGCCTGGGGTCTACGTACCAAATAATATAAGACGGTATGAACACCATGTAGGTAGGAAGGCTCCTACAATACCTACCCCCTAATATCCGCATCGGTGTCGTCTTTTTATCAATAAAATCATAGGTCCCTACAAAATTAATCAAACGAGGAAACTACGGTCGGGTTCAGCGAACAGAAAAAGAGGACAAACACAAAAAATACTGTATGTGAGCTTTTTCTGTCTGTCATCCATTGTCGCGGAGTTTCAGTCAACTGAAAGTTACCTAACATTTTGTATTAAACTTTTCATTTGCACTGCCAAATTCACGTAACGTTTGACAAAAGTCCATTTTAAAAAAACGCCCAATTCAAAACCACTCACAACGTACAGTTCGCTGCGAGTGGCTTTGTAGGGGGCGTTTTTTTGTACAAATATGTACTTACTTTTGACTGTATACATTTGTAAATGTCATTTTTTTTATACAAGTAGGTATGTAGGTACTTAATGTGACTGTCTATTACCTAGAAGTTAGTTTGTTCCTAAGAGGATCTAAAAGGTTTCTGAATCGATTTATTTCCACAATCATGACTTTGACTATATTTTAATTATCCAGGGATCTAGACGAAAGATTTTCAAAAATTAAGGAATGGAAATGCAACACTATTATACAACGTTTGTCAGGTGAAAATGTCTGCTTTTTATTTTTGGGCTTTCATAATTTTAATCATGTTTGTTTAGGTAACTAATTAATTAAATATTTCAAGTAAAGTAAATACTGCGTACCTATTTGCATTTTTGAAGTACCTATATAAATATAAAGTCTATCGTGGAAACACAATCATATTGGTTTACTCTGAAATAATATTTTGAAAGCTGTTTTGATAATATCTTCTAACAATTTCAATCATAGCCCTGGCACCTGGAACGTTAAAAAAACTATTGCAAATCTAAAACAAATTATTTGCCCCGGCTTCGCACTTCGCATGTTGATAAACCTTTTTGAAGGAGTTTTAAGGAAAACTAACGAATAAAAATCGTTTACCAACTAATTTCCAACCGGACACACATACGAAAGAAGCAAGTTAATAAAAAACTTGTAAAAACAGCATTTCTTTTGTTAGGTTAGTTACTGATGAATTTTTTAATAACAATATTTTTTTTTTTTTTTTTTTTTTTTTTTTTAAAACTTGCAACATGGTGGAAAGCTGATCTGGAATGACATCGTCCTGCAATTAAACATTGTTCATAGGTAAAATAACGCAATTCGGACACTTTGAAAGTACAGAAAAAAAAACTGTTTTGTGTACTAATGAAAGCTTAATCTTTTTTTTTTTTTTTTTAAATAAAACGTTGCCCCACACTAGGAATTTCTCCTGTATCGTGGGTGCGTTTACAAACATACAAATTCACATACACAAACAGCCAGACCCGGAACAACTATCTGTAGGCCCTACAAATATTTGTTCCGTGCGGGAATCGAACCCGCGACACGCAGCGCAGCAGCCGATCGCTCAACCACTGCGCCAACCGTGTCGTGTCTTTTCCTGGTTACTTCGATATTTTCCCGACTTTATACCTATAAACACAACAGAAAATACATACCTAGTAATTTAATAATATAAAATATAAGGAGCGAATTCTTGTATCATTAAGGAGCGTTCGCTTCGCTTTCGCATGGTTGCAAACTGTTAAAACCACCTCTTATTTCCCCACATTTTGAGTCATAGTCCGGTTAAGCAGTTGATAGCCCTTGCGTGTTAACTTGCTAGTGGTCATTACCGGAAAAAAAACCCCACATTTTGATAAGTTTCTGACATTGATTGTCGCCGAGGTGGTATTGCAGCTTTTTTTCCCTACGAGATTTGGTATCACGAGTTTTTTTTTAAAGACTTTAAAAATCTTTTTTACAAAAAAAAATACAGCCGACTTCCAAATAAAAAAAACACTAACAAGTATAACATAACTAATTTCGGAAGTCGGTAAAAAATAACAAACAAAAACACCGACTTCTGTTGTGTTATTTTTTTTTCACTTTTTTTGTGGTGATTAGGGTATCCTATTCGAATGTCCAAATTATCCGTCATATTTCAAATTTGAATATCGTGTATACCACTATCCGGTTAATCCAATTAATCCGGATACTTGGTAAAATTTTAGAATAGATTATTTTCTTGAATTGAAATAAACAAAATACTAGAATAAAACGTTGTTGGACATTTTCTTTTAATTCTATACTTAATTAAGCATTCGTATAATGTTTATGTCACTAATCGTTGCCTAACTGAGAGTTCCTACTTATATCAAAATTAAAAAAAAAAATATTATCGTTTAAATCTCATATTAAGCAGACTGAAATGACTGCTTTACAGCTTTCCCAGATTTGAGTATTTTTTGTTAAATGTTATAAGAAAATACCTACTATCAAAGTCAAAGTCAATTAATTTATAATTTCAACTAGACCATTAAAAGGCACTTTTGAACATTAAATTTACAGTTTGAAAATAAAATATTTCAGTGATTCTAGTTGTCCATTAGCAAAAAGTAGATTCATGGAGAAGAACGGAGAAGAAACTCCATAGTTACTCTTTGCAAATAAAGGATTTACAATATTTTGTATACATTGATTAATTGATTATATGTGAGGACGACGCAATTACAAATTTGATTGATTTTAAGTTGAGGGGTTGACTGGTTTATTCTTGAAGTGCAATGTCCAATGAAAATGAAATATAACTACTTATAACTAAACCCAACGCACAAAGAATCGTCAAGATTGGTTAATAGACAGTATGCCCGAATAGATAAACCCAAAACATGGAAATTGAGGTAGACTTGTACACATCTGCGTATCCCCCTTCACAGCGTACCGGCGCTGCGGCGTGATGTTATGTTATGAACTGGTGTAAGCAATGAACAGACATGCGATTTCAAGAATCCCGGGAGATTTACAATCATTTATTGAAGAGTGTCTACTTTCAAAGTTCTTCATTAAATTGAAATGGGACCAGACAGGGAAAACACTCTTCTAAACAAAAGAGAATCATCCAAATCGGTTGACAATTTATTAACGAAAACATCGCTGAACAAACATTTTTCCTGGGATCCCATCATCAGATCCTGACTTATACCTTCCATCATCAGCTCAGCAACATTAGATGATGATTGCCAAGCACAAATACCTGAATTGCGTTAGATTAATGTATATGAATGTAGCCTATAAAATTTGAGGGTTGCCCTCGATTTCCCTGGAATCTCATTTATCAGATTTTAACTTGGTGACATTGACACCGATTTTTGCTGAACACACATAAAATAATAAAAAATACATCATGTCGAACATAGAACCTCCGCCTTTTTGAAGTCGGTTAAAACTCATAACTCAAAGGAATACTTAATACTGCTTTTCCTCTGAAGTATTAGAAATAATTGAGAGAACCCACGGAAAACCAGTCAAAGATTACCTTTAGGTACCCGTATCTAAATATACTTAATTAAATCTAGAAGCCATGTTTAGCTATAAGATGCGCGTCTCCGATATTGCCAGGATCAGCCATTATAATATAATTAAGGGAGTGAATTTTCCGCTCGTCTGTCACTAGCCTAATCATAATATCGATTTATTAGGTAATATTCTATATATCTGCGATTTACCGTTAGTTTAATTATTTTAGAGTTTGTATTTCGAAAGAAACGACAGGTGTATTCCCATTCGGAAAATATATACCTACAAACATGAAAGCCTAGTTAAACATACAGACAGACGGACAGACAGACAGACAACGGAGTCTTAGTAATAGGGTCCAGATTTTACCTTTTAGGTACGGAACGCTAAAAAGGTAGTCGTGATGGCGTGACGGTTTACAGGACAGAATGATAAAAAAAATATGGGAGGAGGGCAGGTGATAATCGTAAGTTTATGAAATACCTCCGTTGATTATAAAATCTCGATGAATTGGGAAAGGAACATTTCTTGTGCAACAATTCGCAACATTTGCATCCAAACTTTGTTATAAGTAGGTACCTAAGTCGCGCGTCTCTGCCGTACCGAGAAATTGTGATCCGAAATGAACTGGCGACCAATCAGTCCCCAGTCCAGCTATCCAATCAACTGGGCTAGCGAACGTGCGAACGAAAATACGGAACCCTCATTCAAAGTACCACCTAGTGCAATGTTTGCAGTATGGGTTAGTTTTGGGGGACAAATTAGATAATCTCACATGCAAAATGAAAGAGCTTATCGTAAGGGTCTGTTCATAAGAAGTCCACTGCTGGACATAGGCCTCCCCCAAATGGGGGGTTTGCCATAATCGCCACGCTTGGCAGGCGGGCTGGCGATCGCAGTGTAGATGTAGCAATGTACGTACAGAGAATGCTGCTGGCCATTGGTGAGTCCCTTAATCGCCTCTTACGACACCCACGGGAATTGATGGGATGGTGCTATTCTTTTATGTCCGACCCGACACCATACAGAACTTTTACGTCCGACACCATACGGAACACGCGACAGAAGGGTCTATTAAAATACATTATTTATGTATAAAGTACATATGTATTTTTCATTTAACCCGGGCAGCATCGATTAATAAAAATAACAAACACATGCAAAAAGGTATGATTGATTGTAACGAGACAGAATCCTCTCGAATCAATTGGACCAATTTGAGACATGTCTTCGAAAACATATTTATTGACCCGTATATCAAGTAGGACTGATGGAACAATAAACACAAGTGTCATTGTTATATACAAAGTAACGCTTGACAATTAAGTGCAAGCAAGTGATTTTTTATTGTCTTATGTAAGAAAACATTGAATGTTGGGTTAATGGCTCCAGGGAATAAACACTCCCAATGAATGAACAAAACGCAGTTTTACCCAAAAAAATAAGGAATTGAGACGTTTTTATTAGACGTAGTATTTTCTTCATAATTGAAACTATTTGATTATCTTATATTAATTACAAAATAATTCGTCTCTTATGTCACAGTTAATTGCAAATCTGCAAGCGTCTAAAGTTATCGCGGTTACTCTGACTCTGAAGCTGTTAGTTGTTTGAGCCGGAATTTACGACTTAGGTACCAGGAATCAGTATGATGTATCAAAATACATCATTGTAATGTCAATTATAGTATTATCGTTTTTTTTGTTGTTGTAATAAACAAAAAAAAACAAAACTCTACGTGTTTCGAATCAATTAACTTGGGATTTTACTGAGTAAAGTTAAATTATTGAGTGTTCGACAAAAGTATTATCGTTTTTTTTTTGTTTACTGTAACTAAAACTCTAAGGAACTAAAAGTTGTTAAAAACCCAGTGAGTGAACGGTCGTTCATTCATTCATTCTAATCGTGAATATCATATTTTTGATGAAAAACATAGTTTATTTTAATCCTACGAGTATAAGGTTCGTGTTTTGACTATTTTATAAATGGATTTTAAATCTTTTGGGTAGTATTGGGACAGGTAGGTACCTATGTTAATTCATTGGTTCATAAAATCCAGTGGTCGGTACCTATTTCCGCGGACTTTTTCGCAAGCATTGCAATCGGCGCGATTTTAGATGCATCTTCAGACCTATTTATCCATCTATATACTCGTAAGTAAATCAATCAGAACATTATTTGCAAATAACATGACAGCTATCACAAATTCATGTTCCGTCTTTTTGCGGGACATGCAATTTTTTCCTCGAAAAAGTGTCGTAGTAAAACATTAACATACAACTAGTTTTTATCAACCTGTGTTGTCAAACTGCAACTTCCCGTGGTTCGCCTTCTGTGACCAATCTCTCAAAACACACATTTACATGCAAATTATGAGTTAATTTTCATTTCTTTAGCGTTAACAATGCTCTAAACATCAGACGTCATATTACCTTTACCTTTAAAAGAACTGGGTGATATAGAAAGAGTACCCAGGTACGAGAACCTATGTCGTGGACGTCACCTCAGGCAGTTTACCCGACCGCGGCCGATGGCGTACCTACGAACTGATTGCCTCGGGCTCGTACTCCGTAGCAGCCAACACTCATTTGTTCATTCCTAGTTAAAAGTTTTGAAAAGTCACAAAACCCTGAAAGTTATTTATTTTTTAACAGATTCCGCACACTTAGGTTTTTCTTTAATTTGTAGTTTTGGTTGCAAATGAAACTGACTCGTCATTTTTCGACGCAAAGTATTTTATAGTTTCGGTTTTCACAGTATTTAGGCGTAGGTATGTTTAGTTTTTTTTAAGTGATTAAAAATCTGTACTTAATAGGTAGAGATCTAGATGAAGTACTGTAGTTTACTATGGTGTATTGAGTATTTTCAGTTAAGACGTTTCGACGTCTTAACTGAAAATACTCAAACAAAAAAAATAAACCTTTCAAAAGCCATTAAAGTAAGGTTTAACACTTCGGTGTTAAACCTTACTTTAATGACTTTTGAAAGGTTTTCAGGTCAGGCTAAGGTAGAGTTTGACTCAACTTCAAACGCTTCGTTTAGAAATCGGTCTAGATACCTCTATATTTAACTGTTGATTGGCTTACGTGCCAAAAAAAAACACAAATATAAAAAAATTAAATGTTCTGCTGACACTCAAGGTTCAGTTAGCATAAGTACTTACCAAGTCGCCCTCTCTTTTTATGTATACAGACATCTTAGGAAAAATGATCGTCGAATGACGAACGATGCCTCGGGCAGTGGTTATGCCCGGAGGCAATGGCAACGCCCGTAGGCGAGGAGAGGGACGATAAGCGGTCCACCGCCGCAGGCGCATTCTACTTCGTCACTCGTTGCCGTAGCCACTGCGCCGATAAATATTCTATAATAGGTTTAGTGTTTTTTTATACTTCTTGTTGAAAACGATAATAAAAATGAACAAAAATATCCGCATTTATTATTGGCGGTCATGCCATTTGAAATGTATAACGGGGCCTCTGCGAGTTGGCTTCGGCCCCTCGTACGCCTACCAAAGGACCGTGACCCCAGGGTCCTGAGGTTGCAAAAGAAAAAAAAAATATGTAGGTAATTTATTGGCAAACACACAAGTTATTATTACACATACACAATTAATTCACACTTTTAAAAATAAAATAAAATAGACAGCGAATATAGATCAGCAACAGCAGTGGCCATGGGCCTCAAACTAGGCACAGCCTGTATCTTGGTGGCCCTGAATACTGAATTACTGATTAGTCTGATTGAATTTTACGTGTGACAGCACAATGCTACTTTTAGAACATGTCAAAAAGATAAAGTAAAATAATTAAAATCAGCTAAAATACCGAATTAAAAATACCTACATACGTCGAAAACATAAACTATCCCCCTTTTTAGGGTTCCGTACCCAAAGGGTAAAAACGGGACCCTATTACTAAGACTCCGCTGTCCTTCTGTCTGTCCGTATGTCTGTCTATCACCAGGCTGTATCTCATGAACCGTGATAGCTAGACAGTTGAAATTTTCACAGATGATGTATTTCTGTTGCCGCTATAAAAACATATACTAGAAACAGAATAAAATCAACAAAAGAATCATCAACTCCAGTCTAAATATTTTATGTGGGGCTTCCATACAAAAAACGTGATTTTTTGCCGTTTTTATAGATAATGGTACGGAACCCTTCGTGCGCGAATCCGACTCGCACTTGGCCGGTTTTTGATAATTTAAAACTAAGGTACACTTACATTGTATTTTTATCATATCAGCCCATAGGCTGGCCAATTAGCGGTGCTATCTGACACCCTCGACGGTTCTGAACGAATACTGATTTTTAAAAGCAAATATTTAATGTAAGTAGGTTCTTAACTGCTACTATAAAACTCATCCACTGCAAAACCAGACAAAAGCGGCTGAATTCGTTTTCGAAGATTTTTTTTCTATTTTAAATGAGTAGGTACACACCATTCAGGTGCAGGTGATTTTTTTTACTGATTTTTAAAAGGTAAACAAACACTTCTTCTTCTTTTCGTGTCAATTGAAACAAATACTGTTTTATATGTTATAAATACTCTTGGAATTAAAGACTTAGTACTGACCAAAATAATTGTCACAACCTATTCTATAATGTAGTACATTACAGTACAGCACATATCATAGACCTAAACCTAAGACCGTTGATGATTATTGCGTTGGCTGGTATCCAGTGATTAGGTATTTGGGCTGTCGCGGAGCAGGCAAACAGCCGGCGGCATATTTATAATGAAACCAGACAGGTAAGTGTGGTGGCTTGCTTCGCGACGGAACGCCCTCTAGCGGCGCGCTACCGTAACTACAAGTATACAGTAGCGACTTGACTCGCTTGATTTCCAACTCGTTTTTCGACCTGAATAGGTATTATTTACTGCAAAGTGATGACGATTTGTTTTCGTGTGTATTTTTTTACTAATTATTGTACTTGTCAGTGATTACAGTCCATAATAGCTTGTGGTTACAGAAACGATAGTGATGTAGCAGGCTCTTTAGAAATCTTACAAGTTTTTTTAAATAACAGATGACGTGCGTGTCATTTTGAACGTTTTATTTTTCCAGTTTTTTTAATTAACACCTGCTATGGTTTGTACAATGAAATCTTTGTTCATTTCAAAAGTTGAAGGTACTTATAAGTTTCTATAGGGTGTCGGGCTGCTGATTGACAAAACTTTAATAAAACAGTCTACTCCAGTTAAATTAGGGCTTCATATCGGAATGAGAATCTGGAAACTAGTATATACCTTCATTTCGGCATTCTAAATGTAGTGTCAAAAGTCTCCTTAAATCTCGTGTCTGCGTCGTTAGTTAATGAAGGTCATAGGTTACAAAAATCAGTTTTGCGCGTCATGTCGATCTCGGTTTCTATAGCTCCAATGATGTTGTAGAACGTAAAATTTGCAACAACTTTTGCTCCGAACATTTTTTCATGCGTTCAACCGTTTTTGAGATAAAGGGCGGAGAGCGCGCAGAGCTCCGCCATATTGTAATCTATGGTCAACCGTGAATCTGTGTGAATGATACCTTTTTTTATTTATTTATTTTTTTATTGAGGAATGGGCTTGCTCTTGACCTCGATCCCACCTGATGGAAAGCGATAGATGAGGTCTATGAAGGAGCGAGCGTGCCTAGAAGATGCCTGTTCACTCTTGCTTTGAAGGCAGACGGGTTGTATGTGGGAGGGAACACCGACGCTGGTCGAGAGTTCCACACTTTGACTGTGCGCATAATAAATGTGGAGGAGAAGCGCTGAGTACGACTGGTCGGGATATCGACTAAGTGAGGATACCTTGTTCAAGGATAAATAATAATTAAAATATTACTAACAATATCCCCCCTTGCAATCGCACAGAGACCAGCAACACGGTCAACTTAGTGATAGTTGTAGTTCGTTCGATAAAAACATGAGATTCATCCACGAAACTAGATCGAGGCAACTATACCCCTGGGGCAACTATTCTGGTTTTACCCTATCTACTGAGTTTTTATGAAGTTTATACAGTCGGTAGCTAGACACCCATAAAACTAATAGGTAAAACTTTTGAATGAATCAGAAAAAAACCTTATTATTATACCTTTACAAACATTTACGTAGCTTCTTTCTATAATTTTACCTCGCAACACCTCACAACACGAACTCAGAGCGAATAAAGGCCTCTTTACTTTGCAGAAGCATAAGTGTAGCCCATGAATAGAGCGTTAGGTGCGAAACCAGAGAGATAGGCCACCAGACGACTGCGCTGGAGATGCATTCAAGCGATAAAAAATAATTGAAGTCGGACTTGTCCGGTGTGTGGCCCCCGGGCCCCGGGCGGTTCAGCCACACGACACCGCAAATGACAATTTTCATGGCAATTTTGTAACTTACGAACGTCCTGGATAATATGTAGCAAACTATTATCACATTTAAAACTAAACACGTAGTAACTGTGCTTAGTAAATGGTTGGTTTCCACACATTAGGGTTCCAGTAAAACATGGGTGACAGAACAGGGGCCAATTCTACGATTTTTAAGCAACAAATTCATTCGTATCTCAGTCGAAATACTCGCAATATATCAAAATGTGGATAGATAGGTAAAACATTTATTTGACGCAAGTAAAGAAAACACAGTACACAAAAGAGTTGCTTCCATTAATTATAAAATAATACAAACTAGTGTACTTATACAAATATTTACGAGAACAAACAAAAGAAAAAAACAGAGCTCTATGATTTGAGTAGGTATGGTAATCCGTGATAGATAGACGTGCCAAACTATGGAAAAATATTGTGCGAGGTGTGTCTCCAAGTTGCACCAAATGGGAGTCCAGCTCAGCATGTGCCAGGTTAATGTACCTGACGCTGGTATTCTGCTGGATCCTTAAAGTGACATACGGACGTCGAGCAGATACAGAACAGTTAGAAAACGTGAAAAAGTGTGGTTTTGCATGAACTATTTGGTGGTAGGGAATTTTGAGGTATTTTTGGCAAATTGCGACTGAGAGCCGAATGTGGACGTTGCTTAAAAAACAGTAGAATTTTATTGGCTCTCTGGATTGGTGATAGAAATTTAGCTTTTCAGTGCCGATTTATTTTGTCATGCATTTGCATTTGATGAGAGTGATATGTAAGTATTGATTGATGGGTAGTTGGTGAAGGGTGCCTCGTGCCGTGAGAGCGCCGCAGTGGGTCGGCGGAGGCTCCCACGCTGACTGCCTGCCTCGTCTGCACGTCTCTGGTACTTTTACATTTTGAAACATCATCAAAATGGGCACCTATGTACCTATTTACTCAACGTTCCATCCGTGCCTATGAATCCGTGTTTATCTCTCTCGGTATTTTACACATAAACACTAATGCATCATATAAGGTATGCTTGGTTCCTTTTTAGTTGCACACACGAAATGATACTGTCCTATTACGCTGCACACAATCGTACAAGACTTACAAATGGTTCATCATGCTAACCTGTGCGTTTTAAATGCTCAGCTTACAGAACGTATCATTATAGCCGTACTTAGTCGACTAGTCGCACTGTTGTGAATGGGGTACCAACGTATGTACTTGTATTTTTTTATCATCTAAACTCTAATTTTGTACCGACGCCGCGACGCCGCCCCGCCCGGCCGCCCGTCGCCCGCTGGCTCTCGCCGGCGGCTGTAAGAAGATGTGGTCCATAGAGTGAGCTAGAGCCCGCAGCATCCCGCTCGCGATGACCCCAGGCACACTGCCATTATGCGATGAATTAAAACTGTATGTTGGTATGAATAAAATTGGACCCATGTAGGAATAAATCAGGTTTTAAATATACCTGCAAATATTCTGCAGACAGGCATACTTATTACCATGGAAAATGGAAACTGGACCTACATTGGTCTGGTTCGAATGGGCACCTCCTGTGCACCGTGGGGTTGTATAAACAAATATTCTCAGCTGTTTACCTTTAGTAGTTGTGGTGGTGTTGTGTAAACAAATATTGAAATAGCAACCGATATTAATGTTGTCACTGTACCTCTGATATTGAATTCAGAGCAATCACAGATATCGAGTAAACATCGTGTTGGCTATACTTAGATACTTACCCTCCATAATAGTAGGTACTCAAAACTGGGATTAGTATTTTGGATAATGATATCTACATGTTCAACTAACTTATCTATAAACTTTTACGAATAATTACACCATTTAAAATATCTTGGATTTAAAACATAGGTACTAAACCTTTCTGGTTTATCGCACGTTGAGTGAAAATCGTATCAAATCCGTTACGTGGTTAAGAAGACAGTGACTTTGTTTTCTACTACTTAATTAGAGATTAGAGGAGATCAATAAGTATCACTTTGGACTGCTAATGTAAATAAAGTTATATAAAAACAATCTATACAATTGCAACAAATGTCAAATAGCACAAAATGACGCATATATATGTTTTTTCACACCACCTGATCGAAAACGTCAAATTATATGTCATGCTAACCTAACCTAAAGTGAGTCATTTTTGGCCGGTGGCACTGCCGGGCAATAATATTGTACTGGATTTCATTATAACCCGCTGGTCAATAATGTGATTTAAATTTGGAACCTCATCTGTCTGCTCAATTGGCGGTATATTAGGTACTTACAACGCCTTCTGTCTCTGTCTCTCTCTTTCTGTTCCAGAAAGAGTAAAGATATTCTCGATACTCTTACTACTTAGGGATGATATTCTCGAATTTCTACAAAATCATAAGGATTGACCAGGGTCCAGGATTGAAGACAATATTGTAAGAATAATTGGTTATGTACGGATTATTGTATAAAAGGATAAGAATAACACTTAAAACCCATTTATAGTCGATTTATTAATTTAAAAACTATTTTCTCGAGCATCTCCTATGACGTTCTAAATTCAAATTGCATACAGCCAAGCGTCCGAACCCATTCTATCAGCTGATATAAAGCTCTGTATAAAGCTTTGTGTACACATAAATTGTATTAGGTTGCTAACATTAGGCCTGCACATATTTACTTACCCACAGAGAAAAAAAAAAAAAAACGAAAATCGAGTTGTTCGTGGCCGCTATGTGGTAGGTAGGTATACTGAGTGGAACGCAAAAAAGGCGCGGATATTGCAAATCCGTATGGTATTAAACTAACTTTTTTTAAGTAGGTATACAGTATAGTTCTAAATACATATCTCTACTTAGTGTTTGTAACTTTAAAATATTTTGTTTTTCGTATTGTGGCTTCTTATTTTCTCACAGGAGGTGTGAAAAGTAGAGTATCCTCCTCGGGGATAAAGGTGTCTTTGCCTTGGGCTAGCTTGAATCCCTCGCTGCATTCAGGATTCTTGTATTAACTCCCTCGCTTCGCTCGTGAGTTAAACTCTAAACTCCCTCGCTACGCTCGGGAGTTAACTCCCGAATCCTTCATTGCGTTCGAGATTCAATATGAAGCCCGTGACACAAGACACTGCTTTATCCCCTGGGTGCATAATCTACTATAAATTCTTTGAATTTATCTGTCCGTTAACGCTTTTTGTCATAAATGAATTGGTCCGTTAGTGTTTGACGGACGGATAAACGACCGATAAAACCTCAGACTCGGCATTTAGTGTTCATGACATCGAATAAAAACTCTCGATTAATATCAATAAATAACAAGCTGTTTGGAAATTAACAATGACTGCACGATTGGCCCTGGTTTGGGCCCAGTGGTTGAGTGATTGACTGCGCTACGCGTCGCGGGTTCGATTCCCGTACGGAACAAATATTTGTATGCCCTACAGATAGTTGTTCCGGATCTGGCTCTTTGTGAGTTTTATGTTTGTAAACGCACCCACGATACAGGAGAAATTTCTAGCATGGCGCCACGTTTTAAAAAAATGAAGGGAAAATAAGTAGTAGATTTTTGTACAAGGGTCGAAAGGAATACTTTATTGTTTCTGTTTTGATTTCCATGTGTACTAAAAGTAAAGTACTTAGTTCTATATTCAAATTATTATACACGATAATCTAATAATTAATGGACATGGAAATTAGCATTCGTTTGTATTCGGAAATGTGATGATTGCCGAGGGACATTAGGAACAAAAACTAACACCCGACTACAAAAAATTCGTATCTAAAAAGTACGAAACAAGAAAACATAGCCGTGGTCGTATGCCACTTAGCCCTAAAGTTTGATGTTTCATTCTATAATTATAATATAACTGTTTCACCAGAATACGAGTGGGTGGTACACGACCACGGCTGTTTCATACTATTTAGAACGTACATTTGTGGTAGTCGGGTTTTAGTTTTTGATCTTCTTTTTTTATTTAAATTATTTTGGGGTTCAAATTTCGACATTTATCAACAATATACATGTAGTATTTGAAATGTGCTAATTAAGCCCTTTAGTTTGATACCTAACACAACCATATTAATAAAATAATAAAAAATAGTTCATGTCTTAATGCGCCCTAGAGTGCGCCGTATAAAATTTATTGCAAAATAACCTAGCCTATATTCATTTGTCAAATTATAATAAAGTAACACTGACTCATTTTGTTAGTAACAGAATCTTAAGCTATGTTAGAGAAAATATAATTATTATAATAAATGGCTTGGAAGTTATGAGGGAACAGATGAACATACATACATACATACAAACATACATCCCGGTTAAATTCAAAATCCTTCTTTTGGCTTCGCCGTAGTCGGGTAAATAGTTGTACGTTATAAGTAGATATTATTTATTTATCTATCTTTTCTTTGTAATTTCTGGCAAAATATAATCGATTACTGTATTTGCCTCGTTTTTACCCACATTTCAGAATCGCTTGAACTCATTTGTAATCAAACATTAATCTATAAAATCGAGATTTCGAATATCGGTTCAGCTTTAAGAGTAAGTATCCCTCAGTAAACAAAGTAAGGCATAACATATTTTTTATGTCTTACCTTGTTTATATAATACTACTTATGTGTAACATTTGTTCCAATTTATAATTAGGAAAGTTATGATGTTGATTATTGTACCGGTCTTAATTTGTTACTTATAAATAAAACATATTTTGATTCTTTCAGTATTTTGTATTTATTGTTTGACGTACCTAAGTATTAAATAAGCGCTTTGATGAGTTATTGAACAAAATTTACCACATTCTAAAATATTCGACATTTTGGGAGTTGATAATTTTGGGAATTGGACGTGTTGTGAATTGGACATTTTGGGAATTGGACGTTTTGTGAATTGGACGTTTTGACACCGTTGGACATTTTGAGAATTGAACATTTTGAGAATTGGACGTTTTGACACCGTTGGACATTTTGAGAATTGGACATTTTGAACCTGAACGTCCAAATTAAATGTTTTTTTTTAAACTTTAAATATGGAACACACCGCGTCACCGCAGCGGACAGTATATCCCGTACGCGTTAACTTAATGGCACCTGGCTCGACACATTTCGAATGACGTTTTGAGGTTTTCGTTTAAATTGACAAATTCTATTTCAATGAAAAAAATATAAATGCGTTAGCATCACTGTCATCGTTGCGTTTATATTATTTTCATCGAAATCGAATTGTTCTCACACTGCACTCACACGGCCGTAGCCTTTTTTTAATCGATATTATTCTTAAGAAGGATCATTTTTAGGGTTCCGTACCCAAAGGGTAAAAACGGGACCCTATTACTAAGACTTCGCTGTCCGTTCGTCCGTCCGTCTGTCACCAGACTGTATCTCATGAACCATGATAGTTAGACAGTTGAAATTTTCACAGATGATGTATTTATTTTGCCGCTATAACAACTTATACTAAAAAACAATAAAATCAATATTTAAGGGGCTCCCATACAACAAACGTGATTTTTTTGCCAGTTCTTGCTCAATATTGATAGCGGCAACAGGTAGACGCTTGAAATATTCACAGAATATTTAATTGTATGTGTATTCAATTTATAAATAAATAATAAAATTAAAATAAAACAAATATTTAAGTGGGGCTCCCATACAACAAACGTGATTTTTTTGCCGTTTTTTACAGGTTACGGAACCCGTATTGTGCGCGAGTCCTAATTGACTATGAAACCAAATTTAGTTCTATTTTCTAAATTCATTCCCGCCCTGGGTAGGGAAGCAATTACTATGAGTCTTTCCCGCCCTTAAGTGGGAAGCAGTGTTTTCTACCCGCTACTCGGATCACACACCAACTCTCGGATCAACACTACCTACTTTCCGAGTATGAGAAATTAAAAATTAATTATGTACGAGTATTTCTACCATAATTATGAAGACAAGGGTTTCGATTTTTTCTAAATATCTGCTCTTATTTTTGCTATACACATGTGAGGAAAAAGTAACATGTTAAACGATTTTCGTTGTTCACCAACCAATTCTAACAGTAAAATATATTTCTTAGATGGAGATCGAGAAGACAGAGAACCCGCAGGTTCCGGAGGAAGGTCCCATGGAGCAGAAGTTGATCGTGGGCATTCCTCGCGTGGCGCCCACCACCAAGTACAATGCACCGGTGCATATTGACGTGGGCGGCAGGATCTACACCTCGACGCTGGAAACTCTGACCACGTGAGTATCTATACTTCAAACCTAATCGAGTCTGTATAATCTTCATAGGTACTGAAAAGACATGACATGGACTAGACGTACTCGTAGTCTTGGCCTGGCATAAAAATAACATCATTGCTCAGGATCGTTCCTCTCCTGGTACTACTGTATGAGAGGTGCCTTTTTTGTGTAATCCGCTCGTTGCTTTCTATTTTAAAAAAAACCGTTGCTCATGAAATTTGGCATTATGCACTCTTCGCGGCGTTATGACTTGATTTACAATCGATCCGAGTGGCCTAGCGTAATTGTGTAGCGTAATTGTGTGTGTAAATAAAAGTACCTACAGGTTATAATTTTTACAGATTTTAATCGGTTCGATTCCCGGGTGTGGCAAGCGAATTTTCGCAAATCTTTGAATGCAGTTTTCTTTCTATTCAAAAATAAAGGAATGTTTTCTTTGAGTAAAATTTTCTATCTACAGTATTAAGAGCACTTTCCCTTCAGGTGCCATTACAAAATTCCACCCTGTATAAATTGCGATAGTGACAGTCAAAATGTTTGGAATTCACCATGTCATGTGACACTTTCATAGCGCCTATCAATTGCGTTTTCGGCAACATTTCGTCAATATTGTTACCAATGATTGAATATCAGGTTGTGTAGAGCCACTGAGCATAGCATAGCCGCTGATGCGAGAGCCTTTTCTTCACTATGTCAGCAGCCTGGTTTGCCGAAGGTTACCCAGCCCCGAGTTGTGTCACACAAGAGCCTCAGGCGTAGCATTATAGTCTGTACTCTGTATAACAGTAATGATAACGCTAGCGGCGATGCTGTCGGAATATTGCGTTGCCTCTAGGGATCAACAACAATACGACACTTCAAAATTAAAAATATACATAAGGTTTAGGCTAGGTAGTATATTTGGTTTGGAAGTAGGAAATTAGTCAGCACGTCTGCACTCATGGAGGAAATGGCAAAAAAGCAGATTTAAAATACGTAAAAAACTCACAAAACTTTTGGAAGTCAAAGGTCGTAAATAGTCGCAATAGATTGACTGTACAAGCTTTTAAAAATTCCTCGCTTTCATGCAACACACAATACAACAAGTAAGGTAAAGTTTATTTGACGTAAAGTTTTACATGAAGTACTTATTGATCCTCTGGTCCCTAAAATAGTGTAAACTTTTTTTTCCGTGTGGAAATCCTCATGGATATCCTCCACCCCGGGGCGTGTGCAGGGTCTGTCAGACTTGTACTGACTAAAACCACACGGTGTTCTGTAGCTACCTTTGACCGGGGTGCTCACGCTCCCCCGGCCAGGTATTGACCCGTATGATGTGATGAATATCATGTGGATCCCATCAACCTTTGCGGCCGCATATGGCTGCCATTCTTCAAGAGATGTTTTTTTAAGTACCACTTTGACAGCGTGATTAACAATACCAAATTCCTCTCTTCTCTCAAAAAAAAAAAATACTTAGGGAAAACTGGCGATGATTTTTTTATCGTCTATCCCATGGTGTGGGGTGTCGTTGGATAAGTGTGGGAAAACCATTTTACATCCAAGGATCCGTTCGCGAAATATTAAGCTAAAAACTGCTTATTTTTGTTATTGTCAAGTGTCCCCTCTGCTCTGCTCTCTCAACCATACGGTTGTTTTTGGAGACGTGTAAAAATTCATGATAGTGGCAATCATAACGAATTTAAAAGGAAAACTATAACAGCTCAGCAGGGCTTTACAACTTAAAGAGTAATGGTCGACCAACTTATAAAATGTAACTACTTAATTTCGTAGTAAACTTTAGTACTAAACGTATTAACCCCGTAGAAAATTAACTGAAGTAAAATAGTACTGTCTACATTTTGTTTAATTGTGTGGTCACACTACTCTATCTATTTTCATAGGATTAAAAAAATAATGTTAAGTATCTCAGCTAAGAGGTAAGAAATACACAATTTTAGATAACCTACGAGTATTATTTAGTAGAAACTTTTTACTAAAACTAAAGTACCTATTACACTAGACTTTTTATATTCCCCTCGTCTAGCAGCTAGTACACGCACATCATAATGTCAGTGGGGTGAGGGTTGAGAGACCAATTTTAATAATCGCTATCTTCAAATTGCGTCGATATTTTTTTCCATTTCTTTTTTACAAATTATTTTAAGTCTCTTATTAAAACTTGTAGAAAAAGAAAGATTTTATGTATTGGATTCGGTATATTCACAAAAATAATTATTATCTTTCCTGTGTGGAATGATCCCTCAGTTTAGTCGTTATATATATTTTTTATCTTTGATGCTTTGTAGTCTGTTATTCAGTAAATATCTTTACAAATTCTTTACAAAGTGTGTGTACAATACTTTAATTTATCAAATACTTTCCGAGATCTCGCTAATGGTCTGTGAGGACTGAGGGACCGCACTTTACTTAAAGGCTGTAGTTATTAATATATTTGTTTACAAATTCCCAGAATTGTTCTATACAGTTGTTATACCAGTGTGGTCCCTCAGTTCATACGCACATGAATCCTTGAGATCCCGAGTTTATCGACACTTCTAGGAAAAACAAACTGATCCACTTTAAGTAATATTACTTGCTAATATTCAGGAAGCTGGTCCCTGTGCAATCATTGCATAGTCAATCCTCTGACTATGTATTCAGCACAATTTGCTCACGTAGGTAAACCATTTCCTGCTGACTTATTTTGATTCAATTTCGACTAACTGTTTTACTAGAAGTACTTCCAATAATTCGCTCTTACAATAATGACCATTATTGGACTCGGCCAATTCATTTGATCATTTCCTTGGCACTCGATAAGGCTGTTACAATCTTACACATCAGTTGTGCAATTATGTAAAAATTGCGCAGTGATAATTTGGTAAAATGAGCAAGCTATAATATGAGCAGTCAATTCATCCAATCGAGGTGGAAGGACAGTGCACTTCAACTCCCTTTACGTTCACTTTCACAGATGCCTGAAATAAGGGAATAATAATAAGCATTAGGCATCAATGCTGCTGACGTGAAACAATCATTGAAGGAGCGCTTCTTTGGCCGCCTGAACAAAGTACCTAACAGTCTTTTATTATCAGGCGGAAACAAGGTGAGCGCCTTCAACGGTTGGGTCATGCCAGTATTGATGTACTCTTTCGGCATACTCAAACGGACTCAGACGGAACTTGACGCCCTGGATAGGAGGGTACGCTCACTGCTTACTGCAAATCCGATGCATCATCCACGGCCATCGGTGATGAGCAGAATTCGGAATAGGTAGACCATATTTACCTAAACTTCGAAGAAGTAGAGTTGATAAGTAAAACCTCCTCTAAAATCCCGGAATCATAAACATGACAATTAAAACCCGAGATTATGAAAACATGAACTGGACTTGAGTATAGTTACAAAAAACTTATTTGAAGAATCATATTCCAATTTTATAGGTATGTAAAACAAAGCTCTATAATTTAACATTTTGAGTACGGAACTCTAAAAAATTTATTTTGTTCATTTCTTAAATCCCAGGATTCAATGGTAATGTAATGTTCATGATGCCGGGATTTTAGAGGAGGTATTATCAACTCTATGTTACTTCTTATGCTAAGTCACAGAGAATATATTCTCAAAGCCGATGTGGGTATGCACCGAGATGTGGTCGCAGTGGACAAGGGACTCCCCCTATTGTCCATGGCTGAAGAGAACTGGCGCAAACCTGTGATGCTAACTACAGATGATCGCAAGGAGGTATGCTATCGGGGTCTCTATGGGTCCGATTTAGATTTCTCAGTGTCCGTGGCCTGGCTACGTTTCGGTGATCTCTTCGGAGAAACTGAAGGTTTTGTTTGTGCAATTATGGATGAAGTAATCTTAACGAACAACTACCGGAGGTATATTATGAAGGACGGGACGGTTGACGTGCGTCGGGCATGCCACCGTCCGAGTGAGTCCATCAGACATTTTATCTCAGGTGGTTCTCGACTGGCTAACGGCGAGCATTTGCACAGGCATAACCAAATGGCCTGGATTATCCACCAGCAACTTGCTTTGAAATACCAATTTGTGGATTCTGAGGTACCGAATTACAAGTATATGCCCGACCCAGTTCTCGAAAATGACCATGTCACGTCGCACTGGGGTCTGGGATCGATCTATCATCATCAGAGATCATAATAGGTAGAGTATATTTACCTAAAGTTCGAAGAAGTACTCGTAAGTAACATGGGATTATTAACATGACAATTAAAACTCGAGATTATGAAAACATGACCTGGACTTGAGTATAGTTACAAAAAATATCAAAAATATGTATTTGAAGAATCATATTCCAATTTTATAGGTACCTATGTAAAACAATAGTAGATTATGCACCCAGGGGATAAAGCAGTGTCTTGTGTCACGGGCGTCATATTGAATCTCGAACGCAATGAAGGATTCGGGAGTTAACTCCCGAGCGTAGCGAGGGAGTTTAGAGTTTAACTCACGAGCGAAGCGAGGGAGTTAATACAAGAATCCTGAATGCAGCGAGGGATTCAAGCTAGCCCAAGGCAAAGACACCTTTATCCCCGAGGAGGATACTCTACTTTTCACACCTCCTGTGAGAAAATAAGAAGCCATAATACGTAAAACAAAGTATTTTAAATTTACAAACACTAAGTAGAGACATGTATTTAGAACTATACTGTATACCTACTTAAAAAAAGTTAGTTTAATACCATACGGATTTGCAATATTCGCGCCTTTTTTGCGTTCCACTCGGCATACCTACCACATAGCGGCCACGACCAACTCGATTTTCGTTTTTTTTTTACTTCCTTGTGGGTAAGTAAACATGTTGCAACCAATTGTTAGCAACCTAATACAATTTATGTGTACACAAAGCTTTATACAGAGCCTTATATCAGCTGGTAGAATGGGTTCGGACGCTTGGCTGTATGCAATTTGAATTTAGAACGTCATAGGAGATGCTCGAGAAAATAGTTTTTAAATTAATAAATCGACTATAAATGGGTTTTAAGTGTTATTCTTATCCTTCTATACAATAATCCGTACATAACCAATTATTCTTATAATATTGTCTTCAATCCTGGACCCTGGTCAATCCTTATGATTTTGTAGAAATTCGAGAATATCATCCCTAAGTAGTAAGAGTAACGAGAATATCTTTCGGCTTTCTGGAACCGAAAGAGAGAGACAAAGACAGAAGGCGTTGTAAGTACCTAATATACCGCCAATTGAGCAGACAGATGAGGTTCCAAATTTAAATCCCATTATTGACCAGCGGGTTATAATGAAATCCAGTACAATATTATTGCCCGCTGGCCAAAAATGACTCACTTTAGGTTAGATTGGCATGACATATAATTTGACGTTTTCGATCAGGTGGTGTGAAAAGCTCTTTATTTTAACAGTTTGAGTACGGAACTCTAAACACATAATAAAACTCTTCAATATAATAATTTAGTTCAAATTTCTTAAATCCCAGGATTCAATGGTCATGTTTATGATTCCGGGATTTTAGAGGAGGTATTATCAACTCTATGTTACTTACTTCTTCGAACTTTAGGTAAATATACTCTACCTATTCCGATCTCTGATCATCAGTGATACTAGAACTATTGTTGCCAATAAGCCCGACATATTGGTGATAGACCGATTAGCGCGCCGCACAATGATAATCGATGTTACCATCCCACATGACGAGAACCTCGTGAAAGCTGAAAAAGAGAAACAAATCAAGTATCTCGACTTAGCACACGAGGTTGTCGACATGTGGAATGTGGACTCGGCTGTCATTGTGCCGATTGTCGTTACGGCCAATGGCCTGATGGCCAAAAACTTCGACGACCATATGTCGAAGCTGGCGTTGCGCAGTTGGATAAAGGGCCTGATACGGCCGAACTCCTCGATACGGCTCGTATTGTGAGGAGGTTCCTTTCTCTGGAGCCCTAACCACCGGTAGCTTGGACCCTGCTCCCGATACCGGCTAGCTACTACTTTTTATATACTTTTAACGTTTTTTTATGTCTGTTCTTAAGAAATATTAAAAAAATTACTTAAATAGGTGTGTATACCTACAGTTAATGAATAAAGAGAATAATAATTATAATCGAGGAAAACAAATATAAAAACTAAAATAATAATAATGTTTACAGAATCGACCAAATGCCCTTCGTACAGTAGATGCTTACCTATATATTTATTTATATTTTCTTTCTCTGAGTCATAAGTGTAAATCTTTCGCATGCTCGAAGATGGATTATCGTACGTCGTCCTATCAACGATTGATCAGTTTTTTTATAACCATTCATAGTTGTAACTTGGCTTAATACTTGGCTATTATGAAGTGGTTCTAGTAAGTTTCAAAAGGCCCAAAAGATTGTTTTACATAAGCTACCAATTACGCCTTATATCTAAAGCTTAAGCTATTAATCGCTGACCAAGAAAAAGAGTCATTGTATCGTTGATGTTTAACCGACAAATAGGTACCTTTCCCATGTAATTCCCGACTTGGCTGTCGAACGCTTCCGTAAAGTACATAAAAACTCATTCAAACCAAGCAAGGATATAATATCTTGTTTAGAGCAGAAATTTATGCAGCAGAGAATTTAGAATTTGTGAATATGCAAACATAAATGCGCTCAGTTATTTTAGGCTAGTACTTGTTTAATTTCAAACACGGTCGCTCCCTGGTTGGTAACTTTGCTGGAGGCGTTAAAGTTCACCATTTCATCTAGTTATTTGATGATCTGAAATGCAGTAGGTACAAGTCCGCGATGAGTTAGAACACCAAAATGTGTACTTATTTAGTCCGTTTGTCGGTTCTGGTCATAAGCAACAAACAACAATCATAATTTATTACTAAGTAGGAGTGTGTAGGTTTATGCAAGGTGGACACATTGTTCGCGTTTCAAATAACAGACGAAACCTATCAATCAAGTGAATCAACGAACCAGTATAAACGCCTGTAATACGTTCAAGTACATGCACTAATACATGGTCGTTAAGGCATGCAACTTTCGAAGCAGCAACAGTGTTGACGAAGCAGGGCGGGTCAGGATGCGTTCGCGGTACTTGCGGTCCCACTGCAATTTACTATTTATTGTAGCGGCTTTATGTGACTACATAACGAGTGTTATATTCGCAGTTATCTGGCATTGTATAAGCTTGTTTTATACGAGCTCGGCGTGTTATTTCTCGGCGGAGCTCGGTCGGAGCACGCCCGCGGCGCTGCCCCGGGGCCTGCGGGATATGCAGCGCCCCAAATCCGCCCCGCGACCTCGCCTTACCCCCCCTCACTTTTTATTTTAATCAACTCACTTGGGGGCACAACATAAAACATCCTTTCTTTCGAAATCTTACAAAATCATGAATATTCAACTTGCCCAGCGATTGGTTGCAACGCGCAATTTCTTTAGCCTTTATTAAGAGTACTTGGTTGAAGAGCTCTCAATCTGGGTCCATTTTAAATCTAGTTCAGTCGAATCAACGAGTATAATAGCAACGAGTCACTGACGCACGAGCAATTTGCATCGCTCTTGAATGGATCGCAGTGAACGTTCGAGATCTTAAACGACGGATGCATCGATTTGTTGCGACTTGCGATGTATGTGCAGCAGATTGTGTTGAGCCGGCATTGTGACCGGGTGCTCCGTGTGCGCAGGTTCCCGGAGTCGCGGCTGGGCAAGATGTTCAACGGCACCATCCCCATCGTGCTGGACACGCTGAAGCAGCACTACTTCATCGACCGCGACGGCGCCATGTTCCGCCACATCCTCAACTACCTGCGCAACAAACGGCTGCTGCTGCCAGCGCAGTTCCCGCACATCGACTTGCTCATCCACGAGGCTCACTACTTCGAATTGGACAGTAAGTTCTTTTTTTATTTCATACTTTTTTAATTTTAATTTTTTTCGCTTGATTTAATTTCTGACAAAACAAGCAACGAGGTCGATTGATTTTATTGAAAATTCTTTTTCAAAACAGAATTTTCGTGAGTTTTCGTAAATTAGTAGAACTCTGCAAACGCAGTTAACATGAGTGTTCTCCTGAAATAGAGCTGTAATCTTGACCGCCGTACTTGAAGAGAAACGATTAAGATATCCTAATCATTAGCTGCAGTATTAATATGCAGCGACTTCGTCGAAACCGGCTTCGTTTCAAATACCACATTAGGATGCAGTGAAAGAACACTGCCGGTCCCATATTAGTATATAGGTAACTAATTACAATGTGAATTCAATTGAATTTTATCGATTGTTACATTAGAAATGTTTGTGATCGTATAATTTTCTGCTCCAGCGATTTAGCGTGAACCAATATTAATCCATTGCGAACTAAGTATGAATGGCAAATATTAATTACATTGACCTATATACTCGTACATTATATTTACCATGGGTGGTTTGATGTTGACAGTACATAGATAGATACACCTGTGCACGAATATATTTGCAAAGCGAACTATTTTACTCGGTATTTGAATAAGGTTACACAAAAAAAAAGAAGTTTATTTTGGAACAATAACACAAGACTTAAAACGATAACTAAAACGATGTTAGCTGCAAAAGTATAAACTGTGGCAAAGCTTTTCGACGAAGTCCGTGTTACTGGTATTTCGATTTATTTACCTTGAACCAGCATCCTTTTACACAGTGCACTTTGTTTGTACTGGTTTTTAATTGCAGTTTTTCTGTATTCCAAGTCGCTAATCCACAAAAAAAAGGAATCTGAATTTTTGAGTGGAAAACACCATTTGAATGCCAAAACAGGTTTTCGAGCTTATGTAGAATTTGAAAAATACAAAATTTCATGGAGTCGATATACCAGTGCTTAAATATGTTTGGGATGTGTGAATGTGTAGCAGGAGGCACTTTGTCTCAAGTGCTTGCGATCACACGGCGGTCCATCAAATGGGTTGTCAATGTGTGTGGCCAATTATGAAGAAATCGAGTCTGTTAAACCACTTTTGTGTGAATTGACATAAAACGTGAACATCCTTGCATAAATTGTTTTGTTTGTCATTCTATGCATTCAGCCCTGAGTTCCATAGATTATGTAGGTACCACCTTTGTCGGTTTCAATGGTCCTTTAGTAATGTTTGGGTTACGGTAGATTACTAATAAAACTCCTAGTTGTAGGTTTCACGAAGGTTGTAAAAAGAATATTTATTGATTAAAAATGTGTCACTTATATACAGTTTAGGAATATTAACAATTATGAGCTTAACCAATAAGAAATTACTAACTAAATAACAAAGAACTCCCAACCAATCACGTCACAGCACTTGTTGCCTATTTAATCCGTGTGGTGTCGCTACAGACGCTCGTGTCACGGACCGCGGTGCGCGGAATGCACGCGCGCCGCAGTTGTGTATAAATAAGGGTTCCGCGTAGTTCGCGATCCTTTTCTGCGCGGCATTTGAAGAGAGAAGACGTCTGCTGTTGTTCGCGTGCGCGGCGAGCGAAGACCGAAGAATACGACGGCGGCGTGTCTTCAGCGTTTCCTATTCCTTTAACAGAAGTCTAGTTCTTTTGAGAACTGTGAAAAAGAGTTCTTTTGAGAACTGTTTGTTTCTTGGTTTCTTGACGATAGTCATAAAACGTGCTGTGATGAGTGGTGGCTACAGTACTCCCCTTCAAGCGAAGCGTACCGGCAGTTTGATGACACGACCCATGCGTGTTGACTTGCTCTGGGCGGGATGTGACGTCACGCTGCCGGGAGGTACTTGGGTTTGTTGCTTGGTAACGGTTGGAGTGGTACTGCTCCTGGTTTTCTTGGTACTGGTAACGGTAATCGGTGTTCTTGGCGTGGTAATGGTACTGGATGAGGTAATCTTGCTTGGTGGTAAGGTACTGGTTGATGGTAAGGTACTGGTTGGTGGTAAGGTATTGCTGTCTTCTGTGATGACATATGCAGGCTTCAATCGATCGATCGATATGTTCGCTTGCCGATTAGGTAGCTGTACGGAGTACACTTTATCTGTTCGGCTTATAACTCGATAGGGGCCTTCATATGGAGTCTGAAGTGGTTTTTTTACTGCATCTGTTCTGATGAATACGTGGCTGCACGTGAGTAAATCTTGGTGCACGAACACACTTTTATTGCTGCTATGATGTTTGGTAGCGACTTGCGGCTTGTTATCTTGAATGCTAGCACGCAGTTTATCAACGTAGGTATAATCCATAGCAGGTGTACAGGCACTTGCAGTGAAAAATTCGCCAGGCAAACGTAAGTTGTGACCGTAGGTAAGTTCGGCGGCGCTCACACCGGTGTCTGAGTTTAGAGCGGCTCGCAATCCCAGTAGCACGATAGGTAACTCGTCAATCCATGTACTTGTGTTGATGAGTTTCGCGCGCAATGCGGTCTTGAGTGTGCGATGCCATCGCTCGACGATACCGTTGCTTTGCGGGTGATATGGTGTTGTGCGAGTTTTCTGTATTCCCATAAGCTTCATTAAATTTTGAAACAGCTGACTCTCGAACTGGCGACCTTGGTCGCTTGTTAGTGTGGTCGGGCATCCAAATCTTGCGATCCAATGTTGATAGACGATTTCTGCTATTCGAACAGCTGATATTTCGTCAGTAGGTATTGCTTCGGGCCATTTCGTTGATCGGTCGATCATTGTTACTAAGTACCGATGACCTTGAGATGTTGTACACAAGGGACCGACCAAATCGACGTGAAGGTTTTGAAAACGCTCACTTGGCGGGAAAAATCCGATGTTAGAGAATGTGTGTCGATGTACCTTGCTTTTTTGGCAAAGTAGGCATGTTCGTGTCCAACAGCTGATGTCTGCGTTCATTGACGGCCAGAAGTATTTTTGAGTGATAAGTTTTCGAGTTGTGCGCGTACCAGGATGACTGATGTTGTGCACGCTGTTAAAAACTTCTTTTCTATATTGCTCGGGTATGTACGGGCGTACATAAGCAGTAGATGCTTCGCAGTATAACTTGACGTCACTGTTAGGTATCGATATTTTCTTGAGAGTGATGTTATTCTGGGATAATAGTTGTTCAATGTTGCTGTCCTTGTCTTGCGCGCTGGCTATGTCGCTGTAGTTTATTGTAGATGGGCATGAAATTGTTTCTATGCGGCTGAGTGCGTCGGCGACGATGTTTTGTTTACCGCTCACGTGTCGTATGTCCGTGGTAAATTCGCTGATAAACAAGAGTTGTCTCGCACGCCTCTGAGTTTCTGAGTTAGAATTAATCTTCGACATTATAAATGTTAGTGGCTTGTGATCGGTAAATATGATAAGATTCCGTCCTTCGAATGTCTTGCGAAAGTGTTTGACTGCCATGTAAATAGCGAGTAATTCACGATCGAATGTAGAATACTTCTTTTGCGCGTCGGTAAATTTCTTGGAATAATAACCAAGCGGATGCCATGATTCGTTTAGATATTGTTGTAATACTGCTCCTGCTGAGTTATCGGATGCGTCGCAGAATAAGGCGAGTGTTGCGTGGTGCGACGGATGAGCGAGTAGAGCTGCGTTTATGATGCTAGCTTTACATTGCTCGAATGCTTGAGTTGCTTCGTCGGTCCACGTGATTTGAGTTTTGTCTCTCTTCTTTACGTTGTGTAAGTATGCGTTCAATGGTGGTTGTAGAGATGCGGCGTTAGGTATATGGTCACGGTAGAAATTGATCATACCAAGGAATCTTCTTAACTCTTCGATGGTAGTCGGCTTGGGATAGTTGGTGATAGCTTCGATTTTATGTGTTGGAGGTTTGATGCCTTCTGACGATACGGTGTATCCTAGGAACTGAACTTCTGATTGACCTAGGTTGCATTTGGCGGGGTTGATAGTGATACCGTTTTCTTCTAACCTCTTAAGTACGGTGTGTAGGTGTTCTCGGTGTTGTGTTTCACTTTCCGATGCCAGTAGTAAATCGTCGATGAATGGGAAGACGAACTCTAATCCTCGTAATACTTCATGAATGTAGCGTTGAAACGTTTGTCCCGCGTTTTTTAAACCGGGGCACATACGTGGAAATTCGAATAATCCCATCGGGGTGATGATAGCTGTCTTCTCAATGTCTTCATCTCTAACGCTCAGTTGTTGGTATGCTCGGTTGAGGTCTATTGTAGAGAATATAGTTTTTCCGGATAAATGATGAGTAAAATCTTTGATGCGTGGCACGGGGTAACGATCAGGTATGGTGATGGAGTTGAGTCGACGATAATCACCACAAACTCTAATATCGCCATTCTTCTTGGGTACGATATGTAGAGGTGATGACCATGGACTTTTACTAGGTCGGCATAATCCTTGTTCGATCATGTTTTCAAACTCTTTCTTGACTATTTCGTAGCGATGCGGTGGAATTGGTCTTGCGCGGCAGTGTAACGGTGGTCCTCGAGTTTCGATGAAATGTTGCACGTTAATGTTGCAGTTTAATTGCATCGATGTTAGTCTCGTTATGCCTGGATATTGCGCTAGTATGTCGTGGTATGATTGTGACATATCGATACTGCGTACGGTGGGCACGTTCGATACACGTATCGGGGCGTTGACCTTTAAACTCGTGACACCGTCGATTAGTTTTCGGTTTTTCAAATCGACGATGAGTTGATGATGCTTGAGGAAGTCGGCTCCAAGTATTGGCTTCGAAACGTCAGCTACGATGAATTTCCATTTGTACGGACGTCGTAGATTGAAATCAAGAGATAATGTTTTCTCGCCGTACGTAGCTATTGTAGTGTTGTTCGCTGCGTACAGTTGAAATGGTAGTGGCGTTGCTATTTGTCCCTTTCTTCTCGGTAGCACGGATATGTTGGCTCCAGTGTCGACTAAGAATGATAACTTCGAGTTTTTATCAGTGATATATAGGCGGTGTGATATTTCTTGAACGCCGGTGTCCGCCTCTGCCAACGTTCTGTCTAGTTTTCCGTGTTTTGCTTCTTGAATGAGCAAGGCGACGTGCAGCGTCTAGCTTGACCTTTAAAACGTCGGTGATAATAGCAGAATGGTGATGGCGATGTTTCTCGATTGCGTGATCGTGATGCGCTACGGTGACGGGACGGGTAGCGGTTGCGGCGGTGGTCTGCATTGTACGGTGGTCTTGCTTTCAACTCGGCAATTTCCAGTGATAGTTTTCTTATCTCGTTGATAAGGTACTGCGTATCTGCTTGCGGTGCTGATGATGTAGGTGGGGATGGTGATTGCACGGCTGCGACTTCGGTTGAAGCAGTCTGCTCCATCATTTTGTCGGCGAGTAGAGCAAGTTCTTCAAGTGCAGTCTTCGTGCTGAATGATTCGCTGACTGCGAGGACTGATCGGACGTGTGACGGAAGGTGATTTGTCCACATGAGACGCAGAGTGGAGTCGGGAACTTTGTCTCTGGCAAGGTTTCGCATTCGTCGCAGTAGTTGGGTCGGCTTTTGATCTCCGAGTTCCATCTCTGATAGTAGTTTCTGGAACTGGCGGCTGTCAGATTCTTCGTAGGCGGATATGAGCCTTTCCTTGATGGCTTTGTACTGGTCCGTCTCCGGTGGGTTGAACAGTAGATCCATGATCTGCTCGATGTCTTGTCGCTCCAGCTGTGCTATGACCATTTGGGCGAGCTGTGCTTGGCCTTTCTTGAGATCGTTGGTTGCAGCTTCGAAACTAATGAACCAGAGTCGCGGTCGGTCGCGCCAGAATGGTGGAATGCGCATGGTGAGAGAGATACCGGCAGCTTCAGCCTTCGTCACGGTATGCGATGCTGATGAACTGGACTGCTCTTCGACTGGATTCGACATCTTGCAATTTGATGATTCTTCGGCAGTTAACTTGTTTTTCTTCGTGTGTTTTGTTCGGGGTCACCACTTTAGTAATGTTTGGGTTACGGTAGATTACTAATAAAACTCCTAGTTGTAGGTTTCACGAAGGTTGTAAAAAGAATATTTATTGATTAAAAATGTGTCACTTATATACAGTTTAGGAATATTAACAATTATGAGCTTAACCAATAAGAAATTACTAACTAAATAACAAAGAACTCCCAACCAATCACGTCACAGCACTTGTTGCCTATTTAATCCGTGTGGTGTCGCTACAGACGCTCGTGTCACGGACCGCGGTGCGCGGAATGCACGCGCGCCGCAGTTGTGTATAAATAAGGGTTCCGCGTAGTTCGCGATCCTTTTCTGCGCGGCATTTGAAGAGAGAAGACGTCTGCTGTTGTTCGCGTGCGCGGCGAGCGAAGACCGAAGAATACGACGGCGGCGTGTCTTCAGCGTTTCCTATTCCTTTAACAGAAGTCTAGTTCTTTTGAGAACTGTGAAAAAGAGTTCTTTTGAGAACTGTTTGTTTCTTGGTTTCTTGACGATAGTCATAAAACGTGCTGTGATGAGTGGTGGCTACAGTCCGAACGCACGTAATTAATTTGACTAAAACAAATGTTTGTACTTTCTAACATTCATTTTAGTCAAACTTCCTAGGTAATTTAATTCGTTCGTTCATCCAATGTCGGACTAGGTATTAAAATCAGCAGTTTATATTTGAACCGTTTTTAATTAAAACAAGTTTTTATGAATTTATATAAAACTTAAGAAGTTTCTAAACTAAACGCGTGTCACTAGCTGTCCCCCGTGGCTTTGCTCCCGTCAACTGGCTACTTACCCTACCTACCCTCCCAACACCTACCCTACCTACCTTACCAACCCCTACGAAACCCGTGAACATTTTGTGTGGGAAAATAATTTCTTATTTTTTCGTCAATTTTCCAATGTGTATAAGTCTGCAGATAAAAGTCAGTATCGTGTGGACCCACTATTAGATTTTATCGATATGTTTTAGTATTAACCCCATCACTAGAATGCACCTTAGGAGGGATAAAAAATATTTTATCTTGTTATCCCGATTGAGCACCAAGCTATAATTAAAAGTATGAGGTGCTCTAAACATAGGTGCTCTTAAAATCGGTGCTCTAACGGAAATACTTCGTTTTGGTATAGCTCAAATTCTAATTAATTTGTAATATGGGATTTTTAGGGACATTATTAATCGGGTAAATAAAAAGACTGGCGTCTCATCATCATCTGCCTAGCCTTTCCCAACTTCATTGGGGTCGGCTTCCAATCGAACCGGAGTCAGTTAAATACCAGTATTTTACGTGGAGCGGCTGCCTACCAGACCTCCACAAACCATTAACTGGGTAACACGGTAGTTCTTGGCAAGACTGGAATCAGATTTACTGGCTTCTGACAATCCGTAACCACTGCCAAAGAACAGCCGGGACCAACGGCTTTACGTGCTTTCCGATGCACGGAGGAGTCTCGGTATGTTAAGATGGTCACCAACCAGACCAACCTTGGCAAGCGTTGCTTAAGCTTGAACCGCGGCGGTTTTTTTTAGCCACGAGCTCCGCTGGCGTCTAAATTAACTTTATAGTATAAGTTATTTTAGACGCCAGTTATATTACTGCACGTCTTATACAAGTTATAAAAATGGGAAAAATTGTTATTATTTATCCAAACAGTTAATTTGAATATTCTAAATAAGCGAATGAAATACTGAAACGGGTGAATGAAATACTGAACGCGCGAAAACTCGACCTTTATAATTATTTATGACAACTGCAGCCCGATATCTTTTGAACTACCTAATTAGTCCATGAGAAAGTTAAGCGAGATTGTTAACTTTTATGCCATGGCTGCAGCTTTGCAGGGCCAGAGATAAAAGCCGGGAAGACATTATTGTGAAACCACAATTAACAGTTTAAAAAACAGTTATGACGTAGGCTCGAGAACAGATTCGTTTGATTGGTGCATCCCGCGCCACGACACATCGATCATCCATTTCAACCAATTTTCAATATCGACTCTTGCAGCTCTTGTTATTCAGCCACGACCACGACATAGTAATCTGAACCTAGCTTGATTCATGTTAACTTCTTCCAGATATGGTGTACGCTCTGACCAAAGTGAAGAGTGAGCGGGAAGGTATCACCCACGAACGAGAGTGGCTGAGCCAGACCACGGAGCGCCTCAAACAGGAGGTCGAGGTTCTTGTGCAGACCAGGAACCGGCTGCAGGAGCACTGGTCCTGAAGCCAGGAGGTATAGTACAGTTACCCATATTCTTAGGTCATAACCTCATGAATATAAAGTGAAGTTCTTGCTTATTTTTTATTGACATTGAGGTTTTTTCCATTGAGCGTGATTCGAATGGAGTGAAGGAAGTTTCTTTCAATGTCTACATATGGGTATCTCAAGTAATTTCCTCCACTCGACCCCATCGCACAGTGAGGAGGTACAGTGCAGTTTCCCTATATTATTTCGTCATAACCTCACCAATATGAAGTCAATCAGCAATCAAAGTGAACTTTTTACGTGTGACGGTTTTTTTCCGTGGTCATTACGGCTGGGTCAAGTGGATGGAGAATTCAGAATTCGGGATAATTATTGAGTTTTTGAACACCAATCTCTGTGTCTTAATTTACTGCAACAGATAGGTACCTACTTTTTAGGGCATTAATAAAAAAGGTTACTTTAACATACAATACAACGATAAAATCAATACTTGTGTTGGTGACAATGAATTGAAATGATCTCGAATTATAAATTCGAGTAAAGTGGTTCCACTTCTAACCAATCACAAAATAATTGTTTCTTAACAGTCTCTTGCACACTCAATCATAACCTTTATAATATCAGAAATATTAATTATATGTTCGCATTAGCATTAGCTCGATTTAAAAAGAGGCTAGTAATTAAAAGATCGAATATAAATTTAAACAAAGGGTGTCAAAAATACTGATTATAGTGTACTGATATACTTAGTGGGCGAATGACTGAGGGCGAACACAAATATTGAAAACGACGACTTAAAAATACGATTAAATTGAGGTAGGTAGAAGTTATTCAGAACGATCAGTATAATGTAATAATGCTTAAAATGTTGAGAATTTTAAATTCAAGAACAATCAATTTAAACAGTAGGTACCTATAACCCGACGACAGAAAACAGAAAACAGAAAGACAGAAAAAGGAGCCCAGCGCGTCGGGGCTCCTTTTTCTGTCTTTAGGGTTTCAAAGAACCTTACATGAATGGTATGACGGGAGCTAAGTTCGCTCGTTTCTCATTCTAACTCCCGTCATACCATTCGAACCTAACCTATCAGTGTCGAGGTGCCCTAAGCTACCTGTGCCCTATGTTCTGCTAGTTAGCTCACTCACTTACGAGTAGGTAGTATTATTTTCGCCCACTCAGTCATTTTATTTGTACGCCAAATTTAGTACTTACCTATTGAATTATTGTTGCTAGTTTAGATTAACTGTTTCCCACTGCTAGTTTTACGAATTTTAATCATCTTTACATGTAGTAAAACAAAGTCGCTTTACATCTTATATCTTTTAAACTGCGTTACGGATTTTAATGCAGTGTTAGACCGAGTGATTCAAGAGGAAGGTTTATATGTATAATTCGTCCCGAAATTCCTACGGGAACGGGTAAAAAGAGATATGCGCGTACGAAGTCACGGGCAAAAGCTGGTATACCTATAATAATTATATTAATTATCGCCAGATAGGTAAGTTAATTTTTCGCAAACATAATTTTTAGTTTAGTATTAAAGTATCTCATTAACAATCATATTGTATTATTTATTCGCCCGGTTAATAATTCCCCAAAAAAAAACTATGAAACACAGCTACTATAAATTTCGGAAACGTATTAATGTTTATAAACAATTTAACCCGTGCAGCAGATGGATTAAATCGCAGTTGGTTGTTATTTGCAGAAGAGGGTGAAACTAAGGCTTTTGTATTACCGGACATGCCCTAAAATTCAGGAGTATGGCAACCCTTAGCTGTCTATGGCAATCAAACCTACCTGTTCACCCCGTTGTTGCTTTTTAATGCCTGCGGGTGGGAAAGGGTGTTACAGCGAACTGCAAACGTAGAACAGCAACAATAAACCGATTCACACATGGATTTAAAAAAATATTAATTCTTGAAAAAATACATAGCTATACATAAGTAAGTATGTACCTAATTTATTAAAATCGAATTTAAAAAAATATACTCACTTAGTTTTTACGTCAAAAGGTAGATATACAATTAAGTAAGTATGTACCCACTTTATTAAAATCGAATTTTAAAAAAATACTCACAGTTTTTACGTCAAATGGTTATCGAATGGTTTTGTATCAATTTGGATTATCGTCTTTTGTCGCTGACCGTACACTTCAACATGTTATTATAATACCGCCATCTATCGGTAGTTGGAAGAATCTGCATTACAACCTCACCCTTTACGTCGCGGTGTCGTTAGGGTTACATTGCGTCAGATGTAACCGTTATGGCGTATCCACACATGCCGCCGGCTTATGCCGCCAGGTTTGCCGCCGGCTTTCAGACCACCTTGCCGCTGAATTAAAAATGTAAAAGGTAAAAGATGCATGTGCCGCCGGCCATGCCGCCGGGTTGGCCGCCGGCCGTGCCGCCGGGCATGTGTGGATGCGCCATAACGACGCCACACACGCCAAAACGCAAATGAGTTGATTTATTATCAATTAATGACTTGTCTAGCTAAGTAGCGGAACATAGGGCACAGGGAGCTTAGGGCACCCCGACACGGATAGGTTAGATTCGATTTTGGAATTCCCAAAATTAAATACCTACTTATTTTTTTCATCACAGGGTTATTCCATGAACAGCCTAATCATCTGCCAGCCCGTTCATTAAAATGTTGTAGGTATTAGACGAATTGGTTGGATGTTATTTAGGCCGCTGACGTTTCTTTGAATTACCAATTAAACTGCTGGTTGAGCCAGTTGGCTCTGACAGATATACAAGATGACGATTACCGTACGTATTGGAAGATAGGAAAAGTTAACAAATTGAAAATTGGTTGAAAATATCAATGGGATTTAAGATGTTGTCATTTTATTGCAAAAAGCTGGACCCCTATGACGTAGACTATGATAAGTATAGGAAGCAAAATCGAGTTTTACACCGAAAATCCTTGGGTATTTTATTGTATTACTAATTGGTAATAAGTAATATTTTATTTCTCCGTTTCCAGGCTAACTTTTCGGGAGCTACCGAAACCTATGCTGAACCGAAAAGACAACGATACAATTAGGTAGGCCTTTATATTTAGCATACTATATTTTTACATGTATTTTTAGTAGCATTCCAAAGTAAATTCATCACTTTTAGTTATCTACTATATTAGTTTCGAATATTGTTAAAACGTGACAGGTTTACGAATGATAAAATCATTAATATAGATTCGTCTGAATCTTGCCAGCGTAACATTATTATGTAATACATAGTTTCTTAAGGGTGGTTATAGTATTTTAAGTTGTTGTTGGTTATTTTAAGAGTTTAATAAGTCCTAGGTTTACCCAGTTACAGCTTGTTAATTTTTTTCGTATTTTGTTTTTGCCACGAATATCTTAACTCCGTTCCCCTCAAGTATTTCTACTATTTGAAAAAAAAAAATCCTTTTACATTTTATAATTGTAGCTAACTACGTGGGGTGAATCCGGAACACCCATATCGTTTCAACCTTTCTATACATTTATTCAAGTATACAGATTGTGAAACAAAATTCATAAATATTTAGGGTATAAGTGTATTAAAAGCATAATATAAATTAGTGTAAAGAAGTTATTTGCGCATTGCAAAATTGTGTGGGACAGTGCCGGGAATGTGCTATGTTCTCTCTGTAAGGTATTTTGTAAGCGTAGTTAATGAATTTAATAATTCATTTTTATTTCATTGTCCAAGTCACCGGGTTATTGAAAACACCGTTAGTTTGTGATAAATCGCGTGAGATTACAATTTATTTATCTTTTTATCTTACGGATTTAATGTAAAAAAACTATCTAATTTGTATGGGATTTATTGTGTTTTGGAAAAAGCGGTCGTGGGTGGTCTGCTCGCTTGTTTTGATTATAATCTAATGTTATTACAAACGAACGGTTTTTGCAAAAATCCAGTGACAAATACATTGCTTTGTTTACCTAAATATAATACGCCTAGTTTTTTGTTTTTATTTAAGTACTTACAATCACTTCTTTCCAACTAGAACAGTTGATAGCTGTCGGATTCACGGACGTATTTGGTATATAAACAGATTAATTCATGAATATTCGTACATAGATGATAAGAATGTAATTTTCATTATATTTACAATAACAGTGTAGAAATCATAATATTTGCAATTTGTATGCTACTGCTTGGAAGCTTGTGGCGTAAAATATTTTTTTCCTTTATTTAATATTTGTCAATAATTATTATTTGATCTAAAGGTGATACGATACAATAATTTGTCTGGATTTCACTTTCTAATGGAAGTCTAAATTGTAATTTAAGTGGTTGAGCCTAGTGATCTAAACGTAGATAATAATATATTCAATAATTAAGTATAGTTAAGTAGGTAAGTCTTATACGTAATCATAATGCTTGGTAACAATATCTTTACTATTGGTTTCTGCTTGTTTAATCTAGGTACATCTTATTGAATAGGTACACGCCACCTCTCTCCTTAGTCTATGTAAGGGTGCTTTTCCACTAGAGATGTGCGAGGTAGGTAGGCGGAGCGAAGATGCGTAACGGCTCTGTAAAAATGTGTGATTGTTTCCATCGAAGCTGTGAAACGATGTGTGAAGAAAGGTTTGTTTGCGAACGGTGCATGTGAGGTTGTGTGTGAAATATGTGCAAACACACCTGAAAAATAATTTTCAGCTGTGCGCGCACATGATTTTCGCTTGCATCGTTCGCAAACATTTCTCTTTTTTGCATATATAAATACCTAGCTCCGCTAGCCCTTTTCCACCATAACTGCCGATCGATTCTGTCGACATCGCACGGTGTTCACCTAGGCGGAGTGAACGACAATAGAGCTGTCATTCCATCTGATTTGTACGGTTTGACAACTCATCCGTCGTGACCAAAGTGTTCACTTCGACATGTTTACAGAATCGTACTGCTGCACTGAACCAGGCTATGAAAATGAAACGATCCCAATGAAGGATAAAATACCTCTAGCGCCTAGCTACCTTGTACATCTCTGGTGGAAAAGCACCCAAATCAAGGCATCCTAGAACGATAAGATTAAAATATATCATTGTTATAACCGTGTTATCAATATACCTACATGTTAAGATCGCAACAAGGCATATCCTCGATACGTAAGATCGTTTTTTTATCTTTTTTTTTCTGTCTACGACTGTTGGGGCGTTTGTGGACTTAAGAATTCGATTCGTACCTATTAGGTTTTTTCATGAAAATTGGGTATAAAAATGGATTCAAATTTAACCTAAAAAAAATAAGAAAGGAGTAAGTGCACAAGCGCCCTTAGAGTCTTCTTTATTTTATTTTTCCTGTATACATTTTAGGGTTTGTGTTTAAGCTATAACTATTTATCGATAAGGTTTTTAGAACATTTGTGTAAGTAGGTCTCTCTTTTACTAAAATATACAAAAGTATCCAAAAAGTCTTTATAGCATTCTTCATAATGTCAACGTGTGTCGTCGAATCGAATTTAAATATGATTTTTAAAAATGAGGCTTTATTTGCTAGACTGCGTTCACACAACAAATCAGGATTATCAGGATTTGTAGGTACAGTCTGTGCCCTGCCTTACCAGACAAGTCCTCCCCTTTAATACCTACTCTTCAGGGTGTAATATATTAAACACAAATCCTGAAAAAGGGTCATTGTAGTCATTATCATGAGCAAACTCTACCACGGGACCAACTGAAACTCGCGGAAAAAAAAATCAGCTGTGCCAGTATGTAACAGTAAAAGTTATTATTAATAGTAATGAGTATGATGAACCATTTTCAGATTTTGCATTCATTCTGTTACACCTTTTAATGGAGAAAAAAAGGGAACTTGAATTTGAGCGGCAAAGCACAAGTGTATCAGTCTGCTGGGTATATAAGTGGACCCGTGGGTCAAAATAAGCAAAATGATCTCATAGTTTTTAAGTTCACCATCTTTTTGCTTCTTTTATAAGAAAGATCAACGATTGATGAGCACGAGAGGGCAACTCCTGAAAAGACTGAGCGATTCGATTGATTGTCTTTTGTTCTGTTAATATGATCTATCTATAATTAAAATTAATCGCCAAAATGTATGTACGCGCATCACTTGAGAACGACTTTACCGATTTGAATTATTTTTTTTTTCCTTGGTTCGCCAGAATAGTAGGGCTAGTTGAAGGGAGCGAAGCCGCGGGGGACAGCTAGTTAGAAATAAAAATAAGTTTCTAAATGTAACAGTTATTTAGTAGGTAGGTTCTGAATGAGTTTTTGAAGTTCAGCATGTGTCAAACAAAACTTTGATTACAAAGTTTGACAGATTTTTGGTTAAACTTATAAGTAGTTTGAGAAATACTGTTTTTCAAATTCTTAAATCAGAAATCAGGATACCTAAGTACCTAAATACTCACTAAATGTACATGAATAATTTAAATATTATTCCCAAAAGACGTTTTGCGCGAAGTCATTCTGGATCTAAAAAACAGCTAAAAGTATTCATGTACATGCCTAATACAATTTAGTTTGATAGTTTATTTTTTGTGGTTAGTTTTTAAACTATTTTAAGTTAGTTTAATGGCATGATACAACCATCAATTCTCTTAAAGTTTACGTTTTCATTTGTAATAGCGTAGAATTTATTCTATCAACATTTCAACAATATGCTGACATTGAATTAGTAGATCCTTACCTACTTGTTCACGCAATGTTAAAAGTAAAGTTAGTAGATATCTAAAGCGCGAATGAACTTGTGTTTTTTTTTATTTTTACTGAAATAACGCAATTCTTGAAAATAAATAATTTTATTCATCATGCACAAGTTAAATTTTACTATGGGGCTAACCCTGAAAGCACGAAAAAAAGACTCACCTAACCCTACCCTACACATTTATGTTTGTATATATGCCGACAAAATATGCTGACTGAACAGCAGATTTTTTTAAAACAATAGATTTCGGGATCTTAGTTATGTTTGTACCGTAAAAGCTGTTTATCTGTCGCTCTCGCGAAAACGCCATTTTCTATGGCAGCTGTATAAACGTCATGAACTTTGACGTCAGAGTTCGTATGGGACTTCTCTATCTAATTGTCAACTGTGAAGCTTTATATCTTAACCACTATTTCATAACTGTTTAATAAAGCTAAGAATGATTCCATTTTGCTACTAAAAAAATTGCATGCATATTCCATAATTATTATTGTCAAAACATCAATATGTCTGGGAGTGACAAATGCTGCCGCAATGTCGCGTGATCAATCTCTTGCATTTTGGGATTTAGACAATCGCATCGTCCAAAGAATAACACTTTGTCTAGAGCGAAGAGGTCGATCAAAAAGGTTAAGCAATGCTTGCCGAGGTCAGTCTTTGGATGGGTGACCATCTGAACATACCGAGAGTCCTCTGTGCTTCGGGAAACACATCAACCCGTTGCTCCGGGGCGTCATTTGTAGTTATTTTGGTGTGGTTACGCATAGTCAGAAGACAGAACGACAGACGATTAAGTTCAATTTTCTATTCAGGAATTGCGTTGTTTCACTTTAGCCCTGTACACAATTTACCCACACACCGGTTTAGGCTTTAGTTGCTAGAGTTTGCGTTCACACAACAAATCAGGATTATCAGGAGTTGTAGATACAGTCTGTGCCCTGCCTTAGCAGACAAGTCCTTCCTTTTTATACTCTTCCGGGTCGAATATATTAAAACCAAATCCTGAAAAGGGGTCATTGTACTCATTATTATGAGTAAATTTTACCACGGGACCAACTGAAAATCGCGGAAAAATCAGCTGATTTAGTTACCATATTAACAGTTATTCATAATAATGAGTATAATGACCCATTTTCAGATTTTTCATTTAATCTGTTACACCTTCTAATAGATGGAAATGGGAACTTGAGTTTGAGCGGCAGAGCAAAAGTGTATCAGTCTGTTGGGTATATAAGTGGACCCGTGGGTCAAAACAAGAATATGATCTCATAGTTTTTAAGTTCACCATCTTTTTGCTTCTTTGAAAATAAAGATCAACGTTAGATGAGCAAGAAAGAGCAACTCCTGAAAAGACTGAGCGATTCGATTGATTGTCTTTTGTTTTGTTAGTAAATCATTACACACGAAAATTAGTTATTCTCGATCATAGGGTTAGGGACGATTTCTGAATTGAGTTTTTGAAGTTCAGCACGGGTCAAACAAAGTTTTATGCCAAAGTTTGACAGATTTCCGGACTATAATACTTTGAGAAATTCTGTAGTAGGTAGGTACTTCATATTCTTAATTCAGAAATCAGGATAAGGTACCTAAATACTCACAAAATGTAGGTACACGAATGAATTAAACATTTTCCCCAAATGACGTATTGCGCAAAAATACATTTTGATTCTCAAAAAAAGCTAAAAGTAATCATGTACATGCCTAATACAATTTAGTTTGATAGTTTATTTTTAGGGTTAGTTTTTAAACTATTTTATCTACACTCACAACGTAATGTTCCAAATATGAGTTCAAAAACGAATGCATAAACACGTACTTTTTTTTCGTGGATAGGTAAAATTTAAAAAAAAAACCATTAAAGTTCAACATTTTCCTTCTATTTTTAAACAACTGCATCATAAAATAACTTTTTAATTTTTATAGCACACTTTTTCTTTTTAATTTTCGGCGCGGGCTCATTGACTTAAGTCATTTTATCTTTGTCTATGGTTGAGCGCGCTGCGCAGTCATTCGAATACGCAATGAGAATATCCGCCATATTGGAATAAACTATTTTTCCACTTATTTTATTTCAACTGTATGAGTGAAGATAAAATAGTGTATGCAACGGCATATAATAGGGTATTAAAACACTCGTGTGATGCTATTATCACACTCGGCTACGCCTCGTGTGATAAACCCACACTCGTGTTTTAATAACCCCTTTTATATGGTCGTTACATAAACTACTATTAAGTTAGTGGCATGATAACTACCTACAACCTACAATTCTCTTAAAGTTTACGTGCGTGTAATAGCGTAGAATTAATTTTGTCAACATTTTCAGCAATATGGTGACATTGAATTAGTAGATCCTTACTTGTTTACGCAATGTTACAAGTAAAGTTTGTAGATATCTAAAGCGCGAATGAACTTGTGGTTTTTTACTGAAATAACACAATTCTTGAAAAAAATAATTTTACTCATTATGCACAAGTTAAGTTTTAGTACGGGACTAATCCTGAAATCACGAATAAAAGACTTACCTACCCTAACAACACATTTATTTATGTTTGCATGACTCGATAAAATGTGCTGACTGAACAGCAGATTTTATTTCACGATCTCAGTTTTGGTCGTACCCATACAAATATAGAAAACAGTCGTACCGTAAGAGCTGATTGGAGGAGCTCGTCGCTAAATAATAATAGCCAACCAGAGGCCCTGGGCAAGTGACATTCTTTTAGGGAACATGCATTAAAAAAATGTGATCTACATAGATTATCTCAAAATATTCAAAAATATAATACTAACACTAAAAATAGCATCAAAATTGCTTCAGAAACCAACGAGATAAAAAAATTTAAACGAATATATATTTCCCTCTCGCGAAAACGCCGTTTTCTATGGCAGCTGTATTCGCGTATATAACTTTGACGTCAGGATTCGTATCGGACTTCTCTATCTAATTGTCGAGTTTGAAGCTTTATATCGATACCTGAAGTATCAGTCAACGTAAGTGACATTTACCCAAAATGCCAAAATGAACTTTACAGCGATTAGGTACTTCAAGTGGCATTTATCAAAAAATTCTTAAATGTCGTTAACGTTAATTGATACTTCTGGTATCGATATGTTAGCCGATATTTCGTCATTGTTTAATAAAGCTAAGAATGATTCCATTTTGCTACTAAAAAAATGCATACATATTCCATAAATATTGTCAAAACATCCAAATGTGTGGGATTGACAAACGCTGTCGAAATGTCACGTGGTAAATCTCTTGCATTTTGGGATTTAAACAATCGCATCGTCCAAAGAATAACACTTTGTCTAGAGCCTCGGGTCGATCAAAAAGGTTAAGCAATGCTTGCCGAGGTCAGTCTTTGGATGGGTGACCATCTTAACATACCGAGGGTCCTCCGTGCTTCGGAAAACACATCAAACCGTTACTCTCGGCTGTCATTTGTAGATCTTTGGCTGTGGTTACGCCAAAAAATCTGACTCCAGTCTTGCCAAGAAGTACCGTGTTACCCAGTTACAGTTGAGGTCAGATAGGCAGCCGCTCCACGTAAAATATTAGTATTCAGCTGAATCCGGTTTGATTGGGAAAAGTGTAGATTTTTCATAATAACGATTAAGTTCAATGTTCTATTCAGGAATTGCGTTGTTTCACTTTAGCCCTGTACACAATTTACCTACACACACCGTTTTAGGCTTTAGTTGCTAGAGTATGCGTTCACACAACAAATCAGGATTATCAGGATTATCAGGAGTTGTAGGTACAGTCTGTGCCCTGCCTTAGCAGACAAGTCCTTCGTTTTTATACTCTTCGGGGTGGAATATATTAAACACAAATCTTGAAAAGGGGTCATTGTACTCATTATTATGAGTAAATTTGACCACGGGACCAACTGAAAATCGCGGAAAAAATCAGCTGATTTTTTTTCCGCGATTTTCAGTTGCAGTTACCGTATTCAAAGTTATTAATAATAATGAGTATAATGACCCATTTTCAGATTTTTCATTTAATCTGTTGCACCTTCTTAATAGATGAAAATGGGAACTTGAGTTTGAGCGGCAAAGCACAAGTGTATCAGTCTGCTGGGTATATAAGTGGACCCGTGGGTCAAAACAAGAAAATGATCTCATAGTTTTTAAGTTCACCATCTTTTTGCTTCTTTTAAAAGAAAGATCAACGTTAGATGAGCAAGAGAGAGCAACTCCTGAAAAGACTGAGCGATTCGATTGATTGTCTTTTGTTAGTAAATTATTAAAAATAAAAATTAGTTATTTTCTAAATCTAACAGGAATATAATAGATAGGATCTGAATTGAGATTTTGATGTTCAGCGTGTCAAACACAACTTTTATGCCAAAGTTAGACAGGATTTCCGGTTAAAGTATAAGTTGTTTGATAAATACTATAGGTACTTCATAGTCTTAATTCAGAAATCAGGATAAGGTAGGTACCTAAATACTCACAAAATGTAGGTACATGAATGAATTTAATATTTTCCCCAAATTGACGTTTTGTGCGAAAAGTCATTCGGGATCTCAAAAAAAGCTAAAAGTATTCATGTACATGCCTAGTACAATTTTGTTTGATAGTTTATTTTTAGGGTTAGTTTTTAAGCTATTTTAAGTTTGTGGCATGATACCTGTACAATGCTCTTAAAGTTTACGTTCTTATGTGTAATAGCGTAGAATTTATCCTTTCAACATTTTCTGCAACATGGTAACATTGAATTAGTTAAAATGTTACCTTCACGTATCGTTTGTAATATAAGTAACTAAAGCGCGAATGAACCTGCAGATTTTTACTGAAATAACGCAATTCCTGTAAATATATCATTTAAATTATCATGCACAAGTTAAGTTTTACTATGGGACTAATCCTGAAATAACGAAAAAAGACTTACCTACCCTACCCTACACATTTATTTATGTTTGTATGAGTCGACAAAATGTGCTGACTGAACAGCAGATTTTATTCCACCATCTCAGTTTTGGTCGTACCCATAGAAATATAGAAAACAGTCGTAACTCGTACCGTAAGAGCTGATTGGAAGAGCTCATGGCTAAATAATAATAGCCAACCAGAGGCCCTGGGCTAGTGACATCCTTTTAGGGAACATGCATTAAAAAATATATGATCTAGGTACATAGTTTATCTCAAAATATTCAAGAATATAACAGTAACACTAAAGATAGAATCAAAATTGATTGAGAAACCAACGAAATAGAACAATTTAAACAAATATATCTGCCCCTCTCGCGAAAACGCTGTTTTCTGTGGCAGCTGTATACGCGTCATGAACTTTGACATCAGAGTTCCTTTGAAGCTTTATAACTTCATCACTATTTCATAATGTTTAATAGAGCTAATCATTATTTCATTTTTCTGATTTTGCTAATAAAAAAATTGCATGCGTATATTCCATATTGTCAAATCATCAAAATATATGGGATTGACAAATGCTGTCGAAATGTCACATGACCAATGAATGAATGTCATGTCCTTGCATTTTGGGATTTTGACAATCGCATCGTCCAAAGAATGACACTTTGTCTAGAGCCTCGGGTCGATCAAAAAGGTTAAGCAATGCTTGCCGAGGTCAGTCTTTGGATGTGTGACCATCTGAACATACCGAGATTCCTCCGTGCTTCGGGAAACACATCAAGCCGTTGCTCCGGGGCGTAATTTGTAGTTATTTTGGTGTGGTTACGCATAGTCAGAAGACAGAACGACAGACGATTAAGTTTAATGTTCTATTCAGGAATTGCGTTGTTTCACTTTAGCCCTGTACAAAATTTACCTACACACACCGTTTTAGGCTTTAGTTGCCAGAGTATGCGTTCACACAACAAATCAGGATTATCAGGATTATCAGGAGTTGTAGGTACAGTCTGTGCCCTGCCTTAGCAGACAAGTCCTTCCTTTTTATACTCTTCGGGGTGGAATATATTAAACACAAATCCTGAAAAGGGGTCATTGTACTCATTATTATGAGTAAATTTGACCACGGGACCAACTGAAAATTGCGGAAAAATCTGCTGATTTAGTTACCATATTAACAGTTATTCATAATAATGAGTATAATGACCCATTTTCAGATTTTTCATTTAATCTGTTGCACCTTCTAATAGATGGAAATGGGAACTTGAGTTTGAGCGGCAAAGCACAAGTGTATCAGTCTGCTGGGTATATAAGTGGACCCGTGGGTCAAAACAAGAAAATGATCTCATAGTTTTTAAGTTCACCATCTTTTTGCTTCTTTTAAAAGAAATATCAACGATTCATGAGCACGAGAGAGCAACTCCTGAAAAGACTGAGCGATTCGATTGACTGTCTTTTGTTTTGTTAGTAAATCATTTGAAATAAAAATTAGTTATTTTCTAAATCTAACTTTTATATTATAAATAGAGTTTTTGAAGTTCAGCACGTGTCAAACAAAAGTTTTACGCCAAAGTTTGACAGATTTTCCGGTTTAACTATAATACTTTGAGAAATTCTGTAGTAGGTACTTCATATTCTTAATTCAGAAATCAGGATAAGGTTCCTAAATACTCACAAAATTTAGGTACACGAATGAATCATATATTTTCTGGATCTCAAAGTAAGCTAAAAGTAATCATGTACATGCCTAATACAATTTAGTTTGATAGTTTATTTTAAGGGTTAGTTTTTAGACTATTTTAAGTTAGTCGCATGGTACCTACAATTCTCTTAAAGTTAACGTTTTTATATGTAATAGCGTAGAATTCACTCCATCAACATTTTCAGCAATATGGTGATCCTTACTTGTTCACGCAATGTTACAAGTAAAGTTTGTAGATATCTAAAGCGCGAATGAACTTGTGTTTTTTTATTTTTACTGAAATAACGCAATTCTTGAAATGAAATCATTTTACTCATCATGTACAAGTTAAGTTTTACTATGGGACTAATCCTGAAATCACGAAAAAAGACTTACCTACCCTACCTACACATTTATTTATGTATGCATAAGTCGACAAAATGTGCTGACTGAACAGCAGATTATAAAATGTGCTGACTGAACAGCAGATTATAAAATCTGCTATTACCAAAACTGAGATCGTGTAATAATTCACGATCTCAGTTTCACAGTTACTCATAGAAATATAAAAAAAAACATTCGTACGGTAAAGGCTGTTTGGAGGAGCTCGTGGCTAAATCATAAAGCTAACCAGAGGTCTTAGGTAAGTAAGAAAAAAAATATGTTCTGACACACCAACGAGATGGAACTATTTACACTTAAACAAAAAAAAACTCTTAACTTACTAAAACTAAAAATAATTTAAAACATGGCGTCGAAAAATTCTTCCGCATCGCAGGCCACTAGTAATGTACCCAAAAGGCTGGCAGCATTGCCACGTTGTATGGCAATGCTTATCCTTTGTCCGAGGTGAAACTAGTGAACTATTTTAAACAAATATATCTGTCCCTCTCGCGAAAACTCCGTTTTCTGTGGCAGCTGTAAAGGCATCATGAACTTTGTTCGTATCGGACTTCTCTATCTAATTGTCGAGTTTGAAGCTCGACTTGAACTTCACCTGCTCACTGCTCGAACTTCACCGCTATTTCATGATTGTTTAATAGCGTTAATAATTATTCCATTTTTTTGATTTTGCTAATTAAAATATTGCATGCATATATTCCATATTGTCAAATCATCAAAATATATGGGATTGACAAATGCTGTCGAAATGTCGCGTGATCAATCCCTTGCATTTTGGGATTTAGACAATCGCATCGTCCAAAGAATGACACTTTGTCTAGAGCCTCGGGTCGATCGAAATGGTTAAGCAATGCTTGCCAAGGTCAGTCTTTGGATGGGTGACCATCTTAACATACCGAGATTCCTCCGTGCTTCGGAAAACACACCAAGCCGCAACTCTCGGCTGCCATTTGCAGCCAGTCTTGCCAAGAAGTACCGTGTTACCCAGTTACGGGGTAGTGGAGGTCAAATAGGCAGCCGCTCCACGTAAAATTTTAGTAAGTTCAGCTGAATCCCGTTTGATTGGGAAAAGCCTAGGCAGATAGATTTTTCATAATGACGCTTTAGTAAAATGAATCCTATTCACCGCTCAAGCACTGACATGTGAAAATTCCAAATTATGTATTAAATCTAATACCTAGTAATAATAAACATTAAAATTGCGAAAATCTTAATGTGCCGAAATAAACCGATGTGCCGGCATTGCTCGAGAGGTTCCGGAATTGCGTTGTGTCGCTTAGGCCCTGTGCAAAATTTACCCACACATGCCGTTTTAGTACTTTAGTTAGTTATAATTACAGTTATTTAGTAGTCCTAAGTTTATTATTTAACAAAAATTCTGCGGTAACGTATCAATTGAAATGCGAAAGCTTTAATTTGTAGGTTCTTTTATTATCTTATAATCATGATTTTTTTAAATATTTTCTTACTAAGTATGAAGAGGTGTGCTTTGTTGTGGTTAACTATTTACATATCTATATGCAAGTCTATGTACCCGACTATCCACCCAGGCTTATTCATAAAAAATCCAACCATTTGATTACTTTCAATATGTACCTACTGTGTTAAGTTTCATTAAGTGAAAAAATTATTATTTACTGATACAAGTAACGAAAACTGTGGAGAGCAAATACATTGGCTCTTACGGTGCTTTCATATTTTATCTTTGTAAAAAGGTATAAAAAATTTAAAGGAATACGCGCTTGGGTTCTTTTGATTATAGGTTCAAGTTTTGACATATCAATTATGTTTTTTACAAAATTCCAGAATTTTGAATATTTGAGACCATTTACAACCCTTAAATTAAAATTCAAATTTTAGTTAGTATTTGAACTAAGAATTTATAATTATAGCAATTTGTTTTATGAATAGCCCTGTTTATTAAATATAAGTAGAGAAAATGTTTTCAAATGATCTGCAATTATTAGTTTAGAAGTAGCCAGTACCGTGGTGCTGATGTACTGGTACCTGGTACTCGGTTACATTTTTTTAACTGGATTTTCTGTCCAGGTGCTGTAATAGCATTTTGTAATAGCGTCTAAGATTCATTTATATTATGGTGGCTTGTAAGAACTTGTGACACATAGTGGCACTATATTTAGCATGTTTTTTCTCCATGTATACTTACATTTATGGAATAAAGTCGTTTTTCGCATGTCTGTGTTTTAATGTACTTTGATGCAGTTTTCACCGTTGTCTAGACAGTTTTTCTAACCTTTTACTAAAAATATGCGAACCCAACTTTAAAAAAAAATCACGACCTATAGAAACGCAACCATCAGTCGCCTTCTTTAGATTCAAAGAACACCTCCACCAGGATTTGAAGTGCAAAGGCCTATAATAATATGGAAAGCATTCAATTGGTTGCGAAACCAGGTAGACCGCTGCAAACACAACTTAGTTAAATGAGGCTTACAGACTGTCTGATACTCAATGTGAGGACCGGAGCATGACACACATGCTGGATTGTCCCACGTCGCCCCAGGTGCTCATACAACTGGACCGTTGAGGACCCTATGAACGCCACTGAATCTACGATTACTGCGGCCACGTAGCATCTGTTGGGATACTTGTCTCTTGTTTGTGAGAGTAATTGGGCTGTAATAACAATAAAGATGACACAAAGTAAAGCATTTTGCCGGTGTTACAACCATTGAATTAACTGGCATGTCGGGGCCCTTACCATTGGTCCATCCGTGAAAAGTTAATCAATTACTCGTAAAGAATACCTAATAATCAATTACTCGTAAAGAGTACAACGCCGACTTGGCCTGTAAGCTAACAGGAGATAACGTGTTCGATTGAGCGTAATAGTGATGTTTTAAAATACCTAGATAAACCTACACTTTCAGTTTAATTCAAGGGCCCATTTAACCTTTTAACCGCCCGACTTTATATCAGTTGTCGTGCCCCCAGCGCCCGGCACAGTGAATTTGAGTGAATCGAAAAATTAATACCAACATCAAAAAGGGGTTGTGCACTAAAAAATACATGTGAAACGAGCTGTTGTATTTTGTCGTAAATATACGACTCTGGCGAAATGGGCCCGAAAATATTTGTCGGATTAATCCGACGTAGGCGGTTAAAAGGTTAAAGGGCACACCATGGCGCGCGGCAAATTAAGCTGCACAGAGCATAATTTCAGTTGTGACAGCCGCCTAGCCGGGTAGAACGCTAGTGGAGTACACTTTGTGTTCTTCCTTCTTAACGATGGATGACGATGCTGATAACAATGCCATCGCGACCGTAGTATTAATTATAATATTAGCAAAAGACTCAAAAGAAGAAGGAGATTTTTGGTGCGTCCGAGTTGGTATCGCAGAAAGTGGCAACTGGCAGAATCGTACCGTTATTGATAGAAAAATATAAAAAGATGATGTGGGTTGTCGGCACTGTTTGCGTAACAGCATGTTCTTTTGATTTTTAAGAATGACTTAATGAAGAGTGAAATTTTGCTGCATAATACTGAACTGTACATTGCCAAAAAATACAACTTTAATGGTGGATCTACATAGCCCGGCAGCATGTGCCGGCGGCCTGACCGGCTCGGCCGCCAGTTTACCGTGCAGCAATCGCAACAAAGCCGGCTGCCATTTTGCCGGCGGCCTCGGCCACTGTTCCCCCGCTGGGAACAGTTCGTTCACAGCTTTCGATGAGAGCCGCACTTGCCGGATTGCTTGTGGTCAAGACCAAGGCCACCGGGCTGTGTGGATAAAAAAAATGTAACAGTAGATTTGCTATCTATTGTTACATTTTGTTTAGCCGCAGCGCCATCTTTGGTCTATTTAATCAAAGGGAGCGCGACTCATCGTAGACAAACTCATCTGTATGGATAGACAAACTGATTCTAGTGGACGCATGTGCTACTGTAGAGCGTGAGATCCAGGGTTTGATTCCCGGGTCGGGTAGTGTTATTGGGCTTTCCAAATTCCTCAGTAAAAGCATGGAGTGTGGAGTTGTCGCCGGCTGCTGGCAGTAGGCACGCCCCCTTCTTACCCGACTGAGTCAGAAGGAGGGTAATGTTTTTCGAGCGTAGGTATGTATGTATGTCCATTTCGTTTATAAGTGGAGACTTGTTGGCTGACAGTCTTATTTACTGATCTTGACCTGTTTGTTTTAGCTGTAAGTCTTCCATATTGCTTATTATAAATAAATACATTTCATTGGCACGCCCTACAGCCCAATCGGCTGGACGGATTTTGACATATTATGAGGTGTCGTTAAATTCGTCAAAATTGTCAAAACTCACTAAAATGTAGGAAAGAAAAATAACGACTAAAAAGTTCCAAACAAGTCGCTTTTCAAACAGTCTGCAGTTTGTGGCCTCAGATCTTTGATTGAACTGCATCACAATGCTTGCTTGGAAGCGACTTGTTTGGAACTTGTTTTTTGACAAAGTCATTTGTTATTTACATAGGACTTCAACATACTGGCGACATGAAGCTGTTCTAAAACTAAGTGCATCTCTGCCTTACTCCTCGGGGAATACAGGCGTGTTGTTATAAGACGTAATACTATTGCCTACGTATGTTTTGTCATCACCCAAAATTAATCCAGATTTCAAAGTTGTAAAACCATGCAAAAGTCAGGCTGCTGCTTCACTTGTCTCAATTTTCAATTAGATAGGTACTAGTATTACGTGAATAAAACCATATTAAATGATTTTTTAATTTTTTATTTACTACCCACAAAAGATTACAACTATTGTTCAATAAAAGGTTTTGATTACAATGGCGTACTACAATACCAATTAATAAATTGTGATAAACTGTCTATATTACGTAGATATATTCAGAATACATAAACATCAAGTTGAAGGTAGCTATTAAAAACATAATCATTTTTATATTTTTAATAACCTGTTACTGTACAATCAGAAACATTTAGGACTGTTTAACATCGTTTCACTTTGTCAAGGCCTTCTGGAAATGGAAAATCTTCCTAGTCGCATTTCCCAGCAAATTTTCAATTCTAAATCCCATAAGCCAATCACACGCACTAAATAGATCACACATCTGGGCCTATACCACGAACTCTTAGAGCAGTATTACTTTAATATTACTTCCAGTGGGATAGAGACGGAGCTATACGTCCTGTATAGCTCCGTCTCTTTCCCACTGGAAGTAATATTGAAGTAATACTGCTTTAAGAGTTGGTGGTTAGGCCCCAGCTCGATCAGTCCCTTGACTGCTCTAACGCGGGCACTAAATAGAGATAAATAGCATTCCTGATATTAACATTCTTCGGTAAGGTGCGATAATATTTAACCGGTTCGCCTTGGCCAGGTCACCGCGACCGGTCCAAAGCGACACCGTGGGACCAATTCATTCATCCTGTTGTGACGCTTTTTTACGACCTTGTAGGTCTTCGTGCTGTGCTGGCGCTGCCGCTGTGGCTGCGGAGAACCTCAAGTGGCAGAAATATAATAACCTCGTTGGTAGTTATATTTTCGACCCGTTTGGGGTTGAAACTCTCGGGTCGTGGGTTCCTAGTGCTCATAACTTGTTTAAAGATCCGTCAAGATGCTTAGTTGACACTTCGCGTGACCCAAGGGCTGGTTTTTACCTTGAGCAATAGGATAAACAGTGTCAAACTATCGACTTAAATCATTTATCAGTTGATTCCTTAATTTCTGATTCACCAAAGGATTTATTGACTGATGTAATGACTTGATGAGCAAATAACGAGATTACCTGTAACTTCCATTCCAGAGTCCTAGTCAGACAAAAGATGTTTTTTTTTAATGAAAATTATAGAAAAATCGTCTTTCCAAGAATATTCAACTCTATATACTTTTCATTTTTCTCCTTACCCGTGATCAGCTCAAGAGCGTCTCTACTAAAAACTGTTTCCATTTGTCCGCATTTAAAATTTAAAATTATGATCAAAGTACTTATTACAATGTCTAGTTGTACAACTAGTAGGTACCCTTATAGTAAAAAACGCGGAGTAAAATTATGCCATATTCAAATCTCGTAAAATATTGTGTTTATATCGAATTACAGGTAAAATGTTGTGTTTATATTGAATTACAGGTAAAATGTTGTGTTTATATTGAATTACAGGTAGGTACCCGTATCTTACTGTTTGTCAGTTTACTCCATGTTATTTATTATAAGAGACTAGAGTACAAAATTCTGTTTTTTAAACATTTGACATACTTAGTGAAATTCTAAAAAATACAATTACTTAGCGAAACACTTCGAAATGTAAAAATGTTGTAAAATTTTCAAAATCCTATCTACCCAATCTTTTCGACAGTCCACTTCATTTCACGAAACAGTTTAAAGCTTTCCGTTTCCACCTCTTTCACACAAAAACAAATCGTATTTCAAAGATATCTTACCAGAATACATAGACTGGTACCTACATAATTATGTAGAATACATAATATATCTCTTATGTTTATGGCTACAACATCATATTTTAATCATTGAAAACATCGACCAACCGGACCATAGAATGCGATTTCGATAATGTAGACACTTATCTTATAACATTTATGATTTGAAAGAAAACACTAGTTTGGACTGACACAGACTTATCCTAAAAAATCTTGAGACTATAAGTTGGTACTAACCTAATTCCATTATATATGATTATGGCTATTCAATAAATATCATTTCAGATAAGAATCTAGACAACAATTTATATACGTTAAACTCAAATACGGTTAAATAATGTCTACTAGTACATTATTGAGTACGTCATGCGTCATGCGTCATTTTTCGCTATTCGAGCCAGCAGGACAAGCAAACTAAAATAAGTCGTTGCCCCACACTAGGATGTTCTCCTATATCGTGGGTGCGTTTACAAAAAATTAAACTCACATACACAAACAGCCAGACCCGGAACAAGTATCTGTAGGTCATACAAATATTTGTTCCGTGCGGGAATCGAACCCGCGACACGCAGCGCAGCAGTCAATCGTTTAACCACTGCGCTAACTGTGTCATCGACATTCCATCACTCAGCCAATTTCTAAGCATTTGTTATGAGACCATCAAACCACCAATTCTTCACATACGAGTATAAACCGTACCTACCATTAATTTCCACAGTATTGGCGCCTTTTTAGGCAAAAAATACTAAATCGATGGTATTAAACACGTTATAAACATACACGTACATAAGTAAATAGGTACATAATTTTTCTCGTCACCGTACGAGTATAGTTTTAAGACTGAGATGAATTTAAGTAGATCTATATTTGATTGTACAGAAGCTGTTGGACATGTCAGGTCAGTGCCTATCTACTTCATGAGTTAATAGATACTCTGAGCCCGAAAACTTAATCAATTTTCAATAATCATTATAATGTTACGAGAAAGATCTTTATATACGAGTAGATAGATGCCTAGATCCTATCACTACTGAAATACCCACTACTAGAACAGCCCAAGATGGATGAATATTTCATACGATTAAAATGATGAATTGGTACAGGTACATTTATCAAACAGTACGTACTTAATTGGCACGATATACTTAGTAAAAACTTAGTTCATCTTCCAACACACACAAGTTGTAGGTATTACATTATAGTATCTATATGATAGTACCTATATACTTCCTGATACTTTCATTTATGTATCTGAAATGAAAGTATACAAGTGTACCACATGACGTTAAGCCTAGTCCCAATACAAGGTAATAATAAAATTAAATTAAATTTAATATGATTAATTTCGAAGTCTAAATCTAAGATATATAATATTGATTGTATATAATTAAGAAATACCACGTCTATTGCAATAAATTGTCAATGTCAACGCGTATTATTAAATGAGATCTATTTTGTGTGAAAACCGAACAATACGGTAGAGTAATCATTAACAGGGCTGTTGCAAGTCTACAAGTTTTCCTTACTGTAGGTACTTAGTCAAATTGGCTACAAAATGATTACTTACCTATATTTGTTTTATAATGCCAAATTATTTTTATAATACTAGGTAGCTGGTTCACCGTGGTTTAGAAAATTTTTAGAATTTTCTAAAAAAGTTTTTAAACATTTTAACCCCTGTACGGTCAGCCAAATAGTTTAGGACGAAACTTAGCTCAAACGAAAGGTTTTCTTATCTGTGAAATAATTGCTCAACTTAATTTTTGAGCATCGTAAATTTGAAACGAATAGGTACTGTTTTAGAACATACTGAGGCCCTAGACAACGTGCCATTCAATTAGCGAATGCGACTGTCGAAATGCCAAAATGTAGGAATTTGATCACGTGACATTTCGATAGCATCTGTCAATCCCATACATTTTTGACGTATTGACAATCGCCTGCGCCACGCTACCGTTGTCAGAATGTCACTTGTCTAGAGCCCCTGGTGTCCTTTGAGCTAAGTAACTTTCAAAACTATAAATAGTCCCTGAACAAACTGCTTATGAATCGTAAACAAGTCACACGGTAGATTTGGCAAGTAGCGGTCACTTTGAAACACATTATTGATACCACACGGATCATGAAGGTTTTGTTTAAACAACAATCTTTGAATATTGACGGAATAACACTTATTTTGTACTTAACTAATGTATTGTGACAGGCAGAGACATGGCAACATTGAAAAATATAACAAAAAGATTTATTAAAATATTGTCATATTATTAAGCATCACTGGAGAACTGGTACTTATTAATACTTTTTTAAGTTTGGGAAAAACTATAAGAGCCCCTACATTTTTAATCCAAAATCTGAACTATGAGTTCTCATGATGAAGGCTTAATTTGAGTCAAAGACAGCAGATTAAGATACTTTCTAAACTAACGACATAATCTGAATCTCTAAGCTCTGCTTCGTACCCAGCTTCCTCAGTGAGACATAAAAAACGATGATTTAATAAAAAAATTAAACTCCCTACAAAAGGGTCACATTTCTTACAAAAATCAAAAAATCAACTACAAAATGCTGAAATGTAAGTAAATCTAAATAAATCACTTAAACATAATATTTTGAAATCCAACAATTAAAAATACTCAGTCTTACGATACGTCAAAAATAATTAGACATTTCTAGGTTCCGTTTAGCACGAAAGACATGGATTAGGTCAGTTTATTTTTTTATCTTCACATATAATAAAATGTTACTGGTTGACGTGACTAGGCATTAAGTTTTTTTTTTTAACTTTGGCAATATAGATTTCTAATTAAAAAACATTTTCTTAGCAAATATGCTGCTTGTTGTAGGTTCAGTAGTCAATGTTTACCGAACAAGCAGCTTTTCAAAATCCTTAGCTTAGTTTAGAGTACCTAGCAGAAAAATATTTAACCGAACTTATTCGACAATTCTTTCAGAGTAAGTATAATATATATAGCTACCACTAAATAAACAAAATACTTAACTATGAACCTATACAAAGCTATATTAGATATTACGTACAATCATGGAAAGTTTTGAACTGTACCTAGAAAACTTCCCGGTTAACGTTTGGTGTAACATTAGTAATTCAAGTAGGTTCCAGTAGAAAAACAGAACTGAGCTAATTCAATGAATTTCAACAGAAGTTGCCACCTCAAAATAACAACCAACCTATATGCCTATTATTTTCAATTTGCTTTGTACCTAACACCTAACAGAAAATACAGGGACCCGTAATTTTACATCTTGAAAATAAGGGCGACTGACACTACATCCATTACAATATCAATTTCACCTAAACATTAAATCTTATCGTCTACCGCTATTATAAATAACAACGAAATAATAAACAAAACCGAGATCTTTGTAACTTGACTTCACTCCAAGAACTTTTTGATGACTATGCATTAGATAAATAAAGTACTATGGTCTTAGAAAACATCGTTTTGAATCGTCCGAGATGAACGAAAAAAATCTGCTGTCGTATAAAGATATACTGCATTTGATTTCTGCAACACATTCGTAGACTGTGGCGAAGGGGGACTGGCTTTTCAACAAAATAATAAAAAAAGTAGTTGATTCATCTATAGCAATAGATCGTGCTCTTCAAGCCAGTCTTGCTGTGCCTCCAATTCTATCTGACTCTGAATCGTCTCCACGTCCGTTGATACCTGAAAATATTTAAAAATATAATTAGTATGTACTTCAGTACTTCTACAATTTTGGATATAGATCTACATACCTAATTTTTCTCTTTATTAATTTTACTAACACTTCGCCCGCGACTTCATCCGCGCGGATTTAGTAGGTAGGTACTCCAGAAACATCAGAGGGGGTTGACGTTTCACCCCCTATTTCACCTCTTTATGGGGAGTTTCTTGTATCTTTTCATAGCTAACGCCTCCTATTTATAATCTACCTCCGTACTAAATTCGATTTTCATAGAAACAGTAGTTTCTGAGATTTTTTTGATTAATCAGTGAGTGACTTTTCGCTTTCAAAGACATAACTGTAACTTTTAAACGAAAGGTCCGATTTGAGTAATTTAAAGTGTTATCTACATACAGTACATAATCAACCAGCCATTTAAATGGATAAGGATTTATATCATGATGACAAAATCACGACTTTTGCATTCCACCAGGGTTCAGATTGAAAAATTTGAACAAAAAGCAGTCATTGTGATTTAACCATAATAGTTAGACATATTATGGTTATGGGATTTTTTGTAGATATTGATGACTTCTATAAAACTGTAGTACATTACTTTGCTCTATTGTCAATTGATTCCGCAGCGTACGCGATATAAGGATTTTTTTGACATTTTTCTCACACCTTGGGTTACATTATCGAAGACACACACATTTCTTACGGATCTCTAACTTTTTTGAAAATATTCTATAGCCTATGTCCATCACTGATAATGTAGGATTCTACTGGTGAAAGAATTTTTCAAATCGGTCCAGTAGTTTCGGAGCTTATTAATTTCAAACAAACAAACAAATCTTTCCTCTTTACAATATTAGTGTAGATGGGGAACTGCTATTATACCATAAATGATTTTTTTTAACTGTAAGACTTAATCTCTGTAAATTATGTGTTGATCTATTGTATTTCTTCTATTGTATAGAGTCTGTCAAACTTACTCCTCTAATCTAAAATTAGTACGTCGACAATTCAAGTTCTTTGCCCCTGCGTTATACAATACAGTGAATAGGGTTCTGAATATTTATCCACACACTTCCCGAGAGTGTAAACGGCTCACTAGCCAATGGTTGTCCACTCTCACATACGAAGAGCTGGAAAATATAGTGAAACCCTAATTATTTTCCATACCTCCAACTCTCACATTTTCCTCTCACACGTTTAGGTAAAGCCACACACACACACACACACACCATCACACACACACACACAATCACCCCCACACCCTCTTATTCATACAGATACACTCATACATAAATTCACTCATACGCACGCACACTGACACACTAGATTTTAAGCGTAGTTATAATAAACTAAAGATTGATAAAACCTCTTAAATTGGAACGTTGATGTCATCTCTATCCTGGAGGTGGGCGTTAATAGCCACGACACAGTTTTAACTAATGTGGCTATTATCGAACACAAATAAATTGTAACATGTGTTTTTTTGTTCTAATAAATAAATAAATAAATAAATAAATAAATAAATTTGTGAGCTATTTTATTCTATTTTACTGTACCTAGCAGTAAATTTTCACATGCCTCCTATAGGTGAGATGTGTAAAGCACTACCTATTTTCTTGTAACACCCATTGAACCACATCTCTGGCGAAATAAATGATTTAAAATATTAGTGTAGATATTATATAGATTACAGGTTCTTAGTAAAGCAGTGCGCTTACCAATAAATCGGGGAACGACGGATCAACGAATTCCATTGAATTGAGCGCTGATTCTAATAGATCACAGTCGAAAACTGTAACAATTAAAAAATTAGTTAGTGAAATTATCAAATATGAGAGTATTTTATAGTAGTGAGCATTAAGTCTCTTCAAGTTACTCACTTGACTCGTCGAAAACGAAATCCAGGGGCAATTCGAAATCTGAACTTTCTTCGTTTTCGTGGGCAAATTCTAATTCCGTTAGCTTTTTCTTGTAGACCATATCGAAGTCTTCAAAGTCGTTGGGGCGCTTGGTTCCACACGGAAAGTTGCTGGTGCTGGCTTGTGGAAAATCATTGAACATGTTAGATTCCTCCGCGTATTGAGGCGTTGGTAAAGTCATCGCTGATTCCGCACCATGATATTCAAATTCCTGCAAATCGGCTATTTGTTGGTCATTGAAAATTTCCTCGCCGTTTTGAGTAAAATTGGCAAGTAATTCAGATAGATCTGAGAAGGGGCCATCTGAGGCATCGAAGTATGACATGTCGGGGGATCCCACAGAATTGAGGAGATCATCTGCGTTGAAATCATTTTCATTAAAGTTGTAAGCCGTCGTGTCAACGAGAGCACCGTCGGGAGCCTGCACATAGTCAGAGACGTGTGCGCTGTGGTAAGGGACGATCTGGGCTTCTTGTGGAGCAGGGTAACTGTTCATCTCTACAGACTGCATGTACTGGGGAGTGGTGTGACTCGACCCAGCACTGCTGCTTTGTGCATAGTTATTTTCTTCGTGGCTGGAATCTTTCTGTATGATGTTGATGACTGAGTAGATCTTCTCGATGGCGCTGACGATCCTCTCCTTGTTAGGCGGGATGATGGTGAGACGATGCGGCGACATGGCATTCCTCTCCGGGGAAGCAGCTGCAAATGGCTCCTCTTCGCTCTCCTGGGGCGAAGGCGACGGCAAGTTAGTCACCAAATGTAGAATGACCTGCTCCAGGAGCCTCGGGTCTTCTACTGGTGCGGGCTGGTCCGCGTTTTGCTGAAAAAATAACAAATATATGTGTATGCATAATGTAATATTATTAAAAATAGTTAATATTATTTTCGGTCTACTCTGGAGTAATAATCTTAGCACTTATCTAATATTTTTGCCTAACTTTTGCAAAGATGCAAATAACATTTATTTTGACTGATATTCTGGGGGCAGTTTTGCAGTATATCAAAAGCTGCAAATCGTAAGCGTTGTTAAGTACTTAAATGATATTGAAAAATTATGCACAAAAACAGAAAGCTTACATCTGCATTATCATGAGTATCATCATCAATTTCCTCGATGACTGGAGCATCATTGCTGTTCACCAGCAAGGAGAATTTCCTCTTCATCAGCTTGATGAGTTGCTTGCCCTCATCCTCGTCGACCACGGTGTTGGTGCAGACGAAGCTGGTCACGGCTCGCGAGTCGCGGTCCACGTCCAGGCATCCACGGGTCCTCATGTAGATGAACTGGCCGTTCTTGGTGATCAAACGGTAGCATGACTCACCGAAAACTCGGTGCTGGTCATACACTGTAGCAAAAAAAAATAATGAACTTTAATACTGATTCTTGATCATTTATTTACTTAAAAAATCGCAAACGCATTGAAATCATTATGTAATCGCTAAGGCTCAGCAATTAAAATACTAAATACATGAAATAAATATTGCAAAAAATAGCATTACATTATTTCGCAAATGTTTCGCTAACGCTTTGCTGGTGAAGAATAATAAGTTCATGACACTAAACTGTTCAAGAAATTCTGAATTCTTCCTTACAAAAGGAAAGTTAGGTCGTCAGATATTATGTACTTGTACTGATAATATAAATTACTCATGAGTGTTAGGTATAGATTATTGTCGTTATGCGGTCTAAAGGAAAAAAAAGAAAGTACTTAATCTCGAGTGATAATAATTTATAGAAAGGCCATAGTCGTGGCAGATGTGCAGGCGGTAAACAAGTGTCACTAGATAAAACTACACATCTGATTAGTACACATTTCCTTATGAGGCGTTAAGTGACATTTTCATGCGCTGTTTACGAGAAAACGTATGGACACTAAAAATTAAATTTCGAGGGAAAATTGATTCTAAATAAATACAATGATGTGTCACATCACATAGCTTGCAAAGCGCATAAAATATAAATACAAACAACAATGGTAAAATTTTAGGAAGATGTTTTGCGCATACGCAATTTTAGAATCGACAATAAATCATATGCACCCGTATTATGAGTGTTAGTTAAATTCCAAGTCATTTTCAGTTAGCACATTTTCCAGCAAGATATCTATTTTATGTACGTATAGGTATCTACTACCTACCTAACTGTCTATGCTTGAGCCCAAACGCAAACATTAAAAATCCTCTCGGTTAAAAATACAATCCACGTGTTTGTATGTTTTATTTAAAATAAATACTTCTACAAACAAACGCAAATCCCGTCACCCCTTTCGGCTAGTATAAACTTTTCTTTTGTCTCTATACCAGATGTTTCTATTGTCAAATGAATAAACTCAGAGCAGCATTTTCAACCCCAGCAGACGACGTGCGTTTTTAAATGAACACCGTTTGCAGCTTAGCGATAATAAACCTTAGAGACATCAAAATATTTATATTTCTGCCTCAGAGGAATGACAACATCACCACCTAAGCTAATTTTAGCTTAGGTGGTGCTTAGATGTTGTCATTCCTACATACATACATTCGTACTTACGCATTTTCGTAATTTTCCATTTTATCACGAAGCTATTTCAAATGCAATACATACATATAACAGTGTCATTATGCCGCGTTGATAACGTCGACTCACACTGGTCACCTGTTGTTAGTTTATGTGAACTGTTGCAATCTCGTAACCTGCACTCAGAGGTCGGTTCAAACTCATTTTTACCGACAAGGAAAAGAGCCATGTAAAAACTTCAGAATAATCTCAAACGTCGTCATTTCTGTTACGATATAATAAAACGGACCTTTCACCTAACTAACCTTTTTTGTATGTACTTTTTGTTATAGAAACATTTCAAAGCAGATAATCTTCCTACGTATCCAAAGTTATCTTTATGAGTTCATTTACTTGCAATTTTAGTGTAAACTATAGTAATGACATGATTATGAAATGATTGAAACGTGTCTTGTGTTGCTGGGGAGAATTGTTTTCTGAAAGTTGTATTTACGGGCGCAATCATGTTGCTGAAATGTCGGTAGGTAGCTAGATGCGAGCGCGTGACGAGCGCGGCGCATTCAGGCTTAGGACACAATTCAATTCAGTGTGCGCGGCGGCACTTACTCTCTCGCAGCGCGATGATGACCCAGCGCACGTCGTCCCGGTGCATGAAGTTCATGGCGTTCACGCCGCTCACTTCGTGGCTCATGTAGCCGGTCACAATGGCGATGCGCGACTCGCACTGTATGATCTCCCCGTCGATCGAGTGCCTGGTGCGGTACTCCATGCGATACGATTCGAGAGCACTCTCGTTGATGAAAGTCTCGCATGTCGGACGCACAATACCTATAAACACCTAGAAAAGATTTCAATTATAGTAATTATCCATCAATTTGATGAGAAAACAGTTTGTTGGTCGTTTCTAGAACAATGGGCAAAATAATTAATTTTATGTGCAGCGTCATGCTAGTAGCTTCGTCCTTGAGGAGTCATAATTCTATGACAAGATTTTTGCTTTAGGTAGGTATTATTTTATGAGTCAGAGGAACTTAGAATAGATACGATACGATATTCTCATTATTGCTCACTGTGTCAGGAATCGGTAATCACGTCGAGTAGGAATAAAATAAATTTTCGACAGACCAAGGCAAGTTAAGAGGTTAGTTTACTTTAAAATAATATGTAAAGTAAACTAACCTCTTAACTATTTTTTTTTAAAAACAACCACCTACCTAACAATCTCTCTTTACTGCACATGAAAGTTACTTTACTTACTATACTTAAGTTATTTTCACCAAACATTTAGTTTACGATGAACTTGGGCAACTAAGCAGTTACGCCACTTGAACATTTTCATCAAACTTAGTCTCGCTCTCAAACTTAGTAACAAACCAGTCCAACAAGTAGGATCGATTTTTTAAACTGACATTAAAGGTCTCGATACACGTGCCTGTAACTTGCACAAAAGCATGCAAGTACCTTGCGTGCCATTGTGCTATAACAAGTTTTGATTGGTAGGTATAGGGTAAAAGCAGGATGCACTATGCCATGCAAGTTGCTTTTTTTTTAGGAAAGTCCCACCACACATTCCCAAACCACTGCAACTCCTGAAAGCCAGAATCAACAGTGACAACCACCAGAAAAACGCCGAGTCAATGAAGCTCGTCGAGTCCTAGAGAAACGATTCAACTGTCTTGGATCCCGCAACGAAATTAATCTGAAAAGAACAGCGAAGGAGTAGGAAAAACATAATTTCCACTTCCCTCCATGCAAATTACAGGCATACATTTGACAAGTTACAAGCATGTGTTTTACGGGCTCAAACCCACGTTTCCACATGCCTCCAGCTCGCATTCAAGAAGCATTACATTGCAGGCTGCCGAGGAATAACGAGATAAATCTAAGCTATGAAACGTGCAACTAGCTTCATCTTTTTGACTGACCAACCTTAACAATTCAAAAGTGTCCATAAATGCTTTATTCGGAATAAATGTTTTTGACTCCGTTGGCTTGAAAACTGCCAGAATGTTTAGAAAATCTGCTTTCCCAACAAACAGGTTGATTTAAGTAATGACGTCAAATGATGGTTGTTACCAAGAAGAGGTGGTTGTGAAATTGAACAAGACTGGCTATCGGTATAATTAAGGAAATAAAATCTACATAGTTAGCATAACACAGGTTTAGTAAGGTGTTACAGAAGTATAAGAGTTACACTATTTATACATATGCTAAAAAAATAGGATCTTTTGAGTACCTACTTACCTACGTATTTTAAAGATAGATAAAGGAATAGATAAGATATGTAAAGACTGGGTTTCCTCTAAGATGATGGCAGTCATGAATATGATTTCTGTTGGGTGTTTGACACATATTTTTTTGTGTATTTAACACAATATGGTAGGTACGCTATACCGCCCAAAACCGTCAACTCTGGGTACAATGTTTTTTATTTATTATTAAAAAAAAAAAGTTGCCCCACTCTAGGTTTTTTCCTGTATCGTAGGTGCGTTTACAAACATATAAACTCACATACACAAACAGCCAGACCCGGAACAACTATCTGTAGGCCATACAAATATTTGTTCCGTGCGGGAATCTAACCCGCGATACGCAGCGCAGCAGTCAATCGCTCACCCACTGCGCCAACCTACGATTGACTTTTCAGCACAATATCACACAATATTTGGGTGAAACTTAACATTTAAATAATATAATTATGCGAATCAGAGGCCGAATCACTGAATAAAGTTTGGAACACTCAGTTTGTGCGAAACCCTTTTGCTAAATTAATTTCGGGTGTTTGTAGTACCTATGTTATAGATTGCCTGAGGACCGTCATCTACACCTATACAATAATATGTATGTTCGTGGTAATCCCTGGAAGCACTTTTACGATTCATAATTTTTTATACACTGATGGAAAGCTACACAGTCGCTGATTTTTATTGGCTACTTTTTGTTCCAGAAAAATTAACGGCACTGTACTACTACAAGTGCCGTTAATTTTTAGCGAAGTGCTGGTATTTTAAACAATTAACCACCTACACATACCATACATTACCTAGATTAATGTCGTGAATCCTACTAATATATTATAAATGCGAAAGTTCGTGAGGATGGATGGATGTATGTTTGTTACTGTTTCACGCAAAAACTACTGAATGGATTTTGTTGTTTGACACAGAGGTAGATTATAGTCTGGAACAACACATAGGACTTTTTATCTCGGGAGTATGTTCCCTTGGGATAATTATCGACATACACGCGGGCGGAGCCGCGAGCGGCAGCTAGTTAATTATAAACTACACTCGCGAGCAGTAAACTGGAATCACGTCGTCGCGATTTCTATGCAATTAAGTATGGATTGTGGTATATCATTTGAAAGGTAATTTTAGCTTTCAAGTGATATTCGGTTTTTCATTTTCCGAAGCAGTTTCTCGTCGGAGCTGGACATCTTCTTCGAACCCGCCTTTTCAGCTTGTCCCACATATGTTCAATCGGATTCAAGTCAGACTGAAGGCTGGCCAGTCTAGTGCGGGAATCCCGACTTCATTCAGGTACTTTCTTGTGACTGTAACGGTGTGGCAGCGGGCATTATCGCGCATAGCAGGAAATCTTCGCCAATAAACCGTGTAGGGAGCCCATGACCTAATAAAATGTCATTGATGTACCTTTCTGCGGTATCAGCTCCGTTTTTGCTTCCATATCATATATAATCCTCGCCCACATCATACTGGACCCACTCCCGTATGTGACTGTTTCCGCAAAACAGCATTGTGCGAATCGCTTCCACGGTCTCTTATAGACTCTCCTTCGACGGTCGATACCATGCAGGCACATCCTGGTTTCATCCGAGAACAGGACTTGGCGCCATTGCTCCATATCCCAATCAAAGTGAATTCGAGCAAACTGAAGTCGGACTTGTCTGTAGGCTGGAGACAATTTGGGCCCCATTTTTTTTTGAGGATGGGAAATCATCAAATGACCCCCCCGCTCTGGGTGGAGCGGCATCCCTGTTAGACTTTTACTGACTAAAACCCACCCATATTCCTCCTAGTGCCTTTCTTTCCAGGGCCGTGGTAACTCATTCGAACAAAATTCGCGACCCTGACAGGCTCTGGCCCTAACGGGCCCCATCTTGTGCTGACGGCTGCTGTTTCGGCGCGCCGTCGACCCGGGCCTGTTCTGATCGGACGGCGAGCTACCCATTGCTCGCCGTCCACAGGCATCAGTCACTGCGCCATGCTCAGGAGCATCAGTTCCTGGGCGGCGCAGTGGCTGACGTTTAATTGGAGGGGGTGAAATGGGGCCATTATTGGCACTCCATTTCAGCCCCCTCCGGAGCCCGTTGTAAGGGCTCCACTGCGGCTGTTGCAGTAGCAGCAGCCGCAGTGGAACTGGCAATGGTGGCAGAAGAAACGGCGGCAGTGGCGGCGGTCGCGGCAGAGACGGCGGTGGCGAAAGGCTTCCTCCTGCTCCCGGCTTTAGCGGGTGGGGCGCAGGCCCTACCCCCTGCCCAGTGGTCGGCCGGCTTGCCAGCTGCCGCAGAGACTACGCAGTGCGGCGCGGCGTCGCAGGAGCCGGCCCCTTGACCGGGCTGACCGCAGCGGAAACATAGACCGCTGCGGTCCACCTCCGAGGTGCATTGAGCTCCCACATGGTGGCCCACTTGGCACCGGAAGCACCTCAGAGGTCGGGGTTCCAGCAGTTTGACCTGCGCGGAAACCCAACCCACCAAAAACCTTCGGCCCTCCGAGATGGTCTTGGCCGCCGACACGGGGCAGCTCACCACCATGGTTCGCATGCCCGTGTTGTCAGGACGTAGGGTGCCCGCCTTCACCTCCTCTGCTGAGCAACCCCCGTTCTAACGACGGCGGCCACCACCTCCGCCTCCGTGACGGAGTCGTCCAGGCCCAAGATGCGCATGTCAATGCACTTGGTGGGCCTGGACACTCGGGCATCGTCCGCGCTTAGGGACGCCCTGAGCCTTTTGGCTAGAGCGTCCGCGGTTGGGCCGCTGGCAGCCCCAGGGATCTCAAGCATCCGGGCCCCAGTCATGGTGACCCTTAGCCGGAGGCCCCCGACGATGCCTAGCTCACCAAGGTTCACCGCCTCCTTCACCTTGGTGACCACGTCTGCGTACGTCACGCCCCTCTTCACCGCATCCGGCTGCAGCGTGAGCACTACAGCTGCGGTTTTCGGGGGGCGGAGCGCAGCCGCGACGCTTCGCGCCTTCTGCCGCAGCTTCCTCTCCCGCCTCTTAGCCGCCCTGGCTGCCTTGCCCGCCTTCATCTTCTCCTCGGCCACTTGCCATTCCGCTTGAGCTGGGGGAGGTTCTGAAGGCGAGGAAGCCGGGGGAAGCTGCTGCACGGCTGGCGCAGGAGCCTTCGCCGTCCGCGCAGCCACTCCACCCCTCCTCTTCCTTTCCAGGGCCGGGTCCGGGTTTCCCGACACCGGCTTCGCGGGTGCCGGCCCGGATCTTTTGTCCTGGCCGGACGACTCCGGTGTGGCAGCCACGGCGGCCGCGTACGAGGCCACCTTTTTTTGGCCTGGGGCCTTCCCACTCGCCGCTATCGGGGGACGCAGGACGATGCCCTCCAGGACGGAAAACCGCGCCTGGAAGGCAGCCATCTCCTGCCACAATAGGTCCAGCACCTGGCTCTCCTGCGGCACGGGTTGGCTTTCCTCTCTGCGCCCCCTTTGAGGCGCCCCCTGTGGGCCATGTGGGCCGGCTTCCCGGAGCCGGGCCAGGTCTGCGCGAAGCCCCTCGTTCTCCTTTCGGAGAGCTCCGTGGCGGCAGCCAAGCGGGCGACCTCCACCCACAGCTTGGACATCTCGTCCGGCGGAAGCCCACCTCGGTTAGCCTCCGCTGCCGCCAGAATGGAGGCCATCGCCGCGCTTATGGCCTTGTTTTTGCCACATCGCGGATCGCGGCCTCCACTATCTCCGCAAACCCGGCCCTCCGAATTCGTTTCTGTCTGGAGTCATCCGGCTCACAGCCAGAAGACTCCGAGCCAGGAGCCCCACGACCGCCATCTCCGGGGGGTCGTCCAGCGTCGCACTATGGGACCAAACCGTATTTTCCATCTCGAAAATGGTTTTGGCGAAAGTCGTATATTCATAGATTTTTTTAGGGTTTAATACTCTTAAAGGATGGAACTTACGAATAAATCTCAAAAAAAAAAAAAAAACTTAGTTTTACGTTTATAAACTGAACCTCAAACATTGGGTATAAATATTTTCGTGCCAATTAAATTAGCGTTAAGGAAGTTCAACACAAAATTATTCGGAAGTTTTCCAAGGAAGCATGTTAGTGTTATACATCATAAGAAAGCTTAGAATGTACACTTTCCAACCACGTTCGGTTTTTGTACAAAAATATTTTCGTTTTATTTTATTTTATTTTTTTTAGTGAAGTAAATAAAATTTCGTTTTTGTTTATTTCAATTGGAGTTTTCATTGTTGCCGAAAGCTGCCGGTGTCAAGTTAATCACTCTAGTAGATACCTTACCTATTCAGTAATATGAGGATTGAATAAAAACTTGCGCGTTTTTTGCGCAAGGGTGATTTAGAAGCAATAATGTCAATCAGGGGAAAATAAAAAAATCTCCGAAAATTACGTTCTTCTTTTTTATTATGAAATATTATATTTAATTGTTATATTTTGATGCTCCCAGACAAATGAATGATCTTTTAAAAGTTACAACGAGAGTTGAGAATGAAAATGCGTTTAAATACGGATTGTCGACACTACACGCATGGATAAGATTTATGGAAATGATCCTCCATATTTCTTACAATTTAGGTTTTGAGAAATGGTCTGCAACAACTCCAGAAAACAAGCAACTTAAAGAAGACAAGAAAAAATATGTCCAAAAACGTTTCCGAGAAGTGCTTGGTTTGCACATTGATAAACCACGTCAAGGTTCCGGTAACAGCAATGACGGAAATACGGCAAGGAGATTTTTCCAAAATTACCAATGTTCTGCAGAGATAACCGGAATTGATGAAGAATTGATTAAGAGATTATATGTAATTCTTCAAACTATGTCATCGGGATACCCTATAAACGCAGAAAAATTCGGCCAGTATACATTGATTACCGCGCAATTATATGTAAGCAAATATAACTGGTACTACATGCCATCTTCGGTCCATAAAGTACTTATACATGGTGCTAAAATAATAGAGCATTATGCAGTTTTGCCTATAGGACAATTATCCGAAGATGCCCAGGAAGCCCGTAATAAAGATTACAAGAAATATAGGTTACATCACGCTAGGAAGTGTTCCAGATCAGCAACAAACGAAGACGTTCTGCATATTTTATTATATACATCTGATCCTTATATATCTAGCTTGAATAAACCAAGTTTTCTAATATCCAAAGAATTGTTTGACGAAGTTAAAGAATTGTTAGAAATAAAAGGTGATGAATAGTATAAGCGCTAAATTTTTTAATTTTTTTATCATGTAATGTTCGTTTAATAATAATAATTAAGTTTTAAACTTATTTTAAGCAAAAGTGTAACTTTTACTGCTATTTTATTGTTACTGTATAATTTTTTGCATGAAATTTCGTATAACTGTAACTTTGTAATTTTTTTACTAAAAATATATAATTTTTAAAATGTTGATGTTTAATTTCTTTTATTGCCTAGATATTCAGAAATACGCAAAAAAAAATTCAAGGAGAAAAATCACAAAACAACAGAGTTATCGATTTTTGAGATGGAAAACACCGATTGGTCCCATAGTGCGTCGGCTCGCTGGCCAGCCTCCTTGGAGGCAAGAACTCTGCCCTTGCCTCCCTCTCGGCCCTTACCCCGCCTGCTGGTGGGGATCTTGCGGGCCGAGGCCACCTCCTCGCTGCAGGACGGCCCCCGGTCTTCCTCCGGTCTGAGACGCTTGCGGAAGGACCTGGAGTCCTCCGCAGTAGCTCCCGCCCCCTCGGGTCCAGAGCTCGCCGAGCTAACGGTCGCCAGGTCGTCGGAGTCCAACTTCGACTCCGACTCTGCACCCGCACGACGCTCAGGCGAGCCCTCCCTCCAAAATACCGCGCCTCTACCCAGCTCCGCCCGACCGACGCTTTGTTGGGCGAGCTAAAATTTAACCCGATCAAGTCCTCAAAGGACAGCTTGGATCGGGGGCCTCCTCGGCCACTGTTGCCCTTGGCAAGTGGAGTGTGGACAGCCCTGTTACCAACCCCAGAATACGAGGGGCTTGACGCACGAGGCGTGGCGGATTCCCGGACTGCTGTGCAGTCCGGACCGCCCTGGGGTATAGCATCTCTTTCAAACCTGTCCATTTTTTTCCTTTTAGAGGGTGCGGTCCCTGTCTCCCCTTCTCTTCTCTCTCCCTCTTTCACAGCTTGCTCGCTGCCCTCACAGTCACGTCTGATGATCAGACGCGTACCAGAGAGCAGCGAGCAAGCCAATGAGACGCACACCGTCCGAGGACCCGAACACTGCTCAAGTCTCCGAACGGTGTGCCCTCTTGTATCTCTATTGGTCTGGTCTCTCACTTGGGACCTTCCGGCATGAGTGGCTCTACCGGCAAAGCCCCCAAGATCTCTGAGACACGCAAGCCCCACCACGACGGCAACGTGGAGACACGGTCGGTGGGGAATTTGGGTCCCTTGGCTGGCCTTTTTGGGGTCAAGTTCGCTTCTTTGAGTCTTCACCTCGTTTTCCACTCGCTGACAGCCCTCCCTCTAACTTCTCTGAGCTGCTGCTGGACGTCCACGCCAGTCCCGGTCGGAGAGAAGAGGTGACAATAAATCGGTAATCTCTCACTGAAGTGCATCGCTTTCTTTCAGATCCTGGTCTCCGGACTAAGTTACCAGTCTCCCTGACCCTCTTCTCTTCAGTCGTTTCCATTTTCTTTTAAGTTCAGTGTTTCCAGTGACGTGAAACATTGGACTGATGACTCCAAATTATATAGGGTTTCAGGGCCTAAACCACCAACTCTTAAAGCAGTATTACTTCCAGTGGGAAAGAGACGGAGCTATACGTCCTGTATAGCTCCCTCTTTTTCCCACTGGAAGTAATATTGAAGTAATGCTGCTTTAAGAGTTGGTGGTTAGGCCCCTGGACTATCAAACTACGTGACTACGTTTTGTTTTAAAAATTTAAGTCTTTTGTTTTTACGTTCCATGACATGAGGTCAATAATATTTGGTTATGATATTGCAAGAGGTTGAAAGTTAACCTTTTGAATAATATACCACAATCCATAGTTCATTTCATAGAAATGGTAAAAAAACGGTTTGAGCACCGTGCGATGAAGTGAATCCAGTTCATTGTTCGCGAGTGTAGTAGTACATAGTTGTTGTTAGGTGATTAATACGCCCATGGCAGCCAATCTCAACAGAGATTAGCCATCGGCGCGGGACATATAATAGTGCATAAGTGTGTGCGCAAAAACAGGTGAACTCCCTCTTCTATCACTCTCATATTCCGATGGCAACCCGACACGACCGGAGCGAGATCTGGCGTAGGACCAACGGGTTAACGTGCTTTCTTTGGCCGCGGAGATTCCACCACCAACTTCCGAACTCCGGGCTGCCAATGAGAAATTCCTAATGGGAAAACCCATTAACTCTTTTTGCCCGACCTGGGAATCAAACCCAGGACTCCACGCTCGGCAGTCGCGCTTGTGACCGCGAGACCAACGGAGCGGTCAAAACAAAAAACAGCCAAACAATAAATTTTAATTGCATGAGCATTTGACTGCGTTATCATCGTCAGGTTTGCGTTTTTTTTTTGATGTGGGTCAGAATCAGCTTTTCGAATCTATAGTGTTATCGCAGTTTAATTATTGTAATTGACATTTTTTTTTTTTTATATGGTCCGAGATTATTAATAAAGATGTCTCAAGCCATTCAGCGAGTTCAAAACGCGTGTGCACGGTTCTGTTACACTATTCTCAAAATGGCGAGTATCTCACCGTATTTGAACGAAGAGCGAATTTTACAAATGGCTGGACGATACAATTTAACATGGCATGTCTGGTGCAAGAGGTTAAAAGGACGGGAAGGCCAAGGAACGTTTCTGATAAGGTCACACATATCTTTATTTTTTTTCTTTCGAGTTCACAAGTTTCTTTTTACCTAAAAGGGTATTTATTTGTGGGCTGTAAATCAGCTTTGACCAGTACTGTGTGTGCACACAGCTCTACATTTGTGAGCCCGCTTCTTTTGCCACACAGAGAATCGTTTTCGGTTTTGTTCATAACATTATGACTGTAGTGTTGGTAATAAATATTTCCTTCTTTAATAAATAGTATTAATTAATTAATTTATTTAACACTTTAGCACATAAATGTATAGAGGCGGAGTTAATGCCATAGGCATTCTCTACCAGTCAACCATTGGGTGATGCAGAGAATAGTGGTAGGTGCAAAATACGTCCATAGGTATCTAAACAGAAATATTTTATCATGTCGTTTTCAAACAAACTGTTGTTTCAAAGATATTTCCGTACAACAGTGAGCAATAAGTATCAAGAAGCGGTGTCAAGAATTCCCTCTCTATTACAAATTGTTGCCAGCGAGTGGCACTCGATTTACTCCGAAGCCCGACACCTACTACCTTTAACGTCACTTTGAAGTACGGTTTTACATCAGGCAGGTACGTTAGTTGTTCGGAATACATTGCTTACACGTGCCTAAAGTGACTGTAGTCTGATCTCGAAAGGTATCTCAGACCTCTCGTGGCGACGTGGTCTCGACTCCTCAAAAATTAACAAGATTGACAAATGCTGTCGAAATATCACGTGATCAATCTCTTTCATTTTGGTGTTTTGACAGTGGAAGAATGGCACTCTGTCTAGAGACCTGGCCCTAGGCTACTGTTCTACAGTGTAAAGGTACTTACAATATCATTGCCGCTGGAGCAAGGGTTTTCGGAGCGGGCGCGGGCGCGGCGTACTATTTGACAACATCTGTTATGATTGCGGCAGGCGCGGTCCGACTTCCTCAGCGACCCTTCCACGTGGCACGTAACGTACTGGCTTGGCTCAGAGCGCTGCCCTAACTTCTTCAGCCTGCCAACGTTTAAATAGTCACTTGAAAAAATTAGCGCAGCAAACAAAAATAGACACATTCGCGGAAAAGTTACAGGAGCACAAGAAAAACTTGAAATAGGACGCAGGTCGCTTTAAATTTTAACTTTTTCGCAATGCATGAAAATTTCAAGGTAAGAGCAACGATTAATATGGCAACAAAGTAAGTTCTATAAGTTTCGAAGCTAGCTTAAACTAAGAATCTTTATTACAACTAACTAGTTGTAGAAACTATTATGAAACTAAGTGACAAATTGTGTCAAACAGTATAATATACAGGGTGTTTGGGACATCGTAACGCAAACTTCACGAAAAGGCTACACTTAATGCCATTAACCAAATTGTAGAAGTCATTTATCTCGCTAATGATCGGGTACAGAAATTGTCATTTTTGAGCGCTCAATGTATTGGGAACAATGCGATCTAAACGCGCGAGAGCGTTGTACGTGGTTAACGTAATACGTCACTGTCTACATCTACACGTCTTGCAAACACACATACACAGGTCTGTGTCGCCGCCGCTCCCGGCGCCGCGCTGCGCTTTAATGTACGCATATCGCGTATTGCCGACAACAATAATATCACATAAAATCATTTTAATCACTCAGAAATACCTACCGACTGATGGTAGGAATATGTTTAAGGAGAAGTTAAGAGAAAAAAAAGGAGCCATAAGCTCAGTCTCCTATAATCACAAGTCCGATAAGGATTTCGATAAGATCAGAAGTACATTGAGATCCGGTAATGTAGGTATTATCTAATGAAATTCTAGAAGAAGAAACTGACATAAAAATCCATTAAAATCGGCTAAATATAAAAGAACTGTTTTTTTAAACATTCCTTTGACTTTGCCGACTTTTGGCGGCATTGTGTTCAAAAGGGGTCTTATTGACACAAAACTTAGTAACCTATTTCCGATCTTAAGTTGTTTAGTTAATGTCCGAAATCAGTTACCCCGCTTTGTGCAGATACGTATTTTTTCGTATGGGCAGTATTATCTAGACGGTATGTTTGATGCTACACACACATGCACACGGGTTAGTGTGTTACAACTAGGCAGGATGCGTTGACCTTTTTTACAAAACAGCTGAGCAGATGCCTAACTAGTTTTATTTACATTGCTCTTTTTAGTGAAAGTAGTGAGTTAATTGTTTTTTAATTAAAATCACGTTGGGTTAGGTAAAAAAAACGATTATGAACAGTCTAAAGTAAAAAACAGGTGAAAAAATTTGAAAAATGTCCAGAATCATGTCCTGAACTCATGGTATCCGTTTGTGCGTCGATGTCCCTTACACGCTGTATATAGTAATGAGCGAAGATGTAATTGAGTCTAATTTGAAATAGTTTAACCGCTCAGGCCCAACATGTGAAAATTCCCTAATATAAAGTAAATCTTATGTAATAGGTAAATAAACATTAAATTCGCGATTAATTCGCGACACACCGGTGTGTCGCCGGGGCCGGACAGGTAGCAAAAAACTTTTTCACAAAAAAAAAACTGACCAAAAAAAACACTACAAAGTCCAAAATAACTTTAATTTCGGTAGTCTGTGTTTGGTTGCTTCTTAGTTAATTGACACTGACTTCCGAAATCCACATATTTTTTCCAGCTATTTCGATTTAAAAACCAAATTGCTGAACCGATTTTGATAAAATTTAAATGGGACCAATCGAGAAGTATATCCTTTCACATAAAACAAGATTTTTCAAATCGGTTCGTAAATGACGGAGATATTATGAGGTAAAAAACACAAAAAAAAAAAAAAAAAAAAAAAAAAAAAAAAATTGGAAGTCGGTTAAAAAGATACTATAAAGGGAACAAAATTGCCTGAAACACTACAAATTTCAGATGAATATGCACGGGAACGGTAGATTTGTAGGTTTTAATTACTTTACCTTAATTTCAGCCGAATGGTCCTTTCTTTTCCAATCTTCAGTATAATCTTAACTATCATTTTAAGAAATTGGTGACAAGAGCTTTCTTGAACTGTTTAAAGAACCAACCTTCGCCGATGAAGTCGGAAGCTGTAATGCCACTGATGGCTCTATGACGACCGGTTCGCGAACCTTCTCGTTTAAGTCACGCGCACTCCCGGGTGATCACGAAAACGTTTTAACATAAATGTCTGGCTTCACCCGTGTAGCGAAAGTGACGCAGGAATGAACAATACAACGGGGAAAAATGAAACGGGGGAAAAGTTGCGCAAGACTTTGTCACATCGCAACGCTTGCACAACCTGAGTTTTTTTTAGAACAATTTATATTTTTTTCCTTAAAAATACAGCTTTTAGAAAATTTTTGTTCCCGTTATCGACATGTAGGTTTATTTTATTTTTTAAAAGTTTAAGTTTGCATCAATAGTGTCTTGGACTGATACCTAGGTAATGCCTAGAAAAAAATCAGTAGTCACTTTTGAAAAACATATTAATATTAGTTTTCTCTTAGTTTAAAATAGAACTTTAAGTTAAAACTAGTAAATCCGGTAGTATTTTTTTCTGGCCTTTAAAAACAGGCATGAGAAATGAGAATAGAATCAAATGCCAATTTCTATTTGTTTTGTTTATTGTTTTGATGTATCTGTGCAAGAATGATAACATAAAAAATGAAAAGTCGCGTCGGCGGGTTCAGTGTTTTTAGATTCGCTGGTTGCAAACGAAGGCATTGGCTTTTTACACTCGCAGCCATTCGCAGTCTGGTAGATTTATGAAACACATTACCAACACACCTTGACCCGTGCAGGTCGAGACTTAGAAGACCAGTGACCTGAACTACCGGCCATCGTAGGTACCTACCTACGATGACACTCTGTAGGTACATGGCTGGTGCGATGGCGTTAAGTAAAGTTGACGTCTGGCACATTATGCAAAAAGAATAAAAGCTGCATTAGGAAATGCACAGACTCGAATACGATGGGGTGAACGACACTTGCTACTCTGCCCACGTAGGTACCCTGACTGTGAGAGGAAGATTGTACTTAACACTTACTTGGTAAGTAACCCACCTTATCACGAAACGCCTGGTTTCGTGAGCCAAAGCCGCTTCGACATTGCGAGTAGCGTCAGGTTCGTTCGGAATAATGAGCTCTCCGTTGGGGCCCAGAGTTTGGGATCGGGGCATGAGCTGGTCGCGCAGCATGGCGCGGTCTCCTTCGTGAGTTATGGTCATAAGGTTCTGACCGAGCAAGTCAAGCTGTGGAAGAAAATGAATTATCTAAGCTTTGTTGTCAACTATTTTAAAAGTAATACTTTTATATTTCCAAAGCTGTATTTAGTAAGCTTCAATAACATAGTGAGCCCCATGGTTATCAAAATCCAATGATCAGAAATCATAGAAAGCTTAACACCAGAGAAAAAACCATCTGAATTAGCTATCATCCAACATTTTCCAGTCATTAGGTATCAATAAAAAACCCGATTCAGAAGAGAATAAATATTACGAGTAGCGGTTCAGCAAGTCCCGTACATTTGTGTTCCCATAACGCAACGTCATGTAAGGAACAGTCTTTTATGATGTCTTTAATTTTATTACTGATACCTGGAAAGTTTTTTGATCCTGATAAAAATACAGGCAGTATAATCAAGATTTCCCTTCACACAGTAGACCTTTTCTTTTACAAGAGAATTACTTCCTAGTATCAAAATTAGTTTAAAATGATCGTTAGGGAGGCTATTACTGACTACGTCAAGCAAGACTTTTAATAAATGCATAAATTGTAATGATATACACCGTTATCTTGGAGCAGGCTTTTCGTCTTCAAACATTGTGTTTTATGTTGATATGCGAAAAGATAAGAAATCAGACACCTACAAATTAACGGAGTATATATTTTTTAATTGATGAAAAAATCTCCCCCGTTTTCACGACCAGCATATTTTTATTGTTTTAAATGTACCTACATACACCATTGATGTAATAATGCCAAAGCATAACTTTTAACAGAGTGGTTATTTTCATCATCAATTCTTTGTGACATGATATTGGCAACGGGACCTTCTACCCTGAAATATAACAGTAAAACAAAAAACGCTTTCACACACTTTCATTGGGAAAAGCGTCTACCTACTTTAAAAGTAGATAATTAACTTGCAGAAATCAATCATTCATTTGTATTTAGTGGTCGTCTACCGATACTACGTTTTCCTTATTAACTTAAGTAAATGAACTAGCTATGCAAACCAACAGGTTTTATGTGTAACAGCTAGAACTCATCTTTGAAGGAAAACGGCACAGTTTATTTTTTTAACTACTCAATACTATTCCTATTAATTGCAGTCCTAAATTTTCTTCAATTAGAAAAATTTTAAATAAATCGTAGGGTACAACAATACATTTGTATTTGGCACATAGACGACGTTTTTTCTGGAATAACGTCTATATAGGTATGTTGTATATTCAGCCAGGCCCTTTCTATGGTCAATTTCATAGTTGGAATACTAAATACTAGTTTTCGGATGGAAAATGATTGCACATTGAGCTTTATAAATTGTCAAACCGTGCGTTAGTGGCTGCGATTAGTTGAATGGTTTTTAACAGCCAATTTCAAAAGCAATTACTGGCCTCGTTCAATTGTTAGTGTTCTTTAGAGGCAGAATATAAAATAGCTTTACCTCAGTATATCCAAGATATTGGTTGACGTTCTGAGAAACAACAACAATGATTCCCCTGTAGGTGGTGGTGATCAAGAAGCCGTTGAACAGACTGAGCACCTTCAGGATAGATGCTGGGTTGAAGGGCTCAGCTGGTTGGCCGATGGAGTCACCGAACACTGTGGAAGAAGTCACTTCATTACTAAATGTTAATGTTAATTTCAGTTAGTTGTAATGTTAGTTTCATTAGATTGACAGAAGATTTTGGTATCACTAAAACAATCAACTGCACCATACATTTTTACATATCTTGACAAAATGTACTGACGAGCTTACCAGCTAATCACTTTTCGTGATTTCAGTGTTGATTGATCCCATCGTAAAAATTGTTCACAATGATGAGCACAATGACCTGCTTTCAGATTTTCTTGTATATATGTCGCAGTCAATTAGCTTAATCAGCCGTTTCATTGGTGGCCTGGACTTTTCATTTAAATGCGCCGATTTTTCAGCGACCTAAGTGACATCTTTTGTTGAATATATACCTATTACGGTTCTTGAAATACAGCCTGCTGACAGACAGACGGACGCACGGATAGCGGAGGCTCAGTAATAATGATCCGTTAGTTACCCTTTGGTACGGAACCAATGATATATAGATATTCTAGTAAACCGATACGTTATACACGCACAAAACATCCGCAAAAAGTGTTCCGCGCAGCAGCGGCAGTGCACATACACACTTTTCATTCATTTAACATTTCACTACACGTAGAAATGGTGCAAAAGAGATGGCTTGATAAAAACACACGATGGCAATTTTTAAACTTTGTTTTTGTCGCTACAAAGCCTATCGCTCATCGCCATGCGTGACAGCCTGAAGACTATACGACCCAATTAGGGTGTATTCGAGTCTTCACTAGCGCGCGCTTATTTATATCTTCTGTCATAAGGAACCCAAAATGCTGTAGTACAGCACATTTAGCTAACAATTAAAAACACACCCACTTCTAACAGTAAACATAAAATATGACCTCAAATAACCTTAACTTTTCCATTAAATTTCGGAGCCAAAATTGTGAAGAGTTATCTGATTAGGTTACTACTTGTTGTAACCAAAATAGCAGTATCACTGTTTAAGCAACAGTTTCATTATTATCATCAAATCTGCCCAACTCGTACGGTGTTGTCTTTCAAACCACTGTGATCCAAATATTTTTGCAAAAATAAACTATGAGCCGACAGTCCAATTGATTTTTTTAATTTTGAAATATACGAGTAGGTATTGTTTCAACAAACAAGCCGCTAGAGAATCAGCGAGTATTTTATGTAAGTAACCGAGGAAGCAATAAATTTAATCAGAGTGGTGAAATAAAAACATGTACGTATTGGCTTTTTAAACTTTTACGATTTTATTGCCATTACTTATTAAATACTGCAGTATGAAAAATGCAATTAGAGCAAAATCTTCATTAAAACAAAGTCGCTATCAAAAAACGGGTTTTGATACGGTCGTCACAAATATAAATAATGTTTAACGAGGAAGGGAATAGGTAATTGACAACCGAGCGAAGCCAGGGCAAGCCGGCAAGTATTTATTTATTGGCATATCTACAATTTTATTGTTACACTCCTCGTATTAATACAAGCAATATTATACAAGCTAAGTGTAAATATGATGCGACAGACAGCACGCAAAAAATACATTGGAATACCTATAAATAAAATTACAATAATATTGCAGAAATAACACAACAAGGACAAGGACAACAACAAACAACAAAGATCAAAACAAGGAGAAAAAAAAAATACAAAAAAAAGTCGTCTGGAAAATCAAACAACACTGTTACCTAACATAATAAAATTTCCAGCCTTTTGAATTCAAATCGAGGTTACCACAATCTGTCGAATTCCTTTAATACATTTTCAACTTTATCGCTACAGCATTAGGCTCAAGGTTGATTGGGAAAAATTGTAAGTTTCAGGTAGCTCGATGTGCTGGCTGTTTTATTCATGTTATCGTTGTACAGACACAACGATATAACACGAATAAAACATTGTCTCGTTGCATATCAATAAGCGAAACAATTAATACAAATCAACCATACAAGAACACACACAACATGCATCACACAAAGTAAATAGTCACATACATACTTCAGTCTCAACTGCTTTAGTAGAATCGTAAACTATATTTTTAAATTGTGTTGGACTCATGTTGTATGAGGTTATGGCTACACTATGCCGCCGGCTTCTGATATGTCCACGATGACATTGAAACTAAAATAACTGAATTTGCAATGCAGAGTGTTGACGCCCTTAGCGAGAAGCATGGCCACGCACGTGCGCCCGCGCACTCACGGTACCATACACGAACGGATTTTATATTGAAAGACAAATATGTTACATTAAATTAACTAGGTAATTGTACTAAGTCCTATTTAATATGGAAATGTTTTTCATAACTTTAAGTACTTAAATACCATTATTTTTACTGCATTCAAGTGATTCACTATTTATTTACTACTCTAGTACCTACTATCTACCTTTTTGATAACACGCACTGAAATATGTCTGAGAGTTGATTTTAAATCAAGTGACTTAACACCCTTTTATCATATTAGATAGCTGAGAAAATATGAGCCAGTCATTTCAATGCATTTTAAGAATAGGCACAGATAACATCCCAGACGTTACACGTATTATTATGTAAAGTGTGGTTAGTGTAATGCATGTTACACTTCTCGGCAAACTAATAGTGACACGACTGTGTGAGCCGCACTATGAATAGATTTGCACTTTGCACTAGTTTATTGGCGCGTCCAGTAACCAGCGGATCCTCCCATAGGCCCCACATTGTAACTGCAGTTTTCAAATCATCGGCTTCCGAGCCGACTAATCGAGAACAATCGCGATCGAATTTATTACAAGCACAAATATCTGGGTGGAGTAATGTCACATTGAAGAAAACAACGCTGCAACAGTGTTGCTTAATACATAATACATATTGCACTTTCAAGTCGAAAATCAATATAATTCTACATTTAAGAGAAGGCATTGCTCATGTTTAAACATTGGCTTCATCAATATTAAGTGATACCTTGAACCCATTCGTGGATGCCAGCTAAGTACTTACATTGCTAACTTTGTTGTTGTAACTCCTTTATCTGAAAACGATGATTTACCTACCCCACTCCTACCTTTTATATGAAATTAATATTCTAATTTGGTGACTCAGTGTGTATACATAGCAAGTGGTATGTACATGTACAGATACCTGTTCTGCGCAATAATAAAGGTATGTTAGTCGTTAGATTATAAATTATTGTCACTTTAATAGTTTTGTTCTTGATTAGTATACCTAGGTCAAGTTAATGACAGCAATGCGTTATTGTTTGTTATCCTAGTTTCATGATAAATGTATGTTTTAGGTGGAATCAAAAACTCATAAGGATTATAACATTCCTCTGATTACTGATAGATAATCTTTTTGAAATTACAAATTAATTCTAAGACATTTAAGACCCCCGGTTACTGCCAGTAAATACCTAAAGTTTGTGGCAAATCGAATGTTATGAATTCATTAATACAACTACGCTAATTGGACGTCTAATTTCCGGTAAGTAATTCTGTGCTGTCTCCTTATTTTATCAAAGTTATACGCTCGTATGTGAAAAATGACATGCCATTAATAACATAATACAAAATGTGCGCACCTGCATCGTCCGTCTACTACCCTACCAGGGATAATTGGCGTCTGTTCCAACGCGATTATACCTCACACTAGCACTCTTCAATTCGGTCGTGTATGCCCATAGTAATTAGTATGGGTGGAGCTTGCATTCCAACACATAACAATTACTGTATGGAATGTGGTGAAACTAGAAAATATTTGCAAATTAAAACGTGGAACTAGATCACTGTACTGCGTCACTTGATCTTTTGAGGTGCGCAAGAATTACAAGTTTGCGAAGTGCGGACTGACGAGAAGGTAAGAACAAAATTTAAATACCCACTAAGGCTGGTGGACTCATACATTCTGAATTCCTTTTTGAATTCAGAGTCGGAATTCATACTCTTAATTAAGAAAGCCTGGAAATGCATACAATTTCACTATCGATCTGAGAAAATCATAATCTGAAAAATCAGATTTAAGACTGAAATACATATTAAGACTTTGAAATCAGAGATGAACTCAGAGTGTATGAGTCCAACCTAAATATAGGTAATGAGTTTGAAGAAACAGGTAAAATGTTAGGAAAATATTCTGCCCTAGAATCTTTTATAACCTAATTAACAAAGCTCTTATCTTGCATTACTAGAGCTAGAGAAGCTTATTTATGAAGAAAACTCTAGTATAAGTGAACTTAAAAGTCGGAAAATCCCTAAGTCCTACTTAGTATTACTTACACGCTAGTAACACAGGCTGATCGACAGTTTTTTCCCCTGTCGATAGGTTTGTTGGATTTTTTGTTATGAGATTTCTAAGTAGGTTTTTGAAAATGAGCAAAATTAAAATTGACGATACTTTTAGTTCCAAAAATCCATCATCATCTGCCTAGCCTTTTTCCAACAATATTGGGGTCGGCTTCCAGTCAAACGGACTTCAGCTGAAAAATCCATAAGTTTTATAAATCCCTAAGTCCATAAGTTTTAACCAAAAAAGCACTAGCTTCATTTATTTCTTAAAATTTTATGGGTAGTATTTAAACGCAAATCAAAAAATATCCTTTTTCTATGCAATAAGATTCCGAATTCCCATCAAAATTACTGATTGCACGGCAAAATATTCAACTCAAAATATCACTAAACTCACTACAATTTATTTACGCAGCGTACAGCGATTTTTCCTAAAGCAAAAGCTTTTTCATCAATGCACAGCTAATAATCTTATATCTAATAGACCTATCCAAATCGAATAGACCTAGCCAAACCTTAAAATATTCTATGCATGGTTGATGGTGGGCTTGGTCTCCTACGTCTGTGTGGTTTATAAAAAAATAACCACAAAGGGGATGGCGGGGTCTATTCGCTCGCTTCACTCGCTCACACGACCCCGCCATCCCCTTCTAACCTAACCTATCCGAGTCGGAGTGCCCTAAAGTCCCGATCGCATCCAGTTTCTCCTGATATAACAACCGTTACATACCCAATGTCGAGTCAAAGTTAGTTATTTTGTTATGAAATATGGAAAATTTGCTGTGCAGTCAGTATTTATGCTATGTATGTAGTATTTTTGTACAAAAATAAATTTAACTGTATTGCATTATGAGGAAAAAAGTAATTTCATATTGATGTAAGACTTCGAATTATCTGCAGTTTGAGTTTTGTTAAACATTTAGTTTATTTGTAGTGAAGTAAGTTATTTGATGTAAAAAAGAATATAAATGATGAGTATGTATTGATAGGTGATTATTTATTTGAAATACAATTTATAATATCCCAAATTTTATGCACTCGTAAAACACTGTATGTACAAAGGTGGACTTAATGCCGTAAGCATTTTCTGCCAGTCGACCTAAGGATGGTGCAGACACAACATGGCAGGTACAACTTAAAGGAACCCGTGGGAATGACAAATTAGAGAGAAATAAATACTTTTATAAATACATAGATACATACGTACACATAATCAAACATTAACAACGTCTTTACTTTTTATAGTGTAAGATAACTTCGGGGTGGATTTGTTGATTGTTATCATGATGTGATAAAAATTAAAGAGGTTTAAATGACATTAAAAAACTTATTCAATTTGTACCAGAAGATAAGAGACAGTTCTACGAAAATGTGATAGGCTGAATTAAATGAAAGTCAAATTGTTGAGGAATTGGATGAGATTTTTTGAACGCGCTAATCTCTGGAACTATCAGACGTATTTCGAAAATTCTTTTTGTATATGATAGCCACATTCATGGAAAGGCTACACGGGAACGGGAAATTCCTACGGGAAAGAAATGGGATATGCGTGTACGAAGTCGGGGGAAAAAGGTATTTGTGTATTATGTATATTGAATATCATTCCATTTTATAATGTGTAAGATTTTATGCTATTTTATTGTATTTGATAAAGAAATAGTAAGACTGTTTTTTTTTTTTTAAATTTATGAATGAGCTAGCTCTTGACCTCGATCACGCCTGATGGAAAGCGATAGATGAGGTCCATGATGAAGCGAGCGTGCCCAGAAGATGCCTTGAGGCACTGGTACTCCCACGCGTCGACGAAACACAGCAGGCTGCTTGATGCCAAACTCCGGTGGGAGGGTGGTCGCGAACCAGGCGGGCGTTAGCCCTACCACCGCAAGGGAAAGATTGGCCAGTCTCATAAGGTGTTAGGTGAGACTGTCCAGGATGCGTCGAGCGCTCGGTTCGGTTGAGTGTCAGATGGAACAAATTGCGCTACACGAGGAGGCTCCTTCATGCATCCCAAAACTAATTTATAACTTAATTGTTTAAAAATCTTTTAAAAGTTTTGAAAAATACGTTAGTCCATAAAAAGGGGAAAAAGTCCCTTAGTCCTGTTGATTTATGATAAGCCCAAAACATTATTTTTACAATTTCATGTGATAAAATAACTTTATGGGTTTTGCTTTATATACTTAAACAACCTTTTGCCCGCGACCTAGTACGCGCATATCTCATTTTTTTCCGATCCCGTAACAATATTTTCTGCGCAATTTTCATAACTATTCTTTCCGTAAGAACCTTCTAAAAAGTGTAAGAAAACTGTAAAAAATATGAATGAAATCGGTAAAGTTGTTGTCAAGTTATGGCGTGACCAAGGGAAACGGGGATAATTTTTAGTGTTCCGCAGCCAACAAGGAACACTTATAGTTTCGACTCGTCCGTAGGTACGTCTGTCCGTTCGCGATTTAGTTCAGAGTCGCTTAACGCTACAAAGTCGAAAATTGGTATGGGTATACATATTAATCATGCCGACAAATACTGAAATAAAATAAATCAATTTGGGGTAATTAAGTTAGTTTGGTCTCCCTTTTCAAGTTTCATGCCACATTCCAAGGGTGTATTCACAGGCTTACAGTCTACCATATTAAATTGCTGTAACAAGTACCTAAGAGTAATTTTATTTTCTTCTTGTCTCAGTCTCATTCCCAACACAATATGTGTGGCTCGGCTAAGGTCTTTCATTTCAAATTTTTTATCAGTTCCACTTTCAGTTTTTTCTTCTTTGGTGTATCCTCGCTAAAGATAATAATATCATCAACATACAGTGCCAATATGATCAGGTTTCCACTGATGTCAAAGTCAAAGCATTTATTTCAATTAAACCATTTACAGGCTGACTATCAATCTTATCATACCAGGCTTTCGATTAAGCCCATATACTTATTGCTTTATTTATAATACATGGTTTTCCTTACCATTTATTTTAAGTCACTTCTTTTCTTCTTGATTGTCAAACCTGTTATACTGAAAATTCACGTTCTAAATTATAATCTATTATTACAAATTCAATCCTGAGTTATTTTTGCCTTATCCTATCAATCGTGTAGGGTACACGCGATGAATTTTTATTTATCGTTTTAGCCAATGTTGTTGGATAGACCGTTAAAAAATATTGGGGGTTTGCACAAACCATTTTTCCATCCAAGGATCCATTTGCGAAATATTAATCTTTAAAGTGCTAATTTTTGTTAAAGCCAAGTACGGTTACTAAACGGTTGTTTTTGGAGACGTGAAAAAATTCATGTTAGCATATACCTATATAATTATAAAGAATTAAAGGAAAACTATTACAGCTAAGTACTTACCTAGGCTTTACAAGTTAACGAGAAATAGTCGACCAATTTATAAAATGTAAGTACTTGCAGAAGGAAAATTTCGTGCAAATTCCATTGAAAATTAGTTAGATCAAACAAAAAGCACCATTCTGGCAATTGTGACGTGCAACTATGGAACCCTACACTGAGCTTGGCCCGACACCCTGTGTTCACTTTTTTACACCCTGTGTTCTTTTAAAAAATAATTTTGTTTATTTTTCTTACTCCTCAAAAGTGAAATCTAGACTTAGACGTTTTACGAATTGGGGCACCCGATTCTTGTTTTTTAAACGTTCCTTTTATTTTTTAAATGTTCTTTACCCGTTAACTGTGACTTTTGGAATAAAATATTTACTCTGTGAACTGCAGAAACTAGAAAAACAAAACTTTTCAAATCTAGATATCAAATCACTACCTATCTTAAAGCGAAGAGAGTTTATTCTGTGAAACTTGATTCTCATCCTTTGTTTTTTGAGTTTCTGTTTGCAGCACGTGCATTCGTTTAATTATTTTTTTTTGTTTATAATCTTCTCTAGATTAGTACCTCTGAAATCATTTACCATTGTGTAAACTTGCCATAGATTTAAGCCAATTTGTATTTGCTAGTACTTACCTTATGATTATTTGAATAAACTTTTATTTATTTTAAAAAAGTACCTCTGTAATCGATTTATAATTTAATTTAACATTACTGTAACTATTTAACGTTTATTTTTCACAAAAATAAACTATAAGTATATTATTATTATTATCATATAATAATCCGATAAGAAAGATTTCACCGGGTTAGATTGGAAGCCGACCCCAAAACAGACGGGAAAAGGCTAGGCAGGTGATGTTGATGATAGAGCTTTATAGTATTTGGTGTACATACCATGCTGGTGTGCTCGGAGGTAGTGAGCAGTGAGACGCAGCACGGTGGTCTTGTCGACCTTTCGGCGGGCAGCCAACACGGGCGGCACCATCAGCGCCAGCTCTGCCACGGACTGGTTCAGTCTGTCTCTGCGCATCTTCTCCGCTCTATTGCGGACTTCCCGGGGATTCTCTCTGCAAAAGAAAGTTAAAGATTAAAGTCATCATCATCATCGTGTAAGCGGTAAGACGTCTGGAGGTGCCGCCACATCGACCGGTCCTGAGCGCCTCGCTTGCAGCGGATTCTCGCGGCCTTCACCAGTCTTCAGACAAAGTAAATTATCAGCGAATGCGATTGTCGAAACGCAAAAATATAAGGTATTAATCACGTGACATTTGGACAGCGTTTGTCAATCTCATTCCTCTTCGCCTTCGCTACGCTAGTGTGGGCAGAACGTGATCACTTGTCTAGAGCCTCGATGCTCTAGGACTTGAGTGCTCGGTCCACCTTGCGGATGCGTCTGCTGGTACGTGTACGACACCCCAGAACCTTTCAACCCCATCGACTAATTTTGAATAAATCATAATGAAATAAATCACTCTACTTCTACCTCGACATCCATTCCCAGTCACACGATCTGCCGAAGTGAGATGTTTACTTGTAACCAACTTTCGTATTGATTACCCTACGTTATTTGTCGAGCCGTCAACTTGTTTAGGTACTCGGGTCACGCAGGAAACGTGATACCCAGTAGGTAGGTATAACAATAACATGGATAGTGTCTTTCCGTATCATATAATCCAGTTTGTTATGTAACACGTACCTAAATCGATCTTCAAAATTCTGTGGATGGATGACCATCTTAATACTTATACCGAGACTCCTACGTACCTTGGATAGCCGACAAATGACAGCCGGGCCGTTGGTCCCGGCCCCCGGCTGTCATTTGTAGATCTTTGTCAGTCGTTACGGATTGTCAGAAGCCTAAGAACAGACGCCAGCACATCAAACTACAACAATTTGTCAAATTTCTTTTATAGATTTTCAACTTTATCACTAAAGCATTAGCTTCAAGGTTTAATAATAATGTTTTAATAATAATAGTTTATTGGCTCATAAAAAAGGTTGATTGGGAAAATTTTACAGTTTCGAGTAGCTTGATGTGCTGTCTGTACTTAGTAAGGTTTGATCGAAAGCCGACCCCAATATAGTTGGGACAATGGCTAGGCAGACTACGGTTATGCTTCTAAAACTTACATGATTTACAATACATGTATTTTGAACATGAAATAGCATCTAGGAATAACCTAATTGAAAGTTTACAATTCATGACTTTTGTATAATCAAACATCCTGTTAGACTGTTAGACGAACAGATTACATTGTAATGTTCTGGTTCGTCAAAATAATTTTGCTCCTATAAACTAATGTACTTATCTTATATTGTGTGGGACTAAAGTAGGTATGCGCGATTGATTAAGTACTACATGGACCTTCCTTCTATAATCTGTCTTTTTTCAATAAGCCATTTCGTGCGTGCGCCGTGCCAAAGTTCAGCACGCTCCCGTGCGCTTGCGCTACCCGCTCCGCTCCGCTCAGCTCCGCTCTGCCGGCGAGCGACCGACACGAAGTCAAAAATGTAAACTTAGTACTTATATTCATTTTGATTAAAAACCTATTATTTATGCAGGAATTTGGACTTCAACTAAGTAGATGAAGGTGAGGTTTTATAATATATAATTCAGTAAGGTTTGGTGTTAATTGGCAGAAATATGAAAAAAATACTGCCAAAATCATGCTGATCGGGAAACATATACTGTCAGCTACCCATTTAAACCCGAGGCGTGTTGATTGTTTTACTTACAAAGGTACATTTATATAGACACATATACAGGCAAACAAGCAGCCCAGCTCTGATAGTGAATGATCAACCCCGCCACCCGCCTATACACATCAGTCGGTGTATTCCGTCAACAATTCACCATGTATTCGTATGGACTGACAGCTCACTTCACGTTCACTTCACCTAAGCTTACGAGGTGAGATGTTTACAGAATCGCAGTGCTGTAATGCCTTCTTCAATTCAGTTTTGAAGCTGTTCACTCTACGAACAGACCTTAGGAGAGAGTCCAATCCATATGAATCTATTTTCCAAGACCTATATAAAATTAAATGAGCCTTGGGTAATAAAATAAACATGGAATATTCTATATGCAACTGCTCAAACGACAGGGGAATCGTCACAACAGTATTGTGAATACGTTTATTTATATTTCAGCTGAGGGGGAACATGTTACAACCTGCCCAGTCCAAGGTAGCGAGGAATCCATTTAAAATAGTTTTTACCTGTTTAAGTGGAATATACAAACTCGAAATTTTGGTGGCCTGGAGATGCGGTTATAAAACGAGAACGCATAACGCCTTGACCATGTTTTTCTTAATCATCAAATGACTCGAATTTTTCCGCTTACGGAGTGTCAGAAACTTACTGATGAAAGACATCTGAGTTCCTGCAAATGCCCTTGCGTTCCAGGGCCGCGGTGACTCTTTCGAACAAACTCCGCAACCCTGGCAGGCACTGGTCCTAGCGGGCCCCGTCTACTGTGCTGACATCTTTTTGCGGCGCGCGTGGAACACAACGCCTCGACATCGACACGGGTCTGGTTCTTATCGGCAAGCGGCGAGCGTTTGGTGGCTCGCAGTCCGAAGGCCCGCAACTACGGTGGCCGCGAATCCCCTGCGAATCCCAACGCCCGGGTGTCTTTTTCCGTTGCGGCGACTGGGGCGTGAGGTTTGCTACTCCCTCACACGACCCGCCTCCTCCTTCACTAGCATAACTGCTTCCTAGAATGAGGTGACTTCTTCCCATGCCTCCTCACTCCTGACCATTGGATTGAACCAAGGCCAGCACCGATCCCCACCAACCGTGTCTCCACGTTGCCGTCGTGGTGGGGCTTGCGTGTCTCAGTGATCTTGGGGGCTTTCCCGGTAGAGCCACTCATGCCGGAAGGTCCCAAGTGAGAGACCAGACCAAGAGAGACACAAGAGGGGCACACCGTTCGGAGACTTGAGCAGTGTTCGGGTCCTCGGACGGTGTGCGTCTGCTGTGCTCTGGACCCGAAGGGGCAGGGACTGCAGCGGAGGACTCTAGGTCCTTCCGCAAGCGGCCTAGACCGGAGGACGACCGGGGGTCGTCCTGCAGCGAGGAGGTGGCCTCGGCCCGAAAAATCCCCACCAATAGACGGGGTAAGGGCCGAGAGGGAGGCAAGGGGAGATTGCCCGCCTCCAAGGTGGCTGGCCAGCGAGCCGTGGAGCTCGTCGCTGACGGACGACCCCCCGGAGAGGGCGGTCGCGGGGCTCCTGGTTCGGAGTCCTCCGGCGGGGAGCCGGATGACCGGAGGGCCGGGTTTGCGGAGGTGGTGGAGGCCGCGCTTCGCGATGTGGCCTTGAAGAGGAAGCTTTCCTCAAAGAACAAGGCCATAAGCGAGGCGATGGCCTCCATTCTGGCGGCAGCGGAGGCTAACCCAGGTGGGCCTCCGCGGGACGAGATGGCCAAGCTGCGGGCGGATGTCGCCCGCTTGGCTGCCGCCACGGAGCGTCTCCAGAAGGAGAACGAGGGGCTCCGCGCAGACCTGGCCCGGCTCCGGGGAGCCGGCCCACAGGGGGCGCCTCAAAGGGGGCCTAGAGAGGACAGCCGTCCCGTGCCGCAGGAGAGCCAGGTGCTTTTTTTTTTTTTATTTTTTTTTTTTTATAGGATGGGAAATCATCAAATGACCCCTCCCGCTCTGGGTGGAGCGGCAGGAAGTGTCAGACTTTTACTGACTAAAACCCACCCTTAGTCCTCCTAGTGCCTTTCTTCCCAGGGCCGCGGTAACTCTTTCGAACAATTCCGCAACCCTGGCAGGCTCTGGCCCTGGCGGGCCCCGTCTCCGTTGCTGACTGCTCTTTCCGGCGCGTTCGGAGTGAAACGCGCCGTCGACTCTAGCCTGACCTAATCGGACAGCGAGCTACCCATTGCTCGCTGTCCGCAGGCGTCAGTCACTGCGCCTTGCTCAGGAGCGTCAGTTCCTGAGAGGCGCAGCGACTAACGTTCGTCTGGAGGAGGCGAAATGGGGCCATTACTGGCACTCCATTTCGGCCCCCTCCCGAGCAGTGGCAGCGGCGGCGACGGTGGCAGCGGCTGCGGCGGAAGCGACGGCGGCGGCGGCGGCGGTGGAGGAGGGTTTTCGCCTCGACCCGGCCCTGGCGGGTGGACCGCAGGCTTTGCTCCCAGCCCAGTGATCGGCCGGCTTACCAGCTGCCGCACATGCGAAGCAGTGCGGCGCGGCGTCGCACGAGCCGGCCCTGTGACTGGGCTGACCACAGCGGAAGCAGTGGTCACTGCGGTCCACCTCCGAGGTGCAGCGTGCTCCCACGTGGTTGCCGACTTGGCAACGGAAGCACCTCAGAGGTCTGGGCTCCAGCAGTTTTACCTGCGCGGAGACCCAGCCCACCAAAAGCCTTCGGCCCTCCGAGACTTTCTTGGCCGCCGACACGGGGCAGCTCACCACTACGGTTCGCATGCCCGTGTTGTCAGGACGGATGGTGCCCGCCTTCACCTCCTCTGCAGAGCACCCCCCCGTCCTGACGACGGCGGTCAACACCTCCTCCTCCGTGACGGAGTCGTCCAGGCCCAAGATGCGCATATCTATGCACTTCGTGGGCCTGGACACTCGGACGTCATCCGCGCCCAAGGACGCCCTAAGCCTTTCGGCTAGAGCGTCCGCGGCCGGACCGCTGTCTGCTCCAGGGATCTCCAGCATCCTGGCCCCGGTCATGGTGACCCTGAGCCGGAGACCCCCGACGATGCCAAGCTCACCGAGGTTGATGGCCTCCTTGGCCTTGGTGAGCGTGTTGGCATACGTCACGCCCCTCTTCACCGCGTCCGGCTGCAGCGTTAAAACTACAGCCGCGGTCTTCGGAGCGCGGAGCGCAGCCGCGACGCCTCGCGCTCGCTGCCGCCGCCTTCTCTCCCGCCTCTTTGCCGCCCTGGCTGCCTTTCCCGCCTTCTTCTTCTCCCCGGCCACTTGCCATTCGGCTTGAGCCGGGGGAGATTCAGAAGGCGAGGAAGCCGGGGGGAGCTGCTGCACGGCTGGCGCAGGAGCCTTCGCCGTCCGCGCAGCCGCCCCACCCTTCCTCTTCCTTCCCGGGGCCGGGTCCGGTTTTCCCGACACCGGCTTCGCGGGTGCCGGCCCGGACCCTTTGTCCTGGCCGGACGACCCCGGTGTGGCAGCCACGGCGGCCGCGTACAACGCCGCCTTCCGGCCTGGAGCCTTCCCACTCGCCGCTAACGGGGGGCGCAGGACGATGCCCTCCAGGACGGAGAACCGCGCCTGGAAGGCAGCCATCTCCTGCCGCACAAGGTCCAGCACCTGGCCCACTCCGAACCAGGAGCCCCACGACCGCCATCTTCGGGGGGTCGTCCAACATCCTTGGAGGCAAGGACTCTGCCCTTGCCTCCCTCTCGGCCCGTGCCCCGCCTGCTGGTGGGGATTTTACGGGCCGAGGCCACCTCTTCGGTGCCGGACGACCCCCGGTCCTCCTCTGATCTGGGCCGCTTGCGGAAGGACCTGGAGTCCTCCGCAGCAGCCCCCACCCCCTCGGGTACAGGGCTCGCCGAGCTAACGGTCGCCAGGTCGTCGGAGTCCAACTCGGAATCCGACTCTGCACCCGCGCGACGCTCAAACGAGCCCTCCTCCCAATACAGCGCGCCACCGCCCGCGCTCTGCCCGGCCGACTCTTCGTCGGGCGAGCTCAAATCGAACCCGATCAGCTCCTGAAAGGAGAGTTTGGATCGGGGGCCTCCTCGGCCACTGTTGCACTTGGCAAGCGGAGAATAGAGAGCACTGTTGCCCCCCCCAGAATACGAGGGGCTTGACGCACGAGGCGTGGCGGATTCCCGGGCTGCTGTGCAGTCCGGACCGCCCTGGGGTATAATGTCTCTTTCAGTGTCCCTATTCATGATTTGCTTTTAGAGGGTGCGGGGTCCCTATCTCCCCTCCTCTCTCCCTCTCTCTCACTGCTTGCTCGCTGCCCCCACAGTCACGTCTGATGATCAGACACGTACCAGAGAGCAGCGAGCAAGCCAATGAGACGCACACCGTCCGAGGACCCGAACACTGCTCAAGTCTCCGAACGGTGTGCCCCTCTTGTGTCTCTCTTGGTCTGGTCTCTCACTTGGCTCTACCGGCAAAGCCCCCAAGATCATTGAGACACGCAAGCCCCACCACGACGGCAACGTGGAGACACGGTTGGTGGGGAGAGCCAGGTGCTGGACCTGGTGCGGCAGGAGATGGCTGCCTTCCAGGCGCGGTTCTCCATCCTGGAGGGCATCGTCCTGCGCCCCCCGCTAGCGAGTGCGGCGAGTGGGAAGGCCCCCCCAGGCCGGAAAAAGGCGGCGTCATATGCGGCCGCCGTGGCTGCCACACCGGGGTCGTCCGGCCAGGAAAAAGTGTCCGGGCCGGCACCCGCGAAGCCGGTGTCGGGAAAACCGGACCCGGCCCCGGGAAGGAATAGGAAGGGTGGGGTGACTGCGCGGACGGCGAAGGCTCCTGCGCCAGCCGTGCAGCAGCTCCCCCCGGCTTCCTCGCCTTCTGAACCTCCCCCGGCTCAAGCCGAATGGCAAGTGGCCGGGGAGAAGAAGAAGGCGGGAAAGGCAGCCAGGGCGGCAAAGAGGCGGGAGAGAAGGCGGCGGCAGAGAGCGCGAGGCGTCGCGGCTGCGCTCCGCGCCCCGAAGACCGCGGTTGTAGTGATAACGCTGCAGCCGGACGCGGTGAAGAGGGGCGTGACGTATGCCAACACGCTCACCAAGGCCAAGGAGGCCATCAACCTCGGTGAGCTTGGCATCGTCGGGGGTCTCCGGCTCAGGGTCACCATGACCGGGGCCAGGATGCTGGAGATCCCTGGAGCAGACAGCGGTCCGGCCGCGGACGCTCTAGCCGAAAGGCTTAGGGCGTCCTTGGGCGCGGATGACGTCCGAGTGTCCAGGCCCACGAAGTGCATAGACATGCGCATTTTGGGCCTGGACGACTCCGTCACGGAGGGGGAGGTGTTGGCCGCCGTCGTCAGGACGGGGGGGTGCTCTACAGAGGAGGTGAAGGTGGGCACCATCCGTCCTGACAACACGGGCATGCGAACCGTAGTGGTGAGCTGCCCCGTGTCGGCGGCCAAGAAAGTCTCGGAGGGCCGAAGGCTCTTGGTGGGCTGGGTCTCCGCGCAGGTGAAACTGCTGGAGCCCAGACCTCTGAGGTGCTTCCGTTGCCAAGTTGGCAACCACGTCGGAGCACTCTGCAACTCGGAGGTGGACTGCAGTGACCACTGCTTTCACTGTGGTCAGCCCGGTCACAGGGCCGGCTCGTGCGACGCCGCGCCGCACTGCTTTGCATGTGCGGCAGCTGGCAAGCCGGCCGATCAGTGGGCTGGGGGCAAAGCCTGCGGTCCACCCGCCAGGGCCGGGTCGAGGAGAAAACCCTCCTCCACCGCCGCCGCCGCCGCCGTCGCTTCCACCGTAGCCGCCGCCACCGTCGCCGCCGCTGCCACTGCTCGGGAGGGGGCCGAAATGGAGTGCCAGTAATGGCCCCATTTCGCCTCCTCCAGACGAACGTTAGTCGCTGCGCCTCTCAGGAACTGACGCTCCTGAGCAAGGCGCAGTGACTGACGCCTGCGGACAGCGAGCAATGGGTAGCTCGCTGTCCGATCAGGTCAGGCCAGAGTCGACGGCGCGTTTCATTCCAAACGCGCCGTTAGCAACGAGCAGTCAGCAACGGAGACGGGGCCCGCCAGGGCCAGAGCCTGCCAGGGTTGCGGAATATGTTCGAAAGAGTTACCGCGGCCCTGGGAAGAAAGGCACTAGGAGGACTAAGGGTGGGTTTTAGTCAGTAAAAGTCTGACACTCCCTGCCGCTCCACCCAGAGCGGGAGGGGTCATTTGATGATTTCCCATCCTCTAAAAAAAAAAAAGAAAAAAAAAGGCCAGCACCGATCGTCTCGACGAGGATATGGCGGTGCTCCGTCCAAGCAGGGCAGACCTCCACCGTATGCACAACCATGTTCTCCGGGCAATCCTCACAGTGATGACACCTGGGCGTGTCCTCCCGCTAAATCCGAAACAGGACGCTCCAGAATCAACTGTTTCGAGTGAGTACCCTCGTCAGGTGGAAGGTGAGGATGCCGTGGCGCCTCTCTAGCCACTCCTCAAAAAGGAGACTTATCGCCACAATAGTGGCATGCCCAGCGCAGGATTGCGATACACAGTCACAGTCGCTGTCTCCACAGCGCCATGATCTCTTGCAGGAGCTTCGTCCGCCGCGCTGATTTGCCGCGGCAGCGGAGCTTCACCCCGGCGCGGCGTAGCGCCTCCACGCGCTTGTTACTTGCTACTACTTATTGTTAGTAGGTATAGGTAGATATTTTTATATAAATTCCTCCAATCTGGGCTACAACTCAAGTTTAAAATGCATGTGAACGAGGAGCCATGAATTACTTATAAATTAAATAAGTAAGTACATCGACATCAATGTTACCCTTCAAAATTTGCTTATGTATGTGTCGCAGCCAATTGGCTTTATCAATCATTTAATTGGTGGTCTAGCCTAGTAGTTTCTTTGAACGGCACCGTTTAATCAGTGGCCTATGTGACTGCCCGGCATTTAATTGAACAGCTGGGCAAATGACTTGGTCAATTTCGTTTAATGACTTGCGTAGCCAAGTAGCGGAACATAGGGCATAGAAAAATGAAAAGGCTAGGCCGCCAACTGAACGGCTGCTTTGGCATCATCATATAATATCTACGACTTATGGATTGTCTTTCGTTTGGTGATTCTTGTTGAAAACGTACAGTTTTTCCTGCGGCTACGCCCACGTATTTTGGTGGTTAAAAGTAGCTTATGGCACTTGGTGGCAGGGTAACTTTTTGGGGATTTTTTTGTAATCGCATCGGTACTTCCTCCCTTTACACACAAACAATATTTTACGTTTCAAATATTAATTAAGATAACAATATGGTGGCGAATCAAAGGACTTCGGACCTTAACGCTATCGGTCTGTCTGCCTGTTAGTTACCCTAATAACTCGAGAACCACTAAGTCAATTTAGTTAATGCTTTTAAAATTGGTTGATAACTTAAACATAATCCATGTAGCTAGTCAGCTACATGGATTATGTTTTACCTCTATAATAGTATGCAGGCTAATATGGATTAAATTACAGATATACCTACCTACAGTTGGACATTAACTATTATAAAATATAACTATATTATTATTGTAAATATTTTCAAATATTAACAATAATAATATAATTATTGGTCTATGCATATTTTGGTTCGGTTGCGGATTTGTTCGAAAGAGTTACCGCGGCCCTGGGAAGAAAGGCACTAGGAGGACTAAAGGGTGGGTTTTAGTCAGTAAAAGTCTGACACTCCCTGCCGCTCCACCCAGAGCGGGAGGGGTCATTTGATGATTTCCCATCCTCGAAAAAAAAAAAAAAAAAAAAAATGCATATTTTGGTTTCTAATCTCGATATCCGATACCTTTTCACCATAACAAATTATTCAAATAAATTATTTTGGGTAATAAACATTGCATGTTACGCTCTAACATCGCAATCAGTACCTAAACATGGGCTCGGCGTACGACTATGCACCGAAACTCACACATCTGTGATCAGTGTCATCACAGTCGCAAACCTACTGTTACCGATAGACAAGGATAGAGATAAGAGACGGCGCTGTCGTGCGAGCGAAATCGCGTTAGCTGCCGAATGTTGACGAATGTTTACGATTATGATGAATGACATGGCATGTGGTAGCGTTAGCAAATAAAATAAAAAAACATTAATTATTTTGAGGTAGGTACTTAAAAAAAGAAATATTGTTCGCTTGATCGCGCAAGGTTACTAAAGCTTTACTTCTGCCTTTGTTTTCGGAAAACAACAAGCCACTTTTGTCTCCTTAATTCATCTTTAGGAAACCTGAATAAAAAAGAGCCTTAAGTATCACCATTATGCATTTATGTATAAATAAATAAAGAATATGGCTGCACATGACGCGCAGTTTGGGAGTTACGAGGAAGCCTTGAAATCATAACCGTTTGCTTTGCCACAGTCGCGTAATAAAGATAACTAAATATAGTGAAGTAGTGATTCTGCACTAACAATTAGGTACTAAAAACTAGACTTTGTCTTATAAAAACATTTTTTTAAAATAAGTACCTATTGCGTAAAACATAACTGTTATCAATTATCAATAAAATCGACTTGAATTTAAATAATCATGGTTGGTAAAACAATAATAATAAAAAACTATTAATATGTTTAAAGAAATTTGTGTTGCTAACCTTACGCAACCTCGGTCTGGTACTAGTCGTCGCGCGCGTAGTTTACAAAATCTCTCAACAACTCGCGAATTGTGCGTATCGTGTCTCTCACGCATGTTTTTAATATTTATCTCGCTCTCACAAACATGGCGAAGCAAACGATAAAATATTTTTGTTATTTTCAACAAATTAACATTTTTGGCTGTATTTACGAGTGGTGTGTCTTATTTTTATTCCTAGTATTATAAAAACACTGTTGAGCTGCAAAGATTAAAGATTTTATTACAGATTTTTTGTTTCCTATGTTTAGGTAGGTACTACTTGATACAGAAAGTCAAGTGATTTTTTTTCAATTCTATGCAGTGAAGGTAGTTCAATTTACACGATAATTTGTAATAAGTACTACTAATTAATAAAAATTTCCGAGATACTGATAAAAGCTAACATGTGGGTAGAACTAGGTAAGTATATTTATTCATAGTACCTAAACAAAAAATCTCTAATAAAATTCTTTGCTTTAAAAATCTAGAAAAAATATAGGTATGTTAAGGTATCAAATAGGTACTAAATTTTTGTAAAGGCGAATTGAAATTTTTGAGCCCTTACGTGGAGATCCTAAATGTCGGCAGTCCATCTTGACATCAGATTGACTGCCCATTTTTTAAATTCATTTTCTCAGTTATTTATTAGATACCAATTATTTAAACAAAGGTATCAAATAGTAGCAAATAGGTAGGTATTAGATTTTAGTAATATTTTTAAGCTGATCGGTCATTTTGGCCAGTCATTCTGAAGGTCACATCAATGATTTTCCGTGCGCGACTGAGTACCAACTACGGGCAATCACTTAGTTGAGTAGGACCACTTGCTGTGACTAAGTCCCGTATCTAATGGTAATAAAGGTATATTGTACCTATACAGGTTGTTGTAATGTGATTGAACCTAAATAGTACCTAACGTGTAAATAATTTGTGACGTGTAGGTACTAAATAAATAAAAGATTATTTATGCAATTATTCGTCGCGATCTAAGAATGTTTTCTTTAGGTGATACAGTCGTAACATTCAGTGATTAGTGTGATTACTGGCGTTCTTTGGTGGAATGGTTTTAGATGGCAAAGCAAAGGGTTGTTATCAGCTTAGAATATCGTGGTATTAGTTGGTTAGAGTAGGTACCTACCTATGTAAGTACTCGTATGTGTCACCGGATAATTCCAAACATCGTAAGATTGTAATAAATCTTGTTTATGTTTTAGACTATAATCTATGATTATGTTGAGAACAGATAATGGATTGTGGAGGTCTGGTAGGCAGCCGCACCACGTAAAATACTGGTATTCAGCTGAATCCGGTTTGACTGGAAGCCAACCCCAGTAGGTATAGTTGGGAAAGGGCTAGGCAGATGATGTGTTGAGAAGAGATAATTTCGAATACACTGAATCACACCCAAATTCAATAGTTTACAATACTTGTCTTATCTAGAAGAAATTATAAGTAAGTAGGTACTTGTAAATATACAATCTTACGCGACTTATAATATTACAATCATGCGATACAAATGCAAAAAAATACATCATCTGTGAAAGTGTCAACTGTGTAGCTATCACGGTCCGTGAAATACAGTCTGGTGACAGGCAGAGAGACGGACAGACAGACAGACGGACCGACAGACGGACGACCATTGCGTAGGTAGCTAGGAAAAAAATAGCTAAGTTTGCCTACGCTGATCGCCTGATTTAGGTATAGGTACCCTTAGTATACCTACATGAACTTCTTTTCTCTGATTTGATTCAACCCAAACCAATGAATTAGTACTTAACCATGTCAGAAAATGTTTTATCAGTACCTACTTACATACAGTGGAAAGATTTTTAAATCTTTAGGTAGGTAGGCACTATTTATTTAAAGTAGATAAGTAATACAATAATAACATTAGTATTGTATCTGTGTGAACCAAAGGCAGATCGCAGATAATTGTTTTCACTTTCTAGCATTATTTCTCATTCCCTAAAAAAAAACATTTCATCAATCATAAAATGTAAAATCCGCGGGCAAACCCGCGCGCCGGCGCTAAATTGCTAGAAACACAATTTTGACACACAATCACGCATGGACTGGAACAATTTGGCAACACGCGTTGTTGCCAAATTGCGTCTTGAATGGCAACGTCGCATCGCCGCGTCCGTCACTCGATGGTAACCTTGGCGCTTGTTCGAACTTTCGAACAGCGCCATCTACTTAAAATCGTGTTCACCGCATGTAAACTCGTAACACAACAGCATTGAACTTTTTCTCGGTGGTTCTAAAAAATTCTGTCAGATGGCGCGATTCAGGTCACTCACACATGTAAAGATTTTTCGTTTTTTATTGGGTCTAATTCTCATAGAAAGACTGTTTTTTTTCTAAAATTTGGGCGATAGGCGATCACAATACATTATAAAGTCTCATTATACTTGCTTTTATTCTGCAGAAACTGTTTATTTACGGAGATTACAGCTCCTGAAAAATGTATGGCGAGGTCTCTTTAGGGATCGCCCTTAACTAGAAGCGGTATTAACCGCCAGTTAAAGGAATTATTTCGGAAGGTTTAATCTCGTGTGAGGTTTTTAAGGTTCCGTAGTCAAATGGCAAAAAACGGAACCCTTATAGATTCGTCATGTCTGTCCGTCCGTATGTCACAGCCACTTTTTTCCTAACTATAAGAACTATACTATTGAAACTTGGTAAGTAGATGTATTCTGTAAACCGCTTTATGATTTTCACAAAAAATAGAAAAAAAAAACAATAAATTTCGGGGGTTCCCCATAGAACTGAAACTCAATTTTATTTTTTCAAACCCATACGTGCGAGGTATCTATGGATAGGTCTTCAAAAATGATAATGATAATTGAGGTTTTTGATATCATTTTTTTCTAAACTGAATAGTTTGCGCGAGAGACACTTCCAAAGCGGTAAAATGTGTCCCCCGCCCCCTGTAACTTCTAAAGTAAGAGAATGATAAAACTAAAAAAAATATATAATGTATATTACCATGTAAACTTCCAGCGAAAATTAGTTTGAACGAAATCTAGTAAGTAGTTTTTTTTAATATGTCATAAATCGTAAACCGCAATTTACCTTTCATTCAATCAACTCAAATATAATTTTCACATAACAAATACTAAAAACAGAATAAAAGAAATATTTAAGTGGGGGCTCCCATACAACAAACGTGATTTTTTTTTGCCGTTTTTTATAGATAATGCTACTTGCAGCCTAGCCTATATACCAGCCTAGCCTATTTGCAACGAACTATTTGTTGTTGAGGTAGACTTCCAGCTTACCCGGAAGCAGCTAAATATCAGCATTTTAAAAGTGGCCACTGCGTCACATTTTTCATTACTGCTCCGGCTCCGGTCCTACTGGTCGTAACGTGATGTTATACAGAAATAAAAAAATAAAAATTCAAAATCGAACCAGTAGTTCCTGAGATTAGTGCTTTCAACCAAACAAACAAGCAAACCCTTTAGCTTCTTAATATTAGAATAAATGATATCGCTTTGGTTAGTTACTTGAGAGCGTGTTTTCGATACGCGACGAAAACTTCATGTTTTTTGAATTTTTCGAGATCAAAATTGTAATGATGTGAGGAGATTATTTCACAGAATATTACGGTTTTAGAAAGATTAAGTCTTAATTTACTCCACTAATCTGTAAAAATATAATTTTTATTGACACTTTTTTAAAAGAAGGCAATCCCCAGATAGCGATTTACGAAAATAGACGTCAGAGTTATCTTTCAGGAAGACCATTGACAACCATGTAATGTTCTAAAATATTTTACATTATACGTTTGTCCAACAGAATATGTAGTCCCAAAGCGCACAATATATCTCAATTACGAAAATATGGCTAATATACTTATTAGCCATATTTAAAAAAAAAAAATTAAAAAAATAGAAAATCGGTTAAGAGCATTTACGCGGTACGGCTTTTCATACAATCTTTCAAATCCTTATTCTTCAAAATGAATGAACCGATTTTAACGAAACTTGGTATGCATACGCTAGATGTCCAGGTCTAAATAGTTATAAGAAAATATTTTTGAAAAAGATTTCAGAGGGAGAGAGAGAGCGATTTTAGGTTTTCTATAGAAAGTGAAAAATCACTATATCCTTCCCCCTGAACTCTTTTTCAAAAATGTTTTCTTATAACTATTTAGACCTGGATATCTAGCATATGCATACCAAGTTTCGTTAAAATCGGTTCATTCATTTTGAAGAATAAGGATTTGAAAGATTGTATGAAAAGCCGTACCGCGTAAACGCTCTTAATTTTAACAATTTTTTCTTAACAGTGTTTAATTATAAACATAAATATTATCATTATTTTAAGAAAATAAAGGTATTGCTAAATATCCCGGTTTTTTTCAGTCTTTTTATGAACTCATTTATTTTACACGATTATTTTAAAAACACTATAAATCCCCGCGCGCAATCGTTTGCCGATCAGTTCGTGCCGGGCCCTCCCACCGACTCGCGAATCGAATATACGCTCTTAAAATAGCCTATCTGTACTCGACGAACCAATTATTGGATACCTTTTGGCAAAACTGGTTCTTTGACTTTCGTGCTTCTTACTATTGTCAAAGATCTTTAAATGACAGCCGCAACCATAGATATATTTATATTTCTATAGCCGCAACCAACGGCTTAACATAACCTACCTACTAAAAACTGACCGATACATACTCATAATATTAATGCTCAATATTCTATAATAACCACTGCACAGATTAAACCGTCTATTAATGGGTAGGTACTATTTTTGTGCACATCTAAGTGTTCGTAGAGCGACTATAGTTCCGGTGTTTAACTACTGTAGTACTGATAGGGTTGCCCAGAAAGCCATCCAAACATAATTATTACGTTTCTTAGTTATTAGGTATTTTAGTTGTATAAATTTTACCCAAATTCCGGCCAAACATGCGTTTTGCCGAACAAAACTTATTCAGAATCTTGACCCTGTATACATTAGGTATTTATAAAAATCTCGACGAACTGAGGGCCAATTCTATTAATTTTTAATCAACGTTCGCAATTCTCAGTCGCAATCTGGTAAAAATATATGGAAATTAAGGCTTTTTTAAAATGATAAATCATTATTGTATGTTAACCTGGGTTTACATGACAATAATGTTTCATTATTCAAGATGTCTAAAGCTTGGGCTTTTTAGGGTTCTGTACCCAAAGGGTAAAAACGGGACCCTACTACTAAAACTCCGCTGTCCGTCTGCCTGTTTGTCCGTCTGTTTGTACATCTGTCTGACACCAGGCTGTATCTCATGAACCGTGATAGCTAGACAGTTGAAATTTTCACAGATGATGTATTTCTGTTGCCGCTATAACAACAAATACTAAAAACAGAATAAAATAAATGTTTAAGTGGGGCTCCCATACAGCAAACTTTTTTAATGCCGGAACCCTTCGTGCGCGAGTCCGACTCGCACTTTGCCGATTTTTTTAACCTTTGTCATGGTATAGTTTTCACTTACAATGAAAATCTAACCAAAATGATTTAGTCTACTTAGTATTTAGTCTATCCGAACTTGATGGCAGCCCTAACTATGGTAGTGTTTCGAAACGGTCATGTATCCCTTTAGATAAAATTGTATAGGTTTCTGAACAGACTACTTACTGTTTTAAGTTAACTGTTTGTTTCATTGTTTAGGGAAAATAACAGTAAAATCTAAATTTCTAAACTAATATTATAAAAACATAATATTGTTTGTTTTTACTGTGACGTCTTAAAACCAGCATGATTGGGTGTGGGGGGAGACGGGGCTATGTATGACGCATAGCACTATTCATTTCTACAACGGAATTATGGTGGCATTGACATGTCATAATAATAATATCCTCTCGACACCTGAATAAGCGGAGACGCCATTGTTCAACTGTTGTGTCTGCTGCTATGGCCGCTGAAGGTTTAAGGAGGCAGCTCCGATTTCAAAAATTCTTTCACTGATAGACAGCTTTACCATAAGCAAAATGTGACGTGTAATAAAGTAGCGACAAATTTAATAACAAAACTAAGGAACTGGAAACCAAATTCGGGAGCCAAAATAATGCACACAGTACAATATTTGTCATAGCAGTAGAGTCACTTTATTTTTTATTCATATTATTTTGAATGTAACTGATGACGTTTAAAAGTGCCGTTTATAGGCCTAATAAAAAAAAAACATTTTGACTTTGACCTTGAATAAGAAAGAATTGAGCGGAAGATTCAGACTTTTAACCTGCCAGCAGGAGGCTTAACAAAAAAACTAAAAAATTTAAACTCCTTTATGAAAAAGTAAAGCTCACTGTGACATAGATCACGGGGTATATAAATAGTAGTGGTACATAGGTTATTAGTGTCATAAAGAAAGCCAAATCCAGATAATTAAGAGACATTAGAATCACTAAACCAATGCTCACTGTATTGAAAAATATAAAGTTTTGGACAAGATAATAATAATATTTGAATGTAAATATGCATTTATGTAAGTAAAATGATTAGTACCTAAGCAACGCCATGTTATCTAGGATAGTGATAGTGATAATTAATTCAAACTTAAAAGTAAGTTTTGGAACTTAGCTTGGCCAGATTAAATTTTATTTGTTGATAAATAATTCAGATTTTGAAACCTAATATTTTATCGACATTTGTCTGCACATGAAACAGTTTCAGTTGCGGTGAATCTACATAAAATCTAGATTTTAACCTATATTTTCTGGAATACGCCATACTTACCTACTTCTACCAATCTTGTTCCACAGCCTAATTGCGTTTTTATTAATTAATTCAACAATGAATGCAATCAACTGCATAAGCTTTCATTTTTACTATGCAAACGTTCTCTGTAATGCGATGTTGTAAAACAGGTATTATTTTATATAATATTATAGTAAGTACCTAAATAAAATGAAATGGAGACATTTTTTTGTAAGGTGAGGTTAGACTTCGCGCGAATATGCGATCATCGTGTCAATAATTGGTTGGTTGTCGGCCGACAGCAGTATAAATGAACGCGACGATCGCGTATTCGCGCGCGTTCCGTATTCCGGGATGACCCATTCAAAACCCTCCCCGTCTTTTGTCTAATGATCCAGCCCGCGTCGAATGAAACGACCCAGCCTGTTGTTCCTTGCTGTCCCGAACTGACGTCGCTAAGCCGAGGTCGTATCCCACAGGGGATGCCCTTAGCGAGCGGTCAGTAGTTTTTAGCTTGTAGCTGGTTTTGTTGCCTTGGCTGAGGCCTTAAATTCATTCGAGGCCACCACAGGTTAGTCCAGTTGTTGATATCCCATGCGTGTTAACTTGCTAGTGGTCATTCATAAAAAAAATCGTATTCCCGCGACAAACAACGAAATCTTATCTTTTTTAATTTTGTACAATAATAATGCTAAATTAAAGACTCTCGCTTTGCATCAGGCGAGATCGAAGCAAAGAAGAGTTAATCACGAAAAAAAATACTTACACACAGACTAACACAGATCTTCTTCCTTTTTGCAAACGACCCAATGTCAGCTACAGCTTAGGGAAATTATTCATTTCAAAAAGCATTTTTTAAACTAACTTCTTTTTGTATTCCTCTCAGCTAACCCTATCATTTGAGACCAATATCAAAATTAAAAGAACCGTCTCTTTGTTTAGAATGATGCCACTGTATAGCTAACCGTGTTACTTATCAAATGTACCTTGGGGTCGGCGCAACGTTTTTTTCTTCCGTTCTGTCCTATCAGCCGTCACGCTATCACTGGTGCCACTTTTAAACTACCTCTAATGTACCTACTTACTTCTTCTCACTTTACCCACACATTCTCGTTACTGCACACATCCATCTCAACATTCTCATCGACCCATTAAGTGAGTAACAAGATATTATATAATTTCATTATTATCATGCATTCATTCATCCTCTTGGCACGACTGGTGTCACATTTTCTCGCTTGTGACTACCTATCCGTAACGATTGCAAAAGTCTTCAAATGACAGCTGGGAACAACGGCTAAACATGTTTTTCAAGCCATGGAGGAGTCTCGGCATGTTAAGTCTCTAAAAGAAAAGATTAAAAAAAAGTGCTTTCTGAGGCAAGGAGCAGTCTTGGTATATTGGTTTATTGGTTACCCGTCAACGGACTGACTTTGACTTTGACCACAAACTCGTATTTAAATAACTTGGGTTACTTACCTACCATAAATTATTTCATATCTATTTTGGCTTTTCAGCTACAAAATACTAAAAACATAAATAAAAAACCGGCCAAGTACGTGGCGGGCGCTCACTCGGGCCACGCGCAGTGTAGTCAGTCCGTAGTTGAAAGTTACAATTGCCGACTTAAAATTCTGTTTTTGTTTTATTCTATGAACAGAATATATTAATTGAGTTCATGGATTAACGTCTAAAAACGCTGTAAACAACTTTATCTAACTAATTTTCAATGGAATTTGTACGAAATTTTCTTTCATTTTTTTATGACTGGCCTCTCGCAGGTCGAGCTGTGAGGTTGCTGTCTCCTTAACCGGACTTGCCTGTGGCGGCCTTAATATAATATTAAAGCCTTCAGCCAGGGCTTATTATAAACTAAGCGACTACACGCTAAGGGCACCTGTGGGTTACGGACCTCGGCTTAGAGCGTCGCTGGGGAGGACAGCTAGGGAGGGGCTGGATCGATCAGGGATTTTTATTTTGGGACGAGTTTAAAAACTACAGCCGCAGCGGCGCGGCGCGGGCTGGCTCGAGCAACGGTCGGCGTGGACATTGACGGGTCTCGGCAGCGAGGGCGGAAGGAGCCGTCGTGGTTTGAGCAGTGTACTTGTTTCTTAACGGCTCTCTTGGAGGAGGGTGGTGGAGTCATCGGGAATAAAATTTTCCTTCTCCAAGTACATTTTATAGGTTGGTCGAGGCTAACCACGACCAACGCCCAACGTGAGAGCCCATCCCATCTCCCAGTTGACTCTTACAAAAATTAGCACTTCAAAGCTTAATATTTCACAAACGGATTCTTGGATGAACAAATGGTTTACGCGCACACCTTCAATAAGTATGTTTAAACGACCTATCTAACGATACCCCACACCATGGTATAGACGATAAACGAGTAGGGGAGGGAGGTACCCGGGGCACCCGAAAAAAAATTGCATTTTGTTTAACCACTTTTTTATAAGTACCAAATTCCCACTTTCTAGTGCTAAGCGTCTCTGAGGTAAACCGCGGACAGACAAACAGACAGATATGGCGAAACTCTAAGGGATCCTTGTTGACTACGGAACCATAAAAATGGGAATGGAAGAATTTTTAATTCAGTTCCTTTTAACTTAACATTATCTGTATATTTTTAATCCGCTTATTTAAAGTATTTAATTTTTACCACCATTTTTTATTAATTCAACACGCAAATATAGTTAACACTGAAAGCTGTTCGAAATGAACAAACGCTTTATTATTTATTATATCATAATCCTACCATTTGCCGATATATACACGGAACGGGCATGAATAAATACTAACTGTTTCAGTAAATTAATCTCTGCATCGTGATTATTTTCTGATAAAATCACAACATTCTGCTTCGTTTATTATAGAACCAAAACCATCAGCAATTACATAAATTAAAGTTTCAGATGAACATCAACACACGTCCAGTCTTTAACGTCTTTAAGTCAAGTCTTTTGAATGGGTCTTCGCTTTCCATCAGGTGAGATTGTGGTTAAACGTAAGGCTATCAATTGTAAAAAAAACATACCTAATCAATAAATATTACATTATTGTGGCGGTTTTGGTGAGTGAACACAGCCGAATCAACATCACCATAATTAATAGTACCACCAATGTAATTAATAGAATATATCAAGGTGAAATTAATTTATAAACACAGGCCAATTATAAATTGTTTCATCAAAAACAAATATTAAGTTTTCAGTGGTGTCCAAATAAATTTCTTTGTTGCTAAACGTGATTAAGAATTAAATTAAATACCTATACGTGATTTTTTATCATGATCCTAACTTTCAGTCATTTGATACTTATCTAAGACATGAGTTAGGCAAAAACGAACTTTAAAAAAATTATAAATATCATGGAAAATACTAGACTTTTAACAGCTTCACCCACATCACTTTATTTTTTCATGGCTACAGAAGTGTAAAGTTTCACCAAGCATTAATTTCACCTTCACGGGTCGATAGACAATCGGTTTTAGGCCGCTCTCTATTCCTCGCAGCCTTCATGGAGAAGCAATGGGGATGCCATTTCAGCCGTCCATTTAACTTCGTCGGGCAGTCCATGTACACCTTCCTTTTTCTCACAGACACCGGCTACCACTTCAAATGGCTAATTCTAAAGCTAACTCGATTCGCTTCGGGATGCTGTTAGTAAGAAAATTCCAGCGTAGCTAGCAGGCTTGAAGTTAAACACTAAGGTTAACCGCTCCAGCCCTGACATGTGAAAATTCCCAAATAAAAAATAAATCTTATGTAATTGGTAAATAAACATTAAATTCGCGATTAATTCGGCGCACACCGGTGTGTTGCCGGTGCTTGAGCGGTCCTTTAAAACGTTTGTTACAAAACTTTGCGGTGTTGATCATCAATTGCTTTACGAAGGTTCTATTCAGTGGATCGCTTTTGTCAACCGGAAATGGAAAGTAAGAAACCTTTAATTTTAAGCACAAACATGTTTGAAAACTGGTGCACAGTGGGTGGTCTTATCGCAGGGCAATTTCTAACAGACAGCCTTTGGATGGACTGAATGAAAGGAGATAGATATTTTAAATATATTCTTAATAATGGTCTTGATTATACCTCAATGGCTTCTTCATGGAGCACTGAAACCGAAACCATAGACAGAATTAATTAAAATTCAAGACCAAGACGTCTTACCTTGCAGGTTTTCTTTCTTCATTAATTAATTTTCATATTATTTTATTAAAACCTTTTCTGAGCAACTGATAGTCGGCCTTTGATATTTTTGCCTTGAAAAAGAAAAGATGATTTTCTAGTTTATGATATTGAAGGTTTTCTCTGTTCACTACATTAAAGTATAGAAAGCGAAGATGGTTTGTTTTTTTTTTTAAGACTGCAGATACCTTGTGATAGCTTTTTTCTGCTTGACTGCGTAACGACGGAGATACTTATGTAAATATTAATCAACTGTAGTGGGCAAGTGCCACCCACTGATGTATAACTAACTCAGTGTTATTATTTCTTTCTTTTAATGTCATTGTGCATTTTAATTAAAAGGTTTACTTCCTCTTCTTGATAAAAAGTGAGTTATTTTTCTCCTATCTAGAATGTTCTAATCACAGGAAACCTCAAATGTTGACGTGTTGGTTTATTTAATTTAATAATTTACAATTTCAAACACATTTAGGATATCGCTTTTATCGAACCGAACTTATTTACTTGCTATATTAAGAAAAAAAATTGCATGGAATAAAAATCCGAATGGGACTTAAACTTTGGCGATATAGGTATAATGGGTGTATCCTTCTTTGTACCTGTACTTACTACGGGAACGTCGCTGCCTGACCCTACGAATAATACACACGTGATTATATATAATCTAGTTCTAGAGTGTCCCAAAACTAATAATTCCCTAATTATTAGTTTTGGGACACTCTAGAACCATGATAAAATTCAGAGTCAACAAGAAAAATATGAAATTAGAGACGCGTTCGATAAATGTAGGTAGATACTAATGAAAATGTCTTCAGCTGTGGATGCTTCTTGGCACGGCGTCTAATTTCTCAGCAGAAGGAAAGCGACTGTGACCGCCGCCGCTCGATATTATACGCGACTCACGTAAACAACTAGATTAGTTTGTAGCTACATGCATTTTTATAGGAAGAGAACGTGAGGAATTTTATGATAATGAAACATTTTTTTTTTTGGAAACCCTATCCTGTGTCCTGGCGTGAAGAATGTCTTTCAGCGATACTAGTGCCAATTCTACTACTTTTCAAGCAACATTCGCATGTCAATCGCAACCTGTCAATTTAACGTATGAAAAGCGATTGACATGCGAATGTGAACGTTGTTTAAAAAATAATAGAATAGGAAATACTATTCTTAATATTCCAAAATCTTTAGGATTGACAGCTGACATTTCGGTAGCACATTTTTACGGTTCCGCACCCAAAGGGTAAAAACGGGACCCTATTACCAAGAGACTCAGCTGTCCGTCTGTCTGTCACCAGGCTGTATCAGCTCATGAACATAGCTAGACAGTTGAAAGTTTCACACATGATGTATTTCTGTTGCCGCCATAACAACAATTTATACTAAAAACAGAATAAAATGAATATTATAAATATTTGCCGTTTTATAGGGAATGAACCCTTCGTGCGCGAGTCCGACTCGCACTTGTTTACAATCGATATCGTCGCCTTGGTTTGGAACAGAAGAGCAAGTGCTTCAATAAAACTTATCCACAATGTGTCATCAAAATCCTTCATGGCAGTAAAATTACGGAAAGTATTGATGATTGTTGATTCATCGTCACCTTCTTCCCCGCCCAGCATGCACATTGCACAACCACCTGCACCTTCCACGATATAATGCAGCCGGTCGATTCTGTCGACATCTCACGGTGTTCACCTAGGCGGAGTGAACGACAATAGAGCTGTCATTCCATCTTACTTGTATGGTTTGACAACTCACCCGTTGTGCGCCCCGCCCAAGTGTTCACTTCGACATGTTTACAGAATCGCACTGCAGAACTGTCTAGGTGGTCGTCATACTGGTCGGACAAAATTTCGACACGAAAGAAGAAGTATTGGACCCTATAATAGACACACTGTGTCTTAAGATACAGGATGCCCTAGTTTAAGAGACAGCGTTTTATCTATTGTGTACAGATTTCTGCAGCATCCAAATGTTTTATGTAAATGTTCTCTTCGATTGTTCTCAAAAATTCTAAACTTAAACTATAATTATCTGTATTTTTGGGAAATGAAGATATTTATTATTACGCTCCGGCTTTGCAGGGTTGCAAATTACATTTACAAAACTTTTTTGTTTATCCCTCTTTCTATTAGTGAAAACCGTATCAAATCCATTGCATGGTTTAGAAGTAAGTTGAGAAACAAACAGGCAGACAGAGGCAGACAGGGACACGGGGGTATTTTAAGACCTTGGGAGGAACAGATTATGTAAGCAATAAATTGCCCACTTATCTACCATGAAAGATAAGAAAATTTTAAATGAATTGAATAAGATTATAATGAGGTTCCCCATTTGTATAAGGAGATAATAAGTAGAAGGCCATAGCCATTAGTTCCACCATGGGTGGTTCTTGCAATTCAAACAAAATCGTCAACCTTTATCAGAACTGAGACATCAAGAAAATTATACCTACTGTATGTACATAATTATGTTAGCTCAGTGTAAACTTTGAACTATACTTAGCAAGGGGTAGATTCCGACTGTGTTAGTACGTAAGTAGGTACCCTTAAGAGCGTGTACGCCGTATGTCATTTCATACAAACTTTCAAGTCGTTATTCTTCAAAATTAATGAACTGATTTTAACGAAACTTGGTATGCATACGCTAGATATCCAGGTCTAAATAGTTATCAGAAAACACTTTTGAAATAGATTTCAGAGGGATAGAGAGAGCGATTTTAAGTTTTCTATAGAAAGTGAAAAATCACTATATCCTTCCCCCTGAACTCTTTTTCGAAAATGTTTTCTGATAACTATTTAGACCTAGATATCTAGCGTACGCATACCAAGTTTTATTAAAATCGGTTCATTAATTTCGAAAAATAAGGATTTGAAAGTTTGTATGAAAAGCCGTACCGCGTAAACGCTCTTAAGTATCTAAGTAGTTTCTTGGCAAGAAGGTTTTCACCTTGATGTATTTTACAGTTAGGGCACATCAAATTCCTTTCTTAGTAATTTATTTCAACAAACACCGTTCTTAGACACAATTATAACTAACACCACGTTTCCACTTGCATGCAAGTTACATTTCATAGTGGAGCACGATGAAACGCTTGGTCAAATATACGTCGGTAGCCCGTAATGTAATGCAACTGGCATGCTGCTGGTTGAAACGTGGGCAAACAAAACATATCGACATGTTTAACAACGGGTCTCAAGCTGCATATAACTTGTTGACCTTTACACAAAGTGAGTTATTTTCACAATTGGACGGCCTGTTATAAATCAGTGCATCAAGAATGAGACTAAGGGGTTTCTTAATTGAGTTCTTTGAGTTTAAATGTGAACACTTTACCGCCAAAGTTAGTAAGTTTACAGACTGTAGTAGACTTTATTCAGAAATCGGTGGTAAAGTCTATCTCTGTTGTTGATTATTACAGAATTCAGGAAACTACTAAGCCATACCATAACCATGCTTGCTTATCTCATGCGGAACATTTCCAGGTCTCTAGTGAAACGAACCGGTGCTGTCTTATGTACCTACCAACGCCGATGACACGTCTCCGGAGAATCCGCGAGAATCTGTTGGTTTGTTTGTACTTAGAGGGGTACCATAAGTACGTGGTTTGCGCCATCCTCGGATCGATCCGACCTAAATCTACTCTGGCCAAACTGAGACGTGGTTTGCGCGATCGTCGGAGAGTCTAACGTCAAATATCAGAAGGTTAGTTCCCATCAATTTGACAAAAACGTAGGTATTTTGCATTTCGCATAACAATATGTGAACGATCCTTATAAATACGAGAATTTCCCCACTACTTTTTGGTGGCAAAAAGTGATTGCCATGCGCGAAAATGTCACATGGTAATTTCCTCAAATTTTGACTTTACGACAATCGGTATCGCTGATCATCATCATCATATCAGCCGAAAGACGTCCACTACTGAACAAAGGCCTTCCTCCCCCAAGAGTCGCCACAACAACCGGTCCTGTGCATCTCGCATCCATCGGCTACCCGCGACCCTCGCTGATAAAATGTTAGAATGTAATTGTATAACGCCGACAACGACGCAAAGGTCCGAGCGATTCGTATTGAAACGGCGTCAAAACTAAAAATTCTTATTTACCAATCCAGTTTTCCAGTTTTTCCGCGAAAAGTAATTAAAAACGGGTAGTATTTAAACGAGTGACTGTAAATTAAAGTTTTAAGTGACAAAAATAATTAATTTACGTTATAGTATTACTAAGTGAGCGACTGACAGCGAGTGACGAGAAATCAACAGAACAGCAACTTACAAACATTAATAAATGAGAAGCTTTATAATATTTGAGCGACCTAATATTTGTTTGAGTGTCAACGTTACGTCCTGCATTTTTTTAAATATTTGGCAAATGATATTTCTGGGTGGAAAAAAAAATAACCACGAAAGGGATGGCGGGGTCTGTTCGCTCGCTCACTTGACCCCGCCATCTCCTTCTAACCTAACCTGTCCAAGTCGGGGGCCCCAAATCCCGAGCTCGCACTACTCGCTCTTGCGCACCAAATAACATATTTGGTGCGCAAGAGCGAGTGATGCGAGCAAAATGTTAAAACCTCAATTGGAAAAATCGTCTCTATCTTAATATTGAAGTTGCCCTTTCTGTATTTCTAGTCGTTCACTTAGTAATTTAGTCACACGGGTAGAATTTTAATATCTGAAATGGATTAATCACAACCCACTTTTTGTAAGCTCGTTCTGGATTTTATTATTAATCAATATTCGTCGTTAGTTTAGTTGATTTTTCGCTTACTCAAATTCATACCTCTCAAGTTATTAAAACAGTATCTCATCATCAGTCGCTACGTTATTATTTTATTCGATCGTTTTATAATTTCCCATTAAAAACTTACCCCGGGTCACTGGAAAAAGAATTTTGTCCTGTCACCAATTAAATGCAAGTCAAGTGATGCGATTGGCTGCTGATAACTCATTCAAGCAATCATAGCTACATAGATAATGCGCGTTTGACTATTTGTCACTATAATATAATAATTCTCGTTCGGAAAACTTGGCCTTAGTGTAAAGAAGTTTGGTTTAAGATTTTGCCTTTTTTACGTTTTCAACTTTATAATTGTTTAATTTTCTGAAAAACAATCCTTTTTAACCGAGTTCCAAAAAAGGAGGAGGTTCTCAATTCGATTGTTTTTTTTTGTTAGTGTCTTCAACGATATTTTCGCCAGTTGTCAACCGATTTTGATGATTCTTTTTTTGTTTGGAAGAGTATCTTCCCGGACTGGTCCCATTTCAATTTGGTGAAGACCTAATGAAAAACTTCGGAGATAGGTAACGGAACTCTTGAATAAATGATAGCAAACCTGTCCGGGATTGCTGAAATCGCATGTCTGTTTATTGTTTACACCAGTTCTGTTCATAACATAACATCACGCTGGTACGCTTTGAGGTACGCAGATGTGTATAAGTCAACCACGGTTTAGGGGTTATCTATGCGGGCATAACTTTATTGTTTATGAACCGATTTTGACGATTCTTTTTGCGTTGTGTTTAGTTGAAGCTAACCACTAAAAAGTGAGGAATAAATAAAACTTTTTTACAAAAAATACAACCGACTTCGAAAAGAAACACCACAAAGTATAAAATAACTAATCTAATTTCGGAATTCGGTGTTTTTGGTTGTATTTTCGTTTTTAGACACCGACTTCTGAAATTATAGTTATTTTATACTTTGTAGTGTTTTTTTTCGTCGGTTGCATTTTTGTAAAAAAGTGTTTTATTATTTCTATTCTTTTAATCGACGGTAAATAATACAACACAAATATTTGAAAGTACACGTACTTAAATGAGTTTGAACTGTTGGTTTAGACAGAGGTTGGCTTACACTCACGCAAGGGGAACCTAATAATCACGTGATAAACAAAAATACAAAATATTTACAAAGTTGTTTGACAGTAACTGAATGAAAGATGTCAACAAATATTTATTGATCACGAGGAAATAGCCACTATGTTGCCTTTTTCATTCACTTTAAATCTAAGATTTATTCATCACGAAAGGCAATAAGAAGGCTTTCTTAGCAGACCATAAACCACAGACAAGACGCCTCGCAACGGAATTTCGAAAGTCAGTGTCACTCATAAAAATTTTCATAGCCGAATCGTGTGCAAAGTTTCACCATTTTATTTGAGAGGAGCATGAGGGACGTGCCAGGTGTCGTAAGAAAACTGATGACGAAAATTTTAATGATGACTAATCGAGAGAGAATACCTAAGTTTAGGAGGAAAATGTACTGCGTCAACCACTTCATAAATTGGCATAATTAAGCATAGCAGAATTTATTATTATTTTTAACTAGCTGACCCGACAGACGTCACTCTGTCAAAGCAAATAGGCTATGGCAGTGACAGCTAGGAACAATTTGTATAGGATAAAGTAAACTGAGGTTTTTACGTTTTTATGTGCCATTTTCCTAACTTTTCTCTTCATAAGACCTTCCTCGGACTTCAACAAATACATCAAAAACTAAAATTGCAGAATTGGTCTAGCCCTCGCGTTTTTCGCTTAGTAACACATTTATCCATTCATTTTTATTTATATAGATTTATTAATTGAAGACAACTTTGATCCACAAAGTAGGAGTTAGTAGCACGTAGTACTTAATGTTGCGTAGTTCTACTCCTGTTATTCGTAATTTATTTTATTTAGGTATGTATTGGGTTCTTTTTAGTTTTTATTTTATTTTATTTATATATTGGGTCTTTAAAAAAGGTGCCGTTTTATTCAACGGGCAACTTTAAACTATGATAACTTAAACTGAAGTTATCACAGTTAAAAGTGGTTAAAAGTCACCCATTGAAAAAACGCCAATTTCATATTTAAAAGACCTAACATAACAAGGAGTAGGTATTCTATTTATTGCATTAGTTGTTCTCATAGTTTTGCTATAGAATGGCTTTTGTATACCTAAGTTTCATACACAAGTCGGATATAGCCATTGAAATCGTTATTTACCTTGAACGTTTACTTAGGTACTTGTATATAAAGGTTTCATTCATTCTAATCACTGTCGAGTGGAGTGGTAGCAATCGTTATCTTGTTTCATAAGTGTTTAAGAGCAATTAGTGTCTATTATTTTATATTTAGTTTTGTATTCATTTCCTTTTTTAATTACTTTATATTTAAGACAGTTATGTTAGTCGTTTTAAAAGTATTTATCGTGATTCTCATTAGTTTTTATAAACTTTTAATTAATGGGTTGGTAAAAAAACCCTTACTGATATTGCTTATTAAGTCACCATTTTCATTCATTCGTCCAATATTCGCGTTAATACAAAATAGTGTGTGCACCACACCTTATTTTGAAAATGTCAATGCAGCCTTGTCGAAAAATTTTCAGTCGATATCGTAATTAATATCGGGCAGGTGAGCTCGTGATGGTTTCAACTATCAATAACTCCAGTAATAGAAACTGCGAATTCTGATCAAGGGAGAGTTCTGTCTGTTTGCTTCGTTATTGGATCGGTCGCTTCACAATGGCGTTTCGGTGCACGTGGATGCAATGTACCTGTATCCTTGTACATATGTATATATATAACGCTTATATTCCCCCTAAGGAGTAGGCCACCCACATATAGATGTGTATGAAAATAAAGCCTCCAAAGTATGCAATCCGAACCGAATTATCTGGATATCGTTAAAATTTAGTATCCGGATATCATGTATACTACTAGCTCAAGTACTTTGGAGTGGTCCTTGATAGAAAATTGCTCTAGAAAAGTCATGTCGGCAACAAACTCAATAAAATACAATCGTAGGTACTTTATCAATGCATAAAATGTTAGACAAAACATAGGACTCTCACTCTCCCCAAAGAATACGTTGCGTTGTGGCCACACAGACGCGATAAGGCTATAAGGCTGGCTTATGTATGTCGTTTTAATTTGGTGAACGAGGATGGCACACTCAACCTCCAGGGATCGAAGGTTTCGAAGACTAGCCTGCTCCGATTTCATTGGCTGCTTGAGACTGCAAATAACTCCTCTTCGTTTACATTCAACAGAAGGTAGAACTAGCTGCCATCAGGCTAATGCACCCAGGCATATAATATATGTCAAGAACCATACTAGCACCTACGCTGGCTATACCGAATGTAGTTCCTGATCAACTTAAACGGACTGAATGAGTCGCTATAAAGTTATAGCGACTCATTCAGTCCGTTTAACTACTAATATGTTCGAACGTCTTAATTTCTTACGTTTTAATTTCCAACAATAAATTCATTTAATTCATATCCTTCATATTATCTTTACTAATATTATAAAGCGAAAGAGTTTGTTTGTTTGAACGCGCTGATATCTGGAATTACCAGTCGGACTTGGCCATTTTTATATTTTGTGTATGATAGTCACATTCATGAGGAAGGTTATAGGCTATCTAGCATTACGCTAAAGCTCTTGGTTAGCCTTAAATATTTATATTTATAAAGTAAGTCGGAAGAAAAAGCACTATCAAACTGCTTTATCCGCGTACGCTGGGGTAATGGTTCATTATACGTGAGTACTGTGTACTACAAAGATAGGTATTGGTTTTTAGTAGATCTAAAAAAAAGTCCGCGATTACCATATATCTATTTCTTATAATTAGATAAGCCAAATTAAAGCATTTTAGGTAAAATAATTTATTGAAAAATTAAAGGTGGTTTTTGAGCATTATTATTAGGTAGGCATATTAATCCATACGAGCAAAAGTTACTTCAATAACAAGATAATTTTATGAAGATAAACTTTCAGCATGCTATTTGGACTCACCGTTTAGGAGATAATGTCAAATTAAAATAATTCAACATTACTATTAAATCGAACGAGCGGTGCGTGAGACGCGGCTGCGATCGATTCCTACGAGAACGTGAATTCCTACGGGAACGTGAATAGCTACGGGGACATGATTAGCTATGGGAACGGGAATTCCTACGGGAACGGGAAAAAACGGGATATACGCGTACGAATTGTGACTTATTTTAATTTATTCGTATTATCGATATTGAAAATAAAATAACAATTATTGATTGATTGATAATATTCGTATAATTTACTTTTTTCGATAATTTTTGAAATATCTGGATTATCCGGATAGTGCTTTGTAGTATCCGGATTATCCGGATAGTAAAATGGGCTGCATAATTTTATTGCATGCCATACCCCCAAGTAACGGGCAAACAATGCACGAAGCCAAACTCTGGAGGAATTGCTGAGAAATCAGTCCATGTGTACATTCTGCATCAGGTCCGATTAAGTTGGTACACTGGTTTTAAGTGGGCTCCGTTATAATAGGTAGGTATTCCAGTTACAACTAGCAGGGACACAGATTCGATTAAGGCTCTTTATTCATGGAAGTTCTGGTTCGTTCATACCTACAGAGTGGAAAAGCTTAAGTTTGAAGTTGGAATTTCATGATGTGGCCAAGCATTTCATGATATGGCCAAACGTGGATTGATATCATCATCAAACGTTGACGCGTAACCGATATTGTCAGCTTTCGCTGGCCATTTCATGAAATACAACCATTTCACGATTATAAGGCCAACTCTATGATATGGCCACGACATATGGATGATATTGAGTGGGTTCTAAGAACGTACACTGAAATCTCAGAAGTAGAAAATGTCAGTCAGGTACTTCATATTATATGATAACTACGATTTCCGTAAGAAACCTTATAGTCTGCAAGACGAATACATAGTTCGTAAATATTTTTATTCAAATCAAAAAATCGACTATGAAATTACTTCGATACAATTTTTTATTGAAAATCTTCTGTAACACGTGTCTTGTACAATAGCAAAAAAAAACTTACGGAAGCATACAAACCCGGAGCGAAAATTGATTGGACGGGTTTTCCGCCCGTGTTCTTGAATATTGCGGGCCATATACGTTCAAGTAATTTGATCAAAAAGGCTAGTTCAAACTGTTTGATCAAATAAAATTACTAAATTTCATAATTATAGGTAACGTTCAAGGAACGCTGGAAAAATATGGAGGAGACCTTTCACAGCAGCAAAGAAGGTAAATTTTAATTAAGTACTTATAGAAATTTCACACTCTGCAGACATAATGGGTATTATCGATTTTTCATGATCCCATAGTCAGCTGTAGTTTAGTTTTTCATTACATTTATTTATCGATCCCATCACTTTAGCGCAGTCTTGCTAGCTTATTTTTTGGCCCTGCATTCTTTTGTAACTAAAACTGAGGGACCTCAGTCCCAGGCGCGCCGGTTTTTAACCTGCAGAAGATCTCAAACATGAATTTTAAGCCCTGAAAATTAGTTTTTCCGCCGTTTTTATTTAATTATTACTAAGCCTTTGCTGTCCGTCTGTCTGTTAGCCGTTGAAATTTTCAGAGTCTGTATTTCTGTTTTCGCTCTATCCACAAATAAAAAAGGTTCGACTGATTTTTTATCCCAAAAATGTGCTTTTCGCTTCCGGTGTTTCGCAGTAGGTGCGCCGTTCGGAAAAGCTAGTTTTGTCGCGAATCACAAGATTTATAGAACACTATTTCCGTACTTATGAAAACGATTTTCCATAATATTACAAAAATATGTTCCTTACTCATCAAAGCTAAAGAAAGTTGCCAAAACCCTAAATTTTATCGAAACATCTTGGAGCAATTTGGATATAAATAAATATTTCACTAAATGATTTATAAAGTACTGCTGGCAAGCCGCGTAATATGTCAATTAATTAATATACTACCGTATGATCTTTGCGTTGGAGTCGATATTGTAGGTATGTATTACATAGTATAATACGTATGTATGTCGGATTCAACGACTGCTAAAGTGCTGAACATCAGCTGGTTGAATGTCCACTACATCGTAGGGCATACATCATAGCGTTGTCAAATGAACGGGTGATCGCCATTTGTTTTTAACGAAAGAGACACAAGTCATGCTATGAACGAATTAATAAATGGTTTATTGTGCTTCTATCTGTTCTATAGACACTATCAAGCAACACTTTAACTTTTGAGTTTTTGAACATCTGTTGTAATTGCAGACTTGGTCAAGACAAGTTGCGATTTAAAAAAAGTCACATTTCAACCAAAAATTAAAATGCCCAATCAAACACTCCATGCATGCATATGTCACAGCCAATTAGCTTAATCAGCTGTTTAATTGGTTGCCTAGCCTTTTCATTGAAATGTGCCGATTTTTCAGCGACCTAAGTGACATCTTTTGTTCAATTTCGTTTTCTGCAGTTCAATGAAACGGTTAGGCTTTTAATGAAACGGCTGATTAAGCTAGTTAGCTGCGATACATACATCAGCAAAGATTGTATATATTTAATTTCAGCATGACCAGCTAGTAATATTAATACAAAAGAAAAACTTTAACAAAATACAAACTTGGTCTGCCATACTCGTAGGTACACCATCATGTTATGTTGAAGTTGTTATCAAACGTCTATGTTGTGTGTATGTTGAAACTCTTGTGTGTAGATAAGTAAATAAACTAACAATTACAATATTACTATAGCAATGTATAACGATGCCAAAACCCACATGGATATCTAAAAATGTAAAACATGGCCCAGACGCACAGACACCAACATATTATGTAAATGTATATACCTATGTATAATTATATTACAAATGACACGTTGACTCACAACGCATGATTGAAGCACATTACGTTTGATGCACAAGTAATTAATAAACTTGGACACTAAAACACGCGAAGAGCGAGCTATCGTAAACAGAGCTCGCATTAAATTCCCCACCGCTAAACATGTCTGTCTCAACAAGAATTATAGGTAATGGTCGTGCGGAAATATTTCCATAATCACCAGGTTTTGGCAAACAGATTAGTGATCGTACAATGTTGTCACCGCAGAGGAAGGGCTTTGCTTGATGTCATATTTTCTAAACTCCTTAGTGCAGTGCATCGGACAGTGGACGGGGACTATTCTTTTAGCGATCCGCTCGGCACGGCTTCAATTTATGGAATAGTAGAAACATTTGATAGTAAGAGTGTAAGTGTTGATTACGTTAAAGCTGATGTAGAGTGCATCGCGTACGCAAGCGATGCCAAGATTTAAATATAGCGTCTTTCGCCAGCCAGTACACTGTTTCAAAGCCGACAGCCAAGTCACATGGAAAAAAATGTTGTACGTATAAAATTTAGAAATAATACTTATTTTGTACTTTGGTAGAAACGTGCTCACAAGTTTTTGTTGTGTAACATCTCTGTAGGGTTGTTTTGCCACTTTGTAGCGCACGTTGTTTGGGAAAAACGTTTCTCAGACGATGGTCTCCAAAAAAGTAAACATTTCAACATTCTAAGTTACCCAACGCAAGTATTTTAAGGTACGGATTTATAACAAGCGTTTGGTTGGCTTCACTTGTTATTGTATTAGGAAATTTTCGCAAGTTACCCACAGTCTAATTCTGGACAACTTCTTTTTTGGTCCTACAAGTGGGGTGTTAGTTTACTCGTTCAAAAACTTTTATCAAATTGGCATGAATGTCTTTGGGAAAATTTGATCAAAAATGAGTTGTAGCATGTAATATGAAATTTCGTATTTCTATTTAATCAAACTTTTAGTGGTTTGAACCAGCCTGTTTGATCAAATTACTTGAACGTGTATGGCCCGCATGAGCCCAGTTTCAAGTGCGAACATCGACGACATCTGCACATGAAAACAAAGCTGAACAAGGGATTGCTAATGAGTGCCACAATAGGAGGTCACACTATGATATTCCTATGACCATCATGCTTGGAATACGGAATTCTCATTGCAGCATAGTCTATGTAGCTATTCAAAGTTGATGTATGCTTCCGCTCTGCCACATAGAACTTATTATGATGGTGAACATGCTTTGTGAAGTTTATGGAAGGACTGGGATTCTGCCAGTATTATGTACTTATATCAAGAAGGTGTCGCAGCCATATCGTATAACACGCCATATTACAATAAGGCGCGCCGGATTGAAAAAGGTCGCTGTAATGTAATGCGGCTACCTAAAGTTCAGCCGGATTGCGGTGGCGATACAAAGCGGCGTTCAACGTTTAGGTTTATTGTCAGCAAGAAGCGATGTAAGGCTAGAATAGGATAACCCTGTGACGAAAATACACATGAAATATTTAATTTTCAGAATTCAAAATCATCGACGACAATCAATTTCAACATTCGAACTCGACGCCGCGACGGAGTCCCGATGCGAAAATGAGATAATTTCAATACTGACGAAGATATAAAGAATTCGAATGTTCGTTGTGCGAAATACAATGATCTAAGAGTCAATTAAGTATTATAATAAAACAACAATAAAAAATTAAACAAAACGGTGACGAAGTAAATTAAATGTATGAATGTATCAATAAACTTTAGTACTTACCGTAATGTAAATTAAATGAATAATATTGTTGATAAGAAAAACCGACACGACCGATAGTTGTAAATTTCAGGGGTTCCCCTTTTATTCCAAGGTCCAGGATAGATAGGCATATTTTGTATATAGGTTAAAAATAACACTTTTACCCATTTGTCTAGCTTTTTAGGTCAGCTTAATAAAGATGAGGTTGTTGATACCAAGCTGACAACCCTGAGAAGAAACACCGAAACAAACTCAGATATCAAAGTTTCTGTTACCGTCCGTACAAACAAACAAATTAAATGTCGTGTTCACTGCTTAGGAGGAAGTGCTGCTGGTGTAGGTCGCGATGTACATTTTTTCCATTTTTCTCTTCTTATGGTAGGCGCCACATAACGGAACGAACCCTTATAAGATCACTCTCTTGTTATCTCAGGAACGGGTAGACCTAGCCAGTTGAAATTTATACCAAATACTGAGGTCTATAGTCCCTCATTATCAGCCTAGCCTTTTCCCAACTATATTGGGGTCGGCTCCCAGTCAAACCGGATTCAGCTGAATACCAGTATTTTACGTGGAGCGGCTGCCTACCAGACCTCCACAACCCATTAACTGGGTGACACGGTACTTCTTGGCAAGACTGGTGTCAGATTTTCTGGCTTCTGACAATCCGTAACGACTGCCAAAGGTCTACAAATGATGAATGATGATGATGAATAGCCGGGACCAACAGCTTAACGTGCTTTCCGAGGCACGGAGGAGTCTCGGTATGTCAATATGGTCACCCATCCACAGACCAACCTCGGCAAGCGTTGCTTAACCTTGAAGATTGGTCCGTGCGGCTGTTATTATTTAGCCGCGAAGTCCTCCTGAGGTCTATATAGTCCCTATTAGGTGTACAAAAATCAAGGTCCTGAGTCTACACACTAAATAGATATGGGCAAATTAGATTTTCGCGAAAACTAGTACCTACCAAAATTTACCTTATTTTTCAATTTTTTTATTTTTCGGAATATTACCTTTACTTGTGCTGTGTGTAATTTTGGTTGAAAGCAAGGGCTTTTAACCAAAATTGAAAATTCTAGGTCAACCGGAAGTACCATTATAGATTTTGTATCGAAAACCTATATGGGAGTTCCCGTTGACTTAGAATCACGAAATTTAGCAAAAAGCAAGTTCTTACAGCACAAATATAAAAAAAATCCAAAAAATAAAACAAATTGAAAATCAAAGGGTGTCTCCCCATACATACATAACTTATTTATAGATAATGGTACGGAACCCACCGTGCGCTTGGACTAGTTGGATTCGCACTTGGCCGGTATGTTGGTCATTGACTGTTATTACTCATTATTTGGCGCCGTCTGGTATTCGATTATTAAATACATAGCTTCTGCCATCGACTTCCCGGTGTTAAAAAGTCGAAAATTATCCTAAGGAAACATACTCCCCGAATATAAAAGTATCCTATATACTAATTTATAGGATACGGCTGAACGGATTTGAATAAAACTAAGACGTGAAGTGAAAACAAACACACAGACATACAGAGTTACTTTTCATCAATATTACTATGATATGGATGTAGGTATAATTATGTCAAACACCACTTTATTTCCTGGGAGACCGGTTTTGCCGACTAAGATTCCAGATCTTATTTATTTTCTCAATAACAAAATGTGTGGGATAGAGTAGTATTAGTGTACGTACTTTTAACATACGCATACCTGCTAGTTTGGGCCGAACGGCTGATTTCCAGGTAATGCTCGTTATGGTGCTAAGCCATTTAAAATCACTTTTTTCTTGTTTGGAGGTTGATTTTTATGTATCTTTTACAGAAAATTGTTAATTAGTCTAAAAGCTGGTCACCACTTCGAGTGAGATCCTAATCACAAGGCTGCAATTTGGGCATAGTTTATTTACTAGGTGCAAATAACGAAAACTAAAGTCTGCCAGGATTTGGGAGGATGCAAAACCCGCATTAACTGCTCTTGGAGAAGATTTCATTTAAATGGACGGCTATGCTCGCGCTCGCTGCTCTGGCGACGTGGAAGCGTAAATGCAAGAAGTTGGGATCCGTCGTTTAGATTGGTCATCTCGAAATCCTGACCTCAATCCAATTGAGCATGTCTGGGATGTCCTAAAGTGACGGGTAAGATCAGTGCAACGTGCCCCACAATACATTAGTGAAAACGTATTCCACAAAACGTTATAAAATTGTCGTGGAAAGTATGCCCAGGAGGCAGGAGGATGCAAGCTGTGATTTTGGTAAAAGGAAGTACCACTTGATCGTTATTAGGATTTTTTATTTTAAACTTTTTTAATTTAAAGAACTAAAACAATCTTCTTGTCTTCATTGCTGACCACTTCTTATTGTTTGGACGAATACATCGATTTTATTGAATTCATCAAAAATTTATGAGAAAAAATTCTAGAATTCACTTCACGCAGACTTTATTCATTTACAAGATTATAGCCATACAAACAGTCTACGTAAAACAATTAAATCTAATTGAATTGACTGATAACGGCTTGGGAATATTAATTTCCTTAGGTGCCCGTTTTTTTTTGGTTAGCAAAGGAATGTTTTTCACAAAATCCCCAAAAGAAAATTTTAGGGGTCCCAAAGTCTGTATGAAAGATTATTAATATTGATGGTATATTATCTCTTCATGTCTTAATAGCTAGCAGCTATTGTGATGTCCTGGAATCAGACTTCTACATTTTTTCCCGGGAGTAGGTATGCTACCTTGGGATAATTTCCGCCATTCATATATATATTCAGAAATATCTTGTACCTACTTGATTTAAATGACAAAACTTATAATAATGTGTAATTTAAATGACAAGACTAAAATTTAAATAGATGCAATACTCCGATGCGAGTCGCAGCGGAAAGCGGAGTTTGAAATAACATAATTTTCGCACTGTCTTCAAAGTTTATGACTTAAGGCCAACTAACAATAATTACTAATTAACTCCTGATGTCTTGCGTAAAGCAGGTACTAATGACTTCTGTGTCTTGTGTGCATATCTTGTCGTAATTAAGCTTAGACATAGAGGTATAATATATTGTATAGGACTAAAATTGCTTTCAGCATTTCATCCGGGGAAAATTAGTTTATTACACGTTCTGAAACAAGATGGAAAAGCACGAATGTTTCTAATAGTCTATAGTCTGTATGATAGTAACGTAACGAAACATTTTACTTTGGCTAAAATACTCGTTTCGCACATAATATTTTTATGTGAATTGGATGCTATATTAATATTATTATTGCATGATACAAATTTTTTAAGTCGCATAAAATTAAACCAATTAAGTATGGGGTTGTAGTTTTTTATATTCGATTTTCACGCCCTCTGATTCCGACTCTTAAAATAATTATCACGTAACACGATAGTGAGTGCTTATACAACGTGTAACAGAATAAACGCAATACCTCTCCAAGGGGTCATTGTCCTCATTACTATGTACAACTTTTAGTATGGAACCAACACTGAAATCGCGAAGTAAAAATTGACTGCCCAATATATTTTTGCTTGCAACTCGACAAAATGTACTGAACCACTGTTTTTTTTTTTTGTGATTTCGGGATTGGTCCCATAGTAAAAGTTGTTGATAATGATGAGTACACTTACCCCTTAAGAGGTATTGCGTTTAAACTGTTACACGCTGTATACATTTCGCACTAAAAAATCTGAGAAGACATTCTCTTTGGTTACATTGTAAAAAGAAACTGCATTTACTTATAATCAACATGAATTCCGATATGTTGGTTACTCTGGACTCTGGTTAAGCCTTAAGTATTGCATTGTGGCGGGCAATAAAGCAAAAGGACTTTGTATGGGGAAGAAAATAACTTTCTCTATGAGAGTGATGTGAACTTGTGTACTGTCTGTGGTTTTTTCACAAATAAAGGAGAACATTTCATTGTTTTTGAAGAATCGAGATAACCACTTGAACTACGTGTAGGTACCTACTAACTTGAAATTATGTGTAAAACGATGAGTGGATATGTCACCGGAAAATGGCAAACGCCGTAAGAACGTAAAATTATTTCCAAAAAAATTGTTTACAATTTAACGCGCTAAAATTGTAAACATTTTTTTTTTAAATAAGACAAGGGTATATTGGAAACTATTGATTTTGGATGGGATTTACTGTATACGAAATGTACAAATATTTTTTTTTTTTTTTTTTTTATTGTTGATGGGTTTGCTCTTGACTCTAGTCAATGTCAGATATGACAGAGACAAAGTCTACGATGGAGCGAGCTTACCCAGAAGGAGCCTGTTCACTCTAACTTTGAAGAGATTAGGGCTGTAAGCTTTTGGAAACACAGACGCAGGCAGAGAGTTCCACTCCTTTGCTATGCGCATTATAAAAGACGTTTGGAAACGCTTAGTGCGAATTGGTGGAATAGCTACAAGGTAGGGATGGTAAGATGCAGTGCGTCTGGATGTCCGATGGTAGAAGGGGGCCGGTGGGATGAGGTCGTGGAGTTCTTGGGCACACTCACCGAAGTACAATCTGTAGAAGACCGATAAGCAGGCAACCTTACGGCGATGAGCCAAGCTATGTAGCTTGGCATCCACCAGTTTTGCGTCACCGATGAGCCTCTTAGCTCTGCGTTCCACCGAGTCAAGCGCGGCAAGCTGATACTTAGCTGAGCCATCCCAAAGGTGGCTACAATACTCCATGCAGGATCGGACTTGTGCTTTGTAAAGGGTTAAAAGCTGTCCAGGCCTGAAGTATCGCTTCACCTTATTTAGGATGCCCAGCTTTTTGGCCGCAATTTGGGCTTTGTACTCGATGGTGGCGCCGAAGTTGAGACTGGATGTCAACTCCATGCCTAGGAGCTCGAGCCGATCAGTAACGGGAACAGATGCACCCCGAAAAGTAGGAGTTTGGTCAAAGCGACTCCTTTTTGCGGTAAAAAGACACGCCTGTGTTTTGGTGGCGTTAAAAGTGACCAGATTGTCATCACCCCACTGGGAGACAACGCTTAAGGTCAAATTTGTCCGCTCTACCATGGCCTCTCTCAAGGAACGGACTTCATCCCCGCCGGTTGTTGCGCTGGACAAGTATCTCTCTGAAACCTTACTGTCATCTGCGTACCCAACAACACCAGGCTGAAGTAGGTCATTGATGTGTAGCAGGAAAAGAGTTTCAGAGAGAACAGACCCCTGAGGAACTCCGGCATCAATAGCCATAAGGTCAGAGGAGCAGCCGTCAACGACTACTCAGATCGACCGTTCATTTAGGAAGTCTGATATCCAGCTACAAAAACCAGCTGGGATGCCATAAGCAGGAAGCTTGTTGAGTAGACCTGCGTGCCAGACCCTGTCAAAAGCCTTCGAGATATCGAGCGACACAGCAAGTGCTTCGCCGTGTCTCTCGATGGCTTCGCCCCAGCAGTGCGTGACATACACAAGAAGATCACCAGTTGACTGTCCCTGGCGAAAGCCATATTGACGGTCACTGAGGAGATCATTGTCTTCAAGGTAGGTCAGCAGCTTACTGTTCAGAACCCTTTCCATAACCTTGCATAGGATGGAGGTAATGGCGATTGGACGGTAATGTGCAGGGTCAGTACGGTCTCCCTTTTTGGGCACCGGTTGCACATTCGCAAGCTTCCATGATTTCGGCACCGTTCTTTTTTCAAGAGAGAGGCGATACAGGCGTGTCAACACAGGAGACAGTTCAGGTGCACATTGCCTCAACACTCTCGCCGGAATGCCGTCAGGTCCGCTGGCCTTATTCACGTCTAGACTGCACAATACTCTTCGGACCTCTTTAATGTGAACTGCGATCTCCGGCATCGAAGAGTCACAACGAGGTAAAGTTGGATATAATAAAAATTAATTCATTCATTAAATATGAAGGGTTGTTAGCAGAAAGTCTAAAAATTCCTATCCTACTATTGTAAACGCGAAAGTTATTAATATATAAATGGATATATATACATATAATATATGAATGGATAGATATTTTTACTCTAAGGTCCTGTTTCACGATGTTCAATTAATCACTACTCAACGAATAAATTAGAATTCGAAAGTAACTTAGCGCGAACTTAGTCGTAGGTGGTGAAACCTTACACAATAAAACTAATTAACGGATTTTGGCAGAAGTTTTTAGTATTAATAGATGGTATTTATAAATTAAAATTACGCATAGAGCTATTAGCGGAGCCGTGAGACATTTTCTAAAGTTTAACTTTAAAAAAACCAAGCGTGACACACTTTTTAGGGTTCCTTATCCTAAGGGTAAAAACGGGACCCTATTATTAAGACTCCGCTGTCCGTCTGTCTGTCTGTCTGTCTGTCTGTCACCAGGCTGTATCTTATGAACCGTGATAGCTAGACAGTTGTAATTTTCACAGATGATGACGGAACCCTTCCTGCGCCAGTCCGACTCGCACTTGGCCGGTTTTTACATTTTTATTTGTGTGCTTGACAGTCGTCAATTATATTTAATTTTCTTTCTCTTTCTGGTGAGCAAATTGTTATAGGTACGTGGGAGAAGTCGCAGGCAAAGGCTAGTAAATGCTCAAGCTAATAATAATATCACTTTTTCAGGAGTCCAAGATGCGTTGAACTGTTTACCCGCAAAATATTTTAAATTTTAACATAACTAATATTCTAAATAAACTGGTTCATTGAAATAAAAGACTGGAAAACAGCTATATAATAATATCTAACATGCTTTACTTTCTTCCAAAACTTACTTTCACACCTAAACCTAAACAAAGCTCGGAAAAACGTAACAGGTTGTGCAAAATGGCGATCGGCAAGTCCAATGCGGATCAAAAACTAAATATTATCATTATCGCGTAGTAGCAGCAAAAGCACAACCATGGACAAAGACTATTTTGTTTACATTGCCCGACTATGCCCGCGCAGTGCCACAAACGCACTCGTTTCCCCGATGTCATGATTAACTCTACTATACTCCTTATTACCATAGAATAGAATACTTAATACTATGTATTGACACTTAATCGCTCATAATTTGTACCTTTAAGTCGCAGGATAATTAGATAATCCGCTGTCTTAGGAGAATCCTAGCCTTTAAAAAAAAAAGCGGATTATTAGAAATTGAAATAAAACATTGATATCATAAATATAAATTAGGATTTTTGCGTAAAACCTAATCTGTTTAGGGCAATTGGACACTTGAAAGCTGATTGTTAATATCTTTATTTTGATCGGGCACAACGTCATTTGAATGTAGCTGTTAGCCAAACAAACTGTTAGCAATGGTGTTTGGCTAGAAAAACCTGGTATTGTGAAAATAATAACGAAATTTCTTCTGAGTTTCCAATAATCCGGTTTATTGCAAAAGTCCGAGATTTTTACTGAAAACGATGAATCCAATTATCCTGCGACATGCCGGTACAAAACCATAATTAAAGCCATATTTTTTACATAGAAATGTTAATAATCGTGTGATTGTTTGTAAATCAACATTTAATGAACAAATTGCACAAATTATTACCTTCGTATCTTGAAAACTTTTTTTTTTAAATCATTATCTGTAATTATTTTTAATTGGGTGTAATTAAGACAAGTAAAATGAAATTACTGCTTTTCATTCTAGCAGTACGATGCGAAACTTGATGAGTTCGTAGGTACCTACTTAAAAAAACTTAAAATTCTAGCCACAATAATTATCTCGACGAGAATCAATGTCAAAAATATTGAAATATATAGAAATTTTTCACAGGCCGAAAATGAAATGGCTTAAGAGAAAAGTTTGTTTAGTCCCGTAATTCATTTTCAAAGGGTATTTTGTTTCTCTACGGTTAGGTGCATAGTGTGGTAAAATTAGCATGTTACGATATTTACTTTATAAACTAGTGGCCCATCCCCGCTTGGCCGGGTGTATTTTTTTTACATAATATGGAAAAAAAATATACCCCGGCGAATATTATAGTTTAAATGGTGAGAATATTATATTCTCAACCATTTAAATCTTCCGTGGGCTTCCACAAATATCAAAACCAAAATGAGCCGAATCGGTCCAGCCCTTCACGAGTTTGAGCGAGACTAACGAACAGCAATTGATTTTTATATAAGAAGATGTAGCTTACCCACGATAGAAGCAGAATACATTGTGGGGTTGTGTTAGGCTATCATTTTACAACAGAGAGAATTAGGGTTTTCAAGAAAATGATCACATTACCCTTAGGCACCACGTAGGCCAGAGAAATCTCATTTACACGGAATTTTGTTTTAACTCAAAAGAAATGGCTAAAAATCCATACACTAAAAACCTAGAATCGACAGCAATGAAATGTTTACGAACGGGAAAGGTATAATGGCCATTTGATGGTACCAAAGGGACAACCCGGAAATGCGTGGGGTTTAGGAGCTATCACATCATAAAAAAAGTATTTTGAATTGATATTGTAGGTAATTGTGTGTAATTTTTGGCTATTCTATTTTTTCGTTTTCTTCAGTATGTAATAATGCACGCAGAGGATGTAAAAAAATATATATATTTCACATATTTTATTTTGATGTAATTACATTAAATGTTTTCTATGTATAAACACACTGTATCTATAAATCCTGCAGGTTGAATTAAGTCGCCTTCATGTCTGGCCCGGGCAAGATAATGTATTATGGAAATAATGTGGGCACAACTGCCTAATGTGCGGCGGCCATTGTATGCAGCTACAGCAATAATCTGTAATTGCACGGCTAAATAGTATCGGGGGCATTCGGGGGTGAGGAAAAAGGACCGCTGGCCAGCTCAAAATGGTTTTCTATAAAAAGGGCTGCGTGCGAGTTTTAGCAGCGGGGTAGTTCAAGTCAACACGTTCAGTGAGAGAAACCTCTGTCGGTCAAGTTAGCCAGCTTCCCATTAGTCCTCGCCGCCTTTTGCCTCTCGTCTAGTCTGTCTAGTGTTTTATTTACGGAGTTCATGGGATCCCGAACAAATATAATTATTTATTCATAAGAATTTGTAGTTATATTAAAACGAAAAAAAAAACACTAAACCCCATAGTTTTTCGTTTTTTAATGTACACAATAAGCCCAATCAGACCGCACATAATATGTGTAAGTATGTGTGCGGTCTGATTGAGATTGACTGCTTATGAAGTTTTTGTCGACTCTGGGTTATTTTTAGCCATCTCTTTTAGATTTATCTTTATCAGTGCTATAGATGATCAAAAATCCATTTGTTTTAGATTGAGTACTGTAGCTCGTACCATTTCGGTAGCACATTGCAATCCTATACAGAATTCTGAACAATCGCTTTAAATTATTGAAAGTCCCGCTGTCTGGTATTACCTATCACAATAACGCGCGTTCGAGCGTTTGGCACCCGTGGGCTGTAGCTGAAAATCGGCGTTAGGTGGTAATTCCTAGTGTTGCCACCTGACATTATGCTGAGTTGAGGCCCTTTTGGCACAATATTGTATATTTCTTTTTACATTTTTTTTTTAGGTATGACCACCAGCAAGTTAACACTCATGGGATATCAACTGCTTAACCGGACTAACCTGTGGTGGCCTCAAATGAATTTAAGGCCCCCAGCTAAGGCAACAAAACTAGCTACAAGCTAAAAACTACTGACCGCTCGCTAAGGGGTTGTTTTTATATAAATTATCTCTTCTATTTGTAAGGTGTTTTTTATTGTGCCAATAAATGCAATTTTCTTTCTTTTCTTTCTTTCTTTAACATTAGCAAATTAATTTTGAAAACCCTTAAACTTGAAAAAATCCATCCCTGTACGTTGTCGGTACCTACAAAATAAGCTTAACAAACGCTTACAATTAATTGTGTTGTATAAAAAAAATGCAACATTTTTTTTTATTTAATTTTCTCGAGAGTAGGTACCTCACTGAAGTTCACATCACGTTCTATTGACTGTTATGATGCTCCTTTGTTTTTCAAAGGATGTGCGGCAAGAGTTAGCCCATTGCATAGAAAGTCTTGCCTTTTAATTTTACTGTAATAGACACTTAAATATTCACACGGATTGTACGGCAATAATTTGTTTATTTAAAAACTTCTTAAAAAAAACAAGCTTTTATTTAAAAGTGTTAAATAGAATAATTCTCAGCAAGCCCTTTCATTTCATACTCATAATATGTGGGAGTGCATTAAAAATAACTAGTCCGCCATCTTGGGTGTTCCGCCATGTTGGATTTAGGATGACGTCACACAGCTAACCATGCATTGTCATCCAAACTAAACGTGTTTACAAAATTCCATCACAATCGGTTAAAGATATCTTGCTTCAAAATTGAGTTATGTTCCACGCGCGCCTCAAAGAGATGTCAGCATAGTAGAAGCCTGCCAGGGTTGCGGATTTTGTTCGAAAGTGTTACCGCGGCCCTGGAAAGCAAAGGGCACTACGAGGAGCACAGATGGGTTTTAGTCAGTAAGAGTCTGACACTCCCTCTCCCACTCCACCCAGAGCGGCAGGAGTCATTTGATGATTTCCCATCATAAATAAAAACCACCCGAACAAACATAGTTACTTACATACATCGCTTCACAATGAACATACAATAATTGACTAAAAGGAAAGCCTTTTTAAATAATAATATTCAACATCATGTACCCGTAACAGTCGATTATCTAACAGACACACCGTACCCAGCTGCTGCTATTGAACAATGTCAGATTAAGCTGGAAAATAAAAAAGCCTTTTATAACTAACTGCCACTCGCCGATCCACCCGCGTGACTGTCGGAAATCATGCCTAGGATACATGCTCTCGGGACAAAAAGTATTCTATGGGCATGTGGTAATTCAGGTATAAACTATATTTATGCCAAATTACATCCCTTCAGTAGTTTTTGCGTGAAAGAGATACAAACATCCATAAAAATAAAATAAAAACGGAAAGAAAATTATTATTAAAGATAAGAAAGAAAGAAAGAAAAAGACTTTATTTGCGCCAAGCTAGCAAGATACCAAAAATAAATAAAATTACAAAAGTTATGCAACTTTGGAAGATATGCGTCACATTCGCGCAAAACGGCCATCGCTCAGCATGCATTATTTTATTCAAGCAGCCTGATGCAGTGAATGATCGAATCTGTGATTAAACTAAATACCTACTATTGGTGTGTATTTTTTTAGTTCAATCACAGATTCAGATAGCTTGAAAAAGTGACTTTCTCTTAACTTTTAAGTCGTTCTTGAGGTCCGGTTTTGTTTCTAGAAGTGATTTTTTTTTAATTTTTTTTTCCGAATTGTACCTATAGCTGGCAGATACAGAACACCACTCTTAAATATGACCACGAATTTCTCGAACGTCCTGCACAAAGTTAATTTCGCAATTTACGGGTTTCTTAAAGAAAACTGCAGAAATGTGGGTTTTTTTTTTTTTTTTTTTTTTTTTTCTTTTTTTTTTTTTTAGGTATGACCACTAGCAAGTTAACACACGTGGAATATTAACTGCTTAACCGGACTAACCTGTGGTGGCTTCAAATGAATTTAAAGCCCCCAGCCAAGGCAACAAAACTAGCTACAAGCTAAAAACACTACTGACCGCTCACTAAGGGCATTCCCTGTGGAATACGACCTCGGCTTAGCGGCCTCAGTTTGGGACAGCAAGGGACAATCAGGCTGGGTCGTTTTATTATTTAGGGGTTATTAAAGCTAAAGGCTCAGCGGCGCGGGCTGGCTCGTTTGCAAAAGTCGGGGAGGGTTTTGAGTGGGTCGTCGCGGCGGACCTCGGCGGCGAGGTCGGAATACGGAACGCGGTCTGAACAGATACAGAAATGTGGGTGCTTTCGCGTTACGCTTCGGGGAATACTGGCTTTATACCTGCGTGATGTTATATAACATCACGTAGCATTGAAAAATGTGACCATGATAAATGGGCTATCCAACACTAAAATAATTTTTCAATTCGCATAAGTAGTTCCTGAGATTAGCGTGTTTAACCAAAAAAACAAACAAACTCTTCAGCTTTTATAATATTATATTAAGAGTTAAGAAAAAAATATGTAAATAAATAGAAAGAAAATAAAGAAAAGAGGTATTAAAGAGTATTCTATTCTATTCGATTCTAAGTATAGTGTAGGTGAAAACTAAGTACTTAATTACTAATTAAGACAAGAAGCAAAGAAAAACCTAACAAGAAAGAATTATTAACTGAACTTTCTCATTATTCTTTCAAGAATATAAAACGTTGTGCATACAGGGACACAGGGTATAAAACTAGTATTAAAGAAACCTAAAAGGACTTCAAGATTGATGTTCCGAAGTACTTTCTCAGTGAATTGACGGCTGCTGGAGTAACTTTCTCCATAGACTGGAAAGCGCGTGTAATGGCCGCAAGAAAGATGGCTGCCAATTAAATGTTTGAATACATAACCTTATTACTTAATATTAAAGTAGACACCAGATTAATGTGCAATAATGGTCATTGACCCATAAATTTACTGACCTTCTTAATATCAAAAACAGAAATTTGTCCTGAATCGACTTGTATCGTGATCCTTAACGTTCTCTAATAATGAAAAACAAAATCATATCTCCTATTCCGGGATATGTTCTACTCGTGTTCCAAGTTTCGTCCAAATCCCTTCAGCCGTTAAGACATGAAAAGGTAACAGACAGACAAAGTCACTTTCACATTTATAATATATCTAAGTAGTATGGATTAATAATCTAAGGAGCTTCATACATACAGTACGGGGTGTTTCAAAAAGGTTTGGTCATATTTAAGGGTGATGTTCGGTAGCTGATATAATTTCAGGAAAAAATATAAAAACAAAAAGTTTGATCTTTTTCAAAGAATTCGACCAGAAAAATCGAGTAAAAGTTACGAAGAAATTATTTTTCATTTCATGTGTTATTTTTCAACACATTTGCTCAAAAAATGCATTTACGAAGCCTGTATGCATTGTATAGCGCCGTGCGTATTCTTCACGGTTTTTTTTTCATTTCCATAAAAAATAATAAGAATTCCACCAAGAAGTCATCACGAGAATAAATAGGCTGCATAATCGAACCTCATTGGAAGCGCTTTTGCTGTATACGTTTGTCTTGGTTTGTAAAATAAATAAATATGTGGTTCTAATTTTCACCACGAGCATGTGGCGCCCTTTGCAAAATCGCGCCATTTTCATATTAGAAACGTCAAAGATTGTTGCGACTTTCCGACTGATTTCTAAAGACAAAAAGTTTGTTTCATTACTTATTGTAATGTTTTCTTGCAAATGTGTCGAAAAACGTTGTATGACACACGTGCGGATTTGGTTTTTACAAAGTCGTGAGACGAAGTCGAGGGCTTAGGTACCATAAGCCCTCGACTTCATCTCGTGCTTACATTCATCTACTCGTTTGTAAAAACCAACTTACCGCACTAATATCATAAATAACTATTACCACGTTATAGCTAGTATCTCGGAGTTTATTGAAAACTTTGTTTGTGCAAGTGCGCCTAACGTTGTACCTAGATATTAACAAGTGGATTGGATCGTAATCAACCAGACTTCGCTACTTATAAATAATTGGTCGGTATCGAATGCCAGTTGATTATTATCAAAGAAAAACATCTGAAAAACTACACCTATTTCTCTAATTGATTATTGTTATTGTTTTTATAGGTAATTGCAGCAGTAATTAAGCTAGGTATTATTTTACAAAGATTAATTAGTGTAAAGTATGTACTAAAATAGCAACTGTGGAAAAATCTTTACTTAACTTTTCTAAGAATAAAATCCTATGACTCACTATCGATTGGATGCGACTTTATGTACCGTAGGTTCATTCATAAACTAACGACACAAATAATATCATCGTTCTTGTGAAACAAAACCGTTAAAACTAATATTGGCTAAATAAGCCCGACATGGTGGTGATAGACCGATTAGCGCGCCACACAATGATATTCGATGTTACCATTCCACATGACGAGAACCTCGTGAAAGCTGAATAAGAGAAACAAATTAAGTATCTCGACTTAGCACACGAGGTTGTCGACATGTGGAATGTGGACTCGGCTATCATTGTGCTGATTGTCGTTACGGCCAATGGCCTGATGGCCAAAAGCTTCGACAACCACCTGTCGATGCTGGCGTTACGCAGTTGGGTAAAGGGCTTGATACTGAAGGCAGCACTCCTCGACCCGGCTCGTATAGTGAGGAGGTTCCTTTCTCTGAAGCCCTAACCACCGGTAGCTTGGACCCTGCTCCCGACACCGGTGGACTACTGATTTTTTTATATTTTTAAAAGTTTTTTTTTGTTCTTTTTCAAAATATTAAAAAATGTAATCATTATATACAAAAATGAATAAACGATATTGGCTATTATTAAAGATAATGGTGGCAAAGATTTGTATACATTTTATCGTATCCCGAGTGTGTTTATGTATCTCAAGCATCTTGCCAATTCCATCCGCTTCCCCGCTTACCTCGCAAAGTTCTATATAAACGAGTGTTACATTAAAGTATGCGTCAGTGAGCTAGGGAATGTACTGAGTGCAGTTTCAGTGTGACTTCTTTTTTTACGGCAGCGTGCGCCGCAAAACATATTAATCTGCTTCCGCGCGATACGCTCATACGCCGGCTCTGATGTAATTACTGTTCCCACTCATATTCATGGCGGATAACTATAGCGCAAACGATACTGGGGTCCTCTCGTGTTCCAAGCTATGCAACGTGACTAAATAATAACAACCGTACGGGTCGATCTTCAAGGTTAAGCAACGCTTGCCGAGGTCGGTCTGTGGATAGGTGACCATATTAACACGCCGAGACCCGTTCATGCTTCGGAAAGCAAGTTAAGCTGTTGGTCTCAGATGCTATTGTAGATCTTTGCCAGTCGTTAAGATTGTCAGAAGCCAGAAAATCTGACACCAGTCTTGCCAAGAAGTGCCATGTTATATGTTTATGAGTGGAGGTCATATAGGTCAGATAAAATACTGGCATTGAGCTGAATCTAGTTTACTGGAAGCCGACCCCTATATTGTTGGGAAAAGGCTAGGCAGGCAACAAGACGAATATGGTATAATTATATTATTCAGTTATATTAAGTGCACTTGAAGAGAGCACTAAACACCAGATCATCGACAAATTAGCGCAATAATGCCAACCAGTGAAGGATGCTTCGCGGCTGCTCAGTAATATTCGATGATATCGCAACGACCAACCAAAGTCCTCTGTCCAATGTAGGTATGTATAATTAAGAACATTGTAATTTTTTCGAAATCAAAATACAAACCGTATGTCGTCGTGCATCAACTCTTTAGTGTCAAAGGTTTCTGTATGTTTAACGGTTTGTTACTGATAAATCTGTTTTCTACACAAGCATGTAAGTTGAACGAGTTGGCGTTCAAAGGCAAACTAATTTGTATCAATAGGTCTATAGGGATAAAGACCGTCAAACATTATTCGCGTAACTAGGCAACATGTAAGAGATATGATAAATCATATTTATGTTGCTAGTAACTCTTTTACACTTCAATCTGTATTTGTTAACTTCATCTCGGTGAGGTAGGTATTTCCTAGCTGACTACTCTGAGAAGACACATCAAAACAAACTCAGAGGAAAGTCTCTTTTAATGTTAGGTAATATAATGAATGAATGGGCAAAATACACGAGAACCATGTGGGTAGGTTAATTATGTCCGAGGTGATCTTTTGAGGGAAGCAAGCACCTCCCAGATTCGAGTGGACCTGTCCAAACCGTCCAACCATGTGTTCATTCGTTCCAATTGCGCGCGGATTGTAGTTCTACGAGTATGATTCTGAATTCGGATAAAGAGCCACTTGTTCAAGAGGGCTGGCGATTCACCTGAAAACGTTAAATAGGTGTTTTGTCTCTCTCTATGAAAACCATTTTACTCGTTATATTGATTAACTTTCCCTATAAAAACCATTTTATCCGATCCATTTCCTAACACTAAAACTCTGTTCTTAAGGATGGGAAACATCAAATGACTCCTTCTGCGGAGCGGAAGGGAGTGTCAGACTCTTACTGACTAAAACCCATTCGTGTTCCTCCTTAAGCCCTTTGCTTTCCAGGGCCGCGGTGACTATTTCGAACAAATTCCGCAACCCTCGCAGGCTCTGGCACTAATGGGCCCCGTGTACTGACATCTCTTTGAGAGGCGTGCTTAACACAAACGCGCCGTCAACGCAAGCCTGCGATCAGATCAGATTTCGTGTGTAATTTAATCACTGAAGTAATGATAGATAAACGGAACCTGAATTCCTAGCTCTGAAAGCGCTATTCGTATTCCGCTAAACTAAAATTATGTAAGTATATTTTTTATGCACCTATTTTTATGCAACCTAGCCTAAAAGCTGCTTATCGAGAAAGTTGTTAGAGAGTTTCAGGAACAATAGGTTCTTCAACTGAGAATCTTCAGAGTATAGATACCTCATTTTCTAAATAAAGATGAACATAATTTTTTATCACCCAAAGATTAGTGCTGTTTCAATTTACAGTTTAGGGAACCAAAGTACCTACGTACAACAAAATTTGAAAATTTTGTTTCTAAGTTACGAAGTTTCCACTACACATAACGCGTGCCTACATTTTGAAGCAACATACCGATTAGCCAGTGTGTGCAGTTGATCTACAAAGCCGGGGGCGCAACATGCAGTCAGAAGCATTTCAAACGCAGCCTACGTGCGGAAATATAAACGAGCACAGAAAATTCCCTGACCAACTGTCAAACGATGATGAAAAATTCTTTCAAAGCGAAATTCGATAACATTCATTGAAAAAGTTCCCAACGGGATGCTCGATGAGGCAAACATGTTTCTGCCCGCATAGCAGCCGACATTGTCTAGATTGCAAAAGATTTTATGACACGGTCTAGATTTGTTCTCATTTAAAGCTTGAACGAGTTTTTGTTAGTGTTATTTAAAACCAGTTTGTAGGAACTGATATTCAGACAACCTATAATAATTTCTCAACGTTAGGTCAAGACCAAAATTTGTGTTTTAAAAAAACACCCACCACCACCACCACCACCACCACCACCACCACCACCACCACCACCACCTATCTATTTGATTCAAGCTACGAGTAGCAGAAAGTATAGATTGTGAGTAACAACAAAATCTTATTAAATACTTATTTAAATGTATTATAGCGTGTAATAGGACATACATATATATATGTATGTATAGTATAGGTATAGGATAAACATTATATATATGTTAAGATATGATATATATAAAATTACTTGTCATGCTAAGAATGTAGGCAGCTAGCTGATCGTGTGAATGTGGAATATTTTAAAGTCATAGCGTTTACATACAAAGTTATTGTCAAGCCATATTGAATTGAACTACTTACCTAAATTTAAATAAAACCGGCCAAGTGCGAGTCGGACTCGCGCACGAAGGGTTCCGTACCATTATTTATAAAAAAACGGCAAAAAACACGTTTTTTGTTGGGAAAAATTCAACTGTATAGCTATCACGGTTCATGAGATACAGCCTGGTGACAGACAGACAGATGGACAGACAGTCAGGCGGACAGACAGTCAAACAGGCAGACAGACAGGCGGACAGACAGACAGACAGACAAACAGACAGAAGGACAGTGGAGTCTTAGTAATAGGTTCCCGTTTTTACCTTTTTGGGTAAGGAACCCTAAAAATATCGTCTCATTAATTTCCTCACATTTGATTGGTAAACGAGCTTCTAGAATCAAGCAATCGACCCTTTTCTCGCTTTTAACGAAGAAGCAAGAAAGCGCCAACATTCTTGGAATAATTTTACTGCTGTTAGTAATACTAAAATGTTTCATTTACAGCATCCGTCACTTTATTATATTAAATTCAATAACTTTTTAAAGTCAGAAAAGTAGGTGGTTGTGTGACTTGTAATAAACTACCTCTACAATTCTGCATTGGATAAAAACTAATTTTGGGCCGTCACTGGTTTCCGAAACGGCAGACACGTATGTTTCCTGATAATATCATGTCAAAAGATGTCATGTTAATTAAATACATGCTAGGATGTTGCAGGCGGCATAGTTATTCTCTTATTATGGCTGACGGCGAAATCCTTGATCGTTTCGACAGATCCTTTAGATATTTTTCATTTGACAAAACTCAAATGGATGTTTTTAAAATTTTTTAATTTTAATTACTTACTTTTTTATTCGTTAACCCAGCTAATGGGTTGTGGAGGTCTGGTAGGCAGCAGTTTGACTGGAAGCCGACCCCAATATAGTTGGGAAAAGGCTAGGCAGATGATGACTTTTTTATTCGTTATACAGCACGCGGCAATTTTATTGCAATGAACAAAAGTAACGCAAAAATAGTAGGTACGCATCAGAGAGAACTAAATTGCAATTTCTGTGAAAACACTTTTTTATTCGTTATACAGCACGCGGCAATTTTATTGCAATGAACAAAAATAACGCAAAAATAGTAGGTACGCATCAGAGAGAACTAAATTGCAATTTCTGTGAAAACAGTGAGGACAAATTCTTCATTAACAATATTCATGGCAAAAATCGTTCTAAAAGTTGTATTTACATTACTAGTACTTTGTACAAAGCTTTGTGTTAAAAACATAAAAGTGAATAGACAGGTATTTTACAATAGAAGGGTAAATTAACTTTTTCCCAGAATTAGTTCATCTCGTTTTCAACTAATTAATTAGCTTACTTTTCTGACAATAGGATGTTTAGTTGAATCAAACACTTTTTTTCAGAATATTAATTTTCATCCTGTATTCAATGAAATAGGTTGCTTGCTTTGCTAACAGTTGGGTGTTAAGTTGGAATATAACAGCAGCAGCTAGATACAAAATAATGAATGTGTCACCGGAAAATTGTATATTATAAACTATTTTTTTCTTAATAAGGCACGGATATGTTGAAAAGTAATGAATTTTGACGGGATTTATTGTATACAAAACGAAGTTTTAATAATGTATCGAGAAATTATAATCTAATAAATATTTGTTACAATCTTACGGAGTTACGCAAGACAAAGTTGTAGACGTAGGACAACTTGGTAGTTTTAACGATAAAACCACATAAAACTTTCGTAATAGGCTAGTTTTGAACCTTGTAAAAAATCCAAAACCTGTTTTTTTACTTGAATCGTGTATTTGATCTTAGCCCATCCAATAATAGGTATAAAAAAATAAACATTTTCCATAACCAGGCCATTCTAAAAAAAAACAAAAACGCGCTTATTTTAATAAAAGCTGGGTAAATCAAGTTATCTCTATTTTTTTTTTACAATACGTAAAGGCGTAAATTTTCGCCACAAGCAATGTTAAAAAATATGAAACGTGTAAAATTGACTGGATGTATTTAATTTGTTATAATGAATTCAGACATGGCCTATAAATTAAAATTAAACGCAATATAATACAGTTACCTTTATGCCTGAATCGCTATCACAAAAACACTGATACAAATAACTTGCGCTAGCGAATGAAGATAGGTTTTTTTTTTTAAAGAAAGTAGTTATTTAGCTTGAAGTACAAAATAAAAAAATAACATGCTTTAATAAAATAAAATGGTTTCACGGATTACAAAAGTCTCTATTAACCTTACCAACTCGTACTTGTAAAACTCGATCCGTTCTACAAATGCTCCGAACAAAAATGCCAGTTAATATAATTTTCCCATTGAGTTATTATTGATATTAGATACTTTATAAAAAAAACAAGCATTTGGGGGTTGACTTTTGCGGGATAGATTTTAACATACATCCCTGCCTATACTCGACATGTTAACGGCAACAGCATAATTTGCCTGGACCATAAACAAAAGTTTAAGTAACAGTCGGATTAAAAACACTTCAAGTTAGAGCTTATTGACTTATTCCTAATATGCTGGAGAAACAAAAAACATGCTGTTTGTTAATAAACGCATCAATTGAGAACGCTGGACCGATTTGTGTAATTATTTTTTATGTTCATAATAGTCCGAAATAGGGTTCTAGGAAAGGTGCTCTTTTCAATTTTATTGTATTTTGGGATGAATTCAGTTCGGATAGGGCAACAATTAGTTAGTAATTACTACATCACACAGAAAACCACTTTATGAAAAACATGGAGCTGAAAAACATAAAAGAAATAGAAACTTGGATGCTTGCTCTTAATAATTATCCGGGCGCAAACGGTGAGGGTCATTCTGTATCATATCAACGCGGCGCAGCGGCGGGAGAAAACAATGTAACTGACACGCCGGGATGCTGTATGCCTATATACAACGGGTTACTAGTTGCAGAAGATACCAGGACAGTACATCGCGGTCAAGGAAATGTTCCTTTCATATTCCTGGTTTTACTTATTTTTGCGAGCGCGTGGAATTTTACACAACAAACCAAACTCACTTTTCCTCAAAGAATTTTAATTATTTTGTTTTAAAAGTTGTTTTATTTGTTGTGTTATTTGCCACATGCGGTAAGGTCGGCGCCCGTCTACACACTGCCACTTCAAGAGATTACTTTTAATTCCACTGGAGAATTGCACAACTGTCCATAATTATTGTTCACTGAACGACATAACGAAGGTTCCTTTCTCTTAAACTTTTACTACTTATTGCACTTGATGATAATAATTAATTAGGGCGAGTTTTTTTATCCGTAGCTAACACAACCAAAAGACAAATAATGTAAAAAATAAATAATTAAAAATCTACCAAAAACACAAAATATTAAATATATTACAACAGCCAAAATTTTAGACAGTTGATTGAATAAACTATGGAAAAAAAAAATTCAAAAATCTCGCCCTTGGGTACGTACCCGGACGCTACTGGAGTATTATCTTCCATGGGCTCGGAAAAAATTCTAAGTCACAAACGATAGTACGCAATCCTTGAAGACTCAATACGGAAGATCACCTACTGAAGACAGACCATCTGAGTTCAACTGAATTCACTAAATATATAGGGTAGTTACACACGGAACGCGATGCAACGCAACGTGCTACGGACGACGACGGTCCGATGCGTGTGGCAAAACGCGCGGCCAAAATACTTTTGTTTTGCGCGCCTCGATTTCCAGTTACCCAACTTCAGATGAATTTTTACCGAATTGAAACGGAAAACCAAAACTATCATTCATAGCATTTGTTTGTCAGTTTTTCAGTTGACAGTTTATTAGAAACATGGTGCAGCAAAGTCTATAATAGTAGATTTCAGTATCTCCGATTTTAGACGTTGCGGTACCTACGTCTTTTAAGTGGGTGTGCCGACTTTTGCGAGAATTTCGTTTCACGCTCTGTACTGGACAGCGGGCGTAACGTCGGATCATCTTAGAAACGCGATGCCTAACAAATATGTTTTTTAACAGGGGGGTTATTCAGGCTGATTTTCCAAGTGGGAAGAGCTGGCCACCGACCCTGCTCTAGCTGGCTAGAACCAATGGGTCAGTAGCCATTGGGTCTGACCAGCTAGACTGCTGTCTCACTGCTGTAGCTGTGTTTGTTTAAGTATTTTTCGTTATTCCTCATCATTTCGGAAATAGCCATTCACGCCTTCTTGAAAAATACACCCTAAATATCTTATTCAAATTTTAAAGAGCTATGCCATGTAACTCACATGGCATAGCGTTTATTCCGCCTGAAATGACGACAAAAACACAAAACTAATTAAAATAATTAAGTTTATCAACAAAATCCGCTCCTGTTTCTGAGAGCAAAATAAGTTCGACAGTAGAATTAATATATTAATAAAGCCATGGATACACAAGGCACCTTGCATGCTTTAAATTGTAAACTGGCTTTAAGCGTTACTCTTTACAACATTATGTAATGGCTTGACGTGAATCCCACGAGAGGATCAAATAGATTTAAGTATCATATGTGCAGAACGTTTTTTTCTTGTGTTATATTTTTTAAATGAACTTTGGACTTAGAATTTTTACCCGTTTTTAGAACACTAATCTTGGATAGCCGGCGCGCGCAGGTGCATCTTCAAAACCACGTCTCACATAGGTTTTGTTTTCCCTATTCAGAGGTAGAACTAACTTTGTTGAGTTATGCAGAGAAGCTGGACAACTAAAGAAGACAGGTGAAGTGAGCTCAAACATTTAGATTTTGTTAGGTTTTGTTAGGATATTAGATACATTCAGACTGTCGAACATATTTTTTTAATTTGTCAAGTTTTTCTATGTGTTATAGAAAGCCAGGTACAACCACAGATATAGATAGACAATATGCAACTACACCCCCATGCACTTCCCTCCCGGCGCCCAAGAATCTATTTCTAAATAAATGCTTTAAAAAGTACACTCCTGGGTTTTCAACCATCGATTGCGGTACGAGTGTTGAAAATCCAACAGTGTCCCAATATTTTAGCTTTGGCCCTGGTGTCGCTTGGTGTCACTGCAAACAGGCATTTATGTTGCGAGAGTGCGCGTCAACTTTGTTTTAGGCTGCCATTAAAAATACTGCTGTCTCGACTCTGGTCTGCACTCAGCCTTCTTCCATCTTTTAGTCAACTATATGTTACTCATGTTACTATTAAAATACACATAAAGGGTTATTTTTCAATGACCAGCCTTTTTGTTGGTATCAGGTTTCAATCAAACACACGATTTATGCAAAAATCAGCCATGTAAAAAAACAAAATCATGCAAAACAATTTCAAAAAACTTGTCTAGTGAACACACACTAGACGTGTTTTTTGGAGCTTTTTGCACGATTTTAACTGCAATAGTGGATTAGAATAATGGCGACGGCGAGTCCGACTCGCACATGGCCGGTTGTTACCTTATGGCTGGTCATTGAAAACTTACCCTGTAGGTAAGAAAAATCAGTTCAGTACATTTTGCCGAGTTATGCTCACAGAAATGTATGGAGCCGTCGATTTTTTTTCGCGATTTTAGTGTTGGTCCCATAGTTAAAATTGTTCATACTTAATGATGAGTACAAAATAAACGCAATACCTCTGTCTGAAGGGGTCATTCCCTTCAGACAGAGGTATTGCGTTTATTTTGTTCCACGTTGTATAACCTTTCTGCTTGTGGAAAAGAGTCTTGAGACCTGCACTTTGTTGGTTATTAGGGTTCCGTACCGAAGGGGTAAAAACGGACCTTATTACTAAGGCTCCGCTGTCCGTCCGTCCGTCCGTCCGTCTGTCACCAGGCTGTATCTCATGAACCGTGAAAGCTAGACAGTTGAAATTTTAACAGAAAATGTATTTCTGTATACATCAGCTATAACAACAAATACTAATAAAACTGAATAAAATAAACATTTAAGGGGGCTCCCATACAACACAAGTGATTTTTTTGCTCGATGTTGATAACGGCAAAAGGGTAGACGCTTGAAATATTCACAAAATATTTAGTAATATATTCACTTTAAAATTAATAAAATTAGTTAAAATATAGCAAATATTTAAGATATCCCATAAAAGAAACATCATTTTTTTGCCGTTTTTATAGATATGGAACCCTCCGTGCGCGTGTCCGACTCGCACTTGGCCGGTTTTTTTTTAACTTATAACGCTACGTGTATATTTGATTCCGGTTAAGCGATAAAAATTTTATTGCAAAATTTTGAGTTAAAATAACGCATAGTTCAAGTTATAATAGTCGTTTAATTCATACAACTGTTAATGGCTTCATTAATGTCTCTGGATCCCAATTTAGGTTTCAAATTAATAAATAATTTATCGTAATTGATTCACGATAAATCAATTAATATTATCAATATGATTAATTCATATTATAAACAATGTAAGGATAATAAATAACATCGGCTTATTTTTTTACGTCAAGCGTTTAGATAATCGTAAAGCGAGTTTATACATAATACGAGTATGTAGTAGTATGTATGTAGTATGCGTCTGCATAGGCAATTAATTACCTATTTGTTTTATTTGTATTTGTCGGCATACTTTGTAAAGCTGTTTTCCAGTTTGGCTAGGACATTGCAGGCTTGAATCACCTGATTGTCTGCTAAAAAGATGATTCCGTGCTTCGGAAGGCACTTATAAGCCGGTGGTCACGGCCGCGAAATGGCGGTCGTCAAATAAACCATGTTAGAGGCCCTTGAGGAGGTTTAGAAACTCTGACACTAGGGTGGGGTCGTTAGACCTTACTACCCTTAGGATAAAAAGAAGAAACTAATTATTTGAATAATAAATGGTGGCGGGTTTGTATGAAACTAGGCACGCGGACAGACAATGCCCTGGAATAGAACATTAGGATATTTTCGTGAAAGATGTTCTTTCTGAATAATTTTCGATTTTTTTTTTTTTTAAAAAACGTTGCCCCACACTAGGAATTTCTCCTGTATCGTGGGTGCGTTTACAAACATATAAACTCACATACACGAACAGCCAGACCCGGAACAACTATCTGTAGGCCATACAAATATTTGTTCCGTGCGGGAATCGAACCCGCGACACGCAGCGCAGCAGTCAACTTCTCAACCACTGCGCCAATCATGTCGTCTTCAATTAATGATAATGATAATGATATTTATTTCATAAAACATTTGTTGAAAATGATTGTGTTTTGAATTTATAATTCCCAAAATTAAATATTTCATATATTTCCGTCACACGGTTACCATTATTTTCTATGAACGGCTTAAGCATTCAGCTAGCCCGTTCATTAAACGTTGTATTAGACGCGTTGGCTGGCTGCCACTTAGGCCGCTGATTAAACGGCACCGTTCAATGAAAAGGCTACGCAGCCCATTATTTACATACCACCTTCAGGATTGTACGACAGTTTTTAAAAATTAATGGATGAAATTTTGCACAAAATATGCAATTCAAGCAAGTTTGTAATCATTTGTGGTGACTTTAATGTAATTTTTTTAGAAAATTCTTGTTTATTACGAAAATTATAAGCCTGTTTCAGTCACACAATTTTGCAAACCTATTTATTGAGCCTTCTAGAATTGCCTTGTAAAATGTTTTTTTAGTTAATAAACAATAAATAGTAGATTATGCACCCAGGGGATAAAGCAGTGTCTTGTATCACGGGCGTCATATTGAATCTCGAACGCAATGAAGGATTCGGGAGTTAACTCCCGAGCGTAGCGAGGGAGTTTAGAGTTTAACTCACGAGCGAAGCGAGGGAGTTAATACAAGAATCCTGAATGCAGCGAGGGATTCAAGCTAGCCCAAGGCAAAGACACCTTTATCCCCGAGGAGGATACTCTACTTTTCACACCTCCTGTGAGAAAATAAGAAGCCATAATACGAAAAACTAAATATTTTAAATTTACAAACACTAAGTAGAGATATGTATTTAGAACTATACTGTATAGGTACCTACTTAAAAAAAGTTAGTTTTAATACCATACGGATTTGCAATATCCGCGCCTTTTTTGCGTTCCACTCGGAATGCCTACCACATAGCGGCCACGACCAACTCGATTTTCGTTTTTTTTTTTTACTTCTCTGTGGGTAAGTAAATATGTGCAGGCCTAATGTTAGCAACCTAATACAATTTATGTGTACACAAAGCTTTATACAGAGCTTTATATCAGCTGGTAGAATGGGTTCGGACGCTTGGCTGTATGCAATTTGAATTTAGAACGTCATAGGAGATGCTCGAGAAAATAGTTTTTAAATTTATAAATCGACTATAAATGGGTTTTAAGTGTAATTCTTATCCTTTTATACAATAATCCGTACATAACCAATTATTCTTATAATATTGTCTTCAATCCTGGACCCTGGTCAATCCTTATGATTTTGTAGAAATTCGAGAATATCATCCCTAAGTAGTAAGAGTATCGAGAATATCTTTCTTCTTTCTGGAACAGAAAGAGAGAGACAGAGACAGAAGGCGTTGTGAGTACCTAATACCGAAAATTGAGCAGACAGATGAGGTTCCAAATTTAAATCACATTATTGACCAGCGGGTTATAATGAAATCCAGTACAATATTATTGCCCGGCAGTGCCACCGGCCAAAAATGACTCACTTTAGGTTAAGTTAGCATGACATATAATTTGACGTTTTCGATCAGGTGGTGTGAAAAATTATATATAACACCCACTAGTGCCACTTGCCAGATAATATCTATACAGATGTTGTACCTACCAACAAAAAAAACAAAGAACATTGCCAGGATCTGGACCAAGTGCTGCCCAGGAATGAATGCACCTCTATTGAGATCGTAGCATTAATACACTAAAAAATAGTAGAAAAATCGGCCCAGGATAGTAAATAAAAAAATGTTTTGTTGTTCATTGATTGTTTTTTGTTAAATCATATTTTGAGGTATTTTACTCTCCAAAATAAATAATTACACGTATATCAGATCCGCTGTAGGTTTTACTTTGCCGCAACATGCCAAGCTTAAGAGCCGGACAAGAGAGATACAATCCGCAAGGCAGTTTTATGGCGAACTGAAGAGCAGTAGCGATCCTACAGACTCGATCTCCTGGCAAAAGTCCTGTCCCTTGTCTCCAGCTTGCTTTTATTGACGTGTAGTAGAGCTAACACGTATCTCTTGCCTTGATTGGCTTGATTGTAGATTTGCAAGAGCAACAGAGCTCGGTAGTAATGTGTAATCTAGTAAGATGCTCTTGACCACTTTGCAGCACTGCTCTATCTAACATGCTAACATAAGTTTCTGTTTACAGAAGTTTGTAGGTAGGGTTTTTTTTGCCAAGCCCTGTAGCCTAAATGACTTGACGGATTTTAATAAGAGAAGAATCTATAGATTCCCTGTGACACACTGAATGACACAGGTTATAAGGATTTAATGTATTTTTCACACCACCTGATCGAAAACGTCAAATTATATGTCATGTCAACCTAACCTAAAGCGAGTCATTTTTGGCCGGTGGCACAGAAGGGCAATAATATTGTACTGGATTTCATTATAACCCGCTGGTCAATAACGTGATTTAAATTTGGAACCTCATCTGTCTGCTCAATTGGCGGTATATTAGGTACTTACAACGCCTTCTGTCTCTCTTTTTCCGTTCCAGAAAGAGGAAAGATATTCTCGATACTCTTACTACTTAGGGATGATATTCTCGAATTTCTACAAAATCATAAGGATTGACCAGGGTCCAGGATTGAAGACAATATTATAAGAATAATTGGTTATGTACGGATTATTGTATAAAAGGATAAGAATAACACTTAAAACCCATTTATAGTCGATTTATTAATTTTAAAACAATTTTCTCGAGCATCTCAAGATGTTCTAAATTCAAATTGACCTGATTTGTACCAGCTGATATAAAGCTCTGTATTAAGCTTTGTGTACCTACACATAAATTGTATTAGGTTGCGAACAATAGGCCTGCACATATTTACTTACCCACAGAGAAGTAAAAAAAAAACGAAAATCGAGTTGGTCGTGGCCGCTATGTGGTAGGTATACCGAGTGGGATGCAAAAAAGGCGCGGATATTGCAAATCCGTATGTATTAAACTAACTTTTTCTAAGTAGGTATACAGTATAGTTCTAAATACATTTACATACTCTACTTAGTGTTTGTAAATTTAAAATACTTTATTTTTCGTGTTATGGCTTCTTATTTTCTCACAGGAGGTGTGAAAAGTAGAGTATCCTCCTCGGGGATAAAGGTGTCTTTGCCTTGGGCTAGCTTGAATCCCTCGCTGCGCTCGGGAGTAACTCCCGAATCCTTCATTGCGTTCGAGATTCAATATGACGCCCGTGACACAAGACACTGCTTTATCCCCTGGGTGCATAATCTACTATTATGTGACTTGGTCATGTGACTAAAATAAAAGGCTCGATACGACGATATTCAAAAGTGTAAGTCACTTAATTGGTGAAAAAATAAGCTGGTATCAAAAAGTGATCTTAATTCTTTACCAAAATATTTGAGGATTTGTTTTTATCTAATTATAATTCAACTTTGAATGATGTTTGACTTCAAGGGTAACTTATTAGCTTGTATGTATTTAGTTAACACAAGATAGGAAGTCTTCCGATAACACTGACATGTACACCCGCCATCACATAGTGCCCGTCCTAACATAAGGTGCACAAAGTTGGGCACTTACTGAACAACACAAGTCCAGACTCAAGATTTGCCAACGGGCTATGGAGCGTAGCTGTGCGCTCCATAACTAAACCAATAGATGTTAGGGAAAGAACAGTCAGGCTGAAGTGGGAATATGCTGGCCACGTCGCACGAATGCACCCGGAGAGATGGGCGAGGATCGTCACTAACTGGACGCCTGAGGAAGGACGTCGTCGTCGAGGTCGACCGCGGCAAAGGTGGTGTTTTTTTTTTGTGGGACATCCCGCCATGCCACATTCCCAAGCCACTGCAACTTCTGAAAGCCAGAATCAACATTGGCGACCACCAGAAAAAACGCCGAGTCAATGAAGCTCGACGAGTCCCAGAGAAATGATTCAACTGTCTTGGATCCCGCAACGAAATTAATCAGAAAATAACAGCGGAGGAGTAGGTAGTGTGACGATCTCATCATATTTGCGGGGCAAACTTGGCCAGAGATCGCCCAAGACAGAGAGGTTTGGAAGGAGAAAGGGGAGCCCTTTGCCCAGCAGTGGAACACAAGAGCAGGCAACAAAAAAAGTTGATCAAAAATTAAAATAGAATTACTGATTAAAATGACTAACTTGGAATATTACTAATAACGAAACAGCTGGCAACCGAAGTAGTGATTTTAGCCTCGCTATTGATGACAGTATAATTAAATTAGATTCGCAAGTTGCCACGGCATTTAAAGATTTCCTTGCAGAGATTCCCATATCGACAACTAAGTTTCTAGTTTCGTCCCACTCACTGCTGCAGAAGCTTTACTTATAGAAAACGTTCGAATTCATTTAAATTATAAAAACTTTTAATTCTTTGGAATTTGGATATTAAAAAGACTGCAAATCTATGTAGTAATTCTGTTGACCTTGCTAAGTCCATTAAACACATTGCACCATCTACTTTTTAGCTGTGGTTCTTAACAATTGAATTGACCGTGGTGAGTGGTGAACTTACTGATCTAATGAAATATAATAAAATAATATCGTTTTTTAAATCGGGTCACACCCTTCTTGTTAATAGACTTATATCAGTACTACCTAATTCTAGTAAAATTAAGGAGAAACTTATTTTAAATCAAATACATAGATAGATATTCAGATAATAAACACAAATTACATTGTAAAATGTTGCGTGAAATTGTTTTGTAAAAAGTTATTTTATTTTCTCTTTTTGGTTTTGATACCCCCAAAAATTCCAACCAGTCCATGCACCAAAAAAGTTTCATGTGAAATGTTGCCAAGACGAAGGTTTGCCCTGTGAAAAAGATATCAGATCTCAAGTAGAGCCAAGCTTCTGAATCTACACGGCCTAACTTTACCTGGTTGTAAACTAAACTTAGATTACAACCAAATTTCAGCTTTCTAGCACTTCAGGAAGTAGCCAAACATTTTGATGATCATCAGTGTGTCAGTGACGAAATCTGTGTATTTTGGATATCAATAAAATCGAAAGTATTAGAGCTATTCAATTGAGACTTTGTATGTTTAATTAGTCTAATATTGACATCATATCCTGAGAATATGAACTATCTAGTACATCGGAAACCAACTCTATGAGAGTTCAAAAAAAGGACGAAACATTTCGAAAAAAGGTAGGTAGTGCCCCTGCCCCTGATTAGATCTTTACGGAACTTAAATAGGACCAAATGGGAAAGAATTTTGCAAATCCGTGTATATAATCTTTGACGTATATAATCTTTGATTGTGGCTGAGATGCGAATGCGAACGTTGTTTAACAATTAGTAGAATTGGCGCTCTGACTTCTGGAGCTAGGTAATATCCTGTGTTAAGTACAGAAGTAAATGTCTCCTCCCATAAACGCTTAGAAACAATACAAATTACTAAAACAAAAGTCAAACCTCAAGTCTACATGTGTGTAGACTAAACCCTAACAGCTAAATTAGCTATAATTATTACAAATACGTGTCACTGGACTACTATAATTATTGAATAAGATTAGAACACAAGTCAGGTAAGCCCGCCAACCCAATCAAATATTCGACAACTTGCTAGTGGGAACTGCCAAATAGTTATTATTGTATCTCGACAATTTACGAACTCATAAATTAGGTGCAGTATTTTAGTTTAGTTTGGAGTTTAGACTTACAAAAAAATGTGATATTCGTATCAATATTTAGTTAATGGACAAACAAAAATAATATACCGTGTATTTATTGATTTTAATTTGTGTAAGTATTTTCTCCATGGGAACAACTGTTTTGATAAATGCATTTTTATTTTTCTTATTTCTAGTGTCCCACTGCTGGGAAAAGGCCTCCCCATATTTTGCCAGACACCCTTTTCTTGCGCCACCTCGAACCAGCTTTCGTGGTGTGCGTCCAGGTAATGACATGATTTTTTACGACTTAAAACTTTCTCTCTACCGCAATATCAGTTCTACAACATTGCTATATTCTCCATTCCCTTAAAATAATGCCAGGTAAAATACTTCACCTCAATAAGCCAAACACTGCAACTGTATTTCCATAGAAAAAAATAACAAGATCGCGCGGCGTATCGAGACGACTCGTGATAGCTTTAGAATCGCAAGTCAGCGAATAATAAAATATTCCTGCATTTTGTTGGTACACATGTGTTAGTTCCATGTGCCCTTGTGGAAAATTCACCGAAGAATGTAGGGAATTTATTTCATTCGTACCGTTTCAAGTGAAAGCATTTATAAGTATCAAATACGGCCCTGGGGCGTCTTAGGGAAGCTTCAACACGTGTATGTGGCTCTGTGTGTCGAAGTCAAAGTCAAAACGTTTATTTCAATTAGGCCATTAAACGGCACTTTTGAACGTCATCATTTACATTTAAAATAATATAAAGTGACTCTACTGTCCGTTCGTAAGGGAATATTATATAATAATAGATTCTTATGGAGAAGAACGGACAAGAAACTCCATAGTTACTCTTTTCAAATCAATGTTTTACAATATTTGGAGTACAAAAATTAATTTTAATATAGGTACTACTTATAGTATCAAAGTATTACCGGCAAAGGTAAACATTTCCATTTTCTTAATAAGTACATGGTACTCACATATTTACAAATCTTGGAACCATTGATAAAACAGAGTGTTTTAACAGAACAATAAAAACTCTTTTATATCTATAAGGTTAATACCTACATAAATTGGCCAGTTTGATTTTTACACTACACCCTTGATTGTTCTATGGAACAGGACCAGCATGTTTCCAAGTATTCTTATCTTGAATGTAATCCTCCAACTTGTATTATGCTTGTTTACAAAGTGTGCTTTTTACATACGTTTTAAATTTTCTTTCATTTAATTCTAATATTTCACAAGGTATTTTGTTGTAACATTTAACACAGTACCCATGAAAGATGTGTGTACTTTAGCTAACCTATAAAATGGTTCATCTAAATGAGGTATCTTCATTTCTAGTACCTATTAAAATTATATATATCACTAATTTTATTAAAAAGATGTCGATTTTTCCGTACATACATAATTTATTTTCATAGATGAATTGGCAAGGGACTGTCATAATATTAATCTCTTTAAAAAAAACCCTTAGAGAATCACGGCGACGCAGATTATATAGGGCTCTGACAGCTCTGTTTTGTAAAATAAATATGGATTCAATGTCAGCAGCCCGACCCCAAAGCAAAATACCGTAAGACATAATGCTGTGAAAATAACTAAAACAGACCAAACGTGCGGTTTCTACGTCTGTTAACTTTGTCGGTTTCTACGTCTGTTAACGTCTTATCTTTCTAACAGCATAAGCAGCTAAACTTAGACGACCCGCAAGAGATGTTATATGGGGCCCCATTGTAATTTCTCGTCTAAAGTGATTCCTAGGCAAACCGTTTGATTAATGAAGTCCAGTTTTTCTCTATTCAATATGATGTCACATTCGCTACTTTCAACATTAGGTAAAGTAAATCTAATACATTTGGTTTTTTTTTCATTTAGTACCAAGTTGTTTGCCGTAAACCAATTTTGGACCTGATGAATAGAGCTATTGACGTCGTCAAGATTTTGTGAACGTCGATCTATTTTAAATATTACAGAGATGTGTCATCCGCAAATAATACCATATTTGGTTGATTTTGAAATAGTGGAAAAAAAAGGGATGGACCCAATATTGAAGCTTAGGGAACGCCCATTGTCATTTCCGACCCTAGTGAGCTTACACCGTTTACCTGAACTTTAACCTGTCTGTCCATCAAGTATGAACTAATCAAATCAATGAATGAGATTTTTTTGATGTGAATAATTGAAATAAACGTTTTGACGTGAACGTTTTGATGTGAATAATGAACTAATCAAATCAATGAATGAGAATTTTTTGATGTGAACAATTGAGTCATGCCCATTCATAATAAATTTGCATGCTGAATGTGAGGCGGAATATGAAGAAACATAATTATATTTTAAGACCTGTACCTGTAACCATATTTCAAGCAAATAAATGATATTATTATTATTATTAAAAATCAAGGGCTCTATTCCTAATCCCATAGTGCTCAAGTTTCAACAAAAGCGTCTCATGGTTAACGCAGCCGAACGCCTTCGAGATGTCGCAGAATATTCCAATGGCGTCTTGCGACTCTTCCCAGGCGTTAAAAATGTTCTTTATTAGGGTAACACACTCGGTCAGTTGTACATCGCCCTTTAGTGAAACCGTACCGTTCATGAAAGATGGATTTTTTATTAAAGTGAAGTAACATTTGATTAAGCATTAACTCTTCAAACACCTTGCTGAGAACTGGCAGAATTGACTCAGGCCTATAATTGTTGGGATCTTGACAATCGTCCGATTTGAACAGCGGAACGACTTTACTGTGTTTCATGAGATCTGGAAAAACTCCTCGGTCTACACTAGTGTTAAATATGACTGCTAAGTAGGGGGCAATAGTTTCAATGACCGATCTACAAACTTTTACAGATATTCCCCTAAGATCTTCTGTTGATTTAATTTAAAGATCTTTAAAAGCTTTTAAAATAGCCTGGGGGTTTTTATGTTGAAACTTAAACTCCGATGGACATACCTTTACATTCTTTCTAAGTAAGGCAGCAGAGAGCGTGGGTGACGAGTCGAGAGATCCTGTAGTTTTAAGAGGAATATTAGCAAAGAAGTTTTCAAATTCCTGAGCTACCTCTGCATCTGAGTTTATTGGACCATGTACAGTATTTAAATTAAATTTCGATTTACGCTGTTTCTTCCTACCTGTTTCGTTATTATTTTCCAAGTAGTTTTTATTTTGTCGTCTGCTGATTTTATTTTATTGCTAATATGCAGAGCTTTTGCTGTTTTGCACACACTTTTATATGTTTAAATAAATATTTCGCAACATACTTATAAAAGCTTGTATTATTCAAATGTTGCTTTAAACCATATAGTTCATATAGCTTTTCCCTGCTTATGCGAATGCCTGGAGTTGCCCAATCGCTAAATAAGAACTTAGTGTAAATATTTTTAAACTTTAAGAGGAAAAGTGTCATTAAATTGCGTGTAAAATAATGAAAAAAATTCTGCATAGAACTCATTTGGGTCTTCTATGTTATTAAAGCAATGAGCACCTAGTTTACGAGCCAAAGTATTATTAAGTTTCTCCAAATTTTTATCTGTAATTGGTCTAAATTTTATTTGAATTTTTTGTAAAGGTATGTAGGTGCAAAACGTTATTGTTTGCCCGCTGTGATCAGATGGTGACTTATTTACAATTTCAGTAAGTAATCACAATTACAAAATACATTGTCTATACAAATTGCAGTAGAAGCTGTCACACGGGTTGGTCAATAAAAACATTTGACAAGTTAAATGATTTAAAAATACTCAATAACCTTATACTATTCCAGTTTATTTCTAATAATAAAGTCACCACATATAATGATTGATTTACTACTAGTACTAACTTTTTTTAACACATCTTCCATTACAGTATCAAACACAGATAAATTCTGGTAACGTGGAGGTCGGTAGACGCATACCACAACATGCTTATCAAGCTTAACACAGGACAACTCAATGGTGTGTTCAACCGACAAATTTCTCTCACGACAAATTTCTTTCACGAAAAAACAACTGAACGGATGTATGTGAAATTATACGGATATTTACTTTATAATCTAAAATAACACAGTAATATTCTGTATCACGATCTGAAGTTCACGCAGACGAGATCGCGGGGTGAAGCTAGGATTGTAATATTTCTAAAATACAACACTGATTTGATTGCAAAACTTTTTTTTTTAACTACCAAATACAAAACTGTTGCCACGAATTTTAAGTTTTCAATTAATCTATGAGCTGTAATTGTTTGTGTTTCCATTTCCATTTATTCACTAAATGCCACAGGCTTTTAAGGAACCGACGAATAGGTTGAAAAAGAAATGTTATATTTAGGTAGTTACTTATTCTTTAAATCCGTGGCTATTTTTTGCACAGAAGCGTCTCCACTACAGATTTATTACCAACATACACTTAAATGACTGCTAAAAAATATAAAAAACGACCATACCATATTATTAATATTTGATAATATTATAAGGTTTGCCAACGTGCTATGGAGCGCAGTATACTAGGTGTTAAATTAACAGAACACGTTCGAAACACTACACTGCGCTCCAAAACGAAAATCATTGATGTGGCTCGAAAGGCTGCCCAACTTAAATGGGACTGGGCAGGACATGTCTGCCGCAGACAATCTGTGGGCCCGTAAAGTATACGATTGGTGCCCTGAAACAGCGAGACGAGGCCGCGGCAGACCACGAAGGAGATGGCGGGATGACCTGGATGTCTTCCTTACGAATTGGAATGATGAAGCACAACACCGTGAGCATTGGAAGGAATGGAGGGAGGCCTTTGCCCAGCAGTGGGACAGTACGGGCTAGTAATAATAATGTGTAAGTACCTAGCAGTAACAAAAAAAAAGAAAAAAAAAAGAATTACGATTGCTAGCGTTTAAATCGACACTCTTAGGCCCATATTCCAAAACGTAAACTCCAACTCAACTCAAACTTCAACTCCATCGGAGCTTGTCATAAATTGAAGTTTTTGCATTTGTTTGCTCATCTCTCGAGTACGAAAACGTCAATTAGACAGCTTTCATTGACATTTTCGTGCTCATGTTGGAGTTGGAGTTCGAGTTGAGTTTTTTTGGAATATGGGCCCTAGTCTTTGGAAAGATGGTCAATTAACCGTCGGTCTACAAATTCCGTTGACACATGACTATAACAGCCGATCTTATTAATGACATGGTTATTTAGCGCTTAGCTCTTCGAAAGTATAGCGTGATGATAATCATTTCTAAGGTTAGACCCATAAGTCTCTGCAATATTTTAAGATGTATATTATGGCTTCTACAATAACCTGCTAAACTATTTGGAAAAATGTCAAATAAAAATGTTGGTATTATTTTATTGTTATTTTGGTAATATTATCGCGTAAACATACAATACAAAAGATAAAGTGAATACAAAAATAATAACAGGCTGAGGATCGACCCATCGGAAAATGTCGTTTACAACAGACATAATTGAATAAATTGCTCATCCTCCATAGCACATAGCATGATAATATAATTATAGCCTATAACATGACCGTGCCTTTAAGTATTTATTTATCTAAAATTTTTAACAGAAACTGTTCAGCAGTTTTCTTGCTAATTGAAAACATTCACCCACTATTTTATTAAATGTTTAGATTAGATGACGGGACATTCTGGCAAATTGCCTAAAAAAAAAGTCTTTATGATTTTTACATTTATAAAATAATTTTTATTTGAATTTATTTATTTTATTTGAATTTGTCACTAGAAAATTTCTATATTCAATATCTAATCGAATATAAACGCATAGCATAGGTACTAGAATACAATAGATTTTTTTATTAATTAACCTATATTAAAAGCATAATTTATTCAGTTAAAATAAATTAATAAAAAGAGCGGTTTGACAGCTTCTCCAGGTAAAAAATGTCAGACAATTGAAAAATCAACCCATAAATTATGTTTGTCGAAGTTAATCCCTGATGTGATGACTGAATCTTTTCAGTAATACAAAGTTTTTTGCAGGACTATGCAAATGAAACCGCAGGAAAAGCTACATCCTTACTGTTATTATAAATGCAGCAATATCTGGTAATATAGCCCGTTTAGCTAGAGTATGTGATTGAAAAATAAATAGTTCAAATATAAAATTACTATTTGGTCAGCAGGGTTATGTAGATAATCCTTCCCGGATAGGGCACCATGGCACCGACAAGTTAGGTTCGAAGTTCCTTAATTCTGGAACTGACTGACCAAAACTTATTTCAGTACCTGACTGTTTAAACGCCCTTATAAAAAACACCGAATGATATTAAAATACACATGTAGGTACCTATATTATGTACTTACAAAAGTCATCAAAAAAGAACTTGAACACAATTCTGAACTCAGAAGACTCTTTTCTACCGAAATGAAGTGGAAAATGAATTTTGCCTTCTTGTAAAAGCCTTGCCCACACGTTAAAAATAAAATACAAGAAGAAATTGCAATTGATTTGATAACTTATAGGAATCCAGGCAGAGACCCTCAATAGTAGCTTATTAACGATTTCTTTTAAAAATCACACTCAAGGACTTGAGTGTACTGGAAACTTGTGAGAACTTGAGTATTAGATACCCACACATACTTACAACTAATAATAACTGCTAGAGGGAGCATTAGAAGGAATATAAAAACAGAAATTGATTCTTTGAAAACTTTGATTAAAAGAACGTAGAAATACAGTACCTAGCCCCTGATTGGTTTTGTTCTTTAGAAAGGTTGGTCAGGTGCGTTGTACTCCGAACGTGAACGACCAGGGGCTCTGCATTCTCTGCTATGATGTCTTAAAACCACCATTGGTATGGGAGGGAGACAGAGCTATATGTACGAGATGCAAAGCATTTTCCGTTTTTCACAACAGAATCATGATAGCTTTGGAATTATAAACGAAGTAAAAGGAGTATTTAGGGATCGTTACAGGTCGCATTCTGTACAGATTAAGCCAAACCCTATGTCTAAGACCACAGGTCCACGGGTGGGTACCACAGGTAAGTGGTGAGGGTTGGACATGATGTCGGTAGAAATAAAGTTCTGTGAATTTGATAATGATTCGAGCGAAACATCAGTAGGTAGCAACGTATGTAGGCATTTTGATATGTCATAATTAGATGCATTCTAGCCAAATCTCGACATAAATTCCTACAATATGAACGATAGACACAACTCAGATATATTTATATATGTGGTAACGATGTTTTAGAATACATACAAACTAATAATTGCAGTATAGGACGTGGTTGAGTTAGACTGTCGGAGCAATATTCCACACCCACACGTTGTGTATTCATGTTGCAATATTACAATATTACGAGATAAGAGTCATCCCTTATTTATAGTTAATTTTATGATGGTCATTGAACATTTTGGATGATGGTACCATTTTTTATAAACATTGGTACTTATACAAAATGTTCGTATTGCTGACCAGTTCGTAATTCGCGATTTCTTCGTCCTACGTCCCGTTAAGGCTATCGTCGACAGGAGAGACGTGACAAATGTGACAACGGTTACAACGTCCTTTTTAATAGAAATTACTAAACTGATAACTAAACTGATAACAGTCTCTATTAAAATAGTTGTAGCACCGTTGTCTAAATGTCGCATAGCATCTGTCTACGGGAGCCTTAGTCAGCATTTATTTTATAACGCATTCGTCATTATCGCTATTCGAGTGTCGTAATTTTCGCATGTATTGAACCTCAATCGTTATTATAATAATAAGTTACTCTTAATGCTACTTACTTAGCATGCTGTAACTATAATAGGCTAGTTGACTCACATTTTTACAGACAAGTGCTAGTCTGACTCGTGCATCGAGGGTTCCGTACAAACTAGTATGTAGATATAGTTCGCCTATTACGAGAACCATGTCTGGATTTTTTCTGAGCACACATTACCAACTCAAGTTTATAAACTATGAAAACACTCTCACATTACTCTAACGAGACGATAAGTACGATTGAAGGACAAACCGAACTTTGTACTTGAAAAAAATGTTCTCCCATACAATTGCAAATATAAGTACCATGTTATCGCAAAAAAAGATTTTATATGTGTGCTACAAATTATCAATTTTCAGACTTTTTCCATTATATTGTATCTGATTTTAATTACAACATAATACCTCGACAATTTTCTGAGAAAAAGGGTCGTGACAGACCGACAGAAAAACAACGAAGTGATCCTATAAGGGTTCCGTTTTCCTTTAGAGGTAGGTACAGAACCCTAAAAATAATAAAAGCTATACCTACTGTAAAACCTTAAAGTTTTATGTATACTTATCAAATATACCATTATTTTGGCTATCAAACGCTGTGCAATGTGCTCTAACAGAAATGTTGGCTTCCCGTGGGTGTATTGAAAAGGCAATTACTTTTATTTGATGAAAAAGCATCAAAGATATTAGACGCCTAAGGTATTAGATATGATAAGAATCCTCTTATAGAACCCTAATCCCCTTGATATTGCTACATTTGAAAGAGCAGCAGCTGCAACCGAGAACGACCGCCATTTTTCTATGTCTTCTTTTTCAGAACTAATCTTTGAGGTTGGGATTATCTAGAAATGACGTGCCATCTTAACTGCGGTTGAATACCGATAAACGACTACCAAGTGACAAAATTTATTTTGTCACCCACCCCAAAAAACTTGTTGGCTTATGTACTTTAGATTTTTTTCAAAGTTTCCCCTAACTCTTACTTTCCCTTCACAGTTTTAAAGTCAGTTAGGCAGAGCTCCAAGGTGCCATCGACATGATTCCTCCACGAGTTTCTGAGAAAAAGGGTCGTAACAGATCGACAGACGGACAACGAAGTGATCCTATATGGGTTCTGTTTTCCGGAGCGAGGAGGCATGGGAAGCCGTCACCTCCTTCTTCCTCCCCGTCTTCGCGATATTAGAATTTTCTTGTCAAAATTGGTAAACAGATTACTCTATCTAACCTTTTGATACAGTTATCAAAAGGTCAGATAGAGTAATCTGTTTACCAATAAGGGTTCCTTGTTGACTAAGGAACCCTAAAAAGGCAGTCCTTTTTAGGGTTCCGTAGTCAACAAGGAACCCTTATAGTTTCGCAATGTCCGTCTGCGGTTTAGTTTAGTGACGCTTAGCACTAGAAAGTTGGAATTTGGTATGGGTATACATATTATTAATCACGCCGACGAAGTCGTAAAATTAAATCTTGAACAAATATTTGTTAAAAAAAATATTTTAACGTATCCTACACGTTAAGTGGTAGGTAATGTTTTTTATTGTCTAGGTATCCCATGGTGTGGAGTGTCGTTGGATAGGTCGTCTAAAAATATTAAGGGTCTGCGAAAACCATTTTTTCATCCAAGGATCCGTTTGCGAAATATTTTAGAGTCAAGTGTTTGCTTGGGGGGGGGGGGGGCTCTTATGCCAGCAAACGGACCTTTTTGGAGACGTGAAATATTCACGATAGTAGCATATAATAACGGAAAACTAACACAGCTATGTAGACTTTACAAGTTAACGAGTAATAGTCGGCCAAGTTATAAAATGTAACTAATTATGTAAAAAATTCGTTATAACCCCATAGAAAATGACTTAAAACTAAGTGCATTTGTAACTTTGTAATGTCATAGTAAAATTTGCTAGTTTTGTCATGGCACGGGACAGGTAACTACGGAACCCTACACAGTGTGTAGCCTGACACACACTTGGCCGGTTTTTTGTTCCTAAAGTGAATATCAACAGGATATTAAGTCATTGCGAAGAGATTTCTGTTAAGTTTCAAGTGTGCATTGCTCGTCGGGAAACTTCTGAGAAGTTAACTAAGTTTTTGCGGAAACTACCAGCTTACTGCCAGGTTCAGTTTAGGTTAAATAAAGTTTTAACTAAACGGCTCGCAGTTATGAGTATGAGAACGTGGAAACCTAACAATAAGTAAGGGCCGATTTTTCAATGGTCAGAAAACGTATAACTGAAAAATAAATGTGATGGCTTGACATTACATACAGAAGAATAAAAAACTTTTTCACAAAAAACGGACTTCCAAAAAAAAAAAAAAACACTACAAAGTCTAAAATAACTTTTTTGGAATCCGTTTTTTTTTTATGACATTATAGTAGGAAACGCGTCTTACGTTTTACACAAATAACACACCGATACCATGGCATCGGAGTGTTATTTGTTTGTCAATATCTTGTCAAACTCTACTTTAACTCTATGGTAGGCGCCACTGCAGATAAACTTGCAATAAACTACATTGACATTTCCCTAAGGGACACGGTAAATTAATGTTTCTTTAGTAGTTAGGTCCCCTAGGTTTATTTTTATGATATTTCGCCTTGATAAAGTCTTTAATGTTCGTGCTAATAATGACATTATACAGCATGTTCTGTATTTTACGATGTTGTGGTATTGGTACACGCATCTAATAATTTTGCACCATATGTGTACCACGCTGCAGAAAGGCTTACCACTGTCGAGCCAACTTGTTGATTTGACAGTCAAATTGCTTTCGGACATCTGGTCTATTGCGTGCACGCAATACTTTTTTCAACACATTTGCTCAAAAAATGCATTTACGAAGCCTGTATGCATTGTTCGAAAGTTAAAAATTATGCACCACACAATGGAGCGTGCGGCAAAGTAGGTACTCTCACCTAAGTACATATTTTACCGCAGACTCCGTTGTATAGCGCCGTGCGTATTCTTTACGGTTTTTTTTTAATTTCCATAAAAATTAATAAGAATTCCACAAAGGAGTTTCACATCACGAGAATAAATAAGCTGAATGATCGAACCTCCTTGGAAGCGCTTTTGCTGTATACGTTTGTCTCATTTTAATATTATAGAGAAAATGAGAGAAGATAAATAAAAAAAATAAAGTATGTGATTCTAATTTTCACCACGCGCATGTGGCGCCCTTTGCAAATTCGCGCCATTTTCATATTAGAAACGTCAAAGATTGTTGCGACTTTCCGACTGATTTCTAGAGACAAAAAGTTTGTTTCATTACTTATTGTAATGTTTTCTCGCAAATGTGTCGAAAAACGTTGTATGACACACGTGCGGATTTGGTTTTTACAAACTCGTGACTATGGTAAGCCCTCGACTTCGTCTCGTGCTTACATTCGTCTACTCGTTTGTAAAAACCAACTTACCGCACTAATATCATAAATAACTATTTCGATTCGCAATGAAAGAGCATTACATAACAGCTACCTACTAAGGAAGGACGCCCTTTTTAGGGTTCCGTGGCCAAAGGGTAAAAACGGGACCCTATTACTAAGGCTCCGCTATCCTACTGTCTGTTACCAGGCTGTATCTCATGAACCGTGATAGCTAGACAGTTGAAATTTTCACAGATGATGTATGTCTGTTTTTAATATTTATTTTTATAGAACAACAAAAAGGTACTAAAAACACAACAATAAAATTTTAAGTGGGGCTCAAACAAACGTGATTTTTTTAGCCGTTTTTTACAGATAATGGTACGGAACCCTTCGTGCCCGAGTCCAACTCGCACTTGGCCGGTTTTTTGGGTTCCGTATCATAAGAGGCAAAAAAAGGAACCTTTATAAGATCACTCTCTTGTCTGTGTGTGTCACCACCGATTGTGTCAACACCGATTGTGTCACCACCGATTTTTCTCAAGAATGGTTGGTCTTAGCAAGTTGAAATTTATACCAGATACTGAGGTCTAGAGAGAGGGCAATACTCGGAGTTTCCTTGCGTGATCGAATCAGAAATGATGGTATCAGCAAGAGAACCAAGGTAACTGACAGAGCCGACGGATCGTCAAACTGAAGTGGCAGTGGGCATTGCTGGCAGAACAGTTGGTCGATAGGGCCGAAAAGTTCTAGAGTGGTGACCGCGTACCGGAAGACGCAGCTTTGGAAGGCCTCCCACAAGATGGACCGACGACCTGGTTAGGTGTATTAAAATCAAGGTCCTGAGTCAACACGATAAAAAAATATGAGCAAATTTAGATTTTCACGAAAACTTAGGTAAGTACCAAAATTTACCTTAATTTTAAACTTTTTTTATTTTTCGAAATTTTCCCTTTACTTGTGCTATATAAGACCTAGTTTTTAACTGAAATTGACAATTCTAGGTAAACTGGAAGTACTTATAGGTTTTGGGTCGAAAACCTATATGGTAGTTCCCGTTGACCTAGAATCACGAAATTTGGCGAAAAGCAAAGTCTTACAGCAAAAATAAAGGAAAAATTCACAAAAATTAAAAAAAAAAAAATTAAAGGGTGTCCCCATACATACATATTTATAGATAATGGTACAGAACCCTTCCCTGCGTGCGCGAGTCCAACTCGCACTTGGACGCTGTTTTTATTTATTTAGCTTACACTATGATCCAGATAAGAAAATTAAACATAAGAGCACCTTAATTTTACATGGTATGTTGATTCTTAATGAACATGGTATTAGGTTGATCATACGAGTACCTATATTCCAATTTTGTGTGCTGGTAAAAATAATCTATATAATATTAATGATATAATTTTGAAAAGACATCCTACATATTGCCTCTTGAGGCTTGCCATTGTTGTAGTTTATATGAAGAAGTGGAAAGACTTATTTGACATATTTTTTTTAAACAAATCACTGTCCGACTTCAACACCTTGGCGAACCCTAGTAACAATAAAACAAAAAATACAACCGAATTGAGAACCTCCTCCTTTTTATGAAGTCGGTTAAAAAACAGAAGCCATACCTAAAATAGTTCACAACGACCCAATCAGTTAGATCCAAGTTTGAAAATAAGACTCACCGGAGTATGATTGCTACAGAACTCCTAGGAACCAATTACGATTGCACTGAATCGACTTGATTTTCTAAGAAAATACAAATTGGATAATTAATACATCATTGGAAAAAAAGGAAAATCGTTTTTGTTGCACAATAAAATGCTCGATAGACCACATGAAGTACGCGTACATACTCGTAATAGGCACATGTACAAGCCCGCTACACATTCCAAAATCACTGCAACTCCTGAAAGCTAGAACCAACAGTGGTGACCAGCAGAAAAACGCCGAGTCAATGAAGCTCGACGAGTCCCGGAGAAACGATTCAACTGTCTTGGATCCCGCAACGAAATTACAAAAAATAACAGCGGAGTAGTAGGAAAAATTTTAATTTCCACTATATTATTTATTTACACTTATGTAAGCAATGTATAAGTCGCAGTTCAAATAAAAGGCTAGGCTTTTAATTCAATGGCTAATTAAGCTAGTTGGCTGCGAAATATACACTAGTACCTAATACAAACTGGTAAAAAGGCACCCAAAAGCCCAGTGTTCGAAAAAGTCAAAGATTTGTAGATAAAATACCAACTTATGAGAGTAAGTTTCGTAAAAGATGTAACCTATCATAGAATATGTTACCTACGCTCTGAAAACTCTAAAAAAACAACAAAAATATGTAAAGTTAATGACATAATTTGAAAAATCAACACCTAATGCTATTGAAGGGTTCTCAAACACTAACCATGCAAGGAAACATAACATACTCCGCTCGAGTGCTATATTACCGCTGCATTCTTGCAGTTCGTAATATACACTACGGCTGAATCGCACTTGACCAGTTTCATTCCAAGCTTCGAGTATCGAGACACAACAAAAGCTATTTAAAGCGGTTTAAATGATTCCTGCCTGATAAAGTTATTAATTTGTTCAGAACTAATTGAAAGTTAAGAATGGAGGGAAGAAGATATGAAGGCCGATGCAAAAATATTATTTTTTTTAAAGTGAAAACTTCTGTAGGCTCATTGAACACTTTTTTTTGGGTGAACAAAAATCATGGAACTCGCGTCATCGTCACCGCACGTTCTCATGCACAGACAATATACTATTACTCAGTTTTCACTTCTATCGGCAGTCCCCAAAGACTGACATAATTTATTTTTTTAAACGTTGCGCTACACTAGGAATTTCTCTTGTATCGTGGGTGCGTTTACAAACATATAAACTCATATACACAAACAGCAGATATATGTATGAGTAACCAATCTGCCTAGGCTTTTCCCAACTACGTTGGGGGTTGTCTTCCAGTTTAACCGGACGCAGCAGAGTACCACTATGTTACATGGCTGCTTATCCGACCTCCACACCCGGGAAATGAGTAACGCAGAAACTGAGTAACGCAATAGCCCTTGATAAGCCTGGTGTTGACTACCTACTCATAATGACAGTAAAAGATCCACATTTGACAGCTGGGACCATCAACATAACGTGCTTTCCGACGCGCGGCGGAACCTCGTTATATTTCGATGTTCTCCCATCCACAGACCGACGGTAAGCGCTGCTTAACCATGTAGATCGACCGCAAAAAGGTGATCATGAATGAATGAATTGAAAGCTACGAAATCCCAATAATAACACAAAACCTTTTGACCTTTCAATGACAGTTCTAAAAGATCCTATCAGAAAAGAGCAAGAAATGATGCTTATCGAAGTTAAGTCCCAAGATGAATAACTAATTAAAACAAAGGCTGAAAACGTGGAAAGCTTCAGCGAAATTGGGGCCGAAGAGAAAAGTTTACAAATCCGGGATTTCAGTCAGACGCTAACGAATATTGAATTTTGTCAGTATTAATGAAATAAGGATTAAGTTGAATGCTATGTTCGCTGGCTTATTGCATTTCAGCCAGGCCTGAGCATCCGAGGGTAGGCTTAACTTAAGATTGACAGCCGCTAGTCGGGTGCACTTATGATTATTGCACTAATACAATCAGTGTCCTTTCCGACAAGGGTTAATGAGAATATGGGATTTTACCGCCGGCTCAGTTCACTTTTTGATTTTACAGACTGTTTAAATAGGAGGAGGCTGTAGCTAAATAAAAACAGCTGCACGGGTCGATCTTCGAGGTTAAGCAACGCTTGTCGAGGTCGATCTATGGACCATAGGTAAATTACATATCGAGACTTTTTATTTTTTATTAAGGAATGGGCTCTTGACCTCGGTCACGCCTGATGGAAAGCGATGGGTGAGGTCTATGATGTAGCGAGCGTGACCGGTGGGAGAGTCGCGAACCAGGCGAGCGTTAGCCCTACCACCGCAAAGGAAGGATTGCCCAGTCTTATCTTATAGTCTTAGATGTTAGGTGAGACTGTCCAGAATGCGTCGAGCGCTCGGTTCAGTTCAGAGTCTGATGGAATAAATTGCGCTACACGAGGAGGCTTCTTCATGCATACCAAAGAGAGACTCCCCTGTACCTCGGAAATCACGTGAAGCCGTCGGTTGTTACGAGTAGTCAGCAGCCAGATAAACTGATACCAGTCTTGCCGAGGTATCGTATTGCCTACCTAGTTATTCGCTTGTGGAGGTCATTGCAGAAAACGGGACCCTATTACTAAGACTTCGCTGTCCGTCTGTCAGACAATACAACAAACGTGATTTTTTTTGCCGTTTTTTTATAGATAATGGTACGGAACCCTTCGTGCGCGAGTCCGACTCGCACTTGGCCGGTTTTTTTCACCTTGGCCTAGCAGAGGGACAGTATGGGCTAGTATCTTAAAATAAAAATATCTTTGATCAGATCAGCAGGTAAAAAATCTTAACGAATCATTTTTTTTGCAATATCCCCAATATTTTAAATATTATTCGTTCTTTACTTCCAACCTCCGAAATATTTCTAATAAATTAAAAGTCACCCTTTACTATAATATATTGTCCCTAGCGCCATAAAATTAAAGAAGCCGGCGTGGGATTTTCAAAACTAGGGTACCTACAATTTTCTGATGCGGAATTTATTCGAAAGAGTCACCGTGGCCTTAGAACGCAAAGGGCATGGGGAGGAGCACGGATGGGTTTTAATCAGTAAGAGTCTGACACTCCCTTCCGCTCCACCCAGAGCGGAAGAAGTCATTTGATGATTTCCTATTCATAGAAAGGGTACAATTTTCTAGTATCTTCGGCACCCAGACAAATTGTTACATACCTAATTAAAATCAAACTCTTCCCTTAATTAAAAACTGTAAGTAAAGTTGTTCTTACGAACCAAATCAATCAATTAAAAATCTAAGCTAGGTCTTTTCTTGGTCCTTACCTACAAATAGTTATATGACTACTTTGGATCGTATTTTCACGGATTCGAATCGGATACAGTGCGTATTTACGCCGTAGGTACGGCATTTCATAAAAATATTTCAAGTCTTATTTTTCGAAATGAATGAACCGATTTTAATGAAACTTGGTAAGCATACGCCATCCAACCAGGTCTAAAAAGTTAGTTGAGAACATTTTCGAAAAAGAGTTTAGAGGGAGAGAGAGAGCGATTTTAAGTTTTCTATAGAAAATGAAAAATCACTCTATCTTTCCTAATAAAATCGGTTCATTCATTTCGAAAAATAAAGGCTACATCGCCTAATTGTGAGACATGCAATAAAATTGAAGATGTGCAACATTTGTTGATGGATTGTGTTAAGAACAAAGATGAAGGGAATCTTTGGCTAGGGAGTTTGAACTAAACATGAGGGATGTTGGACTTAGGTACCCAAAATATTTTAGCATACCCTAAATCAGAAAGAACTAAAAGAATAATTTGTGGCTTGGTTCAGAAGTCTAGGCAATAATTCCCTTTCCTATGTCATAGTATGTAGTACGTAGTGTATAAAAATATAGTATAATTATAGTAGTATAGTAGGTATAGTTGTGTAAAAAAGTAAAAGGTACAATGGGGCTGACGTATCCGTGTGGATAAAAACCCCTTATTAATATAGAATAAAAAAAAAACGAAAAATAAGGACTTCAAAGTTTGTATGAAAAGCCGTACGGCGTAAACGCTCGATATTTTAAGACCGGATAACTAAAAAAAAATCTCACAGGGTTCCGTTTTCTATTACTTATAATTTTAGTGTATTCCATCCTGCTTGTTGTTGCTCAGCAATGTGACGTAATGATTAGATTTATTTAAACACTAGCACTTCGCCCGCGACTTCGTAAGCGCGGATTTATTAGGTACTCCACAAACTTCAACGCCCCCTATACCCCCTTATAAAGGTTAGTTTTGGAAAAATTAAGCACAACGATTTTCATTAATTAACATTTATTAGGTACTTAGCCATTTCTACTAATTCTATGGTCTCAGGTTCAGCGCAACTGTTCACCCCGTTCACCCCGTCAGGAGTTGATTATGCAAAAATTGTTAGGTACATCTGTTTCAATAATCCCATTTTTAGTTTGTTCATGGCATCCCGACGTAAATTAAAGCAAGCAATAATGTCCTCCCCTAAAAACTTAATCACCCCTTTTTCACTCCTTATTATGTAGGTATGTAGTTTATTTGCGAAAAATCCAAACATTTGTTATTCTTATTGTTTTATCGAAATCATTTTCAACTTCATCGGACCAAGCATTGATAAGATTCTTCCCAGTTCGCTCAAGCCGCGACATTTTTCTTACTCCGAGCATGTTTATTACCGTCGTAACTTTTGAACGAAAGGTCCGATTTGAATAATTTAAAGTGTAATTTACACGGAAATAATCAACCTTAATTATCAAACCATTTAAATGCATAAGGATTGATATCATGCCACCGAAATCACCATTTTTTCAAATCACCAAGGATTTGCTTGAATAATTTGAACAAAAAGCGGTCATGGTGACTTAACCATAATAGTTAGACATATGGTATCGCGGACTTTTTTGTAGACATTGATAACCTCTATAAAACTGTAGTACATCACTTTGCTCTATTGTACGCGATATAAGGATTTTTTCTCACACCTTGGGTTACATTATCGAAGTTTTCATACGGATCCCTAACTTTTTTGAAAATATTCTATAGCCTTTGTCCATCATCGATAATGTACAATTCTACTGGTGAAAGAATTTTTCAAATCGGTCCAGTAGTTTCGGAGCCTATTCATTTCAAACAAACAAACAAACAAATCTTTCCTCTTTATAGTATTAGTGTAGATTTCTAAGAATATAATCTGAGAGATTAAATGATATTTGATCTAATGGTTAATCTGACAGATTAAATGATATTCTATTAAAATTTTACGAGTTTCTATAACAAATAGCTTGATAGGTATTTGTTACACTACGGTTGAAATTGGCGCACGCACAAACATTGCCGTTTTATTTTGAATACCCGAGCTATGCCAGCCAAAACCTTGTAAGACGAGAAGCTCCCAGATAAATTGGAGAATGTTCTACTAGACTTTTATCATATACCGGACCCGGTTGGCTGACGATAGGGGTGAGTGGCACAGAATGGAGGAGGCATTTGCTCAATCACGGGAAATCCAATTAAAATAATACCTACTAATATAAAATAAAATGTGTTGCATCAATCAATATAAGTTATAAATGTTATAAATTAAAACAACAATTAATTATTAATATTGGAATAAAAAGATTACTTATTATTTTTTTTTTTTATTAAATTACTATTATTGATAGGCACGCGCTTGACCACTACCTCACCTGACGGTAAGCGATGATGTGGTCGATGATGGAGGACGCTTACCTAGAAGTAACCTATTCACTCTTGACTTAAAGACTCCTAGGTTGTAGCTATCAGGAAACACAGACTCTAGCAGGAAATTCCACTCCTTAGCTGTACGCAAAATGAATGTGTTCCCAAAACGTTTTGTGCGTGTGGGTGGGATGTCCACCATGTACATATTTGTGATCATATAACATCAAGCTGGTATTTCCTAAAGGGCTAGGCAGACATTTATCGGCAGTAACTTCACTCACATATCGCCCGTTATCTTTAAGGAGGCATTATGTTAATACCAGCACGCCAATAGCCTAAGGCCCTATGACAAGGGACCAGCTTAGGCTACATGCCGGTCGCCAACTACTGGGGAAACCCTGCTGCTACGGTAGCTTTCCACTAGTCTGCAGAAGAACTGAAAAAGAAAAGTACCTACCTCCGGCAAACCCTGGGTGGCTACCAAGCAGCCCAGGGTTCGCTGGAGGAACTTGCAACTGCTCAAAAACACTCATAAAGGTGGTTTTTGAGTTGTGCTTTTAAAAAAGAAGAGAAGAATGTTCCAAATGAGATGTGAATCCAAAATGTTTGGGTTTGAACAAAAAATATGAAGCACAAGTCAATTTCATACATTTTGGACTTTAAGGCAATGTTATCGATGACAGAATGTCGATTTCCTAATCCCAAGAAGATAGTGGGAATCAATAAGAGTCATATTCACGATTACATGAAATATGTTTTTATTGATTGAAATACCTTTACATAAATATTAAAACCGCCTATGGCTTAACAACCGACCTACTTCTGTAGGTAGGTAGGTACTACGATTGTCTTTAAAAGATCGCTTTTAGCGATAAGGCCGCCCTTTGTGTCACCCTATATGTTTTCTTCATCTATCTTTTCTGTAAGTAACTGAAAATGTAGTTCATAATAAAGAGATACCTAGATATCTATTCTATTAAATTTGTGTAGGTAGGTACCTACGTAATATTAATAAAATACGAATTAGTGTTCATGTCTTTTATATATAAACAACTTTTTTACAAAAAAAAAACGACTTCATAAAAAAACACAATTTGTAGTGTTTTATTGGAAGTCGCTTTTTGTAGTAGGTGTTTTGATAGCTTTGTCGGTGTTGTTATTTGACACCGTCTTCCGAAATTAAAGTTATTTTGTACTTCTTTGTAGTATTTTTTTTTTGGAAGTACCTAGTTTTTTTTTGTGTTTTTTTTTTATATTTAACTTTTTAGTGGTACCCTACGCGTATTGCCAAAATGTATACTGACCCAGACACCCGTAGTCTGTCCTGAACTACATCGTGCTCATTAAAATCACAAATAAATTGGAGCAAAGTGCATACGAGCTCAGAGCAATCTGGGAAGGTATGCATTTTGCTCGAAACAAATTGGAGCAAAGTACATACGAGCTCAGAGCAATCTGAGAATGTATGCATTTTACTCCAATTTGTTGCGAGCGATTTGTTGCGGGACTTGGGGCACTCCGACTCGGACAGGTTAGGTTAGAAGGGGATGGCGGGGTCAAGTGAGCGAGCGAAGCGAGCGAACAGACCCCGACATCACCTTCGTGGTTATTTTTTTTTAAACCATATTACATACTACACCACAAACAGGAAAGTATGGATGTCTGGGCTTGTATGTATTTTGCTCTAGTATTTTAAAGCAAAATGTATATTGATTCAGACACTCTCTGAATAGGTATACAGTTTGCTCTTCAACTACAAAGGCAAACTGCGATCGAACTCAGAGCAACCCCGGTCTGGGTCAGTATACAGTTTGGCAATACGCGTACCCTACACCTAAGAATACCACTGGAAAGTCACATGAACGGATAATTTTTCCACATATTTTTTCCAGCTATTTGGATTTAAAAACCAAACTAGGTGCTGAACTGATTTTGATAAAATTTCAATGGGACCAATCGAGAAGTAACCTTTCATATAAAACAAGAATCTTTGAAATCGGTTCATAAATGACGGAGATATGAGGTAACAAACACAAAAAAAACCTTTAAGGAGGTTCTGATGCAAAATAAGTACATATAGTCCTCATTCGGGGAGATTTCATGTAACTTTTCCGTTCCAGTTGTACATGATGCCACTTTCACGCATGCTGGCATAAAATATTTCGTGGTTGTGTTTTTAAGGGTGAATGCAAATTCACCCTTAAAAAGTCTAACTTTTAAATCTAAAATAGCTGAAGTTGATATCGGTTCGAAATATAAGTACTTATTAACTTATCTGGTCTGTGACAGGAATCTGAAAAGTCACACATTGGTACATACAACATAATTCCCCTTACATACAATCCTAACCCTTCATTTGTGTGTACATATTATATGTTATTGTACGCTTTAACGCCAAATCGCTGAACCGATTTAAATGAAATTTGTTACAGAGATAGTCCGAACCCTGGAGACGGTTAAAGGCTTTTTAGTGAAAGTAAACGGAAATCGCAGGCAAAAGCTAGAAATACGTTGAAGTTCATAAGTACTGGTCTAACACAAGTGAAGGCCCCAGGTCAGTGCGCCGGCGCCGGTCGCAATGTATCAACACTAGGTACAATCGCATTGTTATTGTTCAGATCGGATTACGTTGCTTTCGACATTCTTCGTAACTGCTCATTTGTTAAAATATCTGTTTAATGCGCACCTACTCGTATAATGAAAGCTAACAATGTACTTACAAAGTATAGGAAAATCAATGAACACTTTCTTTTTAATTAAAATATGTAGGCGGATTAGCGAAAACGTGTTTTTTTTCCTTGCGTATTGTCTTTGGGACTAAGGGCCATTTTCACCAAGCCAAACTGATCGCGATCAGCGTAAAAACCACGTTAATGAGCTGTCAGTGTCACTATTTTTCTATGGAATATTGACGCTGACAGCTCTTGAACGCAGTTTAGATGTACTGATCGCGTTCAGTTTCATTGGTGAAATCCGCTCTTAATGGAGAAGACGTTTTCATATTTGAAGTTATGTTATTCTCTAGAAAAAGGTTCTAGAAATAATGGGTCTATAATATAATTAAAAAGATAGTAATTATCAGGAATCAGTAGTAAAATGTTTTTTTAATCTACGCTTTCTTATCACCTACATAGTATGTAAGTTATTTTTGCGTAGCAGTGTAGTCACTTAGCGACCGGCAGCATATAACCTAAAGTAACAAAATAAATTAGATAAGTCTATTATTTAGTAGGTATACCTAAGTAAAAGAATTTCTTTCCCTTGGGAATGTTTTAGTCATACCAAATATATTTTTTGTACCTTAATCACATAATATAATTTTCCAATGCATTTGCTACTCAAGCGATCAACGGTGAAGAATCAATTATAATTGTATGGTAATTAGCTGTATGTTTTCATTACATTAGGTCAAGAACGTATCTATATCAAGTAGATATGTAAAAACAATCGCTAAGAAATCAGTCTCCCGCAAATTAGAACAGTATCAATAAAATTTTGGCAGAATTAACTGAGTCGCTACATTGTATATAAGACCGTGGCTAATTATATGTCACAATCATTTCATACGAAACGACAGTATTAGCTACTATTTGATTTCATGCCACAATACAAACGTGTCCTGAAAAAACTTTTCTAGTAATTCTAGTCTCTAGCGACATGCTCGCTAACTTTTCACGAAACTTGAGAAAATTTCATAACGATAACCAGCAACACTGTTTCACGATTTTAAGTCTTAAAACCGCTGCCATAATGTCTTTATTACTGCATCACGTTATAGTACAGAAAAATAAACAAAGATGACGATTATTGAATGATCTATAAATAACCTAATCATTTCTGATCATTATTTAAATGATTAAGTACAGCAAAAGATTCACCACTGAGTCGCGAAAAAAGTTGAAAACTGGTTGAAACTTTTTCAGAGACCTATTTTCACAATTTTCACCAAACCCAGGGAAAAAAACTCCATTCACACTCGCTTACCCCTTGGCCGGGGGAGGTGCTGAGCTGCCATAGTACAGCTGGGGCGCGAAGTGCAGAGCCATGTTGGTTGCTGGAGCAGGCAGGTAGGGTTGCGCTTGCGGCGGCGGGCAGGGAGGCACTAGCGGCACGCTCGCGGGCAGGTGTGCTCGGCACGAGGGGTAGCTCGCGTAATGGAACGAATCGAATTGGTTTATCGGGCAGTCGAGGTTAGGTAGGGACCATTCAGCCATGGTCTACTCATCGGCGGGGACGAGCGAGGACTGCGCAGGGCGGACACACACGCGTGCATCGGCGAGCCATCGCGCGCGCACTGACGCCCCGCCTCGCGTCTCCCGCCGCCGCCGATGCAACGCATAAACAAACTGCAAATCCTTTATCTGGCCGCTTCACGGCACTCGGCGATGTACGTCGTTAGCCAACTACTGATAAAGGGCGGTCTTGAGCATCGTGCACACTAAACTAATTAATCACTATGTACATTCACTATCCCAGCGATTCGATTGTAAAGTCAACGACTATTTTGAAAGGCTTTAAAGTTCCGTTTTTATTCCGTTTTGTTTACATTATTACGCAGTTTTCGCGAGTACGATAATAGTTTTCGTCACAGTTTTACGGTTATTATAGTAATCATGTTAAGCATGGTTTATGTATATTATATTGTAACACAGACCACATTTTTTCGTGTAAACTGAGCTTGAAAAGGATCCTTGTAAGTAATAAATGCAACAACGGGACGGGATTATCATTGACTACATTGTGCGCACAAGTTAGGAGTTATTCAAATGACCTCGAGCGTGCGGGTCACTGAAGGAGTACAGACTCATATTCAGTCAGACACACTTACCTTTAACTGATTTAAGGTAAAGTGACATGTATGAGATTATAACAAAGTTGCGGAGCGAAAACACGCCTTGTTTACTCATAAAACTGCTGTCGCGAAGTATTAGATAGGTATGTAAAGCTGATATCAGCCTGTGAACGTTTACGGCTGAACATTGGCCTCCAACCTACTCGCTACGTTCACGCTGCGCCTCCACACAATTAACGCGCCATCGACATCCCATATTGCCATACTTGAGAGAGTGGCCAATTACTCACTTAACTATAGTGGGCACTGCACTACCTGTGCCTATCAAAATATTCTATATGACGCCTTTTACTCTTAGTCCTTACACACACAGAGGGTAGTCTGTTCCACGTTATGATAAGATAAGAATATTAATAAGACTTATTAGCAATCATTGTTGTGCTGGTATTAACCGACTCATACATGAGTACATTAATTTACAAGCTATGGAAGAAATTATGCAAAATTGAAGTTCTTGTATTCGACTCTATGACATGTAGTTAAGGTTTATTTTTATTAGAAAGGATCAGTTAGTCTGTTTCAAATACCACACGTAGTAGGAAGATGAGAAACGTTCAAAACTGAATAAGTAACTCATTATGTTTTCCGTTTTCTTAATTACGTTAGTAACACGGGGTGAGCAGTTGCGCTGACCCTGGGTTCGAAACAAGTGAGATTCTGTCAACGTGGCGTAGGCGATTGTCAATAGGTACGTCAAAATGTATGGGATTGACAGATGCTATCGAAATGTCACGTGATCAATTCCTACATTTTGGCATTTCGACAGTTGCATTCGCTAATTGAATGGCACACTGTCTAAGGCCTCCTGAGACCACAGAATAAGCAGAAATGGCTAGGTAATTAATGAAAATCGTTGTGCTTAATTTTCCAAAACTAACCTTTAAAAGGGGGTAGAGGGGGCGTTGAAGTTTGTGGAGTACCTACTAAATCCGCGCGGACGAAGTCACGTGCGACGTGCTAGTGTTGTTATAAATACTGAAAATTAACTTAAATCAACTTAAATTTAATGAAAATTATGTGATTTGTGAAATGTTGGAAGTAAACGTCATGTCATTTATTGAGCGTAATATAGTTTTTGAAAATAGAGCAAATATTCTTACTTCAACGCGGCCTTCCACTACTCGTCTATACTAATAATATTATAAAGAGGAAAGATTTGTTTGTTTGTTTGTTTGTTTGTTTGTTTGAAATGAATAGGCTCCGAAACTACTGAACCGATTTGAAAAATTCTTTCACCAGTAGAATCGTACATTATCGATGATGGACATAGGCTATAGAATATTTTCAAAAAAGTTAGGGATCCGTATGAAAACTTCGATAATGTAACCCAAGGTGTGAGAAAAAATCCTTATATCGCGTGCGCTGCGGAATCTATTGACAATAGAGCAAAGTGATGTACTACAGTTTTATAGAAGTCATCAATGTCTACAAAAAAGTCCGCGATACCATATGTCTAGCTATTATGGTTAAGTCACCGTGACCGCTTTTTGTTCAAATTATTCAAGCAAATCCTTGGTGATATGAAAAAAGGGTGATTTCGGTATCATGATATTAATCCTTATCCATTTAAATGGTTTGATAATTAAGGTTGATTATGTCCGTATAAATCACACTTTAAATTATTCAAATCGGACCTTTGGTTCAAAAGTTACGACGGTAATAAACATGCTCGGAGTAAGAAAAATGTCGCGACTTGAGCGAACTGGGGAGAATCATAACAATGCTTGGTCCGATGATGTTGATGAAAATGATTTCGATAAAACAATAAGAATAACAAATGTTTGGATTTTTCGCAAATAAACTACATACATAATAAGGGGTGAAGCAGGGGTTGCAGCAAGTTTTTAGGGGAGGACATTATTGCTTGCTTTAATTTACGTCGGAATGCTATGAACGAACTAAAAATGGGATTATTGAAACAGATGTACCTAACAATTTTTGCATAATCAACTCCTGACGGGGTGAACGGAGTGAACAGTTGCGCTGAACCTGAGACCATAGAATAAGTAGAAATGGCTAAGTAATAAATGTAATTATTGAAAATCGTTGTGCTTAATTTTCCAAAACTAACCTTTAAGGGGGTATAGGGGGCGTTGAAGTTTGTGGAGTACCTACTAAATCCGCGCGGACGAAGTCGCGGGCGAAGTGCTAGTAATAGATAAAACAGGAATCTAAATTTTATAAACAGCGGCGGATCCACGTGTTGGGGGGGGGGGTGGCTTGACCCCGCTGAGTGTAGGTTTCAGCAAAGGAGCAACACAATAAAAGCACAAAACATTTTATTAAGTTTAATGCATAACAAGCCTCCTTGGATTACTTCTCGTAATTTCCTTAAAGTCTTCAATCGTTAGGATGTATTGGAAGAAGGTATCCGCACGGATGTTGAGAAAATCGCCGCTGTCAAGAATTGTCAAGTCACGTCAGACAATCGGGACAGCAAATGTCTGAAAAGATGAAAACCTGACCGCAAAATCAACAGTATAGGGTTTGATAATGGTTCACTAGTGTGGTTGCACAATGCCAAAGACATTAAATCTGTATCTTTAAATCTCTTTGCAGCAAAGCGAAATCTCCAAAATTTCATGCTTAATTTGACGGAAAGTACCGGATTGTGACAAAAATCAATGACGTGACCTACCGTATACAGAAAAGTACAAGAAGTGCCCCTAAGATTGTTCATGTGGATCGATTATGGGCGCGTTCAGTGTATTAGTGTTGAAAGTTGTGTTATTAGTATTGTTAAAATTAAATGTTTCTTTTTGGTTATTAAAATTTAATCGGCTGTTTTATTGTCACGACATAACATTATTAATGTTGTATCGGTAAAAGGGTTCATCATCATCATCATCATCATATCAGCCTGAAAGACGTCCACTGCTGGACATAGGCCTCCCCCAAGTGTCGCCACAACAACCGGTCCTGTACGTCTCGCATCCATCGGCTACCCGCGACCCTCACCAGGTCATCGGTCCAACTTGTGGGAGGCCATCCAACGCTGCGTCTTCCGGTACGCGGTCGCCACTCCAAAACTTTTCGGCCCCATCGACCATCTGTTCTGCGAGCAATGTGCCCTGCCCACTGCCACTTCAATATGGCGATCCCTCGGGCTATGTCGGTAACCTTGGTTCTCTTGCGGATATCGTCATTCCTGATTCGATCACGCAAGGAAACTCCGAGCATTGCCACATTTTTTCATTGCTCCATTGCCCTTTGGGTGACTTTAAGCCTTCTGATGAGGCTCATTGTGAGCGACCACGTTTCAAGTCCATAGGTCATCACTGGCAACACGCACTATTCATAGACTTTCGTCTTGAAATACTGTGGTATGTGAGACGAGAAGATACCGCGCATCTTCCCGAACGCCGCCCAGCCGAGTCGTATTCGACGGTTGATCGCTTTCTCGGAGTTAGCCCTACCTAACTGGATCGTTTGTCCCAGGTAGACGTACTCGTCAACAACTTCGAGTGTAGAGCCTCCAATCTTTATAGGAGTGAATGCTACATGGGTATTTACCATGACCTTGGTTTTTTCCATGTTCATTTTAAGACCCACTCTTTCGGAAGCTCTACTGAGGTCATCGAGCATTGTACAGGTGGTCTCAGCCAGGACGACTATATCGTCGGCAAATCGAAGATGAGTGATGTACTCGCCATTGACATTAATGCCTAGCCTTCTCCAGTCCAAAACCTTGAATCCATTATTGCGGCCGTGAACAGTTTCGGAGAAATTACGTCTCCCGGCCGCGCATGTACCCCGCTGCAGGAGAATAGGTTCTGATGTCTGATCCTGAAGTCGGACTGACATGGTGGCATTTTCATACAAACACTTCAGCACCTCGATGTACCGATAGTCGATCTGGCACCGTTGGAGAGACTGCAGCACAGCCCAAGTCTCGATCGAATCGAAGGCTTTCGCGTAGTCCACAAACACTAAGCAGAGGGGCAGATTATAGGTACTCTTCGGTCTTCTGTATAACCTGACGCAGCGTGTGTATGTGGTCTACGATGCTGAAGCCTTTTCGGAATCCGGCGGTAAAAGGGTTGAAGAAAGAGAATTATAATTGTTCTTTCTTCACGAAGCTGACGTGTTTCAAAGTCGAGAAACAGCTACAACGCGAAATTAGTAACTCTGATGATTTGACAAATGGGGAGTGCATAATCTATTGCAATAGTCAGAGTATTAAGTAGTTAGATGAGTTTAACGGTTGACCTTCGCTGCAAGAACCCTTTTCGGACCGAGCCAAACTTAAGCCAAATGTATCGGTTTGAGTTTATATCGTATCATATTCACATAATCACAATATTATTTTGGCAATCGGCCGATTAACGATTTCAGCGACTGGTAATAAACAGACATAAGCTTACATTAAACATCAATAGCCGTTCTATCATTTAATTTTATGCACATTAAATAATAAATTATAATAATCGTAACTATGCATTTTTATTTGATTTCTCTTAACAGCTAGGTAACTGATTTCATGTTCCTGGGAATTTAATTTTCTTTTGTGAAAAATTCGTCAAAACTTATTTATGGTTACTTATAATAATACTAACCATAAATAATAAAACTAATACAAAATCAAAATATTTTTTTTTTAATATTAGTGCAGATTTCAAAAAGAACATCTACACTAATATTATAAAGAGGAAAGATTTGTTTGTTTGTTTGTTTGTTTGTTTGTTTGTTTGAAATGAATAGGCTCCGAAACTACGGGACCGATTTGAAAAATTCTTTCACCAGTAGAATCCTACATTATCAGAGATGGACATAGGCTATAGAATATTTTCAAAAAAGTTAGGGATCCGTATGAAAACTTCGATAATGTGACCCAAGGTGTGCGAACAAATCCTTATATCGCGTACGCTGCGGAATCTATTGAAAATAGAGCAAAGTGATGTACTACAGTTTTGTAGAGGTCATCAATATCTACAAAAAAAGTCCGCGATACCATATGTCTAACTATTATGGATAAGTCACCATGACCGCTTTTTGTTAATATTAGTCAAGCAAATCCCATGGTGAAATAAAAAATGGTGATTATAGTACCATGATATTAATCCTTATCCATTTAAATGGTTTGATAATTAAGGTTGATTATGTCCGTGTAAATTACACTTTAAATCATTCAAATCGGACCTTTCGTTCAAAAGTTACGACGGTAATAAACATGCTCGGAGTAAGAAAAATGTCGCGGCTTGAGCGAACTGGTGAGAATCGTATCAATGCTTGGTCCGATGACGTTGAAACACCACGGCATTTAAATGTTTTCGATAAAACAATAAGAATATCAAATGTTTGGATTTTTCGAAAATCAACTAGGTACATACATAATAAGGGGTGAAGCAGGGGTGAATAAGTTTTTAGGGGAGGAAATTATAGCTTGCTTCAATTTACGTCGGAATTCTATGAATAAACTAAAAGTGGGATAATTGCAACAGATCATGCAACTAACAATTTTTGCATAATCAACCTCTGACGGGCTGAACGGGGTGAACAGTTGCGCTGAACCAATAATGAGAATCGTTGTGCTTAATTTTCCAAAACTAACCTTTATAAGGGGTATAGGGGCGTTGCAGTTTGTGGAGTACCTACTATCCCCACGCGGACGAAGTCGCGGGCGAAGTGCTAGTACCTAAATACGATAGTAAGGAGTTCCCAAGATTGCAAGGGAAAGCGAGCAAAACAAATATTAGGTACTATCTTGGCCAACCTGAGGCTCGAATTCAGGAAACCATATTCAGTTGTCGGCTGTCGCACACGACTTCTAGTTTGGTGATGTTTTTTTCAATTTTGTTGTCGCCTAATCTATGTTAGATAAACTTTATGATCGAACGGCGCGATCAAAACCAAGCAAAACACAGCAAGTTTTAAACAAAATGATCAATCAATTTGCCTAGTTTCCTTTGTATGTATGTTATGTTCTGTTTTTATTTAACTGTGTATTTATATTGCTTCAAGTACAAGTATTCTAGTCTAACCGAATGTACGTACTTTAATGCTTTCGGAGGCACGGAAGATATGTAATAGATGGTCAACCATAAATAAAATGACCAATTGGTCTCTTGTAAGGGCACCCAAGGGTTGCTAAAGGAACTTTTCAACTAGACAGGACAGCCTCGTTGTGTCGGTTGTGTGTTGGGCTCAATGGACACATTCATTTGTGCATAAACACAACGCTCATGTCTCTTCTCAGGTTCATGTTTTGACACGTGATATCACGTGAGAACCTGGGTACCATGCAGTATTCTGGTGCCCAAGGTCTGGTACTAGAGCTGCAAGGTCAATATCAGAAATCCTCAACCGAACCAGTTGGCCCTGCGATTTCTGAGCTTATTGATTTTGCTTTGTTCAAACCAATACCCCAAAGTGGTAGTGAGTACCTTACCTAATCTAGGTAGTCTGATTATAGGAAACCGGAAGGACGCAGAGCGACACTCAATTATGAACAATATATTGAGTAAAAGTAAGGAAAAACAGAGCTTATCATATGGACAGTTATTTAACAGTGTTTATAAATGTCAAAGTGATTTATTTCGCGCGCGTATTTTTATCGCGATTAAATTAATGAATGCTCAATTTTCTTTTGAGCTGCTTATCGCCAACTTTGTCAAAGCTTACCCATATATGCATGCGGTTAAAATGTAAATAGCTTTTGCTGGAAACCGAAAAAAACAATGTCAAGTTGATGACGAAGCAAAACAAACATTGAAAAAGATAATTTAAATCAGAGGGAAACGCGTGTAAAGTGTCCTATAGGTACGTACATTCTCAATTGCAATAATGCGAAAGTTTTCCCTACTACGGAATTCATTTCTGTGGAATTGGAGTGAGCCAGTCGCTATTTGACTTGCTCTATTCCAAAGTTCGGACAGTTACTGAAAACGCTAAAATTAACGCAAATATTCGACCCGGGTGTCGAATTTGCCACTTTTGATTCGAGGGGTCAATTAGAAGACATAAGGACTTACACTAACAAGAAAAAATAATAGTACAAAAGCATTTTTACGACACTTTATAGACAAGAAATATAATCCACATTATATGTTAAATTACTACACTAAATTGACCTCCCGATAGCCGATGGATGCGAGACGCACAGGACCGGTTGTTGTGGTGACACTTGGGGGAGGCCTATGTCCAGCAGTGGACGTCTTTCGACTGATTTTATGATGATGATGATGAAATTTACCTCAATTGCATAGCCGCCGTACCCTTAGACACACTGGCCCATCATTCCCAATCTGAAAAGGGATCAAGCAAGGCGATCCGCTTTTTCCAAAACTCTTCATATCAGCATCGCTTGAAGAAGTCTTCCAGAAATTAGACAGGCGTAGGGCAAAGGACAGAGACGTTGTCGTTTGGTACTTACGTACAGAAGATTTACTAGTCTACGCTTTGTTGAAGATAGTTTCCTTTTTAGGGTTTCGATCCTCAAAAAGAAAAAAAAGAATCTTTCGATTGGATGGATCATTTCGTTGTCCGTCTGTCGATCTGTCACGACGTTTTTTCTCAGGAACTCGTGGAGGTATAACAGTGCGCTCCTCACGTGTCCTCTTTCTCAGGGGGTCGATTCTGCTATTGCAATCGTATCTCAATGACCGGTCAATGATCGATTTTTGACGTATAACGTCAAACTTTTGACACATTTCCCATACAAAAACTGTCAAAGTTGTCAAATATTCGATCACTGACCGGTCATTGAGACACGATTGCAATAGCAGAATCGAGCCCCTGGTCTCTCACTGATGAGGTGATGCTACGCAGATTTTGTATATAATGCGTGTGCTCCGTCCGGAGGAGATGTTTAATTTTCTTTGGAAGAATCTAAAAAAATAGAGTAATAATAAATAAATCTATTTATTATTACTCTATTTTTTTAGATTCTTCCAAAGAAAATTAAAAACTAGGAGCAACTTCAAAAAAAGAAGGCTTAACAATTGGTCGTATCTTTGTATGTCATGTATGTGCCCCGATTACTCAAAGACGACTGGACTGATTAGAAAAATTCTTCATTAAATTTGTTTGAAAGGGTACCATAAGACGGGGTAACTTTGACTTTAGAAGTAACTTTGACACGTTCCTTTTTTTAACTACCTACTCTACTTTCTTGACTACTTTTAGTTTCTGCATCTTTCAGCCATGCGGACTTGCCTCTAACAAGTGTAAACCGAATTTTGCGGCTTTATTATAATGAGCCCCAAACACTGTCAAAGTTATCCTTAAAGTCAAAGTAGCCCCGTATTACCGTACGCTTTCCAAGTTAGTACAGATCCTATTATAAGTATACGATTGTACATTAATGTACGTATTCAATAATAAAATCGACTGCCTTATACGTTATATATACCTATGTGCGCATACAAAGCTCATGTGACAAAATGTACGTGTACGAGATGTGGCCCGCAGAGGCGCGCCGGCACCAGTCGGGGATTATGGAAGTCGCATACGTTCCCGCGATCCCCGGCGTAGGTGGAAGATGGAACACCGGGGTGGTTTTAGTCAGTAAGTCTGACAGACCCCTCCGCCCGCCCCAGGGCGGAGGACATCCATGAGGATTTCTCCCCGTTAAAAAAAAATGGTTGGGTCAATAGTAAAATTGCTTCATATGGTGGGTACAATGACCCCTTTTCAGGTATTATTATACCGTTACACGTTGTACATGAAAACAAAAAATTGTGACTCGGGCGCCGTGACTGAGACGCCAGGGACTGGGACGCGAGTACGCGACCGACTCGGCCCCTAGCAAGTCTTGCGATATGTAAATACTTGCGTCAAAGTGTTTACTTATTATAATCTTAGCTGGTCGTAGATGCAGTGGATAAGTCATCACCTCCAGAGAGAGTCTGGATGGACGACGGCAACCGAGTATCCTTCGAGTTCTCGGGCGACTCGGTAGCCGGTGATTTAGGCCCCATCAAGTCTGTCGCTAAGTATGTTATGCATGCATAAAAAACTGATTACTTTTTATTACTTACCTCGTCGTAGATACGGTGGACGAGTCATCATCCCCAGACAGATTGGAGATGGGCGACGGCACGCGAGCGTCCTCCAAGTCCTCGGGCGACTCGGGCGCAGGTGACTCGGACGAAAGGGCCTCGGGCGCGACCGAGTCGGGTGCCTGCTGGTAGTCCTGAGTGCTGCGGATCACGCCCGGCTTGTGGCTCTGCGTGTCCGCCATGCCTGTTAAATCTGTAAACAGTATTTATTTATTTATAAAACAAAAACAAATACAACTTGTTGACATAACAATATAATGGGGCCGCCAGTAACAGCCATAAATTTGGCATAATTTGACTGGACCCCAGAGTATCCCTGAGGTCCAGTCAAATTACGCCGAAAATAATAACTCCGATTTTTTGCCGTTAACGTAGAGAATATAGGGAGAGAATGGATTTTAAAATGTATCCCACGAGAAGTTAGCCTCAGGATGTTCGTTTTTAGGATTCTGTACCTCGAAAGGAAAAAACGGAACCCTTATAGGATCACTTTGTTGTCCGTCCGTCCGTCTGTCTGTCTGTCTGCCATTTTTCTCAGGAACGCGTGGAGGTATCAAACTGGAATTTATATCAAATACTTAAGTCTACTGTCTCTTGGAGCTGTGAAAAAATCAAACTTCTAAGCCAACGCAATCAAAAGATACAGCCGTTTATGCCGCAAATTTTCGACACTAGCAAGGGAATCAAAACCTACAGGGTACTTCCCGTGAACTCAGAATCCTGAAATTTGGTTCGAAGCAACGTCTTATAGCACAAATAAAGGAAAAATTGCGAAAACTGTACATTTTTAGTTACATCATATAATAAAATATTTTTAATAATTTTATTTAAAAATACCATAACTATGACTCGATTGTCGTGATGGGTGAACTTTTACTTATATACCTACAGGTTTGTACGGAACCCTCGGTGCGCGAGTCCGACACGCAATTGGTCGGTTTTTAAAAAAAAAATAATTTCATCCTAATTTATTAGAGAATGTTATTTTTTTATTTTATACTTCAAGCTTAAAATTGACTAGGTACTTTCTTTTCATAAAATTACTTAAGTAATTAAATATCTTAATTCGCTATCCAACAAAATTGAGCATTATTATTGCTAGCGCAATTTAAGTTATTAATATCAGTTTTTTTTGCGATAGCTATTCAGGCAAAACAATATGCCACGTCTACCAAGGATCGATCCCACACCAACGTTATGGTTCTATTAGCTTATTGCTATTTAACAGGCTCCAATCTAAACTTCTGTAGAAAGACCCAAAAACTTGTCAAATTTCTATGAAGATTATAATTCAGATTTTAATGATCTGATCTTTCGAATTTTAACTGGTTTTTTTTTCAGGAGTTCGAAATATATAATATATATATAAATAGTTCGTATACATTATGCATATGAACGACTTTTACTACGGGAAAACCTATGAAGTCGGGAAAAATAAAACCACCTTTTTCTCCATATTATGGGAACATAATTAATGTTCTAAACATTTTTTTTTTATAAATCAGATTTAAAGCATATTTTTAGAGTACTATCAACTCCTGAAAGGTCGCCAATGAGTTAAAACTGATCCTATCAAGTCATTACAATGACACATTGTCATGTTTATCCTGAAGTGAACCTGCTACGCACAATTCTGTACACATTCTGACATTCAAATCTATCGTTTGGCAATCTGTATCAACCGATAAAAGATTTGCAGTGTGCCGTGCCTCTCAAGTGTCACATGAAAGCAATAAAATGACGTCACACAATTAGTCAATCATTTCATTTGCTTTATTGGCGGAGTAAACTTGCGTTTTATGTGGCAGACTCACGAAACACGGGGTTATGTGAATGAAAGAGTTAGTTTCAATAGTTCTGTTGCTGAAGCTAAAAGTTCCATAACAGTTCAAAATCATCAAGGCACCTAAATATGGATGGAAGGAATCCTAACTGATATCATAGGTAAATGCGAAAGTGACTTTGTTTGAGCTCTCTTGCATAAAAGTATACTGGTTTATCGAATGGCTCTAAGATTCCAAGATAAATTGAACCATAATTAAGAATATCTATTGTTATTTCAAAAAAACTGAAACAACCCCTTATAAGTAAATTTTACTACTCTACGACTGTATGATGAATAGATGAAAAAGAGTGATATCCTATAGTAGGTACATGTCATTATAATTGTATTGTATTGAATTTAGTTTAATTTAGATGGTGTTTAGTCATTCAAATAATTGTTTAATAGGTAGATACTTGTCTTACTATTATTTTGACATGATATGTATGCCTTCGGATGAAATAATAGCTTTGCCCGCGACTTCGTGCGGGAAGAATCGAAACGCCGCACTGGTGACCGAAAAGTTTAGTGGAAAACGATCGTCGTGGTCTTCATCATCATTTAGTGCTACCCCCTCGCCACATCGACAGGTTCTGTGCGCATCCTACGGATTCCATGCATGCATGCGGTTGTCATGATATTGGCATACTGTAATGCCGAGGTGTTCTTTTGAATTTGTTCATCAATGAATCTATCTAGGAAGAAGTGGATCTTTCAGAGTGGACGTATTGCTAAGGTTAAGTTCCAACTGCAAGAACTCGTAACTCGCAAGCAAGTTTTATTTCATTACGGGGCACGATCGAGCGATTTATTATATTATACACTAGGTGTGCCCGCGACTTCGTTCGCGTGGATGTCGAAAAAGATTGTATGTACATAGGAATGAGGAGACTGGTTATTCGTGACTTACGGCCGCTTTCTATAACATATCTCAATCCCAATCTTGATCCCGATCCTTGTCTGTAACCAATCAACGGCCGAGTTTGTGTCCTTCACCACACAATCCTCACCTTTGATTGGTTACAGACAAGGATCGGGATCAAGATTGGGATTGAGATATGTTATAGAAAGCGGCCGTTAGGTAATTATAACAGCCGCACGGGTCAATCCATGTAATGCAACATGCAATTTGCTTGCGGGCTGATTGCAGGTGGACACGTGGGCTAAGCATTAAAATCCAATTACTAGAAGAATAACGTATGCAGGTACTAGTGTGACAATGGACTAGCTATAACAAACGGTGGCATACCTAGGAGATGCAGTGACAACAGCATCCTGTCTCATGACAGGATGCTGTTGTCACTGCATGTCCATTCCTCGTGACGAATGTGACATGACCGTGCTTTGTACCAGGTTATTAGAGGTTTCCAGCTTAATTTGACAGGGTAATATGAGACTAGTTTGCTGGTGAACAAAATTAATTTTAGCGCTACACTGAAACGTGGTGGTTGCAATAATAGAGGCAATGGACAGTCGGAAGTTTTAAATCGGCGGCATTCAATCCTCTGTTGCTGATGTTATTATCAGCAACAGAGGAGTTAATGCCGCCTCGATAAATAATTTCTATTATCATATCACTGTTACAACAGATTAAAATAATTAAATTTAAAATTAAAGTGGTTGAGATCCAGTGATTTTTTCGGTTAAAGTCACGGAACCCTGAGTGTGCGAGTCCAACTCCCACTTGGCTAGGTAGGTTCTACCATTTCTCGGACTGGCATCGCGAATTTTAGCACAAAACAAATTCATCTGCCAAATTTCGCATTGTTAAAAAAAATATCGACTTTCTAAAAAAAAACACTGAGTAGGTACTAAGTTCAAAATAACTTTAATTTTGGAAGTTGGTGTTTTTGGTTGATTCTTTGTTATTTGACACCGACTTCTGAAATTAAAGTTATTTTGAACTTAGTAGTGTTTTTTTGAAAGACTGTTTTTCTTTTGAGAAGTTTTTTATTTTTCACTTTTTAGTGGTACCTCACACCTAACAATACCACTGCAAAGTCATAGGAAAGCAAAAATACGCAATTTCGTATACATGGATGATTTTCCCACATATTTTTTCTAGCGTTTTGGTTTTCAAAACCGAACTACTGAATCGAGTTTGATAAAATTTCAATGGGGACCATTTGGGATATACTTTTTCCAATAAAAAAAGATTTTTTCAAATCGGTTGGCAAGCGACGGAGTTATGCGCGAACAAACGTTTAAAAAAAATACAAACATCCGAATTGAGAACCTCTTCCTTTTTTAGAAGTCGGTTAAAAATTATTGCTCATCGACAGTTAGACAACAGTCTAGACTGCCCGGTAAGGGTGTTTGAAATCTTAGACTGATATGTTTTTGTAATCTTATACTGAGTGGCTTCATTGTTAATATGTTAACAATGAAGCCACTCTTGCAAAAATCTTGTCAAACGTCAAAGGCACAATAGAAAACCAATCTTCTTGCCTTTCAATTCTGCTGTTGTTCTTAGGTCCCTGCCCTGCATTGGGCTAATGGACTGATTGTTTAAGCTTCTTAAGTGACATGTGAGAAGATCGTTTACCTTCCATCAGGTTTTTATAATTGAGACTTATATGTAGGCGTTATCGCTACAAGAAGGTTTTGTATTTTTGAAAGCGTCATATTTCATGCGTCACATTTTGAATAGTTATGTTTCATTTTAACGTCGATTTATAAAATCTCGGTTGATTCTTAAATTTCTTTTATTTATATCTCTTTTACGTTTCCTTTTCTCTTCAAACTTTATACAGACCTTTCTGTAAAACATGGTATTTACAAATTTCGTATCTTTGCCTATTATGTAATTTGAATCAGGAAGATAGATACGGTACCCTCTGGCACATTTTGCGTATCCAATAAATACGCCTTCGGTGGCTCGAGGAGCGATCCATCCTCGTTTAGGTCATCTTTATACTTTTAGGTCCTTTCCTTAGGAAAAATGCTTTCTGACTAAATATAATTAGGTGTTTTGCAGATGGTTCACGAACCATCCAGTTTTGGAAAGGCGTCTGTCCATTCAGGGCTTTAGTTGGGCATCTATTCGCTACATAGTTTGCTGTATGAATGGCATGTGCCCACAGCTCTTTTGGAACACTTGATTCCAGCATTAGGCATCTCGCCTTCTCAACTAATGTCCGATTTTTACGTTCTGCGTCCGTTACTTTGAAGTGTGTAGGGTGATGTTAATCTACTTTGTATTCCACGTTGCTTTAATCATTATTTTTTTTGTTTAAATACTCGGTACCATTATCCGATTGCAAATATTTTATTTTATGCTTAAATACATTTTCAGCCATGTTTTTGTTGAAAAAACCAAACATTTGTTATTCCAATTTTTTTGTCGAAATCATTTAAATGCCGTGTTTCAACTCTTTTGGGCCAAGCGTATGATAAGATTCTCCCCAGTTCGCTCAAGCCGCGACATTTTTCTTACTTAGAGCATATTTATAACCGTCGTAACTTTTAAGGCCAGGCTTTCCGGAAAAACGTTGTTTTGCATTGTGTAAAATTGTGTTTTATTCGTAAACAACACGGATTTAAATTTTGAAAAAAATATATTACATATTTCACACTTCGATCTTGCGATTTCGGCCGTGCGATACACGATTACTTGCACTTTACTGCATCCAATTAAATCGCAAAGACAAGTCAAAATCAAGATGTAATTATCATTTCATTTGAGTTATATAAGGTTTTGAGTAATAAAACTTATACCACAATAAAGGTCGTAAAAAATGTGATATAAATCGGCCGTCATAATGTGAAATATGAAAATACGTATCCCACTAATTCCAAAATCAAGTGATTTTGTCGTTTCATGAGCGCGCCCCGTGTCATTTAGTCCCGAGCGGAACGTGTTGGAGGTCGGACGTGTGCCAAATTTTTGCGATCCCGCCACCCCCGCTAAGTTCTGTTACTGGCTAAGCCTAAATTGATTACCGCTCTAGCACTGCCGGCACACCAGTGTGCCGCGAATTTAATGTTTATGTTTATTTACGTAAGATTTATTTTTTATTTTGGAATTTTCACGTGTCGAGTGGTTAAATAATAATACTTGTATACAATTTAGTGTTCAAACAGTTGTAATATAGTTAGTTTTTATTAGATGTAGCTATAATTTTGTAAAAAAAAATGGGGGAAAAAAAAGTTGTCACGGTTCTTCGTTGCAGCGGTGACTACTTTTTTTTATAAACTTTGGCTGAATAAACAAAAAGGTATATAGGTATATACATAATTTACTTTACTAACTAGGTTAGTACCGACACGAAACAGATAAATTTCCACACCGCAAACATGTGTGTAAACAGTTTAATTTAAACCTTATTTCAGTACTCATAAAGACGTGCGCTTTAGTGGTTTAGTTTTCGCGCGGAATAGATTTACCAACCGCATCGAGTATGTAAAACAATTGAATTTGAACCCTATTTCAGAGTGCATAAAGCCACCTCGCGCGCACATGATACAATGATTTACTGTTTTCAAATGTCAAATAGGTAGTTCACCCCGCTACGTTAGTCTTGATGGTTTCGGAGAGTTTGTATAAGTCTTATAATATTTGTTATTTATTAGAAATGTCCGTTTTCACTTATCTTACTCCTAAACAAATGCAAAAATAATAGCTCGTATTTCCTACATGAGAGTTGAATATCGGTGCAATAATGTTGTGGTGTTCATGTAGAGAAGAAATATAAGTGTAGTTATACGCTAGGTGGGTACCTACTCACAGCCACCACAACACAACAAATAATAATATTTATGGTGTCCGCAACGTTTGTGTAGGTCTCGTCTATGCCAAACAATACGCGCAGCGCACTCGTGAGTCGCGTGCCATAGTGTAAAAGTGTTACAGTATGACCATTTCCTATGAAAATATTATAATAACATACTTTTGGTAACGTTTAGGCTACCGGACCAGCTCTTTTATGCGCTGTACACTAGAGTCCATCCTCTTACTAATTACTAACAATGTATCAAGTTATGACAAGACATACAAAAAACTATGTGGTCAGTTTGGATAGTTTTTCCAATCCAATGCGTTACTTTATCGGTGTTTATTGGCAAGAGGAAAAATGTATAGAAATTATAAATTACATACACTAAACTGTTTTTAATTGACTATTGTATTGTATATTATTAACCGACTTCCAAAAAAGAAGAGGTTCTCAAATCGACTGTTTTTTTGTTGTTGTATGTTTGCTCAGCGATATTTTCGCCAATTGTCAATCGATTTTGATGATTCTATTTTTTTTGTAAGTGTATCTTCCCGGACTGATCCCATTTCAATTTGGTGAAGATCTGATGAAGAACTTCGGAGACAGGTAACGGAACTCTTCATTCCCGTAGGAATTCCCGTTCCCGTATAGCCGTACAGCCTTCCCCATGAATGTAACTATCATAAATTCATAATCATAATACAAAAAAGAATTTCTTGCACCGCGTCGCACGCAGTCACGCAGGCTCGACGCGTTCTCGTTTGGTGGCCGCGTCTCGCGCACCGCCCGTTCGATTTAATAATATTGTTGAATTATTTTAATTTTACATTATCTCCTAAACGGTGAGTTCAAATAACATGCTGTAAAAGACAAAGTTTATCTTCATAAAATTATCTTGATAATGAAGTAACTTTCGCTAGTAAGGATTAATATGCCTGCCTAATATTAATGCTGAAAAACCACCTTTAATTTTTAAATAAATTATTTGACATAAAATGCCTTAGTGTGGCATATTTATAAGAGATAGATATAGGTGTAACGTCGCGGACTTTTTTTAGATCGAATGAAAAACAATATCTTTGTAGTACATGGTACTTACGTATAATTAGCTATTACCACAGCGCACTTAGCGCACTTCCACTTTATAATATTATTTAGTATAGATTTGAATAAAGTAGTATCTCATTATCATTATTGTAACACCATAAAATACATAAAGAAATTAAACACACACCATATTACAATTCTATCCTATTTATTTATAACGGTTTGCTATCTATGTTTCTGTGTACGTGCGTCTGTGTGCCTGTGTATCTGTCTTTGGCACTGTAGCTCCGTTATCTTTATTGAACAGGGATATTTTGTAAGTTTTTAAAATTTTACTTGTTAATTACCAACAAATCAAAATCAAAATTTGCGTTACAGGGCAATAGAGCATGCGGAAGGGCGTGACTTGTCTCCAAAATAATACTCATTTATTGGGGTTACCCCCGACGGTATAGTTGGGAACGACACCATTGTTGAAATTAAATGTCCAATAACGGCATTTAGAAAAGGGAAATGCTGCTATTGAAGAAAGTAAAATACATATATTTAAATTCGATAGAATAAAACATACCAGGGTTATAAACAAAAAAAGTAATTGGTATTACCAAGTGCAGGGTCAACTTCATGTAACAGAAAGGAACCAATGCATTTTTGGAATATGGTTCGGTGAAAACTAGTAGTAGAAAATATTTCAAGAGATGACGAATTTTGGCGGGTGCATATGGAGAAAAAAATTATAGATTTTTATTTGAAATGTATATTGCCAGAGATTGTGGATCCGCGCCAAAATCGCGGTATGCCAATACGAGACATAATATTGAAAGAAAACAAAGAAAATGTTAATGATAAGCCTGTGCAGCCAGGTCCAAGCAAATCCAAGGACCATATTCCGTGTCAATCTACTCAGCTAGGTCCATGCAAACCGAGACAGCTACAGTTCAACGAATTTTAGCCAGTTGCATTGGTAACTTTTATTATGTTAACTATTTGATTAAAAAATATAAAAACGTTTTTGTTTTTTTTTAAATAGCATCTAGGCAAATTCCAAACCATTTATACTTCTAAGCTTTCTTGAATTATAATATTCAAGAATTGTAACATAATTTTCCTAAAGTAAGTGTGCCTACCTACTACTTGATTTTTACGAAGGTATCGCACCAAAGCCAAATAGCGCGCGACGCGTATTTTTGTATCGTACTCGTATTCATAATTTTCGTGTCAGTCAGATTTTAAATCCACCATATACTCTAAAATAAATAAGTATTATTACTGATTTTTAATGATTAGTAATTGGATTCAAGTTTGTACAATACGTACTTAATCCATCTATAACCTTAAAAAATACTTAATAGAAAAATAAAACAAAATAAACTTATACCAATCAATTCAAGTTGATCTACTGCATTACTTTATCCTGTGACGGAACTTAGTACCTACCCGAGTCCGTGAACTCATGAGCGAGCGGTGCGCTTGGTGCGCGCGTCTCCCGCGCATCGTAACTTATTACGTATTGCTACTCCTTGCGGGGCCTGGGGTAAGCGTTAGATGCCTACGCGCTCAAGTCAGGCTCGCCTTAAAGGAAAGGTTCGTTCAACCAAACCATTCAAATGGACGAGGATTAAAATATCATGATACCAAAATCACTGTTTTTGCATTGCACCCGGGGTTTGATTGCACATATTGAACAAAAAGCGGTCATGCTGGCTTAACCATAATAGTTAGATATCGCGGATTTTTTTGTAGATATGGATGACCTTTTTAAAACTGTAGTACATTACTTTGCTATATTATTAATCGTTTCCGCAGCGTACGCAATAAAAGGATCTTTTTTTTCACACCTTGGGTTACATTATCGAAGTTTTTATCGGTCCAGTAGAATCGGAGCCTCAAACAAACTCCTACTTCTCCACCTCCTCATTTCAAACAAACCAACAAATCTTTTCTCTTTATAATATTGGTGTAGAAGTGTAGACTACAGTGTTTCTCAGTGATTTTTCCGACGGAAAACAGGTTCATGGACAATTCAGATACTTATAGAGCATTATTTATATCGTATTGTCTTTCCTTCACCCTAATCGTGATTTTTCCTTTGCCTTTTATTTGAGTGACATGCTGATCGGAGGCTAGTTTCAATGTCACAGACCCACTATTTATGGTGTCAAATTTTTCGCCATCGCCACACATGTGAGATGACACCAAATATTTTTCTTCAAATGGTTCGCAGTCGCTAAGCAAATTGGTTGTAAACTAAAACTTTCATGATACGAATTATTTTCACTATATCCAGCTTTCGCTTGGCATTCAAAAGCCTTTTGACCCTTTTTTTTGCAGGTGTTGCATCTGAACTTGAAATTTCCGCTTAGGTACTATTATTTCCTTGTCTTTTAGTAGGTATTTTTGCTATTTTATAAAACGCATCTTCAGCATTATCTCTATAACTGCTATTCTTTCTAGCTTCACTTTCTACAACGAACAGAACGAACTGTTTAAGCAAAGTTGCTTTTCGCGCGGGTCCTATACTTTGATAATTAGACTTTAGCTTGTACCACACCTCTTTAGATGTTTTACAGCCAGTTACCTGCTTGAGCTGAGGTGGAGACACCAACAGCATGATCTCAACATGTGCCATCATGTCCCTTCTCTGTCTCTTCGGTAGTTGCATTCACGGATAATTTTGTGGCTCCGCTTGCACAATCCCATAGCCATTTTTTTCTTGGATGGTCACAGCCTGTATGCACCAGGTATCATAGTTATTTTTACCAAGTGGTTCAATTTGATGCGATAACATCGTTCCTCGACCAAACCACGCTCTGCTACCAATTTGATGTTTGGTACCTACCTACAGTATCTATACGGCACCAATGAGAAACGTAAAACACACACTACTGTTTATTTATACCTTACATATTATTAATCTCTAAGAGGATTGATTGTTTTGTTCTATTGACGAGAAAGAAGATTATGCTTTGTGACAAACTCCAAAAAAGTCCTTATAAAAAACTAAGAAGAAACCAAATAATACAACATTGCTGAACGAGTTATAAACGCCATAATTCTAGCTACAATTTCTATCGTGTGCTAAGATTACTATGGAATAATACAACGTTGCTGAACGAGTTATAAACGCCATAATTCCAGCTACAACTTACTTCTTCTTTACGTTTTGTTTGCTGAAGTATCTACGACTATTTTAGTGATGTTACTTTAACTGTAACATTATACCTACCTATTAATTGATAAATTTTTCAACCATCAATGAACTCTGAGATGTCTTCCTTTTTGGTCAATTTAGTTTTTTGAATTCGAGAAAAGTAATAGTGTTTATAACAAATATTTGTAAGTAAGAGTAGTTGTGAGCTGAGTCATAATTATATTATTATTGTTGTTGTTTTTCTAACCACTGATTTACTACCAAACCGTTAAAAAAAAATATGATATGAGTTCGGTGTTACAGACTTTTTCACATAATTTTATTAATCCTATTATTATATCGTGCACGTTACGTCTGTAGCTAGAATTCGTTAATTTTTAAATCCGATTTTCTTAGTTGTAACCTTTATATGTAATAGTGTCGGTTGTACGAGTAGGATATAAACTATTATGTTATATAAGTTATATAAAATTAGTTATTATTTATATCATAACTAATTTTTTACACGTTGTTTATTTTTAATCGTACGTTTTTAATATGGTGAACCTCTTTTTTATTTTAGGTACCTACTCTACAGTAGGTATGTTTTGACACAGATTTTACAAACGTGAAGACGTATGTGAAGTGTTTGACAACGTAAAGACGTCATGTGTAGTGATTGTGTAAACGTCATGTTGTACTGTTATAGCTAGGCTCCAGTGTTACTGACCTACACTCGAGCCCGGCTTGAACCAGTTCGAACCGATTACGCGAAGATTAGAGCTGTTATCTCGAGGCGAAACCTTGACTAATTTCAAGGTTTGCTAAGATAAAGAGTATTGAGGAAGGCACCGAGTTCTTAGAAATTAAATGCGCGACTTTATGTTTCGGATTCATAATATCTACAATAATAGCATATAGAGAGAAGTGTGATTTGTGTGAGTTGGGGTCTATGTAGCCCGTACTTTTCGGTTCCAGATCCAGAAGCTCTGCACCTAATTACTTCAAAAAATCTCAACCCTTTGTAAGAGGGCCTGTTCCAGGCAGAACCAGGGCGTACCGCTAGTTTAATAATAAAACATGACAATTTATGACATGTAATTACTCAATTCCCTACAAAACAATCCCAATCCCTTAATTACCTATAGAAGAAACCTTTATACCTACTCAGGTATAAAGGTTTCTTCTAAAGGTGCGTTGCTGAGTCGGTGAAATCGGTGTGTGTAATTTAGTTCGCAGACCAGTACATGGGGCCTTCCTTCTTAAGTGCTTTTTTTTTTTTTTTTTTTTTTTTCGGTATGACCACTAGCAAGTTAACACGCAAGGGCTAGCAACTGCTTAACCGGACTAACCTGTGGTGGCCTCAAAAGAATTTAAGGCCCCCAGCCAAGGCAACAAATCTAGCTACAAGCTAAACTACTGACCGCTCGCTAAGGGCATTCCCTGTGGAATACGACCTCGGCTTAGCGGCGTCAGTTTGGGACAGCAAGGGACAATCAGGCTGGGTCGTTTTATTATTTAGGGGTTATTAAAGCTAAGGGCTCAGCGGCGCGGGCTGGCTCGTTTGCAAAAGTCGGGGAGGGTTTTGAATGGGGCGTCGCGACGGACCTCGGCGGCGAGGTCGGAATACGGAACGCGGTCTGTGTTTGTTTTTTCTAAGAGTGCTGGTTTCCCTACAGCTTTCCTGAATCGTTGTGATCTCGTCATCTGACTCGACGAGTGTATGCCGAGGACGGCGAATCTTGCTAATACGAGAGGGAGTGTATTGTGAGGCCTTTGAAATCAAAGGGTTGCTGTGTTTCTCAGCTGATTCAATAAAACGCTTTGTAAGACGTTTCATGAATTGTTTTATTGTCGGGATTTTGAGGTCGACATGAAGTCGTTCATTCCTAATAAACCACGGGGCGCCCGTGACTTTTCGGAGAAACCGGTTTTGGACTACTTGCATCCTGTGGATTTGCTTTGACTTTGAGTGTGCGAATGTGGCACACGCATAAGTCATAATCGGGCGAATGCACGTTGTGTAAATGCGCAGTTTACATTTAAGGGACAGCTTGCTGCGTGCATTCAGCATGGAGTGGAGTCTACCTAGAGCAAAAGCGGCGCGCGAACGTACCGTTTTTATGTGCTCAGCAAAAGTGAGTCTGTGGTCTAGTATCACACCTAGATATTTGGCTTGCTTTTCCCACGGGATCTGCTTACCAAACATGGTGATCGGACTCGGTGGTTTGGGAACGAGTCTAGCCCGCTGCTTGTAAAACAAGACCGCCTGGCTTTTCTCGGGATTAACTTCAAATCTCCAGAATTTAAACCAATCGCCTAGGTCGATGGCCGCCTTCTGGAGATTTTTGGCTATTGACTTTTCACTACTGCCTGAGCAATAGATGGCCGTGTCATCGGCAAAAAGAGCTAACTGCGTCTTGTCATTTCTGGGAATGTCGCTTGTGAACAGCGTGAAAAATAAGGGTGAGAGCACACCGCCTTGAGGGACGCCGGCTCGGATAGGGTGGGGGGAGGAAAGCGCACCTTCGATACGATACCGAAAGGTGCGATTCGACAAATAGTCTCGTATGATGAGCACGAGACGGTCAGGCACGCCGAGTTTGTATAGCTTATAAATTAAGCCATTGTGCCAGACTTTGTCGAAAGCTTTCGCTATATCAAAGAACACGGCTCCCGTTTTTAAACCGCGTTGAGTGCGGTCGCTGATATGCTCAACGATACGGTAAACCTGTTGGACACCTTCTTAAGTGCATACACCGAGGGTGTTTTATAGGATCCGGGAGGGTTCTCGAGAGATTTCCCATATATGGTCGAATGTATTTTTTTTACTATTGATAGGCTCGCGTTTGACCACTGTCTCACCTGATGGTAAGCGATGATGTGGTCGAAGATGGAGCACGCTTGCCTAGAAGTAACCTATTCACTCTTGACTTAAAGACTCACAGGTTGTAGCTATCAGGAAACACAGACTCTGGCAGGGTATTCGGTGATGGTGACATAACCGGAGCTGCCCAGATACTTTTACCTAAGGCTTTTGCTAGATACAGTACCTAGTGATGTAGTGTTTCCGGCTCTCCAGATACTATCGCAGCTCTGAAGAATGATCCCTGATCCAGCGGATCGCTGTTGTGATCCGAAGGAATTATGTACGTGTTGTGAGATACAATTGAGTACGAATGGGGTTCTTTAAATTTTCATGATGAGTCAGCATTTGATATCGATCTCGTCTGATCTGATGGAAAGCTATGATTGAGGTCCTCGATGGAAGGAGCAAGCCTACATGATGCCTGTTCACTCTTACTTTGAAGGCTGATGAGTAAGGTGATTTGGAACATAGACGCTGGCAAAGAGTTCCGCTGGCAGGCTGTGCCTTTAACAAATGTGGAGAAGCGCTTGATACGACTCTTCTGGAGATCAACGAAGTACGGATGGTTACATGGAGAGCTGCAGGCGTCTATGGTATGCACCACATAAAAACTAAAACTATATTGGGGTCGGTTCCCAGTCAAACCGGATTCAGCTAAATACCAGTATTTTATGTGGAGCGGCTTCCTACCAGACCTCCACAACCACTTGACTGTTTTTTTTTTAAATAACAATCCGTTTCAGAGACATTCAATATTTTCACTACTCACAAATTTATTGATTATGCGGGCTGTATTTCGCGTGCCTCTCCGCCGTAGGTGCAGCCCCGCAGTACAGTGTATACAAAAATATTTAGCTAAATTATTTTAAAGTGTGAAAACATGACACCACTCAAAAAAAAAAAAACATTTTGTAAAACGTTGTTTAGAAGATACCGAGGATGTACACGATATTCTTGCAGTTGATTTTTTAACACCGTATTTGTATAATAGAACAGATACGTATATTATGATATAAGCCTAGCTGTACTACGCTGAATGAAGAGTCGGGATTAATAAGCATCTTCTTGAACTGCTCATTAAGAATAATATCTGTGGCCTGGTGCTAAAAGGGCCAAAGTTCGTTTTTGTATGAAATGAGATTGTAACGCCAGTTTATTGAAAAAGTACGATATTTTTTTGTGCTAAAAGGGCGTTAGTTTATCAACAATCTTTCAAAAGTTACTACGTAAAAAAGGCCAATGTAGTGTGCACTTTCATACCGTTTAGTTAAAAAAAATGTGATAAAAGGGCTGCAGTGTACTTAAGCCGATAAGAAATATTATTTTTTTCACTTAGCTAGTAATAGAGTAAGAACTAAAACGACCAAACTTAACATTAGCCCTTTTTGTTAAAGACTCTTCGTTTGATGCTTAGCTCATCTAGCCATCCATTTTGTGCGTCGCTGGAGGCTGGCCCCGAAACGGAGGATGTTATGTCAAGTTCAGATGAAGAAATATTGTAAATTCTGATTAATTTTATAAGTAATTATGATCTAACATAATAATTATCATCTGTGCTAAAGGGGCTTAAGTAGTTAATATTTTCAAAAATACCCAATTTTTCTGAAATTAGAATTAATTCATAAATCAATATAAAAACATAAATCAAATAACAGTAAAATATATTTGCCATACTACAATATAACACGTAAATAATAACTATTAATGCTGGTTCATTGGTCTAATGCTCATTACTGAAAATAAGGATTATTGATATTGGCCCTATTAGCACCAGGCCACAGATATAAGTGATTTCGGCTGCAAATAAAATTATTCATTCTAACACGAGGACATGCTAAAGTTTCCGTGTTAATCTAAAAATAAGGCCGTGGTCAGACACATCGGACTAATCAGGCTCGCATTGACACATCGACGGGGCGTACATAGCATACAAAAAATAAACCGACTTCCAAAAAACACTACAAAGTTCAAAATAACTTTAATTTCGGTAGTCGGTGTTTTTGGTTGCTTCTTCGTTATTTCACACCGCCTTCCGAAATTAAAGTTATTTTGAACTTTGTAGAGTTTTTTGGAAGTTGGTTTATTTTTTTTGTGAAAAAGTTTTTTGTTTTTCAGTTTTTAGTGGTAAGTACCTACCCCACACCTAACAACACCACTGGAAAGTCACAGGAAAGCAAAAATACGCAATTTCGTATACATGGATATTTTTCTACATATTTTTTCCAGCTATTTGGATTTAAAAACCAAACTACTGAACCGATTTCGACAAAATTTCAATGGTACTTGGACTGGGAATTGGGACTTTCCAACAAAAAATAATTTTTCAAATCGGTTGGCAAGCGACAGAGTTATGCGCGAACAAACATAAAAAAAAATACAAACATCCGAATTGAGAACCTCCTCCTTTTTTAGAAGTCGGTTAAAAATGCGTGTTTGTCAAGTTATAGAACATACTGCACTTTAGATGTACTTAAGTGCAAAATAATTCTCGCCATGCATAGGTATCGGAGGGAGGCGACGAGTCACATTTGATACCCAGTGTGGGCAGGGGTGGGCAGTAGTGCGCTCTAGCGTGCCTGATCTGAGATTCCGCACAAAGTGTCGAAATGCCATTATAATGTAAGGGACTGAAAACGTGACATTACTACAGCATTTTTCAATCCCAATATTTTTTGACGTTTCGACAATTACCTCGCCACACCACCTCACTAAGTATCACTTGTCTGGAGCCTCAGCTCTCTTGCTTTGAACGAAGTCTACACCATCTATGATTTATTTTTCTTATAATAATCATATTATATTTAAACCAATATTTATAAAGGGAGTTAGTACATTTTGTACTAACTCCCTATTGTTGTTTTTGTGAGCATTTGTACATGAAGTTGAAGGGAATCATGATTCTGTTTGAAAAATTCTTTCACGACACTAAGGCTGCGTTTCCACCAGAGATGTGCGAGGATACGTAGCGAGGGATGTGTTTGAATTGAACCAATACAATCGCTTGCGCTGAGCGAGGCTAGGTAAATGAAGCGATTCTATTGATTCATAAGGCTCCGTAGTTCAAGATAGACGTAGATAATCCTACTGGAATAGCCTTCGTATATTAAAGGCTAGGTACATTATTAGATAATAATAATTCATATATTTGAATCAACCTAGGCAAAGTTTGGGTCGGGACGGGCCGCTCTGTTGGTGTATGCTGAATCCTTAATTCCGTGTGAAATGATCTGAATTTTGCTGAGATTTGATTCGTCCAAACATCAATGACTCAGAGTTTTTTGAATTGATGATTCCGATTTCGCCGTAGAGAATTGATATAGGTGATAAGATAGGTTTAGATGATTCTGTATGTGACAAATGTGGAGTTTATCTTAGTATTCTATTTAAACACTTGGCACAGTCTGTGCACTCGGTTTCCCGCGGTTTTCGATGCGTGTAGGCTGTCGGACGCTGGCCGTCGGACCGGTTTGGAGTGAAAAGCCATGCCATTCATGACAAATTAATTTCCTTTTTCTGTTTTTTTCTCCCAAAATTGACTGCGGTCCAATAGATTCGGACCAATTGGCTGTGCCAGACGGTCAGACAGACCAACACACGAGTGATCCTATGAAGATTCTGGTATTTCATAAAGACGCACCCTAATTATGAAGTAACTGAATCTACTTACGACCCCTTCGTGGTTTAATTTATTCCCTAGGATAAAGATATATCCAACTTACTTCTTCTATGTTTTGAAAAACGTCCCTATAGTAGGTTTTTGCTATTGATAGAACTTACATAGGTAATGTGTCAAGTGTATGTTTTTTTAAACCGTAGGTATACATAGTTCCCGTAACCGTAGTGTTCCCTACTTTATTTATTTTTAGTAGACACCTAACCAAAATTTTTGTAATGGTTCTGTTTCCAAAGGGTAAATCAATTAACCAGCGGAACCCCATTTCTAAGACACTGTTGTACGTCCGTCCGTCTGTCTATCAGCGGGCTGTTAGACAGACGGACGGACTTCTCATGAACCGTAATAGGTAGACAGTTGAAATTTTCAGTTTGTTTCAGGATCGCCACACCCAGTGTACCTGTACAACTTTGAACTGCGATATTTTTTATTAAGCAAAAATGACCAGATATTTTATCCATGATTAGGCACCTGTAGGCTTTGTGATTTTGTAAGGTAAATAGCATCTGCCAAATTTTCTCACCTTTTGGCTGCCTAAAAATGCGATACTTACCTTTTGGTCGTGTTTTCTGTAAAAAATGTTCAATATTTTTTAGGTATCCATCCCATTGTCATAATGAATTAATGATAAATAGTCTGTTTTTTTAGTGTTTAAATACGAATACGAATACGGAATTTGGAGGTAATTTTTTTTCAGCCTTGAAAAAGTTCGTCCCAAGCTGCCACTTGTGTAAATTACAATACAAATAGGTACATGGCTTGTGGCCCCGTCATAGTGGATCCAGAAGTTTTCTAAGCTGTATACAGATTAATTTTGATGAATGACTTCTTCAAATTCATTCATTTGTATCGGAATTCTTAAAACGGTAGTGATCACCAGCCGCAGTAACAGCAGCACCTGCCATGTTTCCAATCTGCTTGGGAACTTTCGAATTAAATTACTGAAATTAATGCATTATCCGGTAGTCCTGGCGTTAAAAACTATCCAAAACAAAATTGAGGCTCTTACTAAACTAAGGACACCATAAAAATACAGAAATTGACTTTAAAATGGGGTCGATACAAAGTTTTATACATCCGATTTAGCTACCTGATGAATAAAACTAAAATTTCAAAGGTTTTGTTTTTTGTACCTATGTGTAGGAACATATAAGCAGCAGGTAAAAGTTGACGATTGAAAAGCTTACTTTATCTAATGCTTTTTAGTGTTCAAAGTCTATAGTTAGGTAGGTATACCTTTTTGTTATTAAATTTTTACACATTCATTTTTTTTTCATGATTTACTAATGAAATACCTAGGTGTGTCAGCGACTTGAAAATAATTTTTAGTAAGCAGGTACCTAGGTACAGTCCACTCTTTTTTAATTTGCCAAAGTCCGAAACGCGGCCAGTTATTATAGAATAATCATACCACGGGGGTTCGTTGCCTTGACAACGGAGTGCACCGCGCGCTCAAGACCTACACTCAGATATAGAGTAGAGGTCATTCACCCCGCGGTGCACCCAAATAAACACCAAATTCCTGTTATAATCACAACTTACAAACACACAACTTACAAATCTTAGACAATCAAGGAAGCATAACTTATGTATGACTTCACTTAGAAATCATTTTAGTTGTTTTTATCTACATACCTTTAGGTGACTTAGGAAATCATAACTTCTGATTAGGCTTGGACCGTTTATAAAACACCATCTTAAGACAAGTTGTCTTTAAAAATGTTCAACAAACACTTGTAACACATTCTGGATCTATTCTAACACTTTTTTTACACTTTTTAAGAACTTATACACTGATAAACACATTATTTACCAATTTCAATGTTTTGAAAGTGGCTGGCTATGAATAACTAACAATTACAGTTAAAGTGACATCTAGTAGCTGATGTGAAAACTATCAGAGTTCGTAAATAACATCAGGCGAACATAGTACTAAAGTTGTTCGCAAGATGTCGCTTGTAACTGCAAGGAGTTAGTCTATTAATCCTTACAATGATTAATTTTATTTTAAGTTTATGATTGATTGTTAATTGATTTTACAAGCAGTTTAATAAGATCGACATCAAAGGCACTTAGAACAACTGACAGCCAAAAATGCTTGGTAATTGGCGTTCAGAAGAACGCCAATTACCAAGCATTTTTGGCTGTCAGTAATACAGCGCCATCTGCCCAGAAGGGCAGATGGCGCTGTATTACTTCAAATACTTCCTACCTACAATTAGAGATGGCGCTGTTTCTATAAAACGTCGCTTTTGAAAGGGTGGAATCGACGAATAATAATTATTATTCGTAGGGTAGAATGGTAATGGTAGGGGAGGGAGCCCATGATGCTAAAAATGTGTATTTACTCGAGCGCCGCGGAAACCTAGTAGATTTGGTAGATTGGATGATTTGAAGAATAAATGGTCCTTTCATGTTTCCTCTTTTAGCGGTGGGGAAAGCGTCTACAGAGTTTCAAAGTTGTAAAAAAAAACAATGACATGGAAATACTCAAGCGTGTCAGATATTGATATTTTTCATTCACCAACATGTCTCTGATACGAAAAATATATTTGCCTGCCGATTTGCATGGTGGGGGTGGCCATGCGGGAGGGGTGAAAAAAAATTAAAATTACGTTTACTCAAGTGCGTCAGATTTTCAGAGGGGGTGTTCAGTGAACCCTACAGGTGCTCCCATTTCTTAGACTGACGATTTGGAAGTGACGCAAGCTCGCAGCGAATTCCTGAAAATGTAAAAAAAAAAATCGCCTTCTTGAAATACTCGAGCGGGTCAGATAAGCATACTGAAGGTTCATCATGATGTCCCAGGCATAGTAACAAAAAATCTGACAATTATTTTGAGGGGTATTGATAATCTGCCAACTTGAAAAAAAAAATGCTTTTATTATTTATTTATTTTTAAACAAGTAGGTAACGCTGTTGGTCCCAGTTGTCATTTTTAGATCTTTGGCAGTCGTTACGGATTGTCAGAAGCCAGTAAATTTGACTCCAGTCTTGCCTAGAAGTAGGTACCGTGTTACCCAGTTAATGGGTTGTGGTGGTCTGGTAGGCAGCCGCTTCACGTAAAATACTGTTATTCAGCTGAATTCGGTTTGACTAGAAGCCGACCTCAATATAGTTGGGAAAAAGGCTAGGCAGATGATGATAAACAGCTGTAATGGGGGCATGGCGTCGGAAAACAGTATGGGGAAGGTGCGAGAGAGTCAAAGATACGGGAAAAGTGAAAAGAACCGAGAGGCGCGGAGTGGGAAACACATGCTTTACTCTACTGCACGCTCTGAACTTCATTGACGATTTTACTACTTTCGGCTTGCGGAAACCGTCAGATTATGTTTTTTGTCATTCCGGTATTATTACCTTTAAAATAAATAAAAAAAACCGCGCTTGAGTATGTCCAGACATCGTTTTTTTTTTTGCAACTTTGTTACCCTCCCCCGCCTCCTTGGGTTACGCTCAAATCGTCAGATTAGCAAAATTTACACTTCTTAGCTAGTAATTAATCCCCCATATCTTAATCTGACGCGCTCGATTATTTCAGATGATCGATTTATTATTAATAATCTGACGGCTTCTCCTGAGCGTACCCCCCTATATTAAGGGCTTATACTGGTTGAAGGGACTTGTCAATATGTAAGGTATCCTCCCTTATATTAATCTGCCGCGCTCGAGTAAATCCCAAAATCACTTCTAGGGCTCCCCTACCATAAGTTTGACGGTAGGCATTTGGCAACTAGCGAGACTTCATTCACAATAATAACGTACGACTTCACACAATTTATTATTGTCTGTCCCGCTGAAATTAGATTAAAAAGCGAAACTTCGCACTTGTGTTGGGAAGGTCCTTACTTACTAGGTCTACGTGCTGCGGTTGACTGTACCGACCTACTTCAAAGAAGGAAAATCTGTGGATATATTATGAAAAACTATTCAATTTTGTAGGTATCGCTAAGTACTTATAGTGCATATTAATTAAATAAACGTTGAAACATATGTGAAAACCATACTTAATTAGGTAGGTATCTAATTTTACTTTGCAGACGTCCATAAAATTTTAGTGTAGGTACCTATTTGTGATATTTTCTGGAGCATGACCGGGTGGCTAACCACCCTCCCGCTTCCCCCCCCCACTTACACACTCGGAATGATGAATGTGTCGTAGGATCCAGAAACCCACTTAGATCTATGTCATACATATCTACATTACTAGGTACGTAGGTACATATACCTACCTAGTAAGTGATAAAATCGAAAGCTTGAAAAAGCTTTTCTTTTACAGTTATATTAAGGTACCTAATGCAGAATTTCTCATAAAGTTGCTAAGTTAGAAATTCTGCAAAACCTGAATCTTGCCTACTGAAATACAATTGCCTGTCGTGATAGTCGTAGTCAGCACTTCTCCTCCACATTTGTTATGCGCACACAGCTATCTAACGTGGTACAAGAACTCTCAGCAACTAATAAGTAGCTGGTAACTTAAACAAATCAGAAAACTCAATTGCATTCGTCTTCCCTACTCTCATAGTCATAAGGAACGACCATTTTTTTTTCATTCGATCATTTTTTGTTCGTCTTGTGCGAGTCCCAAATAACTAGGTACCTACCTATTTTTCCCTCTTTCTTTACTTGACTCGGCCGGTCAGAGGTCAGGTGTCGACTAACGGTTTCACGTGCTTCCTAGTAGATACACGGTAGGTACCACGCCGCTGACTTTGGGCTGCCACTGAAAAACAATTATATAAACGAAGTGTAAAACAAATACGCACAGTACAACAGAGTGCCAACTCTAATCATTTTGAAACAACGTCAGTCGTCAGAGACGCGAATGCGAATGTTGTAGAAGTTGAGTATTTGTAAATCTATAGGTATAGGAAATCCTGACAAACTTTAACATTGAAGTAGGGTTTGACACGAACTAAGGGTCTACACCATGACATTCTTTCAGCGCTAGCTTGGCGAAGGCAAGAATGAAAAATAATATCAAAATGTACCTATGGGATTGACAAACTTTGTCGTAAATGTCACGTGAGCATTCCTGAGGCCCTAGACAATGTGCTATTCGATTAGCGAATGCGACTGTCAAAATGCCAAAATGTAGGAATTTGATCACGTGACATTTCGATAGCTTCTGTCAATCCTACACATTTTTATCGTATTGACAATCGCCTCCGCCACGCTACCGCTGACAGATTGTCACTTGTCTAGAGCCCCTGTACATTTTGACATTTCGACAGTCGCATGCGCTGAATAGAATAATGACACATTGTCTAGAGCTTATAAACTCCAATTCAAGGCTTGTTAACGTTACCAAATAACAAAATAATAACCGTTACATAACGTTAATTTCAATTGTGATGCCAAAGTAACGTTACAAAATTTACCGGTATTTGATAACATTACCAGTAATATTATAACATTTAGTAATTAAGTAACATTTAACGTAAAATACGAGAATTATCGTTTTAACGGTAAAATAATTAGTGTTATTAAAGCCCGCGAACTTTCTTGTATTTTTTGCTATTTGAAGGTCAGTGTCAGGTTGTAATTTAATCAAAATGTGATGCGCAACAATAACAAATATGTATTTAAATAGATGTAACCATAAGAATCATTTACTCATCATCATGAACTTAGATTTATAACTAGATTTCCGAAATCTAGCTAAGAGAAAAAAAATGTAATTACCTATGTTTATAATTACCTGCTTACATATTTTTTATTGTCGTGAATCATATTTTGATCAAGATACAACCTGACACTGCATCACCTCACAGAGATAACCGTTTAAAAATAACGTTAAACTACAAATAACGTTAATAAAGAATAACGTTAAAATAGTTCGGTATTTAATGCCCTGCTTCAATTCAGAAACGTCCCTCAAAACGTCCAGCGTGATAGTGTTTATTTTTCACAATTTATTACGCGCCACAGTCTTTAACAAAAAGCCTAAGTATAAGTAAGTGTGCTTGTTTCAGGCCTTTCTGATGCACCACCGGACGTGTAGCCATGTAGGCAACGTTACCATGTGGCCACGCTCGACTACGCAGCCTGTGCGAATTGTTATCTCATTTCCTCCCCGTTGAAGGTTCCACCAGCAGATACCGATCTACCGACAAATAATTAGTTCATTGACGTTAATTGAGTTCTAATATTTTGTAATCGAGTTTATTTTCTAACAATGGTCGTACACAAGGTCACTCTTTTTTTTGTTTTTGAATGTTAAGTAATACATAGATTTGACTAAAATGGTTTTAGTTTCGAAAAGACGCAACAGTGTGTTTCATTTTATAGGAGTTGAATTGTGATTAATGTAAGAGTTTCTAAGATTTTTATTTATGTTATTGTTACAACTGGCAGAAACTAGGCTTTCAGCCTATATGTATGTAACTGCTTAACGATTTTTATACTTATGTTTGTAACTAAGATTTTTTTAAATAATTCTATTACCTACACAAGTGGGTACACAAAAGATTATATCATTTATTAATTATTTAAATAGTAGATTATGCACCCAGGGGATAAAGCAGTGTCTTGTGTCACGGGCGTCATATTGAATCTCGAACGCAATGAAGGATTCGGGAGTTAACTCCCGAGCGTAGCGAGGGAGTTTAGAGTTTAACTCACGAGCGAAGCGAGGGAGTTAATACAAGAATCCTGAATGCAGCGAGGGATTCAAGCTAGCCCAAGGCAAAGACACCTTTATCCCCGAGGAGGATACTCTACTTTTCACACCTCCTGTGAGAAAATAAGAAGCCATAATACGAAAAACAAAGTCTTTTAAATTTACAAACACTAAGTAGAGATATGTATTTACTAGAACTATACTGTATACCTACTTAAAAAAAGTTAGTTTAATACCATACGGATTTACAATATTCGCGCCTTTTTTGCGTTCCACTCGGTATACCTACCACATAGCGGCCACGACCAACTTGATTTTCGTTTTTTTTTTTACTTCTCTTTGGGTAAGTAAATATGTGCAGGCCTATTGTTAGCAACCTAATACAATTTATGTGTACACAAAGCTTTATATAGAGCTTTATATCAGCTGGTAGAATGGGTTCGGACGCTTGGCTGTATGCAATTTGAATTTAGAACGTCGGAGATGCTCGCGAAAGTAGTTTTTAAACTAATAAATCGACTATAATTGGGTTATTCTTATCCTTTTATACAATAATCCGTACATAACCAATTATTCTTATAATATTGTCTTCAATCCTGGACCCTGGTCAATCCTTATGATTTTGTAGCAATTCGAGAATATCATCCCTAAGTAGTAAGAGTATCGAGAATATCCTTCCTCTTTCTGGAACAGAAAGAGAGAGTCAGAAACAGAAGGCGTTGTAAGTACCTAATATACCGCCAATTGAGCAGACAGATGAGGTTCCAAATTTAAATCACATTATTGACCAGCGGGTTATAATGAAATCCAGTACAATATTATTGCCCGGCTGTGCTACCGGCCAAAAACGACTCACTTTAAGGTTAGGTTAGCATGACATATAATTTGACGTTTTCGATCAGGTGGTGTGAAAAAATAGTTTCCGCCCGTGACTTCGTCTGCGTAGACTTTTGAATTCGATCCAGACAGAATTGGAAAATGTCCAATTCCATTACATTGTAAATAAGTTGTAGGTATGTTGTAATAGTTGTTAAACTCGAAAATTCTGGTCTCCTGCTAGTTTGTGAGTCTTTATCGCTCGAGAGTCCAACCCCCGAAATATGAATTACTTCTTCGTGGTTCTGTGTCTCCTAGTGTCTGTGAGTATTTACTTCATTGATATAAAAACCCCCCTCTTGATTTCAGTCCGTCTTCGAGCGTCTGCTTCCTACACAATCTCTGGTAAGCCATTTGACTGGGATAAAAAGTAGGTACCTACCTATCATTTATAGATACATAAAAAAAATCACAAGTTATAACCAGGATTAACAGTTGTTAATGCAGGTTATACCGTAATATGTGATAAAAATCATAAAAATCCATTCAGCCATTTTTGCGTGATTGAAACACAAACATAAAAAAATTAATATTAGTAGTCGGGTTGATTGTAACAGGGACGAGGTAATATTTACGATTAACCCGTATTTCAAACTCTAATAAATTTTGCTGAGAACTAGTCAACTCCAATTATATGACTCACGGATTCCTAAACATTACCTTTGCCTTCAGTCACTTTGTCTATCGAAGCTGATCATTGTTCCTGCTCTATGGTTACAGTTTATATTGCTGTGGGCAACACTAGCCGTGTAATTGACCACATCATTAAGTACGTAGATTCAGGTGACCTGGCAGCATTGTTCTCGTCTTTTATTATATCAGAAAATTAGAATCGCGATCTGTAGGATTGCCTGTTGCAGAATTTGTTCGAAAGAGTCACCGCGGCCCAGCATGAGAAGGAACACGGATGGGTTTTAGTTTTAGTCAGTAAGAGTCTGACACTCCCTTCCGCTCCGGAAGAAGTCATTTGATGATAACATACCTACATAAAAAAATAAAAAGAAATGATTGCCTAATGTGTTTGATTTAATCAGTCAGAATGCCAATTCTTATAATTAAAAATCGCATTATCATCTCGGCGACACGACAATCAATGTCAATAACTAGTCAACATTTAAGGAAATTATGATGCGAATTCGAACGCTCCTTAAAAATATAATTTACGATAAGTGCTCCTCATTTCTGTTTCCAAACATTCATTTTATGGATCTAATTGAAGTATACCAACACATATGTAAATGAAAAGTAAAATCGAGCACCCATCGGCCATCAGAAAGAAACGTGTCTCAGTTTAAATTATGATGTTCTCGTTAATCGTTATAACTAAACTTACAATCATTGTGATAATAATAATGACAGTAGGTAATAACAAACTGGTAATCAGGAAGTTGTATAGATGTCGTGGCCATATCTTAGAGTTGATCACTTCATGATGTGGCCGACCATTTTATGAAATCGATGAATTTCATGAAATGGAAAATACACGTAGCCCACATCATGATGTGGTCTGGCCAGATCAATAAATAACTCAGCGTTTGTTGCTATCATCAGCTACACACAGCTACTTCATGAAATAGTCCAACATTTGGGATCATATCCTAAAATAGTTACATTATCCATCGTTAGAGGCGTCTGTTTTTTAGATGCATCATGGCGGCGGACAATAATTATTCCGATAAAGCGCCAGCTGAAGAAAACGAGCCATTTCATGATGTGGTCGAGGTTCGTTCAGATTAGGTTTGAGGGAACTTAGGGCACTCCGACACGGATAGGTTAGGTTCGAATGGGATGGCGGGAGTTAGAGTGAGCGATCGAACTTAGCTCTCGTCATAACATTCATGTTAGTTTCCTTTAAACCCTGCAGACAGAAATAGGAGCCCTGCACGCCGGGGTTCTATGTCCTAACTTCATACCTATATGAAGTTGTCATTACATGATCTGGCCAGGCTTTTCATATGGCCAAACGTGGTTTAATATATCATCAAACGTTGACGTTTTTAAACGATATTGTAAGTATTCGCTGGCCATTTTATGAAATATAACAAATTCATGAAATTTTAGGCTACATCATGACATGGCCAATTCTATGATATGGCCACGGCATAGACATTTTTATTGGAATTGAAACCATAGACATACACTAGGAAACCTGTGCTTTCCTAGAGAAACTAGCCAAAACTCATAATTATCGATTACTCGAATGTACCAAGTATCTTCTTGCAAATCTATTTGCGTCAACGAAACTGACCTCACAACTTTGGCAGTCATAGTCATAATCGGTGCAGAACTAAATACGCCTTGCAAACTTTTTTCTTTGAAGGTTAAATTTAAATATTTCCTGATCTGTCGACACCAATGCCGAGTATTGCGCCAGAAAGCAAGCTCTGGAACTGGCAGCCTACCTTCCGCTTGAAGGTCACGACTACAACGGTTTTCCTGGAAACCTGTCATCGATCACGTAGGCCTAGACGATATAAATTATAACAATTTTATAAAGAAGCAGAAGTGTTTGTTTGTAGATGGTAATCTCTGGGAGTTAATCTATCTGATTCATTTATATTATAGAAAGCTACGCCTGGACAGGCTATGGGACCGAAACCGCGGGAAAGACCTAGTCGAAAATATAAAGACAAAGAACTGATCGGAACAAGTACCAATCATATTCGTATCTGATTCAAACATAACGGTGTTGTTTACATTGCGGTTTCCTTAAGTCTTAGATCGTTAATATTTAAATAGCATTTCGATCTAAAATCGATCCAGTACTGTAGGTCTGCATTCCTTGTTTTGGTTGATTCGAACCAGAGAAGGATAGATAGACAGATTTTAGATATCTAAAAGTCAGAACTTTTAGGCATTTAATATACCTACTTACCTCACTAACATAGATATAATAAACAAGCTCACTAAGTACACTTATTTATAAAAAATAATGCCATTAGAAATACTAGACATCCATTATTTTCGCGTTATCAAATTCATTCGTGTACAGTCTATGTATGTCTTAACATTGCAAGCGAAACCCCAAATTAAACTAGGTGCACAAAAAACTAATTATAATTTGCGACCGAGAGTGACTCAGACTCTAATCGTGTAGTTCCGGCTATAACTTACAAGTCCATTATCAATATTATCATGTTCCGTATCCACATCCTACTTATAATATAATGGTTATTATGTATCTCACATTAAACTAATTGTAGATCATATTATCGAGAAATGGATCGCAGAAAAACCAGATGGTCATAAAATATCATAGCTTGGAGCCACGTGGGTTGAAGTCGTGAGCTTTGGTAGCCATAATGTTCTACTTGACTTGTTTAGCATAATCAACTTGATTTTTCCTCTGCAGAGGGGATATATGCAGGGCCACTTTTTGACAATCGGAGGCCCTGGCCCCTGGGCAACTACTGGGACTAAACCTTTACTTTACTTTTTTGTAACCATCTCGTCAAATCTAAAAATGTGGCAATCTAAAACTCTGACCCTCAAGGTACAGGCAAATGTCTAGTTTGGTTACTTGACAATAGTCAAGTAATCGTTTTTTTGTGGTTGTAAAATCATCGAATGACTTCCCGCTCTGGGCGGAGCGGAAGGGAGTGTCAGACTCTTACTGACTAAAACCCATCCGTGTTCCTCCTAGTGCCCATAGCTTTCCAGGGCCGCGGTAACTCCGCATCCGCAACCCTGGCAGGTAGTCAAGTAATCCTTCTTACACACTAATATTTGAATATAAACGTTATAAAGAACAAAAGTAATTGAAAAGTCCTAAGTTGTAGGTACGCTAAAAAAAAGCAGTTTTACTATATTTTCGCCAAGCAGGTTACTCCGACGATCTGCGTATAATTGAGTTTGGCCGAAACCGAAACTGATCGAAACTAGATTTATCGAACCAAAACCGAACCTTCGGTCGGTCTTTAGTTTTTATACAGCGAGCGAATACTTAATAGGTACCTAGTAATAAGTGGCAATGATTGATTAGTTAGTCATTAAACTATAGCGGTTGAGTTTTGGCACGTCAATATCGGCCATTGACTCACTTACAGTCATTATAATGCATTTATTGATTGATGTTATACTTACTATTTAATTTCTTTAACGAAATCGAATACGTATAACTGTAGCTTTGTAGTGGTTCTCAATTTTTAAGGATGAGCACAGCTCATAGTCGAATGTCCGGGTTCTTACGAAGGTTTCTTTTAGGGAAAAAGCAATGACCTCTATCTATTGCCATACTAAAACGGAACAACTATAGTTCGATATAAGTACTGTCAGTTTTATTTGTTTTGTCGTTGAATTATCGCTGGCTTTACTAACCGGACATTCAGCCGGTAGTACACTATTTCGTCATCGGCCTGTCTGATAATTTGTTAAGGTTAGCAAAAAAAGTTCATAGTTACCTGGGTAGTCGATGTAACCTGTCTATGGAATTGGAACGCAATCTGTCAAAAATGTATGAAAATTAAGACTTTTTTAACAGTTTGACACTGACATGCGAATGCGAACTTTTTTTTAAAAATGAGTAGAATTTGGCACTCAGAGCCCGTGCTCAGTGCTTTCCAATTCCATAGTCAGGTTACTGAAATATTACTCCGTATTAGTTAAAAAAAAATTTTTCCAAAAAAATATTGGACACGGCTTTTTTACAAAAAAGAAGAAACGAAAAAGTAGGTACCTACGTAAAAAACTCGTGTGACGTGAGACGTTACAAGCCCACTTTGATGCTGCTTCATCTTTATCGATTTGGAAAGGTTAAAAATACGTGTCCTTTTTTTTTAAATCTAACGAAAGGATTTTGAGTTTAGATCGGGTCAAAATTTGACATTAAAGTAGGTACTATATAATATGTCAAATTATGAAACAAGGTCAATAAAATTCATGTATCTCATCAAACGATGTCAAAACCTTGTCAAAATCTAGGGAAATTACAGATGATTTTCCCCTTCTGGTTTTCAGGCTAGATTAAGAAATTAGGGGTATGTTAGGGTAAAAACAAAATTTCCCTGAGGCTTATTGATTTACAAGTGATATTCTATCAGCGATAGAGACTGTTATAATGTAAGAGATTGACAAGCGCTGTTGAAATCTCACGTGATCGATCCCTTAAATTTGCCATTTCGCCCTTCGCCATTGCTAATAGAACGACGCTTTGTCTATTGATTCTGGTTGACAAAGGTCTCCAATATTTTTTTGTTTGTTGATGGAAAATCATGAGGGAGGGAGTGTTAGATTCTTACTGACTAAAACCCACCCGTGTTCCTTCAACCCCTTTGCGTTCCAAGGCCGTGGTGGCTCTTTCGAACAAATTCCACAACAAAGTCTCCACCATAACTTTCCAATCCTTCCAGTGTATTCTTCATTAATCATGTAGGCGACATAAATACCGCCACAAAAAAAAACAACGTAGCAGAATCAACAAATGAGACTCGCAGCGCCATCTATCACGTCAGCTGCGAACTAACTTAGCAAAATCCTAAATCACAATATCAAAGTTTACCGTGCGATTAGATCATGTACAACAGCCCGAATGACAACTGTCGGGCAGTTGCCCACCAGACACAAAACAGCCGTCTGGTCGGAGGATCCTCCCTTTTCAATGGAGGTATGTGGGACTTTACTCTCTGTTCCGCTACCTCTAAAGTCACATCTATGTTGTCACGCTACCGAAAACGTAGAAGACCTAACCTTACCTAGACCTTCCTCAGCGGCAACGCCTGTTTTCTGGCTCCCACTACGTGACTACTCTGGCACGTCTGTCTTGAAGCATTTTACATTGGTAATTGAGTGCATGCCTTCAAACGTAATTTTCTAGAACTAATTTGCAACCCTTTGCAGTAAGTCAGCCCGTTAACATACCGATATTAATAAAATCCGCAACAAGCAAGGCGTGCATAGAAAAAGTATCTTCAAATCCAACATCATGTCGGAAATATTATTTTAAACATTCACCATGAAAGAATAAAGAAATCAAGAGGAAGCGAAATTATTATAAGAGTTACAATTTGTCGCAGCCAATTAGCTTACTCAGCCGTTTAATTGGTGGCCCTTTTCATTTGAATGCACCGATTTTTCAGCGACATATTTTGTTCAATACCTATCGTTGATTGACTTGCCCATGTCACTTATGTCGCTGATTAAAAACGCAGTTCAATGAAAAGGCTAGGCTTTTAAATGAAACCGCTGATTAAGCTACTTGACTGCGACTTATACAAAAGGAAGGGAGACATTTAATCAATTAAATTAACCTTATTTTAAAAACATCGGGAGCTTGTTATAATGTATGTTATATTTCGTGGTCTTCCTTTTATTTTAGAATTTTAGATGTGCTATGTTTTTTAGAAGAAATAAATGTACCTGTATGATTGAGCCTTTCGATCGGTACAGTAAAATAACCAAGAAGTAAAAGAGCCAAGCTTAGCCACGTAAAACGGCCAAGCCACATATTTTGACTACGGTGTAGTTTGCGAAGTTGGGGCTTGTAGAGTTAGAAGCTTAGCTCTATATAAGATCTGACAACTTTTTGACGATGGGAGCCATATGGTCTCGTCATGGTAAAATTTTACGTGAAAATGTTTTTGGTGGGATTACATCACTTTTTTTGTAAGTTGCTTATTTATAATAAGGAGCCCCTGTATCAATCTTCAGACCTCTAGCATCAAAACTTTGAAAGTCTCACATAAACTTCCATCCCCTAGTGTCAGGGGTTGGGTGTAAAAGTTCCATGATTTTATTTTTGTTTTTGTACTAATACTAGCTTACATTCAAAATTTTAGCCTCTAGGACTTCAGGAAGTACCCTAAGAATTGATGATCATCAATGAGTGAGTCAGTAACGAAATCGGGGTTTTTAGACATCAATATAATCTAAAGTATATGCTATGCAATTGAAACTTTACATGTTTAATAAGTTTACAATTGACATTATATCCCGAGAATTTTGTTTATCTGGTATAATCCAAACTCAAGCTATGAGGGTTAAAAAAACAACGAAGCTCTTCGAGAAAAGGTAGGTAGTGCCATTGCGCTCCGCTTGGCTCGGCTTGGCGATTTAAGAAACAAATTAGCAATAGGATGTAGGTTCCTCGATTGTAAAATATCAACTTACATCCTTAGAACCTGCAATGTGACACGGGTGAAAAACTTTGAAATACCCAGTTAGTTCCTGCTTGACAATGCGTCACCGATCTTTTGATGTTTGATATTATTATCTTGGTGTTAATTTAGTTTTAACTTCAATCAATAATCAAGCTTGAACCAGAAACGTAGCGTGAAGTGGAACTCAGAAATGGCATTGACACTGAAAGACACCTCGTTACACTAAATTAAAATGTTCTAATTACAACAGTGACTAGTATTTTAGAGGTATTATAGAGGCTATCAGTATCATACTGGCAACTTATTCTTTAATTAAATAGTACTCCAGGACAATTTTTACCACAATACGAAGCACAGGGGTATCACACCGTCAGTGTACCGGCAACTTCGAAACCCCGAGCTCAATTAATAAACCTAACCAGTAACCATTTCCCAATTATATTGGGATCGGCTTCCAGTAAAATTGGATGCAGGTGAATTTCAGTAAATTACGGGGAGCGACTGCCTATCTAGTTTCCACCACCCAGTAACTGGGTAACACGATAACCCCTTCGCAAGACTATTGTCAGAATTTCTGCCTTTCTGTTTACAGAGAATTGTTTATTAATATTTTAACTGTAATTGTGTAATTATAAAAGTCTAAAAGCAAGAACATTTTTACAGATAATTGCATGACTTAGGTACAGCTTTTTTTCAGACCTAGTTTAATGAAAAAAAAAATCGTTTGGCTAAAAAATTAAAAAAATCACGTTATTGCGAACTTTGATCTTGAGCATTGTTTTTTGCAGAAGGGGGATCGATGCGGACTTTTCATATTCCATTTATATTGGTGTTCTCAGCATCCGTTTCAAATTTTAGATCTATGTGAATTATTGTAACCTTATTAATTGGATTAAATAAGCTAAGTTGACCGAACTAGGTACTTACGCTAAAACTGGAACACTTTTCTTCAGAAAAACTTTGTAAGAATTTCTTCTATTCCTTTTGTCTTGCATGTTTATAATATGTTTGTAGGCTTATTCTAGAAGAGCAGCCTCACGAACTTTACGAAGCGAAGTATGAACAACGTATGGAAGGCATACCTAGGGTGTTTTTTGACTCGTATTAATTCAAAGTAGTAAGTTTTGATTAAATTTCGTTAAACTACGATTGTTGCAAGTTGCAGCAAATCCATAATAAGTTTCACCAAGACTTGCAGACTCCAAAAAAATACTACCGACTTCCAATTAAAAAAACACTACTAAGTATAGGATAACTTTAATTTCGGAGGTCGGTGTTTTTGGTTGTTTCTTTATTTTACACACTGACTTCCAAAATTTAAGTGTTTTATATTTTGTGGTGTTTTTTTTTTCATTTGGAAGTCGGTAGTATTTTTTTATTTTTCGCTTTTTAGTAGGTTATTTCTTCGTAACACCTCTGGAAAGTCACAAGAAAGCTGAGTTCGCAATTTCGTTTACTTGGATGCTATTTTGATGAAAAGAAGGTTTTTTCAAATCGGTTCATAAATATAATATAATATAATATAATATAATATAATATCTTGGGACAACTCACACACGGCCATCTGATCCCAAGCTAAGCAGAGCTTGTGTTATGGTAACCAGACAACTGATATACATACTTATATAATTTATAAATACATACATATTATAGATAAAATGAAGTTATGAGGTAACAAACATAAAAAATACAACTGAATTGAGAACCTCCTCCTTTTTTTGAAGTCGGTTAAAATCTATAGTGAAGGAATTAAATCAGAATGCAGGTGTCTATTATTAATTAACAATCATAAAACAGTTACTTAGGTACCTACGGTACTATTAATTGAAAAACTATTAGCAAACGTTAAAAGGTATTTAATTATACCTAATTACTATTATCAACATAGCAATAATGGAGACATTTTCCCCGTTTAGCTAATCTGTAGCACGTGGCAAATTACCCACATAGTAAAATAAATGGTACCGTTACTAATCTTACATTTTAAAATACCTACACTCGAAAACATAACCCCTCCTTCTGGCGCAGTCGGGTAATAAAAATATACCTTTAATAGTGTCCATGAAATGGTTTGGGTGATATTTCTTGCGCTATTCCTGTGAATAGCGCAAGAAATATCACCCAAACCATTAACCAAGTATCACCCATGAGGCTGATTTGTATCAGCCTCATGGGTGATACTTCTTGCGCTGTTCCTGTATCAGCCTCATCCATGGTTCCGACCTCAATGTCAACAATGTCGTCAGCCGATCTCGCCGTCACATAGCAACATCAGAATAAATGATATACCAATAGCGCCTTTAATAAATCCAATATTATTAGTTTAGGTGTATACCTAAACTAATAATACAGAGACAGGTATTAATTATATTGAACATAAGTATTTATGTTCAATATAATTAATACCTGTCTCTACACACATATTTAGACTCAGCCCATTTTTATTCGGTCAAGATATCAAAGACAGGCCTTTTCGTACTCGCCAGACTAGATTTTTTAAATACAAGTTTAAGCGGCAAATAATAACCAAAATTATGACCATGATGTAGGTATATCAGAAGTTTCAATAATACCTAATCGTAACCACTTTTGCAAAATTGCATCATAGTCTTGGTACTTACTACTTGAAATCAGCTTTTTAGTATTTGAGACCAACCTTTTCTTTGCAATATTATTATTTGGTAATAAATCATCCCCACCTCGAATGGAAGCTCCACTTCTTATCTGCCATCCAACAGTGTCGTCGCGGTCTCCTTGAAGCAGCTCACTGCCCTGGCCTTACTTAGCTCTAGACTCCATCTCTGCTGGATCATGTATATGCCAAGAGTTTAAAGAGTTCAAACATCTATTAGTAGACCTCGACATACAAAACATAGAAGACACAGTGTTATCAGATGAAGTACTAATTTTCTTTAAGGTCAATGGCAATTAAAACTAAATTCTGATGAATTGAATTGCCACCAAACCATTTTCCTTCACAATAACAATACTTGTCAACATAAACCCCGCAAAATCAGCTCCTATTAAAACCCCTATTTCTGATATTTCAGATTCTATAAATCAGTTAAGGAGATCTGAGGGCCTAGCACGCACAACAAGCACAATAGGTGGAAGGAAAGAAGGCAGGCCTTTACCCTGCAGTGGGGCTCAATAGGATCATAATAATAAAATAACAATTTAACTGCAGTCATTTTGTAGGTACTTATCAGAGAACTGTTAGATAAATGAACAAAATAAAAGAAAGAATAACATCTTATTGTTAATTTTTCATGAAACACGAACGGTAGGTACGAAGGCACCAAAATGTTTGCGTTTTCTAGCTATCTTCACCGAAACAAAATGGCTGCGTTACCTTCAGTTGGGCAAACGGAAATGAAGAATCAAATTAAAGGTTTCATTTTGTCATCTTGCAAGCTTCAGTTCTATTAGGATGATGCCTATCATATTTAAAAGTGGTGGCTTGAAAAAGTTTTTAGTAACTAATTAATACTCCAAGTACGTGCATTAGGTACCTACCTACGAGTACAAACGTACCTAATGCAAGAACGGTACTCTAAGGACTTTTTATGTATCCTATTGAAAACGGGTAGAGCAAGTTCCCCTGTTTAATACAGTCATCAGTCAGAATACCCCGGGAGTTTTCCTCCTACCTACCATAGGCTACCTAGTTGCATTATGGTAGGTAACGACAAAAAAAATCCCGGGAATTAGTCCTTGATTACGCAGTCGGGCTTTCCCGTCTTACAGTGACATGATTTGAGGTAAACGCTCAGCAGCCAAGATCTTTAGTTTCAAGAGGAAAACCGCATGAGCTACTGTTATTTTGTAACCCATTGTCACCGCAAAGAGGTTTGTTCTGGTTTCTTCCGATGGTTATATTCCATCCACTTAATTTCCGACAGCAGAAGGATCCTTGAATAATAAATAAGTAGTTTTTATTGATTGCAAAAGTACCTCCGAAATTATCCTTACATTTCAATCAGAATAAAGCTCCGGTGGGTAATACGCAAATCGTTTTCGATTAATCTTTTTTTTTTTGTTATTTTTGTTTAGGTGTTTACGGTAAGTACGGATAAATTGATAGCAGATTTCATAAGGTAATACCTAAGTATTTTTCAAATATACTCGTAAAAATGTACAAACATAGGTCTCAACCCACCACTCATTAAGATTTGTGTGACAAACATATGACAACCTTAATCTATACATCTATATATATTATATATATATACTCATACACAATCGTAACAAAGCAAAAACTGTACATTGAATATTTTTTTAAATAATACTTGCTGCGTATTCTACAAACGATACTAAAGCCAAAAAAATTGTTTAAGATTTTTTCTGTTTATTTGTGTGAATGTCCAGGCAAAACGCAAAAACTACTGAATAGATTTCATTCAAATTTTGCATGAATATTAACAAGAGGTAGGGGCTACACACGGCTATAAATAATCACGCTATTAGCTCTGGGGGATGAGCAATAAAGCTTTATTTCTGTAACAGCATGTATTGTTATGAAATATATTTTAATTAAGTAATAATTTGGTAGTGCTATCATCAAGCTTTACACTAAAAAAATCAAATCACGCTATGGTTGTTAGAAATTTGGGGAGAGGAATATAATTTAACGAAAAAAGATGATTTTCGGAAAATAAGGCATAAAATTATTATAGATCTGTCGAGTCTCTCAGACGTCGAGCTCGATAAGTTTACGTTGGTGATATAAAAGCAACATTCATCATCACGCTATACTTTCAGAGAGCTAAGCAGCGCAAAAACTCTGACATAAACAAGATCGGCTAGGTGTGAGTTCGATTCTCAAAAGCTGTTATTATTTTTATATATTTTTATCTCATTTATTTCCTTATTTTTTATTCCTACCAAACCTAATATTTTTAAATATTAATAATATGTTTTAATTGGTGTATTTTGCATATTTATTGGCAAGAATAATTAACAGAACCTATTTTCTACTTAAATGTACCTATTCCGTTTTTTTCGCATCACGTTTAAAAGTACAGAACCAATGTAGATAACTTTTACACATAAACGTGATAGGAATTGTGGCAATTTAGAAGAAATCAACTTATTAACGACGTAATTCAGATACCCGTGTATCTGTCAAAATGCCTCGTTATGCATACATTTTTGACAGATTGACAGTGAGATGTGAATGCGAACATTGCTTAAAAATTAGTAGAATTGCTACTCTGTTCGCTTAACACGTGTTATACTGCGCTCCATGGCCAATCTTGAGTCTGGCTTTTTATTGTTCAGTAAGTGACCAACTTTGTGCACCGTAGGTTAGGATGGGCACATGTGATGGCGGATGCACATGTCAATGAGTTTTCGTGAGTTTTCTTTTGAGTGTTTGAGACAGTGTCTTTTGAAAAAGGGCAAGGCAAGGAGGTCGAAAGACGAGTCCAAAATACTTGGAGCACCTTCTGGGTCAGAACATATGAAAGGAAGTCTTCCAATAACACTCAAAAGAAAAAAAATAAGGGAAATCATAATAAAAAAACTTAGTGTAAGTACCTAACAAATTCTGAGAACACTAATTTACCTCTTAACAACCGTAGGCCCATTTGCGCTGCTCCGCTTAGCACTGGGTTATCGGTCTAGTCCAAGGCTAACTTTACAAAGCAGAATGGTCTTGACATGTAGTTAGCACTGGCTAACTACCAGGGCAACTAGCATTTTTAGTTATTCTAAATAGTACCTACTTTATTGTTACGGACAAGAAGCAACACCACCTATAAATCAAGTGTTTTGCACTTTGAGATTCTATGTAACGGGCTTTTTTAGCCTGCCACACATTCCCAAGTCAACAGCCTGCCATAATATAAACCACAAAAATGTGGTAAGTCGCTCCGCCCAGAGTGGAAGAATCATTCTATGATTTCCCATCCACAACAAAAGGGGCTTCTTTCCTAGAGCCAGTTTTACATCACTGTGTCGGGGTGTATCGTAGTGCGGAAAACATCAATGATCTGTTTAGGCCTGCGTCATATCACAACGAATTGTAGCCCAACAACTGCGTCAGAGCGCCACGACGTGACTTGTGCAGAGACCAGCGATGAACGAGATAAATGGCGTGCTACTGGACAAACCTATGTCCATAGTGGACTCCTATGCCGAGAGGATTGTTAAGCATTCTACAAAATGGCAATGACCAGTCTTCAATAGGCCAATTCTCATCATTTAAAAGTGTTGAAATTGTAGCGATTGATTGCCACTGAGATGATATTATTATTTATCTAGGAAAATTCTATAAGCCGCTGTATGCCTATGCTGACCTACCAATATGTCTTTCTTTTGAACAAGTTACCTTTCGAATTTAAAAAACATACATAGCTAAGCTAATCCCATTAAATAACAAATTAAAGCCGTATTCATTGAGGAAGGGCTGGTTCAGTATCGAAGAGTTCCTTGAAATTTATGTAATTCAATGAATTTTAAATGCAATGTTGATATTATTATTGTTTCGTTTATTTATTACTTTATTTTTTATTATATGAAATTTATAAAGTATTGACGTTTTTACATTATTATATAATTTTTATCGTTATCTTTATATTTTTGTTTAATTTAGAAAAATAGAATAAAACATTTTACTTAATTACTCTTACAAAAATGATTAGGTGTCTATTAGTTAATTATAATGAATTTTAAATGTAATGTTGATATTATTGTAGTTTCGTTTATTTATTTATTACTTTATTTTTTATTGTTATTGTATAATGACATTTCTAAATTACACCTTATTAACTTTATCGTTTATAACTTTTACATTATTATTTAATTATAATAGATTTTTTTCTAAATTAGTTTAGGTTATTGAAGGTGAAATCAGACGGTTCATTTTTCGTTCATTTTCGCCTTTCATTCGGTAGATGTTACTCGAAAAGTCGAAAACTAAACAAAAATGAAACACGAGTGCCGAATGAATTCATCAATGAATCGATCCAACAATGGATATTGGCATTCGACATCATTCACTTCCACTCCGAATGATCGAAAAATGAACAGTTTGAACCCAAAAGAGAATATTTACTCGCATTCGCGCATTCTGTCTCGAGTGGGGTGTAGCAGACGAACGTCACGTCCAATAATGCGGCAAAATGGTGTTCAAGTGGAACGATCAAAATACGCTGCTATTTTTGAAGAACTTTAAAAATATCAATGTCGTATCAAACTAGACGAATACAAAAACAAGACACTACGGGCAAACGCTACAAAATCTCTAATTTAGTGATTTGAACTTAGAAGTTACTGAAGAAAAACTCCTTCATTAAATTATTATCTCAAATTAAAGTAATTCCAAGACGCACAACTTTAGTCGACGACATATTGAAAGAAAAGAGCCGGTGAATGTTTTTTTCTGTGTCATTCTAACTTTGCCGTGTGAACATGGAATAGATGTCGAACGTACAGTCATTCGAGTGAACCGTTTGATTATCACCTTAAGTAACCTACCCTTAAGTTAAGTACCTCTTGATTGTTGTTTTGCTTTATATATTTTTTACTATAACCTATAAATGTTTTTGTCTTAATGTTTTATTATCCCTTTCTAAATAATGTACCACGTCAGAAATAAATAATTAATTAAATGACATACGGCTGAATGTGGCCCCAGCTTTATACTCGCACTGCTTCCATATTTATTATTAGTAATTTTATCATTGATCGAATAATCTGGATACCTACCGTTTTCTTATTAATTTACTTATTCATTTGGCTGGCATTTAAAGATGTTTACATTACGATCAGAATCGTTCCATCACACTTCTCGAAGTTTTTTATAACGACGATACATTGTAGTAATTTTGCTACGAAAAAGGCGGATGAAAATAAATTGCATGAAGCTAAAATGAGAATGTTGAGATGGACGTGTGGAGTAACGAGAATGGGTAAAGTGAGAAATGAGTACATTAGAGGAAGTCTAAAAGTGGCGCTAATGACGAAAAAGTTGAAAGGTAACCACTTGTTCTGGTATGGTAATGTGAAGAGGCGGGATGAAACGCATGTAACTGGGTTATGAATATAAATGTGGATGGATGGAGAGGAAGAGGGAGGCCAAAGAAAAGATGAATGGATTGTGTGAGGAGCGATATGAAAGAAAAGGGAGTTAGTGATAGTGTGACGGCTGATAGGACAGAATGGAAGAAAAAAACGGGTTGCGCCGACCCCAAGTAACATGGGATAAGGGCAGGAAGGTGATTTGTTGACATTGTAGTAATTGCTATTACCTACATATGTATTAATTTATAATAACAAGTTCCGTTAGGATCGGATACGTCATCTTATATAAATACACTCGCGAGCAATAAATTGGGATTACTTCATCGCGCTTTGATCAAAACATTTTTTACATTTTCTATGCCTATATGCTTTCCAATGGTATCAAAAAGATTTAAAATTAATTTAATTTTCTACCTAAATTTAGGTAAATATTGCAATAGATCGAAGTTGTGGATGTCTAAATGAATAGAAAGTAATGCGAAAGAAAAAAAAAAAAAATTCGTCGACGGTCGCTACCATGAAGATATATCTTGATTTTATCCGACAGGACTCGGCTCCATTGCTCCATATTCAAATCTTAGACGAGATCGCGAGCGAACTGAAGCCGGGCTTGTATGGGTTGGAGACAATTTTGATCCCGTAGCTGGCCTTGTTGGGGTCAAGATCGCTTCTTTGAATCTTCACCTCATTGTCCACTCGCTGACAGCCCTCCTTCTTTCAACTTCTCTGAGCTGTTGCTGGACGTCCACGCCAGTCAGGTGTCGATTTCGGAGAGACGAGGTGCCAATAAATCGGTCATTTCTCACCGAAGTGCATCGCTATTGTCCAGATCCTGGTCTTCGGACTAAGTTTCCAGTCTCCTTAAACCTCTTGTATACCTTCACGACATAAGACTGGCTCAGATGAAGCTGTCGAGCAATTGTACGCTGAGACAACCCTGGCTGGATTAGGATGACGACTTGAGCGGCCTCTATAGGTGTGGTTTCCATTTCCTTTTAGCTTCAGTATTCCCAGTGACGTGAAACATTGGACTGATGATCAATTTTAATAAAGACCAACTTTTTATTGGGCTTCAGGACCAAAGAGGATACCAAAAAATATGGTGTTTTTGTTTTAAGTGAATAATCTCTGGTTTTGATATAAAAAGGTAACTAACCTTTCAAATTATATACTTACCGCAATCCTTAGTTCATTGCAGATAAATTGTTAAAATTTGTTTTGAGTGACGCACGACGAAGTGATTTCAGCTCGCGAGTGTAAAAATAATGAGCGTAATTTCGTGAGGCAGGACAAAAAGGTCCACACAATGTTCACAAAAATTGCTCGAATTTTGTGCGTCAAGTTAAATTTGATAATCTAATCTTTATAATTTTATACTATACTAGCTGTTGCCCGCGACTTCGTACGCGCATATCCCGTTTGTTCCCGTTTTCGTAGGAATTCCCGTTCCCGTATATATAAAAAAAATAAACAAAAAAATTAAGTTCAACTACTTTATGAATGTAAGGGCTCTCTAAGTTGATTATGACAATACCAGATGATAGAGATTTGAGAATAGACCAGAGGGCTGGCTTTTCGTTGCCGATAGAATTATTTATTTATTTATTTTATTTTATTATATTTGGGTGGCTTACAGCTATTTACAAAAGAGTAATAGTAACATAATTCACAAAAAGCCATTTACAAGCCTCCACAGACTATCGATGTAGGTATTTTTTTTTTTTTTTCGAGGATGGGAAATCATCAAATGACCCCTCCCGCTCTGGGTGTAGCGGCAGGGAGTGTCAGACTTTTACTGACTAAAACCCACCCTTTAGTCCTCCTAGTGCCTTTCTTCCCAGGGCCGCGGTAACTCTTTCGAACAAATCCGCAACCCTGGTAGGCTCTGGCCCTAACGGGCCCCGACCCATGCTGACTTCTGTTGGTTTGGCGCGCGTAGAACACAGCGCGCCGTCAACCCGGGCCATCGATGTAGGTATACAAGTTGTAAAATCGACTGTAGTAGGCGCCAGTTAAATGAAGAATAACGGTCATTGACCTTTCCTTAATATCTCTTCGTAGGTACCCCCGGACAGTAAATTATGTAAGGATCACAATAATGTCGATTCAGGACAGCTTTATATCAGTTTTTGCAATTAAGTGTGTCAATAAATGTAGGTGGGTCAATGACCGTTATTCTTCATTTATCTGGCGCATACTATAACTATTCACTAACACTAAGTTTAACATTAAATTATGCCTTTTAAAATAATGCGGCACTGCTGCCAGTCTACTGAACACGTTTTCAGATGACAGCGATTTGGAAGAGTAGGTACTTACTTCGACGCTCAAGTGTCAGTATTTATTTTTGTATAAATCACCGGATAATTGCAAACTCCATATATATGATTATGAAACAATCTTGAGAGATTGTAAACTTCCGATAAATTGGCAACTGAACATTTGAAATACTTTTAACTGACTTCAAAAAAAGGAGGAGGTTCTCAATTCGATTGTATGTTTTTTTTTGTGTTTGTTATATCTCTGTCATTAATAAACCGATTTTAAAGAAAAACATCAAACAACATCATGTGAAAGGATATACTTCTCGATTGGTCGCATTTAAATTTTATCTAAATCAGTTCAGTAGTTTGGTTTTTAAATCAAAATAGCTGGAAAAAATATGTGGAAAACTCATACATGAATACGAAATTGCGTATTTTTCTTTCCTGTGACTTTCCAGTGGTGTTGTTAGGTGTGGGGTAGGTACTTACCACTAAAAAAAGAAAAAGAAAAAACTTTTCCACAAAAAAATTAAACCAACTTCCAAAAAACACTACAAAGTTCAAAATAACTTTAATTTCGGAAGTCGGTGTCAAATAACGAAGAAGCAACCAAAAACACCGACTACTTACCGAAATTAAAGTTATTTTAGACTTTGTAGTGTTTTTTTTGTGTTAAAGATTTTTTTACGCATCAAAATTTGTTAGTTTATAATATCTCGAAGTCATTCCGAGAAATTGTGAGCCTACATAAGCTGATGGCATATTGACGACCAATCAGTGTACGGTACTACAATTTACCGGATTTTTTTGCCTAGCCAAGTAGCGGAACATAGGGCACAGGAAGCTTAGGGCTCCCCGAAATGGATAAGTTAGTACAAATGGACGACGGGAGCTAGACTGAGCGTGCAAACTTTGCTCCCGTGACATTCATGTTAGGTTCCTTGGAAAACCCTGCAGACAGAAATAGTTGCTATTCCACAATTTCTCGGAATGACTTCGAGAGATTATAGACTATCAAATTTTGTAAAAAGTATTCCAACAATTGATCAGTAGGCAATATGTTGAGAGTTTACAATCTCTCAAGATATTTTATAATTTTCCGGAGTTTTCCATTTTCCGATGACGTCGTATACATATATCTAGGTATAAATGGTAAGTTAACAATTAAGTAACATATGTATAGATTTATTGTTTTCATCCACTTAAACTAAATAGATTCACTTGATATGGAAATGGACAATTATTTAAAGTAGAATTATTATTATATGCTTCCAATTAAAATGAGCGGACATCCTCTGGTCTAAGTTAAAGCAGAATCGAAAGGAGGGCGAGCTACCACGGTCTGGCGAATCCCGCCGATTGCTAAGCCATCGCAATTAACAGAATCTGTAATGAAGAAATAATAAATCCTAAGCTGCTTAATTACCTACTTAAGGCCCAGTTTGTCGAACGAAAAGAATCACAAAATTAATATGAGAAAGCAGATATGTTGAAATTCTTTTTTCAATTATTTTACGAGAGGCTGAAGCTTTATTTTTTTGATTTAAAGTTTATGTGCATGTCGATTCTGTGACAGTAAAGAGATTTTCTTTCTAGAATCTTTATCATATCAATTGATTTGCGTTCGACTCGCCGATATGTACACACATACATAATTTCCTTTTAGAAGTAAGAGAGTTACTCGTTTATGTACACACATAACGAACTCACGACGATATCGTTATAAATGGTACACACCATTTATAACGATATCGTCGTGAGTTCGTGACCTTGATTAACCCCAGTTAGCATGGCGGGCTTATTAATCGATACCAGTCGGGAGCGAGTGCATGAATGAGTATCACCCGGGCTGACGAATACTGATGGCAAGTCAATTGCCACCGCAAATCAGCAGTTTAGTTGGTAGAAGCACGACATATCGCCAAAATGGAATTATTACTATACAACGTGTAACAGAATAAACGCAATACTTGCTAAGGGATCATTGTAATCATCATTATGAACAACTTTATCTATTTGACCAACCACGAAATAGCGAAAAATAACAGCTGTTCAGTACATTTGGTCGAGCCCACAGAAATGCATGAAGAAGCCGATTTTTTTTCGTGATTTCAGTGTTGGTCCCTTATTAAAAGTTGTATCTATGATGAGTGCAATGACTCTTTAAGAGGTACCTATCGCGTTTATTCTGTTATACTGTGTACCTATATCATTATTCTTATATTCCCATGCCGTTTTATTCACAGAAATAAAGAACTTACTTAATTTACTCCTGAATTTCTCGCATCCTGTGGTTACTACTACCAACGCACAAGCTGGTGGGTCGCAGATCCGGTCTCTCCGAGAGGCTATGGTTGAGCGCTTGAACTTGTCCTTACAGGATGTCTCAGAGTGGGGCGATGCCAATCTGGTCAAGTTCAATGCTGCTAAGACCCAGGCGTGTCTTTTTTCCGCTAAAAGGAGCCAATTCCACCCAGCCCCATCTTTCCGAGGTGTAACCGTGCCGATAACCGACCAACTTGACCTTCTTGGTGTTACGTTGACATCTACCCTCAATTTTGGCACATTTATAGAGGCAAAGGCTCAAGTGGCCGCCAAAAAGTTGGGAATCCTAGCAAAGGTGCGACGGTACTTCACGCCGGAACAGCTGCTCAAACTTTATCAAGCGCAAGTTCGATCGTGTATGGAGTACTGCTCGCATCTTTGGGACGGATCAGCCAGATACCAGCTTGATGCCCTTGAGTCAATAGAGAAACTAGCCAAGAGGATCATCGGCAATGATAGGCTCGTCGAGTCGAAGCTCCAAAGCCTCGAGCATCGACGCCGAGTTGCTAGCCTGTCGGTTTTCTATCGGTTGCATTTTGGAGAGTGTGCAACGGAATTACATAGTTTGATTCCGCCTAGCCCGTTCCATCATCGGACCACAAGACGTACGGCGTTGCGCCACCGGTACATAGTGGACATCCCACCCACACGCACAAAGCGTTTTGGGAATACATTCATTGTGCGTACAGCTAAGGAGTGGAATTCCCTGCCGGGGTCTGTGTTTCCTGATAGCTACAACCTGGGAGTCTTTAAGTCAAGAGTGAATAGGTTACTTCTAGGCAAACGTGCTCCATCTTCGACCACATCGTCGCTTACCATCAGGTGAGATAGTGGTCAAGCGCTTGCCTATCAATAATAAAAAAAAAAAAAAAACTAGAGTCCAGCAGTCAACTCTAGTTTACTCGGTCGCATTATGCTATTAAATTATAAGTTTAATTAAAAACAGGGCAAATTTATAACTGGATTTATTATTATTAAACACACCCAGAGCCACAAGAACAAAGCTAACTTTTTAAGCCTTACGGTCTTAGTGCTCAATTTAGGTTAGTTTTAATTAATTTGTAAGTACTAAGATAAATCATAAAACTTTAAGTACTTATTACTCTACAGTTTTAGTGATTGTTAATTAAAGTTAGTTAAAACACTGTTACCTACAGCCTTTTATTAAACGATTATTTCCTTTTCAATCAATAAGAAGCTGGGATTTCATAAAAACAAGGTTACAATTTTATTTACAACAAAAAAAACGTGTTGAGAAAAAAATTTCAAAGTTAATTACCAGAGGAATTAAAATTGCGGTTTTACAGCTTTTGAGTAGAAAATGTTTAACTCCCTTAGTTATTCTTTAGTATAGAAAATCTGAATAGTGAAAAATCTACTCTTAGAAGACGTAGAGTTTTTTATGACGCTTCCTACCATAAAAAAATATCAGCGTGTTAGACGAAAATTAACAGGAAATACCAAATACATAAATCAATTTTCAAAATTATTTAAGTATTTGGTCACCGTAGTGTTCCATCGAAAGGATAAGTTAATCTAAAAGCTCATATGTCACTGGGAAATTGCTGACGCAGTGGAATTGTAAAATATGACGTGAAATTGTAAACTTATTTTTTTCAATAAGGTACGGATATATTGGAAACTATTGAATTTGGGTGGGATTTATTGTATTCAAAATGGTATGCCAAATTTATATATATATTTATAAAACTTACAATCTTACGGAGTTTGCAATTTATCCGGTGACATAGATATAACAGCCCTAAATATTACATCACACATATAATTTTCCACCCACTAAAATAAGATTTCAAGAAAATTTTTTAGACAAGTAATAAGTCGAGAAAGTATAATTTCGTCACACCAGGGTTAATGTTTTTAAAGGATTTTACAATAAAAAGGTGCACAAACGGAATATACGATCTATATTTCAAAGTTCTACTCAGCTCAATTTTCACGCTTGCATCTAAGGAGATGCAAGCGTGAAAATTCTCGTGCCGTACGAAGCAATGTCTACGCGGAGTGACGTCACGTCCCCTTTCACTTTCAATGTGCGCAGGTGCAGTATTGATTTTCGGCCCGCCACCTCCTCTGAGCCGCAGCCCTGGTACTACTCTCCCCATACTGCGAAGCCCGCTCACAAAATTCTGCTACCAGGAGAATATAATGCGGCAAGAGATCGCGTGGGTGTTTCCATTGATGTATGGACTAGTTTTGTCCCGCGGTAGCGTTTACATTTTGTTTTTTCGAGTAGATGTGAAATGAGGTGTATTTGGCAAACAGAGCTAGAAAAACATGATTGTATTAATTATTGAATCTGACTTTTATGTTGAAAGTGATGCGGCAGGTTGAGACAATTTTATCAACACTCACAACGTAATGTTCCAAATATGAATTAAAAAACGATTGTATACACTCGTACTTTTTTTTCGAGGATAGGTACGTAAAATATAAAAAAAAAAAATTAAAGTGCAAAATTCTCCTTTTATTTTCAAACAACTGCATTATAACTAATAGGTATAAATGATATTAGTACGGTAAGTTGGTTTTTACAAATGAGTAGACGAATGCAAGACTGTTGAATGCTGACCATAGTCACGAGTTTGTAAATACCAATTTCCGCAAGTATGTCATACAACGTTTTTCTACACGTTAACATAATTGGTAATGAAAAATTATAGGTTTTAGATATCAGTCGGAAAGTCGCAACCTTGATGGTCGCAACAATCTTTGACGTTTCTAGTATGAAAATGGCGAATTTGCAAATGGAACCACATCTCCCATCTCATTTTCTCTTTAGCATTAAAGTGAGACAAATGTATTGTGCAAAAGCGCTTCCAAGGAGGTTCGATCATTAAGCTTATTTATTCTCGTAATGTGAAACTCCTTGGCGGAATTCTTAAATATTTTTTATTGAAATTAAAAAAAAACCATAAAGGATACGCACGCCGCTATACAACGGAGTATGCGGTAAAAATTAAAATATGTACTTAGGTGAAAGAACCGCACGTTCCATTGTGTGGTGCGTAATTTTTAACTTTCGAATAATGTTGACAGTCTTCGTAAATGCATTTTTTTAGCAAATGTGTTGAAAAATAACTTTTTAATTTTTATAGCACACTTACTTTTTCATTTATTATTAAGTATTAAAACACTCGTGTGGTACTATTATCACACTCTGCTTCGCCTCGTGTGATAAACCCACACTCGTGTTTTAATAACCCCTTATAAATGACCGTTGCATAAACTACTACTACTGTCATTTAAAGTATTAATTTAAAAGACTACCTATTTTGAACTGCTCCGTTGGTCTCGTGGTTGCAAGCGCGACTGCTGAGCCTGGATTTTTCCAATAGGAATTTCTCTTTGACAGCCCGGAGTTGGAAGTTGGTGATAGAACACCCCCGCGGCCCCGTGCCTCGGAAAGCACGTTAAGCCGTTGATCCTGCACCAGATCTCCCTCCGGTCGTGTCGGGTTGCAAAGTGAAGGAAGAGGGAGTGCACCTGTTTTTGCGCACACATTTGTGCACTGTCATTATGTTCATCGTCGATGGCTAGTCTCCGTTGAGATTGGCCGCCATGGCCGAAATCAGTAAGGGGGACTTTAATTATTTTACTAGAATAAAGCTTATTTACAAATTAAGACTTACTGAGTATAAGATATCACTGTGCATGATATTTAGACGTCTCGGAATGATTGATAAAAATCTTAGTTCCTACTGATCGTTTAAAAATTGTAATCAGGACGACTTGTTTATTTTTTTTATGGAAGAAACAAGCTGAATATAAACAATAACAATAATTGTTTTTTTTTTGCATGTCTCGTCTTCAGGTACCTACCTACATTAACAAGTCGATGCCCAGTAACAATACTAATGATCTAATGATATTCATTAGTTATCAGCAAGGATAGCGCGGCACAGAAACTCAGCACCGATGTAATTACAGGCATTGTTCGTGTTGCTACTGATTTGTCGTCAAACAATTGACCTCTTTGCTTTCATAATGTTACTAACGCGCCCAAGCTTAGTGAGGAAAAAAGACCAATAAACCATTAATCAGACATACGTTCCGTTCAGTAACTTGATTATTTTTTTTTCTAGATTAAGGATATTACATTGCTATTTTTTTTTAGTACCGTAGAACAGCCGTTGTACAAACGCAACATCCCCTATAAAATATGACAAAATTCGGCGGTCTTTATTAGAGACTCATGAATCAATTAATTTGCGCACCATGTTGGGTCGGTTTCAAGTAACCGGTTGCAGATGAATACCAGTAGACAGTAGTCTATTTAATCTCCACAATCCTGTCGTAACTCGCTTACACGATTATAGGTACTCCTTGGCAATACTGGTGTCAGAATTTCTGACTTCTAAGTAACCGTAACGACTGTCAAAGACTTCCAAATGAGCCGAGACCAAAATCAATGGTTTTGGTTTGATACGTTCATCTTTGACATGTTCATCAGTTTCTACTATCACTTAGTGTTAAATGAAAATAGTAGAAACTGATGTCATTCAAAGTTGCCAAGATTCCGTTGAACTCGACGTAAACATGTACGTGACCGAACTCGTGAAACATAACAACAGTCGAATGTAGATCAGCGTCAGCCGCGGCCGCTCGAGATGGCGCGTACTTGACCGCCGAGGAGACCGCGAGACCTTAGCCTGAATGTGCATGACTCGACTTTTTATGCGAACGAACCTCGCCCCAGTAAGCATCGGACACGACTCGTCTTCCGAACTCCGTGATGGCCCGCACGACACCACGCCACCTCTCACGCACTTGACATTGAATTTAATCAGGAGATTACAACGGTGCCGCAATAGAAACCGACCTCACAGCATGATACTAACTCCTTGGTGACAAATATTACCTGTCCACAATGTAACACCAGCCGATCGCGTCATACATTATCCATTCATTTAAGTTACGCTACATGCGCGAAGTAGCATTGATGTTGGAGGTAAACCGATTACGTCGCCGCGTCGTTAACTTTATTCACATTTTATTGTTTACCTATTGTTTACTTAAAATCAATGGCAAAGGCACAACTGAAACAGGCTGCGTAATAGAGGGTCCGTGTCACTTCAAACATATTCGCCTTGATCCGTTTGCCCTGACTCGAGTCAAAGAGGACAAGGCTGCACTTTTCAGTTCAAGCCACGATCACAATCTGAATAATTTGTGGCAGTGTAATTATTCAGGTTAAGCACATTGTAAGTAGTTTTTATAAGAATGAAGAGTTCGTTAAACAGGAATTAGTGCAATGTCCAGGTTGGTTAATTTATTTTTGAGGACGTTCTATGTGGCGGTAAATTGCTGAAGCAATTTGCTAGCAGGTAGATATAACAATAGATTATTATAATAACTACTTAAATCCGTTGTCAGTAGGTGTTGTAGCTGGTTTGTCTATGAATATTCAGCGGTGGGTTAGCAGCCTCGACATTGCCCCGCATGGCTGTCGAACTGTGCGCTGCCGGAACACACATATATATGTTCTTGAAAGGGTCACACAGACTTGTAGACGCGTTAATTGCACTTACAATACATTATGTAAACACATGAAGCAATTACGTCAAGTTCACAAAGTGTAGCTATGATATATTGCAAGCACGCAAATAATATCAGAACAAAACTCATTTCTTGTTTTACTATCGACTTGTAAACTTTGTTGCACATTTTTCTCTGTTGTTATAAATAATATCAAAATTGGGATTTTAAGAAGGCAAGATAAGTTTACTACCTTCGTTCCGTATTTCTTCCAAGTTATGAGTAAAAAATTTTTACTCTTATATCATCCTTATCGTTAATGTCACCTTAGCCTTATGGAACCTAAAATATTCTCAAATTATTATGTACTGCTGATAATTTGTACGAAAAAAAACAACCCAAACCTTTCAGACCTACCTAAATAAAAAGTATGTTCGACATCATCCTTGTGTCCATCCAACCAAGACTTAAAGTGACTCAGGAGGTACCCATTCATATAATATTTCGAAAAGTTATGTTAGCAAAAAAATGTACGGAGCATAACGTTTTTTAGCAGTTTTTACTGACTTCACATGTCGGGTTTTGCAAAAAAGCATTAGCATTCAATTTGCATTTTGCTTCCAAGCCTGGCACTAAATTATTTTTTTTTTCTGTAAGCAGCGGTTGATTTGGTCTTTTTAGACACATCAGTAAGTTTTTGTCTTTAGGTGTCGCTGAACTTATTCTTCTGCACAAATGAGTGCATTAGCTCTACAATTATGATGGCTTACATAAATGGTGAGTGTCAATGAACTCAGACTAAATGCTCGTATTCAACGGATAAAAACGTATATATCATTGATGACATGTTATTTGTATTTTGGTCTCAAAACAGCTTAATTAACTTCGCACGAATGTTCATGGAATAAACTAATCACCAGTAACGTTCTCGTCACCTCCTACTCTGTAGAAAAATACCCTTCATAAATCTGATTCTCCTCACCTGTTTTTTGAGTGCTTTTAGTATCTACTTAGTTTTCAATTAAGTATAAGGTGCTCAACTTAGCAAGCCTTGCCATTTAATTAATAGGTACGTCACTTAGAAACCCCAGCAAAAATCCGGTAGGCTGTATTCGCTAATGAATAAATCATTTAAACAATCAGGTTACCTTTAAAAGATAACCTTTTCTATCAATCTGTTAGAATGTCAGTCAAGACTGTACGTGTAGTACGACCTGACGGCCTACGGGTCAAGTCGCTAGTTTGTGACATACGAAATACGAATATAGTGATCTACCTGTGTATGATCAGATCACACTACGAACCCTCACATTAACTGAACTGCAATAATAATTGGATGCTATGCAATTTAATTGAATTGAATTATTACTAGACTATACAGCTATAGTGCCTCGCCTCATGTACCTAACCTTGGCCTTTCCCGGAATGACCCTGTCCTTCAGGCAGCTAACGTTAGAACATTCAATTATAAACTTGGTCCTTGCCGGTCTTTGAAGCCGTATTAATGTCTTCAAAGGCTTAACTAAATCAAAGGATATGTAATGGGTAAGACTGTTGCCAGAACTAATTGGATTTGACAGAGATATTGGCTCCCAGTGCTAAAATTATGTGTTAATACGGCGAGGATAAAGGACTTAGTTACGTCACGCGTTTTCTTCGGTAAACAGACCAACTTGGTATGCATACGCTAGATGTCCAGGTCAAAATAGTAGGTACCTATATAACATTTTCGAGAGAGCGATTTTAACTTTTGTATAGAATCTTTCCTGAACTCTTTTTCGAAAATGTTCTCTCTCTTTTTTTCGTAAATGTGATAGGGACGTAACATTTTATGATGGTTTTATTTTATCACTTTGTCGGCTTGATTTGATGATTGTGCTAAGCGTCTCTGAGCTAAACAGTGGACAGACAGAAAGACGGACATGGCAAATTTATATGGGTTCCGTGTGACTACGAAACTATAAAGAAGCGGCCAAGTGCGAGTCGGATTCGCCCATGAAGGGTTCCGTAGCAGCAAGTAAAAGGTAAATTGCGGTTTACAATTTATGACGTATTAAAAAAAAAAACTACTTCCTAGATCTCGTTCAAACCAATTTTCAGTGGAAGTTTATATGGTTATGTACATCATATATTTTTTTTAGTTTTATCAATCTCTTATATTAGAAGTTACAGGGGGGGGGACACATTTTATCACTTTGGAAGTGTATCTCGCGCAAACTATTTAGTTTAGAAAAAAATGATATTAGAAACCTCAATATAATTTTTGAAGACCTATTCATAAATACCTCACACGTATGGCTATAATGAAAAAAAAAAAATTGAGTTTCAGTTCTAAGTATGGGGAACCCCCAAAATTTATTGTTTTTTTTCTATTTTTGTGTGAAAATCTTAATGCGGTTCACAGAATACATCTACCTACCAAGTTTCAACAGTATAGTTTTTAAAGTTTCGGAAAAAAGTGGCTGTGACATACGGACGGACAGACATGACCAATCTATAAGGGTTCCGTTTTTTGCCATTTGGCTAAGGGACCCTAAAAACGATAAATTCAAGTAGCGTATCAATCATCATCATCATCATCACAGCGTTAATTAGTTTGAGGTATTTTTGACAGTTTTTTGAATGTGACATTCCTTAAATATCCGTGAATTATGATAATAATAATTTATTGACAAATCAAATAACTTGACTTGGCTCGCGAGGTTGTCGACATGTGGGATGTGAATTCGGCAATCATTGTACCGATAGTCGTGTCAGCCAACGGCTTAATAGCCACGAGCCTAGACCAACACCTAACGAGGCTCTCGTTAGGCAGCTGGATCGAAGGCTTCATTCAGAAAGCAGTACTTCTGGACACGGCTCGCATTGTTTGGAGGTTCCTCTCTCTGGAGCCATGACCTGTAGCTGGGACCCTGTTCCCGATACCGGTGGGCTACTATTTGTTATATTTTTTATTGTTTTTTTTTCTATTCTTTGAAATTTATTAAAAAATGTAATAAATAAGTTTAAAAATGAATAAACAGTTATAATTTATTGAACCATTGTTACAGTTTTTTTCTTAGTAATACTTAATATGAATTTACTTAATTGTAACTAATTGAATTTCACTTATGAATTTATGATTACACAGTGGTGACCGGAGTTCCAATAACATTTACTTTAGTACAATTTGTTAACAATGTGAGTTGGTAAACTAGTCAAATAATAATAATAATAATAAAGAGTCAAATTATGATAAAGAAAAGACAAGTAGATACCATTTTGGTAAACGGACAAAATAAAAATAAGTGTTGTCACTAATAGCAACACACAACACACTTACCAACTTAGGATATTTTTATTTTTGTGCTATAAATGTTGTGTGGTGAGTACTGGTGAGCGTTTAATAACATAAAGAGATAAGGAGCTAGATACTTTGGAGTACAGTAACTAACATAACTGGTTAGCTGGTTAGTTGCCAGTCAAATCGCCAAAACAAGTCTGAAAAATTACTTACCTAATAATAAAATATAAAAAACACACTGGTAGATCCATTTGATTGTTGTTACGAATGTTCCAGAACAACAAAATTACGACTAATCAAAGTTTCCTTCCACAAAAAAAAAACATCGGGGATCCTATATTTAGAACAAAACTAATAGATTTTAAAACAATAAAATCAAGAAGCGTGCAAATTCACGACTGGCTGAACATGTTTTTTTAAATTGCCGAAACTATTATTCAATCGTGGCTCGTATCAAAATTGATCGATTACTGGTACAACTCGATTGCTGGTACACTCGATAAGTGGTTACATAACGTATGGTGGCCATTAGATCAGTGTTACGTGTGGCCTTGACTTTCACCTTCGACATTGTGCGCAGGCGGCGCCGGGCGGCGGCTGCAGTCGACGTGATTCGGGACGTTACGTGGCAGCCTTGACTTTAGACAAGGCCGTGTTGTTTAAGTGTTGGACAAGACTGGCCGGTGCTGGCTACCAGTGGCTGACGAACGGCAACACGTGTGCGCGACTATGGTGTGTGGATTTTGTTGGTGTTGCTAAGATGTTCATATTTTATATTGAATTAAAAGCTTACACTAATAGACATTCCATATCCATTATATGTGAAACTGAACTGAAGATGCTTTTCTCGGTACCTACTACAGAGTGATTGAGTAAGACAAAATCAATGAAATTGTCATTCATTTTCACAATTCAACAATATTATCAATTCGATAAAGTCGAGCAGACAATTTTTCAAACATGTGAGACTAGGTACATAGAGGAGACGGACAATTATTCTCGTACTTTAAAGCCTTCGAATTAGAGTCGCAATATTATCTCAGCAGCAATCAAACATTGATTGCTGCTTAGATTATCTCAGGAGATTAAACCGTAAACTGTCTTTTGACAGTTTACAGTTTATATCTGTAGTACTTATTCTGATAGTAGAGATGTTTTGACAGTTTGCAACTGCGAGAATTTCTTTAATTCTTCGGGTTAAGGTGAAAGACAGAGAGGTTTGGAAGGAGAAGGGGGAGGCCTTTGCTCAGCATTGGGACACAAAAGTAGGCTAGAAAAAAAAAAAAAAGGTGAAAGCGCCAGGGCAGCCTGATAAATTCAAATTAACTTACGTTTTTTTGCAATTTGCAGGTCAGTATCAGCTTGTATGTTGGTCAAAATAAGATTCGCGGCCGTAGCAAGTACGTAAGTATGTACTTATTTACAGAACTGTAATCATTAAAATCATCAGTACAACTCTCTCAGTTAGAATTGATACCAAATGTTATGATTTCATGAAATAGGTACTACATTTGACATCAATTCAAACTGAAAGAAAATTAGAATTTCGCGGGCTACCCTGAAGCATCCACCTTAACATAAAAATGCGCAGAGGGGGTTTTGATCAATACAAATTGAGTACCCAAGTCATCAAGTTTTTCATTGAAGAATAATAATAGAATGAGGAAACTCTAACCCAGCACATAGGAATTGTTGCACTACATGCAGTGTTATACAAGATCGTGATATCCATTCGTCACGATATTGCCAATAACATAGTTCCGCGCAACACTACTCAAACTATGATGTGTAACGCGAAATTTTATATGCTATTGTGAAGTGGTTTTTGTTTTAAACTATACAAATATATGTACAGCTTTCATACCAAGGGGGATGTGTTACTTACTGACTGGAGTTTTAAAAATACTGTTGGGTAATCCGCTGTACCCGATTAGACTAGAAAGTGATGGCGAAAGAGCTTTCGGATGAAGAAGATCGGATCGGTACGATAGGTAGATACCCCTTTGCCAGACTGTTGTCAGATTTTCTGGCTTCTAATCAGAAACCAGAAAAGCCTGGGTAATCAAATCACCCAGGACGACTGCCTAAGATTTACAAATGACTGCTGAGACTATCAGTGCATCGTGCTTTCCGAGGCACAGAGAGGTCGGTAATATTGAAGGGTCCATACGATCAATCCATACGATATCCTCTCAAATGTCCTGGGGTTTTAGCCACAGACACGGGTAAAAATTCTGTCTCCCAATTCTGTGCAAGTTTAAGCAAGATAGAAATAGTTAAAAGTGAAATACGTCAAAACTGACGGAAGCTGCAGAAGCTTTTGCCACAGGTTAAGGAAAAGCCGCAGCGGCCTTCTTAACAGCTGAGGGGATTTTGCTACGACTTCTAATGCAAGACTTAATTAATGTAACTAACTTACTTATGTAATTATTTCCCACGTGTTTGTTTTGAGCAAGATAATTAAATCATTTTGCATTTACCAATTGATTCCTAATACACATTCTGTAATACATTTCCGTCAACAAAAAAATGCCGGATACAATTTAAAAATATGTTAACACGTCATGAAATTCGATACACTTGTAGATACATTGGACTTATTTAGGTACTTAGTTTAGAAAATAATGAACAGGCAAAACAGGCCTATGGATGCCTGATAATATTTGACCAACCAAATGACGACGTTTTTAATCTAATTATCCGAAGCAACTTTTTTACTTGATTTTGATGATTTAGGTTCATCAGAAGCCACACTTATAGTAGCGTCCGAAGAGTTTGATCCACAAAAGTCTTAACTTCTACACCTGCATGCGTCGTGTTTAAGAATGGGCAAATCTATGGACCTTGATAGTTTCTAAGCCTAACACATCCTACAGCTTTCTTCAAACTTGGACCCCCCCCCCGGCTTTCACAGTAGTGCAATGTATATGTCACAAGAAAATTGCAGACTCCGTAACATTGTAACACATCTTGATTAGGTACTTACATTATAATTTATCGATACGTTATTATGAAAAAAGCGTTTTGTATTGGAGGTACAATAAATGTCATCCAAATTCAATAGTTTCCAATATATCCGTCTTTTATTTAAAAAAAATGGTTTCAATTTCACGCGATTTTTTACAATCTTACGGTGTTTGCCATTTTCCGGTGACATATAAATGGTCTTCGTTTATCGCTCTACCCTTCTTCTAACCCTTCTTTTATATTTTGTTTTATGAAACAACCGTTCCAAATAACTTCAACATCGGTTATGGGTAAATTTTAAACTGCACGACTAAATTCAAAGCATGCGAATAAACCTACTATTAGCTGTTGCTATGGCACAGTAAGGTAGGTAAGAATACAGATACGAATAATAATTTTAAACTTACAAAACGTATTTAGTATTTTTTGCATACACACCTACATTTTGATAGTAAAAGAAACCTATGAATCGCAATCGTTTCAATCTATAATTATCACAATTTATCGTCAGTTGTCCCCTTTTATTTTTATCGGGTAAACAAAGGTCATAAGTTACTGTAGGTAGGTAAGTACTTACTTAGTTAGCATTTAAACTTTAGTTTGGCATTACCTTCTTTTTATTTATTTATTTATAAGGCACACCACCAACTTATTTACAAAATGAATATTATAAGTTGTGATGTCGAGAGTCGTGTGTAAATAAGTCACTTACAGGCATGCACAACTTCCATATATCGAGTGACGTTGTAATTGTTATGACACAAGAGGCCTTACACAATGTGCCATTTAATTAGTGAAAGCGACTGTCAAAATGACAAAATGTAGGAATTTGATCACGTGACATTTCGATAGCATCTGTCAATCCTATACATTTTTGATGTATTGACAATCGCCTTCGCCACGCTACCGTTGACAGAATCTCACTTGTCTCGAGCCCAAGATTAAGATTGGTTCACTAAAAATAAGAAATAACGTTAACAAATTGACAATAATTTAAACGGAATTATTGAAAGATAAATTAATAGAAATTTAAATAATTTAATTATAAAATTACAAAACCTTCAATGTATATTTTAATCCATGGGCCTGGTAACTGGGTTTATCCCAGTGGTAAATGCCCCTCTGTCCCTATTATCCTAACCCTTTTCTGTCTCCTGCTTGACAAGGAGAGAATTAGAAGTCATCTGTTTCTATACTCCTCCGCTGTTCTTTTGTGATTAATTTCGCCGCAGGATCCAAGAGAGTTGAATCCTTTTCCAGGGACTCTTAAAAGCATCGATTCAATGTACCTCATTGAATTGATTCTTCCATCACTGTTGATACTGGCTTTCAGGACTTGCAGTAACAGGACTAGTGTAAAGAGCTTGTCAAAGGAGGTGCCTTTTATTCCGGATCTGCTCATTAAAATCGTCGTTATCTAGCATAATAATATAGTTTTTGTATTATTACTGTCAGATGCTATTAAAGTACTTGAAGTTACAGCCGCCACGTTAATTAAACTAACTAGATAATTTACTTTAATCATCATAAAAAATGATGATTGGAACTTTGTTGAGATAACTAACATAATTGGTGATCTGAGAACCGATGGAAAATATAGTTATCAGAAGTTATTATGGCTTTGCTGAATACTGATTAAAATGGCATTAAGATTTTGATTTGAGGTAATATTGACACTTTTGCTAATCGTCTCTTAGAATCCTTGGGAGTGGGTGACATGGTAACCAAAGCAACATCTTATCATCAGAATCATCATGCCCTGACCCATGTTACTTGAGGTCGGCGCAACACGTTGTCTCCTCCCATTCTGTCCTATTATCTGTGTGTACTCGATCATATCATTGACTCTTTTTAAATGGGATATTTTTAAATGCACATCTGTATAATTTTAATGCATACCAGAAAAAACAATGCTGTGCAAAAAAACCCAATTGATTAACTAAACATGTCTTACAAAAAAAACTAAAAAAATCATCCAAAACGAGATGACCTTGTTATCGAATTCACACCAAAAATGTGGTTCATACATCGGATTTATGATTTATAAAACAAAAATACGAATTGTTTATCAAAAATACTAACTTGCACTCTAAATTGCACTTCCCTGAAATAGCAGGTGGTTATCATGGTTATAATAGTAGCCGGTCATTGGGCACCCCGACTCGGACAGGTTAGGTTAGAAGGGGATGGCGGGGTCAAGTGAGCGAGCGAAGCGAGCGAACAGACCCCGCCATCCCCTTCGTGGTTATTTTTTTTTAAACCACCCAGAAATATCATTAGCCAAATATTCGTTCAGTAAAACAGTTCTGCAAATACCATTAAACAGTATATCTAATATGATTTATTTAGTGTGCATAATTTGTGTGCAAGTCAGTATTTTTGATTTAACTTTGAAATATTTTGTTCGAAAAAAGGGAAAATACAGATATCGATTTAATTACATGCCTTTTTAAATCATGTCACACCTCGCGTACTCTATAATATTTTTTCGGCCTTCCGTCTCGAGACTTCTATCATATGCCCTTGACCATGCCAAACCAAACGATTATTTTCCCACTTCATCTAAACTACTAATTTCTCGCTCTATCCATTGAGGCTACAGACAAGTGACATTTTGTCAGCGGTAGCTTTTCGAACGAAGGCGATTGTCAATACGTCAACAATTTTAAGGATTGACAATCGCTGTCAAATGTCAGTTTTCTGGAGCCTCTGTTTACTCTACTTCCACACATGCATCTACGGATAAAAGGGACATGTACTTAATGTACTAGATGTACTAGCGACCCGCCCCGGCTTTGCACAGTTGCAAATTATATACACAAACCTATCTGGTTTTCCGCTTTCTATTGGTGAAATCCATATCATAATCCAAAGACTTTCGTAAAAAGGTCTCCCTCGCATTTTCCTTAATGCTCAATTCTCAAAACGTCTTCTCTTAGCAGATGCTTATGTAATAAAATAATTATATGTCTCACACAGTTGTTTTCTTTTAAAAATAAAAAATCGTTCCAAAAATGAAATTCGGTTGGAACCTTTTAACCAGTACAACTGGGACTTGGCCAATTTTTTGTACTTACATTCAGAGAAAAGCTTTACAAAGATAATACTTATATAATTTTAAATTCGATCATGTCTTTGACAGGACGACCGAAGGACCAATTAAATTTCTATTGTAACTTTTCATCACATAATAGCATGTTTCCTGACTGTTTTCAGTAAAGTGAAAAGAGCAAACAAAAAAAAACTTTTTACAAAAAAATACAACCGACTTCGATACAAAAAACACTACAAAGTATAAAAGAACTATAATTTCGGAAGTCGGTCTTTTTGGTTGTTTCTTCGTTTTATGACACCGACTTCCGAAATTATAGTTCTTTTATACTTTGTAGTGTTTTTTGTATCGAAGTCGGTTTCGGTCGGTCGATAAATTTTTTTTTTTTACTTTTTTGGTGGTTAAATTTACCTAAACCCAACGCAAAAAGACTCATCAAGATCGGTTCATAATCAATAAAGTTATGCCTGAATAGATAACCCCAAAACCATAGTTGACTTGTACACATCTGCGTACCCGTTCACAGCGTACCGGCGTGATGTTATGTTATGAACTGCGGCCCTACCATGACGTGTTAAAGCGTGAGTCGTTCAAGCGAGAAGGAGGGATGGAGCTATACACCCTATATAGCTCCATCCCACCTTGTCGCTCGAACTACTCACGCTTTAACACGTCATGTTAGGGCCGCTTGGTGTAAACAATAAAAAGACATGCAATTTCAGCTATCCCGGTAGATATTGCTTTCATTTATTGAAGAGTTCCGTTACCTATCTTCGAAGTTCTTCATCAGAACGTCACCAAATTGAAATGGGACCAGTCCGGGAAGATACTCTTCCAAACAAAAAAAGAATCATTAAAGTTGGTTAATAATTGGTGAAAATATTGGTGTTGTTCAGCGATATTTTCGCCAACATGTCACGAAAAAAAAACAAAAAAACTGTTTTGGAAGTCGGTTAAAAAATAAGACCAAATCTAAATAGGTACATCCATCTGATCCATCGATGCCGGTTGTAACTAGACAAAGAGGTGCCATTAAAAGCAGTATATTACTCCAAGTCTGACACGGAACACTAATCAGTATACTACATGCATACACTTGACGGCTACAGTAAGCTCTACATAATTATTTAAATTTACGCATTATTGCTAATTAAACTTCAATGAACGCGGCTCCAAGTGCTCACAACTTAAGTGTAAACAGAACATACGATTGAGTCGCTAATACGTTCGTCAGTTTTAAAGTCAGGACACATATCAGTTTTGGAAAACTGAGCAGAAACTGCGTAAAAATACTATGATCACTTGGAAACAAAGGTGTCGCCAATATGCGTGCAGATAACATTAAAAACCTTTTTAATGGACATACCATTTATATAAAAAATAAATGAAAACGGTTCTCTTTTTTGTCAGTTTTACATTTTCAATTAGCACAATATTTACAGAGTGCCCTTCTCAGACTGACATCATGACAATACTGACTCAGTAAAAGACTTAAGATTCTATCATCCATCATGCACGGAACAAACAGAAAATAAACTTTAAGATGACGAACCTATTTGTATTGTGACTGTACTCATAGAACATATTTTTAACTATTTGGAGTTTCTTTTTCGACTTTTTATATTAATCTAAAATACTATTATAAAGAGGTCAAGATAGTGAGGTTGTAGGAGGTAATCTCTGGATCTACTGAACCAATTTTAAAAATTGTTTTTTAACCGACTTCCCAAAAAGGAGGAGGTTATCAATTCGACTGTATTTTTTTTTTTGTGTTTGTTACCTCATTACTCCGTCATTTACGAACCGATTTGAGAAATTCTTGTATTATGTGAAAGGATATACTTCTCGATTGGTCCCATTTAAATTTCATCAAAATCGGTTGAGCAGTTTGGTTTTTAAATTCAAATAGTTGGAAAAAATATGTGGAAAAATCATCGATGTCTACGAAATTGCGTATTTTTGCTTTTCTGTGACTTTCCAGTGGTGTTGTTAGGTGTGGGGTACCACTAAAAAGTGAAACATAAAAAGTTTTTTCACAAAAAAAAACCGACTCCCAAAAAAAACACTACAAAGTACAAAATAACTTTAATTTCGGAAGTCGGTGTCTAATAACTAAGAAGCAACCAAACACCGACTACCGAAATTAAAGTTATTTTGTACTTTGTAGTGTTTTTTTTGATGGTTGGTTTTTTTTTGTGAAAAAGTTTTGTATAATGATATGATGGCCACATTCATGAGGAAGGCTATTATAGTCTATACGGGAACGGGAAATTCCAATGGAAATGGGAAACAACGGGATTTACGCGAACGAAGTCGCGGGTAAAAGTTAATCTAAAATAATTATAGCACTGATTAAATAAACTTCTGAAGGTAACGGGGACAAAAACGAAAAGATCCGAACTTTTTGTTCAATTATTTTGTCAATGGCTTACGTGCTACTTTAGTGCAAGCAAAAAGTGTTACAGAAAAAGGTTAGTAAAGGGTTACTGACGGATCTTCTTTTCTTTGTTTAATTTTGTCGCACCATTGGGGGTGTGTCCAAATGGATGTTGTTTGTTTTCTCGTGTTTTTTAAAGGAATTCTAATCCATTAAAATATCATTAATGTGAAAGTGACTCTGTATGTCTGTAACAATGTCACGTTTTAACGGCTGGAGGGATTTGGATGAAACTTGTCACACGAGTAGACCATGACCCGGAATAGGACATACGATTTTTGTTCCGGGAGTAGGTTCTCTTGGGAAAATTTCCGACGTTCACTGAGGCGTAGGCGCATTAATTCGTTTACATTTGGAGGCCCTTTAGTTGAAATTATATGATTGACGTCATCCACAATCTTCATAAAATTGCCTTTTCGACCGATCCATCCCACCGGTAATTGAAAAGGAGCATGTTTTGGTTGCAGTGATTTTAAAGTGGACCTTTTCAATTATCGGGCACCGGCGCGCCGTGTCGATTAGGTAGATGGATAAAAAAATCCATCAAATTCGTCACAGAGGTTATTCACTGACGGATGGTGAAACTTTTAAGGAGAAAAATAAACATTACTTTTGCGACAAGCATATAATCTGAGTTTAGAAATACTGAAGAACGTTTATTTTTAATTTTGATTTACCTATCTTATGTTCTATAGGTGTAAAATAACTTTAATTTCGGAAGTCGGTGTCTAATAACTAAGAAGCAACCAAACACCGACTACCGAAATTAAAGTTATTTTGTACTTTGTAGTGTTTTTTTTGATGGTTGGTTTTTTTTTGTGAAAAAGTTTTGTATAATGATATGATGGCCACATTCATGAGGAAGGCTATTATAGTCTATACGGGAACGGGAAATTCCAATGGAAATGGGAAACAACGGGATTTACGCGAACGAAGTCGCGGGTAAAAGTTAATCTAAAATAATTATAGCACTGATTAAATAAACTTCTGAAGGTAACGGGGACAAAAACGAAAAGATCCGAACTTTTTGTTCAATTATTTTGTCAATGGCTTACGTGCTACTTTAGTGCAAGCAAAAAGTGTTACAGAAAAAGGTTAGTAAAGGGTTACTGACGGATCTTCTTTTCTTTGTTTAATTTTGTCGCACCATTGGGGGTGTGTCCAAATGGATGTTGTTTGTTTTCTCGTGTTTTTTAAAGGAATTCTAATCCATTAAAATATCATTAATGTGAAAGTGACTCTGTATGTCTGTAACAATGTCACGTTTTAACGGCTGGAGGGATTTGGATGAAACTTGTCACACGAGTAGACCATGACCCGGAATAGGACATACGATTTTTGTTCCGGGAGTAGGTTCTCTTGGGAAAATTTCCGACGTTCACTGAGGCGTAGGCGCATTAATTCGTTTACATTTGGAGGCCCTTTAGTTGAAATTATATGATTGACGTCATCCACAATCTTCATAAAATTGCCTTTTCGACCGATCCATCCCACCGGTAATTGAAAAGGAGCATGTTTTGGTTGCAGTGATTTTAAAGTGGACCTTTTCAATTATCGGGCACCGGCGCGCCGTGTCGATTAGGTAGATGGATAAAAAAATCCATCAAATTCGTCACAGAGGTTATTCACTGACGGATGGTGAAACTTTTAAGGAGAAAAATAAACATTACTTTTGCGACAAGCATATAATCTGAGTTTAGAAATACTGAAGAACGTTTATTTTTAATTTTGATTTACCTATCTTATGTTCTATAGGTAATCCGAATGTGAGAACAATGTAGACTCCTTAAACTCTTAGATTCCTTTCTATTTCGATGCATGTTTTTGTTATGAACTTGATACTTTACTGACTGTTACTTGACACTGTCCCCTCATACCTATAATATACTCTTACAAAATAAAAGGAAAATTTAAAAGAGCAACCGGAGTTTCTTCCCAGTTCTTCTCTACATGAAACAACCAATTCCAACCGTGCACTAGATTCTGACGTTGTATTTGTCCCCATGTAGGCCTACATGAAATAAAATATTTCGAATGTGAATTTCATAGCTGGCAACAACCATCGCTTAGTTATGCAATAGGTACAGATAATACGGTAACACAAAACATATACTAACTATAGGATATTGATAGACGACCTATAAACTTAATGTATTGAGAAAAGCAGCTTACAATATTAAGGTCATATTGTCAGCCTACGTACATCAAGTGCACCGATTTGTTCGCCGCTAAGGACAAAGGCTATGTGAGGCTTTGTCTGATTCTAAGAACAAGCTAATTGGTCTTTTTGTAGGACAATCGATGATCTGTACCGTTATTGAGGAAAATGGAGTTGAGGTAATCAAGGTATTGATTAAAATGGGATGACCTTTTGAGTACCCGTCGATATGAACTAAAATCGTTTGATTTTTTGGGATTTCAGATCACAGATCTGGAAATAATCAGGTTTTGGGTGGCAAGTCAGGCTTCATTTTTTATGTGAATGTTATGCCGCATTTTTTTGCAAATACCAAAATATATAATAAATCGCGTGATATTATAAACCCTTTCGTCTCGATCAGACTTCGTTTTATTGTAAACTGTCGAATTTGGACGGGATTTATTGTATTTGAAATTATCAGTTCACATAGATCGAGGGTTTGTAATCTCTCAAGAATTATTACTATCCGGTGACATATTGACAAAATTATTCAATAAAGACGAAGACGTGACGATATTTCGTGCATTTTCTACCAATCACGATGACAAACAGTCATCATCATCATATCAGCCGAAAGACGTCCACTGCTGGACATAGGCCTCCCCCAAGTGTCGCCACAACAACCGGTCCTGTGCGTCTCGCATCCATCGGTTATCCGTAGAATGACAAACAGTTCTGTGAAATAATTACCTTACACCTAAAAGCTAGCATTAATTATGCCAGAATGGAGCAAGTACCTACCTAATAACAACATTAGGAAATCACTAAATGGTTAAGTAGTGTCACCTGACTAATCTATTACATTATTACTATAAGCTTTTATGTCGTAGTAACCTTCACAGTTAAGTGTTTGTTCACACCGTTGTAAGAACCTAGATAATAATATGTACTTAGTGTTTAAGGAATTACATATAATTGTGTCTTATACAGTCGTTTGTACTGACTAATCAGGCTAGACAGCTGACATTTTATGATGTTTTGACCGTTACATGATCACTAACTGTTTACAGTTAGTTTAAATTATATTATAAGTTAATTAGGTAAAGTATTCATATTGTAAAAGTAAAGAATTACTACAAAGTTTATTTTTTTATATACCATTTCATTACGTCGCTAGGCATCTAGGAAACACCGGCCTCATCTAGATTAATTTAAATCAAACATTAACGTGTAAAATTTATCATATACGTGATAGATTCTGTTGTAATACTTTTGTGTCTCGTCTAGTTACGGAGTCTGATTTTTTTATATTCCTTGTTCAATTTTGTTGTGTTGTAAATTTACTGTAGCATACCTATGTCTTGTCGTTTGTTGCCTTGCTTAATAAATAAATAAATGCAGCTAATTGAAAATCTTTTAAACCACTCCACTGAACCTCTTAGCGATATTTTCACCGGTTCATACTCTCAGTTTTTCCTCTATCCTTCCGAATCACCAGAACATGGCAGCGGCCTTGGCTTTATTTCTGTAGCTGCACAACAATTTGGTACGGTGGCGTTTTTTACAATACAGAACCGTCGAGACGACTTCACTCAAATTGTTTCCTCCATGAACCATGACTCGCGGTCCATCGCGTGTGACCCGAGGTGCGTGCTCAAATTATAACGACTACTTCTTATAAATATAAAGTTACGTGTCTTATGCATAATCAACGTCTTGGTAATTTAGCTAAAACACACTGCATTTGGCGTAACTCGAGAGGCTATACCTGACAGCTACGACGTATGAATACATGACAAACTATGAGGCATAATTGCATATCTGTCTGTCTGTCGGTTTCTTACGAGAAAATTGCATGTTGTGGGTCAGTGTTGATTATATTACAACTTTTAATTGATTTTAGTGTCAGCATATAAACAGGATAAGTCAGGCAATCATCACAGTATCCTTATCCCAAATGTGGTGGAGTTGTGTTCCAGTCTAACCGGAATAAAGCGGCATGTACCAGTATTTGAGGAAAAGTCAGCCAATCAAATAAGTTTGTAAATCCTCGATAGACAACCTGCTCAACCTGATTGGTTAATCTGTTCAGTGCAACGCGATATATAAAACGCACACTATAATTGATTCCTTTTTGTTTATCATAAAATGTATCGTATCATGTCCATAATCAGTTTTTATTGTGAGCACTTGCAATTTCCTGATTTGAAACTGGTTTGTGGATAGCTAAAGCCATTCGGAAGTGCAATAGACTCTATTAATGTTTACGAGTATGATCAAATTTGATATGATAATTATCTTATCTAAGTAGAGATCGTGTTGACATAGACATCCTCATTAATTTACTTTAATTTATAAAATTATACTTTATTTGTTTATATTCTCCGGTTTCATAGTTTTCTGATTAAATATCAATTTAAAAACTTGTTCCTCATTAAGCAAATGATAATGATTGCAGCTTCTGTTACGATTTCTGTCTGAGTGAAACGAAATGATTACGATCTTACTCATTCGAATATACCTATTGCTAGCAGTGCTTTCTACTGCACTTTTTGAGTAACATTTAATTATGTGCCTAAAAACATTGTCCTGTTTTTACTTTTGAAAGGAACAAACCGGCACTACGAGCGCAGTATGTTCCCGCCAGCCGCTCAGCCATTCACGCCTGCAGCCCATTGCTTGGGTCAAGGCGACTGCCACGTTCAACTTTATTGTTAAATTGCAGCAATTTATATTATTTGCTTTTTTAGAATCGCGATTACGATAGATAAGGTTAAACGTAATTGTTGTTGCCTAGACATTGGAGCATCTGAGTGGTTTCTGTGCCCCTCTATATGGCGTATCAACCTGTTTGTTATAGCCGAGCAGTTACATTCCAACCGATACTTATAGAACGATACACTCTACAAATGTGCTAATGCTTCAGTCTCCTATGAAGCAAGGCTAATAACAACACTGAGATTAATAGTTTAGTTACTAATTCAATTACCACTAAGTATAAATTAATATCTAACATTAAATAAATTGCTTATTAAACTTTTGGCGGGCACGAGTTACGAAACGAACTAAACGTACGAACTGTATTATTTTGAACAAAGCAAGCGAGAGCAATTTGATCGATAAATTGTAAGGCGATTTGCAATAAATCGTCGGTGGTCTGCGTCGGAAATAAGTTCGCGATATAGCGTCGTGACCGGAAGGTGCAGGGTCCTTGCTGTGACCACGAACGGCTCCGCCTCTGCAGACCCCAATGGCACGAGACTGCCATTTCCTTCATTCGATCTATGTGCACTTATACCACATGGAGCTAACGTGAAGCTGAGTCTTGACCGATGCGATTGTATTTAACAAAGACTGAAAGCATTCCTCGGCGAGCTTAGCCTTCACCTCGACCGGTAGACACGTCGACTGCTGTGTACCACACTAGTACATTACCAGGTTGATGACATGCGAACTTTCAACACTTCTCAAGGCTCTCGCATTTCATACTTCCTTTGATGATGTTTCACGTGCCGATTGGGACGATTACTTTTGTAAATATAGGCTCGACCTTCGAAACAGGTAAACGAATAAAAATAATAACAGTTAAAATAATAATTAAAGTGTTAATTATCCGGCCTCATCTATTTCGTCTCGGGAATAGATAATCACATATTAACGCATGAAAATAATAATATAAACTTCATAAATTAGTAACGGCAGCCAGTTATCAACTTCCGCGGTTTTTCAATTGTAATTATATAGTACGACAAAGACACGAGTCGGACTTGTATATTTTGCAATTAGCCTTTAATGGTTTGCACTTATTTAACGTAAGAATGTACGTTATGTTTTGCTGTCCAGTTGTCTTGATCTGATTCAATCTTGCAGTGTCGATATGACTTGGGATACGATTTTAATGGCCATTTGCATTCCTTAAAGTCTTGGTTTAATTTTACCATGTGTAGGATGTGGTACTGATCTGACTGATGTGTCGGTGGGGAGTCTGTTGCGTCACTTCTTCTTGCTAGATAAAATACTAGGAAGTGGTGATGGGCTGGCATTTTAGGGGGCTGTTCTTTATACTTACTTACGTTTAGAAATTAAAGGCTCTCGGTCTCACCATCATTATCATCATATCAGCCGAAAGACGTCCACCGCTAGACATAGGCATCCCACAAGTGTCACCACAACAACCGGTCCGGTGCGTCTAGCATCCTTCGGCTACCAGCAACCTGACATGACATTGATTAATAATTAATCATGTCAAACCCATTTCAATGTCACCTCAGAGATAATAATTATTATTATCTCTGAGGTGATATTATGACTAGTAGTTGAATGCTTTATAAGTACGAGAGTTAGCTTTCTGGTCATACAAGCTTGCTCTACTATGAACCTGACCTTCTAAGAGTTCATCACTAAGAGGGTCAGTGCGTCTTTTTAGAAAAATCTCTCGGCCTTTCCACATCCATATACCTAATCAAATCCCCGGTTTTTTATTGAGAGTCTCAAGTAAAGGTCTGGCTATACCTACTCGTGCTATAGTTTGACAAGTACTCCTTTGATCTGTTCTCGACTTTGAATTTTCAATTCAGAACCGAAGAAGGGTTAGACGTTTCTGCCAGGGCTGTGGATTTTGTTCGAAAGAGTTACCGCGACCCCGGAACGCAAAAGGCACTAGGAGGAGGAACATGCATGGGTTTTAGTCAGTAAGAGTCTGACACTCCCTCCCGCTCCACCCGGAGCGGCAGGAGTCATTTGATGATTTCCCATCTGTAAAAAAAAGGGTTAGACGTTTCTGTTCTTATAGGTATTGTTTTGTGCGATGATCCGTTTGAGACATTATCATAGCGGATTTTGTTAAGATTTGATCAGAATGCAAACAAAATAATCTAATTACAATAAATAATATCTAATTTTATAATCTAACCAAAATAATCTCATAAAAAAAGGTTTTTATTAGGAACGATGCGCATTGAGGTCGTTGAACTGAATGCATATTCACAGAAGTGCTTTTCTGTATTATTATTTGATGAATTAAAAATTTTAATATCCCCCGATTATATACACATCATGCGCTTTCATTTGATACCCCACTTGGGTATAGGTATATTTGAAAATATTTGATTTTTCATACCCACATCTCGTAAATGGTTCAACCGATTTTGATAAAACGTATCTAAGAATCATCGCCAAGAAACTAGCTTTCAAACAAAAAAAAACTGCATCTAAATCGGTTCACTTTTAAAAAACAAAACTGAGGTGGATTCTGTCAACACCTCACCGTGATAACTTAGGTGTAGTGAACTGTCATTTTGACTTTATGGTATGGTTTGACAGCTCACTTCTCATTTTCACTACCTAAGCTTTCACGGTGAGAGGGTTACAGAATCACACTGCAGTAACTGCAGTGTGATTCTGTACGGAATAGCACTACTGCCGGTCGATTCTGTCGATATCTCACGGTGTACCTAGGCGGAGTGAACGACAATAGAGCTGTCATTCCATCTTATTTGTATGGTTTGACAATTCACCCGTCGTGCACCCGCCCATGTGCATTCAGCCGGTCGATTCTGTCAACATCTCACAGTGTTCACCTAGGCGGAGTGAACGACAATAGAGCTGTCATTCCATCTTATTTGTATGGTTTGACAACTCACCCGTCGTGCGCCCCGACCAAGTGTTCACTTCGACATGCTTACAGAATCGCACTGCTGTAGTGCTATTCTTTAGCAATGTGACCGTGAAAAGTCAGCTGAAGTGAGCTGAAAGTGAGTTGTCAATGACAATCCTTAGCATCAATTGGAATGAGGGCTCACTTCACCTAATTTTTTATGGAGAGTTTTTTTCTCAGAATCGACCGGCTAACTATCTTGCCTAATGCAAGGCCTGTGTGTAAGATAGGATGTTCACTTCGAGCTGTACCAACGATACTACCGCCGACCCGTACCGCCGCCGCCGTACTTTACTATTTTACTGTAGCTAATCAAGATCTTAACATGGTAAATCATGGTAACAGGAACTTGCTATAAATCTTAACATGTTATAGTAAGCGTATGAACCTCGTCTTTGTGTATGTTCGTTTATGTTTACTTAAATCTCGAGAACTGCGGACCCGATTAAACGAGTTAATTTTTTTCTTGGTTCATATAATTTTGTTTTCTGGCAATTTTTAAGTGGCTGGTACCGATGAAAAAGATAGGTATAGGACCGGTTCCTGAATTAAGTATTTGGAGTTAAGAACATGTCACCCAATGTTTGACAGGTTTTCAGGCTGAAGAAGAGTTAGACAAACAAACACTCAACCCTAAGTCGGGATATGGATAAGCACACTATGCACCAAACAATAAATAAAATATAAATAACAAAAGAGGTGTATTTCCTATCAGTAAGAAGTAATAAATAAAATAATTATAAAGCAACTAGTTGATTATGCATGGTAGAACGGGCTTTAACGAAACACATAGTAATTATAAATTGTTATTTAATAGATGACGTGCTTTGCCAACTTTGTGCACATATCGATAAGCGGGAACTCGTTCACCTCGTCACTGTGTACTAGCAGCCTGCCTCGGTTTTGCTTGGGTTTTAAAACATACTATAAAGGATATTTCCAACTGTAATAATCTACCTTTCAAAAGGTGAAAGCATTTTTCAAATATGTACTGTAGTTCTAGTTATTACCCTCCACATATACACACTTAGGTATCAAATTTGCACTCTCTCTTTTAAGTACTTATAGATGGAGAATTGAATCATAAAACTTGAGTATTTCATCGTGTAGTTTCAAACCGCCCGACTATTCCTAACTAACCTTACCACTGCATCTCCTGAAAGCCAAATTTAACAATGGCGACCATCAGAAAAGCGGAAAGGTCAAAGAGCAAAGGCCAAAAAACCTCGACGAGTTCCGGAGAAGCAATTCGCCGCTACTTATTAACGGTGGAGCAACAAGCCCCATTTCAATTTCAAATCGTGTGGTCATTCTTCTTCTACTTCTCTAGTTGGTTTCTTGCCCAGTAAGTGGCCTCGTTAATTGCAGAGTTGGTAGCATTCATTCCGTTCTCTAAAGTTTAAGTGAAGAGGCACAATAGGGTTGTGTTTTTGACAGTGTGAACTTTGAAATGCCTTCGTGCACAGGCACATGGAGATCAAGAAAATACTCATTCAGCGTTTTCCTGGATACCGTAAAACGTATCGTAAAGTAAACAGACCGCTCTATTCTCACCAACCAATCTTTCTAGAAATGCTCATCATCTAGTCTAGCCTTCCCCAAACTGTATTTTAAACCGACTTCCCAAAAAGGAGGAGGTTCTCAATTCGACTGTATTTTTTTTTTGTGTTTGTTACCTCATATCTCCGTCATTTATGAACCGATTTGAAAAATTCTTATTTTATGTGAAAGGACATACTTCTCGATTGGTCCCATTTAAATTTTATCAAAATCGGTTCAGCAGTTTGGTTTTTAAATCCAAATAGCTGGAAAAAATATGTGGATCAATCAAACGAAATCATACGAAATTGCATATTTTTGCTTTCCTGTGTTTTTAGGTGTGTGGTGGTACCACCAAAAAGTGAAAAATAAAAAAAACTTAAAAAAAAGAACCGACTTCCAAAAAAAACACTACAAAGTACAAAATAACTTTAATTTCGGAAGTCGGTGTCAAATAACGAAGAAGCAACCAAAAACACCGACTTCCGAAATTAAAGTTATTTTGTACTTTGTAGTGTTTTTCTTTGGAAGTCGGTTTTTTTTTTTGAAAAAGTTTTTTTCTAATCAAAAGTTCCGAAGTAAGAAACTGTCTGCGGCTTCTTCTGATGGTTAACTCCTTAGCTTGTTTTGGCCCGTAGGTAGTACGTTCTCTGCAGAATCGGCATCGGTAGCATTAATTAAATCTCGCAGCCCTTTCCATCTTCAGCTCTGTGCCAGAGACAGACACACACACACACAGACACACATGGCGGTCAAACTTATAAAACCTCTTTTTGCGTCGGGGGTTAAAAAAACAAAACTGGGGTGAAGTGAGCTCGAAGAGAACTCCCGGTCCATTCTGTCACACCTCACAGTGTACACTTAGTTTAAGTGTGTATGAAGTGAACTGTTATTCCATCTTTTTGGTATGGATTGACCTCACCTAAGCTTTCACGGTGCGAAGATTACAAAATCGCACTGCTGGCGTATAGGCACTTGGAGCACTTTAACTTTTGGCTCATGTTCTGAACAGGGGCAACGCACTGGCATTGGATAAGCGACGAGTCTATAAAACCCCATTTTTCGCCAAGTTGTGTCGCATACAGCTGAATAGTATTAAGCCACGAGTTCTTCAATCTTCTTTTAAGACTATTTCACTTCAAACTCACGGAAATATTACGAACTAGCACGACTCGTTCGTAAACAAAGTGGCAGCACATGATGTCTGCATGTGCGTCGTTTTCGATTGATAATTGGTTACACTTTCATAATAGGTGAAATAGAAAATTATATTACTTAAAACAGTAGGTATTATGCAATTAATATCAGCATCACTTAACGTACATAGTAGAACAGGTGAATTACCAGTAGATAAAATAAACCTTGAAAAATGTAACAGAGCCAAATTAACTGAGCACAGCTACTTAGTCACAACTTGAGGTTATTTAAGACAAGAGTGAATAGGTTATTTGAAGGCAAGCGTTTTCCATCGTCAACCACATCAAAAAACACACATCATCCATCCCACGCACTTAACGGTAGTTTAACACGTACTCTGAATATTGACATTGAAATACAGTTGCTCTGCTCATGTGTGATGGTAGTGCCGGGTGTATCTATGGAAACTTCGCCAATAGCTAATAATTGATCACGATATCGACGGCCCTCAAGTTCACCGAGCTCGGCGGTCGGCAGGCGCGTGGGGCGTGACTGTTCCACACATTACAACCACCTACTGAATTAATATAGTAACAAATGCATCCTGTACGTTTAACTCAATAATAAACAGTTCCGTATCCGTCTAAATGGTCATGTTAATAACAAGATTTTTTCATTTATTATCCTTTGATTAACCGCTCGACTTCCTCGTATCAATAACGGAATGTTTTAATCAATCGTCAATTTTATCGGAATCAGCGTCGTGTGGGTTTTAATTACCTTTGATCCACGGTGACGTACGATATCGTCAAGTTTTAATATTCTTAACCGGAGTTAATCTATTCGATATTGTGTTAAGTTTGTAAAAGATTTTTGTACATTCTCGTAGAAAACTCGTCGTGTAAAAAGCCGACCGCTAAAAACGACTAAAAAGTTTCAAACAAGTTACTTTTCAAGCAGTCTGATGCAGTTTGGTGACTTTTAATTTTGGTCAATCGCCGATCTGATGCCACCAACTACATCATATTGCTAGAAAAGTGACTTGTTTGGAACTTTTTAGTCGTTTTTAGCGGTCGGGTTATTTTGGCAAAGTCAATTTTTTATTTCCTACATTTTGAGTTATATTTTTTAAATCGTCTACTCCGGCACTTTATTTTAACGATGCGATTTCGTCGCGCGATGATATTTATCGTGAAAATGATCCTGTGCTTACGCCATGATTTGCAAGCTTCAATTAGGACACTAAAGAAATGAGTTTGATCTCCTCGTGCAACGAAATCGCATCGTTCACTCTTATCATTATCAGCTGTTATAATAATACTGGCTTATGCATTGTCCTTATGTATTCAAATTTTTTTAAATCATTCTATGTAACGTTACGGGTACTTCAAATATAAACAAACATGAATGTCACGTCTTTTCTTATTTTACTAATAAAAAGTTATAACATTAGCCAGATATGACGACGCCTAACAGGCGACAGGGTCGATCTTCAAGATACTCATTCCTGGCTCGGAAAGCACGTTAAGCTGAAGTCGAGGCTGTCATTTGTAGATCTTTGAATTAAAGCCAAGCCATCTGAAACCAGTCCTGTTAGATGGGCTGTCACTTCCCTCCATGTAACATACTGGTGCTCAACTGCATCCATTGCAGTTGGATTGGAAACCGACCGGTTGTGAAAGCCCGTACATCTTTGATAGTTTGGTTTTAGTTTCGGGCCAGTCAGAACTTTGCAAACCAAAAGCTATTGAGCGTTACTCTGAGAACCTCAAAACCGGGAGTTAATCAATCAACTGAGGCAAGCGCAATTATTTTATGAAATTAAATCTAATCAAATAATTTATTTTCAAGAATATTGATCACCTCGTTAGAGTTAGCTTAAAATAATGAATAAGCAATATATTCCGGTACGTTGCATTGCGAGATATCTAAATATGTTACATCATATTAAATTATTCTTACTTTAACTTAAAATGCGGATTCATAAAAAATAATAATTGCTAAAAAAATATAATGGCCGATACTACCAACCCACATATTATTGTTACGTAGGTACTTCTACCATATTGTGCTCTTAGAGTAACCAAATCAGTTAATAATCTGCGTATCCTTACTTCATGTCGACTGCGCGCTGTGTTCCACGCGCGCCTCAAAGAGATCATGTCAGCATAGTGGAACGCAAAGGGCTTAAGGAGAAACACGGATTTTAGTCAGTAAGAGTCTAACACTCCCTTCTGCCCCGCCCAGAGCGGAAGAAGTCATTTGATGATTTCCCACTTTCTTCTTCTTCTCAGTCGGTACGCTCTTGCCAGAGAGGTCGTGGTCGTCATGTAGTGTTGCGGGCAGAGTCGAAGGTACCAGGCCGCGCAGTAGATCACCCATGCGATGGACCGACCAAATCAAGTCTGCTGTGGGCGGCCCATTGCATGAGTGTGCCAAGATGACCGCTAACAGGAAAAAATGGCGGGAAATTGTGAAAAAGATCATTACCACTTTACCACCCAAAAAAAAATCCTTACTTCATCGATTCTAAGCCCAGTTTTTATTTTGTTAGTATTAGCATTTTTCTTATACTCGTGGCTAAGTAATAACTGTGTCATTTGAGGTTAAGCAACGCATGGCGAAGTCGGTCAGTGGCTGGGTGACTCTCATCAATATACAACAACGAATGGCAATGCTGAGGCCGTTAGTTAGTCGACGTTAGTTTGATTTCGCGAAAACCTCGATGATCACTCGGACCCCGTAGAAACTTGAATTACGAATACAGTGCTTATCAGCAAGTAAAGTAATCTTCATCTTAAAAATAAAACGTTGCCCGTCACTAGGAATTTCTCCTGTATCGTGGGTGCGCTTACAAACATACAAACTCATATACACAAACAGCCAGACCCAGAACAAGTATCTGTAGGCCATACAAATGTTGGTTACGTGCAGGAATCGAACTCGCGTCACGCACCGCAGCAGCGAATCGCTCAACCACTGTGCCAAGTTTTTTTTTAAATTAATATTGCCCAATATTCACAAGCCACAACAACAATAATATGGAGCTCATACTACCACGTTACCACTAGCCACGTTGCCCGGACCAAGTTTCATTCAGTTGGTGGTTATCAAAAAGTCCAAAATATTATAACAAAAATAAAATTACTACGTGATAATTATTTCTTAGCGCAAGTCAATCACATAGATTTTGACAATTATGACAGTTATCTTGGATAAAATGACACTTTTTCTAGGACCTATCCTAAAGTTTTCTTGTACCTATGGTAGACACCAAATAAATGTACAATAACGGTCATTGACCCACATACATTTATTGACTATTTCATATCAAAAACCGAAATAAAGAAATTAAGCTGTCCTGAATCGACTTCTATCGTGATCCTTTAGGTTCTCTATTATTGAAAACATTTCAAAATTTATTATTCGGGTATCTATGAAGGATAATTGGGAAAAGTCAATAGTAGTCAAAAGTACTTAATTGCACCATACATAAGCATCGACAAGCTTCTGTTAAAACTTGTTTTATGTCTCCGATTTTCAACGTTTTTAAACTCCTCTATAATATTATTATGTGATATTATTATTATGTGATATTTGCCGCGGCAGACCACGGAGGAGATGGCGGGATGACCTGGATGTCTTCCTTACGAATTGGAATGATGAAGCACAACACCGTGAGCATTGGAAGGAATGGAGGGAGGCTTTTGCCCAGCAGTGGGACAGTAGGTACGGGCTAGTAATAATAATAATAATAATATGCTAATAAACAATAGTCAAGGAGAGGAGCTCGTGCCTTAATAATTACAGACGCACGGGTCGATTTTCAAGGTTAAGCAACGCGTGCCGGGGTCGGTCTGTGGATGGGTGATCACCTTAATATATCGAGTTTCCTCCGTGCCTCAGAAAGCACGTAAAGCCGTTGGTCCCGGCTATCATTTGTAGATCTTAAGCAGTTGTTACGGATTGTAAGAAGCTAGAAAATCTGACTCCAGTGTTGCCAAGAAGTACCGTGTTACCCAGTTAATGGGTTGTGGAGGTCTGGTAGGCAGCCGCTCCACGTAAAATACTGGTATTCAGCTGAATCCGGTTTGACTGAAAGCCGACCCCAATAAAATTGGGAAAAGGCTAGGCAGATGATTTGCTAGTAGTCAAAGCGCCTGTAGGCATGTCATATCGGATCTACATAACATATAGTACCCCTATAAATATTATGATACTCCACAGCAACTTCCTCTTTGCCGTCCGACCTTCTTGTGATACCTATTACCCCGGGTCTTGGAAAGCACAGAAATACTACATCACTAATTATTACGCAATATTTACGCAATGTGCTTTCATGGTATCTATTAACTTAAGGAAATTCAGATATGTTTTAGGGAAATCACATAGCTTTTGGGTATTTCTAAACATTATAATTTTTTTCCCAACTTCAAGGCTAATGCCATTGCATTCGAAAGCGTAAATTATCAATTAGGATCCTACTTAATTTTGCTGAAGATTTTTTTCTGTAAAGTGCAAATTAGTGTTGACAAACTTGACCTCTGTTAGCTTGAATTCTACGAAACACTGAACTATTGTACAGTTTCCGATACAAATTATCCTGGTGTCACCGTGGACCGTGAGTCATTTACTTAGAAAATTTGTCGGGATTTCACCTAGCAGGTCTAAAATGTTTTGTTTTTCAGTTCAATTCTGTCAACCTTGTTAGTCACTTCCCTGTTCTTGCAGCGAGCAGTGTGCTGCCTCCAGTCACCGCCCCTCGGTAGAACGTCGCCTTGGCACGAGTCGCGAGTCGCTTTCCCACCTTATCAACCTTAAATGGTTAAATAAATTCGAATAATATCAAAACTCATTTGTTGACCGATTTCTGATTGTGCAAGACAAAAGTTGAATGTCGAAGGTCATATGCAGATACTTTGTTTATATTTTTAAATAAAAGCAGTCGGTCAGGTTCGGCCAGGTCTTTCACGGTTCTGTTTACACTTTTTATTTAGGTATTTATTTATTCATTTTTATTGTTTTGTTTTGATGTAGGTCTAGGTGCACGGGTATTGATGATCACAGATTAAATATTATTATAATTACTAGTAATATATACAAACAGACTCTCGATTAAAACTGTACCAGCGTCATCAAGTCTAGTTTATAAGTATTTCAAAAAATTTACATTATAAACTAATACATTATCATGTGCTTGAACAGTCTTGTTTTAATGATTTGCTTATCATTGGTTTAACCGCTGCGGCCCCGACATGTGAAAATTCCCAAAAAAAAAAAAATCTTATGTAATAGGTAAATAAACATTAAATTCGCGATTAATTCGCGACACACCGGTGTGTCGCCGGGGCCGGAGCGGTTAATCATTTAACCAAATTGTTATTGAATTGTATATTTTATATTAGGATATAAATTGTGTGAAAATACGCACATGACGACCAATACTTCAAGGTGTCTATAGAATAAAATTATGAATATGTTTAAAAACGAGGAAATGGCTCTTGAATGGTGAGTTTATGGGAGTTTCCTGTGAGGGGAAAGAACCTTATGTACGTACATTAACCTTATAAATGGATGATACACCTTTACAGTTGATTTAACCAAAACGTTAATACTTTTCCTTCCTCGAGGAAAAGTAACGGTTACCTTTTATGTGTTCTTATATAAATTTTCCGCAAACTTACGAGTATATTCATGAGTCAATGAGTCATCGTGTTTTTGTTGTAGTTATAATTTTACACAAAACAAAAGGTAATCTTTGTTGAATAATATGCATATGGGTGATCTTTAAACCGATTAAATTTCTAAGTGAGGAGGGATCTTTAATTTAGAACTGAATTGAAACGTCGTTAAAATGAGTTAAGTACATTTTTCTCTACAAAATATTCCTACATTTTTAACAATGACATTTAGTTACAAAATCGATGTCACTAAGCTTCCATTCAATATTGAAACGGAAACTATTTCCGTCTGTAAGTACTGCAGCTGTAATGCATATGATTTCTCAAGGGGCGAAGTTTCCGCGTCCATATTGTGCTAGATCAGCCATTCTCAAAGTAGTCCACTTGAACTCCAGCGGTCTACCCAGATTGATAGAGGGCCTAAGGCCAAATAAAATATTTTTTTGTTCTTTTGCAAATTTATAAAAACTCGTAATCATATAAATTTCAATTTGTATTGACCATTTCAATTTCCATCTGGTGACAAAAACAAAATACCTTTTTTAGGGTTCCGTACCCAAAGGGTAAAAACGGGACCCTACTACTAAGACTCTGATTTCCGTCTGTCTGTCTGTCACCAGGCTGTATCTCATGAACCGTGATAGCTAGACAGTTGAAATGTTCACAGATGATGTATTTCTGTTGCCACTATAACAACAAATACTAAAAACAGAATAAAATGTATACTTAAGTGGGGCTCTCACACGACAAACGTGAATTTTTTGCCGTTTTTTTTATAGATATTGGTACGGAACCCTTCGTGCGCGAGTCCAACGACTTACGTTTACATAAACTCGATAAACGTACGTACATAAACGTACTCGACGTTTAAAACCCATGTGGCAGAAACGAAATTGCAAAGAACTTGAAAGTTTGAGAACCTGTGTTAGATTATTTTAGTCTCCGCTCATAGAGGAAGTAAGTATTATACCAAATAGGTGTCTATGGCACCTATTTGGTATCTACCTTAATGAATTGTGCATTTAATATTCGTCAGTTCGGAACGAGCGCGATGAAATCAATTTTCTTTTCTATCTTTGTGTTACATTATGAGGGCAATTAATTTACTTTTTGTTGTTGGTAGTATTAGTGAAAGACTTTTTTTGATCTTTCTTTTTGGAATTCACCCAATGAGAAACGTATATATGCACCCAGATGAGCGACTCCCCGTATCTTGAACTTTCCATTTAGGCGACTCGCATTAAGTCTAGAGGATGTCGAGAATCACAGCCAAACAATTCTAAGACAACATGCACCCAGATAAATTAAAAACGGATTATCATTACATCGTTGCTTACGCACGAACGATACATATATCGGAGCAATCATGTCACTCTACTTTTAACATGGCCGGAGGTCAGCACCACAAGACCTTGTGCACTTGCAATTTGGATTTCATGTCCCCTTTTGTTCAATTATTACGTAAGCGTTGCTTGTCCACCTTATGCCAGTTAACCACACATGGCCAAGATATGGACATTGTGAATAATGTTACATTAATACTAAATCAATGTTTGTTTTATGAGCTCTGACTTAGCTACGGTAATTACATCTGGTTTTAGTTGCGTAGCAGATTTTTTTTTTCAAATTATACAACATTACCATAAATTGAAATTAATTACTGTGTAATAATAAATTATGATTTTATTGTTCATTATTGCGTGAGCTTCTTGACATTTGCTATGCTGGCTTGGGCAAAAAACTAGAGGCGCAAATCCGAAACAGTTGCAGGGTTACGTCGGTCAAGCGGCGTTGCGAATATACCTTCAGGGTCGTGGTAACCGGATATAGCTACTGGCGGTTACCATGAAAGCAGGCAGCGCTTAGAAATGGCGAGATCGAGAGGCAAGAACGATTGTCTTACTTTATATTTGGTAGGTATTTATAGTAAAAATAAATGCGAAAACTGCATTTTAGCGAAATAAAACCTTTTTAGTGGCATGTAGTCAGTTCTTGGGATGATATAATAGCACCTAGAATTTGAAAGCTTTTTAGGTAACTACAAGAATGGCCCTTCTAGCCAGTGTCCGGCAGTTGAGATGAGTTATGGCTGATAGAATGGAAAGTCTGAAGTTAAGAAAACAATTTGGACAGATTTGGCTTATTCTAATTCAGAAATCGGGGTCGTGACTTAAGTAGTCTTGAAACTTGGGCAGGTATAGGCACATAGACATCTGAAATGCATATTTCACACAACCATAAATGTATTCTAGTCAGCATGTTTAAGTTAATTATTTCATCAACTTTGAAAGAGTTCGTGGCTAAACAATAACAGCCGCACGGATCGACCTTCAAGGTTAAGTACCACTTGCTGAGACTGGTCGGTGGATGGGTGACCATATTAACATATCGAGGTTCCTCCGTGCCTCGGAAAGCACGTTAGGCCGTTGGTCCCAGCTGTCATTTGTAGATATTCGGCAGTCGTTACGGATTATCAGTGCCAGAAAATCTGACACCAGTCTTGCAAAGAAGTAGGTACCGTGTTACCAAGTAAATGGGTTGTGAAGATCTGGTAGGCAGCCGCTTCACGTAAAATATTAGTATTCAGCTGAATCTGGTTTGACTGGGAGCCGACCCCACTATAGTTGGGAAAAGGCTAGGCAGATGATGATTTCTTCAACTTTGCAACTGACACCGTGATTTGCAAACCAGCAGTCAAAGATCAGAGATAACTTCAGAAGTGTCAAACATGCAAGGTTACAAGTGTGTCGGTAACTAGTTAAATGCAATCGATAGGAAATTAAATCAGCGAGAATATTAAAAGAGTTTCACTAGACGTCATTCTTAGTACCAAGGTTCTGTATTGCCTTAGGCCTACACAGATGACGTCTTAGATTTTGCTTATCTCGGCAAAATCTATCACGATTAACTATGATACTTTTTCTTTGACCTTATACCCCGCAACTTGTGTAACTACACGCAATTTTGGAATTATACAGGGAATATTTATACATACTATAACTCCTGCGTGCCTCGGTAATCATGTTAAGCCGTACGAACAGGTACCTATTTACATAATTTTTTATCCGGAATCTAAATCAATTGTTTTCTTTTCTAATCGAACCTATTATATTATATTTTAGCAAGCCCCTTAAGTTCTATCTCACTACATAGCAGCAACCACAAAGATTTTTCCTGTCATAACATCTATTTAAAATCCGCTGAAAAAACAAAGATTTAACAAATATTCGTAATCCTAGCGTAACATACAAGACACTAAAAAATTTAGCTGAAATGAATGACGGTCATTAAAAATTAATTAGTTCCGCCGACTCATTGCAAGTAATTAGAGAATTCGAAAGAAATACTAAATAGTTTTCCCCGCATGTGGTCGATTTTTTGTTACAGTTTACAAATTACTTCCAATATTGAATTTAATTGTACAGTCAACGACAAGTATTGGTAACCCTAAACTAATTTAAAAAGCCAAGTTGTGTTTTTTCGATGGATGTCTTTTTCAAAATTCAAATCTAACTGGACATCATCATCTTCCTGCCCTTATCCCATGTTACTTGGGGTCGGCGCAACACGTTTTCTTCTTCCATTCTGTCCTATCAGCCGTCACACTATCACTAACTCCCTCTTCTTTCATATCGCTCCATCTTTTCATTGGCCTTCCTCTTCCTCTCCATCCATCCACATTTATATTCATAACCCTTTTAGTTACATGCGTTTCATCCATCCTCTTCACATGACCATACCAGGACAAGCGGTTACCTTTCAACTTTTCCGTCACTGGCGCCACTTTTAGACTAGGTACCTCTAATGTACTCATTTCTCACTTTATCCATTCTCGTTACTCCACACATCCATCTCAACATTCTCATCGCCGCTACATGCAATCTATTTTCATCCGTCTTTTTCATAGCCCAACATTCTGATCCATACAGTACGACAGGTCTTATCACGGACTTATAGATTTTCCCCTTCAACTTGAGGGGCATCCGTGGGTCACAAGTTGTTCCAGTGACCTGTCTGACCACAGGCTTTCATCCATCCTGAGTTGATTCGGTGCGTTACGTCTCGGTCTAAGTTGCCATCGCCCTGGACAAGCGACCCGAGGTACCGAAAGTCGGAGCAGATTGGTATAGGCGTTCCGGTGAGAGCTATAGGACTGGAGAGACCGCCGAAATCGCAGAACAGGTATTCTGTTTTGGTTCTCCTCAATTTCAGGCCAACACTCTCTAGTCTCTGCCACCACGTCTCCAATCTGCTCTGGACCTCGAGACCACTTTCAGCAACCAGCACAATGTCATCAGCAAACAGCATACACCAGGGAGCCTCTTCCTGGATGTCTAACGTCAGAGCGTCCATTATCATCAGGAAGAGGTAAGGGCTAAGAGCCGACCCTTGGTGCAAACCGACTGCCACACTGAAGCTGTCAGTGGTGCCCACTGCAGACCGGACTTGGGTACTGCATCGACTGTACATCGCTCGGATCAACTGCACATACTTCCCGGGACATCAAAAAGGCTATAAGTAAAACGACACACACAAATTTTAATAGAGTAGGTATTCTTATATTACCTATAAGCGATAAAAGGATCATTTTCAATGTTATGTAGGCCTAACCTACCTAAAAATCATTTTTGTTCTCACGTAGCATTAAATATCATCAAATTAGTAATAAGTGGATAATGTTGCTAGTAGTATAATAAGTGTTTTGTTTAATTAGTAACACAGTATAGTATAAAATTTAATTGCTCTCCTGTTTTTTATCCCGAAATAAAATAAAATAAAAAAAAAATATTTGAAACATGTTGAGCAATTTTGCAATTTATTCCATATGGCGAAATTATACAAATTCAAAGTATCTCTAAGTCACTTTTAGTTTTGTTGTTGGCTGTACCAACCTGTTTTTGTTTAACTGCCGGATTAGTATACTCGATGTAAATATAGATTATCTAATTATAATTTTTAATTTAGTCAACACTCTCATTTTCATACAAAAACTTAAGGAAATGAATCACTTGATTGGCTTTTGTCATCAATCATCAATATACCTATATAAAATTCTTCCGTTACTGAGTGACTTAGTGACTGACAGACAACTCACAGCCAAAACTACTGGTCGTGGAAAGCTGAAATTTTGGCATGTGGGTTCCTTGGGAAGTGTAGGGGAGCACTATGAGAGGATTTCCTGAAATTCCTACGGGAACGGGGAAAAACGAAATCGCGGGCAAAAGATAGTTAAAATTCCGCTGTTGCTAGAATTCAAAACATAAAAATAAACATACAATATAATAAAAAAAGAATTATCTGAGGTTTGCAATGCAATACCTATTGTTGTGTTTTATTCCCTGCGGTCTGTGTTGCGCTAAGATGCTTGCCAATGAAAAGGATGAAGTTTACCATACTCAATAAAAGCAGGATAGTAAATTGAGAAATAGTGTCGAGAAAACTTTTGCCCCTTTAAATGTTCAAAAGTAGATCGAACTAGCTAAGCGTATATTTTATATCGTTAATTCTATATTAATACTTTAGGCATAGGTATTACGCGAATGGAGGAGTGTGAGGGAAAAGATATGTAGAAACTTAGGTGACCACTGAAAATCAGTGCTGTGCTGTGGGTCCTCCAATGGCACAGCGTCATGCTGAATTGGATCCTTGTAGACACATGCACGACGTGTATCTGATTAGTTTCTGTTACGCCCTTCTTATAGACAAATATTACGATAAAATTTTAACTAAATACAAATTCAGTAAAATTTTATCGTAATATTTGTCTTCACTAAAATAATTTTAATACTACTAAGATTATTATCGTTAAGGATTTCTATTTTAAAAGTTCATAATTTTTTGGTATGACAGTCTTTGATAGTAAATAGGTATTCTTTATTTTTATTCAAAAAGGCAAATTATAATATTTTGTGTTACAAATCTTGTTAGTTTTTTTTTACCTCTGGGCGACCAGTTTAGTAGGTATGTACCTATCATAATATTTTATTATAATTATTGAGCAAAATTCCTGACCGCATAATGTTAGTTTCTATATTCTGGCTAATCTGGAAAAACACTGAGAACACTTCGACAGGCAAGTATCATGGTTTTTACCCACCGATGATTAGAACGCATTTCGAGGAAGTCAGTCCGAATTAACTGTATGCGGGTCAACCGCTTTTGGGCAGTTATTTATTAAAACATCGATATTATTTCTGTAATAATCGTTAAATTAGAGGACGAGTTCGTCCTTAGGTACTATATTTTGCTCTTAATTACAAATAATAAGGAACCGGATGTTGAAAGCAATTCATTGATCAAATAAAATTTAAATGTGATTAAGGCACACTATTGATTGAAATCAATATAGGTCAGTCATTGAAAACATCTTAGGTCGCAATAAATTGCACTATAATATTTTTTTAGGATGTTGTTTATATGCAATTACGTATGTGCAACCAAGCATGAGGTGTCGCCTTATAAAATGAAAGATCTCTTGATCAAAGCGTTGCCTCGCTGTGTTGTATTTAAGTCATCGTAAGATTGTAATTAATCTTTTTAAACGCTTGGTTGACACTTCGCGTGACCCAAGGGCTGGCTTTTACCTTGGACAAAGGATAAGCATTGCCATACAACGTGGCAATGCCGCCAGTCTTTTGGGCACTCTTCCAGTCGACAGCGATGCGGATGAATTTTTTGACGCCATCTTTTAGGGTTAACTTAGTTAGGATATTTGATTTTTATTATTAGTGTTGTCTCTATTAAATACCAATAAAATCTTTTTATATTATAATTTCTCGACTTATACAAAAAATCGTTTTCTGTACAATAAATGCCATCCAAATATAATAATTTATTCGTTAACAACATATCCGTGTCCTATCCGGTGAGGTAATTATAATAAGACAATTCTGAAAAAAGATCAAAATACTTTGTTTTAGTGCACTTAGATAGTATCGTGGTTGTACGTCATCAAAAGAGGAGGAGGTTCAAAATATTAACATTACGCGATCTAAGAATTATTAATAATTTCTCAACAGAAGATATAGAAGTGTTCTCAGACGTGTTATGTAACAAAAAGTAATTCAAAACTAAAACCCGGCTACAGAAAATTCACGTTCTAAAAAGTATGAAACAAGAAAACATAGCCGTGGTCGTATTAGCTGGGAAGAAGAAGTGGCGCAACAAACTCCCCAGCAACACATCTATCTGTTGAGTTAGAAGAACTAGCTACATAGTATCATCATCATCATCATCATATCAGCCGAAAGACGTCCACTGCTGGACATAGGCCTCCCCCAACGTCGCCACAACCACCGGTCCTGTGCGTCTCGCATCTATCGGTTACCCGGGACCCTCACCAGGTTATCGGTCCACCTTGTGGGAGGCCTTCCAACGCTGCGTCTTCGTTACGCGGTCGCCACTCCAAAACTTTTCGGCCCCATCGACCATCTGTTCTGCGTGCAATGAGCCCTGCCCACTGCCACTTCAATTTGGCGATCCTTCGGGTTATGTCGGTAACCTTGGTTCTCTTGCGGATATCATCATTCCTGATTCGATCACGCAAGGAAAGTCCGAGCATTGCCCTCTCCATTGCCCTTTGAGTGACTTTAAGCCTTCTGATGAGGCCCATTGTGAGCGACCACGTTTCGAGTCCATATGGTGCCGGGGCACAAAAGAATAGCACCATCCCATCGCTTCCTGTGGGTGTCGTATGAGGCGACTAAGGGACTCACCAGAGAATGGGCAGCAGCTTTCTTTCGGTACATTGCAACAGCTATACTGCGATCGCCAACCCGCCCGCCAAGCGTGGCGATTAGGGCAAACCCCCCCTACATAGTATGCAAAGTATTATTACAAAGAAAATAATATAACTTATGTAATCATCATAACAGCCGAAAGACGTCCACTGCTGGACATAGGCCTCCCCCAAGTGTCGCCACAACAACCGGTCCTGTGCGTCTCGCATCCATCGGTTACTCGCGACCCTCACCAGGGACCGGAAGACGCAGCGTTGGAAGGCCTCCCACAAGGTGGACCGATGATCTGAACTTATGTAACCTAAAACTAAATTATTTGCCACTTGTCAGCCACAACACTCCATTATGCCATCATAATCAGACAAACTCATCGAAGGATTTAATAAAATTTTTCCTCAAAGGGGGAATGGTAGGGGGAACTTTATTTAAATAACTCTTTGGATTTTTATAAAGGTTTTTTTTTATAATTGGCACCCGTGCACAGTTAGGGTGGGTCGCTAGTCTACAATCATTTCAGAGATAAGTACTAAATTACGTTTGCGAGAGAACAGGACAAACCAATTATTAGGATTTATGAGTGCTTTTTGGTTTTTTTTTTATTTCTCGTTCAAAAGTACACTATTGGAAGAAGAATGATTATTGTAACACAGGTTTTAACCTAGCTCCGAATTAAAGGCGAATAAATTGAACTGTGATTCCTCTCTTCTTGCTCACTTCATCTTCAGTTCACCTAAGTTTGAGATATTAACAGAATCGCACTGCTGGTTGTGATCTTTTCGTTTGGCTTCGCGTACGTAGGACTCCAAGTCTCAGTGACGCAGAAATGAGCTGAAACAAGTTCGGGGTGTAACCGGGGTGTAATGAGCGTACGGTACGAAGAAAGTTTTGGGTTGCAGCAATCTCATGATGTCTTGGAAAACAAAAAATATGATAAAATCATAATATAATAATATCTTGCCAAGTTTAAATTTGCGCTATGGTTTCTTTCATACGATTTAGTTAAGGCGGAGCTTTCAACGTTAGTTATCGACAAATCAGGGTGTTTTGGAGCTATCTGACGAACTCAGAGGCTGTCAAGGTGGCTTCGCTTTGGTTACTGATTGTTTGATAAGTTGGAAGACACAAGAGTTCCACCTTTATAATGACAAATATGACGCTGCTGTGTTAAGAGATCGAGCCATATGTCCCTCCAGGCCGTAGAATGGATGACAGCGGACAGCGGAGCTGCGGCGGCGGTGGCGCAGTCGGCTTGCCCTGCCTGCGCTGCTGCCATCGAGGGAGAACACTTCAATCCAAATCTATGCATTTGAACGCGCCGCTCCCCACGCCGCCGACGCTGTCATCCAGTTTGATGCGTCAAAGTTCAGATGCATAATAGTTTCAATGTTTTGTTTGACCGCAAACATATTAGAAGTCATGTTATGGTCTTTGTTGTGAATCAGTATCCAAAACTACTATATCAAAAACTATTATGTAACGAATGTACCTAAATCATTTATTTCTATCTGACCCTGAAAATTGACTTAAACTATTATACCTATTATGAAAAGAAAAAGGTTTGAGGGCCATCGTCCCCTCTTTAACCTTGAAGATGCGGTATGCTGTATGGCATAGCCACGAGCTTCGTCTGTGTGAACTTATGTTAAAAATCAAAATACCTACAGTCGGAAAATCTTGTTTCAGGTGATTGTTTGCACAAGTTTTTGTAGGCAATAAAATCGTGTTTAGCTATTATTATTGTTAATTTGTGGACATTACATTTAATTACCCCTTGATATTAATTGTTGTGAGATATTTCCTGTCTGAACCGCAAGTTTTGATTAAACTAATACTTCATAGTTTAGCTTTTTATGAAAAACTTAGGTCTATATTCCAAGTCAGATTAAAAAAGGTATCTACGTCCACTCGACTCAGTCGCCATGAAAACTGAAAAAATCCTCGATGATTGTTTATAAAAAAAAAAATTGTAACTGTTAATTTTATGATTCGAAAGCATTCGAGCTAGAGTACAGTTGGACACGATTCGTATCTCATACTGTTGCGGAATCGTTCGAAGAGTTACCCAGGAATGACGGCGGCAAACAATGGAAAACAATGGTTCTCTCATACAAAAACTACTTAGTATTAAATCCTTATTCTTCCTTGTCTCCTCCCGCTCTGTGCGGAGTGGTAGTGAGTGTCAGAGTCTTACTGACTCAAACTCATCCGTGTTCCGTCAATTACCCTTTGCGATCCAGGGCTGTAGTACTTCTTTCGAACAATCCCTCAATCCTGACAGGCACTGGCCCTTTGCTCGACTGTAATAAGCAGGAACGCCATGCGTGTACCCACGTGTACCACGTACTTATTTACTTTTTTTTTGCAAAAAACTTGGCAAAATATTTTCAAAAACTCTATCAAGTTAAAAAAAAAACATTATTTAAAACAACCGTATCTTAGAATTTTATGTTACTACGCGCAAGGTCTGAACTGTTATAACGATGAGTCACAATTAATAGCTTAGTATTTTATAATTATTACAAAAACATGGCAAGTACGTCGGGTTACATGTAATGTTGGGGTCCGTATAAAATGTAACAAGGTAAGTAAACAATGCATAATATATTTAGACGTGTCTACATGCTATAAGATAGAAGAAGTACTCCATACAAGGGTTGACTGAAGACCTATTAAGAGGCCATTGCAAAACATCATTATGAAAATCTATAAAAACGAGACCAATTCAATGTTGCTCTTTTCCTAATCTATAATCAATGTATGAGTATTTTAAGTATTTGTGATTTTGATATGTGTATTTTTTGCATTCGCTTCAATGCCAGACATTAAGTCCACCGTTGTGACTTGGTGCATGAGGTTTGAATATATATAATTATGTAGTATATAACTATACTATATACCTACTACAATATTATCATCATGTGAAGAGGAGGGATGAAACGCATGTATCTATCTAAAAGGGTTATGAATATAAATGATAGGAATGGAAGAAAAAAACGTGTTGCGCCGACCATGTGACAAGGGCAGGAAGATGATGATATATCAATAATATATAGGCTGTAGGGGGTATGTGGTAGACCCAAATAAAGCCTCTTCATTGCAAGAAACCTTCTTTTATTTTCAAAACCTCTTTACTTCGTAAATTTACGTCTTACTTTTGTCGTAAAAATGTCAGTCCTCCTTCCCTTTCACATACATACTCTCTCGTTCACTCATCGCTGCGTTCATACATCCATCACTCATTTATAATTTTGATGTGTTCTGAATTTAACATCCCACATGTATATTTAATATTATTATAAAGCTGAAGAGTTTGTTTGTTTGTTGGAACGCGCTAGGTCATCCACCATAGGTAATAGCGTGATAATTTGTAGCCTTTTGTAGCCCCGACGACTTATTAATATTCATGCAAAATTTAAATTATATATATTTAGTGGTTTTTGCGTTTTGCCCGGACATAATATATATAGACAGAAAATCTAAAAACTATCTTTTTGGCTTCGGTATCGTTTGTAGAAAAAGCAGCAAGTACTCAACAACTTAACAGTTTTTGCTTTGTTACGATTTTATAATATGTATAAATGTATAGATAGGTACGCATATGATTGGGTTCATAATGAGGTACCCAAAGCGATTGAACTTTGCTGACTCAAAACTTTTAATAAGGCTTTCTGGTTTCAACACCGAACCCTACCAAATGATTCATGGCAGTATTATCATGTATGGACGTCGTGCCTCCTGCAGTGTAGTTGATGTATTATGTTATATTAATCATGATGTATTCAATTAATAATATGTTAATCACAGATATAGATAGACGTTAATTGTACGAAGATATCTTATCTACAGTCACGCACAAAAATGTTGGCACCTGTTTAATAATTCGTCATGCATATGTATAGCCAATCATTATAATGATGGTGTCGACAATAATTGTAACATAAATTGATCATTAGTACTCAATAAATTGTATTAATATAGAAACAGAATATGCCTATTGATTATGTATGATATTTATTTGTTTATTCAAAATGTGACTTAATATGTACTTCTGTTTGACAACGTTGTAACGTGTTTTTAACGATTTTGTAGCCGATTGTACTTGTTACTGCACTCTGATTGGGGTGCTCTGTGTTAATATTGCTACTGTTTGATCCATGGTATCCATGTAGGTACTGTAAGTAGTTACGTGCCTCAAGTGTCAGTTCTCCAAGATTGGGAACAAAGGTTATCTAGAAAAGACTGCTCTGATGTGCAGTCTTTTTTAAATCAGTGTCTGCAAGCTCTGAGAGCTACATCCGTCGTCGCCATATCATTGTGGTCGGCCATTTCATGAAATTTAGATTTGAGGTGGTCATTTCAAGAAGTGGTCACACTTCTGGAAATTACCACCTCAAATTTAAATTCGGCGACGGAGCCCCGCTGCATGTGTCTCCTATTTCTGCCGTCTGTCAATTCTGTCAACATCTCGCCGTGCAAACTTAGGTGGAGTGAGCGTGGAGTGAACTGTCATTGCATCTTGTTTGTATGGATTGACATCTCACTTCACCAAAGCGTGCGTGGTAAGATGTGTACAAAATCGCACTACTGTATGCGAGTTTAAAGGAACCTAACATGAACGAGTGAAGTTAGCTCGCTTTGCTCGCTTACTCTAGTCAAAGTCAAGTCAAAGTCAAAGCATTAGAACTGTAATGTTTCTGATCTCTAAACTAAAACTAAGATGTTACAAGTTATTATACCTACCGACATAATTGCTGCAGTTGAACAAAATTTCTAGTTATCTGTAAAAGCTTAGGCCGAGGTTAAGTTTCAAAGACCAGTCAAAAATTTTACAGACACATGCAACAAAAGACACCCTTTTTTATTCGCAAAACATAAAAAAAGATGTTCAGTACATTTTTGGAACAATTTTTCATTTTTGAGAGTGGTTTGTATGTATTTTTCATAAATCGTCTCATTGATTGATACCTTATGCCAAAAAAAATTTGGCTGGTTTTGAAAAAAAAAAAGCCTAATGGTGCCCCATATTTGGGCAGAATACTTTTATGACCTACCTAACGTTTGCCATACGAAATTATTCATTCATACCAGTGTTTTTGCCCCCCTTTTTGTATTGTATTCCTCAATGAAACTTGTACACGAACGTAAAATGATACAAAATGTACACAATGGAAACTAGATTTGCGCAAAAAATGTTTAGAATCTTTTTTGTGGATTGTGTACTTTTGGAATAAAATTTTCAATAGAGTTTTGTCATGCCTATAATAAGGGTAAAAAAACCTGATATGGGTAGCTAGACAGGCACGAGTATAATCGTTTCGTGAATCTCTAGTTTAGTTCATTGTAGAGTGTCACTTGTGAGGCCCAGAAGGCTGAATTCTGAGTTGAGTATTTGGTATTACAAAATGTTTTTTTTAAGGGGGAATCATCAAATTCCTCCTCCCGCGCTGCGGAGCTGAAGGTAGTGTCAGATTCTTACTAACTAAAACCCACCTGTATTATTCCAAATGCCCTTTGCGTTTCAGGGCAGCTTTAGCTCTTTCGAACAATTCCACAACTTTGTTAAAAACATGTTACACCCTACTGCCAAACTCACCCCCGGTTTCTGAATTACCCATCTGAAGAAGAACGTATATCGTCAATGTAATATAAAAAACCGCCAAGTGCGAGTCGGACTCGTGCACAAAGGGTTCCGTACCATTATCTATAAAATCGCCAAAAAAATCACGTTTGTTGTGTGGTAACCCTACTTAAATATTTATTTTATTCTAATTTTAGTATTTTTTGTCATAGTGGCAACAGAAATACATCATCTGTGAAAATTTGAACTATTTAGCTATCACGTTTCATGAGATACAGCCTGGTGACAGACGGACAAACAGACTGACGGACAGACGGACAGCGGAGTCTTAGTAATAGGGTCCCGTGTTTACCCTTTGGGTACGGAACAAGTGCCACGGCTACGGCAACTATTTCACTTATTTTTCATAATTTTTTGCCCTGCCCGTTTACCTCTAAAACTAAGTTAATCAGCTCATATTTCTGTCACAATAATTATTTTATCATTAAGTCCTTTTTATCTCACCGTGACCTTACCTCAAAGAGGTCGACTGAGTTATATTTCAGTCATGATCAGAGCCTATCTGGGTTATGTTGACACTTTTAATTTATTCACTAGGTTGTACTAACGTGGTGTTTATGAACATAATCAGGCCAGTAACCTTGACCTTATTCTGTCCTTATAAAACTTTATTTTTCCATAACAGTTCTACATACAACCGCCACTTTTAATTTATCCTTAATTTTATTACTTACACATAAGAATAATATATGAAACCGATTTTCAAAAACCCAAAAGGAGATGGGTCTTCGACACGTTCTTAGTTTTGTTTTATTTTTCGAATCACTCAGGCATGTTAGGTCTTGATCGATAATATCCGCAAGGTCCCAAGTTGTTTCGACTTTCACTGACAATGATGTATCGTCGAGATATGACAGAGTCCACTGTAACTAATATGTGACGACAGAGTTTAACGACAGAAACTTTATGGAAAGTTGACAAATCCTAGCGCCCTGCCTTAGCTTATCAACTTCATCATCTCAGCTCCTGCTAGGGTTGCGGAATTTGTTCGAAAGAGTCACCGAATGCCCTGGAATGTAAAGGGCATTTGTAAGAATACGGATGGGTTTTAGTCAGTAAGAGTCTGACAATCCCTTCCGCTCCAGAGCAAGGAGTTATTTTATGACTTACCATCCTTAAAAAAACATTTCAGTTGAAAGATCTGTGCTTCTTGCATCCTGCGGTACGAAATCAAGTGTCCACATTGGGGAAGGCCTCTCAACGTTACGCCTTCCGGCTTAGGCTATGTCAGGGTGCACGAAGTTACTCTAAAGATCAATACTTCATCCGGGGACAGATGATCCGGCAAAAGTGTTTGACATTCCGGACTAAAAAAACAAAGTGGTCCGGTTTTCTTGACGGCTTTGCCGTGTGTATGAAGAGTGCGAATACAACTTTACAAGTATACAAACATAGGTCACCCACGTCTTAAAACCAGCAAAAAATCCGCGTAAACTTGTCTAAAACGCTTTACTGTATTGTTTTACAAAAACGTGTTCCACTTAAACCTGTGGCGGGTCCAACCGGGTGTCCTTGACAGTCTGATCTAATTCGCTACCACGTGCGGTGTGAACGTATGCTTACAAATAATAGGTACCAATATCTGTTTGAAAGGCTAAGTACCTTTTTAGTTAGTCACCAACCAAAGCTTGGGTTTCCTAAGTGTAGGATCCGTTCTATTCCGTAGTAAGACACATTGTTGTCCTGTTGGTGTTGCGGTTACAAGCGCGATTTCTGAGCATGGGGTCTTGGGTGCGGTTCCCCCAGGTCAGGCAAAGTGTTATCGGGTTTTTTCTACTAAGAATTTCTCAGTGGTTGTGCTTGATCTTCAGGACGCTTGTTCTTCTCCGGTTCCGTTGGTTTGCCATCCCATCATCACCACAGCCATGATCTAGATAAGGGTGGCTACTTCTACTCTAAATAAACCTTGTAGTGAAAGATTTTGCTTGATCACATTGACCAGCACCCGTCGCAGTAAGACAAAGTTAACGTCACATACCAGAATAAATAATCTGCAACAAGCAAGGTATGCGTCAAAAAAAATATACTACCAAAATGCATCAAAATACATACCTAGGTACCACCTTGCTGGCAAGTTTAGGCAGTCGTGTACACTACAGTTCAAAACTTATAAAATAACGTGTTATAGGGGGAAAATGTAAATAATTATGAGGTAAAATAAATCATTTATCAAATAATGATATCACAGTAGTTTGCATCAATCAATTACTTATGATAACTTGCGTCAATACTTTTATTGTTTCTTCAAGAAAAAACTTCAGCGACTGAGTGTCGGGCTAGCCGCGCAAAGAACAAAAAAGTGACTAATCTATAGAATAACTATTTGTAAAGTACGTAATCCGGCAAAACCACAAACAGACATGCAATTATAATAAACACATACTTAGGTACATACATAACTCATATGTTTGCGGTGATAGGTAACTGACGATATAAATATTTATGTTCCTAACTCATTTCTTTTTTCTTCTAGATGTAATTAATAGATAATATTATTCTTAAAAAAAATGTTTAATTCTCTTCATAAAAGGAGACGTAAGCAGATTATTGAGTTCACGTGTCAGACTCTGTTTTCATGCCAAATTTTGTCAGTAATTAGATGTTTAAACCGAACTTATAAAAAACACCTTTTTGCCCTCTTTCCTTGTTGATTGGATTATTAGCGTTTGTAAGTTAAGGATGCAGTGACGACACTGACTCTTCACAGGAATCAACATTAATATGTTCTTTATTCAAAATTGACCTACTGGGCAGTGTCGTATCAAAATTACCATCGGGGAAACATGTTTGTTTACCCCAACAACAATATTGGAAACAAATACTCTGAAAATGACCCTTCATTGCGCCGATTGCGCGATCACCTCTGGTGAGCGACCACTTGTCTGACTAGGTTCCTTTACCTAGTTAAAAATAATAGTCTTTATTTAAGAGATAAAAATAAAAACCTATATTATTTGAATAGTTAAAGAAACGCGCGTCAAATATGCGCGGCGTTCGAAGATAAATTTTGTTACTTAGAATAAGTTGTTTACTCAAATAAAAAGCGTCGGTAATTCAATTATGTAATAATTTCAACTGTGGTCAATTTTTACCTCATACTAAACTAAAATCTAGCGGTCGTTACTGAAATGCGAATTTTATTAACACGTTAGAAAGCGACCAGGGGCTCGAGTCTGCTATTGCAATCGTGTCTCAATGACCGGTCATTGATCGAATATTTGACAACTTTGACAGTTTTTGTATGGGAAATGTGTCATAAGTTTGACGTTATACGTCAAAAATCGATCATTGACCGGTCATTGAGACACGATTGCAATTAAATAGCAGACTCGACCCCCAGCTGGTCGTATTCTGACTCGCACATTTTTATTACTTCTCAATGTTTATTTATCGTTACACACTATAGGGTTTGGTATTGTAATAGTATTTTATAACACATTTGCTCGTAAAGGGTCTCTTATTTCACCAATTTCAATATCGTATTGTATCTCATTACGTATTTGTGAGGAGGCTTCCGGCGACTGGGACCGCAATTAACTAGGAGCGCGGTCCCAGTCACCGGATTCGTAAAAAATAAATATTTTTCTTCCGGCGACTGGGACCACTCATAAATGATAACTGAAATCAAAAAATGTACAGTCAAACGAAAAATTTTTAGATGTAATAATTGGAGAAAAATTCTTTTTGATTTAAAAACATCATTTATTGATATGAAAAAAACAGCCTTTGACTACAGTTCTGTTATTTAAAACTTTCGTAATAAAAACATACTCATAAATCATGCTAATAATAATAATAAAAAAATAACATAAATCGTGCTTATAATAATCAACAATTTTTAAACAATTAAGAAACAGAATTAATAATTATACAATGCTATGCCCTTTGTGTGTGTTTTACCTACATGTGTGAATTATGTAAAAACGGGCTAGCACCGCTGCGGCCCCGACATGTGAAAATTCCCAAAAAAAAAAAAATCTTGTGTAATAGGTAAATAAACATTAAATTCGCGATTAATTCGCGACACACCGGTGTGTCGCCGGGGCCGGAGCGGTTAATCTATTACTAAGCGCATAGGATAAATTCATGTCTAGAACGAGTCAATGATATTCATATAAATAATTTAGAATTTTTTTCGTTTGACTGTACCGATTTTGGCTTGAATTATAGATTTTTTTAAGTTATCTATGAGTGGTCCCAGTCGCCGGAAGAAAAATATTTATTTTTTACGGATCCGGCGACTGGGACCGCGGTCCTAGTTAATTGCGGTCCCAGTCGCCGGAAGCCTCTTTATGAGGTATTGTAATGTAAAACGCACGAGTTTCTTTTTAATAAGTTAAAACGCACGGTTAATCAAGATGCTCCGTCTAAAACGAACGGTACTTTTTTAAATCTTAGCAAATAGTTTTTATGTTAGAAAAGTGGTCAACATTTTATAAATAAAATTAACTTTGGGACATAAAATATTAAATAAACGTTTAATTCTTTCATTTAATTAATTTTCACAATAAATTACAACCATTTATCTGTAACAAAAACACAAAAATATTAATTTACTGTATTAGTAATACTGGCTGCTTTTGTGCCTTTGCCTTAAAAAAAGCGCTGATGCGCGCGCATCGCTAATTTGTGAATTAGTAAAAGATTAATTCGTTTAAGAAAGTTCGAGTTTTGTTTATTTCCTCGCCTCGCAAATATGTTATAAAACGTCGTAGGACATACGTGCGCTTTGATAATCACAGCCTCTGCTTTCTTGTAGCCCTCGCCTACGGCTCGGACTAGCAATATCGCCTCGGCTGTAATTTTCAACTTACCGCACTTATATCATAATGTACTATTTTGCAATGGTCATATAAAAGGGGTTATTAAAACACGAGTGTGGGTTTTGATAACCCACACTCGTGATTTAATTTGCTTTGATAATATTATACAGTTGCATACAAGACTTTATTTACACCCATGATATAAATTCTCTATAGAAGTTTCTGAAACAGCTTATTGCCAACATTAAAACAACCAGTGTCGTAGTAACCATAATATCATCCAAACGAGTGTTATAATGTTGTACTTTTCATTACGAAACTCCCTCGCTTTTTAAATGGGATCGAAAAAGCAAAGGAATCACCAAACAGCCACATTCTCACAACTCAATGGTGTTTATGTCCTTCTCCAATACCCAGGTTATTTAGCTGTCAAAGTTCAGCCGTTTCAGCGTGAATGCGTAACAGACAGACATACAGACAGAGTTACTTTCGTATTTATAATATTAGTAGCCCATATTGACTTGGGTTTAATTTAAAGTGAAATTTAAAAAGTATTTTTACTAGTTATTTCATTTTTATTTGTTTATGTAATGGCTGTAATCTAGCATACTAGTGGTCGTCAGCCGACATAAGTGGTCGATAACTAGCATATTTTCAGCTATTTTGGCACTTACACACCATTTTTCATAATTTATGAATAGAAGAATATTGCGTTTTACAACTTGATTACATTTAGGACCAATTTATATGGTCACCAACCATTTTACGTGTAAATGACGTATATTTTGACTCGTCTAAAGTTAGCAAAACAACGAAGTGGTCGCTAACCGGCGCAATGACCTTAATTAAATCTTGCGTAGTAATAACTATGCAAACCAGTATATTAGGTTTATTTAAAGTTGCTGTTATAAGTACATTACAAACTATGAGTTCCTTAAACAAAAAGGTAAATTATATGCAGTGGAATGTCCGCGCAAGCTTATCGTTTATGATAAATTAACCGGTATGGCGGCTGTTTTAGAAATGTACTAAAATATTACGCTACTGCTTACGATTGCCGATGAGATTAGAATAAATTATAATTATTTTAATAACTGCTTCATTGGTGTAGCGATCATAGGTTTTAGAGCGTGGCCAAAAGCCCGAGCTTGCGCCTAAGGGCTCTAGACCTTTGATAAAATATTTGGAATTGACCACGTGTGTTTTCGGTAGCGCATGTGAAAACCATACATTTTTGAAGTTTCGACGATGAATACCGCCATCGAATGTCACTTTGTCGAGAGACTCTAAAGTCCGTCGCAAGATTGACCCAGGTTGGAGCAGCGGTTTCGAGCAGTTTGTCAGTTGATCCTTTCGTCAAAAAAAGAAAGTGTAGGTACTAGCAGTTCTTCTACAACATAACAAAGAGGCGTGACGACACACACTCATAGGTATTTTCGGGACAGCGATAGGTAGAGTTGATCAATTGTATAAATACGCCAATAGACTTACTCCATTCATTTTCGAAATACAGGGAAATAAGCGGCGACTATTAAACAAACCGCAGTCGAGTTCGCAGAACAAAGACCGGTGTCAATAATAATGATTCAGTGGTGGAAGAAATTCCCAGCAACAGCCATACTTCCTGGCGACCTTCTACTTCCATAACTAATTACACAGCTAATTAGAACAAATTCACTTTAACTACAATAGTTTTTAGACCGTTTCGCTGTACCGAAGGCAAAAAAGGCGTCTCGATTTTTTTGCCAATGTTTCGTTTTCAATGTCTATTGATGGGTAACTGGCATTTTTTGCAGGTAAATAGAATAGTGTTGGGATAGGGAATATACTTTAAACATACCTACCTGATAATTTTAAGGCTAGTTTCCAAATAATTCTCGTTTACCATTGATCAAAATTATAAGATTAGTGTAAAATCTGTCACAACACCTACATATTTGAATATTGATCAATATCAATTGGTAGTAGGTTCCTTGCTTAATTCTAATCGATAATTGTAAAACACAGAATGGCATGTAGACGTAAGGGTCAGATAGATGCAGTAGGTTTATGACAAGCAGACACTGACTACAGTGACTAGTACCTACGTCACTTTACCTAAGAATCGAAAAGGGCAGTTTTTTTTTTAATTGACGCTATGCTTGCGGGCAAGGCCAAGGCGAATGAGTGGTCAAATACCACTCATTCGCCTTGGCCTTGCCCAGAAGTAACCTATTCACTCTTGACTTAACAACTCTTAGATTGCAGTTGCCAATAGAGCAACTGGCATGTTCTGACTGTTCTGATGACTCTCCCACATCGACGAATGTCAGCCGGGGCCAGCAGGACTGAAGGTTTTCTCACTCCACCGCTGTTCTTCTCTGATTAATTTCGTTGCGGGATCCAAGACAGTTGAATCATTTCTCCTCGACTCATCGAACTTTATTGACTTGGCGATATTCTGGTGGTCGCCACTTTTCATTCTAGCCCTCAGCAGTGTGATTCTGTAAGACTTCATTCTAAACTTCGAATCTGAATCCGCTGTGAGTTTCTTGATTGGCATTCTAAAACTCGGTTGATAATTCGAATCTACACCAGCGCTACTATTGCGAGCGTGTTTGCGAGTTGAACTAAATTTACCTCGAGATTTTGACAGATAAAGTATGAGATGACGTAAAAAGTGGCATTCTATAAGGTAATTCCCCTGTCACTTCGACGTTCACTTTGCACTCGAACGCGATTCAAAGTGTCAAATTAAAAGCATCTATTTTATGAGTGAAAATAGAATAAATCATAGTTAAATAGTGTTTAAATAAAGTTTTTAAAGTTATAAAGTGAATAAGTGCCTACCTACTTAATCCGACGATGGATGAAAAGAACGTGTCTCATTTGGACTGAAACATTATTGATGGATTAGAAAACAAAATAAACACTTCTTTAATTAATATTATTTTTGAAATTCACAACCAGAAATATAAACTCACTTCATGATTATTTCACTATTATTACCGGCACTGATCGATCAAAAAACAAACAGAACGTAAACAAAACAATGCAACCAAAAGTACTCTGTGAATGCAACGAACTTTTAAACGTCAACGGCAATAAATGAAAATATTGTCCACAGATTACTTATGATATTATCTGTCAGTCATTTCTTTTCGTAAGGTAAGCATAGATTATATTCACGGCACGAATTTAGAGTTTTCTGTTTTTTTTTTACTTATTAGCTACCTTAAATTCCTTAAAATAAGAAATTTTAATTTAAACATCGTAATAGCTAAAAATCTGTGTCAAAAACTGGTAAAATGAAAAACCGATAAATCCCGACTTAGATTTGTTGAGTGTGGTAGTCACTAGTACAGTGTTGGTCGCTTTGGAGCTCACTTCACTTCGCAAGTGCCTAGGTGATGCTTACAGAATGCAAAATCAAGGTCATTTTGAACCTTATGCGAAGTGAGAGTGAATAACGACTTGAAATGCGAGTTGTTGTTTGAATTTTACAGAATCGACGTGCAGGAATTGCCGACGTTGGGTGTAGTGTGGCGGGTTTGTCCCAAAAAAAGCTAGAACGAGCTGCTTAATGTAAGAGACTACGAGTACCTTCCGGACCACGGCATGAAATGTATAGTTCCTAGGTGGATAGTTCATCCAGGGATGGTAAATAAACTACTAAAATATAGGTAGTTCATTTTATATCTAAATAGATACATTGCTCTTCACTGATCTGTACTTAATTAAGTGTTCAAGTACATACTGATTGATCCATAAGATTAGCTAATCATCACCTTTGTTCTAACCACACATTCAAGATGATTTTATCACGCAATTCATTTTTTGCGTTGTTAATTTAAAGGAAATAATTAAGTCCATAATTGGGCACATAAAGAATAAGGGCTCCGACTGATTTGTATTATTTTTTAATATTAATTAATTTGGTTTCCGCGGTGTCATTTGTCTCTTTTAAATCATGGCATCAGGGGCATTCATAAAACCATCTTGACTTATCCTACGATGTTACGCAAATCTTAATTAACATCAATCTTAATTACACTACAAATTATTACACTTAGGTATGCTTAGAAGGGTTAAGCAGAAATGTATAAAAACGTCTCTTATTTTTTTATCGAGCCTACAACATTATAATTAACAATATTACAATCAAACAACTCCGCGTGTACCTTAATGTCTATTTATATTAATTAAGTTAAATATTAACATTCAGTTACGTCATATTAAAATAACACACTGCCTGTACTTATTATCGAACTAAACAATATTATTATTATTCAATATCGCCGTACATAATAATTACATAAAACTTTATTGAACTTGACCGAATGGGCATTCAATCGAACGTACCCATATAAATAACGGAAAATGAAGGACAAATGTTAAAACTTAGTACTTTATGGTATATGGCAAGTGGCAACAGCGATTGAAGAAAACAACGTATTTTAGGGTTCCACCCAAAACGGAACCTTTACAGGATTTTTGTTTGTCCGTCTGTCACAAAGATTTTTCATTCTTTAATAGATATTATTTCTGAGTTATCAACAGGTTTGGTTATTACCAAATATATTGCTTGGTGGTATGCATTACATGTCAATGATTTTCACTCATAAGGAGAAGCCATTAATAGAGCCGAGTGGTAGCGTATTACCCTCAGGCGAATAAAGATGGCCAGAGGTGGCTGATTGCGAGGGGTTGTGAACGCCACCGCTAAAAACGTGCCATATTTTTTTTCAGACCAAACACAGTTATACTCTTGTAGCCTGTCACCCCACAGCTTCTTGCCGGTCAAAAGGACCCTTACATCCCACCTTTCCTTTACATGAGTTGGAGAGCTAAATTGGAGCGGGGCTTGCCTCAAGTCAAGCGGTAAGTAGGTTAGGGGGCGCGCGTAGTCTAGGACCCGGCTCTTACTTACTTACGACCTTTAGATAAAGTGCATACATCTGACGAGCTCGCTTCTCTCGATTTTAGATTCTGAACTACATTCTCCCACTTCTGTCAATGAAAGGCTAGAAGAAATCAAACCTGCCGAGATGGGGTGCAAAAAGGTCTTGATCGAGAGAGGAGAGAAGAGTACTGTCGTCTATCAGTACTCCCCGATACGGCTCGTATTGTGAGGAGGTTCCTTTCTCTGGAGCCCAAACCATTGGTAGCTTGGACCGACGGACTCTGCTTTTTATATTTTTAAATGTTTTTTATATTTAAAAATGTGAATGTATGTAATTATATAACATGAATTAAGAGAAGTTCATCATTTTTATATTGCACTAGTTTCCGATCTTAACCCTTCTATTATTATACCTCTACAGTCCGAGGCCTCAGGCTTGTTAGGAGCCAACCGGATCTTTCCAGCCTAGGCCGACCCTGTCGAAGACATTCAGGCAACACCTACCAAGGCATTAAACTTTATCAAAAAGCTCTATCTTCAAGAAGATTTATATTCACCCATACCTGGATAATATCGTTGCGTATTCTGTTAATAATCCCAGTAACTGTGTGAGTGCCGAACGCAGTTTTTCTAAACTAAAGTTGATAAACGTGTACTAGTGGTCTAGGAGCCGGGTATTAGTCATGCTCAATTTTAGTGATCAAGGCATTTTTTCAGCACTTATCGGACCAACTTCAAATCTGCCCCTTGCCTTTAATTTGTTTATCATGATACCATCTTTCGACTATATGATATAGGTTCTACTTATGATATAGTGTTCAATGTTCTCCCCTGTGGCCTCCCACTTTTCTCGATGTTTCTCCTTCTCCGGCTAAACTTCCGCAGTGTCTTTGCCCAGCTATGAGATAAGAGGCCCTAGACAATGTGCCATTCAATTAGCGAATGCGACTGTCCCAAAATTTAGGGATTCGATCACGTGGCATTTCGATAGCATCTGTCAATCCCATACATTTTTGACGTATTGACAATCGCCTTCGCCACGCTACCGTTGACAGAATGTCACTTTTCTCGAGCCCAAGGAGAGTTGAAACATAAAATCATGTAGGACTAACCATCTTCTTGACCCATCTTCTATCTTTGGATGATACTGTTACAAGTAGAACTGAAATAATCTATATTCTATCTATCTATATATATAAAAATGAACCCCTATTTCTCCTGGTCACGCTATAACTTGAGAACGGCTTTACCGATTTCATTAATGATTTTTATGTTGTGTTCGTAATTGCCAGGACAAGGTTTGTACGAATGAAAATTTTGAAAAAACAAAATACATCCGGCTGAAGCCGGGGCGAGCCACTGTAATCAATAGGAATACGTGCTCAAACTAAAAACTCAGTTCCAGATAACTTCAATCTCAGTCTGTACAACTGCAATTAACTATTATTAATAATACTAGCATCATAAACTTTTTATGAAGTACTATGATATCACCTCGGATTACTTCGCGAGACGTAGCGGCTCAGTAAAGTACTTTAAATCAACATTAACTGTAGCAAAAAACTTCTAGAACAATTTGTGAACAATGACACTTTGCATGACGATCACAAAACACGGCAAAAATACGAGTATTAAACAGATTCTTTGTTTTTGTGCCGACAGAAAAAAATAGAGCTTCGCGTTGATTTTCAAGGAGCAAGCTGTAATTAGTTTGGTTTTAAACATTTTATGGTACTTGTTTTTGAGGAGCTTGTGGGTATTTAATGACAGCAACGGTTGCCGTGGTCGACTCGTGAATAAGTGACCATGTCGTTCCCTCGGAAGCACATACTGCTGAACCCGGCAGTTTTTTTAGATCCTAGACGGTCCTTACGAGTAGCCAGAAACCTGGAATGGACACCATAGATACAAAGTCGTTCACCCAGTTACCGGAGGCCAAATAAGCAGTCGCTTCATGTAAAATGCACGGCTATCTGCATCCGGTTCGACTAGAAGCCGAAGCCGACCCTAAAATGAAGAAAAGACTAGCTAGATTAATTGATGGACTTTGTATAAGCGCTGATAAAAAATAGAGCTACTCTTTTATTTTCAAGTAGCAATTCAGCAATCAGTTCGAATTTAAATATCGTGTGAAAATCAGGGCGTTTCGTTTTAATGGCTTGTTAAGGGCCATTGTTGTGGCGTGTTCGTGACAGACACTCCAGCCTTGTAAGTGTGACGATACCCGCGATAACCACTCATGACTTTCTGATTTTATTATAATTGAGAGATTAACAAGCTCATAAATAATTAACGCTTCTAGCTTTACTCAATTTAAGTCAATCTTTCTGATGGGTAATTAATCAAAATCTGTCACAAATTTATTGGTTCTCTTGCGAATCTCACACAGATCAATGTTTAAGATTAAATATTTTCGTTTTTTAATGCCATAATCATAAGATACGATTGATAATAATTTTCCAGATGTCTACCCGATGTCTCAAATTAACATAAAACAAGCATTAGCGTCGTCCATGGTCAGATACACTTTCCTTATCGTTTGTTTATTGTCAGTGAAGTTCTAACAGTGCGTAAGTGAAAAAAAGTTAGCAGGAGAGTAATTTAGTTACCCTTGATGTGTTGGTGATGGGACTTAACCTGTCCGGCCCCGGCGACACACCGGTGTGTCGCGAATTAATCGCGAATTTAATGTTTATTTACCTATTACATAAGATTTATTTTATTTTAGGGAATTTTCACATGTTGGGCCTGAGCGGTAGTGAAGTGGTTTACGTCCTCCTTTCTGATTGTTCAAATGAGTCGCATGAACTTTCTTCATCGAATGGCATTAAAATGTTAAAACCCGCCAAAACTGACTTACGCAATGTTAGAACAGTTTATTCTAAAATACTCGTTTGACTCACGATCACTATATAGTATTGTAAGTTATGCAGGTAGGTGTAAAAACAAATGCAGCCAACCTGTCTTCATACAACTAATTTTCCAGCTTTTCCCATTATACAAGATTCGGATGCGACGTTGTTTTTAAAGACTGACACGTGACCGATTTTGAACACTATTGCTGTCGCTAGGCAATCAATACTATCAGGCAATTAAAATCCCATCAAAAACATAAATGTGAAAATGGGAGCCAAGTTCAGTGTTACAAAAATATGCGTCATTGTCGACTTCAGCGATAAAATAATTGAGATCTAATCTAATGAGTTCCAACTTCTCTAGATGATCCTGAAATAAGATAAATTCAAGATCAAGGTTCGACTTGGCTAGTTTTCACATACATTGTTATCTTATATTTGGCTTAGCTTATTTTTTTTTTGTTATACGCAAATTACAGTTTTTATAAAGAAAGTTCAACATATTCAGTTCAATATCTTCTAAAATTTGATTTGCTAGTAAAAACTAGCCGAGTCAAATCAAGCCTTAATTTATTTCAGGATTATTTAGGTACAGAACTTTGCACCCATTTAGATCTCAATTATTTCATTATCACGCATATTTTTAACACTGAACTGGGCCAATTAGCACATTTATGTTGTTGATGGGATATCATTGCCTACTTTTTTAAAAAACTATTATTATTCATCTTTCAACACGTACCCGGCGTTCTCGCACACGCCTCTATCATGTTGACATTTTAAGGGGCGACTTGACGAACAATACCTATGTTTGTGTTATTATCGGTTAAATAAATCGTAAGTACCTATGAAAACGACCTTTCATCATGGAACTTATTCTCATGGGAAGATAAAAGCAGAAATTTTTGATGTTATAGTTTTGAAAGGCGCCAAGTGTTACATGTGTTGCGCGTGTTTTGAAGGTTGACTGGTAGAGAATGCCTTGTTGCATTAAGTCCGCCCATGTACCACTATTGTACATAAAGTTTAAATAAATAAAATAAGTTGATGGGATAAATTTTTGAAATTCCCGGTTTTCCGATTTTTTTTCCTTTTTATGCGCACAATTACCTACCTGGATGCCAAATTTGAACTTTCTAGGTCATCTGGAAGTAGGTTAGGTTTTGATAAATAAGTCAATGCGTGAGTCAGTCATAAAAATGCCGGTTTTTAAACGTTACTGTATCAATAACTATTTGAGCTGCATTTCTGAAATTTTGGATTCTAGACAAACTAAGCAGCTTTAATAAATGTTCCAAATTCCATTTATGTAGGTGAAATAGGTTTCGAGTTGAGTGTGGGGTAAAAAGTAGCTTGAAATGGTCCGTGTAATATTCCACACGGCAGCTGCGTCGCCAGATCCTTTGAACTTTGCTGGACACGCTGCCACGTGTGTATATTATCAAGCTTTTTATAATGAAGCTAACGTATTTTTTAAATGATAAATGATGTTAAATATGCAAATAGGTTTCAAATAACTCTTTACACGTCATTCTTCTCTTGTCAAATTAATCTAGACGAGGCCTGTTTATCTTGAGAATTGAAGTTTGAGTTCAACTTCAATTCTCTTTTCATGTACATTACATTGATTTTATGCACATGCATACAATCAATGTAATGGTAAAAACATATAAGAACCTTATATAAATGCTTTTGAGGAAAGCATTAGATGCACAGATTCGAGATACTTACAAAATATGTTGTTTAAGATAACCAAGGGTTTCATTCAAGAGCATGAGCTTGAACGTATTTATGTACTTTGTGCCTTCCATATATATGGAAAGTAATAAATACGTGCTACAAGTCACTGTAGGAAGAACGTCAGAGCCAACTTCAAATGTCCCTGGCAAACAAGTATTTGGCCCTAAACATACTTTGTAGCGAGCTAAAATCAACATCGAAACGATTGAGAAAGGTCAAGTTTATTTGGTCCAAAACTCTTGACCCTTATAAACCAATCTTTTGAATATTCATGTGTCAAAGATCCAGGTAACAATTAAATTAGGTGAGTCTCATGAGAATGAGGCTCATGAAATGGGCCAAAGCCAATTTACAAGCCAGTACCTCCAATCGAATCATCAAATTGTCAGAACTTATAGCTTGTTAGATATCTAAGGGTTTTTTTCCTGTTGCCTTTGCGGTTGAGCCGAGTGGAGCTTTCAAACTCTCAGTACTTCGAATATGGGTCTAAGCTATGCACATGAAACTTGTTAGTAAAAGGGAGTGTCTGTAATTAACTACAATTAAAACTTACACGCAATTTAAATCTTAATCTCATGATTTAAATCATGAACTCGCTGCGTGACAGGTTTTCACAAATTGTGTTAAAATTAAAATCATGGAGGTAAAGTAAATAATTGACGATCTATTATAGATTCTGGTTTTAGTTACTTTATTTTGTAGTAGAGTGAAATTAGTTCGGTGTTAATAGCCAACGTGCTGGGAATTAGGTCTCACCGAAAAATCAATAGGTGTAACTTTATTTTTTTAAAGAATGTTGTTGTGGTCCTCCTGAACAGTTTTGGCCAAAGCGGCCAATCTCACCGGACTTGCCATCGGTATGGGAGATATTATTATGTACAATTGTGTGTGCAAACGTAACAGGTGCACTCCATCTTCTATCACTGTCATAGTTCAACGGGACGACAATTCGACACCACCGGAGAGAGATCTAGTGCAGGACCATTCCGAAGCACGGGGGTGTTACACCGCCAACTTAAAAACTCCGGGCAGTCACTAAGAAATTAATAAAGGTAAAACCCAATGCTTTAGTATAACACAATACTTGTGGTACTACTAAAAGTGGAAATTATACTTTTTTCCTACTCCGCTGTTATTTTCTGATTAATTTCGTTGCGGGATCCAACACAGTTGAATCATTTTACATTGACTCGGCGTTTTTTCTGGTGGTCGCCAATGTTGATTCTGGCTTTCAGGAGTTGCAGTGGTTTGGGAATGTGGTGTGGCGGACTTGTGGCACCAACCCCATAAAAATGTCTAAAAGAAAAATGGTCAACATAATTATCATCATCCACAGCCCGACTTCGCCCGCCACTGAGCAATGAGACAGTAGCTTTTTTCTTGTGCCAATACCCTCGTTCCTGTGCCCGGCGTAGCTCGGTCACCGCAGAAGAGAGCAGAAGAGAAGGAATGATAAGATTAACGGTCTTATATTTTCTGATTGAAGTAATCATCGAACTCGGCATTGTTTTCGTCAATAAAAACTGCAACAATGCGAACAAAAACAAAACGGCGTACATAAATTTCAACGACCCCTTTTTTGATTCTTGAAATGTTAGTGACAGGCCATTACGAAACTCACGACTAAACTGCAGCTTGTTTTTATACGAATTACCAGTTACAATCAAAATTAATGTAATATATTCAGGATTCAAAAAAAATATGTTGTTAAGGTGCACTGCTACACCACAATTTAATTAGACGATTAGACATAATCTGATCGGCAGTTCTTTATTTATTACGTTAAACAATAAAAATTTACACGCAAAACATATACCTACACAGGCAGCTATGTAAATGACATGAAATTGTTGCATTGTTTGCTTTCTTTTTAAATAGCTAGATTATGTACATAATAATTATGATGCAAGTTTTTGTATGACTCAAAATAGCACATTGTTTGATCGTTCACATGAGAAATTAAATCATGTAGTCAAAAAGTCAGGTCATTTAAAATACTTAGTAGAAAGGAAGAGTAGATAATTTATTTAAGTAAGTCCATTTTTAGAATATAATAATATCTAGTTGGCGCCGGAAAATAACGCCAAGGAAGAATGTGGGAAAGCCCAGCAGTGGGATAACGTCTCTCCTATTGCGAGATGCTTCTTTATTTTTATTGAATGTAGGTAATTGTGTTATATTAGTTTCGGCGGCTTTTAGATAAGATCTCTCGGACTCGGAGAACTTCGACTTTGCAGATCGTCAGCCCTGCCATAACTAGGTAAGAATCATACAAATGTATCAAAATACATGTATATCAAAACATCATCATGCTTCTATGCGTAAGCGGTGTGCGTTCCTGGTGTGCCGGGTGCGGGCCAGCCCCAATGCTATCCTGGCAATGATCGCCAACAGGCTAGACTGCCCATATATTCGGCATTGCTGTGGCAGGCATGTTGCTGTTCCAATGCCGCCGGTACGAAAATTATAAGATTGTGCTTATTGTTATTTTTTGTTTCTGTAATTGTGTTTATATAATTATGACCAATAATGATAATTATGACGGTACCTAATAATGTAAATGATGATGAATATGAATGATGAATGATATAATATGTTGTATTGTAATTGTATGCCTAATTTTGTGTAATTATGAGTCTTTGTTACTTGAGCTAAAATAAATAATAGTAATAAAACCTTCACGCTCTTCAACAGACCCTAACATAATCGTCTTTTACTTTCCATGCATTGCCAACAACCTGGACAAAAACAGGAACAAAACTGCATTGCAAGCTTACAAAATAGGTCGGGTCGTTCAGCTGGTGGTCATTGTTTGAAGTAAACGTGTAAATTGTCCGCTATTTAGCAGTTACTCACGCTTTCGGCCATTCAATGAACTTCCTAGTCTACGCAAATCGAGCGCTCTTCGCAATGGGTTATTGCCCCACATTGAACACTGGGGGCCACATGCGATTCACATGCTCTTCATTTCGGGTGATATCACACGTGCTGGTTTGAAATGACGGGGTTTTGTAATCGTATTATGTTAATACTAATAAGGTGAAAGCCCCAAGGTAACCCGCGAAATTCATTTTTTTTACTTTTTTTTGCAATTTGCAGGTCAGTGTCAGGTTATGTCTTGGTCAAAATATGATTCTCGACCGTAGCAAGTATGTATTTATCGAATCATAGTCATGATGCCAAATGTAGTATTTCATGAAATCATAACATTTGGCATCAATTCTAACTGAAGGAGTTGTAATGATGATTTTAATGACTATGATTCTATAAATACATACTTGCTACGGTCGAGAATCATATTTTGACCAAGATATAACCTGACACTGACCTGTAAATTGCAGAAAATGTAAGAATATTTGAATTTCGCTACATTTGGGCTACCCTGGCGCTAATAATATATATTTGTTGTTATAGCGGCAACAGAAATAAATTATCTGTGAAAATTTTAACTATCTAGCTATGAAGAAGATGTGTCGGTAGTCAGGCGGCGGGATTGGTAGACGTCACTGTTGCCATCGTGGGTAACCCTGGATGAGGCTGACACAGAAACGTGAGGATTTACACAAGAGAAAAGAGGCCTAATAGTCCAGCTGTGGATAGTGATGACCGTGCATTATTGCAGCACAATTTTATTGCAGCCTTCTATATTGAAAGAATTTTCGTAATCGGGTCAGTTCTTCCTGAGACATTCACTTATAAAAACAAACTATTTTATCTCAGGCTTAAATAACTTTTGTTTAACTTAGATTAAAGTTCCGTTATAACTTTGTAGGTATATTTGTAACCTCATAAAACAAGAAAAAGTTTACAAGTGCGTAACGTTAGCAAATCCCCGTTCAATATTCAACTTAAGAATTTCCAATATTTTTTATTCCCCAGGTCACCGGAGAGTCGGTCATGTAAATTGGTAACTTCATACAACATTTTATTTCGTGTTGATTGTTCTTTTCAACAAAGTTAAAGATTCGCTTGACATGGTTCTTGGAGTGCCCGTAGCGGATAGTTGGTACTCTATGCCAGCCCATTTATCACATTCAGCTGAAAAAATATCGACCTGTTTCACCAGGACCTTTAGAAAGGTTTAGATTTAATACCGCCAGGTACAATTGAAGAATAGACTTATTTCCGACTGGAAATAGGATTGAATCATAATAAATCAATTACTTTTACATAATGGCTTTAATATGTACAAGTAACCTAAAGTAATTACTAAATAATAACTAGACACTAATCGTGAAATTATATACATATTATACGTGTATAAAAACAAAATAAATCATTGGGCATCAAAAAATTAATCTACATCGCTGTCAATGACAAAAGTGCCCAGACACTGGCAGCATTGCCGCGTTGAATGCAGTGCTGATTCTTTGGCCGAAGAAAAGCCCAAAAGCCCCTTTACATAATCGGTCAACTCACTTCTGTATTTGACCTAATAAATTCAAACTATTGTGTACGTCTTTTTTATTCATATACCGTAAGCGCCGCCATTGAGTTTCTAAAAAATAATATTTAAAGAGAGGATCTGTTGAAGGAGGTCGACCCTACCGTATCTAGAACTAATTTTAAATCAAACGCACATCACAGCTATTCTAATCTGATTTCGATAGAAAAACTACAATAAGAATCTTCATCTTGACACCTCTTCACAATATTTCATGAAATACTGCCCTACTACCGCAGCTGCTTCGAGATTGATCTAGGTACGTGTATCTAACTAAATCATGTCGGTACTGCATAAAGTTAAGGTAACTCTTTTGACAAAGTCCTAACGCCCACAGGCAGGTGTAAGTGATATTAGTGTTTTGTCTCAACAACACAAGCACGGAACTCTAAAAAATATTATGCATGTTTTTCCATGGGCGTTATTTCTGTAGATACCTAGTAACCGGCGATACAAATCATAAATAAAATATAATTGCAAACAATCATGACGTACTATAATAACATTTGTGTTGCATAGTTATAATAACATGAATTATTGATGATTTAAATTGACCTTGACAAGTCACACCACGTCCATTTAATTCTCAAACGGGAATACCAGAATCAGGAAGACTGAACCAAACTGCCTTACGATGAACTATTAAAACAAAAACTTAATGTATTGAAAGGCTGGCTTGGACATACCCAAATAAGTACATGTAAACCATTTCAGCAGAACAACGTCTACTGCTGGACATAAGCCTACCCCAACTGCCTCTTAAACGACCGGTCCATTTATCCTGTATGTATGATCAATGAACTGGTTATAAAAGTAAGGGGACTAATATTATTGAGGATATACCCAAATGAATTCTTCGTAGTTATAGTTGTATCAATAAAAAAAATGGAATTTAACAAAAAAAATGTCATAAAAGTTGTGGATTGCTTGAATTCCCGGAATAAAATTACTGAAACAATTGCCCGTCCATTTTCCCCACAATTTTCCCTAAACACCGCAGTTCAAAGAACTGATTCGGAATAACTAGAACCTATTGACTTACTATGTTTACATAACCACTTGGCAAATTATTTAGAATGATTATAAGAACTGGTTTCATCTCAAGAAATGAACATATGGTTTACTATTTACCTATTAGCCATCACGTATGTTATGACGACAGATATCGACATTTTATACATCAACTTGTTCAAAATAAACTCAACTGTTTGTTTTTAAAAATTTGTAAAACTTTTTCTTTCCGGAATAAAAGGTTAATTTTGGATGGAAGGTCAACGAGAAGTGCCAATTATAATAATATGGTCAATGGCCACAGGTGGGCTATTTAAACACAGCCTAGTTCACGCACTTAAGTTATCAGCCCGGATCAGTCGCGAACCGGACTTTAGAACACCGACTTCCGTAACGATTTGTACATACTTATATTACTAGTTATAAAAAATACCTACAGCATTGATATAATATGAGAAAAAATACACGACCTAGAATCATTAGTCATATTGTATGTCACTGCATTGCTACCTGCTAACCTGTTGCGAACTGAACAAGTCAAGACAAAGATAACGATCGCTACTTTATCAAACCTAATCTAGCTCGATCAAACTTGGCCCTGCGATTTTTTTCTGTGTTCCTTCAATTAAGTTTCACTGTAACTCTTTTGACAATCCCGCAACCCTGTCTGACACTGGCCCGAGCGGGCCACCATACTGACATCTCTACTAGACGCTACCTCTGATAGAATATCACTTTGCACATGACCCAACGACAGGACTGCAAAGTCAGCGGATTTGCAGTCCTGTCTGTAGAAAAGCCGCTGACCGCTACTTCCTGGGAACTATTTTATTTTGTCATGCACTAGGTATGATTGTAAAAGCACTCTAAATATAAGAACATTGAGTATCAGTGTAACTTTCAGGTAGCTTTTTGGCAATATCTAGCAGGGATGAGAAGTAGTGGGTACGTGTAAATATGATCCACTTTTACTATAGGACCAAACCAAAAACTTTTTATTACCTAATTATTGTTGTCGAGATAAGTGAAGCGAATAAATCTATTATTCACTACATTTGTAACGATCTTCTTCCTCTCTCTTTCCCAGCTAACGAAGGTCGGCTCTTTTAATTTTGTGGTTTCGGGTTAATCTGTCCGGGTGTGTCGGGTCGGGCAGTTCTTCCTCGGATAGGAGTTTTGTCATGTTGGTCCATCAAGTAGCAGAAGATCGTCATCTACTTCTTTTCTGTTCAGGTGGTACATTTATAAACAGATTTTCTGTCAGATTAAATGATGATTTCATGACTAATAAAATTGTTTATGAGCAGGTACTTTCATACCTTTAAAATGTCCAATGAGTGAAGAGCGTATACGCCACACGCCGTATGGCATTTCATACAAACTTTCGAGTCCTTATTTTTCGAGAGAACATTTTCGAAAACGGTTCATTCATTTCGAAAAATAAGGACTTGAAAGTTTGTATGAAATGCCGCACGGCGTAAACGCTCTTAAATTATCCCGTAGCTATAGGTGTAGGTCGGTAGTTACCAGATATTTAGAAGACTAATGCAAAAATTTCTCAGTCTTGTAAATAAATTTGTCGGCTAACTTACCGGCTGATACCGACACATATACAATTATACATATTATTTCATAAATAATTAAGTTAGTTTCCCCCATAGAAGAACACGTTTTTATCCATTTAAGGGCTGATTTTCCAATAGTCAGATAGCTTTTATCTGAGGAATTATATTGGCTGTTTGACTGCTTTTGTATAGTAAATATGTCAAACCACCATATTTATTCTACAAATAAAATTTATCTGACTATTGAAAAACTAGCTCTAAATCGTCTACTGATTTTAAGAGATAAATCGGTTGCCGATTAAACTGTCTTGCAACGCTTTTAAAAGATCTACCCTATAAAATTTCCTCCTAAAAACTATAGTATTATTCTATGAAACCAGAATAACCGATTCAGCCAACAAGTTGGTCTAAAACCACATAAAAAAGGTGGAGTTTGTGTATAATGTGTATTCGCCTAGTTTTTGTTGTACAATTTACGACGTAGTAACACCTAAACCGGATTCTCCAAAGAGGAATACCGCCAAGTAGTCCCATAAATAATAAATCATATTTGTTAAAATTAATTTATTTTGAGCAGATTTCAATCTAAATTCCTCTTTATCTAGGTATGTTGATCATTTTAATTTTGTAACACCTAAACCGGATTCTCCAAAGAGGAATCCCGCCAAGTAGTCCCATAAATAATTAATCATAATTTTTTTTAAATTATCTTAGCTTGAGCAGATTTCAAGTTATCTTCAATGATTTCACTTTATCCAGATAAGTTGATAATTTTGTGACAAGCACATACCTAGTGGTTGTGGTTTATTAATCTGTGAAGGTTATGCACTACCTATGTAAAACTAATCAGCGTAAATTTTTGCGAGTGATGAATTACATTATACTAATTTGAGAAGTCATCAGTTTCACATTTTGTCACCAACTTTAGAAAATAGAGTACTTAACTTTACACTTTTGTAGTGGTTTTTTATTTGAATTTCTCATTCCCCTCCCTACTTGCAGGAGTCAATTCGCCTTAACTCGATCTAGGACGAGCTGCAATCTCCCCGATCGCCAGAAGACAAAGCAGATTATAATCTGATAGGATACGCTGGACTACGAACTCATTTACTCCTGGCTAACACGATCTAAAACAAATTTCAACTTGCTTCACAATATTGAGTGAAAATAATATTATCCCAAATGATATTTTATTTTTCATAAGTTGATAGCAGCTGAAATGTTTTATTCGATACAGGAGCATTATTTTCATAGAGAATTCAATCTCGTTAACAGGTTTGGTCGGCTGTTTATTTTGAATCCTACACTTTTAATGTTGAATGTTAAGGCTAATAGCCAAAGTGCGAGCTACACCTACTTTTAGCCGGCTACAACCTCAAAACACTTTAAAGATGTATAAAAGGCGATGTCAAGGGTTTAAAATAGTAGTTTATGCAACGACCATATAAAAAGGGTTATTAAAACACGAGTGTGGGTTTATCACGCGAGGCGTAGCCGAGTGTGATAATAGCATCACACGAGTGTTTTAATACCTAATTATATGCCGTTGCATACACTATTTTATCTTCACTCATACAGTTGAAATAAAATAAGTGGAAAAATAGTTAATTCCAATATGGCGGATATTCTCATTGCGTATTCGAATGACTGCGCAGCGCGCTCAAACATAGACAAAGATAAAAGCTGGCTCATTGACTTAAGTCAATCAGCCCGCGCCAAAAATTAAAAAGAAAAAGTGTGCTTTAAAAATTAAAAAGTTATTTTATGATGCAGTTGTTTAAAAATCGAAGGAAAATGTTGAACTGTAATGGTTTTTTTTTAAAATTTTACCTATCCACGAAAAAAAAGTATGTATTTATGCATTCGGTTTTAAACTCATATTTGGAACATTACGTTGTGAGTGTAGATAAATAAATAAACACCCTTCTAACCAAATATGTCCGAGTCGTGCCCAATGGCCGGCTAGTTGTAACCGGCTATACCTAGTTTTACCATAATATTTTCTTGAAAATATTATGATTCTGTGGTACAAAACGTAGGTGAAATGATATAAATACTGCTTTAAGATAAGTTTATAATTTTATCAGTAATTAAGATATAATGTGGGCCAGCTTGAGGTATCCAATTGCAAGGAGTTTAGCCCTAAGTATAATTTGTTTGATCATATTATTTCATACAAAAACACTGAAAGTGATGGCTCAGTGGTAACGGCCCAAACGTACATAGGACATGGGTTCAAACCCTAGCAGGTATTCAACGTTGTGTCATGTAGGTAATCAATTTCATCACTACTGTTATAAAAACAGCGAAGCAAAACATCATGAGGAAATCGAAATGTCATAGAACCAAAAAATTTATAACATTTGAAATGCACTAACTCGCACAGGGCCTGCATGGTGTGCAGTATACAATACGTAACAGAATAAACGCAATACGTCATAAGGGGTCATTGTACTCATCATTACGAACAACTTTTAATAAGGGACCAACACTAAAATCGCGAAAAAAATCCGACTTCTTTATACATTTCTGTGCGCATAACTCGACATAATGTACTGAACAGCTGTTTTTTTCGCAACATCGGGCTTTATCCCATAGTAAAAGTTGTTTATAATAATGGTGAGTACAATGACCCCTTAAGTGGTATTGCATTTATTCTGTTACACGTTGAATGTATATGACTAACTCCATCTCAAGCAAACATTAAGCTTCAGTAACGACTAACAGCTGATTAGGCTACTCGTATATTCTAACTTATGTAGGCAACTACAAATTCAATATGTTAAAAGCAAAAAAGGTACCCACACATGCTTACATCCAGCTGAAGAGTGGAATTCTCTGCCGGTGTCTGGGGGTCTACTGTCTAAGCTCGAAATCCGTAGTTTCGGCCTTAGTGTCGGGCGTTTTCTACTCCGTATCACCTACGGTCTTACGATTAGTCCCGAACCCGAACTAAGAATGAATGACAACACGATTTGACAGTTGTCTTAGTTCGGGTTCGGACCTCGTGACATCCATGATCTGAGTGTCTTTAAGTGAACCGTGAATATAGGTTACTTCTACTCAAGCGAGCTCCGTCGCCCACCATAACATCGCTTTCCCTCAGGCGAGCGAGATTCTGCTCAAACGCGACTTGTCATATTAAAAACTTTTTCACAAAAAAAGAAACCGACTTCCAAAAAAAACTACAAAGTTCAAAATAACTTTAATTTCGGAAGTCGGTGTCCAATAACGAAGAAGCAACCAAAAACACCTTCTTTTTTTGTGAAAAAGTTTTTATTTTTCGCTTTTCAGTGGTACCCCACACCTAACAACACCACTGGAAAGTCACTGGAAAACAAAAATACGCAATTTCGTATACGTGGATGATTTTTCCACATATTTATTCCAGATATTTGGATTTAAAAACCAAACTACTGAACCGATTTTGATAAAATTTCAATGGGACCATTTGGGAAGTACACCCTTTCCAACGAAAAATTTTTTTTTTTCAAATCGTTTGGCAAGCGACGGAGTTATGCGCGAACAAAGATAAAAAAAAAAATACAAACATCCGAATTGAGAACTTCCTCCTTTTTTAGAAGTCGGTTAAAAAAGAACTTTGGTACCAATCTCCGTCGTCTACTTAGTCAATATTGTTTCAATTCCATAAAGGAAAATCACAAGGATTTAATTCAACATAATAATATGCATCGGCCACGACATTTTACCTTTTTTTATTTGGTATCTATTATAAACAATAACAACTTTTTCCATGCGTCCATCACTTTCCTTAGAAATAGTGATTTAACAGTCGATATGGATTCAATAGCATTAATCATAATAATTACCAAGTTTTCTGCATATTTCATTGTCATTGAATCCTTGTAGAAGCTAAAAATAATTGTTAACAGGAAAATACGAAAGAGGCTATCTATCAATCAGTTAAGGCACGTCTACACTGTTGTTATGTGACTGATATAGGTATGATACAAAAAACCGGAAGATATTTAATACAAGTTACTTCCCTTCATGAACTTTATAGATATAGGCCTCCAACTATGTTCGTTTGGATTGTTTAGAAAAATAGAACAAAGTATTTATTTTGAGAACTATCGAAAAATTACATGAATTTTACTTTTTTGAAAGACTTTGCTCAAATACCGCGATAAAAAGAAAATCTTTGGATAAATGGTGTAGTTTTATGGATGTTTTATGGCTAAATGGCCCAAATTCATTATGGTTTGACTTGCGTATGACGTCACATGCAATTAGTACTGTCTATATTTCACTGATTTTAAAACGCTTAGAACTGCGTTTTTTTTTGTCAATGTTTAGGAATTGTAAGAACAAAAATCAAGTCTAATACCCTTATCGAGATAATAATATACCTAGGATAAACAGTTCTAATATTATAAATGTGAAAGGTATTTGGATGTTGGTTAATCAATCATTCTCAACGGCTGAACGAATTTGGATGATATCTAGGTAGGCCAGGACACATTAGGACACAGGATACTTTAGGTTCCAGATATACGGGGACGGAGCCACTGCCAAAAGTTACTAATATGGTAAGCGTCAGATAAACATGCAATAAAGGACATTTACCTTCCCCTAATATCCCTTCGTATATATTACCCGTACATTAGATTATGAACCGTTTTTCATTACTTGAGTACGTAAAGGATCACGATAGAAGTCAATTCTGATCTACTCATCTCATAGTCTATGTCTTTATTACTGTTTTTTATTTATGTGCAATAACGCACATTTATTGGGCGCCTACCATTTAATTGTTTATTTTTATTTATAACTATTGTATAAATTCAAGTTGTTCCCAGCTTTAAAAGCGGACGTTGCGGGGAACTGTCTATATGTTAAACGTTGACGTTCAAACATTTTTGTCGCTCAGTAAAAATGACTTATGATTTTTTTTAATAAAGTGAAGAATCAAGGGACTTTGAACCTTGTGCAGTGTATCTATTTGCTATCATTAAAGTGCGGTTGACTGCCCGAATTATAACTTTGGACAGTAAGTACTATTACACCTGCCGTCCTTTGGCAACGATGATAAACGTTCATTGATCAAGCTGTGATTAAAATCCTTGCATATTTATTAAGTTTTTTATTATCATAAACTGTCTATCTGGCACTGAAAACTACGTTTTAGTGCAAAAAATATTTGTCAAAACGTATTGCATCGTTTCTTATAGTTTATTCAGCCTAGCCTTTTCCCAACTATGTTGGTACCAGGTTCTAGTAGTTCCAAAACCCAGTAACTGAGTAAAGGTGTGGCTGTGATTCACACATAGCCGGGCCGTGTCCGGGATGTGGCCGGGCCGCGGTTCGTCCGGAGCTCAAAAAAATATAGTTGCATACATTTTGTATGAACTCGTTCACACACGTGCGTGTCTGGGCAGGTGCCGGAGCTTCCGTGCCCGGGCCGCCACACGGACGTGCCAATACGGATGCAGCGTCCCTGAACGGCCCGGCTGTGTGAATCAACCATTATAAGTTGAGTAACAAAATATCTTTAGGAATGGCTGGTGACAGATTTTCTGGCTTCTGACTCCCATAACGACTGCAGGGTCTGCCTGGACTAACGATTGAATGTGCTATCCGAGACAAGGATACTTCTTGGTGTGAATGGTCATCCATCTATGGACCTACCAGTGCGAATTTTATGGCCTAGTCTCGAGCTCCAAACTTAATCAGTTAACTAATAATTTAAAAACGAAGGTAGGTAAATTGAGTATTATAGTAGTGTTTTGACATGTTTTTGGTCATATGGGGGATTCCACCACCTGAGGCCCATTTAATAAAACCGAGTGGTGTCAGGTGACAATCTGACAATTCGACAAATTTGTTGCGTGTAGTTTTCATAAATATTCTCTGCTACACGTCGCGAAATACTGTCAATTACGTCTGTTTTTGACAAATTTGTCGCATTAGAAGTTATATATTATTAAATAGAGCCCAGGATCGTCACAATAAAACAATCAAAGGTATTATAAAAATATTATGATTAGGTAAAACGCTTTATATATAGGGTGGTAATATAGAAGAGCCTGAACCGATTACGAATTTATAAATTACCGATTACGAACATTCTGAAAGAAAGCGACACTACACCACCTTTATTTGATTACTATCTATTACATGATTACTTTTTATCCCGAGAAATTCCCTAGTTCCTATGGTATAGGGTTAAACCGAGATAGATGCCACATCAAAACATTTTATTTGCAAAACTGGCAAGTACTTTGGTTTTTTATCTACTTTATAAAAAGTAAAAAACATTATCTTTTATATTTCCAGAGTTCTAGCAATTTTTGCGGACCTCTACATTTTGGGATATCTATCCCATATATGGGATAGTTGCCTACTCCATATAAATCACATTTTGGATAGACGACCCGCTGAGAACCAGGGCATCTATCCCGAAAAAACTTTGATTGCACTTTGCCTTCCCATGCAATCACAAAGAGACATGAGACACGGTCCACTTAGTGGTAGTTGGAAAGTCTCTCGATAGATAAATAATAAAGCACGCGATTCATCCGCGAAACTAGAGAAATTGCAATCGGGGCACCTATACCACTGGGGTATCTATCTCGACTATACCATATGCTACGAAAGCGAAGCCGCGGGACAACGTTATCTCGTATAGAAGATAGAAAGTAGACACACACTAACAGTTCCCGCTAGCTCCACTAATACCTGTGTTCTAGTTGACTGACCGCGCAGACTAAGCTAACGTCTTGATAATACCCTGACGTACGAATCACCAAATAATAACATGTCGTATCGTAAGTGGTAGTTTCGCAGCACAGCCTGCTATTTGCCAATGACGCATTGGTGACGCGTTCATCGCAGGTTTACCTCAGTCGGCGTACCGTTCATTAAGCCGGCGCGGAGGGATTCCCCAATGTCTAAACCATAACTTTCTGTTACATTTTTACCCACATACACACCATGCATGCAACGTGGGAAAACCAGAAGAAGACGGGGACGGGCATAAATGTTTATGAGTATACTTTTTAAGTTTGCAATAATCACTTCGATTTTCACACCTAACAAAGAGGCATAATAAATACAAAGGTTACGCACTTAATAAAAATAATAAAAAACGAATGCAATCATAATTACGTACTTCCGTTACTTAAACAAGTGACTGTTAAGTTCGCGAAGTTGGATAAAGCGAACGATCAAGTGGGCATTGTAGATGAAACCAGCGGTTAGTGATATAACCGAGCATGTGATGCCCAACCTGCACCGAAATAAGGACGTTAACACGAAATCAAATAAAGCCATGTCAATGGTCGCGGATTGTATAATAAGGGGTCTGTTTTTAAGTACCTATCACTAGGTATTTCCCGCGGCTCTTCCCGCGTGGATGTCGGTTATCGCGAAAAAAAAGTAGCCTATGTCCTTCTCCATATCCCAGGCTATATATCTGCCAAATTTCATGAAGATCCGTTCAGCAGTTTTAGTTTGAAAGCGTAACAGACAGACAGACAGAGTTACTTTCGCATTTATAATATTAGTAGGGATTAATAGGGATTATGGTAATGATGGGTTTGCATTTGACCACAATCTTATCTGGTCGAAAACTATGATGTGTTCGACGGTAGAGCAGGCTCGCCTAGAAGTAAATAACCTATTCACTCTTGATCTAAAGATTCCCAGGTTGTACCCATCAGGAAACACAGACTCCGATTGAAAATTCCACTCCATAATCCCAAAAAAAATTGGGGGATTGGGTTTTTCCAACTGCATCATATTTTTAAGATGGTGTTAATCTCTGGACCTACCCTAACCAACGATACGGTCTAGCGCTTTATCTCACTTATAAAAGCAGCAGAAATAGCAACCTCGTGCGGAAACCAGAACATGCGATTCACGTGCGTCACACACAAATGTTGATAAAACACATAATTTAGCATAAACCTATTGCAAATATTAAGACTCAGATCATCATTATGGAGATTTATTCATTCGTTTACTCTAATCGATAGATTTAAACGTCACAATGGAAAAACCAAGGCGATTTTTCAAAAAAAAAATAGTAACAGCTCATTAGACCGACCGGTATCCGATGCGGCCTTCTGATTTCAATAATTATCGGTTTGATGTGACGTAAAGGCGAGTTTTGGCATTGGACGATGTCACATAACATGTGTCACTCAATGAATGGTGGCGTTTGTCGAGTAACGTGGTTTTTGTGATTTACCTCGTCAATGTCATTAATTCGGTTGACTCCTCGAGTTTGCGGTCGATGATTCTCCCATTACACTCTGATCGGATGTTTTTTATTGTTACCTACAGCTTCTTTTATGTGTTCAATTATTAACATAATGATGCGACGATTTATCAAACTAATGTTTACATTTTGTGGTAATGACAATACACAAAACGTTACGAATACTAACAAAAAATGCACGTGTGCAATAATATGCATATTTCAGAAGCGTCGTCTAATAAACCTGCCATTAAAGTTTTGTAGAATGTTTTATTTTTAAATTTTATTTTGCATATATTATAATAATGTACAAACTGGATGGAGTAGTTTTCTGAAGACCCGCTAAACAGTTTTGTTGTTGAATGTACGATTGTTCGATTCTCTATAGCACATTTATAAAAGTTAACAATGATGTAATGAGGCGCCGTCATTTTAACTGAAGCAGGGCAAGGAGAGCGATTTTTCTTAGCAACGACTATAATTGGGCTGTTTTTTAACAAAGCTACTGTTGTATTGTGTAACAATCTATGTTAACAACAATGACATTTGCAACACAATATTTGAGAATTATTTATTTTTCAGAAAACTCATTTAATCAACAAGGTAGATACAGAGAGAAAATATTATGCTTTGTTTCGAAAACACTTTATCAAGTTCTATTTGCTTTTTAGAATATCCCTGTTTGTATTCGTTCAACGTGTACTGTGATGTATTGTAGCATAAGGAAAAAGGATCATATATTCAATTTAAAAATATATATAAATTAGAAGCATAATATCACCTTTTGAAAAGACAGTCTTCATTTGTTCATAGGAAAACCAATAGCAATATCAATTTGTTTGATTCACCAAGATAAGTACTACAAAGCCAATTAAATGGTTTTCACTAATAGCTAAATAAATTGGACCGGTGTACTCCTCTATGTCTTTAAAAGCAGTTAAGACAAGAATATTATCTACCTGCGGGATGTACCTTTTCACTTTGATTGCTTTGAATATTATCGTGTGAGTAGTCTTGAAGTTGTTGTTTGCCCCTTTAAGTAACTTAAAATTAGTTAAATAAAATCATCCAAAACAAAGTGAGATTTTTTAACGTGATCAATATTTTCTTTTCGCGTGTTTTGCCTCATTGCCATTAATACAAAAAAAGAAAGGCAAAACAAAGTTAATATTTACCTTTACACTGATACCTATCTGGAGGTACCTACCGTGGCCTTGTACATAATGTAATGTAAATCATAGCAAATTAAGTAAATAAATTAACACTAAAAATAAATGTACTCGTTATTTTTTTTTATGTGTTTTTTTTCCTTTAATTAGTCTAATGGTAACGGAGCGGATATGGTTTTTTCATTCATGGAAATAACGGAATTAAATACATGATGTTTATTGATTACTAGCTCTTGCCCGCAACTTCATACGCGCATATCAAGTATGAAATATACTATTTTTTTAAGGATGGGAAATCATCAGATAACTCATTCCGCTCTGGATGGAGCGAGAGGGAGTGTACACTCTTTTTGACTAAAACCCATCCGTGTTCCTTCTGATGCCTTTTACATTCCAGGGCCGCGGTAAGTCTTTCGAACAAATTCCGCAACCCAAGCAGGCTCTGGCCCTTACGGGCCCCGTCTACTATGCTGACATGCCTATGAGGCGCGCGTGGAGCACAACGCGCCGTCGTCGACCCGGGCCTGGTTTTGGTCGAACCGCGAGCCACCCAACGCTCGCCGTCCGCAGACCCGCTCCTACGGTGGCCGGGAATCGCCCATCGATTACCGACACCCGGGCCGGTTATATATCTTATTCTGTTTGTGAAAATAATATACTTTACGACCTATTCTCATACCTAAGTACCAAATATATAATATAATAATCGGTCGAGCTGTTTCGGAGTAGTGACATTTACTTATTGATTTTGATATAGATTTTGGCAATGTATTATTATACAATAGGGGAAAATCCGGCACCAAGCCCGCCACACCACATTCCCAAGCCACTGCAACTTCTGAAAGCCAGAATCAACATTGGCGACTACCAGAAAAAACGCCGAGTCAATGAAGCTCGACGAGTCCCAGAAAAATAATTCAAGTCTTGGATACCGCAACGAAATTAATCAGAAAATAACAGCGGAGGAGAAAAATGCAATTTCCACTTCCCGGGATCCTTATCAAGCAGGAGACAAAACCGAGCTAGGCCAAATAGGCACCAAGAGATATATACAACTGGGTTAAGCCCAGTTGCCAAGCACCACGGATTATACATTAACATTAATAATAATGGATCCTAAATTGTGAGCTACTTTTGATTCCAGGAGGCCTACCACAACCTCTTAAAACAATATTATTTTAATATTACTTTGTAATTTCTGTTGTTGCATTTTCAACTCTCGGCGCTGATCCGAGCGTTGAAAATCCAACAGAGCGGAACGCAAAGTAATATTAAAGTAATATTGTTTTAAGAGGTTGTGGTAGGCCCCCAGTAATAGGTATGGCAAAATCACTTGAACGCAGGGAATTGTTCTGGTTTCTACAAGGTCCGTATAGTATACAACTCTAGATGTAACCTGAATACTATCTAACATAATATTGCGTTCAGTTTGCCAAAGAATCCACTCCCATAAGATATGATGTCCGGCACCAGTATAACCAAGTGGTATGGTGTTACCCAGTTACTGGGTGGTGGAGGTTAGATAGGCGGTCGGTCCACTTAAAATACTGGCTGCATCCGGTCAGACCGGTAGCCGAACCCAACATAGTTGAAGAACTAGACCGATTGTTTGATACCGTGACAGTGGACAAGACGCAATGGAAGTCAAAACGTGTTGCGCCAACCCCAAGTACCATAGGTCAAGGTCAAGAAGATGATGGTTCGTTATCATAGGTCTAAGGTTTATAAGAAAAAAATATTTAATACAATAATTCGCTTTGGCTTAATTTCATTTTGCTGTCAACATGAAAGCAATTTATTTATTTCGCATAAATTTATATAGCAAAACACAGAAGTATAATATAAAGGTATAGGTACGATAAGCTATAAAGAAATTAAATTCCTTACCTAAAATAATAAAAGTCACGCCCAATCGCGTCCGCAGCTGACAATAATAAAAGATCGCTATAGATTCGTTATCAAACATTTGAACCATTTGAAAATTATCGTAAAACCATGTGGCGGTAACTTAAACGCCAATTAAATGGTAATTATATAAATTCATCTCGTACGATAAGGCAACCACAATGTTATCTGCAGCGTAACATCTTATCAGTGAAGAAACACTGCGCACCAGCCATAATATTTGATTACCCATGAATAAAATCATGGGGAATTGCTTAAAATATGACAAATTCTTGCGAAATTTTCGCGTAGCATGGCGTAGCAGACGGGATGATTCCAGTTGGGATTATCGTAGCACCTCGTAGCCCGTAGCGAATTGGGGTCTACGAAGCGCTACGCGTCACGGGTAAAACCAATCTATCACATTAGAGAATATTTCCCGGAAATCCTGTCGACTAATAATGAATGTAGGTTATTAATCTTTGTCCTCGCTGTTCTTAGAAGATTTTTTTCTTCAAAATTAAGTCCTACCTCTAAATAATTAAAATAGTTTATGAATAAAACCAAAAAAACAATTTTAATTTAAATGTAACGTTTTTGTGAATATTAGCGTGTCCAAAAGATTCTAATCGCTCCAATTTATACAAGTTAACGCCACTCTAAACGACTGCCGAAAACTAAATATTAATTTTTGAATATATAAGATTTTATCGAACATTTAACATTAACTTAAAAACTGTAACGTCACAGTTTATTTTAATAGTTACAGCCTTTACTTCCGAGTCATAATAAGGCCATTTCCGAGCAAGGATCTAAGGCATGAAGATTAGGACATGATTTGGAGTAAGTTGAATTAATGAGAAAAATGGATGATCAATGGGATGAGGATAGGTTGCCGGGAGCTGATGATGCCGCCTTGTGCCGGGGATGCCGGCGCTCTGAGCGGGCGGCGGGGGGGTGGCGGCGCGCGGGGCGGGGGCATGACGCATGCGCGACGAAAGGCGACGGCGGGGTGGGAGGCGTGCGCCTAACACTATTTAAACTGTTCTTACGAACGGTCATCATGCATTGGTCTGTTTGCAATCCAAAGTTTAGTTAGCTATAGTAATACGACAGCTCGAGTCGCAGACAGACAGGCACAGAAGCCCGTGGTCGAGACAAAAAGCTCTCGCAGACAATACGCTAGCTAACGCGCAGTGAACCCTCGTTCAGGCCCTTGAATACCAGTGGTGTGTCGTGAGAAGATCAGAAGAAACCATGGCCGTCGCAGCTGCCCAGAAGAACCGTGAGATGTTCGCCATCAAGAAGTCCTACAGCATCGAGGTGAGGAGCTGGGCAGCAAGCGCCTCTAACGCGTTGCCAGCTCGTTTTATACCTTACCCATCAGACATCTTCAATATCCATCTCAGCTTAAATCCCCATCAGAAACAAATACTTGTCACTTCTCTCCCGCCGTTACAGTTCAGCTTGTTTTCATATTGTTTGCAAACAAAGCGGCCGCCAAAACATCGTTACAAGTTGTTTTCGGTCAAACATTACTGAATCCTGAATTGATATTCAATTGATTTATAGCTTTAAAAATCTAATAATTATTCAGTTTAAAGTAGTTATGTTTTTAGTTACAGTAATTCATTTGTAGCATAAATCTTTATTAGTTATAATTGGGATGTCCTAAAAACTAACAATAATTATCTTTACTCACTGACAGCTTAGAGATATAATTGCAATAAAAAACGCATGGTATAGCAATTCCTGTATTATTAGCAATTCGACTGGCTTAAACAAAGAAACCAATGTTTTCATTATGCAGGCTTGAAACGTGCATTCGAACTATAAAATAACTTCAGTGTTTTACAAAGTAAACTTTGCTCAAGTGATTTATTGACGAACAATTTTAAAAGTGTCATTGTTAAGATAGAGTACTTACACAAATTAGAAAAAAAAACAAACCAATAACAAGATAAATCTTTGTATAATAATGGCGAATTGAATGTTAATCAGTCCTTCGTCAGATAATGGCGATTGCCTACTTAAAACTTGTCAAATTCGCCCTTGTACTACTCAGTAACAATGAACATCAACAATCTTAATGAACGAGCCAATTTTCCTATCATTTACATAGACAGAAATCTATAAGAATAACCGAATGCTTAGTGGTAACATTTGTTGTTTATTTACACCAAAATCAAAGTGAGAAAGTGATGTTCGAGTTCATAAATGCGAGCGTTTAATCGTACATTTTCGCTTCTAAATTCGCCGTTTAATCATTATGAAGCTTGAGAGTAGCCGGGGTCTCATTACTCGATCCACACAGAGTCTGTGCAACTCTGTCATTGTGGACTGTAATTAATTATTCACGTTTGAAGTGACAAAGACACTTTCTCAGCGAAATCGCATCTTCGTGTGACAAATTGCACAATATTCACAACAATATGCTCTAAATAAGACATTGTTTCACATAGGACGAGTCTGTAGCCTCAACACTTACCTATTACAACAAAAAAACAACTCATATCAATCTCTTCATTGTTTATGAACAGATTAATTGGCATTGTGAATATTCAACGCGTCGTCGAGTCGTAATCGTTACCTCACGTCCGCAACTTTGTATTAAATAATCCTCCGATTAAAGAAATAATCACCTGTTGATTGTTTACTATAGTAGAATGTTCCCATCTTGCTTTTGTGCTGGAAGTACATCAAGCTTGTGCGAAATTTTGTTGCGAATTGTATCAGAGCATGTACGCATCGAGTAGTGTTTGCAAAGCTTTGACTTGGTCACAAGCAAAATTAATTTCAAAAGTCTTTTGCCTACATGCTCTGAATTGCGTTGCGATCATTCCCAAAATTGTTTTGCTTCATTTAAGTTATTTTAATGCGCTGTGCGATATGAGCCTATCATACTGTGATTATCGTTTATTTTATGATTGGTGGCTGAATGATTGTATTTCCTTGACCGTCGAAGGTCGGAATGCAAGGCGGTGCGACGCTCACCCAGTCCACTGCAATCAGCAAACATCGTTAAAATTCTATCAAGTGACACGATGGGCACAATTAGCTTGTCACACCTGCACTAATGCACCGAAATCGAAGCTGATCTACAAATGAAAATATTACCAGCTCGAGTTTTTGTATTATACAAGAACTGCACTTGATTCACAATTAATTAGACGGCGTCACGCAAAGTGCAGAACCTGAGAACGCGGTTTACAATCATATCGAGGCCACTCAGACCTTGACCAACACAACTTATTTGGTGCACTTAGATGTTTGTTTGAAGAGGCACAGAGTCAATTACACATTTTTCACATGTAGCGGTCAAAGATAAACTTCCTTTTCGTGCATTAACACGCGTAAATAATATTCACACTGCTTAATTATCGCTTTTGTTAAACTAAATCGTGACTTGGAGATAAAATTAGTGGTAGATACAATTGAACTCAACACTCGTGCATGCCGAAACAATAAAATCCACAGATTGGATGTTCTGCAGCGTCAAATTGATTGAGTGCTCGTAGGTACTCGTATTTAGAGTACGTCGTAGGGTGGTACAGGTCGGGCCGCACTCTGGCTAAGCTTAATTACCCGTCGACCGATTGGAATGGTGAAGTGGCCACTCGGGCACACCAAGGCTATATCAACCGGATTCCGAGTCCTGTCAGTTAGGCGGACCTTTAAATTTACAATACAGCGCGCGACACCGTTTCCGCAATCTTGTATCACTTACTACGCGTAAACAGAAGCCCGGGTGGTTTCTGTTTACTACTGCCTCATAAGAACATTTTGGACCTCCGGAAAAAAGCTTTTAGGTTGCGTAATTACTAACTTCGTTGCATTTCAGGGGCTCGGTAACAATAGTGAGTGATTAGCGCAACCCTTGACACACATAGTTAGGGCCGTACGGCCACTCTAGTGGAAAATGCTAGGTCTCGACGCCCGCGCACCGCAGCCAGCGCGGCTGCCCGCTCCTTAGCGTCGGAAATTACGCTGTCGCCGACACACACGTCAAACTACACACTACAAGAGGAAAACGATAGTTGACACAAGACGCGTGACATTGATCCTCTGATAAACAGTCCTCGGGTTTTTGAGAACTTAATACTGTCAAGCTTTTTTAAAGAAGATTAGTATTTTTTTATCCTTGTAAAGTTAATAAAACCTCTCTGACATATAATGAAACGTGTTTTACTGATGAGTAAAACTCGTTTCATAATATTATTATTGCTGATTGAGAGACTTGCTATGAAAGTTGGAGAATTGTTATTAGTCGGGTCGCCGGCGCCTTTGTTTCGCGACAGCGCTAAGTAAAAACATGAACGAGCGAGCGAGTCGCGTCGCATTGTTACAAGAATCCCGTCGTGTAGTCACAACTCTCGAGCTTTATAATTGGCTCCATTTGAGCGCAGCGGACCAGAAAGTCGCGTTCCTTTGAAAGATTTCAGTCGCACGACTCCGTATCCGGAGCGAGGCGCAAGGCGGGCATAATGGGAGCACTTTACACCCGGCCACACTCAGGAAATAAGCTTACGAACTTCGTAAAAGCAATTCCTACTCTCACATGAAATATAATGCGATGTGACCGCTTTATATTTATAAGGATTTAGAAGATCAAACTGTTTTAGAGACGAGTCCTTTGTGCTGGCTCGCTGGAGTGGAGGCGTTTTCTCGCCCACGCTTCAGCCTTTTTACTTTATTATATTTTCTTCTGAACTGTAGAAGTATATTAAGGTACAGGGCATAAAAAATAACGATAAGTACGTTAGATGTTCTTGTTGATACATAATTAAATCAACAAGAACATCAAATTTAATAAAAAATAGAAGATAGTTAATTAATTACCGATGATACTTAGACACTGGACCTAATTGCATACTGCGATAATGAAGCTGTAATATCTCTACAGTTGTCAGTTAGATCATTAGCGTCATCTTCTGGTTTTTACTCATCCTTCATGCAATCATTACTCTCAAAGACTACATTCCATTGTCAAGTCAGAGGGGCAATTTTCGTATTTTTTCGTATGTAGTGAATTTAATGTTTTTAAAGGTTTGCGACTACAAAGCGAATGCGAACAAGAGTGATCGCAAACTGTGAAAAACACTTCTAATTTCCATACGTTTTGACAAGTTTTTAACTTTAATTGTCGCTGAGATATATTTCATCTTGAATACGAGAATTGGTCTTTTGTTAATTTACTAATAACCAGATTTTTTAAAATTTAATTATTAAACTAAACGAAGGACCCTTGTATTGTTTCAGAACGGTTATCCGTCTCGTCGCCGCTCGCTTGTAGACGATGCCAGGTTCGAGACACTAGTGGTTAAACAGACCAAACAAAGCGTTCTTGAAGAAGCTCGCGCCCGCGCCAATGGTAAGTGTATCGAGGATAAACCCGAACAAATACAAAACCAACCAGACAGTGATAATTTACAAACTTGATTTTGAAGAGTATCCGTGGAATTTCGTGTCTTCAACATTGGAATCTGAGCTTTGGAAAGGGCAACTAGCTTCAACTTTAGCTAACTGGTTTAATCGAGATTCAATTTTGACACTCGGAAACTACCATCGATCCTTGAGATCTCTAACGACCGCGATTGAACCCAATTTCGCAACTCCGATATTGAATGACCCTTCGTGTAGCATGTGACTCGGATTATGTAGCGTAATGAAAGCAAACTTGCTTTTGAAACCGCAATAAATTCGCCGTGATAAGAATAATGTCGTCTCAGGGACGACCCGTGCGACTTTAACTCCGAAATCGAAACCGTCATTTTACTTCACGTTTATTATCAGTCTTTCTTTTTATTTTTTCTTTGCGTTTAATTTTTTTTTATTTTTTTACTTATTTTTGTTATTTTTCCTTTTTTAATTTAGACTCTGGCTTGGAATCCGATTTTATCCAAGACGGCATTCATATTGGCAATGGTGATAACTCCCCGACTGTTGAAGATGGAACCCAACAAGATGAAACTAAGAACGGTCACCTCGGTAATTGTCCTTTTTCATTTGAATATTATTGGTTGCTTATAATTTTTATTTTATTTTTTCATATTTTTTTGTTTTTATTTTCGTTTCTATAGCTGATGCTGATATCGGTGATGATGCCGGGAAAACGGACGACGGTCAGTATTTGTTATTGGGTCTGTTGTTAACAACACCTATTATAACTAAATCGTGGCATCGTGTTCAATGTGTGTTGTGTTTACAGATTATACTCTGACCGAGGAAGAAGTGATCCTGCAGAATGCTGCAAGTGAATCTCCCGAGGCAGAGCAGGCAATCCAACAAGCCGCGCTCTTGCTGCGCATGCGAGATGGAATGGGCTCCCTGGCGCGCATCCTAAAGACCATCGACAATTACAAGGGATGCGTCCAGCATCTCGAAACTCGTCCTTCCCAACTCACCGGTGTCCAGTTCGATGCTCTCGTCAAAGTGAGCATGTCTCGCATCAACCTGTTGCAACTTATCCGATCTCTTCGTCAGTCAACCTCTTTCGCTGGAGTTAACCTCGTATCCGAGAACAACATCTCAAGCAAAACCCCATGGTTCCCTCGCCATGCTTCGGATCTCGATAACTGTAATCATCTCATGACCAAATATGAACCCGAATTGGATATGAACCATCCCGGTTTCGCCGACAAGGATTACAGGGAGCGCAGGAAGCAAATTGCCGAGATCGCGTTCGGTTACAAATACGGAGACCCGATCCCGTCGATCAGCTACAAGGAGTCGGAGAACGCGACCTGGCAGCGAGTGTTCAACACCGTACTGGACCTAATGCCGAAGCACGCCTGCAAGGAGTACAAGGTGGCGTTCGGCAAGCTGCAAGCGGCGGATATCTTCGTGCCGCAACACATCCCGCAGCTGGAGGACGTGAGCAACTTCCTACGCAAGCACACCGGCTTCACGCTCCGCCCCGCCGCGGGTCTGCTTACCGCCCGCGACTTCCTCGCCTCCCTGGCCTTCCGAGTCTTCCAATCTACCCAATACGTTCGTCACGCTAACTCGCCTTTCCACACTCCTGAACCGTAAGTACCTACCAAATACTTTCGTTTAACTTTACAGCTCGTCGGTCATCATGATATGTTAACGATTGAATTCCGGTATAAATGATTGTAAAACAGTTAGATTCCATGACGATCTACCTGGAAATAGTGGGTATGATACGCCCAAATATTTATTAACGATAGTTAAACACAATGATTGCCTTGACGCGTCTTTGTAAGGAAATGTTACGCAACAAGTCCTTGTTAAGTAAATTGTTCAAAAATCATAAACCAATATAGAACAAGCCATCTAATTAGTAACAAGTATTCTGTTTCAATATAAACTCATTTTGTCTAGGCGCGCGCGTATTCAGCATCCTTGAACGTAAAACAATTTGCGAGTCCGAAGAGAGGTCTGCGCAGTGGCGTGATGGAACTGTAACTTTGTTAAATTGAATCGCTCGCTTATTATATAACAAAGTTACACTTTGCGACTATAAGAGCCAACACTTTGCCATCAAAGGCGATAGTTATACTTTCCATCAAACTGCAATGCACTTTGTTATATTTTATGGAGGATAGAATTTTATTTCATGAGAATTTTTAATTAGTTGCCACCTGTTGATGGGATTCGATTATATCTAACAATGAATATGTTTGTTTCTAGCGATTGTATTCACGAACTCCTTGGACACATCCCGCTCTTGGCCGACCCTAGCTTCGCCCAGTTCTCGCAAGAGATCGGTCTCGCATCTCTTGGAGCTTCGGACCCCGAAATCGAAAAGCTCTCTACCGTAAGTTTCGATCCTTGAAGCCCTAGTTCAATAATGATTATAAAATTTTATTTGTGGCAATGCGAATATGTAAATTTTGTGAATGGGCCCAGCTGTTGCGAAATGTATCTTAACAGTGTTGGTGAATTAATACGCCCGATGGCGGTGGTTTATAAACGATATTGTCTTTGCTCAGGTGTACTGGTTTACCGTGGAGTTCGGGCTGTGCAAGGAAAACCACCAGCTGAAGGCCTACGGCGCCGCTCTCCTGTCCTCCATCGGCGAGCTGCTGCACGCCCTGAGTGACAAGCCGGAGCTGCGACCCTTTGAGCCCGCGTCCACCTCCATGCAGCCCTACCAGGACCAGGAATACCAGCCCATCTACTATGTAGCCGAAAGTTTCGAAGATGCCAAAGATAAATTCAGGTAATTGACACACTTGAACCTCTATTGGAAGAATTATGTGTTTTCTATTAGTAGCAGTTGAACTAACTTTCTTTCTTTGTGATAGACGCTGGGTGTCGACCATGTCGCGACCCTTCGAGGTGCGCTTCAACCCGCACACTGAGCGCGTGGAGGTGCTGGACTCGGTGGATAAGCTGGAGACGCTCATCTGGCAGCTCAACACCGAAATGCTGCACCTCACCAACGCCGTCAAGAAGCTTAAGGACACGCACTTCGAGTAAACAGCCTACCCGTAGTACACTTCCATGGTTCATTGCACGCGGCCTCGCCGCATTCTGTATAGCTAGTGATATAATAGATGTAAGACTGTTGTTGGCGTGTGTGGAGCGTATGTGTGAGCGATTGTGAAAACCATCCGATGGTACTTCGTTGAATTCCTTTTTGTACCTTATTGTATTATTTATTATGCCAGCTCATTGCCCGGGTCTCGGAAACTGCACGGAACTCCTGATTGCCCATTTACGGAGCCTGTGTGCGTTTGCCGAGACCTTTACTATTATTAGTATTAATTTATAATTTAATGAAACACAAATAAATAAAAAATGGAGCACCAAAAATATATAAAAATGAATCATAAAAATAAATATGCGTTTGCGTGGAATTCGATGTTTCATTTGACAACCTCACGAATCACCAAGACACTACACTAGGTGCTACCCACCTACATTTACAGCCAGTTGTATTCAGTTGAACATGCCCAAAAACCTTTCCTGAAGTTACATCCAAATAATTAAGTGACAGTGAGATTTACCAATAGCCCAAGCAAAATTTACTAACAGGGATCCGTTTTCATATCATTTACCTCTCACTATATTCATTGAACTCCTTTGACATACATCACAGTGATACTTAATTCGCCTCATCAATTTGAAGCCACAAGCTTAATACTAGAGCTTTATCTCAATCAGATTTAAAAGACATTTAAGAGCAAAATTAAATAAATGGAAGTGAAGGCACGAAGCAATCACTGACACGACGGGCCGGAGCCTCGGAGCACCTGTACCTAATAAGATTTGTTCGTCCTCCAAGGAATACCATCGATCTCTTCGAACCTAATCGGATTGTGAAAAAGAGAACATTAATTGAATTTTAAGATCGGAACTAAAAAAGGAAGACATTGAAACGTAATAAAGTCTTTATTCGACTTCCTTCCTATACAATTAGCACAATTATCAGATTTTGGAGGTTTCAGCAGTTCGCGACTTGTTAGTGTTCTACTCACACATCTTATTGTTTAAAGTTTAACTCGTAAGACGCGACTGCAGGAATTTCCTTCGCATTTATGGCCTAGATTCTCCTTTACTTAATTTTAACTTGCATGAAGGTTATTACTTAAATAACCTAGTAAACGACGAGCTAACCTGTTACAGTTTTATATTTTACTTGTAGAATTTAAATTATACCAGATGTAGACGTGTTTTGATTACTTTGTGTAACAACTTTTGAAATAATTGGCATTAATTGATTATGTTGTTCCAAGTGACAAGTCTAACGATACGTGCTATTATAAATATTGTAATGCAAAGTTTTGTTGGTGACTGGTCAGATAAAGTAGCGGTTTTAACATTAGACTTACGATCGACTTGAATCGTAGCGATTTTTTTTTGACGATCTAGCCTGCCTCTGCCTCACAAAAACCCTTCTTTATTTTTTTACATAATCCAATTCCAAAACCAGCTCCAGCAAAAATAACAAAACTTGCACAACCGACTTGCACAACGCAAAGCAAACTGGTATCACAGGATCAATAAGAGCATAGGAAAACTCTTGAGATATTAAAAAAACCGGCCAAGTGCGAGTCGGACTCGCGCACGAAGGGTTCCGTACCATTATCTATAAAAACGGCAAAAACATCACGTTTGTTGTATGGAAGCCCCACTTAAATATTTCTTATTCTGTTTTTAGTATTTGTTGTTATAGCGGCAATAGAAATACATCATCTGTGAAAATTTCAACTGTCTAGCTTTCACGGTTCATGAGACACACAACCTGATGACAGACAGACAGACACAGACGGACAGACGGAAAGCGAAGTCTTAGTAATAAGTAGGGTCCTGTTTTTACCCTTTGGGTACGGAACACTAAAAATCGTAATAAAAGTTAAGTGTAAGTTGTGTTAGTTAGCGGTGCGTTCAGCGGGCTAGTTGAGAGGCGAGCAAGCCCGAGGCACGGCGGCGGCGCGGCGGCGACTCGGCGGCTCGGCCTCAACTCGAGCAAGGGCAGGCTGTGAACAAAGCGGCCGGTATCGCTATATCGCGGCCAGGCGAACGGCCATCGCGTCCGCAATCTGCACGTAATATTTGCGCACTTGTGAACCAGATTATTTACGAAAATAACATAAGAATCACTGGCTACAGAATCCAATGCCATTTTTAAAATGAGACATTCTAAGGATCAGAAGGGCCATTCTCGTATTTATAAGTTTATAGCGACTGAGATTCACCGGCGACACACCGGTGTGTCGCGAATTAATCGCGAATTTAATGTTTATTTACCTATTACATAAGATTTTTTTTTTTGGGAATTTTCACATGTCGGGGCCGCAGCGGTTAAATATAAATTCTCTTATTTTTAAGGAGCATTCGCATCGCAGTCGCATACTTTCAAAAACATCAAATTCACTAGATTTTGACAAATTTTAGACATTGACTGTCTTGTCGCTGAGGTGATATGAATGCGACTTGAATTTATCGCTTTATGAGTACATGAATGAACTTAAGATCACTAGCTACAGAATACAACGCCATTTTTGTAAACACATTCTAAGGATCAGTTTCTTTTTGCATCTTGCTGGGCTGGGTAAACTACCACAGAAGGCCAGAATCATAAAGAAGTACATTTATATCTTCTTTGAACGCTGTAGGTATGGTGGTAATGCAACATAATATATGAATGAAGATTTGATTTTTAAGGTTTTTGTACTGTAGTGCTGTAGTGGAAAGGACTAAATACAAAAGAACATAGGAATAGTACCTACTTTGCCATTTTAATGAGACATTCTGAGTGAGACAACTTCTTTTTGCGTCATAGCGGTAAAATGCAGAACATTCATGGATCTGGGATCATGGTCTTACTAGAATTTTATATGGAAAACGAATTAATTAGATTCGAATTATCGTATTAGGTAACTTACTGTATCGTCGGTACAGTCGGTGTCATAGGCCGATGGTGAGTTTAGATTTTTCTGATCAAAATTCCCTTGTACTTGCCATGAGCCCATAGTCACGAGTTTGTAATTGGTATTTACAAACTCGTGACTATGGTAAGCCCTCAACTTCGTCTCGGGCTTACATTCGTCTACTCGTTTGTAAAAACCAACTTACCGCACTAATCTCACAAATAACTATATTAATCTGCCTGAACTCTTCCACTTTGGGGTTGGGGCCTCCCCCATTCTCTCCATTTCTCTATTTGATGTTCTTCTCGCCTATTCACCAGGAAGCCATCCAAGCTGTCCCACCATCTTCTGCTCCCAAGCGACAAAGAAAAAGAAGAGCAGGCCGAGGATATAGAACATTCGCTCAATCTCCGCCGACACAACGGTGTGTCGCCCGTTTTAAAACTCTATTGTTACTTTGACAAAGTACATAATATGATTTCGAATTTTGTCATGTCGGGAGCTTGACCGGTTCCAAGCTGCACTTGCTGATGACGGTCCATGGATGGGTTAGTACCATCCGATACATACCGAGTTTCCTCCGTATCTCGGAATAGTAGTTTATGCAACGATCATATAAAAGGGGTTATTAAAACACGAGTGTGGGTTTATCACACGAGGCGTAGCCGACTGTGATAATCATCACATCACATCACACGAGTGTTTTAATACCCAATTATATGCCGTTGCATACACTATTTTATCTTCACTCATACAGTTGAAATAAAATAAGTGGAAAAATAGTTTATTCCAATGGTAGCCCGCGAAATTCAAATTGATTGACAAATGTTATGATTTCATGAAATACTACATTTGACATCAATTGTAACTGAAAGAGTTGTATTGATGATTTGAAAGATTGTAATTCTATTAATATTTACATACTTAAATTGCAAAAAACGTTACAAAATTTGAAGCCTCAAAGCGATCACCTTAAATGACCTTAATGACTTAATGACCTTAATGACCTTAATGACCCTCCCACCGGAGTTCGGCGTCAAGCAGCCTGCTGTTTCGTCGACGCGTGGGAGTACCAGTGCCTCAGGGCATCTTCTGGGCACGCTCGCTTTCATCATAGACCTCATCTATCGCTTTCCATCAGGCGTGATCGAGGTCAAGAGCTAGCCCATTCATAAATAAAAAAATTAAAAAAATGAATGGGCCCGCGCCAATACATTAAAAAATAAAAGTATGCTATAAAAATAAAAAAGTTGTTTTATGATGCAGTTGTTTAAAAATCGAAGGAACAGGTTGAACTGTAATGGATTTTTTTTTTAATTTTACCTATCCACGAAAAAAAAGTACGTCCTTATGCATTCGTTTTTGAACTCATATTTGGAACATTACGTTGTGAGTGGAGATAAACCATTTTAAGTATATATACCTACACCGTGTAACACGTAACAGAATAGACGCAATACCTCTTAAGGCGTCATTGTACCTACTCATTATTATGAACAAGTTTGTCTATGGGACCAACACTGAAATCGCGAAAGAAAAAATATTGACTGCCTCATACATTTATGTGCGCATAACTCGACGAAATGTACAGATTTTTTTATATACCTAATGTATATAATGTATTTCTTTAGGTACTAGGTTATGGAGATCAGATAGGCAGTCACTCTATGTAAAATACTGGTATTCAGCTGCATCCGGTAAGACTGGAAGCCGACCCCGACGTAGTAGGGTTATCTGTTGTCTACCATAGTCTTTGAAGTAATAACCGAAGTATATACCTACCTTAAACAAGAATAAATGTAAAATCTCTTAAGGTTTCATTTTACTCATAATTAAGAAGAACTTTTACTATGACCACACTAAACCACGAAATCGCGAAAAAATTAGTAGAATGGGCACTAAGGTGTTCAGGTGTGGGTTTCAATAAAATAAAACCAGCTAGCAGGCATCACGCCACCTGGAAGAAAGGTCCAAAGACTCTACGGAGACAAAGTGTTACTCCATTAGATAGATATAGATAAGAAATATATGGGATTGATCACGTCACATTTCGATAGCAATTGCCAATCCCATACAATTTTTGACTATTTGACAATCGTCAACGCCACACTTCTTCTTTGCCCTCGCATCTTTCCGTTACGCGGGGTCGGCTTTCTTAATTTTTCGAAACTCACTTGGCTAGTACCTACCCAAGCATCGTCAATGTTTTTTTTTTTTTGTTTTCTTACATAGCCTCTATATAAATAATAACGATGAAATGACACTTGAGGGTTCAGGTCTGCCGTGTTCATTGCTTCCACTGTGGTCAGCCCGGTCACAGGGCCGGCTCGTGCAACGCCGCGCCGCGCCGCACTGCTTGGCATGTGCGGCAGCTGTCAAGCCGGCCGATCACTGGGCTGGGGGCAAAGCCTGCGTTCCACCCGCCAGGGCCGGGGCCATCATCATATACCATCCATAAAAAAGGGTCTAGGTCTCCAAAATCCGACAGCCCCTCTACGACTACTCGTTAAGCAGTATAAAAAGGCAGAAGTGCTTCCTACGAATTAAGGGGAAGAGAGATTCCCACCACCTAACAACTTCTTTAAGCCCAGTTAACACTTGCCCTTGGTCGTGAACTGCAGTGGCCTATAAGGATAGCTCTGAATCAATTGCGTACCCAAGAATAGGTCACTGCAATTATAATTTGTCGAATTGGGGGATTATTGATCCATCAAGCACCCAACGTGATTGCACGCGGTTCCGTCTATGTCCCACTAGCTTATGCCCGCGACTTTGTACGCGCATATCCCGTTTTTTACCGTTCCCGTAGGAATTTCCCGTTCCCATAGCCTCTTCCTTATGAATGTGGCTATCATATACAAAAAGAATTTTCAAAGTCTGACTGGTTGTTCCAAAGATAAGCGCGTTCAAGCAAACAAACTCTTCAGCTTTATTATCATCATCATCATCATCATCATATCAGTCGAAAGACTGCTGGACATGGACCTCCCCCAGATAGGGGGGGGAGTTCGCCATAATCGCCACGCGTGGCAAGCGGGTTGGCGATCGCAGTGTAACTGTTGTAATGTATCTACAGAGAATGCTGCTGCCCATTCTCTGGTGAGTCCCTTAGTCGCCTCTTCTTATGACACCCACGGGAAGTGATGGGATGGTGATATTCTCTTACGTCCAACACCATACAAAATAGAAGCTTTAATAAATTAGTATAGATATTAGTATAGGGGAATTCCTAAGGACCGGGAAAAACGGCATATGTGCGTATAAAGTCGCAGGCAAGAGTTAGTTTAAGTATAGATTTGCTAAAGTGACCCAAAAGTGCCCCCTTGCTGCAATAAACGTGGCTACCTATTATATTAGGCCCATAGACTACCTACCATTTGAATTTGATGAACCGGCGACACGGAAAGAAGAATAAAATAAAAAAACCATTTTGCACTAAGTCAAAAACAAAAAACAGTTTATTGGTTAGCATAGACATTGAATTTTTTGCTATATTTTTTATCAATCTAAGAATGAGTAGGTATATGTAATTTCTACGACTTACATGAAAACTGTAACCATATCATATTGTATGTACCTATTCGAATTTAAAAACATTAGCTTTTACTATTTTTTTTCAAAAAGGATTTCCTTTCTGCTGTGGTTATTACAATAGTTTCGGATACATGATTAAAAACAGCATCCTAATTGCGTAACACACTTTCGATCAAAATCCAAAGCAGTTTGAAGGAATTTACTAATCCATCGCTTGTAATGTTAGAAAAAATCGTCTGCTTCGGACAGCGTAAATCAAGCAATTAATATTGTTACAATAGTTTCGGATACATGATTAAATCAGCATCCTAATTGCGTAACACACTTTCGATTAAAATCCAAAGCAGTTTGTAGGAATTTACTAATCCATTGCTTGTAATGTTAGAAAAAATCGTCTGCTTCGGACAGCGTAAATCAAGCAATTAATATTGTTACAATAGTTTCGGATACATGATTAAATCAGCATCCTAATTGCGTAACACACTTTCGATTAAAATCCAAAGCAGTTTGAAGGAATTTACCAATCCATTGCTTGTAATGTTAGAAAAAATTGTCTGCTTCGGACAGCGTAAATCAGGCAATTAATATTGTTTGAATTATCAAAATGACAGGCATTACCGTTGACTGTGTGTTACGCAGGTTTGGAAAAATTATATTTAAGTGGCGACAATCTTGTTTAATTCAGTGATGTCCTCATTGTCCGCTAGGATGACAGTGTAGCTGTTTTTCAACGACGTCACTTGATTCTGAAGAGACCGAAGCCTTATCTCCACCAATTCAAAATTTTCTTGAAGATTGTTAATTTGTATTTGCATCCGTTGGCGAATCTAAAAACGAAATCTAATTAATAAAGGTGACTAATCAATTATTAGAACTAATTAATGTAGATTGTTTCCATAAATAGCTGTTTGCTTTCTTTTTACTTTCATAGTAACCCGATATCTTAGATACGAATATTGTTTTATTTTTTTATGATTTATGTGAAAGAAATTAATTAAAACATTGTCTCTCTCATAAAGCAAACGTAACCAACTTATTTGATAGTGAATTTTACAAAGTTAATATATTAAGCTAGTATTTATTTGAATTCGTTTCTTTGATGGTTTCTGGATTCTTTGAATGGGAGATTATTGATAGACGTTAAGGTTCCCGAAGAACAGACGCGACGCGACAATACGACAACGTTGCCACAATTCAAACTACACATTACACAACATTTACGAGTATTTCAATTTAAGACTTGCAAATGCGACCCCAGCAATGAGAACTAAAAGGTACAACTCAACGCGGTAGATTTTTGACTGCTAAATAAAAATCTTCATGAATGAATACTTATATTCGACACATGTTACTAAAGTAGTAGATTAGTGTAAAAATAAAACAGAACGCACGTTACACGCTTTAGAAATTATTATTCTATCCTTAAATTGTTATGAAAGACATCAAAACTGGAATGCGCATGCGCAACTTCACTATGCCTAACGCTGTTTAACCGACTTCAAAAAGGAGGAGTTTCTATGTTTGACTGTATGTTTTTATGCATGTTCACCGATTTCTCCGACAATTATCAAATTTCATTGTCACCAAATCAGAATCTGATGATGGAAAAATCGAGGGCAACCCTCAAATTCTAACGCAATTCTGATATTTGATTTGTGCATGGTAATCATCATCTTATGTTGCTGAGCGGGGGCCTAACCACCAACTCTTAGAGCAGTATTACTTCAATATTACTTCCAGTGGGAAAGAGACGGAGCTATACAGGACGTATAGCTCCGTCTCTTTCCCACTGGAAGTAATATTGAAATAATACTGCTCTAAGAGTTGGTGGTTTAGGCCCTGATAATGGAAGGTATAAGTCAGGATCTGATGATAGGATTCCAGGAAAAATGTTTGTTTTGCGATATTTCCACCAATTGTCAACCGATTTCGATGATTATTTTCTTGTTTGGAAGAGTATCATCCCGGACTGGTCCCATTTCAATTTGGTGAAGAGCTGATGAAGAACTTGGGAGGTAGAGAACGGAACTCTTCAATTGAATGATTGCAAACCTCCCGGGATTGCTGAAATCGAATCTGAAGAGCTGAATCGAAAAAAAATAATAAAATATGGCGTGAAATTGTAAACTATGTTTTCTTAATAACACTATTGAATTTAGATGGGATTTATTGTATGCAAAACGATTTTTTCAATAGGTGTCTAGAAATTATAATCAATTATCCGGTGTCACATACAAGTCATCCTGGATTTCCATGTTTTTGGGGTTATCTATTCGGCCATAACTTTATTGTTTATAAACCGATCTTGATACCGTACAGTCACGAGTAATAACATAGAAACGCCTTTAAAATTCAAATTCATGTAGCAACATTAAATAGCAAGAAATAAGTATGCTGACTGAGTACCATAATTATGTAAAGGTTAAATTGTGTCAAAGTTAACTACACATTTTTTATCAAATTTTTGTTACCAATAGACAATTTAAAAATTCTATAAAGTTTTAGTCACCCAAGGAAATTTCAAAAAAATGTATACCTACAGTACAGTTTCGAAATTATGTAAACAGCAGCAGTTTCAAGCAGCTTAAGCTCCGAAATTAGTCGCAATTTGGGTTAAAAAGGAACCCAAATTGTGATTTACCTAATTGACAAAATAAGTGTACCTACATAATTATTATGTTACAGAAAGCTAGTAGCCATCAGCGACTGGCATCGATTCGCCCATCGACTGTTTTTATTATTTCCGTGTACCACCATCCTAAAACTATTGTTATATTAAATTCCTTCGGCAACATTGCAAATCATTCAGAAGAGATAAGCGCACATTATGGTTGTTTTTTTGGTGTCATGCAGTGCAGCCAGTTAAATATTTTTTTTTACGTTATTGTGTTAATATTGAAATCGACTTAAAATGAATAGTAACAATAAGCCATATCGTATTTCTACATATCTATGACAAACACGAAAATACGTTTTTTACAAAAAAAAATACAACCGACTACGAAACAAAAAACACTTCAAAGTATAAAATAACTATAATTTCGGAAGTCGGTGTCAAAAACGAAGATACAACCAAAAACACCGTTATTTTCCACTTTTTAGTGGTTAGCTTTAACTAAACCCAACGCTAAAAAATCATCAAATTTGGTTCATAAACAATAAAGTTATACCCGAATAGATAACCCCAAAACCGTGGTTGACTTGTACACATCTGCGTATTCCTTCACAGCGTACCGATGCGATTTCAGCAGGTTTGCTATCATTTATTGAAGAGTTCCGTTACCTATCTCCGAAGTTCTTCATCAGATCTTCACCAAATTAAATTGGGATCAGTTCGGGAAGATACTTTTCAAAACAAAAAAAAAACATCAAAATCGGTTGACAATTGGCGAATATATCGCTGAACAAACATACAAAAAAAAATTGTCGTTGTGAGAACCTCCTCCTTTTTTGCAAGTCGGTTAAAAATCATTGTTTTTAGAGAACAGGGACTTTCCTATTTTCGATATTCACGCGGGCGAAGCCGCTGGCAGAAGCTAGTTCGTTATAATATGCTACTACCATGAATTTTTTCACGTCCCCAAAAACAACCGTTCAGCGGGTAGAGGAGGGGGAAACACTTGTCTGTTGTATGTATATGTTACGGCTAAAGGTGTGAACATAAACCTAAGTTTAGCCGGTCATTGGGCAACCTGACTCGGTTTTTTTTTTAAACCACACAGAAATAGGAACTTTAAAGTGTTTTGAGGTTAGGTTAGAACTAGTTGTAGCCGGCTAAAACTAGGTGTAGCCGCACTTCGGCTATTAGCCGTAACATTTACACTTTTAATGTCATTTTAATGTATCCATGACAACTTCTATAACACGTATTTCTATTTTAATTTCTATTAAGTACCAGAACACATTTTGTATACATGTTATAGAAATTGTCGAGGATACTTAAAAATTGCATTGGGAGTGTAAACTTATAACTGATTTTTTTGCGTTTAGATTACTGTGAAACCAATGTATACCCAGTTTCGACACAGTTTGATGGTTAGGTAATTTAGAAAAAAATGCCGCACACATATGAGTCAATTGGTATCAAAATTAGTCAAATCCATTTATGATAACTTAGCAGTATGATGAAAGTTTTAGTTTCACTATATGTCAGCACCTGAGAATGTTGAGAATATGGCGGTATATTAAATTAAGTTTTGTGAAGATAATAACACATTAACAATTTTAAGTCTCATACAATAAAACTCCAGAATTTAGCTTTTAAATTTGGATTTGACTTAGTTTGATAGTGAAATGTGGATTTGACTTAGTTTGATTGTGATGTTTGTGGATTTGACCACATTTGAAAGTTAGTTGTGTGGATTTGGCATATTTTAAAAATAACGTAAGTTAAGGTCAGGGGTTGTCAATCTTCAATAATTAATTCAATGATTAAATAAAAAACATTATTTAAGTTAAATCGAAAGAAATGTATTTATTTTGGAAAATTATACAATCAAATTCAGTCATTCTTATTTTATCTCACATCTTTTGAAAATTGAAAGAAAAATATTGATTTTGGTAAATTAAACAAACAAATTCGGCAATTCTTTCTCCATCTCACATCTTTCATTTGAATAAAAATTAACGTCACTAATTGGTCTTTCAAAAACATTTTTATAGTACTGTAGATCCGGTAAAAGTTCCCATTGCTCTCCGTAGTGAGCTGCTAGCAACTTTTTAACATCTATAATTTTTTCTTTTTTTATTGGCACATTTATAAGTATGCTGTTTGGATTTATTAGACTGACAGTCTTGTTCTTTTTGCAAATATTTTTGTATAAACCCAAGGCATTATTATAGGAGTCTTCTGCCCGAACTATTACATTGCTCTTCTGTTTGTTTCGTTTTATAAAAAATCTTTTACTTTGCTTTATGGAAAAATGCATCGCATTTGTAGATTTTAGTACTTCAGTACTAGCCTCTTTCCAGTTATAAACGCCCACTTCTTCTCCTAATTTTAAAACAGTTCCATGTTCTTTGAAAAAATCATAATAACCTTGCGGATTTGGTATAACTTCTGTCTTTTTAATTTTCTTCTCAATTTGGGCAAATACGCGATCTGGCGGCAAGAACGAGTGACCCACTACTGGAAAAAGTAATTCCAGAGTCTTTATTCTTTCTGGTGCATAATCCTTGAGATATTTGCAAAGCATTCCCAAAACTGATGAATTTTTGTTTTGGCCACTGCATCCATCGGCCACCAGTCTTATGGTCGTTACCTTCTCGTATTTTTCAATGTTAGAGCAAAGGCAATGAAATACAGCACTGGCGATCTCATTTGACGCTTTTGGTAAAATATCTTCGGTCCACGTGTAAATAAAAACATTGTCAGTGCCTAATTTTCTTTTAGAACTGCCTAATACAATCGTAAAATTGTAGGTGTACAATTGTCGTGAATAATACGCACTTTGGTCTGGAACTTTGGGCATTGGTTGGTTTTTTTGGCAATCGAAACTTAAAGTTAATAAATCATCTTTTTCTTCTTTCAACAGATTGTAAAAAGCCTTGGCTCTTAAATTATGCACTCTTTTCGAAATCATAAGATCTTTTTTCTTATTTGTGTCCTTTTCATGTTTAATTTGCTCTTGTAATGTTAAGCATGTTGAGCATACGTCTGTGGCCGGAGTGCCAAAACCAATATTAAATGACGTATTAAAAATTCGTCGGAAGTAAGACGCCTTAACATTTTTAAACTGTTCTTCAGCTTGTGCGATATACATTTTATAAAGTTTATTTATATTTAAATTTGACGCAAGATACTGTCTGCTTTTTATTTTACTGCGACAATAATGAATTTCAATTGGCACTAATTTTTTTATGAAGTCTTTTATTGATTTCCTTTTAGTGGCATACTTCTTTTCCTTACGGTTTCCTCCTCTATTTTCGAATGCAGATGCACCATCGCTCTTGAAATTGCGAATAATTACACCATTTACTCTTCCTCTTTTCAGTCCTAAAATTGATAGAAATGTCTTTCTGCAGATGGGTACCAAGCTATTTCTTCGTCGTCCGTAGTAAATGATGTTGACGTTTTTCTTATTACCAGTTCCTGTTTTAGGACGTCGGCGATGTACAGGAGAAATTTTTGTGTATTGAAGAATAAAATTGTCTTGATCAATTTTGTTTGTTGATTTATAAAAAGCATTGTTAAATTTTATTATGTCATTTTTTGCCAATGAAGTGCATCTATAAGCTTTTGAAAAATGTTGACACGGAATTCTGATATCTGGTGGTGCTTTAGGAGAATATCTGTAAAGAACACATAAACACATATATATACATGCACACACACAAGACACATATACATGCACAATAATAAAATTCTTTAAATTGCATATAAAAACATATTTTTAAATTATTAAAATTCATAGCGTGGTTAAAAACGTTACATTCAATAAAAAGGTTGCGAATCACTGTTATACGAAAACATTGTTTGGTAGTCTGAATTTTTACTTACCTAGAAACCTTATCTCTATTGCATTTCCATGCGGATTTTTGCTGCAAAGGCTTCCTTGACAAATTAGGAGGTGTTTCAACAATTTGGATTAAGTTTTCATCCATTTTTTACATCAAATTTTAATTAAAATCACACAGCACGCACGTTATCGTAACACGAACAGATTGACACTAAAAAAAATGGCTGACCCGCCAAAGAGAATCCTCGACGCTGATTGGTCAACTTGGATTTGACTAAATTCGATTGTTAATAGTGCTGGATTTGACCAATTATGATACCAATGCCGTTTTTTAAATATTTTTTTCTTAACAATATCGTGGATTTGGCTGTTTTTGAAAAGTATTCATTTAATATTTACATGCTGACGAATATTTCGTTATACGTAGTTTGAAAATGGTTTGTTTTGGATTTGACTAGTTTTGATACCAATCAACTCATATCTTTTCAATTGTAGAAGTGAAGATATTTTAGAAAATGTGACAATGTATACCTATATATATTATTGCTCGTGACTGTACACTTTTTAGTGTTTCTTTTTTTATTTTGAAATCGATTTTATTTTTTGCAAAAATGTTTTATCCTTATTTTTTTGCAATTTTGAAACATTTTTAGGCATGTTGTCTGTTCAGTGTTCTCTCTAGGTTTTGAGAAATGTAAAAACCAGTAAAAACCCCTTTTCAATAGCTTTCAAAGTCATATCTACTCAAATTAGGACTAGATAATATTATTATACTTAGTTCAAGTAATCAAGTTATACTAATTATCCAGTACAGGTATTCCAAGCTTATCAATTTAATACTACTTGTATGTAGATTATACATTATTAATAACTATATTAAATTGATAAAACGCGCAGTTATTAAAGTTCGTCTGTGACGTACGCTTTCAAAAATAACTGAGGGCAAACGTGATTTTGGAATATTTATTATATACATACATAGCATCTTGTTAAGTAAATTAAATACTTGTTTAATATTTGAAGTTTCTAATACTTATACCAGAAGACCAATTCTGGTACATAGAAGGCGTTCAAATAAAAGTCGCAATTTCTTGTCAACGATAACAACTTTTCAAATTTAGGGAAATTAGAAGTGGTTTTGATCATTTGCAATTGCGATGCCAATGAGAACAGCAAATTCAAAAAAGGAGCAGGGTCTGTATTCGTATTTATGTACCTACCTATTACTTTTAATGTAAGTATTTAAGTACGAGAAGAAGTGTTCTGGTTTCCCCTAAGCACCTAATGAAGTCAGTGGATTGCGCTCGTTCGAAAATATTATAGTAGTTGTCACCAACCTGACAGTTTATGCATGAGTTTATTTATTTTTTAAGTACCTAGTTGCTGGCCAGGAATCACAGAGAACACTAGCAGAACCAGTATATTCTATATGTACAAACGAAAGCGTGATCTAGCCGAGACGAAGGTAAACTTGGTTACTGAATAGAAAATTACAAGTTGAAATCTTGTGAAACTCTAAACGCTCAAGTTTAACAAATTTTGATGCTAAAGTAGTGTTTATGAAGGTCTCAACTGCAAATTCAGAAGCCAGGTGTTATCATAAGGAAGGGGTCATGTTACACCGATTGCAAATAAATTATGATATAGATTTGTTTCCTAGATCTATGACTAGAATGATAAGGCTAGGCCATGTTGAGTTTGTTGGTACCTACTTTATGAATCAAGTATGATAACTTGAACACAGTAAAAAAAACCAGCCAAGTGTGTGTCGGACTCGCGCACGAAGGGTTCCGTACCATTATCTATAAAAACGGCAAAAAATCACGTTTGCTGTATGGGAGCCCCCTTAAATATTTGTTTTATTTTATTTTATATATTTATTTTTAAAGTGAATATATAACTAAATACACTCAATATTTCAAGCGTCTGCCTGTTGCCGTAATCAATATCGAGCAAAAACGAGCAAAAAAGTCACGTTTGTTGTATGGGTGCCCCCTTCAATATTTATTTTATTCTATTTTTTTGTATTTGTTGTTATAGCGGCAACAGAAATACATCATCTGTGAAAATTTCAACTGTCTAACTATCACGGTTCATGAGATACAGCCTGGTGACAGACGGACGGACGGACGGACAGCGAAGTCTTAGTAATAGGGTCCCGTTTTACCCTTTGGGTACGGAACCCTAAAACCATCCAAGTGTGTGTCAGGCTACACACAGTGTAGGGTTCCGTAGTTACCTGTCCCGTGCCATGACAAAACTAGCAAATTTTACTATGATATTACAAAGTTACACATCCACTTAGTTTTAAGTCATTTTCTATGGGGTTGCTACGGCATTTTTACCTAATCATTTTATAAGTTGGTCGACTTTTACTCGTTAACTTGTAAAGGCTACTTAGCTGTGATAGTTTTCTTGTTAAGCTACCAATTTTTTACCTAATTATTTCTGTAGTTTAGTTTTACGTAGGCAAGCTTGCATACTATTCAGATAATATTTAACCTTATAAGCATAATGATGACGATGCATAAATTAAGTTTTTATTAATAATAATGGAAAATGTTCTTATTCTTCCTTGTACGACGGTCTTTTCGAAAACATAGCACATTTAATTAAAAAATATCACAGGACATTCTATAGAAGAAGGGCCCAAAAACGAAAAAAAAATCGCAAGGCAGTCATCTTGACACTGAAAACTTACCTCAGATACAAATGCGGAATATAATGTGCTTACTACTTTAACGTAATACCAAATTGTATATTACGATGTACCGATACAACTTGCTAAATACCTCATCCCTCTCCTTTTGACAAGCTCTGCAATGCGCTCGACTCTGAATCAGCTGCCTCTCTAGTTCTGATATCTGAGTCTGGAGGTATCTGCGCATGGAGTCAGCTCTTTCTTTACTTCGACTCAAAGATCTGCTATTTTCAACTCTAAGTTCTTCTATGTCCTTTAGTAACTGAGCGCATTCACTAGCTTTCTCCTTGAACCTTATCTCTTGCTGTGATAACTTTTCTTCGACTCGCATTGACTTGGATCTGAATAAAATTATTATATTATAATTAATAAGGTGTTTTCGTACTCCACTCACAAAGCCCTTTCATTAGTTACCTATAGGGATCATGAGGGTGCAAAAAAAAATATTTGCCATATTTGGGACCCGCCATATAATGTATTCAGAATGATGTCACTTAAGTAACTATGCATTGTCATCCACACCAGACGAGTATGCAAAATTGCAACTCAATCGGTTGGGGATAACTGTTCAAAAATTAAGTTGATATGACCCTTGCACACATAATTATGAACATACCTACTAACTAACCAACAACCACAGCTCCACAGCGAGTTGAATAAAAGCTTGTAAAATGGAAAAATTGAGAGTTGAAAAACGGCATTATTCTCTAGACGTATAATGATTCGAATTTATTCGAAATATCTCTCTGAAGAATTTACAGATAATAATTACAAACTAGTAGAAAATATACAAGCGGAGTAAAAAGGGGAGGGGAAGAACTCACAGGATATCGAAAAAATCGTCCACATCGCTGTCAACGGGAAAAGTGCCCAGAACACTGGCCGCAGAGCCACGATGAATGACAATGCTGATTTGTTGGCCAAAGAAAAGGCAAGTAACTTACCTTACAATGATTGCAAAAACGGCAATCAACAGTTTCCTTATAACGAGGTCCTTACTCGAAACAGTCATGGGAATCAAAGGTGGGATACAAAACCGGTGCCGGGTGTTCCCGGAGCCCGGCTTTAGATCGCTCAGGAATATAGACAAAAGATTGATTACCCACAAGGAATTAGTCAGACAACATATTCCTTTCAAATAAAGACGTCTGAAGTGCTTAAGGATGTATTTACATTAGCAATAAACATCTTTATTATATAATGCCAATAAATATCGCATATTTCGACTCCTGTAGGTAACCTGCTGGTTGAGGTTTAGAAACTTACAATTAAGATAGCTTAATTAGAAAATGACGAAACATGTCATAAACCAAGTCAATCTCAAAAGGAAATACATAAATAAACCTCACAAATATAAATATTATGATAACGTTTGAGGAGTGTTAAAAACTTGAATAGCTAGTATTTCTAGTTTACTACCTAGCAGCCTCATCAAAAGGCTTAAAGTCACCCAAAGTGCAATTGAGAAGGCCATGCTCGGAGTTTCCTTGTGTGATCGAACCAGACATGAAGATATCCGCAAAGGAACCAAGGTTACCGACAAAGCCCGAAAAATCGTCAAACTTATGTGGCAGTAGGGAGACCACATTGCTGGCAGGGTAGATGGGCGATGGAGCCGAAAGTTTCTGAAGTGGCGACTGCGTACCAGAGGATGCAGCGTTGAAAGGCATCCCACAAGGTGGACCAATGACCTGCGGTCTAATTGTGAAACAGGCACTGCGATTCACTTTAAATAACGACTTCCTACTTATATAATGCACCTGTGTCAAAAAACTAAATGTGATTTGACACATTAGATGCTATTGCCATCGGCCAAAGCTAGCAGGTAGGTATGTATACGTTGAAGTTGTAAACACAACACATATTTACATACACTCTATCCAACACATTTTGTTACTTAGATGAGTAACGTCTGGTAATTCTGGGATCTTGGACGACCAACCTACCATTATATATATATTTTTTATTCACATTACCGGGGAAAGATTTAGATAAACAAGGAGAATTTTTCAAGTGGGCGTGGGTGGCCAACTTTGAACCCATGAGGAATAATGAAAACCACTCAAAGAAGTCTCGCGTCCAATTATGATGAAACGTATAACCGAATTTTGTAAAATATTATCAGTTAAAACAAAAATTCGTAACTGTGTAAAGAAAATTGTAAAGTATGGCGTTAAACAAAATGTTACGTTACGTATACCTTATAATATAATAGTATAATATAAATACATAAGGAGGAAAACGTTATACTAACTTGTATTCTTCTAAATTTTTGGACATTTCCTCAATTTCCTTGCCTTTATCCTCGAGGGCTGCTTTTAACAGTTTATTCTCATCGATGAGTTTTGTTTTTTCGACCTTCTCTTGATTTAAATTGTTCACAGCGATGACCAACTGTAACCATAAAAAGTGATAAACAATATCAGCTTGAGGCACAATCACTTCTACTAGGTGAAGCTTCAGAATTTTGCCTTCACGTTATTTTTACCCGACTTCGGCGAAGCAAAAAGGAGGGTTATGAATTTGACCGGTATATAGGTATGTTCATCTGTTCCTCGTTCCTTCGTTCATAACTTCTAAACCATTTATCATAATTTGACAAATGAGGTGTCATTGACAGCGTCTAAATTGTCTGCTAGTTGTAGGCTAGGTTATGCTGCAATAAATTGTATGTGGCGCCCTCTACGGCGCATTAAGACGAGCAACTTTTTTTTTATAATTTGGTCGTGTTGGGTATCAAACTAAAGGGCTCAATTAGCACATTTCAAATATATAATAATTTATTGCTAATAGATGTCGAAATTTATACCCAAAATAATTGAAATAAAAAAGAAATTCAAAAACAACAACCCGACTGCAGAAAATTCACGTTCTAAAAAGTATGAAACAAGAAAACATTCTCATCTGAAATTTATCAGATAGCCGTGGTCATATATGCCACATAATCTGGTAAATCAGTATGTTTATAGTAATGAAACATCAAACATTTGCACTAAAGTTTAGGGCAAAGTTTCGAAGTCGGTTGTATTTTTTTGTAAAAAAGTTTTTTATTTTTAACTATATTAGGTTAGTTTTAACTAAACCCAACGCAAAAAGAATCATCAAGATCGGTTCATAAACAATAAAGTTATTTCCGAATAGATAACCCCAAAACCATGGTTGACTTGTAGGTACACATCTGCGTACCCCTTCACAGCGTACCGGCGTGGTGTTATGTTATGAACTGGTAAACAATAAACAGACATGTGATTTCAGCAATCCTAGCAGATTTGCTATCATTTAAGTATTGAAGAGTTCCGTTATTTGTCTCCCAAGTTCTTCATCAGATCTTCACCAAATTGAAATGAGACAAGTCATGTAATCTACAAAGCACGGTCTAGGCGATGATAGTATACGTAAGTAGTACGTATTCATAAAAAAAAATAAGTTCGTTTTTTTCATGAACCATGGCCACTCTTTTATTATTTTCATAATGTTCACTTTATCCGCCCATATTATCCGGGTTAATGCAACGATTCTAACGATACCACATGCATCGATATTGGTTGAGCCGTTTAGAAGTTATGGTGGAATTAAGAAACTCACAAACATACATAGGTACATAGGTACATACATGAACCCTTAAACATAACACTCCTTTTTTTGAGCAGTCGTGTAGTAAAAAAAAGGAGAAAATCAGTCTAATTGAGAACCTCCTCCTTTTTTAACCGACTTCAAAAAATGGAGGAGGCTCTCAATTCGAATGTTTTTTTTTGTATGTTTTTTGAAGACAGTTAAAAACAAGGGAAAACTAGATGTAGGTATACTCTTTAGTGTGATATTGATAGTGCACTCTTTTGAAGCCTTTGTCCAGAAGTAAGACAAGATAGGCTAGATTAGATACTTAGATGGACATGATGAACAAACGTGGTTTTACGAACCTTCTCTTTGACTCTATGCAGTTCGCTAGAAAGTTGCTGCGAGTTGTCCTCAGCTAATCGTTGCAGTTGCTTAGCTTCCTGCAGCTGTATTTGAGCTCCTTTTAGCAAATCTGGCAAGGGAGCCAGCTCTTGCAGCTTCTCTTGAAATTGCATCTGTCATAAATACAATGAGTTAGTGAGGGAAATTGATAGAAGTAGGTAAGAACAACGTAAAACTGCTGAAAAAAATGCTATCTAGAACGGTACTTAGCTATTCCCATACTAGCAGCCTGGCTTTGTCCTATTTTTTTTGTGGCCAAAGCTGGTGCTGACTTTTGTTTCTTTGTACTTAGGTACTCATCGAATACTGTCGCTGACTGTACCTACTTACATAATTATTACCTTTGTACATCTGAGATTCAAACAGTTATGAAGTTAATTCAATCTTTGACTTTTTAAGGATCTTGATAATCAAAAACGGAATACTTATCAAGTTGACAGACTGGGATTCGAACCACAGCTCATAGGAAGGCTTGTGTTTGAAAATTATAATTTATAAGAATAAATATCTAGAGCTTACTCTTTATATTGTATGTTAGTACGTTACATTTTCACTCAGAAGGTCAAAATAAACTATATTTTGTTTTTTTTTTCGGTAGCTTTAATTGTAGTTTTTTTCAGTTTTATTTGAATACCGCGCCATCTATTACCTGACTCTAGAACTAAGAAAACACAAAGCTCCAAAGAAGTGTTTACGCGCTCCTCGCTATTTACAGTAATTTACTTCTTTGGCGCTAGATGGAGCGGAGCGCGTAACAAGGGGAAAGAGAAGTTGCTGTGTGTATTACATGAAATAGTGCACCATTTACCTTCATCTTCTGTATTTCTACCTGTATTTGATCGGACACTTGCTTGTTATCGAATTCTATGACGTCTAACTGACGCTTCAGCTCTTCTACTTGTTGCTGAGCTTGAAGATACTGCACATAAGTATAAGTAATAATAAGTACCTTTTTTTAAAGGCATTAAATTAAAAACTATTACAAATTTGAAAATGACAGCCCCAGCCAGATAACGAATTTAAAAATCTTAATTGCCTAACGAGTATTTATTTTAAAAATGACAAATAGGCACCAAATGAATATGTGTACATATCGTAGCGTGCAAGTCAGGAACTCTGCTGAAAATTTTCCGACAAAATAACAGTATTAAATCAGTCCATAATCCCAAATCCCCATTGGCATAAGTAGGTAGCTGGGGTAGTAGGGTACCCACTGCCCTACCCTAGTCACCCTCGGTAATTACCCCAGTCGATTGTAATTATAGCACTTGGGATAGGTAGGTACATGCGAGATTTTATGCTAAGCCGCATGCGTCATGCTTGGCGTAAATTAGCTCTTTTTCATTAAAATCTAAGTGTGCTCATAGTCGCCTTCATCATCGCTTTCCATCAGGTGAGACTGTGGTCAAAGTACGCGAGCCAGCGGGGTTGACAATGACAAGCAAACTCAAGATTGCTTGTCATTGTCAACCCCGGCCAAAGGGACTGTGTATTCCTTAAACTGTTTAATATTTTTAATTTATTTTTATTGAGGAATAGGCTAGGTCTTGACCTCGATCATGCTTGATGGAAAGCGATGGATGAGGTCTATGATGTAGCGAGCGTGCCCAGAAGATGCCAATCCCACGCTCCGACGAAATTCAGCAGGCAGTGTCACGAACCAGGCGGGCGTCAACCCTACCACTGCAAGGGAAGGATTGGCCATTCTCATAACTTCCTATGGTATTAGGTGAGACTGTCCGGGAAGAAAAGTATCAAAACCTGACCTTGACACGATACTCCTGCAACTGCTCCGATTTCTCCATTAAAGTAATTTTCAATTCTTCCGTTTCCTCCCTCATATCTCTGACTTGCGTTTTCAAAACCGTCATTTCCTCATTGGAATATTTTTTTGCTTCCTATTGTTACGGCAAAAATACATAGCCAATTACTTATTGAACAATCACGTTGGAATCTTCCTAACTCATTATTTCACATGGAAATCTTCTGTACATAAAACAATAACGATGATGTACAAAGTTATTTAAATAACTACATACGTACCGAGAAAACGTTATACCTACTTAGAGCCGCGTTCTAGAATGATGTTGGTACATAGTCTACATTCCAAAAAAAAACACTACAAAAGTACAAAATAACTTTAATTTCGGTAGTCGGTGTTTTTGTTGCTTCTTTGTGATTTGACTCCGACTTCCGAAATTAAAGTTATTTTGTACTTTGTAGTGTTTTTTTTATAAGTCGGTATTTTTTATTGTGAAAATGTTTTTTATTTTTTACTTTTCAGTGGTATCCCACACCTTACAACACCACTGGAAAGTCACAGGAAAGCAAAAATACGCAATTTCGTATTCATGGATGATTTTTCTACATATTTTTTGCAGCTATTTGGATTTAAAACCAAACTACGGAACCGATTTCGATAAAATTTTCATGGGACCATTTGGAAAGTATACCCTTTCCAACAAAAAAAGAATTTTTCAAATCGGTTGGCAAGCGACGGAGTTATCCGCGAGCAAACATTAAAAAAAAATCTAACATCCGAATTGAGAACCTCCTCCTTTTTTAGAAGTCGGTTAAAAATAAAACCGAATTGAAAACTGACTAGATCTCTTGGAAATCCCAAGTGAAATCTAGCTATTATAATTTGAGATTTATGTTTGAGTCCTGTTCTAGAATACGGCTGGAATGACTGGCAAAAGGTGATGATGATTTTACTACAAAATACCTTCTAACTAACTATATCTAACTGTTGCTCCAAATAAGATACTACAACTACATCTTTCCACATAGGTACCTACATATATGTGAGTACTTACACTGAATTCAATTGGTTGGTAACCTAAACCAAATCCATAGCAGAGAGCTGTGAACTTTCACTCAAAAAGTTTTACTGAATATTATGAAATTCTGTAGGTTTTTATCGTCAAACTTACTTGCATTTTATAATAAGTAGATACCTACCTACCTATAAGGTCTAATCAAAATTAACTAAATGATCACAAGCAAACTGTCTGTTCTGTCAACATATTTTTTTTTCTTTCTTTAGATGGAATGACAGTTCACTCCATGCTCACTCCCATAGGGTTACCTACACGGTGAGATGTTGACAGAATCACACAGCTGTACTTTGAATTCAGAATTCGAGAAAATTATCAAAGTTTGGAACATCAAACTCTATGCGTACAAAACAAAGTTAATTTTGCATTGCAACCCCTAAAGTCCATTTTTGATGATGTATTGAAATTATCTCGAATTATGAACTCAATTATAGATAAAAATAAACATCATGCCTTTACATCGGCAACCATTCCAGCACAACATATGCTGTTAAGCTTTAACTCCAAGTCTTTCAGTTTGGCCTCGTATTTCTCTCGCTGGTGTCTTTCCTCATCAGCTGCGTTTTTGGCCCTAATTAGTTCCTCACGAAGCTTCGCAATCTATGAGATTGAAATCGAGAAAATCAGTAAGTAGAAATTTGAACCTAATTTTCCTGGCTTTAGGCACACGCGTACCTATTGCTTCATGCAATTCCTTTAAAATAACAGACAGTGCCTAGTGGCATAACTGAGCGCGATATTTTAGCTGTGACTTTTAGTGTGCGTTTCCACTGAGGCGGAGCAGAGCAGAGCGGAGACGAACTGTACGATTCACCAATCACATGGCTTGGAATTCACTTCTCTTTTCGACTCCGCTTGGTTGATTGGTGAATCGCGGCACAGCTCGTCTCCACTCTGCTCCGCTCCGCCTCAGTGGAAACGCACCCTTAGTTGCTATTCATTTTGACAGGCGTATTGCGACAATGTGACAACGTGGTGACAACCCTTTTAGAAATTGCTAACAACTTCCATTGAAAAGCTTTGACCCATTGTCGGGTCGTGGATGTCAGGGGGAACCTTTTAGAGCGGTTACGCACTGCATCCGATCCGAATTCGTGAAAATACGGAACTAGAGCCGAAAAACTCGGACTTCTGATCCAAATCGAAACTATTCATGGGACGTCTTTGGCATATCTAAGGGTGCCACGCCAATCGATCGATGATCGAATGATGAATCGAGATGATGGTAGAATGGATACATGTTCAAATCGCACGGAAAACTTTGATACCGCACTACAAGTCGAAATTGATAGATAGTTTCTACTACACCAATCGATCGATGGTAGAATGAATTAAGTAGTCGAATTCGATCGATTGTTTTTACTTCTTTCTTGTATCAAACACACAATCGATCAACGTTGATCGATGATATCGATTAACGTACGATCAATTGTTTGTGTGGTGAAGCAGTTTAAGGTGGCATTTATATTAGTTCAATCGAAGATTTGATACCACCATCTGCCTCAGGTTACTTTAAAATAAATTTATATGGAACTTTTTAATTGGTTTTTGCCGTCGGATATTGAAAAAAAGTCTTCTGTTTTGTTTTCCTATCATTTCCTTAATGTATATCAGCCACCCAACATCACCCTTAATGTGTAGGTACTTATCTGACTACGCACTTCTGGAACTTCCTGTATATACCTACTTAGTATGGATTGATAAACTTACTTCTGGAAACTTTTGGAAGTGTCCTTCTGGTGTGGCGTTGTTCGGTTGCACCTTAACCACTTCTTCAGTTTCCTGTAAACAAATAAAATAAGTTAGCCACCTAGCGGGATCATCACCATTCAAAACGTCCACTGCTGGATATTGGACGGGACCCTTCCGCGGTCCCGTCCAATATCCATCAGTGGACGTACACTATGACGGGCCAAATTCTTTAGTTAAATGTTATAAAAATATTTTATTTATTACTTGTAAGCCATGTTAAGAATTGCAAGCTTAAGAATTTAGTGAAGAATGTAAAAGCGAGCGAAGCGATCGGCTTTTTGCACCCAATCTCTAATATGTTTGATTTTCTTTTAGCCATCCAGTGATAAGTGGAAGCGCGATTTTGACTACTTAATACAATACAGTTCAAGAACTGAGAGAATGTGGAATTCAAGAGCGAGCGAAGCGAGCCGAAATCATTTGTGTTTCATATCAAATAAATAGGATTTTATTTTAACCATTAATACATAAATAAATAGAAAATAAAAACTTTTTTCACTAATGTAGGAAAGAATAAGAACTTAGAGACTGTAGAAATTTTTTGCACCTATTAAGGTCATAGGTAAGAGTCTTTGATAAGAGCCGGGCCCTAGACTGCGCAGGCCAAGCTTTTGGCAGGGATGGGGATCCCTACCAAAAGCTTGGCCTGCGGTAGGCTCTCAATACAAGACCGGGTGGGGGGGCTGTGTAGCCACGAGCCCTAAGCCTCCCGAAAGTGTCGCCACATCGACCGGTTCTGTGCATCTCGCATCCAACCGATTCTCATGGCCTTCATCAGGTCATTCTTTTCCTACCTCGGTATAGTCGGACGGATAGTCGGACGTGGTCGTGGCCGTCTAGTGCGCGAGGTGCCTTACTTAAAAAAAACGCAACTTTTCCTACTACAAGTTGCGTGACCTACGGCGCGTCGCCTTGCAACGCTGACAGATCATGGAGTTGTCAATAATGAGACATTTTGCTCTAATGCTCAAGCAGGCGATGATCCAAATATGAATTTAGCGCACCAAACCACCAATTACAAACAATAAAATTTAGGAAAAACTAATAAGTCGCTATTGGTAGGGAAGGAAGTTTTTAAGTCCAACTTTTTAGATTAAAATTAACTTTTAGTGGACACACGGCTCCACAACTAGGTACCAAGTACGTTAAAGGTAAAGTAATTGCGTCACCTGCGGCATCCTGCCTTGCCTTTTCCCAACTACATTGGGGTGGGCTCCCTGTCAAAACCGGGTTCAGCTGAATACCAGTATTTTATATGGAGCAGCTGGCTACTAGACCTCCATTAACTGGGTAACGAGAGCTAAGTAGGTAATTGCAAACCAAAATACCCTCCTCCTCTCTCGTTCCTGCCTTGGTAAGTACTTACCGAAACAACAAGTCCTGTTGATTGCTTGTGGTTGTATAAATCCAATCTATCTCGTCTAATTGCTGCTAACTCCATTTGTATTTCTTTCACCTCTCCCTCCATATCACCCAATTGTTTTTGCTAAAGAAATGTGAACAAGAGCAAATAAAACTTAAATAACTACAAGGAAGGGATTTATGGCAAAGAGACTATGCTTTGCCATTGATAAAAATTACCTATAATTATTATACTTGCATGAAATAGCATTTTTGGGTAAAAACAAATAATAAACGTACTAAAACTTCCGCACTGTCACCATTATTAACATTTTGTCCTGTCTTTACTTTATGAAAAGGCCAGAACTCTGTTTGAGGCATTAACACTGTTTTATATTTTAAAACGAGTCGAAAAAAATATTCAATACAATATCAATTTATAAAGCAAAGATTATCTATAAATTGTCACTTGATTTCAAAAGAAGATAATGATAAGAAAGCAAAATATTGCGAAATCAAATAAACTAGGTATGCAAATTATGCAAAATAATCACAACTACCAAAAATCTTTTAGGAAATGCCCGAAATGTCAATCATTAATCAAAATTTTTACTAATGGCTAAAGCTTACCAAATAGTACTTGAACAAAAAGTTACAATAATAAAGAGTCTTGATAAAATGTGCTTACTTGTAGGACAAGGAAAACTATAAGTACAAGAAATTCAACACTATTCAGCATTTTAATTGTATTTAATTCACTTGCGCGCGCGAAAGTTAAAGATATGAATCAGTTCTATTATTGTAAGTAATTTATTAGCTTCGATTTTCCGACTTGTTGCGTTGCCCGAGCGGCATGCGGCACCGAAACTGCAGACAGACGGGTTGGGGGAGGCTGGCAGTAGCAGGTAGGTTATTGATTGATGCTACTGAAACACAAACAAAAGTTTTATAGGTCATCGGCAATACTGGCTTATTACGACGGTTGAAACAGCAGTTTCACGTATTTTAAAGCCTTTCTAAGTAAAATAAATAACAAATACTTACCAAAATATTATTTTCTGTACCTACTTAGGTACTTCTACAGCATTTAATAATTTCCAGGGTTCACTTTAAATATGCATAACAAAGAACACTCGATTTACCCATTTATGTACATGCTCAAAGCTCTTCGCACGTAATGGGACATGGAGTTTGACAGAAAGGGACAACACAAGCACCACTACAGTTCGCATCAAAAATAACTGTACCCCTCTGAAGTGAGCCATTTGCTAAGATCGCGCAGGTGCAGTCACGTAGACGGGAGCAAGCGGAACGCAAGCATGCGTCGAACGTAAACGAGCGACTGAGACAAAAAATCGCGCCGCCATAATCCCCGCCCCGCGCATGCGCAGTTGCAGTTTGTTCGTAATTTTGACTACTACACAGCCACTCGTAGCCAACTTCAGAGGGACACAGTTATTTGACGCGAACAAACTGCAACTGCGCCTGCGCGGGGCGGGGATTATGGCGGCGCGATTTTATGTCTCAGTCGCTCGTTTACGTTCGATGCATGCTTGCGTCCCGCTTGCTCCCGTCTACTGCACCTGCGCGATCTTTGCAAATGGCTAACTTCAGAGGGGCACAGTTATTTGACGCGAACTGTACTCGTATGTTGATAAATCAAAGACAGACACACTGGTTGGTGGGACGGAACGGAGACCAACAATGGTGTGACTAAACGCGAATTTGCTAGACCGTAGTACATAATAGTAGATTATGCACCCAGGGGATAAAGCAGTGTCTTCTGTCACGGGCGTCATATTGAATCACAAACGCAACGCGAGCGAAGCGAGGGAGTTAATACAAGAATCCTGAATGCAGCGAGGGATTCAAGCTAGCCCAAGGCAAAGACACCTTTATCCCCGAGGAGGATACTCTACTTTTCACACCTCCTGTGAGAAAATAGGAAGCCATAATACGAAAAACAAAATATTTTAAATTTACAAACACTAAGTAGAGATATGTATGTATTTAGAACTATACTGTATACCTACTTAAAAAAAGTTAGTTTAATACCATACGGATTTGCAATATCCGCGCCTTTTTTGCGTTCCACTCGGTATACCTACCACATAGCGGTCACGACCAACTCGATTTTCGTTTTCTTTATTACTTCTCTGTGGGTAAGTAAATATGTACAGGCCTATATAATGTTAGCAACCTAATACAATGTATGTGTACACAAAGCTTTATACAGAGCTTTATATCAGCTGGCAGAATGGGTTCGGATGCTTGGCTGTATGCAATTTGAATTTAGAACGTCATAGGAGATGCTCGAGAAAATAGTTTTTAAATTAATAAATCGACTATAGATGGGATTTAAGTGTTATTCTTATCCTTTTATACAATAATCCGTACATAACCAATTATTCTTATAATATTGTCTTCAATCCTGGCCCCTGGTCAACCCTTATGATTTTGTAGACATTCGAGAATATCATCCCTAAGTAGTAAGAGTATCGAGAATATCTTTCCTCTTTCTGGAACAGAAAGAGAGAGACAAGTACCTAATATACCGCCGACAGATGAGGTTCCAAATTTAAATCACATTATTGACCAGCGGGTTATAATGAAATCCAGTACAATATTATTGCCCGGCTGTGCCACCGGCCAAAAATGGCTCACTTTAGGTTAGGTTGACATGACATATAATTTGACGTTTTCGATCAGGTGGTGTGAAAAATCATTTACTAATCGACTAGTTAGGCACATTTTCTCTTTGACAGTCGTAACTGGTATTCAGAAACCCGATCGTCTGACCAAGATGTATCGGGTTGGTGGTTGTGAAGTTCACATAGTAGCCGCAGTAGCTTCATGTAAGAAGCTGGTAATGAGATACATCATCATCAACTGCCTAGCCCTTTCCCAACTAAATTGGGGTTGGCTCCCAGTCAAACCGGATTCAGCTGAATACCAATATTTAACGTGAAGCTGCTGCCTACCAGACCTCCACAACCCATTAACTGGTAACACGGTAATTCCTAGCAAGTCTAGTGTCAGATTTTCTGGCTTCCGACAATCCGTAACGACTGCAAAAGATCTCCAAATGACAGCCGGGACCAACGGCTTAACGTGCTTTCCGAGGCACGGAGGAGTCTTGGTATTTTAAAATGGTCACCCATCCACAGACCAACCTCGGAAAGCGTTGCTTAACCTTGAAGATCGGCCTGGTGGCTGTTATAATTTAGCCACGAGTGCCTCTGGTAATAGTAATGCGCTAAATCATAGGATTAAAAAAGTATTGAGTCAAATTCCGAAGCTGTCGTGCATACAAATGATTTGATAATTTTTGCTCTAAAATAGGATGCAATGCCACGACCCAGCTGAGTGCAATTGCAGTCCAGAGCTGGCCATAGGGAAAAAGGACAATTTCCGTTTCCCGTTCACATTGCAATCATGAGTCTCTCCCAGACTCGTCAGACGTCGTCTGACGTCGTTTCACTTTCGCAATAGAACTGTTTTGCTACTAATACTACGAGTAATAGGACCCATTACTATTAATCCGTGACGCTTGGCAACTAGGCTTAACCCAGTTGTATTATGTCCCTTGGTGCCTATTTGATGGCCAAGCTCTGATCTGTCTCCTGCTTGCTAAGAAGGGAAATGGAAATTATATTTTATCCTACTCCTCCGCTGTTATTTTCTGATTAATTTCGATGCAGGATCCAAGACTGTTGAATCGTTTCTCTGGGACTTGTCGAGCTACATTGACTCGGCGTTTTTGTGGTGGTCGCCGTGTTGATTCTGGCTTTCAGGAGTTGCAGTGGTTTGGGAATGTATGGCGGGCTTGTCCCAAAAAGAAATAGCACCGCAATTCGCCCGCGAATTCGCCCGCGGGTATTATTAATTAGGTACTTTACAAACTACGATTAGTTTTGGAAAATTAAGCACAACGATATTCATATAATAATTACCCAACCATTTCTGCTGCTAAGACTGTTTTCTCGGGATCAGCGCAACTGTTCACCCCGTTCACCCCGTTAGGGGTTTATTATGCAAAAATAGTAAAGTATCTCTACGAAAATTGCAATTGCAAGCAATAATGTCCTCCCCAAAAAACTTCATCACCTCTCACAGGGGGGTTGAGGGGTGATGAAGTTTTTAGGGGTTTATCTGTAAGCAGTGACTACCCTCCTCCCCCTATCTAGGGCATCCAGTTCCGTCTGAGTCCATTTGAGCGTGCCGAAAGAGTACAGACACTAGCAAATCAAGCTATCCGGAACTGTCAAATTTTCCCAATCAAACTTGAACTTAAAGTTGTATCTATAAAACAAAAAATCGATTACTGTAATTTGACAGATTGTCGTAGCTTCATGTGCTGGTGATTGTACATCATTACCGACCGGCATGACCCAACCTTTGAAGGCGCGCTTTTTTTTTAAGGATTGTAAATCATCAAATGACTTGTAGGCGACAGGCCCCCAGCCCGTCAGAGGTCTGGATTCCAGCAGTTTGACCTGCGCAGAAACCAAACCCACTAAGAGCTTTCAGCCCTCCGATATTAGTAGAGTAGCAGTAGAGTAGAGTAGGGACTCCCTTTTCCGCACTAAGACTCCCATTCGGTCCGTTGTGCGTAGGTGTCCTGGCTAAGTTAGCCAGCCTAGCTCCACCCATAAGCACAGAAGTTTCCTGGGAGCTGCACAGGCTTCACGGAGTGACCTCACCGTTTCGAGGATTTTTTCAAGTTGGGTAGCCACGGCCTCGCATTCCAGGATGACGTGTGCGGCTGATTCTTCGGCGTCAAAACAACCCCTTCAGAGTGGGCTGATCGTGGCGCCTATGTTACAGAGATATTTGTTTAGGGGGTAATGGCCCGTAATTTTCCCAATTATTGACACTTATTGTTTTGAGGTCATTTCTACTTAGGCTGAGTAGTCGTTTTGTTAATCGCGAATGTAGACTTGGCATTGCCATTTTTGACTGCCTACAGTCTGCAGCCCGTGACCATTTGTTATTATGGAGTTCAGTTGATCTCTTGTGAATCCATGTAAGAAACTGCGAGCAAGGTAGAGGAAGGACGGGGACGGTTCCTAACATTACTATCTCGGAACATCTCTTCGCAAGTTCGTCTGCAGCGTCATTGCCTAGGGATCCGCTGTGCCGCTTGATCCATTAAAGGGTGATCCTGTTAAACAGCGATACTCTCCAGGGCGAGGTGACACTCAAAGTTTAGTTTGCCGTTTGTTTGTTTGTTCTCTAGGGCTTTGAGCACAGCTAGGCTGTCAGATACGAATCTAATTGCGTAGTTGTCTATTGTGTATCCCTAGACGCTTTACGGCTTGTGTTAGGGCGACACACTCGCATTGGAATATCGAGCTGTGTTCGCCTAGTGATAAGTGAAAGTTAATGTTGAGGTCTAAGGAGTGTACGCCAGCCCTTGAACCCTGTGGAGTCTTGGAGCCATTTGTGTAGACGCGTACTTCATTGACTCCTGACTGATCCCTGTCTTCCTCTGTTGTTTGTATGCTATAGCTTTTGTTGCACATGAGTTTATTCGGTGTCCTATCACACGGGGTAGCGATGAGAGGTTGATACTCGATCGCCCGGTCCAGGATGCCAGCGTGAGGACTAGTATGCTTCTTGCCCCGTAAGCATAAGCCTGATGGCTGCTAGTGCTGCCTCCTGCTGTATCTACATGTCACGTGGGCCTGGAAAGAAAGGCACTAGGAGGACTAAGGGTGGGTTTTAGTCAGTAAAAGTCTGACACTCCCTGCCGCTCCACCCAGAGAGGGGGTTATTTGATGATTTCCCATCCAAAAAAAAAAAAAAAAAGGTGAGTTCATTTTAGGGTTATCTCCATTGCTGTAGTTGGGGTTGTCCTCATGCAGCCTGTGATAGCAAAACAGGCTAGCCTTTGGAACAGCTAGAGCCTAGAGACGGTGGTCGAGAGTTCAGTCCTCGTCCACCAAACCAAGGCACCATAGGTCAGCATTGGTCTAATCACAGCTGTGTAGAGCCACAGCGTGATCTTTGGAGAGAGCCCCTATGTTTTTCCTAACATTTTTTACATTGGTGCAGCGATTCTGCTTTTGTTAAGTTTGTAGTCAAGATGCTTGTTCCAGAGTAATTTGCTATCAAGGATCACTCCTAAGTACTTGACTAATTCTTTGTTGATGACGTTCGGTGTTTAGATAGTTTATGAGGTGTAAGGACTCTCTTGTTGGTAAACATTATTAGTTCTGTTTTGGAGGGATTGACCGATAGTTCGTGTTTTGTACACCAATTCTCGATTATTTCGAAAGCTTTCCTCATGAGGTCACACAAGACGCCTTTTTCCCCGTGATTTGATGTCATAGGATCTGCATAACCCAGTACAGACTGGGAGCGTTGAGCTCTGTGATGGATGAGCTCATTAGCAACTAAATTTCACAGTAGTGGTGACAGCACCCCTACTGTGGAATTAAGTTGTTAATGTGGCACAGCTACTTACGATGCCTCGTGTGGTGGTGTTCACAGTAAATTGAATAGTGCGGTGTTTTAGCATGTTGTAAATCCATTGTATAAGCGTTGGCGCCACACCGTGCACAGCTAGTGCCTGGCCGATGCAGGCGAAGTCTGTTTTGTTAAAGGCACCTTCTGTGTCAATGAAGGCGCCCAGTAATGGGGTTTTAGCTTTGAGAGATTTTCATATGCGTGTTACTACCTACGCAGTGGAGTGCGGACTCAGATGATTTGCCTGCACAGTAGGCGCGTTGGTTTGGGTGTAAAGGTTTTAGTAGCGAAATTTGGTTCCTGATCTCTCGATCCCAGAGGCTCTCCAGTGTCTTCAGAAAAAACGAAGTGAGGGTGATGAGTCTGAAGGATTTGGGCTGAGTGTAATCTTCTGCTTCGACCTGGTTTCGGAATATAGATTATTTTTACTTCGCGCCATATGAAGGGGATGTAGCGGTGGGCCAGACAGGCGCGGAAGACTTTAACAAGGTATGCAGCTAACGAGTCACCGTTCCACCTGAGCAGAGCCGGAATGATACCAATGATACCAACCAAGCCTGCTGCCTTGAAAGGTAAGAAGGTGTTGATTGCCCAAATTATTTTATCTTTGTCTATTACTTCTGAAGCCACTTCCCAATCTAGGTTGCTCTTGGTCCTTTCCCTTTGCGGTTCCCAACTCTGCTGAGTCGCAATCCGTAAGCCTGGGAAGTGGGTAGTGAGAAGTAATTCGCTGGTTTCCGCATCGCTAGTTGTGTAGGTGTTGCCTGGTTTTTTGATGGATCCTATTGAAAGATCTATCTCGGTGGCGAGACAAGTTTTGACCTTCTTTGCCTGGCTGCTATTTTCAATATTGGTACAGAAACGCCTCCATCCGTTCTGTCCTCTGGGGCGTATTAGTTTTTATTAGTTCTGCGGGTTGTTGTTATCGGTTCCAGTCTGCTGGCGACCGTGTGTTCATGGCTCTGTTGAGCAGCCTTCTCAGCCTGTGACGGAGACGGTGACTGTGACGGATGTTTACAGAATCGACCAGCAGAATTAGAAAGATGTAATACTGCTGGTCGATTCTGTAAACATGTCGAAGTGAAGGCTTGGGTGAGCTGTCATTCCATCTTGATTACATGGATTGATAGTTCACCTCGTGATCACTTCACGCAAGCCTTCACTTCGACATGTTTACAGAATCACACTGCAGGACCCTACTAGGGTTGCCCTGCTCCCTGCCTAGGTACAGTGAGTGGGCAGGACTGCTAAAAGCTTGTTAGAAGGATTGATGTCAGATTGTTGACGTGTTCGTCTAAGTTGGTTATGGGAATTTCAGCTGGTAGGGCGGGTAATTTACTAAACTCTGCCTTGACTAGCCTGATGAACTTGGGTTTGTCTGTGTTTACAGATATTCTTCTCGGTTGTGACTAAGGTAAGTTGTAGTTGATGGTATATCGGATCCATCTGAAGTCCGAACATGATAGTCCACTAGACACTTGCCAGCCCTGGATGGAGTTGGAGATACCTATGGTTGCTAAAGTTGGGTCCATTACTGTTTGTGATCGTGTGTTTATGAAAGTTGGTTCTGAGCCTTTGTTGAGTGTAATCTTGTATGATTATTGCTAAGAATAAAGTTAAGCATTGCCTCACCTCGGTTGTTGGTTTTGACATTACCCCAGAGAGTGTGATGCACGTTGGAGTCAGTTGCGATGATATGATTAGTGCCAGTTTCTCCCTTTCACAGTACTCCCTAACGAGGCGAGCTCTGGCAGAGGCACGTCCTCGTCGCCTGGCAAGTAGACCAAGGCGAGGACGATCTCCGAGAGATCCTGTTCTTTTCCGGAAAGCCTTGTTGCTGTCAGGTCTCTTGAACAGAATTCGTTGATTAATAGGTTAGGTACATGTTTTGGGATAAAAATACAGGTTCGAATACGGGTTACTTACGGAGCCGGAGGTGTCTAGCAGCTACTTACCTCTGATGTTTGCAAAACCACATATTCTGCCACCCCTAATCCAAGCTCTTGGATAAGGGCAATGGTCTTTTGGTGTTGATTGTCCAGCACTCGGCGCACGGTAGCCATCGTCCTCACTCTCCTCCCCTGCCGGAAAGCAGTCCTCGTCCGAAGTTAGACCGGGTGAGGGTGGATCCAGTATTGGTTTCTCATTGTTTTCGTCCTCCAACTGGGGAAGAAGCCCACTCCTCAACCTCCACGGTTTCCATCGCGGTTGGCGACGGGGACCGCACAGGCGGCGGTGGATCAAGCTTCGATCCAGGTGCGACGGAAACGGATGTAGATGCTGCCCATGACGTAGTACACGCGCCTATTCTGGTCTTTTATATTTTGATCATGGACTCCGGCACACGCAAGAAGAGACAGGTACCCGGGGGCTCCTGTCTGACCCTCTCATGTGTCAGGGTCCAGGTGTTGATTTGTAGGTTGGTATTCTAGCAGGTATGGAGCTTGAGCAGTGCCGGAGTGTCCTCGGTGTTCTCGGGCACGAACAAAATGCACAGTTAGACTGGTATCTGGAATCGGGGACTGCATGTTTGTAGCGATCCGCTTGAGTCAGGCCAGTGTGAAAACGTTCTCGCACCAGGTTTTGAGAACGCCTTCGGCAAAGTGGGCCTGGCCTCGAAAGTGGATCGCGGTGTTTTCCGTTGGGTATAGGTTGGAAGGGTCGGGGTCTGCCATATGCAACGCCCGCAGTTCTTTTTCGATCTTTAGAGGGATCCCCTCTGCCTGCTCATGTCCTCGAAAGGTTCCGTCATGACGGCGACGCACAGCTCGGTGTTTCTGTACGACACGGTGGCTTCGGCGTAGCTCACCAAAGAACCGTATACCATGTGGGAGAGAGCAGGCTTGCTCTTCTTGTCAATCCCGGATGGTGTGACAGAATCCTCGGGCCGCTCATGCTTCTGTGCCCTGGCAGCAAGTGGGGAACTTGCTGTCGGTGGTTAGGTGTTTCTTTTGTCCCTTTGGTCTCAAGCTGCGCTTTCGCCTGATCGCCGCGGTAGCCGCGCCTGCTGGTGTCGATGGTGTTTCCGACACTTCGGCTGGGGCCGCCACAACGTCTTGCTGCGCAGTCTTGACCGGTGCAGACAGACGCCTCTTGGAGGACGATGTCTTGCGGGAGACGGTGGTCCAGGTTTGTTTGACCGGAGATTGAATGGCGTCTCTAAGAGACGTGTTGGTTGTGTTGGTAGTCCCTGCCGATAGGGCTTTGGTTAGTCTCGTTAGGTCTCTCTCCAAGGCCACTGACGCTGACGCAGCCCTAGTGGGTGCATCCACGCCAGCAGCCGCCTTTGAGTCGCCTTGTGCGAGAGCTGCCCTAGGCCTTGCGGACAAGGTTGTGTTACTGCGCGCATCCTTGGACGCAGCGGAAGTTTAAGTTTTGTGGTGTCTAGGGGCATTGGTGGACGCAGCCTTAGGCGGTTTTGCTTAGGTGCATCCTGAGACGCACCTGTTTTTGTTGTTGTTGGTGCATCAGAAGACGCAGCCGTAGGTGGTTGGTAGGTTGTTTTATTTGGTGCATCAGAGGACGCAGCCTGAGTGTAGGTTTGGTTTGGTGTAGTCACATTGTTCATGGGTTTGGATTAAAGATCTTCACCGTCGGAGCTCTCCACCCGCCACGGAGCCCTCAAGTCGGGGACGCCTCGCTCCATGAGTGGACGCCAGAGCTACTCCTTCGGTACCTATATAAAACAACAATAAAATAAAAAAGCTTTATTTCCCATTTCCCTAACTGCAACATATTAAAAGTTTATTTTATGTTTAGTTTGTTAGTATTATAACTCTTAAGTTAGTAATTTCTATGGAATATGGGCCGGAGGGCCCATATTCCATAGAAATTGGAATGAATCGGAATCGGGTGAAGGCTTCCTTCCATTTGTTTCTGTCTCTTGCCGTATTATGCCAATTTCCTGATGTATAGGACCACTCCTTCAGTATAGGACCAGCTTATTGAGAAGTAGACGAGCCCGCACGCAACGGAGTACCGCGAGACTGTAAACGGCACGAGACTATGCCGCCAATCATCCCGCAATCCCACGCCGCGCTGGCTGACCCCCTCAATAAACCGGCCCTCGCTTGACTACCCCCGCTTATGGGATACCACAATCGATAGATCGTGGGTAGCTACCCCACAACCTCCGGTGTGACAGGAATTCCAGACCAAAGTGATGTGTTGTGTGTAACCTGCTCCACTCAATCACCAGGATTCCTTCATCCCTCCGCACGGGTCCCTCCGCACGGCACAAACACGCGGGAGGTCATTACTATCCATCATCTGCTCTTGTTCGATGATGGACACCCAGGGGCATGACCTTGCCACCCCTGTGATACTTATTTCGCCCGGTGGTTTCAGTTGCGTCTAGTTCTGAGGGAATTAGACCAAAAACGGAGTGGCAACCTAGGGAACGGTCATTTACATCCTCAAGACAAGTCATACCACCAGACTTGTCTTGAGGATGTAAATGACCGTTGCGTTCTCCCACAAAACCACGCCGTACGACGTCGGACGGGCGCACGGGAACACCACGTGCCGCCACCTCGAGTCCGGATGAATGGGGGGCGACGGACATCCCCAAGTCCGCCGCCCCTGGACCCATTTAGGGGTCGAAGGAGGGCAGCGTATCCTCCGACGCCCGGTGCGCCTGCTGCGGGCTGGGAGAGCACTCGAAATCTCCCTCTCCCTTTCCGCAGCCTCCTTCTGCGCGATAACAGTTTCGCAAAAAGAGACCACCGCGTCCCAGGACTCCTCACCGCCGACCATAGAACGGACTACAGCAAGCAGCGAGAGGTCACTGCCTACCACAGAGACGAGGGCACGGCGCGGCTCCTCCCAAGCGGCACACTCTGCCAGCGTATGCCGCGCTGTGTCCTCCCGACAGTCGACGCAGTGCAGTGGTGACACCGAGCGTCCGGCTCCCTGCCTATGCGACACAGGAACCTCCCGAAGCAGCCATGCCCCGTGAGGACCTGCGTCGCACGAAACGACAAGGAACCGTGCCTTCTCCCAAGCCAGAGGTCGAGCACTGGCCGGACGGCCTCGATAGTGACGAGGCGGGTAGGGCGTGAAAGCCTGTTCCGCCATTCCGAGGACGTATAGTGCCTGCCTTAACCTCCTCGGTAGAGCAACCCCCGACCTGACGACGGCGGCCACAACCTTCTCCTCCGTGACGGAGTCGTCCAGGCCCAGAATGCGCATGTCTATGCACTTCGTGGGCCTTGCACCTTGTTTTCGCCTGATAAAAGACACGTAACTGATTATTTAAAGTAGTATTAGCAGTAGAATAGTACACAATGGCTGACAATGGGTTGGGGTTTAGATAGCTACCCAGACAAATGACCATCGCAGTTCGTTCCTGCGGTCCACAAAGGCGTGGTCTCACCTTGAAACGTGATGTGAATTTCTTTGTTATCTGTGGTTTACTCCGGTGCCGATCTGTCGTCTGGCGTTTACTGTTCTCTGTGCTTGTGTGCATGTGTACTTCGTTTTTCTAGTAACGCGATTTTATCTTGGAATTTATTTACTCATTAGTTTTATGTATGTACTTAGAACATAATGTTATTGAAACTTTGTTTTTGGAGTGACGTGAACGTGATTTTTGAGGATTTGCTGAATGCCGTTCAATTTGGCAGACATCTATGTAAGAATAATTAAAAATATTTGGGGCATTTGAACGAAAATGGCATTACCCTTTTTTGCTTTGTGGACGTGGAGCTACCTAGTTTTTATTATTGTCCAACATTTAAGGGATTTTGCGAACATAGAAACGAAACTGCTGACAAAGATGGACAAAATTAGGTCCTAAATAGTTGTTACACGCTGAAATCAAACGTAACTTTACTTGTTTTTAGTTATAGATTTATTTACCGGTTATAATAACGGCTATATAAATAATCGCATCAACTTCCCATCGCATTCATAATTAAAGTACTGAGCTATGTATGCTCCCAATTTACAGCTGAATTGATGAGTTCATTTTTGCTAAAACTTTTATTTGTTACTAATAAAATTCATTTTTTACATTTGATATTACTTACAGAAAAAAATATGTTAAAATAATAATGCAAAGGCTCGAAACAAAGATACTTTAAAAATCCAACATGGATATGAAGATAGAGTTCAGTGAATCTGACCAGCTACCCATAGTTCCTCAAAACAGTATAGGCAAGTGGAGTCTGAAGAGTGATACCTCAGTTCTGATCACAGATCTACAGCAGAGTGGATCCCATAGGAAAATTATTAGGGTAAGTCAAAACTTTCAACCATTATTTCTCAAAAAGAAAACCTCTGATCTGTTTAGCACAGGCTGTTAAACATCTCATAGCAAAATTATCTTAACCTCTATTGTCTGGACCAATGTTATGAAAATAAAAATGAATATAAATAAACCATAAAAACGTGGAATTTAAGTTAAAATCAATTTGCAAATATTGGATCCAATGGGTTCGACCCGAACGTAAGTTTTTAAGAAATTTTAATTGAATTGAGAATTTGCATATGAGGTGCTATAATTGCCATGTGCTATAATTGCATTGTGTGTTATCCATACAAACATTAGTGTTTGTTCATAAAAAATATTAAACCTAAAGCTGAGTTGTAATAATTAACAGATTCTTTATTAAAATTTTGTACCTATGGATTATGAAATTAAAATCCTTAATTTGCTTACTTTATATATTGACACAAGCATATGCTGCTATTTTTATGAATAAGCATGTTAAGATCTATCAAGTCCTAAAAATAGTATCCAAAAAGCAATGCCAATGTGTGTTTTCTTGACCTCTTTATTTTATGTTAGCAAAGGCAGACATGAATCATGATAACAATAAGCGTAATAATAGGGTTACTAAATAATCCGATTCTTTCTTAAAACCTTACCTTCTTTATAGCCATTGATAACCATTTAAGATCCTCTCTGTTTTCAAGAAACTGTTTTTGAAACACTGATTAAAATAATTAAAACAAAATATATGCTTTGAACACCAAAATAAAGTTATAATGAAGTGAACACTGCAACTTTGCATGATAAGTTGAAAATTCAATAAACAACTTCTTTAAATGGTATACCTACTTCAGCATCTGTTAAACATTAATTGTATTGGGTTATTTCCAAATGAAGTAGGTATTGCAAATGAACCAAATGACATTTTGCTTTATTGCTGTTTAATCTTTATAATTGTTGTGAAACATCTGTTGGCTTCTGCGAAGTACGTGTACTCTATCTTGCATTTATTTCCATTCAAATGTGGGGAGGATGCTGACTTATTGAAAGATCTTAATAACAATTTTTTGTGTCATTACTTTTATTTTTTAAATGTTAAACTCATAATTAAATTTCATTTTAACAGTGACTACTCTATAGAGATTTATTAAAAATAATAGAAGTGACAAACTGGATTTCCTTAATTAAGTGATACAGTGAATGTTTACTAATTCTGTGACTGTTATTGCTAACATTAGAGTTCACATTTCAAAATATGCCTGTGCAAGCATTTGCAGTATGTATTGCGTAAACCAAATACAATTTTTGTTTTGTGTGTTTCCCATTGAGTTCATGTGCATTGATGCCTTTTTCAAAATTCATTCAAGCATTTCTGATAAAACTCTATTATATAATTACTACAGTATATTCAAGTATCATACGGGTCATTGAATTTATTGTAAGAAAAGTCTCACATTGATAAAAATGGTTAAACTTACAAGAAATGTAATTATTGGGACTAAACTATGTGTTGCAAACTTTGATCTTAAAAGTTGTATTTTCATTGAAAAAATTAATGTAATGTTTTGATACATACTATTGCATAAGTCAAGTAAATATCAGAAAGAAAATGTGTTATACTCATAGAGAATTCCTTAATTATTATCTGTGTATTAACTTTTCAATGGAGTTTTAACTAAGTAAATTTTTTAATGTTGTTTTCAGAGATGGAATCGCTTATCAAGACTGCAAAGATCCATAGTGTATGCACTAGTTGTTATAGCAGCAACTATACTAGCAATGTTTTATATCTCAAAAGTTTCTGCTGAAAATATAAATAAGATTAATCATAGTGATTTAGCACAAGTAAGTAATTTAGATTACTGTCATAGTATATTTTATAAAGAAATTGTACTAATTAATATGGTGATGATTAAAATCGAATGTACTTTGAATGTGTTTAGAAAATTCAATCAATAAAGTAATTAATTATTTCTTCATCCATGTAATGCAAAAAGGGCTTGACTCAAACTTACCTATCTATTGTAAATATGGTACAATACTTGTTATCAGTTGTTCAATAACTTATTGATTGCCTTGTAATTCTTTATTTGCAAATCACGTTATCTAAGATTACCCTCATAAAAATGATTTATGACTGGTAGATAATATTATTATGTCAATTATGTAAAGGTGTTATCTAACAATGTTATCTTCTATCAATATTTGAGCTTATTCAGATACGATAAGGATATCGTGGGGAAGGAGCTCCGTATTGAGATACCATGCTTAATGTTAAATTGAGAAACCAACTTTACGTTATAATTCTGGTGATTTTATTAAGTATTAAACGCCAATTCCATCCTTATAATTATAGCGGATATGCAAATCGAAAGTGTAACAAAATAACAATCATTAAACAGTGGAAATGTTCACAATTCGTTTCCCACTAACAATCATTATGATGATAACATTGTAGTTAACAGTCAACACTGCTGGTAGCATTGTATAGAGTTACCAGATAAGGGTTATCTAAAAAAATGTTGCTGTGTATTTCAAGTTGAGATAATGCACCGTGATAAGACCCTATGTAATAATATACCAATGGTAATATGATGATTTTCAAACATTTTAATGGAATAAGTTAATCTTAACTTTCCGACTGACTATCATAGGTAGATCTTTAACAGTCATTACGTGTTTAGTCTTGTGTAGTTCGCGAACGAACTAGTTCGAATGAGCGTTCCCTCAGGTGAACTATGCGATCTAGGTCCTAGATCCACCGCTCTTTAGTTTGTTAGTTCCTTCTTTAAGACCGACTTAATAGTATAGCGAGAGCGAGGCGCTGCCCGACCTAGTTGCGTCGCCGGTTACTCACTGATGCGCTTCTCTTCGTTAAATATACAATGCAATATACACTATACTACAGGATACTATTACAAATTTGGAATAAACACGTTGTTTAGTATATTTTATAATCAATTTTCTAAATTGAACTAATAAATCAATATAAATACTGCGAGAGCACAACGTATATAAAGTAAAAATAACAGCAAAATAGTTATTTTACTAACAAAACAACGCGTGCAGCAGTAAAATTTAAAGATCGCGAACGATCTGCCTTTCTCTCAGCTCACCTCTCATCTCGAAACACTGAGTGGGAGTGGAACTAAAAGAGCGAACTAGTTCGCCTAGGAGCCGTGAACTAAAACGAGCGCTCCCGGTCGAGAACGAAGAGAATATTATGCGCAAGTCCATTACGGGCAGTCAGTAGACCGAAAATCTCAAAACCAGTGTTACCAAGTCTAAGGGTTTATTGTATATTAGGTATGTAACAAAATTGCGAAAGTCATAAGTAGGCAGTCGATCCATGTAAAATACTGATTCAGTTGCATTTAGTTAGACTGGCAGATGCCCCAAGAACAGACTAGACAGATGATGTATGTAAAAGATGTGTAGATTATTAAAGCAATGGCTGTTGTTTTAGGAAACCCTTAAGAATGTGTCTCTAGTCAATGAGCAAGTAGCTCAAGCAGTTGTCCCCAAGAAGACAGAAGTAGAAGTTGAAAAACATGAAAGGCCCATCTTTACAGGTATTGTTTGTTTGATAATAATGGGTTGTTTGATTTAGCTGATAAGCTGGGTGTTATTTCAACAACTGCCACAAGGTTATTTCATAAGTAAAGCTATGTACCTACTGTGTACATAAATGTGACTTGTACGCGTGAGTGATTCAACACCTTGACTTCAGACTTGTATGCGACACCTTTACTACTGTAATGGAGTAATTTTGAGAAACACGGGAACATTCGATGTGGTGACGTTTAGATTTGTGGGATTGTGGGCTCAGAGTAAAAACAACTTATTTTTTCCACAAATATTTATTTCTTAAAACAAAAGTCTCACACACGTCTATTTCGTTTTATCGTCTTTCCGCCATCTTATTTTTATATCGTCCATCTCTCTCACTCCTAATACATTCATCCCTTTCGCTCACTCTTACATTCGGTTTCCCACATTGGTCTATGCCTGGCAGCAGTAGATGTACTTCGGCTGAAATGATCGCGATAAACCATTCAAATTCGATGTACCAACCAACAAGGTACCAACCTTGCTGTACTTGCAATTGAATGAGGGAAAGAATTCAAGTGTGAGATTGCAAACACAGGTGCACTAAACACCTGTGTTTGCGCACACACCTGTGCATAATAATAATTATTATCTCTCATACCGATGGCTGGTCGCCGCTTAAATTGGCTGCTATAATCGAAATTAGATCAGGAAATCTATGCAAGGTGAAAAAAAATCAACTGCCCATACATCATGTTGCATAGCTCGACAGAATGTACTATTGAACATCAATTTTTTTGCGATTTTAGAGTTGGTCTTATAGTAAAAGTTGAAATGATCAACACAATCACCACTTTTAAAGTTTTGCCTTACATATTTCTGTTACATCCTGTACTGTGTTTATGGAGAAAGTGTGGATCCTCTATAGCATTTTTTATTTTAAGGACCGATAAATGCTCGTCAATACGCCGTAGTGGAGAGCTTCCGACATGCATGGCATGGCTACAAGGAACACGCGTGGGGACATGACAATTTAAAGCCTGTGTCTGGCATGGCCTTTGACTGGTTCTCTCTTGGGCTCACCATCGTGGATTCCCTGGATACAGCCTATATAATGGGACTGACTGAAGGTAAAACTTTTCGTTGTCTTATGTTTGTTTGTTTTTGGCATTGTGACATTACCCTTCTTAGGGTTCTGTACCCAAAGGGTAAAAACGGGACCGCTATTACAACTCATAAGACTCACGCTTGGTCGGTGTTTATGAATTACAGTTAATATTGAAAAATACTAAAAAGAGGAATCAGATACAATATTACATTGTTGTACGGGACCTTTTAATAAGTTGTCGCTGGAATCATTATTTCGGAACCAACAAGCTATAATTTTACAGTTGACTGGATTGTGAAGGTCAGATAGGCAGTCTATGTAAAACGCTGGTATCCAGCTAAATCCGGTTTAACTGGAAGCAGACTCCAATATAGTTGGAAAAAGACCATAGGCAGATGATGATACTGCAACATGCGCCGCTGGTTGCCTGAGAAACTCGATCTCACCTAGCTACGTCCTTAACCTCACAAGCGCCGGACATGTGAAAATTCCAAATTATATAATAAATCTCGCATAATAGTAATAAACTCTTAAATCACGCGACAACCCTGGGGTGTGTCGCCAGGGCTGGAGTGGTCCGTGTCAAGTTCCTATGACTGGTAGCGGTATTGCCCGAAGCGTTAAGTTTATAACCTATCCTATATATTTTTGGGTGATCCAAAAGGATTTATCGTAACTGCAGTGAAAAAAACATCAAAATGCAACACATAGTGAAAAAGTACTAATTAAACTAATACAGAGCCAAACTTCGAGATAAGTTCTGCGAAAAAATTAATAGGTCCTCATGGAATCATTTCAGTGGATGTTGATCAATCACAGTATTTTTTCGCTGAAACTAAGTCATACAGTGTGAGATCTGGCGCACATGTTTGAGATTGAGTGCAACATTATTAAATACAATACTTAATTTATAAGTTTATATTCTAATTAATCGAAATTAGATACTTATTTTTTTTATAATTTTATCAATGTTTTGTTCCCAGAATTCGAGGAAGGCAAGCAATGGATTAAAAATGAGCTAGTTTTCACAAAGAATAAAGATGTAAACTTCTTTGAAGTCACTATCAGAGTTCTGGGAGGTTTGCTGTCCTGTTATCATTTATCTGAAGATCGTATGTTCCTTAATAAAGCTGTAAGTTCCTAATTATGGGCGAATTTACTTTATTATTTTCTTGTTTTTTAACCGACTTCAAAACTGGAGGTTGGGTATTCAACACATATGTCCACTTTCCCGGTCATGATAAGCAAAGGTGCCTTTCCTTGTTTTAAACATCAGTTTAGAAATCAACCTACAGCATGTACTTTTGATGTTCGGTTTTTCCTTAAATTTCATTTGGAAACTACAATTTTTAGAATACAAAGTTCTAAATACGGGCGGACTCTAATCTAAACATAGTCTTTTCTTCCGGTTGGGGATAGCTTGATCCAACCGTTTACATTGAGATGTGAAGGCGGAAAAGAACAACAATGACAAATAGAATGAACATAGGCCTTGCTGACTCTTTACACTACGATGTCATAAGTTCATACCTCCTATCTCCTCCCCACTCTTCCCCAACCCTCTCCTCCCCTCTCCTTCTCTTGAAACCCATCCAAAGGTTGCTTTTAAAAGATAGCTTTTAGAGATGAGGCCGCCCATTGTGTCACCTTATGTAATGTTTTCATCATTTATCTTTTCTGTTACTTGTATATTGTACATAATAAGGAGTATTCTATTCAAAGTCAAAATAGTAAGACAAAAACAATCACAAATAAAACTTAATTAATAGCAGAACAAAAACCAACATAAAAAAAACTTCCCATCTTCATTTCTAGATCGACTTAGGAGACCGACTGATGGCTGCTTTCTCCTCACCCTCCGGTATACCATACTCCGACGTGAACCTTGGCGAGAGAACTGCTCATGCGCCAGAATGGTCACACTACAGTACCACGGCTGAGGTCACCACCGTTCAACTGGAGTTCAGAGAACTGTCCCGGGCTAGCAATAACCCTGGGTTTGAGGTAAGTGACCTTGTAAAGTTAGTTGTTTCTCCTCACCCTCCGGTATACCGTACTTCGACGTGAACCTTCGCGAGATGATCGCACATTCGCCGGAGTGGTCACACCACAGTACTACGGCTGTGCTCACCACCGTTCAGCTGGAGTTCAACTGTCCCGCGCTAGCATTAACCCTGGGATTGGGTGAGTGTGCGTGTAAAGTTAGGGGTTGATAAGTACGTTGTCTACCAACAGTACAAACTCGTCCAGTCCTTGTATTCTCAGCATAACTGATATTCTTTGTCAGTCCTATGAAATGGCAAAGTATTTCAGGTAAGAAAGAATAAGATATTGCAAATGCCGCGCTGGAGATGGTTCAGAGAGTGTGTTGCAGGACATACTTCATTTCATTACAAAATTGCCAGTAAATGTCTATTTGATTATGTATGCCAATCTGCTCAACAACCCTCATCTTACCCTTCATGAGGCCTACGCCTTTGATATTAGTTTCAACTTACCTATACCTCATACCTCCTCCGTTCGTCAGATAGACAGACGGAAGAACGGACAACGAAGTAATCCTAACAGGATTCCGTTTCCTTTTAGTACGTTACACTAAAAATGGAGAAATCACTCTCTACTCCTTAATCTCAGCGTGTGCCTCATAATCATTTTTTTTAAATAACTTCGTGCTATATATATAGCTCCATTGTGCTCTCACACTCGAAGGTGCTGTAATAAACCACAGTTTAAATCACAACCGAAAAAATAAAGTCTTAACAAACGATTACGTTGGAGCCAAAACTAAAACGTGAACACGTGTGTTAGGCAGTTACCCTGCAGGTTTTTCATCAGGAAAGCACTGTGGTGTGACCGTAAAACCTTGAATTTTGTCTACTAATGAACTAACGGTATGCACGAGGTCGCTGTAGCCTCGTGTGTGGCGGTAGTTAGTCGCTTCAGCGCGTGTTATCTCATACTTTGAGGGGTGTCACACGATGCGTGGCGTCGGCACTGCGACGACGTGGAGATAACACTGAGCAGTTTTAAATACAAATCAGAGCGATATGTCACACGGTGCGTATAAACGACGCACGTCGACGGCATGCAACGCAGCGTCGTTCCAAGACTGACAAACTCTGCTACGTCGGGAGAGCGGCGCTTGTCCTCGGAGTGCGCTGCGTTGCGTTATGTCAACGCATTTATTCGTGTGGCACCCTGTCCGTGAAATTAAAGCGTTGCGGCGACGCAACGGACCGGCAACGCTCGTGCGGCAGCGCTCTTAGAGGGAGGTTCTAAGTTATTATCAGCTTATTAATAAAGCGCCATGTATTCTCTAATCACTATTTAACGATTGTTTGAACACACCGTGTAAAAACTGTTTTTTAAAATCCAAACACTAGTGAAATGACAGCTATAATAAACTGATAAATACTGGCAGCCACTAAACAGTTTATTCACATCGTAAAAAAGTAGATACAATATTATGTTTGTCTAACAGAATATTCTTGATTTTCAAAGACCGCTTAATTCTAGTGGGGTTTTCACCAAGTTAGCTTTCATCACCAGTTTTTAGCCGTAGAGTATAATAAAGCACAATCTGGACATGGTTATATTATACAAAACCATCAGCTTAGATGCTATTTCGATCACACTTATTGTAAAATCGGGCTATCTCTAACTATTGACCCACGCGCCACGGGTTAAGCAACAGCCTAGGAAGGGCCTGCGAGAGGCCACTCATAAAAATAACAATTGACCCTATTTAGGCGGCTATATACCTAAGTACCTATATAATTATGATTATACCATGTATATGTGATAATGATGATGACATGATGCTATACTTTTACGAGTGTAAAAGCATAGCATGTCATATTCATCATCTTAAGCCCGCCACACCATTCCCAACCACGGCAACTGTTGAGAGCCAGTATTAACATTGGCGACCACATAAAAGCGTCGAGTCAATGAAGCTCGACGCGTCCCCGAGAAAAGCAATTCAATTGTCTCGGATCCCACGAGGTAATGAATCAGACAAAACATAGCGTAAGAAAAAACCGGTCAAGTGCGAGTCGGACTCGCGCACGAGGGTTTCCGTACCATTCGAATCTATAAAAAACGGCAAAATTAAGCACGTTTGTTGTGTGGGAGCCCCACTTAAATATTTATTTTATTCTGTTTTAGTATTTGTTGTTATAGCGGCAACAGAAATACATCATCTGTGAAAATTTCAACTGTCTAGATCACGGCTCATGAGATACAATCTGGTGACAGACAGCGGAGTCTTAGTAATAGGGTTCCGTTTTTACCCTTTGGGTAGGTGCGGAACCCTAAAAATGGAAATAATCATCGTCAGTCTACAGTAGTCCACAGCGGGCCATATATAACTCTTCAATTGCACGCGATTTATATCAATCCTCGGCATTTCCCATACAGTTGCTACTATAATAAAACCGCGTAGTTTCAACAGAAGTCGTTTGTCATATAAAATGCGCATCAGGCACTCCAAAATCGATATTATTTTATTAGATAGTAAATAAACCACATTGCCTCTGCGTCATAAACTTATAGGCACGCCAGAGCAACTTCCAAGAATGTAACACATCGTACTAATCTAATCTCTATAGACAGACGTTGTGCGTAAGCACACGTCGGTAAGATGAACGATAGACGTCATTCGTTCTTTAGAGAACCATTCATTATGATAATCAAGTTTATCTTTTCTGAACGGGTATGCAGAACTGCCTAAAATTTTGTTAGAGACTTCATTTACCGCTCGTAGACTCCGGTTCGCACCGTTGTCTAGCAGAACGGGTTCTGCACCCCAATTGCGGACACATAAAATCGCATATTCTTTCACAGTCGACAGGAACTCCAGATCCATTAAGTACTTCCAAAAATCGTCTGCTTGACATTGTATAAACATTCAATGAATGGTTGCTATGTCAAGATGAAATCTGATGCGACCGATGGCTTTCTTTTTATAGGGTTCCGAACCCAAAGGCCAACGGGACCCTATTATACTACTTATATTACACAATATGGCTGCTGGTAAACATAGGCAGCCTAGCTCCGTCCAGAAGGACAGTAGCATTCTTTTGTCTCCACAGGCTATGCTGAGCGACCAGAGGTGTAATGAGTATGGGTGACTTAGTAATCATATTTCAAAAAATTCCGAGCTAATAGTGAATTTCCAAATAAACACAATAAAAAAACCAATGTATCAAACAAACATTTTAGATTTTGGGACCATAATTACACCATTGCATGTTGATAAATTGTTCTTATTCTTGTCTAATCATGTGTGGAAGTAATATTATGGTTTGGGTTTTACATGCAGCATTAATTACTACAATAAGTACCTAATAATAACGATTTTTTAATGATGGGAATGGCCTTCATATTTTTTCGCAATCGTTCGTAAGGGAATCCCCCTCGGATTCCCTTAATAACTTCCTACTTACCAAATTATCTCACTAATATAAATGTTATCTAATCAATCGTATTTACTCATAAAGCCATAATAGCACCGGTCTGTCTATCAGTATTTTAGCTAAGTAATGGTTGTAAAGTTTTTATGAATAAGGCTGTATTATTTTAATGCGAAATTAACTGTTTCTGTTTGTTACCTTGTCACTTTTTAATAGCTGAACGGATTGGAATAATACCTAACACACAGGAAGTCCATGTCTTGAAATGCAACATAGGATACTTTTCATCCCTGGTCTATGTTTCCTTGGGACAATTTCCAACGTTCTCGCAGGTGAAGCCACTGGTACCTAGAAAAATAATTATTTCTATTTTGCTTTTATTTCAGGACGCCGCCGCAGCCGTGTCGGAGAAGATCCATCATTTACCGAAGAAGCATGGTCTGGTACCAATATTTATAAACCCGAACACCGGACATTTCCTGCCGCACGCTACCATCACGCTGGGTGCTAGGGGAGACAGCTACTACGAGTACTTACTGAAGCAATGGCTGCAGACTGGGAAGACCATTAACTAGTAAGTATTCATTTATTATTATACTTAATTGTACACCAAAAAAAAAGAAACTTAAAACTAAAACACATTCAATGGGCGACGTTATCACATTCCGCGATTTACTACTATTTTTTTAAGTCTGATAGGCAAAGGTCTCCCTCAAACAAAGCCTTACTTCGACATACATTTTCGATGGAAAATTTAAAATCGGTAGAACATAGCTGCGCCACTATTTTTCGAAAATGTTCTCTGATAACTTTTTAGAACTATGTATCCTGCTTATGCCTAGAAAGTTTCATTAAAATCGGTTCATTAATTTCGAAAAATAAGTACCTACTCGAAGTTGATATGAAATGCCGTACGGTTTATAAAAAGGAAAATGAATGGGTACTTAATAGTGTTTACCTATTAGCTGTGCTCTGAAATGACTTTTAAGCTAATTCTGTTGTTGTTACTAGAAATTAATAGTATGATTTCAACAGACTGAAAGTTAGGTATGTATCTATCGATTAAAGATTGAGGTACTTAAATAAATGTAAGGACATAATTTTATACATAGCTTCTAAAATATAAATTTTGCATGTTACATCATCATCAACTTCCTTATCCGATGATACATTTATTTATCCTATTCAGCAAATATATAGGTTACTATGACAAAATTAACATTAAAATATCCAGTCAATGTATCTATGTACCTAGTGTTGATGGCTAATATTTAGCAATAATGTCATACTATGTGTGCAAACGGTTTCAAAGCTGTGCTCATATTTATATAATTAATATATTGCTATAAACAGTGTCAATTTTCAAGAAACGTTTTAATGTAGGACTGGCGAAGTAACAAACAAACTGGGTTCATGTATGCCTATCAGTTCGATATTATTACAATAGGTACTAACTTTATTGTTTATTTTACACAGAAATAACACAAAATTTACCTACAATGGGTGGTCTTATCGCTCAAAGCGTTTATTTTCCTTATTATTGCTACGCGGATAGCGTGCGAAATAGCTATTTATTTTCCCTAGATGCCTACGATTGCGATTTTTTTTTCCAATATTTGTGAAACACTCATCTATCTTACAATTTGATTTATTTACGTGGTTTTGAGAGGTATACGACCTCTATTGCTGAGCAAGACCAGACCTACACCTACATAGTTCTACATAACAATAGTGGGTCATTCACCTACCTACATATATTGATACATTTGTCATGACATGACCCCTCAAAATTGTTTATGAATGTAAACCAATAATGTAGTTCATTAATGTTCAGGATGCTAAGAAGAGATATTAGAAAAAGGCCAATGATTGATACTTCCATGCTCAAGTGAAACAACTACTATGCTAATGTGTTGGTTTTCTAGTATAATTATTGTGAATAAGCAGCAATATAAGCAACAAACAATCGTAGCGAATGCTATTTATAAACTGCTCTTAAAGCCTCGTCTGTGCGACAATTAGCTTAATTAGTATTTAAAAGGTCACATATCTGGACGTAAAAAAAACGTATGCATCAAGCATTAAGGATTAAAAGTATGTGTGTTAAGATAGTAATAGCAAGTGTGAACATGTCAGTACTACATATATCCCAGCAGTGGGTTTAGTTGGGCTGTGGATGATAAGATAAATTTAGAATCCTATAAAATGGTTGCAAATACATAAAATATTTTTTTTAAAACAAATTAACACTAAGAACTCTTCAAACTCTTTTTTGTAACTCCTTGATTTGATGAATTTTCAGAAAATGTTTCAGAGCTGTTCACTATAATGTATTTTTAAACTCTTACGCATTGCATGCTCCTAGGCCGAGCGGTTTAGTCTGTGCGTTGCCTATCCTTGAATTGTGAGATTTTCATGTGTACTAAAGTAGATTTAGAAAAATGTTAGAAGAACATTAATTTGCCGACCAAATTTCTCTGTTTGTTACTTCTTATGTCGTTAACCGGTCAGGCCCAACATGTGAAAATTCCCTAAAATAAAATAAATCTTATGTAATAGGTAAATAAACATTAAATTCGCGACACACCGGTGTGTCGCCGGGGCCGGACAGGTTAAGCCTGAACGGATTAGGATGAAACTTGGCGCACGGGTAGACCATGTCTTTGAAAGAAGTAGCATATATCCTGTGATATTTGGTACACTAGCTTGCGACATTTCGTGTAGCCAGCCAGCCATACAAGATGTACCGATATGAACACGTTGTTGTGTTTAATTTCAGTTTACTGGACGACTACCTGACTGCTATAGAAGGTGTCCGCAACTTCCTGGCCAAGCGATCGTCCCCTAACAAGCATTTATTCATAGGAGAGCTGTCGGCTGGATCTGAGGTGAGATCTTTTATCCCTTGAATACACACCATTGCTCTATAACGGGGCCTAGATGTTCTTATGGTACAGTATTCAAATAAAAATCTATGAATCATCGACCTTGAAGTGATCCTTTAAACACAAATTATACACTTGCCTTCTCGGACGGGTACAATGAAAAAATACCTCCCTACGAAGAGAAATAAAGGCTTTCCTTTATTTCTCTTCGTAGGGAGGTATTTTTTTTTTTTTTTTTTTTTGTCAATCTACTTTATTGCAAAGTTATCGGGTGCCCATCATAGACGAACACAACAAACGAGTTTGTTTAATATTATTTAGAAAAAATATTAGAATCCCTGTATAAATGCAACTTGGTATACTGCTAACTAGCCTGACCTGGTAAGGCGGATTTATTTTTAATTCTTCCTTCGCTCTCATTAGGTGTTTATTATCATTTCTCACTCAGGGCCAACCCACTTACATAATTTTAAAGGTATCGCTGACTAATTAATTGCCACGATAACTGAGTCTTAAGTCTTCGTTAGTACTTTATGGTGGCAATCATTAATATCGTAAGCATGATGGTTGATAAAGGGAAATGTGACGGGAAATGTGACGTGACTTCCCGTGTCAACCATTGGCGTGATTCAGTGGATCAGTGCAGATGGTGTTGAAAAAAAACACGGCCACGTGTAGGTAAGTTGGACTCTGTTCCGAACGAATCATAATTTCTTTTAACATGGTACTTTTAAACCCATAAATTATTTTCTTAAGTATAATTTTCTCAATATAATACTAGTAGGCTAGTAGTTTTGGACAGGATTACAGACTGGACGGACGGACAGCCCACCAAACAGTTACGAGTGATCCTATAAAATAAAGGTTTTGTTTTTATGCGGACGTTTGGAACCCCTTAAAATCACAAAAGTAAAAAAAAAGTGATCTTCTCTATAAATCATACTACTGTAGCATTGGATTGATAAACTGAAAGTCAGATAGTAGTTATAGAATTTACCTTTCTTGAATGCTTCAAAATGTCTTAAAATGAAGTGTACTATCACTCAACGGAGATTAGATTAGAATTATCACGTGTTAAGTGGAGGCACACGTTATGCAACCGCCATCCACGTTAAGCTATAGACAAGCAAGATAGTTCGAAATATTTGATCCATTCTCTATGAACTTCTCACCGTGTCTATGTCATATCGCATCCACAAGTCGGAAGCTTCAAAAAATATAGATTGACGTGATATACGACAATGTCTCTGACTTCATGCGCTTATAGCGACAGTTGGTTATTTCTTTCTATGGTAGGCGCCAGATAAACTTGCAATAAAGTACATTGACCTTTCCCTAATATCCCTTCGTAGATACCCGAACAATAAATGGGCCATTTTTCATTACTGGAGAACGTAAAGGATCATGAAATAAGTCAATTCAGGACAGCTTTATGTTTTTATTTCTGTTTTTGATAGTTAAAACTCAAATATATACAGGGTCTTTCAACAAGGACGGGTCGATGTTGAAATTGAATAAAACAAGCGGTTTCTGAGATATTAATTAAATTATTTTTTTATTTGAAATGCCTATTTATGCCATTATTGATGGAATATGACATCGTTCAAATGTCCGCCGCGGCTACGCACGGTGGCACGGATCCGAGAGGTCCAATAATCAATGACTATGCTACAAAATGCCGGCTAAATGACGCCGCCGGACCAAAATCCGCACCAAACAGTAACTTTTTGTGGATACAATGCCACCTGGTGAACCTCATGTGAGTTGTGGTTGTCCCATATACGGCAATTTTGCTTATTAACAAAATCATTCATTCAAAAATGCGCCTCGTCGGTAAAGATTATTTTTCGGCTGAAATCGCTTCCAAACGTTCCGAAGCCAAGTCAGCGAACAACGGCGTTGTCTACCTTTGAGCTCCTGGCTCAGTTGGATCTTGTACGAGTGCAGACTCAAGTCTCGGCGCAAAATTCTCAAGAAGAAGTCTGCGAAAGGCCGAGTTTGGCCGGGTCAATGAACCCGTATAAATGAAAACCGTATCAACGTCCGTTTGCGTTGTGTAAGAAATAAGTGGAGAAACCGAGAGGGGCAGCCAACGATGTTGTTTTATGTATTTAGTTCGCCTCCAAGTAGATAAAAGTTGTGGCGATGCTTGGAAGAGGCCTACGTCCACTACTGGACATCATGATGACAATGATGATGATAAGTTAGATGATCTACTTATACTTACAGCTTTAGTCACCTTTATAACTATCACACGTTAATAGGCCGTAATCTTCGAGACCTTATTACCGTATGCTCTGTAATCTTGCCTGAATTGTATACCAGAACAGCGTACTCAAATGACTAGCTATTGTTCTAAATTAGATAGGGCTGAACGTTCATTAAATTCAAACTCAGCCGCAAACTACGCAGTCAAGGTATTAATTACGTTTTCTATGAAAATGTCTGACATTATTATGTGATGAATTAATTATTGGTTGTTTCTGTCCCTCTGTTAGGTAGTTACGCGCTGTAGTAAACTAGGTAGTGGGAGGAAAATACCAAAGAGTGTTTTTATTTACTCAAAGGTATTGTCTTGTTAAGAAAAGAGCCTTCCTAACAAGATTCCGCGAGATTTAGCGAGATCCTCGTGAATGCTGAGAGAAACAAGCAAATGAAGTACAGTACAACTATTTTCTGCGCTGCGTGTCACGTGTTCGATTCCCGCACGGAACAAATATTTGTATGGCCTACAGATAGTTGTTCCGGGTCTGGCTGTTTGTGTATGTGAATTTATATATTTGTAAACGCACCCACGATACAGGAGAAAATCCTAGTGTGGGGCAACGTTTTTAAAAAAAATAAATAAATAATGTCCCTCGGCAATCATCGCATTTCCGAAAACCAACGAATGCTATTCCATGTCTATCAATTATTAGATTTATCGTGTACCTTCAATAATTTGAATTCAGAATTAAGTAGTTTATTTTTGTATATTACACACGGAAATCAAAACAAAATAACAATAAAGTACTTAGTTCTGAATTCAAATTATTAAAGGTACACGAAAAATCTTATATGTAATTGATACTGTATCCTAACCTGGCTCAGAAGTTAACCGAAATGTGAGATGTGAATCGACCAGTAATTGTACCCCTACAGGCCTGACGTTCAATGGTATAAGTAATAGCAACGAGCTTCGACCAACACCAACACCCTCAAATTCGCGAAAAAAAATCTGCTGTTCAGTACATTTTGTCGAGTTAAGCTCACAGAAGTGTAAGGAGTAAGAAGTCGATATTTTTTTTTGCAATTTCGGGGTTGCTACCATAATAAAAGTTGTTCATAATTATGGGTACAATGACCCCTTAAGAGTTATTGCGTTTATTCTGTGATACGTTGTAGGTATATGTTTTATTGTGACCTTACAGTTACGATAATCTATCATTTTCAGTTGAATGCATGCCCCTTGCAGACGACTTACTCCTAAAGATACATTCATATAATAATTTTAAATGAATAGGTACATACTTCCAATGCTAGAATAAAAGTTTGTCCTATAACTTAGTACAGCTTTGAGATGAAGCAGGACACTGGCTGACAGTAATATTCTCACGAATGAATTTCGAACACAGTGGCCGTTTTCAACAGAGAATAGACTGGACACTATAAGGAGATTGTACTGTTTGTGCTCAGACACAGCTACACTGTCGTTATTCCCTCATTTACTTAGTCTAATGGGACGCCAATTCGACACGGCTGGAGAGACATTAGGAGTAGGACCTCCGGCATTACATGATGTAACCATGCAGCTGAACCAATTCTTTAAAACAATGTAATTATTGTTCATCTCCTAAATCTTTTATATTGCAGGCATTCAATCCAAAGATGGACCATTTGACCTGTTTCCTGCCAGGGACATTGGCGCTGGGTCACGCCAACGGACTCCCTGATTGGCACATGACCATGGCTGAGGAACTTCTGTACACCTGCTACCTGACCTATGCTGCCCATCCTACGTTCTTGGCTCCTGAAATTACTCATTTTTATCTGGTGAGTACCTACCTATAAACTTATAATTCCTATCTATGATTCAGTTGTGGAGTCCAAGGTTAAGCACCGCAAAGTTAACCTTTTGAACGCCAATGTCGGCTATAGCCGACATGAGCAAGCGTGCCCTGTGCGCCAACGACGGCTATACTCGACAAAAAACAGGTCGCAGAAAAATACAAAATAAACCTATTAAATCATTACTTTTATGTATTTTATTGATACACCTTGAAAGCTGAATGTCTAAACATTATTTAGTTGCATACAGTAAACAAAAATGCATATTCCTCATTTAAATATTTGATGATAAAAAGTAAAATAATTTATGGTTAAAAAAGTAAGTCCCATGACGCCAATGTCGTGCAGAGCCGACTGCTAGTGATGTAGTATCATGTTGACGTATATTATATTCTTAAATTAATTTAGGTAACTTAAGGTATTGTAATATTTGTCATTACAGTTTTTATTGTTCTAACAAAATATAAACGATTGTAAGCACTGAGAAAAAAGTAGTTTTACTATATTAAAAACTGAAACATAGTTGCGTAAATACATTTTCGATATTCCCTTATCGCCAATCATGCGCATCCCTAGCAAGCTCTCGATAAGCAGTCCCCTCTGCGCCATTGTCGGCAGAAGTCGACTGACTCGTGACGTCGTAAGCGTATAAAGTGAATTTTAGTGCGGGAAATATGGAACAACAAGAAGTATATACCACTGAACAATTATTACGTATCTTGGAAGGTACTGAAGACGATGAGTTTTCTGAATCTTTAGATGAAGATGATTTAGAGGTAAGTTAATTTTAATTTAAAGTTATGTTTTGCTTTACATGTAAGTATGTACATACTTAATTGGTTATTATATTCTAAAGAGTGCTCTCTTATTTCGCAGATACGAGAAACTAAATAATGTATCTATTTTAAGAATATAAATATCGTTATACTTAAAAATCGTTACGTATATACTACGCAATTTCATACGAAAATTTTGATTTATTTTATACATATAATTAATCTGATTAGTGAGAATATTAGAAAGTTCCTGTTATAAAAATTTTTGCTATGTAATAATATCACGTGATAATATTATTCATAAGTGACATGTAAGTAATATGATCTCAAAGTAATTATTAATAATATAACTCAATAATTAAACTAAATGATTGGTAAATAAATAGTTTTATTTGCATTCAATCCATTAACAACCCAAATTGTTGCAATAAGTGTAAATTTCAAGAATAATAAAAACAAACTACTGTGGCCTTTGAATTTAATTAGATACTAACATCGATAAACTGTATGACACTATGGTACAACTCTAATGTACATGCAACGATGTCTTATAAAAGACTCGTCGACGGCGCCAATGTCGGCTATTCCCGACAGTGAGGTACATCAGTACTGAGAATAGTGCTGTACCTAGAGTTATTTTCATTTTAACTGTTGTGTGTCTTAATCATTGTTTTTATGTTATTAACAACTTCGGAACTACTTGAGTGGAACGTTGTAAAATATTTAATATTGGAATGTTCTTTTTAACATATTAATGATCGACCATTTATCTGGCAAGTATTGATAAAAAAAATAATAATAATGGGTATCGATATAATGTTGAAATCCCTATTTTTTTGTAGGTATTTAATTAAGATTTTCGGGCTTGGCGTACAGGGCATAGGAATACCGATATGGCGTGGCGGTGAAAAGGTTAAGCATGTCGGTTCGTGAATGGGCGAACCATCCATTACATACCGAGAAAAAAAGAAGAAGAAAGAAACCGGTTTATTCCGCCAGAAATGACGCACAGTAAATTACAAAATTAAAATAAAAGTATCTTATCAAAAGAGTAAAATTAAACCAAGACACTACCGTTCCTCGGAAAACACGTGAAGTCATTGGTCCCAGTCGTCATTAATTTGTAGATCTTTGACAGACATGGTCAACAGTTACCAAGGGTCATCGTGTTAACCCATTTACTTGGTTGTGGAGATCAGATTTACAGTCACTTTTAAAAATACTGTACTGTACAATACTGGTATTCAACTGCATCCAGTTAGACTGGAAACCAATCCCAACTTAATTAGAAATGCCTAGGCAGATTGTAATTTTGTGACCTGATGAATGGTCTGCAATAAGAGAGTCCTATAATGAGCGTTGGGTGATTATGTGATGACATTATCGGACTAGAGCTTTGCGTAACTGCTCAGTTGGTTGGGTTTTCGGATTTTTCCAACAAATTAAAGCTCAGACTGAGTCCAAATATATATCAACACCCATTGTATGCACATTTAGGACCCTTGCATCTTGATTTTGCTTTTCATACACCCTGTAAATGTATATTTTCTGTAATGTTGTTTATGATGACCGAGTTTTAAACGGCAAAATATCACGTTTGTTGTATGGGGGTCCCTCTTAAATATTGATTTTATTCTGTTTTTAGTATTTGTTGTTATAGCGATAACAGAAATACATCATCGGTAAAAAATTCAACTGTCTAGCTATCACGGTTCATGAGATACAACCTGGTGACAGACAGACAGACAGACGGACACCGGAGTCTTAGTAATAGGGTCCCGTTGTTACCCTTTGGGTACGGAACACTAAAAATTTTTTAGTTTTTTTGTGAGTTCTTTAAATTTTATTTAATTTTTTTTTTAATTTTTTTTTACCTCATTGCAGACATCATTTTACTTTTTAAAGTATTTCTTACGCGGCGCAGGCAGATAGCGTGACTTATAGAAAATGTGGGAACACTTTCACCAGTTCTATTCAATGCACACGATGGAACGTGAAAACTACCGCGTAATATAGTTAACGAGTAAGTGTTGCATAATATAGCAACTACTTACTACTCGACAGTTCCACTCAAATTGAGATCACCTCAGAAATTAACATTCATGGTTCTCAGAATGATAAGACCATTGCCTGTTTACGATTGAACCTATGAGCTTTAAAAGAGCCTTTGACCTCTGAGTTTGTTTCGGTTTTTCTTTTCAGGGTTGAGAGTAATCAGGAATCATCTAGTTTAAACTGACCAAAAGATTGACGTGTAAAAGTGTTATTTTTTAACCTAATAAAATAAAATATATGATTTAACAAAAGCTTGTGGTGGGATTGAGTTAGTGAGAGTTATCCTTGAAAAGTGAAGGCATCACATTGGCTCATTTCGATACCAGAAGTATCAATTAACATAAATGACATTTTAGAAGATAGTCCTACGCTATTAAGGCTGTTAGAGGCAGAATGTACAGAGCGATCCACGTTGCAGAAGACCGCATGGCTTGGAGACGCGTCGTATGTGGTCGCGATCAGCAGTGATAACTACGAAGAAGGAAGCGATATTTTAGATTCTTTGATAAATGCTACTTGAAGTAATCGCTGTAAGGTTCATTTTGACATGTTGAGTAAATGCCCCTTACGTTAACTAATACTTCAGGTATCGATCTATTGGCTGGCAATTTCGTAGAAACACAAGTCTCGGTTTTTCTACGATATTTTCGTCTATTGATATTCATGTGTTCATAAGATAAACTAAACATTTAAAATAATCACATGTTTCAAAATCCTTGTTGTTTTTGTTGTTGGCTTTTATTTATTTTCTTTTTTTTCGTTTCACATAGGAAAATGATCCAACACCAAAACATGTTCCGCAGGCAAGCGTAGCTGAAGACATGTACACTAAAACTGCGGATTCTCACACACTCCTGCGCCCAGAATTTGTGGAGAGTCTCTGGTACATGTATCAGATAACTGGCAACACCACCTACCAGGACTGGGGCTGGCAGATATACCAGGTAAGACAATTTGTATTATAATTGATTAGAATAAATGTTTTAGTCCGCAGCTCATCTGATATGCAGCCGACATATCCAATGTCCAGCCCAATCCTACATAAGAGTAGCAGCTTTCCGCGTAATATCTTTAGTTTTAGTTTTGGCGCGCAGTATTGTGTTCTGTATTCATTCAATGCTATGCGACAACGGACTGCGTTAGAAATACAGTTCTGCGCTCCAAAACACAAATCGCCGTCGTCACTCAAAAAGCAGCCAAGCCAGCCTAAATTGGGACTGGGCCGGACACGTCTGCTGCATGTCGAACGATTCATGGGCCAAAACATCCACAATGACCCAGACGAAAATGGCGGGACGAGCTTGACGCCTATCGACAGGATTGGTCAACACTAGCCCAGAGCCGGGAAGAATGGAAGGAAAAAAGGAAGGCCCTGTATTGGGATGGAATAGGCTAAAAATAAAATAAATAAATAGGCGACATCACCTCCGACCGTGGTAAAGGTGGAGAGATAAACTTGAGTCTTCCCTAAACGGCTGCCCCGCAACGGCAGAGGGCAGACGTGTGTGGAAAAGGGAGAGGGAAGCCTTTGTCCGGCATTGGGACATAACGGGTTCATTTAGATTAGGGAATAAACCACAATGATTTTAGAGAAATCATCCATCTGCATGAAAATTGTGGTATTTGCTGAGGTTCTCAACTAAAACACGGCCTTATTACTTTTTAAAGAAAATGGCCGTTGTTTCATTTAAGTCTAAAGCAAACAAGAGGAACAACAAGAGGAATAACCAGGATGTGCTCAACATAGCATATGTTGAGCACATCCTGGTTATTCCTCTTGTCTTGCATAGGTATAATAGTATTGATATTCTGATTTTCTGACACCCTTGTATTTGCCCACTGTCCACTGAGTTCAATCATCAGGACGAGAAAAAAGTTATTAAGGATTTATTAATTACAACTTTTTCTCAGTGGGGTCCTGAAAAATCCACATACAGACTTGATGTTTCATCAAGGCTTTATAATTTTTAACTTATCTAAAACGAAATTGTTTCCAGGGTTTCGAGAAGTATGCCAAAGTGCCAAACGGCTACACGTCGTTGGCGAACGTGAAAGTTGAGAAACCGGTTCAGCGAGACATGATGGAGTCCTTCTTCCTATCGGAGACGCTAAAATACCTGTACTTACTGTTTAGCGATGACAGGTTCACTATAGACTTGAACAAATACGTCATCAACTCAGAAGCTCATCCACTGCCCATACATAAGAACTAGAAGTACTTACCTAGTTAATTTGTCTGTCCTAATCTTCATAAGAAAGACAACCTGTTTTGGAGTCGTATTTTGAAAACACTGAGCGTTTTTCGCGGACTCTTTCGGTATTGCAAGATCTGGACGGAATCCTTTTAGATCGATAGGATCTTCTCATAGGCCATATTTCCAACGCAAACCGTTTTGCATGTAAGTTTCATTGCGGCCTACCGAGGTATGCCTGCTATGTAAACTTGCGTGCGAGTGCTTTTAGGTGGAAACGCGCCCTTAGTTTAGCAATGATAGTGCAATTTTCACGATATCTAAATGTGTCACGATTAAGTGTCTGTTTACTCCCAAAGTTCAGTATGAAGCTGGGTATTATGTTATATTTTCACAATAATCTACCGATTACCGGTTTGTACACTGAACAGTTTAATGAAGTACTCCATTTTTAGTTGTAAGGATGTTTCATATACATTCTGTGTTGTCTGCATCAATTTATGAAACGATTTATTATATGTATAGATAAAATCTTAATTCGTAGAGATTCGAAATTTTACTATTCATACAGCACACACAACACAGACAAATGACAGCATGACAGCATTTAACACAATAATTATACTCGTTTGATAAAATCATTTCTCTACAAGCTGCATTTTTTAAGTTACTTAAAGACATACCGATATAAATAATAAATCAGTCTCTCTCATCTTTGGAGATTAATAAAATAATATTAATAGACATTTAATTCCTAATCTTACGTTATAAGTACTTAAATTGTAACGGATTTTATAAATGTTTAACTTTCGCAAAGTTACGAAATTTAACGCATCCACTCATTACATTCACTCATACAATCAATTTATGTTTTTTGTCGTGCTTCCTATTATGTAATTAATTACATTTTGGCAGACTATATTTTGACGGGACCAAATTTTGGAGTGACTATGATATTAGTAATCTAACAAAGGATATTTATTTGGCTGTATTTAAATTCATTTAAACATAATTTAATTTTATGTTATTAATATAATTAATGTTCATATTATTTTTATATTATTTATAGTCAATATTGTTATATTTTAATTATGTTTTTGTTCTAATGTCTTTGATTAATCTCGCTTTATATTAGTTAACTAAAAGAAATTAAATGAATCTCTCAAAGCTATTGCGGTCCCAACAGTTCTAATTCTAATTATTTAAGAATTTAAATTTGGCTAGGGGTTCTTAGGTTCTAAAATTTAAGAAAAAAAAACACAAGAAATATTTAACTTAGAAAATATTGCATTCAAGTCATTAATCATATTTTTGTTATTTAAAAATATTTATAGTTATTTTATATGCATAAATAAGAGATAGTGTGTATCAATATGTGAGGTGAAAACAATGATAGTGAATTATGTGCGTTATGTGTATTAGTTGAAATTAAAACAAGCTCTTTAATCATTAGGCTGCGAATCCTATATCGGCTTCTGCGATAAGAAATCTTAGGAGAAAGCATAACACGTGACGTCTACCATAATAATAATATGTTACTGTAGTAATGTAGATCATTCAATGGATTGTAAAAGCTCTTCTCAATGTAGTCCTTCGAAAAATTAAGTTGTTTGCGTCGTCTTTAATCTTCTCAGCGCATCGGATGTAGGTCACCCTATAATATTTCCTCCTATTAAACTCCGTCTTTGTTTTTACTTGACTATGGCCAAGCCAAATACGTGAATAATGTGTTTCACGTATTTTATTGAAACTTTACTTTTTTTGTTGGATGCACGGCATGGCCACCTCACCAATATTTTTTTTATGTATCGAAAGAATATAAAAAATCGTCTGCTAGACAACGTAAAACACAATGAGTGCGGCTGAAATGACAAAATGAAATTATTATGCGATCGAACGCATGGATTTGTGTATAACGCGATTAGGCTGCTGGCTCACGCATGCTGTCAATAAAATGGTTGCGGAAGTCATGATTGCTCAAGTGTGCGTCCAACCTTTAACATGCCAGATATTTTATCCGCGATTGTAACTATTGTTGTATGTATGAATATAAATAAAATAACAGCAAAATGACTTCAGTAAGTGACGCTTCACTCAGTGAAAAAATACTTAGATTTGAAAGTAAGTTATTACTACATTGTAAACAAAAGTGAGCATATTGTGGTTTATACACTAGTTGGTAATTTTATTGTTTTGGGTAAATATTAGGGCATTCAGAATAGTGAGAAGCAAAATGCAAGTGTAATTTACACGACGTAGGTATACAAATAAAGTAGGTAATCTAGGAGCAATAAAATACTAGCACGGTTTGAGCTATTCTTATGTACGATTCCCAGCGACCGGGTAGCTCCGGTCATGTCTTGGGGGAAATTGAAATGATTGTGAAGTGCTTATATGTCATATTTACATGAAATCTCTAAATTGTATGTAATAAAGTCGCTGCCTGCCTCTGCCAGTTTCGCCACGAACTTCTTTTACGGATTTTTATACGGTATTCACTAATAGAAAGAGCGATGAACGAGGAAGGTTTGTGTATATATTTTGCATCCGGGCGAAAGCGGGGTGGGACGATATTTTAAAATAATTGAGCCGGTTCGGGTCAGCAGGCACAGGTTGTTGGTCGTTTACCATTCAAATATTACATGTATCTGCTTTATGTCCGCTTTAATTTCCTTTGACAATGAAATATTCGGAAATCGTACATTCTAGTTCTTACGACACGAGAGTTCTTCTTTTTTAAATGTCATGTCCGTTCGACATGGCGCTGTCTTCTTGAAAACATTGAAAGATCCTCCAATGTGGTGCCTGTTACAAAATAATGCTGCCGAACGAAGTTCTAATAACTTTAAAGTACACACCTTGCTCGCAGAACAGATGGTCGATGGGGTCGAAAACTTTTGGAGTGGCGACCGCGTACCGGAAGACGCAGCGTTGGCGCGGCCTCCCACAAGGTGGACCGATGACCTGGTGAGGGTCGCGGGTAACCGATGGATGCGAGACGCACAGGACCGCTTGTTGTGGCCACACTTGGGGGAGGCCTATATCCAGCAGTGGACGTCTTTCGGCTGATATGATGATGATGATGATGACACACCTAAGACTAATAGGATCATTAAGTCGAGTATTCGGCGTCGTTTTGTGCAATACAATGTTGTTAGGTCAAGTAAAACTTAATTTGTTATTATTTTAAATTAGGTAATTCCACATGCTACATAAAAGAAATTTTTGTACGACGCATGCCAAATTATATAAGAAAAACCGGCCAAGTGCGAGTCGAACTCGCGCACGAAGGGTTCCGTACCAGGAAAGAAATCACGTTTGTTGTATGGGAGCTCCCCTTAAATATTTGTGTTATTTTAATTTAATTATTTATTTTTAAAGTGAATATATAAGTAAATATTCTGTGAATATTATAAGCGTCTATCTGTTGCCGTTATCAATATCGAGCAAAAAATCACGTTTGTTGTATGTACCTTTAAAATAATATTTATTTTATTATGTTTCTATTAGTATTTTTTATTGTAACGGCAACAGAAATACATCATCTGTGAAAATTTCAACCGTCTAACTATCACGGTTCATGAGATACAGCCTGGTGACAGACGGACGGACGGACAGCGGAGTCTTAGTAATAGGGTCCCATTTTACCCTTTGGCTACGGAACCCTAAAAATTAAGTGGATATCATGTGTACCTAGCCATTCATTAGACTATTTAGCAAGAATGTTGCTGCGTGACCCTATTACGTGAAAATGTCATAGCAAGCCAAGGTTGAAACAACACAGCTAGATAGAACTGGAATATCGACACGACCTCACTAGGTGCAGTCATGCGTTATTTTAGCTCAGTAATCATTAAAAGGACATAGCTTATAGCCCAAGTACCACGAACCACATCTCGATAGTATTAAATGCACTAACGCACAAGAAACGTAATTATAAAAAAGCCACTGTAGCTATAAGTACTTAATAAAACGCTGTATATTTACTTTACTGGGGTTTAGTATACCTAGTTAAAATAAGGTCTGTTGCTTCCCTTCTACGATCTTAGTGATATCAGTTGGCGTCCTAATACCTCTTTCCAGTTTGTTTTATTTATTAAGTAGTAATGAATTAAATTAATTACATTTTTGTCTTTTAAATGTTTAATGTTGTTCAATGAAATTCCATGTCTTCAACTGTCTAGATACAATTTCTTGAACGAAATAGATCGTGATTATTTTGATATGAATGTCTAGTATCTCGATAGTACCTATTCTATACTCGCACTTTTTAATGATAATACGCTAAGTATATATATAATAATATATTATAAACTGATATTATTATAATGAAATAAAGTCAAAGTTTAACGATTACGGTATTAAGTATAACGATTATAAACCCAAACACAAATCCAATTGATAAATCACTATTGTGAAATATTGTTTCAATTGTGAAAAGCCTACATGCCCAAAATATATCGTACCCTATTTTATCGTAACTTAAAGTTACGATAAAATACTGATCAATGTAAATCCTATAACATTTTCTCAAAACAGTGCAAAAATTATGTTTAGAGTAACCTCTATAAATGATGTCATAAGTTCAGAAGCACTGGAAAACATACCATGTATGAATCACATTACTTATAAAACCCCTGCTTCAGAAAAGAAAGCTCCATGTGCGGCTGCTATACTGAAGAAAGATCAAAATTCGATTTTGTAAACCCAGTAGCTTGAGCTAAGCTTATGTCCGTATGCGATGTCGAAATTGACATTGATCGGATTTATAATGTATGTTACAAAGTCAAATTAATAAAACCAGCCTACTAAGTCCTACTGCAGGGCAAGGGCCCTTTCAACACAAAGAAGTCACGAGCATTAACCACCCCTCTTGCTAAGCTGGGTAGGCGAATAATAAACAGTACCTAATATTATTTCTGCAAGTACATCATGTGAATACCAAAAATCTATCTATATTGTTTCAAGATGTACTCATTGTATAAAACTAACAGTCTTTATATGTGTTTAGTCGGCTATAAGTTCAATTCATTGTAAATTAATATTCAGTTACCAATTTATATAAGTTATTAGTTACCAAATAATTCGGATCTTCCTAAAATTGTGCTGGTTTTCGTAAAACAGCGTTATGAAAAAGTGATGAATGAACCTTGTCAACGTTGATGAAAAAATTATGTTTGTATGTTGCATGTAATAATAGGATAGGTACTAGGTACATTAATGGATTTTATAAATGAAAATGTATGTCCGTCACCCATACTGTATACACAAATTATATTAATAGTTTGCACAAAGCGATTTCCACAAATTATATGAATAATTTGTGGAAATGACTCTACGTAAAAAAGCATTTTTGTAAAAGTATTTTCTTGTTATACCTACTTACCGCATACTACAAATACTTAATGTATTATTAAAAATTAAGGACATATAAATATTCGAGGCTGGGTAAACATAAATGATGAATTTTGCATTTACACCTACTTAACATAATATTATCAATGTCAGTGTACTGGAATCTTAAAGTTGTGCTACTACATACTGGTTGTAATAAATGTACAATTTATAATGTGTTGTTTTGTTTCTTGAACCTCTGTTGTGTAATACCTACCTATGTAGTTGTTAACAACTTGAACTTTCATGAATTTATACATAAAATTTACTAATTTTATGTACTCCTAAAGAAGTCATAGTGACCAAAAATTCATATTCCTAAGTGTTGTATATAAGGGAAATCAGCTTTCATTGCTTTTCCATACGAAATCTCCGCGTATGACCCGACCAAATTAAGTTGTCAATGGTTTTTTTAAAAATTAGATTGTATTTTCTTAATACCTAGGTACACAGTTGGTATAAAAATTATAGATTGAATGTTCATAACTATTCCGACATCAATAAATTTGGGTGCACGAGTGTACATCTCCTAAACGGCTCAATACTATCTAAACTTTCATGTCCATGACTACCACAGGACCACGGACGCCAATCGCTTCCATATTTGGTAAATAATTAGTACTCAATTGGTACCTAGGTACTCGAACAATAAAATTGGTACCTTAGTAGTTTTCGAGAAAATCGACTTTGAAGGTGGTCGGTGGTAGTGGTAGTCACGCTCCTTTCAGCAGGACCACCATGATCGCAGAAAAAGGGGGCTGCTACAGCTATATTAAGTATACAAATTATTAGTACCCTTAAGAGCTTGTACGCCGTATGTCATTTCATACAAACTTTCAAGTCCTTTTTCTTCTAAATGCATGAACCGATTTTAACGAAACTTGGTATGCATACGCTAGATATCCAGGTCTAAATAGTTATCAGAAAACATTTTTGAAAAAGAGTTCAGGGGGAAGGATATAGTGATTTTTCACTTTCTATAGAAAACTTAAAATCGCTCTCTCTCTCCCTCTGAAATCTTTTTCAAAAATGTTTTCTGATAACTATTTAGACCTGGATATCTAGCGTATGCATACCAAGTTTCATTAAAATCGATTCATTCATTTTGAAGAATAAGGATTTGAAAATTTGTATGAAAAGTCGTACCGCGTAAACGCTCTTAAATGCACTCCCGACCCGTGGTACAACTGCGCTGTCCAACTGGTTGTACTACAGAGAAGTAAATAAAAAAAAATCCCCAAATCCCTTTACTTCTCCGTAGTACAACTAGTTGGACACATCGCAGTTGTACCACGGGTCGGGAGACCTTAAATGTGGTTCATTTAGTAAAAAAAGAGAACTGAAACGTTTGTAGGTATTTACCGAGAAATCAACGATGATAACTTTCGTGCGGTCGTTCAGCAGGACCGCGACTACTTAATTTGGTCGGGTTATACGAGATGAAGTATGGAAAAGTAATGAAACCTGATTTCTTTTAAAATACAACACTTAGCAATATGAATTTTTGGTCACTACGACTTCTTTAGGTATACTATTTTGTATAAACTTGTGGAGAAATTTATTAACATCATCATGTCAGCCGAAAGACGTCCACTGCTGGAAATTGGCCTCCCCCAAGTGTCGCCATAACAACCGGTCCTGTGAGTCTCGCATCCATCGGCTACCAGCTACCCTCATCAGGTCATCGGTCCATCTTGTGGGAGGCCTTCCAACGCTGCATCTTCTGGTACGCGGTCTCCACTCCAGAACTTTTCGGCCCTATCGTCCATCTGTTCTGCGAACAATGTGCCCTGCCCACTGCCACTTCAGTTTGGCGATCCTTCAAGCTGTCGGTAACCTAGGTTCTCTTGCGGATGTCATCATTCCTGATTAAATCACGCAAGGAAACTCAGTTTCATCAAAGTGATGGGGCCCATTATGAGCGTCAGGGTACTAATTATTTGTATACTTAGAATAGCTGTAGCATGCCCCCTTTTTCTGCGCTCATGATGGTCCTGTTGAAAGGAGCGTGTCTACCACTACCACCGACCACCTTCAAAGTCGATTTTCTCGAAAACTATTGAGGTACCAATTTTAATGTTCGAGTACCAATTGAGTAGGTACTAATTATTAACCAAATATGGAAGCGATTGGGGTTTGTGGTCCTGCGGTAGTCACGGACATAAAACTTTCCTCACATGTTCTTCGTACCTTCGCATCATAATTATGCCTATACACTCATGACAGCCGATTTCCACACAAGTCACCGGTGCCATTTTCAGTCTTTTACTACCAATTTTTTTTTATTCTTTTCATTCGCGTAACATCCCTCTACTAAGCAGCATTGAACTACATTTAATTCATGATTTAAAATGGCGTCGTAGTTTGGCTTGCCTTTGTTTTACCAGTATTACTTTTGCAAATCCATCTCTCAGATGAATTAAAGTGCTTAAAGAAATAAAAATAAAACTCAGGTCTTATGATATTTTTTTTATTGGTTGTACAAATGTGTACACTTTTCATAAATACATATTATCTAAATCTACAGTCAATGTACTACACCAAGCACAGGCTCCAATTATGGACGGAGTCTGATTCCCTAGTTAAATAGTTGACAAAGTATAAAGTCAAAAATAAAGCTATAAAGGTTTTCTTTACACTTGGTAAATTCATAATACGAAAAGGGCAAAAAAAGTGGCATTTCGGTCTCTTAAAATGTCATGAGTGGTACATGATATTTGGCGAAAAGAGGAAGTAGTACCACTAAGGCAAACGCTAAGAAACTAGATACACATTTATTAGATTCACTGGAATGCAAAATAAATCTGTAGACTGAAATAATCAATGTCCACAATTACACATTTTATAAACATTAAAATACTCCATATATGGAGTTATAATATTACTAAAGAAGATAATACATATACAATCCTCATTGTTTCCTAGAGAATATAGAGAGGATTTCTGTTTACTGATATGATAGGTATTATTAAAGTTAAAAGTATATATTTCAATAAATATTACACATAGGTACGAAATTGGCACAAGGCTTTTAATGAGATATAAAAAGTAACTAACACTACTATTTTAATGTTACTTAAACTAGAAAAAGTAAAAAGCTGCACTAGCACACACAGTTGCTCAAACATGAGGAGTCGAGACTGGCTCGAGATAAAATATCAACTGCCTACAACCTACTCAGATAAAGAATCAAATTTTGTGTTTTCTGTAACATATTATAATTTAATTAAGTTTCAGAAATTATTAATGTATATCAAAATAATGTAAGTAAACAAAATGATTTTATAAAAATCCATTTTCAAATTTAATTGTCTATTTCCAATTTGGAATTATTGTTTTGTCTAAATTCATTTTCCTTTGATTAAGTACCGCATTGTTGAACAACCCAAAGTCTTATGTACTCTTACTAATAAGTCAAAAATATAATGTATTTAGAGTGATTTAAAAATGCAGTCTTTGTGCTGTCAGTAGAGAAGACAAGATATTTTTTTTCATATTATTTCTAAAAGTATCACTCTGTTTAGAACCTATATAAAATTATTATAATTAATGTATATTAATCATACAAAAATATATTTGTTACTTATCACATACTTGGAACATATTGGAATGCAACAATTTGCACAATATTATTATAAATAGTTGCTAAGTTAATACATGGCAGGTTAGTAAATGGTTTCAGAAGTCTAAACTCACTCAATGTAATTTAGAAATTTTATCATCAATGGGAGCATGTTGATTTTAATCATGGTGCCAAAAATAATTTATTGTTGGTACTCTAAATTAGTAATTTAGAGCCCGCTTAAAAACAATTTGTTTGCAAGATTACATTTGATGCTCAAATTTAAATTGATTAAGACTACAGGTGAATTAATATCCAAGTTTTATAACCAATGTGGTTATGGAAAGATTATTATATTAGATTATGAGATATGGGTTTATATAAAAAGGTATAAAAACTGCGTGAGCATGAGTTACTAACCTACGTGTTAGTTACATGAGAACACAGTCACAACACTGGATGGTGTAGTAGAGGCACTTGATACCGCAGTCTTCCTCCTCTTCTACGGATGCAGCAGATCTGGTCTTGTGTGCTGGAGGAGGTCTCAGGTAAACACTGTCTACCTTGTCCTCAAATTTCTCAGTATCTTTATCTGCCTTTTCAGGTTTATTTGTGACCTTGTCGTTCTCAAGGTAGTCTTCACTTTTCTCACTTTTGAAGTCCTTGTTGTTTGTGTCTCCAGCTGCTTCCTGTAACGATAAGAATAATGTTAACACTCTGCTGGATGAATAATGAGACACAGTTATATTTTATCATGGATATAAAGTTCTGGGTGCTTATGAGAAACTTTGTCAAAGTACAGCTTTTGATAAAAGAGCATGCTATGCATGTGACACTTACTTTACTATCTTCTTTCTTGTCATGTCGAATGAACTCCTGTTTTTCTTCAGCATTTCCTGTAGCAGTACTATCTGATGGCACCTCAGAAGCACCCAACGCTGTACCAGCAGCAGCTATACTCGCAATGGGTGCCTTTGTCCTCTCTGGCATCAACAAATCTGTCTCCTCTTCTTTCTTCTTGTGTGGTTGAAAATCAGGTGAATCTCCAGACATGCTTAAAAGAAGAATTTTTGTGATTAATTTAAGCAAGTAATGAAACTGAGCTGCAGTGTTAACGCGACTGTAGTACTGAGGCGGCCGGGAGACGGAAGATTAAATTACATTTCACGACAATCCGCACACATTGTCATCCATCTGTGTATAGCTTCATTATTAATAATGTAAACAACACTCCATAAAATGATGGCTGCAGTTACGTTAGTGTGAACGACATCCAATTACTTGATTTACCTTACTACAGCAGTTTCTGTTTGTTCCCCAGACAAACGTCGCCATGTGCTAATGATAGTTTCAAAATTGTTGTTTTCTTGCATCTCGGGTTGTCATAAACATAGGCGGACAAAAAAGTTTTAGTTTAGATCACAAAAAATCACCAAATAACAACAGTATTTATCGTTTAGTGATCTTGTCGGCCACCGGTAGGCTAGGTTTTTTAAAGCTTGACCTTATTATTAAAAACTAAGGATTTTCGTGATTTCTTTCATTAATAATTTCTGAGTTTCAAAAAAGAAGTATTTAACAAGCCTTGACCTTTGTGATGTCATGTCACAAACTCACAACTCATTCACAGACACACACATTAGTGAAATGTCCGCCCGCCCGGCTTACTCTAGTGATGTGCTTTGCGAAATCAATATAAGGTTGTGGAATAAATCGTCTAATCGACTACTTCAATAAACATAATGTTCTCGTATTTTACACCATGAGTTAATAACTTTACAATTTTAGAATTTCGTATATTAAATGCCATTTTTTTAAAGCCAGGTGCAAAAAAACTCGCTATGGCGGGAAAATTAATTGAATTGATGAATGGATGTATCATGATTCTAAAGGTGCTGATAGACTTCAGCATTTACTTGTAATAACGTAACATCGAGCTTTCGCTATTTTTTAAACTTGTCGAACTGAACAACGAACAGAGCCAAGCAAGAGCCAAGTAACGCTACCAACATTTTCATGATCGTAAACAGCTTGTACATAAATGTATTCTTCACCAAGATGTCAGACTTGAAGGTCGCGTGTGCTGCCTTTATACTTATGGGCTATAAAGTAAAAAAAAAGAATGAAAGAGAGAAGATGGTGGCAAACTAATCTCGAGATTAGGTTAGCTATTTCAAAGGGGTTCAACCATTTTTATATGGGAGCTGGCACAGCCACCAGCCGGCCATTTGGTTTTTTTTTCAAAATCGCGGCGCACTCTTTAACATGTAAATTAATATATGGGTACAGGCTATATAAACAAACAACAAATATTTGCAAACTGGTGCTCTAAAGTGTCACGTTAGTGAGATATTAGGAGGTAAAGTCGCCATGAGAGAACAATAAAAACTATTAAAAATTAACTAATCAGGTGCTTAGATTATGCAGTAGATTGTATTATAATAGTTTTCGGCTCTATTTAACCATTTATACAGGGTGTACCACTAACTACATCAGAAAGTTAGAAAAGTGTTTAATTTTAACTATTTTGTTGATTTTTCGGGTCGGGTTTTTTGAAAAAAGTCAACAGTTGTTTACTTTGATATTTTTTCCTTACAGATATAGATATGATCACGAACTTCTGGAACATTTTTACAGGAAATTTAAACAATACATTATTATTTTGCGAAGTTCATATTAAACTGGTTTTATGTGTTCTTATTTTTACTTTCTTTCAATAAATGGTTAATAATGGTACTATGTTTCAAATATTTTTTGTTTGTTTTAATGCCCTTTATTCATAAACCTAAACATGTTCCACCGTGCGCAGCTTTTTGGAAAACAAATCAAAATGGCGGTCGGGTAGCAATGTCACAAAGGTTCTATCCCCTTTACTGTCGTTTCCATAGAATGCTCGCTAGAAACTCGTTATGATCGCTAAAACGCTCGTTTATTTTAACATTCTCTAGAATGCTCAACAATTGAATGCTCAAGCACAGCAAGAGTCTATCAGCAGCCTACTATTGTTAATAAATGCTTGAATTACGGTTGTCCTCTGTAAAACTAATATATATAATTGATAGCAAAAGTCCGAATTGTTTTTAGAAGAAAGAGTTTTTTTTTCATTTAAACCCAAATGTCATATTGGTACCTACCTAGTGTACCTACATATAAAAAAAGATACTTACACCCTATACATTGACGGTGATCTTTCATATTTCCCTTTGGGATATTTGTCATTGACGCCACTGTACACGACTTCCTTCTTCTTATTTTTTCTCGTAGGAATCCATATTATGCCGAAGCCTGTTTTATTACTTTTGTTTTTTGGGGAATTAAACGATGAAAAGTCATAGGTTTTGGATGAGCTGGGTCCAGCTGACTTCCCGCCGGAACTGGAGCCTAATCCACTAGGGAGTTTAGGTGTCGAACTAGAAGATTTTCCACTAGTAATCTTGCTGCCAGAAGACTTGCCAAATCCAGTGGTTCCACTCTTTCCTAGACCTCCGGCTCCACTCTTTCCAAAGGAACCGGCCCCACTTTTGCCTGTAGAGCCGGCTCCAAACTTTTTACTTATCGGTGCCAGATTGCTGACCTGAAGCAAAAAAATTAAGGATATAAGCAGCACATAGTAGATTATTTTTTGTCATAGGTATTATTATTTTTTCATGGACGATATCAGGCAGAGGATGTTACAGACTGTCACAGTCTGTAACAAAAATGTGTGTCTGGCTGTGTCTTCTGTGTCTTCCATATACTTATATAAAAGTACTCTGTGTCCCTGTCTCGGTGGCTGTGTAAATTACTCATCACTAGATGGGTAACTCTAATCACCACTAGATGACGCTAGTTGTGAGATCATCAGAAGGTTGCAAGAAAACTTTTCTGGTACTACCTTAGGTAGCATCAAACATTATGTTTACAGTATTTATATAGGTAGTAGCTACCCACCTACTTACGCATTAATTTAATGCATACAGTTTTGGAGTTTTTATAGGTAGATCTTATTTTTAATCAAGAGAGATTATTACCTTATCGTCTTTTCTAGTTTTTTTATTTAGAAACTTATAATCCTACGCAAGTGTTCGTAATATTTTAAATTACAAAATTGGCCTACCCATTTGAATTTTATTGTTACACTCAATACCTACTGAATTAAGTATTTTTGTACCTAAACTAGTATAGATTTTTTTAATGGTAGGTACATGCATATTTTTAACAGACTCCTTTTTAGGGTTCCGTACGTAAAGGGTAAAAACGGGACCCTATCACTAAGACTCCGCTGTCCGTCTGTCCCTCTGTCTCTATGTCCGTCTGTCTGTCTGTCTGTCACCAGGCTATATCTCATGAACCGTGATAGCTAGACAGTTGAAATTTTCACAAATGATGTATTTCTGTTGCCGCTATAACAACAAATACTAAAAACAGAATAGGTACAATTAATATATAAATGGGGCTCCCATACAACAAACGTGACTTTTTTTTTTACAGATAATGGTACGGAACACTTCGTACGCGAGTCCGACTCGCACTTGGCCGGTTTTTTTTACACGTCATAGATGAAAATTTAATACATAAGCTCGATTCACGACCCACAAGTTTGCTCTGAAATAGATAATACATTTTGTTGGAGTCTTCATTTTGATAAATATTATTTGTTTTCAAAAGGTCATTAAGGTTGTTTAGAGTGCGTTCTGACTAGTTTTAGTAAACCTATACCTATACTTATCTAATAAAAATATCGTATACAAAATCATTGAAACAAGCCTATTTTTGTTACTTTAAAACTCCGGTCTCTCACCAAGATAAAAAGTGGGCTCCTCACATCTATCTCCTCACGTGTCACGGGTGCAGGTAAATGAAAATAGATCCATTCATTTTTGCATGCGTAAAACCACGAAAGCATTAAGCTTTAATCACATAATCACAAAACCAAGGGTAAAATCATATCAGTGGATGTTAGGGGGTAGGGACTAAACCACTAAACAAAAATATGAAAAAGCTGCTTGGAATTCATCACGGCGGTTTTGCAAGAGTTCTTAGGAATCAATTTCATGGATCAGATTTTGGTCGTGGATCGCGTTCAAGATTGATTGTGTACGGGCGGCCTTAGGATTTATCGACCGAATTCGGTCGGTAGGCGATCGGTAACTATGTCGAGACTGCCTAGGTTCACCCCTAAACGGTTGATGGAATGATCCATCAACCGTTTAGGGGTGACACCCGACCCTGACAAAAACAGTCGACGATCGGTCGGGTATCACTCCTAAACAGGTGTCACCCGGGGCGCGATGCGAAAATATCAGAAACAGGGAATGATTGATGAATATGATTACGAAAAAAAATATTTATGTATCGCTAAGTGCCTGTAAATGGTTTATTAGAAATAAATGTTCCGACGAATTGAGAACCTCCTCCTTTTTTAAGTCGGTTAATAAATGCTTTGAGTCTTGAATCTTCCCACCCCAAGGTACTCCCGGGATAAGAAGCAGCCTCTGTGCTTTATAATCCAGTCAGACTATAATCTATCTCTGTGCGAAATTTCATCGAGACCCGTTCAGCCGTACCTACTGGCGTGATGAGTAGGTACCTAACAAACATCCATACCAAACCTTGTACTTAAGCTAGTATTATTTTTAGAAAAATATAAAATGTTGTTTTTATTTTGAAACACGTTTCCTGTGCCATTATGACTCTATTTCAACATTCTCGCTGATCTGTCGGCTGCACATTGTGAATCATTGGATGTTGCTGCCTATCACGGCTTCACGGTTCATTGGCCATTTCGAATTGGCGAGTTGATATGAGCGAGAGGAACCACGGTCAAATAATAATTAATCAGCGTTACACTATCTCACTAACTACAATAAGTTCCAATAATATTGTTTTCATGACTTTTACGGTGACAGCTTACCATTTCATGCTTCCATGCTTCTTTTCATTTCATGTACCTATTGTGGCATTGCGATGAGGAGATGACTCAATAATGTTCTTAGAGCAATTAAGGGCATGTATTAAACCTAACTACTCCACAAATAAAATGTTTTGTTAACCAGATGTACGCTCCTTGTAAAATATCTAAACGAAGGCACGTTTAGATATTTTACAAGGAGCGACTGCTGTCTGACTTCCACAGCCTAGTAACCACCCAGTAACTGGGAAGTAAGATATTCCTTGTCGGCCAAACTATGTAGGGATTTGTCTCCGATGCCAACATAATACAGGAAAAATAAATAGGTACTTATGTAAATGTTGAGTGTGAAGACACTGCTTTTATTTAGGTTTATATGTTTAGGTTAATGTAAACTAGGTACCTATAGTTAGATATACCTATTTTACTCATCATCATCATATCAGCCGAAAGACGTCCACTGCTGGACATAGGCGTACCCCAAGTGTCACCACAACAACCGGTCCTGTACGTCTTGCATCCGTCGGCTACCCGCGACCCTCACCAGGTCATCGGTCCACCTTGTAGGAGGCCTTCCAACGCTGCGCCTTCCAGTACGCGGTCGCCTCTCCAGAACTTTTCGGCTCCATCGATCATCATACTATTCTGCGAGCAATGTGCCCAATGCCACTTCAGTTTGTATGACTAACGGCCGCTTTCTATAACATATCTCAATCCCAATCTTGATCCCGATCCTTGTCTGTAACCAATCAACGGCCGAGTTTGTGTCACACAATCCTCACCTTTGATTGGTTACAGACAAGGATCGGGATCATAATTGGGATTGAGATACATTATAGAAAGCGGCCGTATGTCGATAAGCTTGATCCTTTTGGGGATATCATTCCTCATTCGATCACGCAATGTTACTCCGAGCATTGCCCTCTCCATTGCCTTTACGTATTACTACCTATCTAAAAATACAACCGAATTGAGAACCTCCTTTTATTGAAGTCGGTTAAAAATAATGTATTCTGCGAAAATATTTTTTATGCTTCGCACTGGTTCTTTATCCTTCAGTCAAACTCAAACTCGAATTCATTTATTTCAACTAAATCATTTACAGGCACTTTTCAATTTGTCAAGGTCGGTCAGTCAAAGAGTTGATGCTATTTGCACGTTCCTAAGCGTAGATCTCTATGGAGAAAAACTTGCAAGAAACTCCACGGACAATTAAAAATCATTTTTTACATCGGTGCATCGGTTACATCATTCTTGTTGTAATTACCTATACATGCATACAAGGTGTAGGTAAAAGAACAAACGCCACCTCTCAAGGGGCCACCGCACTCACCACCATGAACCACTTCTACCATGGGACCAACCCCGAAACCGTGAAAAAAATTCAGCCGCTCAGTACCTACATTTGCTCACACAATGAACTACGAATTTGTCTTATGTACCAAGATATTAGGTGTCTCCTACGAACAAGTGTCCGATTACCGCATAATGGCGAGTCGACACGTGCTTGTCCTTTTATATAGGTACTAGTATAGGACAATAATATAAAACTGATAAGTACCTATGTCATGTATTGATCAGTATATAATGAAGGCGAACCTGACCAAAATTAAAAAAAGGAGAAAAAAGTCGATAATGAAAACATTTCTTTGCCGAAACTACTTACTAGCTAGAAAAATAAAAGATATAACTAGACGCTCCTGTTTTCTTCATTAAATAATTGCCATAGAGGGCAACCAACGTTAACCTATAGGTTGGCGTGCAAAAAAATAGACCGATTAAAAATATATTTTATCTACTTTACAAAAATTTTTAATAAATATAATGGAGTTATTGGTTGATCAACCATTTTTGTTTAACTTATCACCACACACTATTCGAAAGAACTTCAAAAATAATTTTTGTATACATTAAAAAAAGACGTCAGTTCTATGGTTATCTACTTAATTACTTATACCATGATTTAAGCATAGATACGTTTTAGTTTTTACAGACTTCTCTACTCAATTGAACATTATTGGCCATCCATTCATTACGCGAGGCTCGAAAGGGGGTTGGGAAAAATCACAAGGAGGGAGGGGGTGTAGTGAGATATCATGTGTACTTATTTATTTTTTCATTATAGATAACATTTACTTTTTTAACCAATATAATTCACGTGATTTAGGGTAGGGGCTTTAGTATAAACTTCATGTATCACCATCGGGAAAGGGGACTAAAAATTAGTTAGAAAACATCACGTGATTTGTGGACGACCCCTTAGTAGCAATATATTCCCCGAAGGGATGAGCAGAGGTAGGTACCTAAACTTTTTGCCAGGCTAGCCTGAGCTGATACCTACTTACTGATAGATATCTTATACAGGGATTGCGCGAGCAATAAGTAACCACCTGTAGAAAAACAGGCTCTTGAGGCTGTAGTGGCGGCTGCTGCTGAGGATTTCTTGATGGGAAACTCAAAAAACATTTTGTTCAACCCGGGGATCTAGCACACAGCAGTGTGTCAGCCAAGTTCGCAAGACAAACAGCGTTACAGCGGTCGTGGGTTATCGAACTCAGTAATGCGTTTGCGACCTCTGTACTGAACCGACGAGACAGTCATCATCATTGTAAATAGGCACTGCACAGTCGACCACACATTAGAAACAATCTGACATAGACAACGCATGAGTTCAACGAATTTTAACAGGTACAATCAATCAGCTCAGCCTTTTCTTAACTTTGTTGTGCTGCTTCCCGTCTAACCGGAAGCAGCTGAGTACCAGTATTTTACATGGAGCGACTAGGTAGTCGCTCCATGTAAAATACTGGTACTGGTACTGGTACTCGTGTTACCCAGTTACTGGGTTGTGGAGGTCAGTTAGGTAACTGACCTCCACAACCCAGTAACTGGTTAACACGATACCCCTTGGCAAGACTGATGTGAGATTCCTTGGTTTCTGAATACCAGTCGGGACCCAGCTTAAAGTGCTTACCGAGGCACGGAAGTATCTGGGTATGTTAAGATCGTCATCAAGGACAACTGATTGCAGCCATTGATGGTCGACTCGTGCGGCTGGTGTTATTTAGCAATGAGCCTTCAACAGTGCTGGTAAGATAAGGCAATTATTCTACCTCTCTCGGATTAACTACTGTTGTGACGGTCATATAACATATTGTACGTAACAACGTCGGCTTTGTGAGTTTCAAAATGTCGGCTCAGTGACCTGATGGTTTTGTAATCGCATTCCATTATCAACATCGTCATTAACTCATAACATTTGGAATATTTTGATGATTATCTCCTAATTGTTACGTAGTTAATTGCGGGCCTATTACGTTGGTACATTGTAATGATATCTTTATTCATATTGCTTGTATATTATACTTACCCATGTGCCATTATCATTGGCATATCTAGGTAAGTAAATTCTCCAGGGTTGCGGAATTTGTTCGAAAGAGTCACCGCGACCCTGGAACGCAAATGGCATTAGGAGGAAACCGGATGGGTTTTAGTAAGTAAGAGTCTGACACTCCCTCCCGCTCCACCCAGAGCGGAAGGAATCATTTGATGATTTCCCAAAAAAAAGGGATTGCCCCGCCTGGCCCGTAACCTGAGATTGAAACGACCAATAAAAGTACAGTACCGTTCAGTACCGACCATTTCAAACCTGTCACAGTAGACAGATTAGAATAAATGTGTTAGGTCGAAATAAATTGCACTGTTCTGCTTTTTTAGGATGTCGTTTTAGTGACCAATAGTGTGACAGCAAATTCGCAGTTTCGAAAGACCTGTGTTAACTTCGTAATGCTGGGAAAGTAAATTATAGCTCGAAAGCACTGACATCAACTTGTATCGTATATATTTACCTTATTAGGTAATTAGATGATACTTTAAACCCTGCAGATAAGAATCGGACCCCGGCGACATCCCGGCTTCGCCGAATGATCGTTTCCAATTGATTTGATTATACAGCCATCAGGAAAAACCCATTTTATTAAATCCAAACATACTTTTTTGATACTTGATAATGTATCCTGATGATTAAATGTGTCACATAAAAATGGTAAAATAGTTTGTAGTTCAGTTGAATGCAGTAAGATCATTATTTGCATACTCCAACAACTGTGTTTGCACTTAATAGCCACGCTCTTAGTAGATAAGCAAAGGGCTTCAGGCAGCTATGCTCAAACTTTTTTTCTGCCTGGCCCACTTAGCGCTTCTAATATTATTATGATGGACCGCAACAACATACAGCAAAATAAAACTAAATAAGTAATAGTATATACCTACATGATATGATTTTTGAAGTTGTGACCAATGACAGAACAAAACTAAAAAACCAAGGACAGTTTTCGATAACATCGTTACATGCAATACTTAAAATGGGTCAAGTTTATTATTTTTCTAGTGCTTCAATAATCTCAGCACGTTGTTCAGGAGTGAGTCAGTAAGCCGATATCTGTGCAGGATGGATAAGTACCTACTCGCAGGTTAGTATATTCATAAAACTGTTACTGAGACTCTGACTAAATATAACACCAATAATGTTCTACAGGGCTAAACAGAAAGGCTTGGCGGGCCACATGCGGACCGCGGGCTGCACATTGAGTATAGCTGGTTAAAGGTATGTTATGATGACATCAATGGCCATGCCCTACTTTGTAGCTGTAGGTACACAAAGGTATTCATGTCTTTTTGTAAACAATATAAAACCAATCAAGTTTTAGTTAATCTTGTTTAGTCTGCTGAAGACCACTCAACAGTTAAAACGGGGTAAAGTAAACATCACTTTGATGATGGCTATTTTAACGACTCCGTTTACCGTAAATAAATTATCGTGAAGAAAGTGTTGAATATAAATATCTATAAGAGTAGGGAAAACCAAAGAAATGATGCATGTACTGAGTGAAAGTTGATATGTCTAGAAAAGAGGGTGGCTACTCAGATATCGACTAGAAGAGAAGAATTCATGTTTCGCCATAGTAGACTACTAGTTAGACTGGAAGCCGAACATCACGTAGTTCGGAAAAGGCTATTTAGATGATGGTTAGCATAACAGTCTGTAGCTAACTTGATATTTTAGTAACTAATTTACTGGTTTTTAAGACCTAGACGAAAATCAGACACCTACGCAAGAACCGCCAAACCTTCAACCGGGAGACTGCCGAGACCGGTTTTCAATATAAAAGCTGAATATGTAATACGAATATAGAAAAATAATATTATTCAGACGAGTAAGCGTCGTGTCCGCGCCCTGTCCTTCCTATAATAAATAATAATAATAATAATAATAAATATGTTTATTTTTCTTCCACAAAAAAACACTTATTGACTAAAACTTAAAAATGGATAAAAACTATAATTATGATAATGTTAGTTTGTGGGAGACTGGCGCCTAAACTAAGCCGTGACTTGTATTTCAGGACACCAGGGACTCCCCACTACAGGCAATAATCATCAAACATTAATAAAACACTTAGACAATCTATTTCACGGATATAACCAATTTGTGGGAAGAGCAAAAATTAATAAAATAAAAAAAAGAAAGAATAATAATAAGTAATTGTAAAATTTTAAATTTGTATGAAGTGTATCAGAGTTAAAGGTGCGTGTGGGATATGGGTGAGGGGTGTACGAGTATATTTGTGTTTATAGCTGTGTGTGTATGCATGTGCGTGTTTTGTGTGTGTACTTGTGTAGTGTTGAGATATGTAGGAGGTACGTGTCTAACTATCCAACTAACCCAATAACATACAGAATGGTGGATATATATATATATATATATGTACATATTTGGCACTGGCATAGTACTGGTAGGATACATTATTTAAATCCTAATTACATTTTAGTGACTAGTAGCTCTTCTGTTTTTGTGTAGTTCAATTTAAGAAGCCAGTTGGTTACTATGAGTTTACATTTAGATTTATTGAAATTAAAAATACCTAATTCTTTATTTAACTTATTGTAGAGTTCAGGTCCCCGGAAAGTATAAAATTTTTGGGCCAAACTTGTTTTAGATTTAATGGTGCTACATATTGCATAGTGCCTCCTCGTTAATAATTTAGAAAGATCGAATGCTGATGTATCTGAATGTTGCCGCAGGATAGTAAAAAGGATGTAAATTTGTCTCACAGTTAAAACCTCCGCTTCCTGATACAGCGCAGCAGTGGGGAAGAGTCGTGGTTTCGAAAGGCCAACTTTAAGAATCAACCTTTGGGCTCTTTCTATTTCCAGCATTTTAGTTTTACCGGCACCTCCCCAAGTTGTTATACAGTATGTCAGTATAGATTGAACAAGGGCAAAATATACCATTTTAAGTGTTTTACCATTGGCTACCTGTCTAAGCTGTTTAAAAATAAAAGTGAGTTTCCGCACTCTTTTACTTAAATTGTGAATGTGTTCATCAAAGGACAATCTCTTATCAATGTAAGTTTTGAATCGCGACGCTTCTATACATTTTGTATAAAAGGGACGCGAAAGAGACATAATATGTCCGCGCCCCCTCCTCGTCTTACGTCTTTTCTGTGTGTCCAGCGCCTTAGATGAACTGACGTGAACTGTTAATCCATACAAACAAAATGGAATGACAGTTCACTTAAATTCATGCACACCTATGTGTACTGTGAGATGTTGACAGAATAGGCCGCGACGCCAACGGGACTGTTACCGAGCAATGCTTGTTGATAGGGATCTCGCCTATGTCAGTCTAATGCTTGAGTAATTCATCAACTCGTCCTACACGCCTACGGCCCATTTAGGACGAGTTGCAGAAAATCAAAATAAATAATATTTTTATTCTGCAACTCGTCCCACGTTTGTTTTTGTGTGGAACTTTAAACTTTATCAACGTTTGGTACAGTTAATAAGACAAGATAAAACATTTTTTTTAAACAATTTTTAATTTTTACTTCGTTTTGTTCATAGATTATTTAAAATATTAAAAAGTCAGTACCTACTAAATAATATTTTTCTAGAACAAAAGTTTATTAATAGATGGCGATTATTTCGCGAATATGCAATCGTCGCATTGATTTCTACGGAAAACGAGAACGTGTTGGCAGAGAGCGCCTTCCAGTTTCTTACCTTACAAATGAGCACGACAATCCCGTATCCGTGTGATTATCGCTTTCTTAGAACAACGCCTTAGTCTAATTGGGTGTATGGTTATATGTTGTGTATGGCATTTGTAGCGATTTAAATCTTTAGCTGTAAGTGTCAAACAAAATGGATGCAATTAAATAAAATCTTTGAATGATTGTAAATTTTCAAAAAAAATATGATCCGTATGTTTGGGGCCCACTATAAGATACCTATATTTTAAGGCTTTTTATAAATGTATATTTCACTGGAAAATGGCAAACTCTGTAAGATTATAAAATATCTTGAGAGATTGTAAGCTCTCGATAAATAGTCAACTGAATATAGTCAGTCAACACGAAATAGTTTCGTTTAATATAATTTTAATTTTGTTGTAATCAATCATCTATTGATAATAACAATTTATGTTATATACATTTAAGAGATCTTATTTCATTTCATATAAGTTTCAGCTGACATCTTCATACACCTAACCAATGAATTCATAACACTATGCCGAAGGCACGCGACCGAAGTTCGGCATGATGATGCCTGCAATTTGAATTACTGTCGACACATTATGCCGAAATTACATTGCGTTATAGCGTACAGCCGAACTTCGGTCGGGCGTAACTTCAGCGGAAATTCGGCGAGGACGCATTCTGTAGAGCACACATTATACGCGACGGAAGTTCGGTTCGATTGCCGACGAAGATCCGGGGTGGGGAGCAGCGCCCGCGCCCCGTGTGTCCGCCCGTTGTGTTTATTTCGCCTCTATCTGCGCACGACGCGCGTGTCCCGTGCTTTGTTGTGTCATTAAAACCTGAGTACCTACACCATATTTGATTCAGAAAAATTACACAAAGTTGCGCAATTAAATTTCTGCCGCGTAAGTTCGCCACTATGATGTGTCGTATCAGCCTAATACGTCGGATCGTAAAATCAGCCGCGGAACTTCGGTCGCGTACCTTCGGCATGGTGTGTTTGGACATTATGGCGTACACGAGAGCTCACACCAACAAATACCAATGAGGGGGGGGGCCATGTTTCCAATTTTACTATCACACACACTAAAAAATAAATTGTACAGACTGTCAATTCGACTCATTTTAAAGCAACGTTCGCATTCGCATGTCAGTTGCAATCTGTCAAAAATGTTTGGAAATTAGGGCTTTTTTAACAGATTGCAACAGAGATGCAAACGTTGCTTAAAAATTAGTAGAATTGGCCCTCTGAGTGCTCACTGGTCGCTAGACTATGTCAGTACACAATTTCTCAGATCGGCACGGAGATATTGTAGAAAACAAGATTTTGATTATTGTAGAACAAATGTTCATTTGACAATTTATCGAGAAATTACAATCTCTCAAGATGTTTTTTTAATCTTACGTAGTTTCAATTATCCGGTGACATAAACATCTCAAAACATTTAATAATATAAGTAGACACCACCGTTTAGGGGATAATGTAAAATTTTTTCTTAAATATTTTATAACAAATTCTGTATTTATTATTTCCACACTAACAAGTGTGGAAATAATAAATACAGAATTTGTTACTGATTGTACCTTATCCCATTTTGATATAACTTGGGACGAGTTGCAGAATGAAAATATTATTTATTTTGATTTTCTGCAACTCGTCCTAAATGGGCCGTAGGCACGTGGGACGAGTTGATGAATTACTCTAATGCTTGAGCCGTGTTGTTCAGCAATTATTGGTGAGTACTAGAGCGGTACATACTTGCACTAAACTGTTATTATGCATGCTTGACAAGCCTCAATTACTGTCGCTTTATCAACGACCGTAACTAGGTGTTTGGCTGTTCAACTCATAACAATATCTACCTAGTTATTGTGTAGCTGTTGTTTACAGAATGTCTATCTAGCTTAGGTTTATTTAGCCACATTATTCGTTTACGTAGCTTTTGCCTTTGCAAAAATGTAGCCTGTACCTAACTTTCTTCTATTAACTCTAAACCTAAATTCATCAAAATCGGTTCAGCGATAGCTCAACAAACAAACTCAATTTTAGTATTTATAATTTTAATATTAGGATTGAGTATTTTGGGGTTAACATAGCCCTAAGGATCGCCAAATTGAAGTGGCAGTGGGCAGGGCACATTGCTCGCAGAACAGATGGTCGATGGGGCCGAAAAGTTTTGAAGTGGCAACTGCGTACCGGAAGACGCAGCGTTGGAAGGCCTCCCACAAGGTGGACCGATGACCTGGTGAGGGTCGCGGATATCCGATGGATGCGAGACGCACAGGACCGGTTGTTGTGGCGACACTTGGGGGAGGCCTATGTCCAGCAGTGGACGTCTTTCGGCTGATATGATGATGATGATGATGATGATTTTGGGATTTTGAGTAATATCTATGAATCAATGTTAAAAGAAAGCCGCAATCTACCTGTCTGTTGTTCATTTTTTTATTTATGAATGGGCTAGCTCTTGATCTCGATCACGCCTGATGGAAAGCGATGGTTCGTCCGCTTACTTCTTCTAAACCGCGCAACAGATCTTTAAATGGTCTTCACTATAAGATAGAGCAAGAAACTGGAATTATTCTTTTGACCTTAATTCAGAATTAAAGCTTAAGTTACCTTGGTGCTCAAAAAGCGAGATAAAACGTTCAAGTTGAGACGAGGTGAAGGGACTTTATATTGCACTATAGCAGCTGCTGTATGCACTTATATAAACTACATACTTATATCTAAATATTCTGTCTGACCCGGCAAAGCTTTAGTTACCGTTGCAAAAAGCTCAAAGCTCGGAAATGATTCAGACTTGAATCACCTGCCTGCGATGACTTAAATAAAAAATCATACCTACATCCTTACAAATACATAGAACGCACGACTTTTTATCGTAAAAAGGGAGCCCAATGGGTCTTCCGGATTTACTCGAGCGAGGTAGATGAACATATAGGCATCTTTTCGAGAACCTCCACTATAGGTAAGCTCTGCATGTAGGCTGACATCGGAGATCCGTGCTCCGGCTCCGGTTCCGTCGTCGAGTTTAGAATGTTGAAATTGATTGTTGCTTGAATTTAGTTTATAATAATAATAATTCCCAAAATTAAACACTTTCTATATTATCGTCAAACGGTTACCCTATTCTATGAACGGCTAAGCATATGCTAGCCCGTTCATTAAATATTGTATTATACGCGTTGACTGGATGTAATTAAACGGCTGATAAAGCCAGCTGGCTGCGACAGATGCAAAGGGGTCTTTTTTATGGATGGGAAATCTTCAAATGACTCCTGCCGCTCTTGGAGTCAGACTCTTACTGAAAACCCATCCGTGCTCCTCGTAGTGCCCTTTGCTTTCCAGGGCCGCGGTAACTCTTTCGAACAGAATCCGCAACCCAAAGAGGGTGACTATTGAGATGACGACTAAGTTATGGAAGAAGAATACCATCATGTTGAGACTAATATTAAATTGGGATGATACGACCTGGTGCAGGGTTTTTGAACAATTTAAATAAGGTAACGTAAACGCTCGCTTATGTCAAATCGTATGGTAAAAACCGGCCAAGTGCGAGTCGGACTCGCGCACGAAGGGTTCCGTATCTATAAAAGAACGTCAAAAAAAATCACGTTTGTTGTATGGAATAGCCACTTAAATTTTAATTTTATTCTGTTTTTAGTTTGTGTTGTTATAATGGCAACAGAAATACATCATCTGTGAACATTTCAACTGTAGCTATCACACGGTTCGTTAGTTATAGGATCCCGTTTTTACCCTTTGAGTACGGAACCCTAAACAGAGGTTTTAGGTTTTTTTATTGTCACCAGAAAACGCTGATTCAATTTTAAGACGATCGAGAACCCTCGTTTAGAAACTCGCATTATGTCCAAGGACTTATACCTAATTATAGTGATCTGAGGGCCAATTCTCGAGTCGCAATATCATATCAGCCACTATCAATGTCAAAAAATTGTCAAAATTTCGTAAAATTAGAGGTGTTTGTACAGTTTGCGATATGAATGCGAACGTTCCTTAAAATTGCATTGCCAGCATTGCCACTCTGCTCCTGAAACCTACCAGCATCTTACAGAAATGTGCCATAATAAAATCTCGAGTACTAATCTGTGTGAACTAGCAGTGCATCTAAAGTGATTTATCCTTGAGTAATTATATTTCAGTGTCAACCTGCGTTAGCTAGATTGTGGATATTATGTTTCACTACCGGCTGACGTGATTGATCGTAAAAATACGTCGAGTAACACACATTACTGGTTTCTGCAACCGTCATTAAGTTAAGACATAAACAGAAACAAGTCTTATTATGTAGGTATGTCTAGCTTTTAGTCACTAAGGAATTATAAATATGTTGAGGTTTTTATATACTACGAGTAGGTAAGCAGATGCGTGGATAATATCCAGGAAACAGCTAAGCTATTTATTTATACCTATTTATGTGATTCTATGTTTATTCTCATAATATTATGTATACTTGCCCTGATCTGTAGGTAGGACAGGGTAAATATTATAAGGAAATTTCTGAATTAGACAATATGCGCAAGCGCAACTATACATAGTTGATCAATGCTCGTTCCTATATTAGGCATTGGGTTTTATGTATGACGGTATGTGGACTTGGGCTATGTAAGAATATACCTATTGTTACATTGGCCCAAGTCCACATAACGACATACATATTTGTCACTTTAGAAAAAAGATTGTATGATCCCGTTGTTTAAATAATCTTTTTTCTAAAGCATCATCTGCCTAGCCTTTTCCCAACTGTATTGGGGTCGGCTCCCAGTTAATTCAATTCAGCTAAATACCAGTATTTTACGTGGAGCGGCTGCCTACCAGACCTCCACAACCCATTAAATGGGTAACACGGTACTTCTTGGCAACACTGGTGTCAGGTTTTCTGGCTTCTGACAATCCGTAACGACTGCCAAAGATCTACAAATGACAGCCGGGACCAATGGCTTAACGTGCTTTCCGAGGCACGGAGGAGCCTCGGTATGTTAATATGGTCACCCATCCACAGACCAACCTCGGCAAGCGTTGCTTAACCTTGAAGATCGGCCCGTGCGACTGTTATTATTTAGCCACGAGCTCCTCAATCTTTTTTCTAAAGCGACTCTCAAAAAATACTGTAGTCAGCTGTTCCCCTCAATTTTGTCGAGTAATGCGAGCAAAAATGTAGTAAACAGCAGACTTTTTTTTTTTTTTGACAACCAAATTCTCGAAATAATTACTTCGGTACGAGGTGAAAAATAACATTTTATTTTATTATTGAAAAACTACCACTACATTAATCTCTCTATAGTATTTTGATCTTAAAATTACACTTAATCGCTGGTATTCTCGTTTCACCTTGAATTCTTAATGTAGGTACCTATCTATTAAGAATTTAAGGTGAAACGAGAATATGAGCCAATGAGAAAATAGGCCTAAAACCTCAAAGAACTGGCAAACTGCAATGCTACGTCAAGCAAAAACAGTAGGAGAATGATTCTGACAATTAATTAAACGTTATGAATGTCATAACATTTAATGAATTGTCGGAATCAGTTAAAAACTTTATCTTATGACTCAGGCTCACGTTGCATACCTAATATTGTAAAACATATTCTTATGCAGACATTTATCTTATGAACTTATCTTGATTGATTGAGTACTTATAAACATATCTTTGAGGTCAAAATAAACATGTAGTTATGTATAAAGAGAACTTTGCCTTATGCAGAGAAAATCACAAGGTTCGCTCCTACTAAAGAAATCAATTGACGTAAAAGTGCGCATTTCACCAATGTTAGAAGATAAGGGAGATTAGATTGTACTGCCGATTGTGTATAATTAGTTATTTAATTAGGTCCTTGACGTATTAATCTGTTGTGATAAATCTAGTTGATCAACTCTATGAGTATTTATTTTTGAATTGCTTATGTGGATTGTGCATTTACGCCAATTTGGTGAGGCATAATGTATTTCAGTGAACTATGCTATGCTCAGTGGATTGATAGCTAGGTACGCACAGCGGCTAAATAATATTTGAGCCTAAACTGTTTGTAATAAATTAACAAGTCTACGTAAACACAGCAGCTCAAATTCGCTTTAGAACATTTTCAAACAATATTAAAAACAACAAAATATTGAAACGCAACGTTAGGAAAGTTGAATATGACTCTAACATACCGTAACACGACTAACACATGCATTAACGTGAGTTTCACAGCAGAAATTCAAATAAATATACCAAAAGGGAAATTAAAAACTTACTGTATTTATCTGTGTGTAAAATCCAAAATCACATGTGTTTAATATCACATAGGTTCATGGTTAACGGTACACCGTAGAAGCGCGGTATTTGCTTCGTACTCGTATGTGGCACGGTATGTGTGGACCGTACAATCGATTGGTCGCTGGCAGACTGTCGGCGCAGTGTTGCCAAGACTGAGACGTATCACAGCGATTAGCCACCCTACTTAGAAATTAAGCGGTAAATTGAAGCCCTGCGAAGCCACCTTTTTGATAGGTAATAGAATAGGTTCAGGTGACTGAAAAAGCTTCAGGAAGGTAATAATAGGCATAATGATTAACATAGAAGTTTCTAGAAGTAAAAGTATAATTCTTTACTAAGTAACTACATCATAAGTAACAGAAAAAATATAGGAAGAAAACATTGTATAGGTACCTAGATATGGTGGACATTTATTATTCGTAGGGACACAAAATAATGCGATATTTTTAGACCACCTTTGGATGGATCCTTTTGGTCAAATATGCTATACCATAATATTAATTTTATGAAATTAACTTCAAACTTCATTTACTCACACTTATTCTTCAAGAGCCAATAAACCAAAAACCCTCCCTTACAAAGTGTATGACGAATATGACCATACACTTTATATTTAAAACTCTTTCTTCTTTACAAAGTCATTGTCAGCTGAAATAGCATTACAAAAGAAGTATGTTCAGTTGCCTAATTTAGTTCATTTTATATTCTCAATTAAGCAAGAGTTATTCGAATGTTTGAACACGTACGCCATAACTTTTCTTTGTTTAAATAAAATTGTGTTAGGAAATTACCTTGGGCATAAAAGGATTAGGATTAAATAAATATAACCCTCCACGGGTTTATGCCACGCTTATGTCTAATTAGGCTGCAGTCGGGTTTGTAACATTCATTATGATTGTGTTAATTGTTCAGAAGACAGACGCGTTTTAGAATGGAGGCATTTATGCTCTTGAATTCATACCTAATAGTATCTTTTTGGAGGTCGATGCGAACTTAAACATGAAACTTGGAGCTCATAAGTAGGTATAGCCTAAGACCTAAAAAGACACTAATATGAATGCAAGTTTTTAATAAATTTGTTAAAATCCTTGGACATATTTTAATAATGTTTCCACTTGTTCGTGAGCTCTCACGACCCAGCTCCAGGGCTTGAAGCGCTACATGCTAAAACACAACTCTCCCTTCAGTTCTCAAACTAAGAAAAGCTCAAGCCAGACTGATGCAGGAAGTCTCTGCATTTTTAAACATTCAATCAATTTTCTGCATGCATTTCAATTATCTATTCCAATGTTGTTCATCGTTCTCGCACTAAAAACACGTGGTCGTAAACGCAATATTCTAAATTCATTTCCTTCTTACTGGTATCACTACAAACTGTACAACTGCATACGCATATCGACCGCGATAAAGGTTTCGCAATAAATAACGTGTTCGCTTACGTCACTGTTCGGAATGACCGTGTTGGCTGCAGGTCAGGATTCGGTTCTTGACTCATGAACAGTACCGGACTAAGGTAGCGCGAGACCTGTAGCAAATTCTACTAAGGGGCCCCTACACCTAAACCCACACAAAACTTTGAGAAATAAAGACGAAAGTAGTTACTTATGAGTACCTTTTCTGCTCGATAGCATTGTCCTTATCAATGTAAGTACCGCATTAATTACCTACTATTTATTTTATCTTCACACAGTTTTGCAAATTTTGGTCTAGCTCTTCAATCTAAACTGCTATAAGAAAGCACTTTTGAAATGTACACTTTGATTTGCTGGGGAGTTTGTTGCGCCACTTCTTCTTCCCAGCTAAAATATTAGGAAGTGGTGACGGGGTGGGCGATTTGGGGGACTGTAAATTTTGACGTTCAGAAAGTGCTGTTTTTTTAGCCTAGTTTGAATAAGATTACTTTTGATTTTGATTTATTTTTCTCATGAGCTGTGTGACTCTTTGTTAGCGCTGACCCCATAGCTTAACCATCATCATCTATATCTATGTGGACCGGATCCAACTGACTGGTTAGATTCATATAGCAAATACCATGGATTTTTTTATACGTCCAACCACAGGGCCCCCAATGGCCGGGGCCCGTAGCATATATGCTACTTTTGCTAGGTGACTAATTCAACTCTGTTCGTGATGCTTCCTTTTCCTTAATAGGCATATAATGGCATTATATTGTTGTGTAGGTGACCCGTCGAAGGATGTGCCCAGGCGCACTGAATCAGAGTAGACTTGATCTTTGCACCTACGCAGCACCTCTATCAATTTGTTTTTTTATTGAGTGATGGTCAGACTGCAGTTGCGCCGTAGATTTTATTCAATTACCTACAATATGTCCTGGAAATGATGAAGTACCTATTATAATTATTAGTCTCATACTTACCAACCTACTACATAATTAGGTAGGGTCCATATTGATATTTTACCTTGTTATGCCATCTTTGTAATAATATGGATTGCAATAAATTATTGAGTATTGTGATGTTATTCCTGCTATTTCCATATCGTATAGCTTTCCTGTGCCATCATCGATAGTATTATTCTAATTGTCTTAAAAGTTATGATGTCGGGCGTGATTCCTTACACAATATGGTTCACCTATTTTACAGACTTATGTTTATTATTAGTTTATCACACACCGCATTGCAAATTTTGGTCTAGCTGACTTAAAAATATTCAAGCTCGCAAAAGTCTGCTACAACAAAAAACCGGACAAGTGCGAGTCTAATAGCCGTAACAGACGCTCGGATTTGGTACGGCGGACTAACTCCGCCCACAAAATTCGATCTCGCTACACACGACCGGATCTGGTCCGGCGGACCATGCGGCGGACTAACTCCGCCCACGACGCTACAGAGTATAAAATACTGTACTGAAATTGTACGCCTTCAAGTGCACAAAAATTATGGTGGTAGCGGCTACAATAGCAGCAACATTACAACCACCATGTACCAATCACACCGTAAAAATCGGAAAAAAAAGCAGAGAATTGGCTAAATTGTATTAAAAGAAATACATTAATATTGTAGTCTGTGGTAGTTTAGTACGGCCCAAGCATACACACGTCCAGATTTGGTACGGAGCAGACCATATCCGATGTGCAAGCAAGCGGACCGCGTCGGACTCAAATAATGTTCAGCGGACCACTACACACGGGCAGATATGGTCCGGGAGCGTACCAAATCCGTGGTCCGCCCGTACCAAATCCGAGCGTCTGTTACGGCTATAACTCGCGCACCGATGAGGACTCCGTACGACATTATTGAGTCTCGATGTTTTACGACTTAACGAGTGAGTATACGTTAGTTACCTACTGAAGCACTCTCTTTACACTGATAAAAGATAAGTAGGTAGGTTTGAATGATAAACTTAACTTTTCAGTTGAAAAAAATGTGCGTTACGGTCAATTTTTGAACTGCAAAATAATTTATACACAAATGTATCGACTTGCTAATCGTAAAAAGTGCTTTTTTACTTATGTGATAACTGTTAAAAATAATAAATTAACAACTTTCACACTTTTTCCTTTACTTGTGCAGTAAAACCTTGCTTCTTGCCAAATTTCATGACTCTAGGTCGACAGGAACTAATCTATTGGTTTGGATTTACTTGCGATTATCAAAATATTATTATTTCCGTAATTTTTATTGAGTTGACTTAGCTGGTTGAGTTTTAAGGGCTCCATGGGGCCATATACCTAATTTTATTTAATTACTTACGTATTTGATTTCAATTTCAACATGATACCTCCAGCTCCACGTGTTAATGAGAAAAAGGGTTATGAATTTGTGATAGACTGACAGACGGACAACGAAGTGTTTAGTTTTTTTTCTTTTGAGGTACGGAACCCCAAAAATCGGCTTTTTCCGCATAATAGAAGTTAAACAGTTTTGTTGAAAAACCAGTGTCCGAAAAAAAATGGGTAAGAAAGTTAGGGCGCTTGATTTTAGTCCAATTGTCACTAATTGTACAAACGAATTTTGCGAAAATAAGTATGTTATCTGCTGATTTGCTGCCAATGTTATAAATTTCACTAACTTGTGAAATAATAATAAAACTAAGGGTGAAATTTCTGAAACACTGTATGTTCTTCGAGGTATGTAAGGTGGGTCGGCCCGTGAGTGGGTGACCATACAGTACCTACTAAGACTGTTCCGTGTGGCGAAAGCACGTTAAGCCTAGGTCCTGGCTATGATTTGAACATCTTTGATAGTCGTTACGGATAGTCGGAAACCAGAAAATCTATCGTGTTATTTAGTTGTTGTGTTGTGGAGGTCGGACAGGCAGTTAAATACTGATACTCCAGTTGCAACCGGTATAACTGGACGGCGACCCCAATACAGTTGAATAAAGGCTAGGTAGAATGATATATCTTACGTAGTGTACGGGGTTCCGACCTTAAAAGGAAAATTGTTTTTTTATAAAATCACCTCTTGTTTCATATTGATCAGTCATTTATTTGACTAGAGTCGTATTTAAAAACACCTTCAATTTATTCAAAACTAACGTCAGAACTAAGGTTCTCTCTGATACCATTTCCGATGCAAAGCTTGTAGCAAACTTTATTATCTGCGAGGCTGCTCAGGTAACTCAGTTACCTGGATGTCTAAACTTATGATTTATCCATAAACAGACAGACACGGGCCTTGGAACTCTCTGGAAATCTGATACAATTTCTTCTTTGATTATTGCTCGTAGGTAGGTTATGGTTATATATGTCATCCTCGAGGCCGGATTCCGATCACGGTGGTCGATCTCGACGGAGATTAGCCAAGTATGCAGAAGATTATTATTATAGTGCACTAGTGTGCACTCATACACAGGTGCTCTGTCGTTTCCTTACTCATAGTCCGATGGAATGACAATCCTTATCCCACACGCCCGGGGAGAGATCAGACACAGGAGCACCGGCTTTAACGACACAAGGATGTCATACCACCAACTTCCAAACTCCGACTGATACCGAGAAATTCTTAACGGAAAAACCCAATGACACTGTTGCCGGACATGAAAATCAAACCAACTAACTTACACGTAAAACCCTCCTTCTCCTAAGTGCCTAAAATCTGGATGAACTTGACAAGTGTTCCATGAAGCTCTGGATTGTCTGGAGTTTTCTTAAAAGGAAAATTAGGGTATGCACTAAATATTAACTAGTTCTTCCAAGCATTATTGCAGTCGTTTGCCGTAGCGTTTGCCCCTAAGAATAGGTGTATGATTCCTAGTAACCTGATACTTTTTTTTGCAACGGAGTACGGAAGTAGTTCCGTACTCCGTTAAGTAATCATTTCTGTAGATTTCGAACTATTGGTACCTAATCGATTGGGAAAGATACAAAAGTAACCATCTTTTAACGACATACCGTACAAAATCCCACTAACCTTGAGTATATATTTGTAATTTAGTTTGTGGAAGTCACGTCAGCCATTTAACATCTGCCCAAATGTATGTGTATTATTAAGAGGCAATTGTCATTTATTAAACGGTCACGACCACGAGTGGTCGAGGACGGTGCCGTCAGTTTACAATAAACCGAACAGTAACTGATAATTAGGAAGCCAATCAGCGAACACAATTGCTCTTCAGTAACTTGGAAGTTACCATCTATCGGCTATTTATGGATCAGTTTGGCAGGTTGGAATAGAAGTGCCTTGTTATTAGGGCTCCCACCTCTCCTAAAATTCCGGGAGTTTCATGGAATTGAGATTTGAAAATATAATTTTCTCGTCTGCCGGAAAAATTGTTTTTTGGTTCAGGACTTTCTGTCTGTAAAGAATTCGCATGAAAAATATCCAAAATTCTCCCGGGATTTCAAGTGGGTTATTCAGGCATAGTAGTTTAGTCAATATTTCAATCAAATTAAAGACTAATCGATGTTTAACGAGATATTTTGGTTGAGAAAATTGAAAATTAATCTAAACATGGAGCGGTATTATTCTTCTAATTCAGCCAAATTCTGGACCAATTAGATTCCATTTATCCATCAATTTAGATTGGTGAAAAGAGGAATTACTTCTCCGTCATTGATCTAGTGAGCTTCACAAAACAGTTTGAGCGGAATTAAACTGCGTTTGCTGCGGTCAATCCCCCATGGATTAAACAAAAAGACTGGATTAAACAAATCGACTGGATGAAACAATCTATCTCTGCCTTAGTTACAACGTCAAACTGTCAGTTCATTGTCAAAGGAACATTCCAGGACAATCGAACTGAGAAGTCAGATTCTGTCAACTGACCCTGACTGCAATAATCCAACATAGTGGGGATCGATGCTAGGTTGATTTTTGAAGTGTGAACTATATGTCATAGTTCGATATAATAACCATGTTGATAGGTACCCAGTTGTATCTGACGAGTAATTTTCTTACCAACATACTTTCAAGGAGCGAATGTTGAATGCGAATGCGAACTTTGACTAAAATGAGTAGAGACAGTAGAGTTGGCCTTTTGGTACTGGTTGCTTGCCCAAGTACCTACAGTGGTCAATACCTATCTCGGAACATAACTGTTTCACAGTATAAATATGGAACTGTTTTTAGAATAATGTATTCGGTGAACTACTTGTAAATTCCGATCACAGTTTAGAGCTGCTGTTTAACTAATAATGACCGTACATTTATCCTTTTTGACGGGCATTGGTTCTCCGAAATTGAACAATAGTGAAGCGAGAACAAACTTCATACTTATAAATAATAATTTGTGGAATTATGAACAATAATATTATCCTGCGGTGTTATACATTTTACATTTTGTCGTTAAAAGGGCAATATACAATTGTTGCATCATTTTTGATACTTATAGGTATCGGCAGGTACATATGCTAGACTACCTACTTATCTATTATTTGCGATAATGTAAAATCTAACTAAATATATATATATATATATAAATATAGTTAAGTTAGTGTACTCTTATTATTTTTTGAACCAATAAAAAAAAGCTAAAAAAAAATTAAAATAAAGAATTTTAATGGTTTTTACCTTGATAGGCTTTGTAGGTTAAGTGGTCGTAAGTGGGTTTGAAATTCTATACCAGATCTGCCAAAGAGTTTGGATGTTTATGTTTGGAATTTCTTCTCTACGTTACTCCAGCGAGCGTAATCTTGTCGCAGATTGTCTTCTGAGAGTAAAAGATTATTATAATTATTTCTCCAGTTTTTCGTTGTTACAAAGATTTTTAAATTTGTTGCGCTGATAGTTTTTAGGGTTCCGTACCCAAAGGGTAAAAACGGGACCCTATTACTAAGACCCCGCTGTCCGTCTGTCTGTCGACAGGCTGTATCTCATGAACTGTGATAGCTAGACAGTTGAAATTTTCACAGATGATGTATTTCTGTTGCCGCTAAAAAAAAAAACTAAAAAATGAATAAAATAAATATTTAAGTGGGGCTCCCATACAACGAACGTGATTTTTTTGCAGTTTTCATAGATAATGGTACGGAACATTCATGAGGAAGGCTATGAAAACAGCGGGGATATGCGCGTCAGAAGTCGCAGGTAAAAGCTTTAAGTACTTATTTCATTTGTTTAAAAATCCGCCTGATCAACAACGTAAAACATGCATGTGTATGCATACATTATAATTAGCTCGTCCGATAGATATAACATTCATAAAGTTATTATTGATAAGCAGGATTCACAGATTACGTCATTTGAGGACCGGTCGCTTGACCCATTGCCATCGTCTGTAATATATTGTAGACTACATACTTGCTTGTCTTTATGTCTCTCTCGTTGGGCTATTAATTAGTAAGATATCGTCTTTTAAAATGGGGATATGTCATCATCATCCTTAGCTCATTGTAGACCCATGCTACAGCCCGGTCATAGTTATTTTATTAGGGTTCTTTTTGACAATAAATCAAAAATCGAGATATATTTCTCCAAAAGCTATCCATGGTCGCCTCGCCAGAGATCAACTGAATTGCATAACAACAAATGGTCACGGCCACGGACTGCAGGCAATCAAAAATGGCAATGCCAAGTCCACATGCACGACTAAAAAAACGACTACTCAGCCTAACGTCAAATAACCTCAGAACAATAATAGGGACAATTACGGGTTCCTAAAAAATGATCTCTTTAACGCGCCACAGACAGTCCAGATTGCTTTGAGGCCGAAGAATCCGCCACCACGTCATCCTGGAATACGAGGCCGTGGCTACCCAACGTGAATAAATCCTCGGAGCAGTGAGGTCGCTCCGCGAAGCCTGTGAAACTGCCAGGAAACTTCTGAGCTAAGCTGGCTAACTTAGTCAGGACACCTAAGCACAACTGACAGAATTAAGTGCTGTAAATTGATTCCCTACTCCACTCTACTAAACTTGGACTCGGCTGTATTAAAAAAAATATATAATATATTTGTTAATGGTGTTATGTACCTCACAACTCATCATATCAGCCGAAAGACGTCCGCTGCTGGACATAGGCCTCCTTCAAGTGTTGCTACAACAACCATTCCTGTGTGTCTCGCACTCATTAGCTACCAGCGACCCTCACCAAGTCCTCGGTCTACCTCGTGGGAGGCCTTCCAACCCAACAACTAAATTGACATATTATTATTCCCATGATGAGTGGTCGCGTTATTTCCCGAACTTTCTGTGCCTTCATAGTCCAAGTGCAGACCAGCTCATAGTTTAATATCTAATTTCCTTTGGGATTGACATAAACCTAACCATATCTCACTTTACTACATTTGACTGATTTTAAGTTGAGGAGGTTACTGGTTTATCTTTGAAGTCCAACGTCCAATGCAAATTCAATATTATACTTACCCAAACCCAATAAAAAATAATAATCAAGACCAGTTCATAAACAATAAAGTTAAGAATTGGGGATCCCTTCTTTTCGCATAATGTTCTTTGTCCTAATATAGGTACTTCGGCATAACGATTTTGGCACAATTTGTTTTGGCATAATAATACTTCGGCATAATTTTTTTAGGCATACATTTTATGTTAGCATAATCATCTTAAAGACTAATTTGTTTTGGCACAAATTTGATTCGCATAACGTTAGTAGGCCTAATGACTATTAGCATAACGTTAGTAGGCCTAATGACTATTAGCATAACGTTAGTAGGCCTAATGACTATTAGCATAACGTTAGTAGGCCTAATGACTATTAGCGTAACGTTAGTAGGCCTTATGACTTTAATATCGACTGAATTTAATATGCTGTGCAACAAAAGTTAGTGACAGAACCGAATTGCTGCAAAACCGACTCCACGTAGTCTTGTTTGTCCTACCCCTTTTTTTTTTTTTTTTTTTTTTAATAGGATGGGAAATCATCAAATGACCCCTCCCGCTCTGGGTGGAGCGGCAGGGAGTGTCAGACTTTTACTGACTAAAACCCACCCTTAGTCCTCCTAGTGCCTTTCTTCCCAGGGCCGCGGTAACTCTTTCGAACATATTCCGCAACCCTGGCAGGCTCTGGCCCTGGCGGGCCCCGTCTCCGTTGCTGACTGCTCTTTCCGGCGCGTTCGGAGTGAAACGCGCCGTCGACTCTGGCCTGACCTGATCGGACAGCGAACTACCCATTGCTCGCTGTCCGCAGGCGTCAGTCACTGCGCCCAGCTCAGGAGCGTCAGTTCCTGAGAGGCGCAGCGACTAACGTTCGTCTGGAGGAGGCGAAATGGGGCCATTACTGGCACTCCATCTCGGCCCCCTCCCGAGCAGTGGCAGCGGCGGCGACGGTGGCGGCGGCTGCGGCGGAAGCGACGGCGGCGGCGGCGGCGGTAGAGGAGGGTTTTCTCCTGGACCCGGCCCTGGCGGGTGGACCGCAGGCTTTGCCCCCAGCCCAGTGATCGGCCGGCTTGCCAGCTGCCGCACATGCGAAGCAGTGCGGCGCGGCGTCGCACGAGCCGGCCCTGTGACCGGGCTGACCACAGCGGAAGCAGTGGTCACTGCGGTCCACCTCCGAGGTGCAGAGTGCTCCGACGTGGTTGCCAACGGAAGCACCACAGAGGTCTGGGCTCCAGCAGTTTCACCTGCGCGGAGACCCAGCCCACCAAGAGCCTTCGGCCCTCCGAGACTTTCTTGGCCGCCGACACGGGGCAGCTCACCACTACGGTTCGCATGCCCGTGTTGTCAGGACGGATGGTGCCCACCTTCACCTCCTCTGTAGAGCACCCCCCCGTCCCGACGACGGCGGCCAACACCTCCCCCTCCGTGACGGAGTCGTCCAGGCCCAAAATGCGCATGTCTATGCACTTCGTGGGCCTGGACACTCGGACGTCATCCGCGCCCAAGGACGCCCTAAGCCTTTCGGCTAGAGCGTCCGCGGCCGGACCGCTGTCTGCTCCAGGGATCTCGAGCATCCTGGCCCCGGTCATAGTGACCCTGAGCCGGAGACCCCCGGCGATGCCAAGCTCACCGAGGTTGTTGGCCTCCTTGGCCTTGGTGAGCGTGTTGGCATACGTCACGCCCCTCTTCACCGCGTCCGGCTGCAGCGTTAATACTACAGCCGCGGTCTTCGGGGCGCGGAGCGCAGCCGCGACGCCTCGCGCTCTCTGCCGCCGCCTCCTCTCCCGCCTCTTAGCCGCCCTGGCTGCCTTTCCCGCCTTTTTCTTCTCCCCGGCCACTTGCCATTCGGCTTGAGCCGGGGGAGGTTCCAAAGGCGAGGAAGCCGGGGGGAGCTGCTGCGCGGACGGCGTAGGAGCCTTCGCCGTCCGCGCAGCCACCCCACCCTTTCTCTTCCTTCCCGGGGCCGGGTCCGGTTTTCCCGACACCGGCTTCGCGGGTGGCGGCCCGGAGCCTTTCTCTTGGCCGGACGACCCCGGTGTGGCAGCCACGGCGGCCGCGTACGAGGCCGCCTTTTGCCGGCCTGGGGCCTTCCCAGTCGCCGCACTCGCTGCCAGCGGGGGGCGCAGAACAATCCCCTCCAGGACTGAGAACCGCGCCTGGAAGGCAGCCATCTCCCGCCGCACAAGGTCCAGCACCTGGTTCTCCTGCGGCACGGGCTGGCTGTCCTCCTTGCGCCCCCCTTGAGGCGCCCCCTGTGAGCCGGCTCCTCGGAGTCCAGCCAGGTCTGCTCGGAGCTTCGTGTTCTCCTGTTGGAGAAGCTCCGTGGCGGCCGCCAAGCGGTTGACCTCCGCCCGCAGCTTGGACATTTCGTCCGACGGAGGCCCACCACGGTTAGCCTCCGCAGCCGCCAGAATGGAGGCCGACGCCGCGCTTATGGCCTTGTTTTTCGAGGCCGTCGTCCTCTTTAAGGCCACATCGCGGATCGCGGCCTCCACGACCTCCGCAAACCTGGCTTTCCACTCCATATCGGAGCCACCAGCGATGTCCGGCTCATCGCCAGAAGAAGCCGAAGCTCTCCGACCGGCTTCTCCAGGGTAGCGCCCCTCCTCGGCGAGCTTTGCGGCTCTCTGGGCTGCTTCCTGGGAGGCAACCACCCTCCCCTTGCCTCCATCTCGGCCCTTACCCCGCCTACTGGTGGGGATTTTTCGGGCCGAGGCAAACTCTCCATTGGAGGATGACCCCTGGTCAGCCTCCGGTCTGGGCCGCTTGCGGAAGAACGCGGAGTTTTCCGCGGCAGCCCCCACCCCCTCACGTCCTGAGCTCGCCGAGCCGACGCCGGATGCCGAGTCGTCAGAGTCCAACTCCGCACCCGCACGACGCTCGAACGAGCCCTGCCTCCAAAATTGGACACTACTGCCCGCGCCTTGCCCGACCGACACTTTGTCGGGCGTTTTGGCGCTGTGTTGGATCAGGTCCTCAAAGGACGCTGATCGGGAGCCTCCTCGGCTCTTGTTGCTTATAGCAAACGGCGAACAAACGTTTCCCCCCCCAGAATACGAAGGGCTTGACACTCCTGAAGAGAGTGTGGCGGATTCTCCTTCTGCTAAGCAGCCGGTACCGCCCTGGGGTAGTTCTCTTTCGTTTGGACTCTCCATGTTACTGTTCCTTTTAGAGGGTGCGGTCCCTATCTCCTAACCTCTCTACTGCCTGCTCGCTGCCCTCACAGTCACGTCTGATGATCAGACGCGTACCAGAGAGCAGCGAGCAAGCCAGTGAGACGCACACCGTCCGAGGACCCGAACACTGCTCAAGTCTCCGAACGGTGTGCCCCTCTTGTGTCTCTCTTGGTCTGGTCTCTCACTTGGGACCTTCCGGCATGAGTGGCTGTACCGGCAAAGCCCCCAAGATCACTGAGACACGCAAGCCCCACCACGACGGCAACGTGGAGACACGGTTGGTGGGGTTGTCCTACCCCTAGAGTGTAATTTAAAATCGAATAGCACGCGTGGGGCCGCCGGAGGCCCGCAGCGCCGGAGCCGTGACAGAAACCCTGCCTGCTGCATGTTGCATGCTCGCTTGAATGCTGCATGCTGCATGCTTGCTTGCATGCTGCATGCTTGCTTGTTTGCTGCATGCTTGCTTGCATGCTGTATGCTTGCTTGCATGCTGTATGCTTGCTTGCTTCATGCTTCCTACAGCGAAAAAAAACCACAAAATTGTTCAATACGTTCCTATAAAAATATGTTTTAATATCATTATGCGTAAATTAATTTATACTTTTGGATATTATGCTTAAAAAGTTATGCTTTCGAACTTTATGCTTAATAAATTTATGCTTTAGAATATTATGCTTAATCATTATTACGGTTAGAGAAATTATGCTTAAAAAAATATGCGTAAGCTGTTATGCGTAATTATATTATGCGAAAATATAATTATGCCAAACAAAATTATGCTAAGTTATATTAGGTCTTAAAATTTTATGCAAATGGATAGGGAACCTAAGAATTGATAGCACCAAAAACATGATTAACTTGTACACATCTGCGTCCCGACGTGGTGTTATATTATAAACACCAGTTTTCACCATAACAACAAGTCGGTGCCTTGCGAAGGGGATTTTACACCAGTAAACAATAAACAGACATGCGATTTCAACAATCCCGGAAGATTTACTATCATTTATTGAGGAGTTCCGTTGCCTATCTCCGAAGTTCTTCATCAGATCTTCACCAAATCAAAATGAGAACAGTCCGGCTAAATATCTTTGAAACAAAAAAAAAATTCTAAATCGGTGGTCAATTGGCGAAAATGTCGCTGAACAAACATACACACACATAGTCAAATTAAGAACCTTCGCCTTGTTTTGGAGTCGGTTAAAAACTAAAGACATCGACCCATTTTTTTGGGTGCAGCTAAAGATATTCGTGAATCAACTCGTCGGACCGGTCGCGTATCAGGTTTTTTTAGCAGATGATGACTTGATGAGTTCGTCAACCGTTTGCGACACAATGCCGAGTCAATAAGCCAGTAGGTAGGTTCTGTATAGATGGCCAATCGGTCTCTTTGAACAAGCAGTTAATCGCATTATGAAGTTAAACATTATCTAGTAGTATTAAGAAAATTTAGATATTTATGTAACTTTAAAGATTTTTTATATTCTAAGATGCCGGAGATTCCTCTGAATTCTTTAATTTATTCTTCGAATTCCTTCTCCAAAGATAGATAAGAATATGAATATTTATTACAGTTAATTAAATTGGGTTTCTTAAAAAAATAACAATGTTTATTTTTTTTAAGAAACCAATTTAATTAATCTCACAGTTGGCGACCTACCTACCTGCTATCATAACCGTGAGTTTTCAAGAGAACCAAGTAGATACCTACTTTTTTGGGGCGCTCATAGTATATTAGAACTATCAAAAAAAGCTAAAACGCTCAAATGACATAACGTTTACTTCATCTAACAACAATTTTAATAACAACATAATATTTAGGTGTAACAACACTTTCTCCAACGTCCGTTTAGTATATTCTTATTTATAACTAACATATTTTGATCTATTGGCAGAACAAACAGCGAGCGGCCAGCTCGGGAACTTAGGGCACCCTGACACGGATAGGTTCGGTTCAATTGGGATTACAGGACCAGGTACTAGAGTGCGCGAGCAAAGCGAGCGAACTAAGCTCCCGTGACTCCATTCATGTAAGGTTCCTTTAAACCCTGCAGGTAGAAGTAAGAACCCCGCAGCGGCGCTTCACCGACTTTCCATGGTCATGGTCGACTACTACTATGGAATGTACTATGGAAAGTACATTCGACTAAATTATATGAAGTGAGCATTAGATCAATTTGAACATTGTAACTTTTAATCTTTAGTTTAAGTGAATGACAAATCAAATGATATGGATTTGAGATTTCTGGGCATTCTGACTTATCCTAAGCTTATTGTGACACTGTAGATGCCCATCATGTCATCGGTGTTCCTGCTCTCTTCGATGACAATCTCGGCGTAGGTACGGAGTACGGCGTACTTATAGTTCACATGTCAGATAACTTCAATGAAAATAGGCTATTTGACTGACTTATTTTATTACAGTACTCAAAACCACACGTTATGTCGAATGTACGCCATCCAGTACAAAAAGTGTTTTGACAGGAATAGAAGAATATCATCAAAACTGTTTAATAACTCTATTTATCCATCTTTATTTTCGAGTTAAGCTAGTAGGTACTATTTCAGTGACACCTTTCAAATAAGCATAAATTCATGAACATTTTTATAAGAAGTCAAATATTGCAAACGCGCTTACGCGTAAGTGCAGTGATCAATTAGCTTGCCACTTCAGTCTCTTCCCATGACGAGCCTCGCACTAGTGGGATCAAACAGACATACTTTAGGTAGTTCGTATACTCCTCCGTATAGGCCTTGTTTGTTAATAAACCCATTTAGCTAACTAACTAAACCTTCGAAGACACTTGAATAAACATAAAGTTAATTGAAACACTCTGTCAATACACTCGTAATTAAAATGAAATTGGCTCTCGAAGGGTATATTAAGGTGGAGAGGAATCACGGCCAATTTTGTTTCAATGCCAAATGAATTAGTAGTAGTGGTAGTCCTTTGAAGAAACTGGTCCCTGGTCACTGGTCTAAAGTACGTACTTGGTCTAATTTCGACGCTAAGTGACCTAAGTATGTACGAGTATGTACTACCTATGTATATAATATTTTAGAAGTATGTTCATTTTTATTTTTTTTACTATTAACACGCTTCTTTCTACATATACGTACCTCCTGTAGGTACGTATATGTAGAAAGAAGCGTGATTATTTTTTTTTTCAATTACCGTAATTATTTCATAATTTTTACCTCATCTCGCCTGAAACACAGAATTTCCTAGTTCAGTCACATTAACACTTGTGAACTTGACATAGATTTAAGCAAAAATGTATTTACTGTTTCACCACATAATTTGAATTTGAATAAAAAAATATTGCGCAAGTGTCCGCAAATTTTCGTCCAAACACGTATTTTTCATAATTATGGGTTGTATAACTATGTCCGTATGGATTGAGGAGCCACATCAGATTTTAAAGGGCAACTAGCACTCTTTTTGGTTGGTCGGTGCTTATACGAGTTCTGGAATGATAGTCGTCGTAACAAAACATCTCACTCTTCGTTGTCGGGTAGTGACCTATACCCGTGTTTCTAATTGCAGGAAGAAATTATATACAGGATGAATTTTTAAAGTGTGCGTGGATGGCCAAATCCGAAACTATGAGGAATATCGAAAAACACTGAAAGAAGTCTGGAGCCCGGTTTTGATGAAGACTAAAACAGTAACTTAGGAAAACCAATTTTTTAAATATGCAATGATGCAGTTTTAGTTTTCATCACAACCGAGCTCCAGACTCGAAAAAGTTATAGATTCTGGCATCACCTTCACTCGAAACATTTTACAACCATTCAAGTCAAATGTTTGGTTGTCACAAAACGTAAAAATGATTTTTTTTTCTTCTGCGATACAAGTTGCACCTTCTGAACTTTGGATGCCAAAAACAGAAATTATATTCAAAAGAAGCAAAACTGCGATCGGTCTGGATAATGGAGTCAGTTGGCACGAATCATATTACTGTTTTTAGTGAAAATTGCACTAGACCGATACTTTAAAAATGAAGGACACATTACAAGCAAATTAACAGTTACAAATTACAGCGGTAACCGCGCGGTAAGCGGGATTTTATTCTGTGTTACATATCACCGTCATTAGAAACAGGATCTAATAGAAGGTTAATATATTGCGGAATTAAAGTAGGTATGTGTTTAATGTTACTTGAAAGCTTTGAATAGAAGCCATGCTTAACAAATACATGAGTGACTCAAAAAATACTTCATCAATATAGTAAGTGAAATCTTACTTTGCAGGAACCCTCGAAATTTGGTCACCCTTTACAGCGAATTCAGAAGGAATTTCGAAAAGTACAGTGTTTTTCGATATTCCTAATGAATTCGCTGTTTTCAAACACCGAAATATGTACAGTGCTGAATAGTGCAGATGTATTCTTTTGGGCTTTTGATTCCGTTGTAATCTCAGGTAGGTTACAGTCAATTATTTATTTCAGTCAGTTATTTACGTCAGGATTGAGGGGCCAAATAAAATGCATTAATTTACCAAATTCTTCCTGTCTAAGTATTTTATTTCCATACTATAAAATCGAACACAGCACCTGAAAAATGAACACTAGTCGAATATATTAAATGATCGATCACATTCATGCAAATTCACCCTCTTACATTAGACCGACGAGCCACACTAAAAGTATTGTATTTTCTTGAATTTCAGCACTACTGAACTCAAAATTTTTAGCAGGTACTATACACAATTGCTGCTAAATGATACACAATTTTCAGAAATATTCATCTAAATACTTAACGAGTTCCAGGTGGCTCTTCAATTCAGATGTTTAGATTGAGGAGCCACTTTTGCATTGATTTAACCGGTGATATAGTTTGCTGCTAAATCCAGAATTTGTACTGCAATCTGATGTGGCTCCTCAATCCATACTATCGTGGATAAGTTAATTGGCCATTCGATTCACCTCAGCTCTTTAAGGAAGGCTAGCAACGCCCTGGTGATACTGACTACGGCACGGAGGGTACTAGGGTTTTTGAAGTACTTTGCCCTGTATCTAACGACGCGGTTACCCCATCGTGGTTGCGTCGGTGTAACCCCCGCCAATCCACAAATTCATCATATTTTTGTCACATATTTGTGACGGTGTCGTAGGTACAGGGTAAGCTTTTTCTCGTGACAGTGGCGTTTCAAAGGTTATGCAGCTTGGCTGCTTACCAGCTTGTAGAGTAGGTATGGTACAGCAGCATATAGGCTTTGTTTCTGAGAGAGGAGAGACCGCCTTAACCCCTAATGTGGGCTCCATAACGGGTTGGTGAATGTCACATGTCTCCTCATGTGTATTTTGAAAGAAGAAGTGAAGTGTTTGCCTGGGTTCGAAACCTTAACCTATGTGATGTAAGCAGAGGGCTGTTACCGTCGGGCCACCACTGCTGCTATAAGCACATGCATCGTTTTCAATAGGAAAGACAGGCCGGGTTCATCATCATCAAACATTTCAGTCGAAAGAAGTTCACTGCTAGACACAGGACTATACACATTGTCGACATGGCTTTCACCAGGTCATGAAGTCATGACCTTTTCTACGTTCTTAATAAACTCACCAATATTTTAAAGAAATGTTTTGCAGTCTAGCTGCCGTCATTACAGGAGATTGGACCGCTAAGGAAGGTACGGGGAGAAACAAGTTATTCGTGGAAAGAACACCCATGTTACATTTCAATCAAATATATTCCAATGTCATCTTAAAACATCCTAGTTTATCTAAAATACAAAGTAGATGTAACTAAAGAACACATTATCAATTATAATCAGTCATTCGATCACTCAACATTTAAACTATTTAACTATCTATATATTATTTAGTATTATTAAATATCATAGTAATACAACATTGGAAAACATGATACAGATAAAATGTAGTTTAGTTATTGGGTAAGAAATACTAAGGCAGTGTATTCGAGCTAAATTTAAAAAAAGAAAACAATAGAGTGCCGACGTCATTTAAACATGTTGTAGTTGGTCCTATACACAATGGCTGAGTATGGAACGTAAGATAGAAACACGCTTGTTAGATACGACTGTATACAGAAAGCAGAGCTAATAGAAATCTCTATTGCTCGACATCACGTTTCGCTGAAAACTTTGTTGATAGAAAACATTGTGCGTAGATAACTCGGTCCATAGGAAACACTGTTGACAGACATGTCTGTTCATAGATAGCACTTGCCGTAAACTTTCTTAATAGAAACTACTTAAATCATACGTCCCAGAGATAAATATTATGTATCTGGGACATAAGTCTGATGTTGGTGCTTCTATTAACAATTATTTGTTAAAAGAAGCACCAACATCAGACTCATCAGGCATTAAAATCAATGTATGCGGTCGTCCACAGTGAATACCTACTAATTATTTTCAAAAGATTTTACACCATACCTACTTAAAACATGAATATCACTAGTGTTAGTGCATTTGAGAATTAAAACGAAATTCTTTATGGCACTGTTTTCCTTTTCAGGCAGATTGGCGATCGTGCCAGCCTTGAATCCTCAAGAAGGCTCTTCGTGAAAGCATTTGTATCCTTATAGACTTATAATGTGCCTACTGCCCGGAGAAAATTAGATGTTAGGAGCTTAGGCTCTTGGCGAAGTGACACTAACAGTGAAAGTTATTGTAAAACTTAACGGGCGCTACCAAAATGTCCCACTTAGGTACTTTTGAACGAATTAAAAAAAGAAGGAGGTTGTCAATTCGACGCGCTTTTTTTTAATTTAAAACTGTCACTTTTTTGTTCACAATCTATTTGGTCGCTGTATGCAGTACGAACTACTTCCTTACTTAAATTAAATACACCTATCACTTAATAACTCAGTTTAAACTAGGAAATGCAAAATTTCATATCGTCACGTTTGCAATTAAGGCCTAACTTCATTTGAATTAAAAATATTCGTTTACTTTGTTCGTAAGCTACCTCGAGGTCATGATTGTAATAATCTTATTTCTAAGTAAAATATAAAATTAATACTGCTATACAATATAAACTATAACGAATTTTAACAAAAACAAGTCTTCAAAGTTTTCGGGCAGTTTTTTTGCATATTCGAGAAAGTTACTCTTACATTAAAGTTAACATTAGGTACTGTACGTTTACTGGAACATACAGTAAATGGTTTTATTACCATAAAATTGTTACTATAATATAAATAGTTTAAATTAAAGTGGATCATATGGAGGCGTTTGCAACCAGGTGAAACTAGGGTTGTTTGTTGCTTGCCAGTTGATATTTTATTTTCGCTCAATTTACTTTAATGACAAGAATCGATCTCAAACTCAAAAGTGATTTCGTGAATCCTGGGTTCGAGACAAGTGAGATTCTGTCAACGGTAGTGTGACGAAGGTGATTCTCATTACGTCAAAAATGTATGAGATTGACAGCTGATGCTATCTTAATGTCACGTGATCAAATTCCAACATTTTGGCATTTCGACAGTTGCATTCGCTAATTGAATGGCACATTGTCTAGGGCCTCTCATCCCTTTTGAGATTTCTGCTGTTTCACTATTCCTACTTACTATTATTGACATCTAGTTCTGTTAAACTTTATTACACAGCAAAATATTAAAATTATTGCTGATCCCACCCTAACAGAATGTGAGAAATATCACGAAATAAGAATATGTAATAGAAAAAAATAAAACTAATTTGATTATGTCCTATCCAAATCTAGTCATTGGATACTTATACAAACTTGTATAGGGTGAATTTTTCAAGTAGGCTTGGAAGGCCATATCCGAAACTCTATGGAATGGCGATAAATATTCAAAGGAGTCATTTCATCTACGCCTACTTGAAAACTTCATCCTGTATATTTGTAGGTATTATCGAAACCGATCCGACTCCAAAGTGTCAGTTATGTAATCATGAAAGTATTCGAGTTGAGATCACTGAAACTAAATTACAAAGTTATAACACAATTGTGCTTAAACCACCTGGAGAGCACCATCGATATATTATAACAACGTGAGTGTCAGCACTATTATATTGCCAGCACATAGGGCTGGTGTTTCACTGTCGTACTATAATACTTTTACTGTCGCATTAATAATGTAAATTGTTCTATTTAAAAGCGATGTGTACGCTGCTCAAAATGTATCACCCATCCATTTTGTCATGAACTCAGTCTAACATTATATTTCACTTGCATTAATCAATATAAAATAAGCTGCACTGAGCGATTATGAATAAGTTATTACGTGTGTAAATGCAATGTCTAAGTAAATCCAACCAATATGTCGAACAGAAGCCTTGTTTTCACCGGAGAAATTGATTCTCCAGTTACTTTCCTTATTTACCTACCAACTAAAATTAACGAAAATATGTGTAACATACTCTAAAGTAGATTGTCGTGGATTTTCTTAGAGTTACATTAACACGAACTCGAAATGTAATTTGAGTTTGTAGCCACGATGTAGGATCGTTGGCACACGACAATGTCGAACGTGTCGGATTAGGGGATTTTCCGGCTCGACCTTCCAGTAGAGCAACGTCTACACATTTATACGCACCCAAGCTCTTAATTCTGTAAAATGACTCAAGATTAGGCTTGAAAAGCCGACTTTTTAAACAGCGTACACAGTGTTTACTAAACATTATAGCAAGGTGTGTTTATTGACTAAGATCTTTCTTCTAGTAAAGCGTATGGGAATGAGTCGCCGTTTCTTCTTAGCACCCAATTGTAGGAGCAGGTTCTTGGCCTCGGCGAGGGTGGCTGCGTCGGCACCATCTTCTACTCCGGAGATGAACCCGCTCTCAGGCCGCGACAGCGCGGGAGTGTTGCCAGGCAGAAGCGAGAACCATCGGTCTATTTTTGCAGACGAAGACAACTGTTGTAGAACAAATTAAATTAGAATAACACGTATTATAGGTAATAATTAACAAGTCAAGTCAAGTTAAAACATCGCTGTTGCCGTTTGCATTGTTAGGACGCTGCTGAGAATTCGCTAGGCACGATCGCTGTGTTCCGCAATTGAGTTAATATTTTTTTATCGTAATAGGCATGTACGCTGTATTTCTGGTGGTGTATATTTTGTCTAGCTTAAAACTATCGTAGACTGTATGAGTATAATATAGCAGACAATACCCACAAGATAAAGCATTGTTAAGCGTTAGAATTTCCTGAAAGATTCTTAGGCTCTCGACAAGTGACATTTTGTCAACGGCAACGGTAGCGTGGCGCAGGCGATTGTCAATACGTCAAAAATGTATGGGATTGACAGATGCTATCGAAATGTCACGTGACCAAATTCCTACATTTTGGCATTTCGACAGTCGCATTCGCTAATTGAATGGCACGTTGTCTAGGGCCTCTTGTCATCATTCTTCCTAACTATATCCAGTATTTTTACACGAAGCGGCAGCGTGTCTCCACAACCCTGTCACTGGACAACACGATACCCCTTGGAAAGTCTGGTATCAGATTTCCTGGTTAATGACTATGTAACGAATGTCAAAGAACTTCAAATGACAGCTGGGATCCACGGGTTTACGCGACGGAGGCAACTTGGTGTGTTATGGTGGCAAGTGTAGCATTTTTTTGGAGTTTACTCCTTATGAAACGACTTTCATATTTAGCCCGTGGTATGAACATTTTATGAGGAATAATCGAGAGTTAACTAAAAGTGAGGCGTTACGTTCCTTTGCGCAACGTACCTACTTTGCGCACCTTTCATTTCGAGATTATGTATGTGTGGATATGTCGCAGCCAACTAACTAGCTTAATCCTAGCCTTCAAATAAGTGAAAAGCGTCACTAGGTCACTGAAAAATCGGCACATTTAAATGAAAAGGCTAGGCCGCCAATTAAAAGCTGATTAAACTAATTGGATGCGACATATATACAAAGTTTTTCATTGGAATGATGTAAATAATGTTGAATTGGTATTTATTTAAGTGCGTCGGAGCTGACACACACCCTTTTTTATGGATGGGAAATCATCAAATGACTTCTTCCGCTCTGGGTGGAGGGGAAGAGAGTGTCAGTCAGACTCTTACTGGCTGTCCCATCCGTATTCCTTCTTATGCTCTTTGCGTTCCAGAGCCGCGGTGACACTTTCGAACAAATTCCGCGACCCTGGCAGGGCAAGCGTAGCTAAGCCTTGAAGTTAGCCCGTATGGCTATTCTTACCTAGCTAGCAGCTCCTTGCTCCACGAGCCTGTAGGCGTATAATGTAGCTAAATACTAGAGCGAATAGTTGAAAAGCGTTAGGATCTCCTGAATGTTTTTGTGTCATATCTACTTTTTCTAACTAACTAACATATTTACATTTTTCAAAAAACTACACTACCTACATCTTAGAAAAAAAGTTTTTTGATAAATAATACAATTACTGGTGTGGTTACTTCGTCTTTTGACACCGACTTCCAAAATTAAGGTTATTTTGGACTAGGTATGTGTTTGTGTTGTTTATTTGGAAGTCGGTGTTATTTTTTTTTCCCCTTTTTAGTATTACCCCCAAAAATTTCAATCACTCTATATATATTTAAATGTCTACCTCCGAAGTTCTCATCATCATCACGACATTTAGATGGCCCCATTTAGGAGTAAACTTCATTCGAGTAAAAAAAGGATTTAGCCAATCCGTCTATATATGATCTAGTTATGCCCGGAGACACGTAAAAAAAACACCTGATTTGATAATCTCCTCCTTTTTGAAGTCGGTTAAAAAAGGTTAAGAAGTTAAGTGTTTACTCATGGTAAGCTGGCACGTGGATACTGAATAGGTCACATATTAGCAGCTGTTCCTTATTATCGAGTTCCAATATTATTGAGTTATACACATGCCTCTACGCTTAGATAATGGATTCTATTACAGCATAGAAAATACTGAAATATTCTAGAGTTAACTAGTTTTCGACGCTGTTTTGACAAAAACGTACATATGTATTGTAGGTAACACCCAAATTCTAAGTCACTACCTCCACTAGGCTTAGCCTTATCAATCATCATCCACAGCCCGTTCACGCCCGCTGCTGAGCATGGGCCTCTCTTTTCTTGGGTCAAACTCCACGTTATTGCGCTAGCCTCATCCAGGTTCTACCCGCGATGTGGTAACAATGTCGTCTGCCCGTCTTGCTGCTAGACGACCCACACTTCTCTAAGTCCGCGCACGCCACTCGGTCACTGCCTTCCTCCACCTATCATCACCGCGCCTTGCCAGGTGTCCTGCCCAGCTCATTTCAATTCCGTAATACGTTTTCCGATGTCTAAAACTTTCGTACGTCTTCGGATCTCGACATTTGGAACTCGGTCCATTAGCCGTATGCCAAGCATGGAACACTCCATAGCCCTCTGTGCAACTCTCAGCCCGTACATAGTCCCTGCGAGATCGTCCATGTCTCGGCACCGTAAACCGGCAAAACACACTGGTTATAGAGGCGGGCTTCAAAGTTTCAAAGAGTGGAATTTTAGACTTTAGAATGTCGTTCAATTTACTAAAAGTGCGTATTCTTCTCGACTTCTCAGACTTAGCCTACCTCAATCAAATTGATATTCAAAGCATGTTATTTACTGTTATTAACGTTCCCGACGGAAAACTTTGAGTTGAGGAAGTTTCCTTCAAAACAAATTAGTGGGTGTACCTGTACATTGCGACAACTGGCTTTATCGTTTGCTATAGCAGACTCACATTCATTCATCCATCCTTCATCATACGTCCCCCCACTTCTTCTAATAAAATAAGTACTTAGGTACGTGAATTTGGAGCATAGAATGTCCTTTCCATAAACTTTTTGCTAAAGTGATAGTTTGTTTGAAAGTGTACACTAGGAGCATCATTCATCAAGATTTAGTCTTCGAAACACGTTGACAGCAGGAAATGAGAGCTCCGTAAACCGTTCAGACGACGACATTTAGTTTTATTCAAGAATTTCAGCTTACTTTGTTTAAATAGGAATTTACGTAAAGTTATCGTAGGTATGTTTATATTATTTTTCGCATAGGTATATAGACAGAAGTTTATTCAAATGCAGTAATTCTTTAACAGAATATCCTGAATGAATCTCTTACACCTCTTATTATCTTACAACCACTAACAGAGTGTAGCAGAGACCAGCAGTGTGAGTCGGACGCTCAAACGAAGACATCCATATCATAAACCAAAATGCCGCTTATCTTGTACGAGGGTACCTAATTATATTTAATTTTTGATATCTGTTATTATAGCGGCAATAGAAATACACAATCTGGGATTTTTAAATTGTTTACCTATTATGGTTCATAAGATAGAGCCCGCTGACAGAGAGTCTATGGGCTGCGCAGAATGGCGGACGGAACGGCAGAGTTTTTAATTTATCAATTAAATTTAATAGTAATCCAATCTAAATAAGGTACATATTTCAATGCTCCGTTGTTCCAGAGAAAACTGTGCTGCGATGCTCCAAGGCCGATCACCGAGCATTGAAATATATACCTTATTTCCATTGGATAACTATTAAATTCAATTGATAAATTTAAAATCCTCTCTCGTCCCGTCCGCCAGTCTGCGCAGGCCTTTACGGACAGCGCAGGCTTGTAGACCTGCAGTGCGATTCTGTAAACATGTCGAAGTGAACACACGGCCGGGGCGCACGACGGGTGAGTTGTCAAACCATACAAATAAGATGGAATGACAGCTCTATTGTCGTTCACTCCACCTAGGTGAACACCGTGAGATGTCGACAGAATCGACCGGCTGTTGGGTCCTTCTATGCTAACAACGGATAATTCCCTCCACCAAACGCCTTACGGTTTCCATTCATTCCTTGCTCTTGAAGCGTTATTTTATGGCGAACGGTTCTAATTCTGAATTTTGTTTTCGCCAGACGGTGAGTGTACCTACACACAGTGAATGGGCGATGGACGTGGTGGCCGGAATCGTAAACACATTATTCCTATTGTGTATAAACAGAGAGAAACGGAGCGAAGAGATCCCGGGGCCAGGAAAAACGCGACGATTTTTAGCGTTTTATATACAGACAATAGGTAAATATCACACAAACGACCTTTTTATTGTTCCGTACCTCAAAACAAAACCCTTACAGGGTCAATACATTGTCCGTTCATCCGTCTGTCTGTCAGTCTGTCAAGACACTTTTTCTCAGACATGCGAGGAGGTATCAAGTTGAAATTGATTTCAAATACGTATGTAGATATTGTCTACTAGTCTATTGATCAGAAAATAAATTTACGATGGTACGTAACCCTTTGAGCGCGAGTCTGACTCGTTCTTGTCTGGTTTTTCTTATTTAGCCGCAAACTGTGCATGAAGTTGTAGTTATTTAGTTTCATATCTTGGAAACTCGTTCAACTCATAGAGGTACTCATAGTCAGTGATTCCTATTCAGCATTCTATACTTGTAGCTATTCTTCAACAATCAGACAAATAACAGAATTCTAACGCCCTGATATGAAATAACATGCTGGATCAACCTGATCTAGCCACAGCGACGCGGAATCCAGATTGTCCATCAGTTTTCGGTAAGTCAGAACCTCACCTCAGAACTGGTCAATACCAAGTCTAAGAACGTTTCATAATGTCTTTTAAAACTGAATTTACAAGAGATGCCTAGTATATTTTATTTTAACACTTACTCGAGTAAGCCCATCAGTTTTCTGTAAGTCAGAACCTAATTCGCTATGAGAAGAATAACTCATCCTGTCCCACGGTACACCAGTTAATTCATCAGATGTCGTGGTCGACTAAGTCAGTCGTAGATTGATTAGCGTTGCACCAATCTGCATTCACTAGTATTGGAATCGCAAAGTAACTAGCATGTGACGAGAACCAGATGAATTTTCGGCTCTACATACTAATTAGCCCGTATTAGTAACTTTATGAACTTTATGAGCAGAAAATCCAGCTTAGGTTTGGTTATTATAATGTTCTTTTGTTTTGTTTGTTAGTTTAGTATGCACTTCAAATTTTGGGGTTTCTTTGTTACTAAAATCAATGTTAGTTTCATCATCATCTAATTCTTTTGTGCCATGTTACTTAGAGTCGCCATTGTGAGTGCGGTGCTCCTGTCCGAACATGAGCCACACGTTGGAGTGCCCCAAGTGCCCCTGATCACATTTCTTGTTCTATTCTCTACTATCAAAAGTAACACTTTCGTTCACTAGGTACCTTATTTTTCATAACATTCCTGACACAATCCATCTATATTTTTTAGCACCCTTTCATATTATTCATCGCTCTTTAAGTCGAATTCGTTTTATCATCACTTGCCAATACCAAGTTTCAGAACGTTTCACGTCTTTTAAAACTGAATTTACAAGAGATGCATAGTAAGTATTTATATAAATTGGGATATACACATACGAAGTCGCGGGCAAAAGGTAGTGTATGTCGAATTTTTAGCACTTCATGTACCTCTTCCTTGACTGGTAGAGAATGTCTAGGGCATTCAATTCCGCTATTGTATCTTTGTGCATGAAGTTCAAATATATAAATGGCGGGTTCATAACGCATTTTTCTTCAATTCTACTATCAAAAGTGTCGCTTTCGTCCACTACCTTTTCTTTCATATCATTTTATACACAATTCATCCACCTTTTCTAGCACTTTCTCTCCATAATCCATCCCTCGCTCTTTAAGTCATGCATTTAATCCTTTCTCATCACATGCCTGTACCTACCTAGTTTAGGTGTAGTAGTCAGTATCAGGGTACCTTTGTTAAAGGAATCAGGGTAATTAAAACAACAATTTAGTTTGATTTAAGCAGGTGCTATTTATTGATATGGAATGATACGACGATACGGATCACATTGCTATGCTGTGTGTTGTGTACGTTTGCGGATCTATTGCTGCTGTAGACAAGGTTCCAAACTGTTTCTAAACGACGAGTATGCATATACATTTCGGCTCTATTCTACACAGTGGTTACATTAGACATAAACATTGAACATGTATACGTTTGATTGAAACATTGACATCGTTGCTAACTAATTTTAATAATCATCGTGTAACTAAAAACACACATCTTTTATTTTTTTTTTGCTTTTTTTCATATTTTTTTTCTTCTATACGGAGAATGACTATTTAAATGTTCCTTAAAATTATTGATTATGTGTTTTAATTTCTAGAAACATTGATAAATTGAGTAACTTTGATAATAATACCAGATTAAGCTCACATTTCGAGTATATTTTTAATGATTATTATATTAAGTGTAGTTTGATATAATAATAGATTCATAAAGTGTAAAGCCAAGGGTGGCAGCTGAGTTAGACAGAGGATTAGGGAGGATTAGGCAAAGAGGGCAATTTTGCCTCGGGGGCACTCTGCCAGGGGCCAATTTGGCGCACGAATATATTTCTATACTAACTTTGACAAACCCTTCAATTCCGTGCAATGTGACACCCTTAACTTAGACATCATGTAAACCAATGGTGTCAATGTCAATGTTCCTTTTACGGCAATGATAAGGATTTCATATCTTAACGTTCTGCTTTTTAATTCTACTTATATAAACTTCTTTCATAAACAAACGGTGTGATTTTAATTTATTTGAACATGGTGCGATCGTGAGGCCACACCGCTATCTTAAGTTACATGCACCATGCTCAAGTAATATTAATTAAATATATTATTATGTATTGACTAGACCGTCGAGTTAATATTAAAAATAATCTGGTTATTGACTAGAGGTTGACTCATCAATAAGATTCTTATCCTAGTGAAGGCATTGGTGCCAACACCTCGTAGAATTGCATCGAACTTCGCATCGTTGATGGATCTCTACCAATGGGGTCGTGATTTTTTTTATTTCTCTTATAACGATGTACCAACGTCAGAACGCCAACATGGAGTCTTTTATCATTAATTAAAATGTGGTAATACCGTTACATGTTATTTTTTTTTCTTATTTGGTCCATTTTACATAACTTTGGCAAACATAAAATTGATATCATTACACTTTTTTCTTAACGTTATCTTTGAGTTTGTATTTATTTGGCATGTTTTGGCTCGTACGCTTAATTTTTGTTAATGCCTTCATTTTTGGCATTTATAATTTTTCTTGAAATACGAGTATGAAAATATTATTGAAATCGAAACGACTTCAAAGCGAATGTGGGGGCTGTCTTTTAGAGGTAAGCTTGAAAATGTTTCTATAACAATAACAGTCTATAATAATATCCATCTATTTGATAAACACGTAGAATTAATTATTGTGTTGAATCCCTAATTAAAACTAACGTTATACACGGTTACACTGAATCTGTTTAATATATTGAAACTACGTTACACTGAATCTGTCGAATATATTGAAACTAGTCATGAATACTTACAGACAATCTACAAATTATCTATATGACGACAAATCTCATTAGAACGCTCGCGCTAGTGACATCGACTGTTACACTGTAAGTAACACGTGGCAGGAGAATTCTAAGTGTAGAAAAGTATTCATTCATGAACTATTTCTGAGCTGAGTCTACTAAGAATATTCTTCGCTAATTGAATAACTATGAAGCGGTACATTACCTACATTAGGAAATAATAATCTTAAACAAGTAATGTCCCCTAAAATACGATTATCACAAGGACCACATAAATCGTAGGAAAGCATAAAATCCTTGCGATAATAGACTATTATATTTTTATGGATCATCGTGGGCATAAATATCGGCGTAGAACTTGCACTTTAGGTATATCTATAACAATATGGATCATAAACCTAAAACCTATACTTTAATGGCGATATGATAAAGGATATGTTCTGATACATACGGGTTTTAATATAAAAATTATAACGTTGGACTAGTATAAAGAGAACATGATATGTAAATAAATCGCTTTCTTTGACTCTCTTCCGTTTATCGCCAGTCACGTCCTGTGGCACAAGTTTGGCACCATCCTAAGTCTCAATCTTCAAAAGAGAATACTATCTACCCTAAACAAATACAAAACAATAGTATACATACAAAATATATCTACACTCTTTGTACAAAAATGACGAAATTTGATATTACATCTATAGAAGATACGTCTAAATATAAAATAAGGTTTTAGGTAACTTGACTCAGATCAGTTAGTGTAGCTTCAGTGCAGTTTACTTGGTGGTGTGGCGGGTCCACTGCGAGCGCAGGGCCGTCATCATCTCGCTGCGGTTGGGCACTTTCTCGCTGGTGGTGCGCGTGATGGGGGCCGTGGGAGCCAGCAGCGTCCCGGCCCGCTCTTGTCCGGGCACCCGCAGAGTGTGTCCCGACGCGCCTTGCGGCTCGGCCTGTGCCTCCACAACGTCAGTCGCGCTCTCCGAAGGGCTCACGGGCACGATGAGTCGCACGCGCCCATCTTCGCCCGTCGCCGTCAGCGTGCAGTTATGAGACAGCGGCATTATGAACGGAGCTCCTCCTTCGTCCGAGCTGGAGCCGTCTGGGCTGGAATCCTTCGAGGTCGTTGGCTGACTGTTGTTGCTATACAGAGAGTTGTCCGATTGTCCCACGCTCATGGCCTGCGCCAAGTTCCCCAGCTCGTCGTTCGAACTGCAGATATCCTTGTACATCTGCTGGTTAAGTAAGCTTGCTAAATCAGAGTTGCTGTAGTGGTTGCTCAGCAGCGGGATGGAGGGGAACGCGTTGCTGTTCTGAAAGAACTGCTGGTTGTAGTTGATGGCAGGCGGCGGCTTGCTCGCTTCATTACCATTTGGGAAGCCTCCCATGTTTTGAAATTTGGATATCAAGTAGTTTTGAATCTGGTCGTTGGTCATTCCGCCGAAGCAGGGGGCTGAGCTGGCTCCATTAGCGGTCTCTTGGACTGGTGACGCACAAAACGGTGAGAAGCTCATATTATTGTTCTCCATGTTTTGATTGACCCTGGTGTTCTGTGTGATCAGGTTGATGAGAGCTTCAGTGTTGGTGGGAGAGCGGCTGCCGTTGCACATCGGTGCGCCGTCAGGCTTGAAAGCTTCGCTGTACGAGAGCTCGGCTTTTTTCTGAATAATCTAGTAGTGTTAACAGAAAAGAACAGTCAATTACCACATTATAAAGTACTAGTTAAATATCAGTAATTAAATAGCCATTCAATAAAAAAGCTTGAAAAGAGTAAATAAAAAGTTGTCTAAAAATACTCACAAAAAATAACATCAACAAGCTACAAACCATGCGACACTTTACAGGGTAACAGCAAAGCTCAAAGTGAAGGGTTTTCGTACGAAACGAATATGCAAATCCTCTTTGAATGTTCAAATTATTGTTTGGTTAAATGGATGGTGATAAATTAAAACAAATTTGCAAATCTGCGGTAGCACAACGAAATAAAATGGTAACGTCGGGTGGCAGGATGGACATTGATAAATGGCGTGTCAATCTGTGGAGATTAGCGGAGAGAAACGGATGCTCTTATTGGATCATGTAACAACGTAACAGCATGCCAATGTGACGTATTTACCTACTCTATGTACAGTTTTCCCACAAAACAAGCCATATTGTATGTCAACAATTTGTAAAGATAAAAATTTGGTTTTTTTTTTCTCAATTTAAGGAATAATTTCGTAATCTTAAAATCCCTTAGAAAATATGTAATGATTTTAACATTATATTCACATTTTATTCTCGACAAAAAGCCGCTCTGTATGTTTTGCAGTGGTTTTTATTTTAAAAAGAGCAGGTAATTTTATGGGTAAACATGAGCAACGGTAATGTGGGTTTCATTGTGCAAATAAAATAAGCTTAGTTAATTGAAATAAACGGCGAAAAGTAACTAAATACCTAAGAGTGAGAAAATTAAAACAGCTGGATTCTGAAAGCCAAATAAATATAATATAAGAAAATATGATTGGTAAATAATGGTAATGTGATTGGTCTACAAAAAATAACATTAGATAATCTAATAATTTAAAAACGCATCCGAATACATAGACTTTCAGGACCTTCCAGGAGTTTAGTGTAGATAAATGTGTTTTTTGTTCATAAAAGAACAAAAATATTCACAGTAACCCGTTGTTCATTTTGGTAAACCAAATTTTCGAAATAGTTCGGGTTTGTAGAGTTTGGCTCTCCAATCATACTAGGTACTGTGAAAGTCTGTTTTAGAAACTCCATGTGTCAGATTTACCACCAGGGCACGTACTGTAGAGTTTCAATAACGTTTTAAAAGTTTTCGAAATGCAGAAGGAAAGTCTATGATATTCACACAAGTAGCTTTTCATACGGTAATACGTTTAGGTAGACGTTTCCTGCAAAATTTTCTCGTTCCTTAGAAAGTAAAACTTTGAGGAATTATTTCAAACAAAATACGAGACGCACATGCCTGTTTATAATGCAAATCAAATAAAATATTAGCAAATTAAAATCGGATTACTAAAACAAGGTAAGAGCACATAAAAACAGTACACGCACATTAAGTACAGAGGCACCATTTTTATAAAAATCGTAATAATTCTTATGACTACCGTAGCGACCTAACTAAACTTAATGTGCAAGTACCCTAAGACAACAGATGCTAAAGGTGAACGCACACTTTGCTATCTTCAAACTCAATTTGAAACATACAACATTTTCCGTTATGCATTGATGACTTAACTGTAGTGTACACAACCTGTGCGTTCACGCTTCAAGAATAATAAAATTCCAAAGAGAAAAATGACAAAATACTTGACATGCGTACCTGGGGCAAGAGTGTCAGTTGCTGAGCGTTGATTGGTCGAGACGATCCTCGCTCTCGCTCTTGCAAGTGTGCTACTAGAGCTGCAATGTGTTCCAGCAGCTCTTTGTTGTGCACCAACAGCTGGTGAGTGCGAGCCTGAAAGACATACACAATCATAGAGAATTAACTAATTTATAAAGTTAAACGGACGTGAATCTTCTTCAAGACTATTATTTATTATAAAAAACAGGTAATGTTTGCAAGTTTAGATGTAAGAGGCAGGTGTGAATTTATTCAAAACTATCCCATTCAACTTTGACTATCAGAAAACTACCGCTGAATTTCATAGAATACATTTTATCCCGGTTCCTGTGTCCAGAGAAAAGCAGTAGGAAAAATCTAGTCAGATTTTTCCTACTGCTTTTCTCCCGAAAAACAAACTTCAAACGTTAACATCGTATACCTTATACCTTAAGGTATACGATGTTAACGTTTGAAGTTTTGAGTATAACTGTGCTTAAATGAGTAGTGGATGACCAAAGAAGCGAAGGATAGACTGTGTGAAAGATGATACGGCTAGAAAAGGGGTAATTTAAGATGATAAGAAGTAAGGAAAAAGATTATTTTGTGTCGACCTAAAATGGGGATTAGGAGGAAGATAATAATGACGATGTGAATCTTGAGTAGAAAATCGATAAAAGGAAGTTAACAAACGATTTTTATTGATTCTGTGTGCAAAACAGTAATAAAAGATAACTGTACATTGATTTTTCAATCGTTTGATATACCCGAGAATTGATCATCAAACGGACAACATGTTGAAATATTATTCAGAGTAATTGCCCTACCCGCATATCCATCAGTTTTGTTGACAGTGTCAATAACATTGTTGCCAAATCCTTTTGATTCAGCGCATCGGTATCGTGAATTAAATTTTAAGCCTTCCGATTCGGATTTCCAATCAGAACTTCATTCAAACGTCGATCTAAAAAGTAATCCAGTCGCCGATGGCGGAGTTAAAAAAGTTATTAAACTTTGCGTTTTGACCAGAGCTCTCCTACTTTTTCTATAGTTACAAATGGAGTTACATTTTTTAGTTTTGATTGCTCGATCTAGAATGGTATTTCACTCGAATCGATATCATGACGTATAAAAGGATTATTGATACAGAGAAAGCTTTGATGAGTTTTCGGATCTAGGTTTTAGTTTTAGAGATTTGAAGAGTTTGCTTTGACATAATCAATTCCATGAATGGCTGTCGTCAACAACGCATGTACAGGGTTAAACAAATTACAAACATGTTATGAAGAGATGTTACATAAAAGACGTAGAGGAGTCAGAGTACATACATACACTTTCCCAATACACCTCGTATTGAGAAAGTGTATATATGTACTCTGACTCCTCTTTGTGAGACTACGGGGGTAAAGTCAGTCAGTCAAAGAAGGCGTGGGCTCGGCATTGTAAATAAAATTCTGTAAAATGAGTCAGGAGTTCTATTAGTATAAGTGTTGAAATGCAACATTATCGCAAAGTTAATATAAAATCAATGTGCGTACATGAAATGTTCACAATTACATCGACTTGTTGATCCGACAAATGAAAGAATAACAATGAGGGTATCAGATCATTACCATCCTACGCAGATTGTTACCAATCACTGAAATAAAATGGGGTTTTCAATGTCAGTGAGCAAAGAAAAACATACCAAGACACTTCGTCTATACAGTAGGATTCCCCTCTTTTACTTCAACAATATTTACAGATATATTCATGTTTGAGGAAATAATATAACTTCTTTAAGTGTAGTACAAATCAGATGAAGTTTTTCTCGTGTTTACAATTTATACCGCTCCTGTAAAATGTCAGTCCCACGCCGGTTTCAGTAAAGCATACTTTATAAAACTTTCATCTGATTCATAAATTTTATATTGTTGTTGCAGAAAATCAGTGAACATGTAATCGTCTGATGGAGCTAGATAAATTGATCAAATTGTGTATCTTCATCATTTGCCTAGTCTTTCTCAGTTTCTAGTCTAGATAGAGAATACCAGAACTATGCAAGGAGCAATTGACTACGTGTTTACGGTGACCAGCGGGCGTTTTGAGGGGACTGTCTTTAAAAAAAGCGCTAATTCTGAGCTCTAATTAGAATGAAAATGACTTTTGATTATTAAATGTGACACCAGTCTTGCCTAAGAGTATCTTGTTACCCTGTTGCTTAGTTGTAGGGGTCACTCAGGTAGGCAGTCGCTCCATTTAAAATACTGACATGCAGAGGTATCTGGTTAGACTGGAAGTCCACCACAATTTAATTGGGAAAAGGCTAGGTAGATTTATTTTAAGTTTATATAACTTTTGACTTACGGAGTCGGAAATCTTACTAAGAATCGTGCGTGCAAGAAATAGCACGATTTTCGGTAAGATTTATATAGTAGAACTGTATTTATCTTGAGTGTTCCCAACCTGAGCTTCGCAGCGTGCAGCTTGTTCTGCGGCAAGCTGGTCTCGCAACAGTAACAACTGTGCCACTGCAGCACGGGTCTGTTGCGCTTGTTGCTCGAGTCGCTCGCGCAACAGTTGCAACTGGTGTTGCGCGCTGAGTGGTGTTGCAGACTCGCCGGTTTCTTCGCCACCCGTAGCTAGGTCTACTTTGGTTACGCACTCTGGGAGATCAGGCAGGTTGATGGTCGGCGCTGGAGTTGTGCGTTGCTAAAACAATAAAGAAATAGTTGTTCAAATATGCACATAAAATCGTTTTTCATGACAGATAAATATACTATCAAAGCACAACCAAAATTACTAAGTGCCCCGTTAAAAAAAAGGACGTTCTTAAGTATTATCGCAAGAGTACACGAGACTATAGTCAGGAAAATATAGAAAAATTCAAAACTTGTCTAAGTAGTCTATCCTTCTCGGATATGTACGAGATGGACGATCCTAATGCAGCCTACAATTATTTTATTGAAACGTTCCAATTGCTGTACGAATTATGTTTTCCCAGCAAAATGACTACCATTAAGACTACTAAAAACCCTACTTGGGTATCACGTGGAATAAAGTTGTGTAGTAAAAACAAACGGAAGCTTCTATGGCAATATAGGTTAAAACTAAGTCAGGCTAATAGAGATAAATTCAAAAAATATTCAAAATTACTTAAAAAAATTATTAATCTAACTCAGAAAGCACAAAACAATTACAATATTAAAACCTCTAATAACAAATCTAAGACAACATGGAAAATAATTAATAAAAATAAATATAATGTGCCAAAAAACTCGATTTCTTGCATCAAATTTAAAAATAAGGACATCACACACCCAAAGGATATTGCCAATACATTTAATAATTATTTTATAGACAAAATACAGCCAACAATTAAAGCGGGAACAAACTCAAAGTCATTTGTGAAACCGCTATATAAGAAAGATAATCATGAATTAATGATAAATTATAGACCGATCGCGCTTATACCAGTGATGTCTAAGGTGTTCGAAAAATATATTTATGGTGAGATGAATACCTATTTAGAAAAATATAATATATTATGTGACGAACAAAAGGGATTTCGAAAAAGTAAAAGTATAAACTTGGCTATTTATGAGTTTTTACAAAATGTCATGCTAAATGTAGATAAGAGAACACCAGTCTGTGCCATATTCTGCGACATGACACAGGCCTTTGACTGCGTCCATTATAATTCCCTGACAGAGAAACTTGAAGCCTATGGTGTTAGAGGTAACGTTTTAGAATTAATAAAATCGTATCTTCATAATCGTAAACAAATTACAGAAATCAGTGCAATAAACATAAAAAGTAAACGTGAAGAAACTTCAAGATCAGAGGAGCGCGAAGTTATATACGGAGTACCTCAAGGCAGTGTATTGGGGCCTCCATTGTTCACTCTGTATATAAATGACTTGCCTAAAGTAACTGAACAACCGATGATACTTTTTGCTGACGATTGCACTATGGCAATAGCTTGTAATGACATAAACACTTATGAACTTGACATTAATAATTCACTAATATCTATAATAAATTGGTTAAATGACAATAATTTAAGAATTAATTTAAATAAGACTAACGTGATGCACTTTAGGCAACGTACACAAACAAACAACAATCTTAGTATTCAATTTAATAATATACATATCAAGGAAGCCGACACAACAACATTTCTGGGACTTATAATAGATTCTAAATTGAATTGGAAACCTCAAATAGAGGCACTTTGTAAAAAATTGAGTAGTGCAGCTTATGCTCTGAAACAGCTTGCTGCGTTCTCAACACAGATGCGCTAATTACTTCTTACTATGGATTAGCCGAATCAATTCTTAGATATGGAGTCATCTTTTGGGGGAATAGCACGGACAGTGAAATAGCGTTTCGGGCACAGAAAAGGTGCATTAGATCAATGTTTAGGCTACGAACAACTGACAGCTGCAAATCTTATTTTATAGAACGTAAGATATTGACATTGCCCTCATTATATATCCTGGAAACAGTAATATTCGTTAAATCAAACTCTCATTTATTTCAACTTTGGTCTGATGCTGTCCCTAGGAATAGACGTGATAATTTCAAACTCTGTGTGCACGGCGCTAAAACGACTCTTATGCGTAAGCGCATCTTTTGCATGGCTCCGACCATTTTTAATAAATTGCCGAAATCATGGAGAACATTAAATATATCTACCCTTAAAAGTAAATTAAAGAGTCTATTAACTGAAAGAGCATATTACAGTATAGCAGAGTTTATGAAGGAGGACAATTTTTCTTCGTTTTTGAGATGACGATGTTGTATTTTTGGCATGTTGTGGTAATTGTATTTTCTTTTTTTTGGAATAATTGTAATTTAGTATGGACATTTAATGATAGTAATTCATATTTTATTGACAAATTTATTTAACGACTACTTATTTGACATTCATTATTGACATTTTTAACTTTGACATTTTTATCTATAAATGCTTGCTGAGATATAAAAATTTTTAGTGAATTAATAAGTACCTACAAAGTGTCTTAAATGTAATTTTGATGAATATTGGCACGGTTCATGCACCATCTCTTCCTACCAATTTGTACGCCACGATATGCGGCTGAACATGACATGTTAGAACTTTTCTTTCTGTATTTTATTGTTATCTTGCATGTATCATGTACACCATGTTTAAACAAATAAAATTTTACTTACTTACTTGCTTACTTACTTACTAAGCCTAGGAAGATGTAGTTTGGAATAAAGGTTTATTTTGTAACATAAGCATCCGCTAACAAAGGATTTTTGGTAATTTTAACTTTAAGGGGCGGACCCCTTAATGGGAAGGGGAATGCGGGTTATATGAAACCGATATCTACGTTGACGAAGCCGCATCAGATAGTTGAAAATAAATGTATGTTTTGGTTTATGAGTCATTATGAAGGGAGAATGAATTGTAGTACTGTCTTAATGAAGCCGAGGAAACAAATGGGAGCGTTTAGTTTCAAGTGCGCTCTTTCGTTATTAAAGCCAGCACTGCGCTGGCTTCACAAAAACAAAAACTGCTTTTCTGCTTGTATTCACGTGTTTCGTGTAAGTCATCATCATCATCATCATCATCATCATCATAACAGCCGAACGACGTCCACTTTCAGCTTTCGGTAAGTAAATTGTATAAAACGTTTGCACTCATTGTCACAAGACCTCAAAGTGCCTTTTGACCAAAACCAATAGAGGCCTGAATGAAACATTTGATTTGTGGCTTCATTAAATTCCATCAAGCCATTGGACTGCTCGTTCAGGATTTACCCCCAGGTGAGTTTTATTGTGAAAATCGCTGCCATTCTATCGTGATTCATTGAGACTTATTGGGCCATCCCAAGGTTGGTCATTTTCACATTTTATGTAGCTAGAGCTACTTTGATCATTAATCTGTCTGTCTACCGTTCCGATTAAGGCCATCTCTTAGACTGATTAAGAAAGTAAGGAATCACAACATATGTATATTAGGTGAGAAATATACTATTGCTTGGGTTAAATATGTTGATAATACAACTATTTGGTTTACGTTGAGCGTAACATAAATGATTGCAGCTATTGTTTACGTGCAATACAATTTGTAGATATTTGTACGATCTTGAACGGAACACGGTCATGGTTGATTGTGGAAAAGCACAAATAATACTTAAGTACTTTAGTATTTAAAGATTGAATTTACGAATTGCAAGTTGAAAAGACAAAAGATATCAATCATATTCTAGGAAAATTGGATTTTCTTGGTTCGCCCGCTTTCCCCAAAAAGTTACAGAATAAGTTAATATTTAATTTTCATCGACGAAGGACAAAAAACATTTAATTGACGATTGGAACAATCAAAGTCCCTGACCTCTGAATGAAATGAAAAGAAAACACAGAACGAAATTATTAAAAGTTCCACACAAAAGGGTTTCATTTTCATTAAAGACAAACGAAAATTTCATAATTAAAACCACGATGATTAACCAAGATGGAACCTTTGTTATGTTCTTTTTATCTGCTGCAATCATAATAAAATGAAGAAAGCCTTAGAAACGACGCCGACGCTATCTATATGACACCTGTCTTCTCGAAATTAATTAAGATATATCCTGTAGTGATTGCGTTAAGCTTTAATTACCATAATACTTGAACGCACTAGAGATTTGAAATGGAATGTGATGTGCATTCTCAAGGGTACATGCCACTAGTTCCGACGTCCTTTCAGCAGCTAGAGTTTAGGCGCCATGACAGTTGAACAGGCGACTACACAGAGCAGACACACGATATACGATATCAGACCACCATACAACACACCGAGACACACAAATATTGTACTTCCAACGAGAAATATCATTAGTCTGTTCGTACAAAAAACATTTTCTATAATGACGTTTCCGTACAACACCGCGGATATGGGGGAATAAAAATCCTTTGTTCGTATGTACGAATGATTGGAGATACCTAATTGGCACAATTCCAATTCCACAAATAACGGCACAATGCCTACAGAATAGTAGTAAAAAGTCATCATAATAGACGAAGATCGGACATATAAATCATTTTCATCTGAAATAAAGCAGGACACGTGAAATTGGCTTTGAAAATTTTTGATACCTTCCATTATTTGTAAAGCTTTGTTCAAATATGAAAATGTTTCACAAAATACCTTTAAGTTTTGGGTTAAATTAATTTCATTTTCAATTGAGCTTGTGTTTATCTAACCTTTTATTAGGAAGCTATATAAATATGGTTAGCGTTGTGCAAAGCGGGCCCCGGCGAGTGCCAAGACAGTCGGAGGTCAACAGCAGAGCAGAGTTGCGGTCTTGTATCGAAGAAAGCGTTCTGTTGCAAACAAGAGGCGTGACCGGGGTGCTAAGGGTGTGTAATACGAACGGGGAGCTCCGAAATATCTACTAGAGAAACACTGCAGACATTTGGAATTCCTTCTTGAATCCAATGCCCCCGTGGCGCAATGTGCCACGAGTTTAAACTTACCGTCGTTACGCGAGACCTTTGCATAATGACTTAGCAAAATTCTTAGTTCCTCCAAAACTTAGTGTTAGTTTTGTTGTACACTCTTACGCGGCAACCTCATGTGGCCTTGTAAGGCTTAAGTAGACACATTTCTGTGGTAAAGTGCCCTTTTAGTGTAATGTAAACGATATCGTTTATTTAAGACGTGGGCTGGCTGGTAATTATGTATTTAGTAGCCAGTGTTTGACCAAGTGAACACAATGGTAACCTTACAGCTTCTTGAATTGAAATAAGCTGTTTATCTAATCTAATCTAATTTAGCCCGTTATGTCCCACTGCTGGGCAAAGGTCTCCCTCCCCTTTTCCACACGTCATCTGAACACGGTGCTGCGCGACAAGAAAAATCATGGATGTTACCCGGAAAGCTGCTTGTCTTAAGTGGGATTGGGCCGGACATGTATATCGTATGTCTGATGAGCTGTGGGCTAAAAGAACCAATAAGTGGAACCCTTACAAAGCTAGGCGACATCGCGGTAGACCAAGGCGAAGGTGGAGAGACGAACTCGACTCCTACCGGAAGGACTGGCCCACAATGGCAGAGGAAGCTGTTTTTAATAATTTTATTTATACATCAATGCCATAGATATTTTTTTTCAGTGGTAATTATATTTAAAACAGCTCAACTTACAAACAATGTAACTCTGACTTATAAACTAGGCAGATAGATAGAGGTACCTATCTTAGAAATCAGTGTCCCTCCAAGAATAAGTTACAAAAAGCATGCGTGCATAACTTTTCACTTACCTACTCAATTTAAATAGAATAGGTTAATTCAGTTTATTCATTTAATTCATTTAGAAATTAATATATTATTACGAAATACATATCATGTCACAGAATAATTGCAAACTCCGTAAGATTATAAAATATCTTGAGAGATTGTAAACTCTCGATATATTGTCAACTGAACATTTGGAATACTTTAATACGCATCAAAATTCTGCAAGTTTCCAAGCCTCGCTGCTTGAGTGAGTTGGAAATAAGGTGCCTAAGCTTTTCTTAGAAGAGCTTATCTAAATATAGCTCTTTCAGGAATATCTCCCAACAGTAACTCCACAACAATAGCCAACTTCTGGACAGTTTGACGAAAAGTAACAGCAGCAGTCTGAGGAGCTTTCCTCAAGGCTTGCACCAACTGTTTGTGAGCATCACTGTAGTCCAGACGAGTCGCCTTGATTCTTCCAAGGTAATACAAGATAATAATCTTGCCCACTCATTATACTTGCATTTTCAGGGAAAACTGACTTGCTGACAAGCTTAACAGCTTGGTCATACAAAGAATAATGCAAATAGTTGCGCAGAAGACAGTTAATGAGAACTGCTTGGCCTTCAGTCGTTGCGCAGTGTAGAAGTGCGAAGTCTTGCATGTAGCAATCCCCTAATAAGATCTAATTTATTAGTTAGGTCAAACACTCTTGAATGGTAGAAGTAGCACTTGGCAGCAATCAAATCAAGAGTTCTTTTATATTGGTCTATGACCTTATTCATCAGCTGCTGTGAGCACTCAGTAGCTTCTTCAAATCTGTTGGTGTCCAGCAGGCGGAGCAGAAACAACAGGTGCAAGTATATAGCCACTTCTGGAACAGGTTGCTTCGGCGCACTACGAGAGCGAGGTGGTTCGATGTCTACAGCGTCAGGCAGAGGGAGGGTTCTCCACAAACGCAATCAATCCCTCTCTGTCAGCACTTGACGGATAAAGTTGGTTGGAAATAGCACGTAAAACGTATTTAAATGGCAATATTTAAATATAAAATAATAATTATAAAGTAATTAAACTAATACTAGAAATGTTAAAATTTATGCGAATGTAAGTGGATGGTTGTTTTCACTCTTTCACGAAAAACTAACAATAATTACAAAATATAGGCTATAATTTATAAAGAGGTTAGAATTCATTGGGAGCTGCATGAAGCAGATTATAATTATTATTTTAAATGTGAGAGTTTGGATATTTGAACATTTGTTAAAAAAAAGCCAAGTTATTACAAATCCGGTCGGGCATACCGGATTTGTAATAACTCGGCTTGTCACCACTGTTGATTCTGGCTTTCAGGAGTTGCAGTGGTTTGGGAATGTTTGGAGGGCTCGTGAGAATAATAGTCCAGGGCCTGCAGTCTCGACATAGATAGCGATCGCCTACCGACCGAGTTCGGTCGATAAGGTCTAAGGCCGCCCGTACACAATCAATCTTGAACGCGATCCACGGATCAGATCATTGATTTTGACCCTGCGATTGATTATGTGGGTGGCTGTAGGACTTATCGACCGAATTCGGTCGGTAGATGCTCGGTAACAACGAGTATGTCGGGACTTCCCGCCCTGGATTAAGACATAGGAAGAAATTATCCCAAGGAAACGAACTTCACGTTTCCTTGGGATAATTTCCGACTTTCACGTCAGGCAAAGTCATTGGCAGAAGGTGTAATACACAGTTGCCTATAAATCACAACATTATTTACTATATTGTGTGGTAAAAGCTGAAACAGTCGAAATTGAATCGAAGTCATTCGCGTTCCGACGATATTATTATAGGTTTGATTTATAGTAAGTAACGCTCCTCGGATTCAATGTGGGAGGGCGATTATCGAGAGTAGTGGTTACTATTTCAGTACGGGATAATAATGTAGCTATTTTTACACGTTTGTTAGAATAATGCTGATCAACATAACACATACAAAGGTCAAATATTTCATTCATAAGTGCGGTGTAGACGTTTGTAATGGTGTGTACTTTGCAAAGGATGTTCTTTTGTGTTCGTTAGTGGGTTACGGGAATATGCTTGAGTGCTAAAATTATAGGTCACCCACCTATAATTTTAGGAAACTTTCTGGTTTATCAGCCAACATTGTACTAGGCATTTGGGTTGGAGTTGGAAGTTATGTCTGAGTTGTTGTTGCAAGTATTGCAAGTTGTATATAGGTACATACCTAGTAACAAATTCAAGTTTACTGCAAGTATGTGTAGGTCCTTAATCTAAGATGATTATAACGCAATTATTGAACTGATATCCAGAGTACACTGATAAGACATTCAGTTTTTCTACCAAATATGTCGGAATGAGTAATTCCCATGTCGCTCGTGTCAATACGGTAGAGATACGTTTATGTTGGAAAAGCCTATCCGTCAGTCTGCAGGTGTACCATGGTTACTGATATAGTGGACTGTGGACCTGGTGAAAGCTGCGGGTATCCGCTGGATTCGCGAAGCACAGGACCATTTGTTGTGACAGGACTGGATCCACTGGTCCACCAGTGGATGTCTCATAAATACTAGTGTTTATCAGTAAGGATTTTAGTGGGAATTTAATCTATACCAGTCGACAACAGTCGAAAGCTATCCGGTGCTTTTCTTACAGCTTACATTCAAATAGTGATTATGCCAATAAGTGTATTCCCTACAGACATTTACCAGCCAGTGACGCTGAATAGTTCTTAATGTCATGTCACTGCCCAAATATATGCCGAACACCCTTTTTCCTTGCTACAGTGACTAGGACGCATTCATATCCTGCTAACAATACCGTAAATTATTCAGGCTCCAGCGGATTCTATAAGTTTTTTCGAAAAAGAAAAATGATTGCCGATAATCGTTTTATTCGACGCATGGAATTAAATTTCATGAGCATGGAAGCCTAAATGAGCATGGAATCGAATCAATGGTTTTGGTTTCGGCTGCAGGACTTTTAACTCGATGAAAGCGACTGTGAGTTGCACAATAGACTCGCGATTCACAACCATCTCATCTGTTACTAAATCTATGATGCAGTTGACAATGGTGCACGCTTGCCTAGAGGTAACCAAATCATAATTTGTAGAATACAAGAAGCTAAACCAAATAATTCCTAATCTTTTTGGGAAACTTAGGTTTAAAATATAAGTAATCCTCCACAGTTCCGTGCTAGTGAACGACATTTTAACATTATTCAAGACTACCCCATAGGAGGGTTTTTTGTTTCAGTATACAAAAGCTACCTCTTCTACAACTTTAAATTAAAACATTTTTAGGAACCACGCCATTTTATATTATATCCTGTAATCGGACTTCAATAAAAGGTGTAAATGAACAAATTCAATTTAATTTAACTACATGAAATACCTATCACAAAATCCCAGACATTTCCACCAAACCTCGAGTAGTTACAATAACCGTCCGTAGCTAGTAAGTACATCTGTTATTGAACACAAGAGGCGTATTGAGAGCGTCATAAATATCAGTCACACGTAACGCCCCGTAGATTAATTACCAACAATGATACTAAAATTAACTGCTGAAACGAAACGGTGACGTCACCAAAATGAAACCCTCTCACAAAACAATGATTTCATGTTTTCAATCAACAATAGGAGTTTGAACACTCGAATATCGTACTGTATTGTTGATGTAGGAAAGATAAACATATTTTCGGTAGGTATTGAAAGTCATTTGTGTTTTTCAGGACGAAAATATTGTATTGCTTTTCACAAGTATTTAATCATTTTCGTCGCTGACGTTGGCGATAAGGTTGCGACTGGGCGGGTCATACTTACAGGATGCATCAGTATCGATGCGCCAGGATCGTAACGCAGTGGGTGGCTGAGGACGGGCGTCGTAGCCGAGGCCAAAAAAACGCTAGGGTGACGATTTAGACTCATTATTGACAGATTGGCCAGAGAAAACAAAATATATTAGCTGAAGTGGAAAACGTTGGAAAACAGTGGCGTGCAGACTTATGCCAAGCAGTAGGAAAAATATGTTCATCATCATCATATCAGCCGAAAGACGTCCACTGCTGGACATAGGCCTCCCCAAAGTGTCGCCACAACAACCGATCCTGTGCGTCTCGCATCCATCGGTTACCCGCGACCCTCACCAGGTCATCGGTCCACCTTGTGGGAGGCCTTCCAACGCTTCCTCGCGTCAATGCATCGGTGGCGCGAGGACGCGCGGGCGCGCGGGGAGCGACTGACGCAGCGACATTTTGAGCTGCGTCGGTCGCAGCTGCGCGAGGTCCTGGTGGCGGAATGGCGGAACAGGCTTTCACGCCCTACCGCCGGCCTCGTCACTATCGAGGCCATCCGGCCAGTGCTCGACATGTGGCTCGGGAGAAGGCACGGCTCCCTGTCGTTTCGTGTGACACAGGTCCTCACGGGGCATGGTTGCTTCGGGAGGTTCCTGTGTCGCATAGGCAGAGAGCCGGACGCTCGGTGTCACCACTGCGTCGACTGTCGGGAGGACACGGCGCGGCATACGCCGGCAGAGTGTGCCGCCTGGGAGGAGCCGCGCCGTGCCCTCGTCTCTGTGGTAGGCAGTGACCTCTCGCTGCCGGCTGTAGTCCGTTCTATGGTCGGCGGTGAGGAGTCCTGGGACGCGGTGGTCTCCTTCTGCGAAACTGTCATCTTGCAGAAGGAGGCTGCGGAAAGGGAGAGGGAGATGTCGAGTGCTCACCCGGCCCGCAGCAAGCGCACCGGGCGTCGGAGGAGGGCATACGCTGCCCTCCTTCTGCCCCCCTAACTGGGTCCAGGGGCGGCGGACTTGGGGATTTCCGTTGCCCCCCATTCATCCGGACCCGAGGTGGCGGCGCGTGGTGTTCCCGTGCGCCCCTCTGACGTCGCGGGGGGAGTTAAACACCTCACTCCCCCCGCTTACGAGATGTGGCCCGCAGAGGCGGGCCGGCACCAGCCGGGGATTACGGAAGTCGCACATGTTCCCGCGATCCCCGGCGTAGGTGGAAGTTGGAACACCGGGGTGGTTTTAGTCAGTAAGAGTCTGACAGACCCCTCCGCCCGCCCCAGGGCTGAGGACATCCATGAGGATTTCCCCCCGTAAAAAAAAAAAAAAAAAAAGGCCTTCCAACGCTGCGTCTTCCGGTACGCGGTCGCCACTCCATAACTTTTCGGCCCCATCGACCATCTGTTCTGCGACTGCCACTTCAATTTGGCGATCCTTCGGGCTATGTCGGTAACCTTGGTTCTCTTGCGGATATCATCATTCCTGATTCGATCACGCAAGGAGACTCCGAGCATTGCCCTCTCCATTGCCATGACATTTGGGTGACTTTAAGCTTTCTGATGAGGCCCATTGTGAGCGACCACGTTTCGAGTCCATAGGTCATCACTGGCAACACGCACTGGTCATTGACTTTCGTCTTGAGACACTGTGGTATGTGAGACGAGAAGATACCGCGCAACTTCCCGAACGCTGCCCAGCCGAGTCGGATTCGACATTTGACCTCTTTCTCGAAGTTAGCCCTACCTAATTACGGCCGAACTCCTGAAGGCGGGTGGAAAACCAGTCCTTAAGGCCCTTCAGAAACTGTTCGATTCCGTCATACTCGAGGGGAAAACGTCACAAGCGTGGAGCAGAGGTGTGGTGGTACTCTTCTTTAAAATGGGCGACAATACCCTGCTTAAGAATTACAGGCCCATATCACTTCTGAACCATGTCTACAAGCTGTTTTCCAGAGTCATCACAAACCGTCTCGCACGCAGGTTTGACGACTTCCAGCCTTCCGAACAAGCCGGATTCCGAAAAGGCTTCAGCACCGTAGACCACATACACACGCTGCGGCAGGTTATACTGAAGACCGAAGAGTAGGAATATAATCTGCCCCTCTGCTTAGCGTTTGTGGACTACGAGAAAGCCTTCGATTCGATCGAGACTTGGGCTGTGCTGCAGACTCTCCAACGGTGCCAGATCCAGCACATACACACAGCACCTCGATGTACCTATCGGTACATCGAGGTGCTGGAGTTTTTGTATGAAAACGCCACCATGTCAGTCCGACTTCAGGATCAGACATCTGAATATATGTTACCTATAAATAATGTTCAGCATAAATTATTTCAATTAAAGTCAATTAATTTATATCAACTAGACCATTAAAAAGCACGTTTGAACGAAAAATTTACAGTTAATAAATTAAATATTACAGTGACTCTAGGTGTCCATTCACAAAAAGTAGATTCGTGAAGTTTCTTGTCCGTTCCTTTTCTCCTTTCAAATAAAGGATTAACGCGTGAGGACAAACGTTTCTAAAACTAAAAGAGAAGACTGAAAAGCTTTGTTTCTGTCGGTAACATTTGTGTTTGTGGTTTAACCGCAATGAGTTTAGTTACGCTTCATTTACTGACCGCTTCAAAACAATGCTAAAAAATGTAAATAATTTGGGGACGTTGTGAAACTGAAGAATACTAGAAAAGAAAAAATAGCTATAAAGGTCTAAAACACAATGTAGTTCAGTTTGCTTTTGTTTAGCAAAATAGCACAGTGGTAATCAATATTTATTAAAAATACTATCATCATCTGCCTTGCCTTTTCTCAACTATATTGGGGTCGGCTGGTCGGCTCCCAATCAAACTGTAGTGTAGGTACTTCATTCTTGGCTCTCTAGTGAACGGGGTGGGGCTTTAACATAAGTAACGGTCGAAATGTGGGTGTACTGAACCACTTCCTCTGTCCAACTCTCAGGAAGGACAGGCGTGGTGCTATCTAATGTTACCTAGACCACTTTAATTTGGCACAACACCGAAAAATAATTACAAATCACTCGAGAGGCCGCTTGATAATCAAAACAAAAACAAAAGGAACGTTTATTTTTTTAATTCCAATAGGGGGAGTACATCGCTGAGATTAGAAGATTTCCTCGAGGGAATCGCCTTAAGAGAATTACTTGTGTATTAAAGTTACGGAAGGAAAAAGATCAAAAGCGGCTTTTCTTTTGTACTTTTATGTGATTAAAAGTATGAAATATGCAAAATATATTTTGTTGGAGGAACTTCTAAACATCGTTACTTTGGATTAAGACAAAATTAAAAATAAAAACACACAAAGGGTGATGGCTCGGAATTTTCCATGTGAGATCAAATCAGAAATTAGGAGATCCGCAGGAGAACCACGGTTACCGACAAGGTCCGAAGAATTGTGGCATGGCACATTGATCGCAGAAAGGATGGCAAATAGCATGAAGTGATCCAAGGGAAAGCATTGGTAGAATCTATTAAGTTATGGTCTTTTGGTCTTCAATGGACAAGACTGAGCTGAAGGCAATTCTTGTACTGAAAAAGCGTTCAAATTCAAATCTCAATAATAATATCATCTCAGCAACAAACACCACTGATGTTTTTGACTTTGGTCAAAAACATCAGTGATGTTTTGACAGTTTGCGAACGCTTCCCTTAAAATGCGAGAAATATCTCTCTGATTGTTGGCGTGCTCACTGTCTAAGAATGTATAAATTAAGGATGGACCACGCAGCCTATACGAGGAAGGTCAGGTTAAATCAAGTAAGTAATGTTACAAGCATTTACCTGTTATCTTGTTGGTGGAACAGGGTTATGCCACGACCTTTGTATAAGAAAAGAAGCAGGATCCTATATTAAGTAAATAGAGGTATAATACAGAACACGACATGTTCATTAACCGAGTTACGTAGGCTGAATTTTGTCTGTATTTCTGATAAAAAGGAAATGTAAATAAGATAAAATATTTTCTAAAGCTTTAGGTTGTCAGTTGCAAAAAACCTGTCAGACTTGCCTTAAAATCCTAACTAATATTTAATGCAAAAGTGAGTTTTGTTTGTTTGTTTATTACGCGTTCACGCCTAAATTGCCGAAGATTTTGATTATTTTTTGCACGGAGGTAGATGAAATGGAGACGGTTATTTATAGGCTATTTTAACGAAACCGAAGCTGTGGGCTGTGTGCTAGTCACTTATAGAAAGGGGTTCAAACCCATAATCACATAATATCTACTCAAAAACGTTAACGCCAGTTGTTAAAAAGTTATCCGAATGCGAAATACTTCAATGCTGGCAACATTGAATGGATTTGGAAACTTCGCGGCCGCAGAATTGATAAGTCTTGCAAGTCACAATCGATTCCAAAGTGTTCGAAACTTAAAACTGTGGATTGTGGAGAGAGGACGGATGAGTACGAATGAACGAATCAGAGTGTTCCCAGGTGACGGGGAACTGGAAAAGTTACTGCTGTACTGGAAATGTTAATTAGGTACCAATGCCAGTTTGGAGGTCCTTCAGACCAGTCGTAGAACTTCTTGAACTATTTGATATAAGTAACGAATATTTTTTGTAGGTTCCTATTTTTATATAGGTACAATCGAGGCTATAATATATGCAGTTGGTGTCGTTGTTAAGAAAATTTTAGAATGTTAGGCTCATATTTTAATGTTGAACACAATGTAATATTTATGGATGATATTTGCAGTTTATGGTCGGAAATTCTTTTTTACTCTATTTGTAGGCTAAGATTGAAAGAGATTTTCCATCCGTTTTCATCGGTTCCTTACAGCGAAGGGCGAGTTTCTGAATTAATTATTTTGACTTATGAACTGCGAAAAGAAATAATAAGACAGATTTACAGGCTAAAGAAGAGTTAGAGAACTTCACATTCAATTTAATTCAGAAATCGGGGGACTGTGATTACATTTGATTAAATATCCTTTCTGACAGGTTCTGTCGGCATAAACAATGAAATGGTCGTGACTGGTTTATATGCGCATGACCAGTTGCAAATCATATGTAGGTAATGAGTAATGATGCGTATGCGACTGTGCGATCACTTACATTTGCAATTGCACACGACTTTTAAACTGCTATTGCTACTTCTAGTTTTTTCTTTGTTTATTAAGTTATTATGCTTCAAAAACCAGGAATTGCAGAATTAGAAGTTATTTTCTAAATACCCACTAAAGTTAAATTGTGTTTTTAAGTTTTTTGATGATGTTTCTTTTATATAGAGTAAAATATATGTATGTCGGGAGATAAGGAGGTACTGATCGGATTACAAGACAAGCTACACTTCCGCTGAAGAAAAAGCAGCTTGAAAAACCTAGTCAAAACTATGTTTTTTTTTAGAATATACGTAGTTAGAATTGAGCAACCGAAGTGAGAACCGAATGCGCTTTACAATATTTTTACATGAAGGTTCCAGAATTACCAACACTATAATGTAGGTATCTATAGTAATCACGCGGCTCCTTCTGTGTTCTGATGGTGATTATTATGTGAGGTAAAAATCGCTCATTCATTCTGATGATTTCTTTTCCCAAAAAGATTTTAGCCGCCTTTTTGAAGATTTCGACAAGATAACAAAAATGGTATCTACATTATGATGAACCCCCGTTGTATTAAGACATTACAGTACATAGAAGCATTGAATATGATAATTTTTCTCATGCATAAAAAATGTTGGAAGACGCCAACTTCGCAATATTTTCCCGCTTTTATTAAACACCATAAGCTTCAATGTATGTTGGTAAATGTCGATTGGATTCATCTTATTGTCTGGGTTTATTTTAACGGTGTGTGGGAATGTTATGAACATAGACTTTGTAGAGAAGAAGAACAAAGGAGGCCAACCTTTACTACCTTTGGGAAGTTAAGACGAGTGACAAACAGAAATATAATATAGAGATGGTAAACAGAACTAGGTACACTGTTAGGCAGGTGTGTGTGGCGCTCTCTAACTTTTAAAATAATTAGCATTTCACCAATAAGCAATTATAAGGTGAATGTAGAAAGTGAGAAATCAGTCTGTTTTTCTCTTTAAACTCTGTCAAAAAAAATCTTGACAGAGCCTGAGATGCTGTTAAAAGGCATTAGGCTGTAGGGTTTGACACGTTCTATATTCAACTCAGAAACCTGTCCCTATTTTACGGACATTTATTGCTATTTTAATAACAACAGCTCTTCTTCTTAATTTAAATTTGTGTTCAAATCTAGCCATTTTTTTATTGCCAGCCTGAATGGTGTTAGGTTCCTTTCAGCCGACAAACTTCACAGTTTCAAAAAAAACAGAAATAATTTGCTCATTTGCTAAATATGTACAAAATGAGCATATTGCCGATAGCTTCAACTTCGTCCATCTAGTTTCCAATATTCCTAATCATGGGTTAATGTCTGTAATTGAAGTTTAAACTAGTTGGTAAGTGAACCGTTTGCACCAGACTCTAGTTAGTTCCACGTTAGGTACAAGCCTTGCTTGCAACTTGTGCACTTGACTAAACTAAGGTTCAAATGTTTGGTCAATGGCTTGCTACATTGTTTGCCAATTTAGGTACTTAGAGGGTGTCAATAGTGTACATTGTTGATCGATTCAGGGCGATGAGATGCAGCTCGTTAAGAAGTCAGTAGAAGTTCTTCTGCTTAGGTCCAATTGCACCTAAAATTTCTTCGGAACGAGGTTACAATAAAATATATTTAAATACATAATGGACCCGTCTTCGCAACTACCCTGGAGTTATTATGATAACTCTGGCTGGTGCAAGGTAGCCTTTTAACGGCATTTTAAAAATAAATAAAAAAGTAGTAAGTATACTAGTAAATACATTTCGATGAAAATGTTGAGTAGATTATTACAAGCTAAGATGGCAGTTGTGATATTCTTCAAAAAGATGAAGACCGTAAAGAACAGATTTAAGAATTTGTCAAAAATAATTGTAATTGCTTCGATTTTTTTAAATGTCACGAAAATATTGTAGTCGGTAGTTCCGACCACTGTCTCGTGAAATATGTGTCCCGCCTGATCCTAGCCCTAGAGGCAGCCGGCGGGTATGGCGATACAGGTCAGCAGATTGGGATAGCATGCGATCTTTCATCGCATGTTGTCCTTGGCAGCCTACTTGCTTTTCTTCGACTGATGCCTTGTCGTGCGCGAAAGCCGTGATGGATGTGTTGCGGCAGGGAATGGAGTACTACATTCCGTTCTCTGATGTAATAATGTCTGGCGTGTCTCGTCCATGGTTTGGTACTGAGTGCAATCGCGCTGATGCGCTTAAACAACCCGGAAGTCTTTAAGTCAAGAGTGAATAGGTTACTTCTAGGCAAGCGTGCTCCATCTTCGGCCACATCATCGCTTACCATCAGGTGGGATAGTGGTCAAGCGCGTGCCCATCATAAATAAGACTTTTCAGATGTTTGGTTTCGTTATGCGATCCTCGTGTGACTTTGTGCGACCCTCTACATTCTTATTGTTGTACAAAACATTAAAACGATCCCAACTTGAATATGCGATTCCCATTTGGAATCCGTTATACAAGAAGTACAGCACTAGATTGGAAATGGTTCAGAAAAAGTTTCTAAGCGCTATGACTTACAGATTACGTTATCATTATAAGGCTCCTAACGTACAGCTGTTAAAAAGATACAGATTCCTGAGTTTGGTGTCCAGGCGTTTGCTTCTCGTAGTCATGATGTTATATGGTTTGTGTAACAATAAGTTTGACTTCATTAATTTGTCTAATAAATTGAGTTACATTGTACCCAGAACTGTTATCCAGCGAGGAGTGCGTGTACCTCGTTTATTTCATACAGACTCCTGTAGGTCTAACGCTGGTATACGTGTACCTCTTCATCGCCTTGTGGACACGTGTAATTCACATTTCATGGAACTTGACATATTTTTACTTTCCAGCCATAGTTTTAAAGGAAAAGCACTCAGGCTTGAGAAATAACTTAACTTAAGTACTTATAGTACCTACCTAACCAGTCGCAGATTTTTTTAAATTGTTAATTACGATATAATATAATTTTAATGATCTTAGTTTGTTTTCATCGTTCCTTTTATTCATTTGTTAAGTTGTGGACAATGGTGTGGGTTACATGTTTGTTAATTTAGTTTAAGGACTTTTATTGTATTCTTTAATATGTAATTGTATTCTGTCCCTAATAAATAAATAAAATAAGAAATCAACAATAAAATAAAAAAAACGCAAGTAGCTACAACTATCGACAGGTCACCTGACAAAATACAAGTTGGTCTAGATACGGTGAATAAATCGATTGTTAAAATCCTGGACAACGAAGTTTCGTGCAATTTGTAATATATTTGATACCTTACACTAAATTCTGCTGTACATTTTCAGTTATCGCGATAGCGAGTATTCTTTTATGGACAGAAGGTATTACAATGATATTGATTCATTGGTATAATAAGAAATTGATATTTAAACTGTGCTTTGGTTAAAGGGTTAATTTTTCAATAGTTAAAAAACTTATCGGACGAATGAAATCTGTCTATTTCATTCGACATACAATTTTGTATATGACTGCCAAGCTGCCACTATTGTTTATTCCTTCGGTAAAAGTTAACTTCTATTTAAAAAATCAGCCCTAATTGAGATTAATTATTCAACTTTGACGTTGATGGTTACCTGTTGAGTTCGTTTGCTCTCCTTCCTGGGTGGAGGCGGCAGTAGCTCCAGATGCTTCGGCCTCTCCTCACGACCTCCCACTGCCCCCTCCTCCACTATCGCCTTCGTCGTGGACGAGGCCGCCTCGGAGGCACCGCACTCAGAAGCCGCTTCTGTTGATCAGACATCACTAACTTCTAATAACAATTCCTGAAAATGGATCCCATTTTCCGAAGCCAGCCGGGCGGTATCACGTCATTTTAATTGAGTAAGCAAACGGCAAACGGGTAATATGAAATATTATTTCGTTAGCGGTTACGTTTATTGGGCCATAATGAAGTGATTTATTTTAAACACTGTTTACTGGAAGATACATTTTCTGCATAGTTCTGAGTCAACATTCTTTTCTTGGCACTGCGGTGCGACACGCTACCAGTGCGCTGTGTCCGCCGGTGTCGCCTGTTTGCATGCAACCGACAGTGTGAAGAGAAAAAACCACGATCAAATGTTTACGACACTTGCATGAAACCACAAATTACGTGCAGCGAATGAAACGACACGGCTGTTATAGAAACGTAAAAGTAGATTCACACGATGAAGTTGTTAAACAAAATAGCGTGAAGCTAAAAATAGCCGAAGAAAATTAAAAGAATAAACATTGTCGAATTGATGAGATGGAACAAAATTTGTAATGTTTATAAACCTCGTTGACCAGAGTCAGAGTATAAGTACAACTTTATGTAGATTAAGGTAAAGGCAGTAAAATTATGACGTTGCTCGTTAAACCAGCTGTTACCTACCCGTTACGTCGGATGTCATAAAGCGATACATAAAAGCTAATTATAAGCTACCCGCAGAAACAGCGAAAAAAGAATATGTGACGTCATCGAGTGTGATACAAGTTGAGCTGTCAAATTACGATGTTCTCACAAAAGCGTGACGAGAGCACGAAAAAGATTCGGAGTAGTACTAAAAGATTCATGAAGAAGAGGCGTAAGTAATGTAATGTATTTAATTACGGCTCTCGCCTTTGTCTCGGTACAACTTCCAGACATGGCATGATATACGAAGGAATAGTTGCGTCACATGAGCGATAAGATGACAAATTTTGTAGGCCCCCCCACTGGGAAATATTATAATATAAGCGAACTGATGCCTTGTTGGCACAAACCTCTCGACTTTACGACTTCCCGCTTATGAGCAACGTCTCAGCGCTGCGGGAACGAAACCTAACTGTACTCAACCACATCGTGTTTTATTTGTTACCTCAACAAACTAAAGAAGATATGGATGCTTTACGAAATCAATATCATGCAACAATCGAATAACATAAGGCTAGTTTATAAAGAAATCTGTCTGTACTGTGAAAATTGATTCATGAAATATTATCAATTTATCTCTTCTTTCAAATGTTTTGGATAATTATGTCACTATTTAGAAATTTACTTTTAAACACAGTAATTTACCATCCAGTAAAGATTTTTATAATTGAGTTCTTTTTCTTATAATAAACTTAAAAGTGTATAATTCCGTCTGACGTCTTTATAATTCATATAAAATATGTACTCACATAAATAAACATTCTGGACGCATAATTTATTTAAATGGCACATCATATTTTATTCGCTTTGCAAAAAATTATGTGTACATTGATAAAGTCGCTATCCGGCTACGAAAAATTAACTCGCTACGATTGAAATCGCGAGGCAAAGGCTGGAAGATTATAAATGGGAAGAAAATCTGTCGCGGGAGGCGAAAACATCAGAAGATCAACCATGAAATGTTCAGAGCTATAATTAAATTCTCCATTTCATGTGAGCAGACACGCCAAGTAAATCAAATTAATTGCACTCCACTATAAAAGGGCCATCGTGTCATACCGTTCTTGTGTAGTGTTGAACAATAATTCAGTGTAAAATTAGTGGGGCACTGTCTGGTATGTCAAGATGTGATGCCTTTGGTTGTCGTTGGTATATCAAACCTTTGGAGGCGGCGATGTCGCTGCCACTGGCAACGGGCTCGTCCGGGGCGGTGGACGTGGATGGAGCGGGCTGCTCGGGAGAGTTGATCTGCATCTTGTGGCACACCTCGAAAGCTTGACCCACCGTGCGGACGATCCTCATTGCTTGACTCTGAAAGAAAAAAAAAATGTACTTTGTTCTATTTCTTTTTTATTACTATTTGACAAGAGCCACAGGATAAGGACCCTATTATAGACTCAAGTGGCAACGAGACCAGGCAAGCGATGTAGAGTGTACTTATAATATTTTGTGAAAAAAGTAATATTCATCTCGAAAATTGAGTTAGGTTCACCTACTACCACCTTGGGACTGATACGGTCAAAGACAAACGACCTCTGCTATCCGCCGAGGCTCTTATTCATTATTTTAAGTTCCAATTTATAATATTTCAAAATGTACGATCAAGCCTAATTCTGAACATCAAGTACCATTGGAATCAGCTTGTTTAAGTACTATTTTGCTGTGTGGATGGTTTCCACTCGAGTGGTAACCAAGCACCGAATGTGAGCGTTTATTGAATAAGTATTCCCTCTAAATACGTTTACACATTATGAGCATGATACGACCGTGATCACGAGATTGATATTGTGTATTTTCGTACTTAATGTACACAATACACATTGTCTCAACACTTAATTAGATTGTAACGAAGAGCGAACATATGGCTCAACGCAATGAAGAATAGGAAAAATGTCGTGTTTCTGAAAGAAAGGAAAATAACACAAAGAAGGGCACTCTGTTTGTAATGAGATATGTTTGAATACGATACAACAAAACAATGCCGTCATTTTGCTAATACATGAACTGCTTCAAGGAGTTATTTATTTTGTCGTTTTTATGATCCATTACGTTTAGCGTTCAGCCCTATCGTAGTTTGCACAGTTGTTTTTCATCATAAAGGGCAACTTGTCTTTGCTTCAATTTCTGCGTCGTCGCCAACATAATCCTTCTTCTTCAGATTCTGTCTCGTAAGGTTTAAAAACATTCAACCGGTTTTATTTTGTTTTGATGTGGGTGTTTTGCGACCCTCCGGGGAATACGGGCCTGACGTTTCAGTTTTGACCATAAGAACACAAATTATTTATTTAGCTTTATGTTTCCCTAAATTATATACGATTCAAGTGATGGTGTATCCCTTCCATTGTCACTATTAAGCTTTCCTGAATTAAACGTGCCTATAGTTCAAGGTTCGTTGATATTTTTATTTATCCTTGATAGCCTCATGTTCGACCACAATCTCAACTGATGGACAGCGATGATGTGCTCGACGATGAAGCACGCTTGCCTAGAAGTAACTTACTCACTCTCGACTTAAAGATCCTTAGATTTACGCACAATTAAAGTATTTCAACTCTGACTGGGTCAAAAATTTTACTACAGCATGTATTATATTCGTATACAAGTTTTTCTTTCTTTTCTTCTGCAGTGGTGTTAAAATTTTATCAACGTAAGTTACTCGTTACACTCGGACGTGATAATCTGGCGTTTAGCAGTTCTCGCAACAATGTTGCCGGTTATGTTACACAGCTGTCGTAGATCGTAGCCGACGACGAACAATTTAATCAATGTCAAGGGATTAATAAAATAATAGCGGGTTCTGCCATCACAAATTTAGTGTAGTTCAAGTTTGTCTAGAATATTACGAGTTGTGTCCAAAGCTATTAAGTAATAGTTTAACGCAGACAGGAGTGTGGCGCAAGTTTGTGTAACTTGCCTAAGTGCTTGCTTACAATATATGTAGGACGCAGCGACTTTCAGTTTATTCGGGCGAAAGAATACTGTCTGAAAGTAAATTCTGCGTTTTAGAGCGTTGAACCTTAGAGTACAAACGAAATCGTCGGTATAACTACACAATGGAAATAAAAGGGTACAATGCGAATGATATTTTACAAAAGGGAGATAAAAGGTCCGGGCGTGGAACAAGCGTGGGAGATGACATGTGTTTAATTAATGCTTCTCTCATTCAGCCAACGTAACGGATGGAACAGATTATTCAGGTTCAACGCTTATGTTTAAAACCAAAGAGTCGCCGTGGAATTGACACAAAATTTGTTACTTCACAAACAGCGCCGTACAACCATGTATCAATCCGGCGGAAATATTATTCATAACCCAATCATCCGAGGACTCTGAGGTAAATGAAAACACGGGTGGGTAAAAAAACCATATCTGCTTATCTACGATTCATATTTATGAGTAAACAATTTTCACAGCTGTCATGAAAGCATAGGGGACAGTAATTGAGCCTGAATAAATGTTTGACTGAGGCGATGATTTAAAAGTCAGAAAGTGCCAGAATGCAAAATGGTCAAGCTCTACAATATTATTATTTGTTAACAACATTTTTTGTTAACAAATAAAATTAAGATATTAAGGAAAATCAAACATGAATACTATCGAGTTATGCAAAAATCCACTTCCGATTAAATTTAAAAAAGTGGCCAAGTGTGAGTCGGCCTCGCCTATGAAGGGTTCCGTAGCAGCAAGTAAAAGGTAAATTGCGGTTTACAATTTATAAGGTATTAAAAAAAAAAAAACTACTTACTAGATCTCGTTCAAACCAATTTTCGGTAAAAGTTTATATGGTAATGTACATCATACATTTTTTTTTGGTTTTATCATTCTCTTATTTTAGAAGTTACAGGGGGGGGGGACACATTTTACCACTTTGGAAGTGTCTCTCGCGCAAACAATTCAATTTAGTAAAAAATGATATTAGAAACCTCAATATCATTTTTTTTATCCATAGATACCCCACACGTATGGGTTTGATGGAATTTTTTTTTTTTGAGTTTTGCTCTAAGTAAGTGTGGTGAACCCCCAAAATATATTGTTTTTTTTTTCTATTTTTGTGTGAAAATCTTAATGCGGTTCACAGAATACATCTACTTACCAAGTTTCAACAGTATAGTTCTTAGTTTCGGAATAAAGTGGCTGTGACATACGGACGGACAGACAGACAGACCTGACGAATCTATAAGGGTTCCGTTTGTTGCCATTTGGCTACGGAACCCTAAAAACAGGTGTTCAGTACATTTTTGTTCGCAAAACTCGGAAAAATGTAAGGAATAGCTAACTTTCTTTTTGTTGGAGTGTATTTTTGCATCGTATCTTTAATTGACACGTAATGCCAGAAAAATCATGAACACGGTTGTTCATATAAAGTAACCTGGTATAACATTAATTAAATAAAACCACAGTCTGGTTTCCTAATTACTTCAATCTGATTTAAACGTGACCATCACAACATGTAAATCTGCTACATGTGACGTAAATGGAATATTTTTTGGAATATGAAAATTAGGAAGTTCAATTACGAGAGTTCCTCTCCACGTGTTTCGACATTAGAGTGCAGCTGTTGTGTGGAATGCAATCATAAGTTTTGGAACTAAATACCATCCGCTTTAAGCACAGCTGAGGAAAATGACTATATGCATAATCACACGTATCCTAGCTACTCAGGTACAATCACTATCACTTCACTATCACTATCACTTCACTACCACTATCAAAACACGCGCACTTTCTGTCAGTCTGTGCGCGATAAACTCAAAACTGCCGATCGGATTTACAGAGGGTTTCACCAATAGACGGAGAGATTCATAAGGGAGGTTCAGGTGTATAATTCATGAAAGGTTTTATTATTTATTTATTTATTTGATGTATACTTAATTGTATACCTCACAATAAGAACAGGACAAACATGTAAATTGGCTGGAATATCACGATGTTTGTTGAAGATGCTTAAAAATAATACCGATGTGCTTACATAATTATATGCTCTGCCACCTGTGCAATGGATCTAGAATATACTTATTGTTTAAAATTTCATAACATTGAACCACTATTTCTGTTCAGTAGACTAACCAACACGTGAAGTCATATTTTAAAACGTTTATGGCGCATTAGCCATTTAATATTGTACATGTAATGTAGACAGATAATTCTATTTCGTATAGTATTAAATTACGACTGAAGTTTTGGGATATCTGAATGTGCTAATGACGTGGAATCTTTATAAGTGTTGGTAATGGAGTGGACACTAGACAGAGTTCGACGGCTGGCAGTACCTACTTGGCGCGGCGCCAGGGATTCACGCGATATGACGCCTCTCCTACATTTCCAGAAAGAGATACGACAACACTATTTGTCACGCCTCACGATTCTACATAAATTGATGCTAATATGACATTACGTACAGGGAAACAAAAAACATGCTCGTTTTTACACAGAAACTAATTAATTTACTTTGAACGTCTAAAAAGCTTTACGACCAATCTCGATTCTCCGGCCGAATCTCTGCTCGTTGTCTTTTTCATAAAACTTCGTGAAATACACCTTTGTGAGCGGAAAATATAAAACCTCAGCAAAGAAAAATAAATCTGTTTCGCGAGAAGTTTTTCATGTTACCTTCAATACGCACGCACGGAGGCTGTGAAAACTCCGCGGGGCCTGGGAGCCCGATAGAAACTAATAATTCAAGTTCCTTAATATCCATAATAAAATAAATAGCCGTTCAAGGCCCGTTTGTGTGAATAATGGCAAAGTTTGACACTGATCGATGATTGAAACGCCCAATATTTGTACGCGGATTACTGATGGATCACTAAAGCGGGTATTAGCTACCTGCTCTGAAACATTAAGCTACTCACCCCGAAGATTAGGTCTTGAAACGCAATTTAAAATTACAAAGCTGATTTTTTTATGAAGTCCGTTAAGAAAGTCTGTAGGTATTTGGTTATCGTTCGTCCGCGAGCTGGAATTTTATGATAAGTAATTACATTTTGGATGACCGATGTGGAGACACTACAGGTTTTTATTACTTTATCAAATATTTATAAGTGCCAATTTTATGGTTTCAAGAACAGCGTCTGCGTCAGGAAACTTGCCTCGAACGATCCTTTAAAAATTATAACTTTTGTGTGCAGAATATCTACAATGCGTCATCAGGGCGTGATCGAGCAGGCGTGATACATGGAAAAAATGGCCGAAAAAAGAAGTTACAGCAAAAGAAGCGAACAGTAACATCTGCTGCGGGATAAAGGTAGTATTAATTTAAACAATAAACAACTTATCACGCAAGAGAAATCGATCACATTAGATGCTCTAGACAAAGTGCGATTCTAGTATGTAATTGTCGAAATGCCAAAACATTAGGGATTGATTACGTATCATTTTGATAGCGGTGGTCAATCCCATCCATTTTTGACATTCGCCTACGTGACGCTACCGCTGACAAAATGTCACTTGTCTGGAGCCTGAGACAAAAACAGTTACATCCTGTTACGCTCCTAATTTGAATGCATTGCGGTGTACAATCAAGATAATTCTATACATCTAAGTAACAGCTATTGGAGACGATTCCAGCTCTACGTTAACACAGCTGTGGCGTATAAGAACTATTTTTAGAAAAAAATGGGACAAAAATTGGTGAGGCCAAGACAATGACCTTTATGCCGATCATAATTTTTGGCTACCTCATTGCCGTGTACACGTCAGTGATCTATTTTCGCGAGGCGTCGTCACTGTGGCTGGAGTGAGGTCAAAGAAAAGCGGTTGGTTTAGGATAAAAGCTTTCGTACGTGACAACGCCGCGGGCGACGGTTGCTCTCAATAAAAGCGCAGCCCTGTGTTTACGACTCCTGCAGCACAATGTTAATAAATTACAAGCATTTTCATAGATACAAAAACTAGCAAGGATTTGTGATATAGGAAAGTCCATCAGATTATTTTGGCAAGAGGCTCTGAACGAAGTGATATTCTATCATCGATAACGAATGTTAATTAGTCCTAAATTTTTTTTTCGCAATTTCAGTGTTTGTCCCATAGTAAAAGTTGTTGATGATGATGAGTACAATGACCCCCTAAGAGGTATTGCGTCTATTCTGTTACACGTTGTTTATGGGATTGACGTACGCTATAGAAAGGTTTTTATATTAATAGACTCGCGTTTGACCACAATCTCACCTGATGGACGGTGATGAAGTGGTCGACGATGGAGCACGGTTGCCTAGAAGTACTTATTCATCCTTAACTTGAAGTCCTCCATGATTGTGGACAATACCAAACATTGAGGACTTTTGGTAATCACTATCGTTGATAGAAAGTCACTTTTCTCCAGGTAATTCTGGCAAGGGTGAATCAAATGTGGAATTATCGATCATCGATCAGCCAACACCTGCGATTACCAAATCATTTATTTTCCTATACCTGACGTCAAAGGGCTACGTAGTAGTCGGTAATATTTTTTTGCATAATATAATATTCTTTTATAACGATAGACGACGCAATAAAACTTATCAATGTGTCTCGTTCAACATTATTTTTAACGTCATATTCTACGCGAATTATGTTTTTGATATGAGCCAAAAAATTACTGATCTCATTTCGCTTAGATGTTTTTTTTTATATGAAGACTGAATTCAGTGAAATAGTTGTTTTAGTACAAATGTTGGTGGATATAGGTATATAAAAAGTATTTCATGCATATTAATAAATGGTTCCATCAAAATTGGCTGAACATTAACAAGAGATAATAAATAAAATACCTTAACGATGTAAACACTAAAATTGGCCTTTTGTTTCTAACAATAATTTTGCACGAATTGTTTGGTAAACATCGTTATTATTATGTATTGTTTACCGTTTATTATCGAGCTTACAACACAGAGCATCCATGTTGTTTTAATTAATGAGATGTGAACTGTGGTCTGTGACCGAGTGAGGGATAACGGCGTTCAGTAGACCGATAGACCATTTCGATATTTTATGACGTCATTAATATATAGTAGGCCGAGATGAGACTGACTCAGGACTAAAAACGATGACGTAAAGGCGAGGCCCTATACCGACTGTGGTTGGAGACACAGCTAGAGGGTTGATTAAATAGATTACGTCCATTAGAGACAAGAAAGAGTAATGGACGTGACATTCTGGCAGACTGTTTTTTTTTTCAAGAAAAATTTACCACTCTTTTTTAGGGTTCCGTACCCGAAGGGTAAAAAGGGAACCCTATTACTAAGACTTCGCTGTCTGACCTCCCGTCCGTCCGTCTGTCACCAGGCTGAAGGTATCTCATGAACCATGATAGATTTACAGTTGAAATTTTCACCGATGATGTGTTTCTGTTGCCGCTATAACAACAAATACTAAAAAACAGAATAACATAAATATTTAAGGGAGCTCCCATACAACAAACGTGATTTTTTGATCGTTTTTGCTCGATATTGATAACGGTAACAGGTAGACACTTGAAATATTCACAGAATATTTAGTTATACATTCACTCTAAAAATAAATAATAAAATTAAAATAAAACTAATACTAATATTTAAGGGGGCTCCCATACAACAAACGTGATTTTTTTGTCGTTTTTTATAGATAATGGTACGCAACCCTTCGTGCGCGAGTCCGACTCGCACTTGGCCGGTTTTTTATTACCTATTGAGAACATTTCACCTAAAAATCTTGATAGCTGATTCATTTAGACCGCATCGTGATGTAGGTACTTATGTTCTGGTATAATTATTATTACAATTAGCAAATCTTTGTACATTGTATGCTTCATTTCACTCCATTAGCACTTGTATGTTGATTTGGAACGTAAACTAAACGCACCGAGAGAATTACTGATAGCGTGACTATGTATATGTTTTAGTAACTATTCTAGTGTGTAATTCACACGTTGCCGGCGGCAGTTTTAAAATATCTGCAAACATTATCAGTTTACTAAAGTTTTTTAAATAATAAATGGTGCTGACGACGGAAGTATCGCCCTTGACGTAAGTCCACGCCACGGCAAAATAATACGCAGATAAATGTCACTGGAGACTTCGATTTATAAGAAATTGGCGCTTCCGTGAGCGCGGTCCTTGGCCAAGCCGGCGGACGCTATCAAAATAAACATCAAACAGTAGCGCCGACACAGCACAGGCACCGCGCCGCCCGCTGCCCGCTCCGCTATTGTTACAGCTTTCGCGTGTTACACCATCGCCGTGTGTTTCTTGGCCATCAATATAAGTGTACCAATTAGTCTGCTTTGACGTAATTGCATTGTTCGTTCGTCCCACAAACTATTCCTATTTACTATCCACACAACAGACCACTGTTCAGTGTTCCGCAAAGTGAAGTCATCGCACATTCCGAGTTAACAACCGACTTGACAAGCGGACGTCTTTACTCAGTTTTTACCAAAGTCCAAATGCAACTGAAAGCTTTCATTTTAAAATTTCTTGTTTTTGACATGTGACGGTATAAATAAACCGAATTAATTTTCTCAGAATGTGGGTTCTAGATAATAATCAAAATTGAACCATATTTCAATAAGATAGACGTATGTCATTCTTGACTTTTACAAACAAACATGTTTTATATTAACTTATCAAAGAAAGGTTCACATACCTCTAAATCCGAGTCCAGTCCGTCTAAACTTGAAGATTTTGGTTCAGATCTTAGTGATAATCTATTAGGTCTTCTAGAGAGACTATTGACACCCATTAGCTTATTAGACCGGCCGAGGGTTGCGCTGCCACCACTGATGATCTCAGGTTCACGAAACGACAGTTTCTTTCTAGGCCTTTCACTAACATCCTGCATTTGGACATCTGGATTCAGTCTTTCATTAACGGGTATCACTAACCGTGACTGTACACAGACTTCTTCTGCGGACTCAAATTGACGGTGCAGTGGTGTTGGCTCTTTCGGGAAACCCCCGATGTGGTAGTCTTCCAATTCCTTCTCATACCTCTTGTTAGCTCCCACGGATAACGGTCTAGGTCTCAAACCACCTGAGTATGAATCGCGAGAGTGGACATCTTCTATTCTGCTTCTGTGTTTGTTTTTCCGAACTTCACTAAACTCGGGCTCAGATCGGCTGGGTTTGAGTCTGTCGTGATTTTTTTTGTCTTTGGGCTCTTGTTTCGGTAACTTTGGTCTCTGCTGCTGCTGGGACTCATGTTTTGGTTTGAGTGCACCTCCTAACGAGAAGAGAGTGCTTCGCGCTTTCAGTAACACTTCAGTCGGCAAGTTTTTCAACGGATGATCGTTTTTCCTTTGTTTACTATGGTCTCTGTGGTTGGACATTGTATCTGTATCACTGTTAATCGGGTACACTTGTATTTCTTTTAATCACGACAAACACACATTTTTTATCATAAAGCGCGCGTCCGTGCGCCTTGGTACGAAACAACTGAAGTGGCGAAGGCATGGCTTGCGCGTGCGTCGCGCGTCGCTCCAACTACCACAAATAAACATATTCGCGTGTTTCTAAGCGCTAAACTCCTCAGTGCGAGATTGATCGAGAAAACTGTTGTTGATAACGCTTGACATTTCCAAGAAGTTTTTATTTTCTTTCGCTTAACACATTCGTATTTAAATTAGAAGGCAAAGTATAAATCACAGCCCTAAATTGTGAAGTGGCAGGTTACGACGTAAGGAATGGACCTGATAAAATTTATAAAGACTTTAGTTCGGCACAAGTTGTTATTAATAGCAGCACCATATTATTTTATTACTCTCGAGCTACTTTATCGTTGGCGAATGTTATTCGACTGAGTGTTAATGTAATGTATGACAAATGGTGTATTGAGAATCGATGAAACGAGAACGCGACGAGGATTTTCATTTTAGGAACATATTCGCGTTACTTACTGCGCGAGCTCACTGGAGTTTGCGATTTTTCTACATGTTAAGAAAAGTTCCTGTCACTCAACATTCTTATTATCATTCATCAAACAGATTTAGTGGAACCGAAAGGTAGAGGCTATTCCTTGGAACTCAAGACACTTTATCACTTCGAGTTCAGTAAGATCATATAGCACAAATACAAAGTGTCATATTGACATGATTTCGTTTACTTTCAAAGCGGATTCATGGGTAAGAAATGTGATTTTGGTGTCCTTTTCATTATTTTCGTTTCATTTGTTAAATAAGGGAGGAGATTTAGATGGGGAGACATGAAGTGCTCCTGGTTGCTGTTCTGGGGATCAAACAACAACCTAACATTATTAAACTTGTTTAAATACGTTTACACAATACTAAGAGAGGTAGACGACCACACGTGCGAGTTAATACTGCTGAACGTACAACTGAGCCATTATCGTAATACGGTCTATAATAAAATACTCTCAATCAATTGGTGTAATTAAAAAGCGGCCGCAAACGATTCAGCGCAAACAACTTAGTTACTTCTTGAATATTTATGAGCTTCGGGAGCGAGTGATCGAGACTGTAATTGATTATAAAAGTCGGCTAGCTTGTGGACGCGAAGATTTATATTCACTATAAAACGAAGGTTTGCGTACAACATCCAGAATTAGATAGGTAATGCTAGCAATAACCTATTACGATTCGCAATGTCGTCATCTTTGCGAAGTGCAGTGTAATTATGAGATTCATTCACCATTTTATTATGTCAAATTAATTAAATAAGTACCTAGGTACTGTAGAACTAGGTAAATTGGTTGGTCTATGTTTGGTTTGGTATATTGGTTATAAACATGCAATAAAGTACATTGACCATTCCCTTATAGCCCTTCGTAGATATCCCCAACAATAAATTATGAACCGTTTTTCATTACTGGACAACGTAAAGGATCACGATAGAAGTCGATTCAGGACAGCTTTATGTCTTTACTAGCTCCTCCGCGTTCATGGCGAAAATTATCCCAAGGGAACAAAAAGTATCCTATGTATTATTCTATAATCTACCTCTTTACCAAATTTCATCAAGATCCATTCAGTAGTTTTTGCGTGAAAGAGTAACAATCATCCATACCTACTTCCATAAATACAAACTTTCGCGTTTATAATATTAGTACCTATAGTGTTTCTGTGTTCGGAATTAAGTATGTCAATGACCGTTATTGCAAATTTATCTGGCGTCGACTATAAACGCTATAAGTACCATTGAGAAGGTACTGCAATACTTTCTTCAGTATTCTCAGTAAATTGTAGGAAGACAAGGTGTTAGATCAAATTGATTGATTTAGAGATTGATAGCAGCATCAGTTTATTTTCTTTCTCTAAATCAATTTTAGAGAAAGAAAATAAACTGATGCTGCTATAGATCGAATATATCGAGGCAATGTGTATTGTTTGTTCACACGTACGAACCAGACTTTTGATGTAGAGGTTTTTACGTCATTACACTATTATTTATTACGGAAGGTCGTCGCTAATTTTGTGTAAGTAAAAATAGAATCGTAGGCAGGTGTGTAGTTACTACTCTGATGTGTGTAGTCAAGTGATTATGAAGTTGCTGCGCTTCCACTTTTGTTTACCATATTTTGGTGCTGCTTGCTAATAACAACCTCAGGGTTCGTTTTCGAGTTTAACCAACGCTTGCCGATGTCGGTAGGTGGATGGGAGATCCATTATATACCTATCAATACACAAACACAATGCCTCGGAAAGCTGATAAGCAGTTGGTCCGGCCTGTCATATATGTAGGTAAAACTTTGACAGTTGATACGTGTAGTGAGAGGAGAAGAAATTTGACACCAGTCTATGCAAAGGAGTACCCAGTGTAAAACACCGGTACTCAGCTGGATCAGGTTAGAATGGAAGCCGACCCCAACGTAATTGGGCTAAAGGCTAGGCAAGTTGATTATTTTGTCAAAAGCCGAAAGTTTTATTAGTAGATATTTTTACAGCTAGCTTGAAATGTTCTAAAATTTTAATTAGTTCTTGGCAAACAATGAATTAATTTATTTTTCAATCCTCTTGCTCAAAAAATTCGTTAATGCAGCGTATCAGAGCGGTAATAAAATAGCATATTATGCTCTAGGGGAAAAAGTGCTTTTTTTTTTAATTTGTCTGTAACCAATGACTCTACAAAAAAGAAAAAGTCTTTATTCATAGTAGAATAATCATAAATAAAGCCTCGAGTTATTACTGTTATAATAAAAAACTTTTTCACAAAAAAAAAAACCGACTTCCAAAAAAACACTACAAAGTACAAAATAACTTTAATTTCGGTAGTCGGTGTTTGGTTGCTTCTTAGTTATTTGACACCGACTTCCTAAATTAAAGTTATTTTGTACTTTGTAGTGTTTTTTTTGGAAGTCGGTTTTTATTGTGAAAAAGTTTTTTATTTTTCACTTTTTAGTGGTACCCCACACCTAACAACACCACTGGAAAGTCACAGGGAAGCAAAAATACGCCATTTCGTAAACATCGATGATTTTTCCACATTTTTTATTCCAGCTATTTGAATTTAAAAACCAAACTGCTTAACCGATTTTGATAAAATGAGACCAATCGAGAAGTATATCCTTTCACATAATACAAGAATTTCTCAAATCGGTTCATAAATGACGGAGATATGAGGTAACAAACACAAAAAAAATAAAAAATACAGTCGAATTGATAACCTCCTCCTTTTTGGGAAGTCGGTTAAAAAGAACATTTTATTTTTGAAAATGGAACTAAAAGCGGCGACCTCTTCGGCAGAATGCGTGCATTGCGTTGCGGCTAAAGAAGAAATAAAAAAGAGGCCTTGGCATTTAAATTGAATTGGTGACCACAATTTGTTTTAGTGAGAATGTAGACCCTAATTTGCATGTGGAAGAGAAGGAAAAATAATTTTCAATCTGTTGCCGTCAAGGTCGCAAAGCATAATTCTTTAATACTTACTTTAGTACAAGAAGTGGAGGACAGAAAAACGAGTGGATTCGCTTACGAAAGGAGCTTTCCCTACGTATTTTGAAGAACTTTAAAAAAAAAGTCAAAGCTCAAGCCTTTGGTCCACATATTCAATGTTACGAACAACGATATACAGATAAGACATACCTAATGCCTAACCCAATATAAAGAAACATGTAAATTTGACGGCTTTTCTCAAGAAATAATAAACCGGCTTTATGGCCAAGAAATCCAAATTTTTCACAAGAAAAGATACCGAGAATTTCGTAAATAAGGCACCAAATGAAAAATACTTGGCAACAAAGGTATTGTACATTTGTAAACGTTTATCTATTATTTTCATCAAATTAAATTGGTAGGTACCAACCAGACTTGTTTTATCGTTTGATTTCATTTTTGCGATCAGCGGTGCCTGCAGAGGGGTAGAACTGGCTAACATGTGGAAACTGATACCCATCTTCAAGACAAAACAAAGACAAGTAAAAATTTTCAAAGTCTACAAAGATTTACCATGCCGATATTTTTTCTCAACTATCAAAACGGAAAATGCACAAGGCAAAAATTAATTAAGCTACATGCCAAAAGAGATGGCAACTTATCTAAATTTGCCTAATCCGGAACAGTACACTGGACACTATTTCCGAAGAACATCTGGCACTCTTTTGGCGGATTCTGGTGCAAATATAACAACGCTAAAACGCCACGGTGGATGGAGATCCGATCAAGTGGCTGGCTATATAGAGAACTCCATTCAAAACAAATTTGATATCACCCAGCGTATCACAGAATGCATCAATATTCTCCCAACTAGCCCACGATTATCAACATCTAGGGATGAGTCAACTCAGCTGATTCTCTATTCAGAACATTCGAACCTAGAATAATGTGTATTTCCCAAGTTTACCCCACAAACAACCCAAAATTTATCTTTACAGAGGACTGACATTGAATTGCCGAAAAAAAACATCTCGTTTAAAATCCAGAATTGTACAAATTGTACATTATTTTAATTTTTATTATAATAAACTATTTAATTTTTCATTAGATTATTTTATTTTCTCGCAATCGTAGTGAATATTACAGTGTAACACACGGCGCTAAAAACCCATTCAAATCGGTTTCTATTTACTCCCTCACTAACGCTTTTAAGTAGAATTCCCTCATAGGCCTATAATAGTCCTTTTAGAACCTTTTTTTTAAGGATGGGAAATCATCAAATGACCCCTTCCTCTCTGGGTGGAGTGGGAGGGAGTGTCAGACTCTTACTGACTAAAACCCTTTACTCCCTCACTAACGCTTTTAAGTAGAATTACCTCATAGGCCTATAATAGTCCTTTTAGAACCTTTTTTTTAAGGATGGGAAATCATCAAATGACCCCTTCCTCTCTGGGTGGAGTGGGAGGGAGTGTCAGACTCTTACTGACTAAAACCCATCCATGCTCCTCCTAGTGCCTTTTACGTTTCAGGGCCGCGGTAACTCTTTTGAACAAAATCCGCAACCCTGGCAGACTCTGGCCCTAACGGGCCCCTACTCCTATGCTGACATCTTTTTGAGGCGCGCATGGAAGTCCTTTTAGACCCTTGTGTAACAATCTTATATTTAATCAATTTTAATACAGACACTGGTTCTTGTTTAATCAGCGGTCCAACGAATTTCAAGGCTTCAATCTTTGAAATTGTATACCTCTGATAAATGTCACGGGTAGTTAATCAAAAAGAATGATTGTGCTGACGTCAGCGTAGGGAACGTTAAATTTAAGTTATGGGATTTACATCCAACTGTACTTTACGCATGTTTGATTAATGATTCGATAATTCATGTGACGACCATTCCATTTCATTCAACGCCTGTCCAAGTGTGTTACGATTTATCCTGTATTTGTAGCCTTTTCCAACAATATCGGATCAACTTAAACTGCAACTGCATTATCAGTATGTGTCAGACTACTTTTGTTTGTATGGTCAATTTCGCATAGTAAAAGTTATCTCTGAGGATAACTTTTACTGTGCGAAAACGGTACCTAAACAAAGTTTGTTACACCTCCACCTTTTATTTCACAAACTAGAGAAGAAAACGTATTTCAGAACAGAGTATCTCCTGTTTGGGTACAATGTTTTAACCCGATTGTATATTCTTAATATACCTCTAAAACGATCATCTTGCGAAAACGCGAACGTCGATTAATTTGTACAATACAACCGAAAGGCACCTCTGTGGGCAAGACGACAAGCGGGTTTGCCGTGCAAATGAACGCGACGAACGCGTATTCGCGCGATGATCGCTACCTATTAGGACGATAACGAGCATCGGCAACACACCGGTGTGCGCCGAATTAATCGCGAATTTAATGTTTATTACCAATTACATAAGGTTTAATTTTTTTTGAGAATTTTCACATGTCGGGGCTGGAGCGGTCTTACATCCAAGACACGTAAGCTCCAACGAGTTTTACACTTGTAGGTACTACTCTATCTGATTTTCAAACTAAGAAGACTAATGAAAACGGTCGACAAACCAAAGCGATTTTATTATTGACCTTAGTGATCAAGAAAATAATCGCTCAGTGAATTGCCTCGAAAGTCTAATAACCTTTGGAATAATTTTCTTCATATCTTTTTCTGGTTAGCTTTATTCGAGCCATACGTCAGTGTCAGCTTTGGTATGGATTTAGCAGAATTACGTTTCGTGTACATTCCCGTGTAATGTGTGGAAGAAAAGATATGTGATGCTAAGCCTACCTATTGGGTTAGTTAGTTATTTGGTATTGGAGGGATATGTTGCTACTGTTCTTGGAAGCTGTGGGCAGAGTCCCAGGTGCTGTCGAACATCTACTACAAAGTTAGGTGTAGATTGTGATTGCATAATATTTTACTGTTACTGAGAATAACATGTCATCCAAGACAATAATAATTTAAAATAGCCTAACATACGTTTGGTGTAGCATACCTAAACCTCTGTGTAGAGACAGCACATCTATTCAAGCAGCCTAACAAAGGGAGATGATGCACCTATTCATGAGTAGATAACAGTTGTCTCAAAGCACAAAGGCCGTCATTATAATTATTGACCCAAAGTCATCCATTATCTGGACACTGGAACTAGGCACAATATGGACTATAAACGCAAAATTGTCTAGGTATCTAAATCTATAAAAATAAATAATATTGAAGTGTCAGTTTGTAATATACAAACAACAGTGTCTTTACTAAATGCTTATGAAAGTATATCTCTGTGATCTTTATAACAAAAAACAAATTTTATTATTTTTATCCATAACGGATTGAAGGTTTCGAATTATGGTACCTCGTGCGACTCTCACTAGCAGGTTTTTTTTTATGATACATCTAGCGTCTATTATCTAGCGTCGAGGCGCGAATTAGTGCACTCATGTGACGACACAAAGCAAAATTAATTTTAGCGTGAAGATGACGGGACCTATGCAATATAGCATTATTAACATAATTCACTTGGTACTAAATAAAACGTCTCGTATAGGTCCCGTCACCTACAGTGGAGAGGGACGAGAAAACGTCAGACTCTATCATAAAAATATGTTATGGGATTTAATTGCGTCAAAGAAATTTCATGAGATCAATAAAAAATGTGTTTTGCCCATCAGACATGTCCTGTATGTCTTTCATGAAATTCCTTGCGGGAGGCAATGGAAATGATTATGATGATGAATATAGCACCCTTTAAAGTTCCCACTGCTTGTCAACTTTTGTGAGTATATGAAATAATTTCTTAATTTAAGGACGCAGCAATCTTATTCTTATAGGTTATGAGCTTTGTCCACACTACGAATGTCTTTGTCGTTTATGTACCTACACTATCATTTTGCCCGTCCCCATGGCACAGGCTTTATATGAATTCATTGAAAACAGTAGTGACTTTCTTGACCCTTTATTATTCACCTCTCATTTCCACTGATTTCCAAAAGGGATGCCTTGACATAAAGTATCTGCACCAACGCAATATTGAGTTTTCATTGGCAAGGGACCGAATCCGAAGAGGTTAATTTTATTGGACACGGCTCGGATTTTCGGAACCCATAATTTTTCTTTCAAATGGAACGGTCCCGCAAACACTTAACCCTCTTTCTGATTCAATACGAGACCTTTGAGTAGATCACCTTTTGCGAAAAGTAAGATTTGTGTCTTTGAAAATATTTCAGAGGAGGGGTTCCCACTTCAACAGCTGGGCACAAAATTAGTTCCTTCCTTAGTGTGTAAGGCGTTTTATTACGTACGGAGATATTCGCAATTTTGTTGCTACACCCGGTGTACATTATAATGTTTTCTTACTGTAATTTGTACCTTCAAAATTCCAGAAAGGAGAAACCTTTTTCGTCTCGATACAATGCTAGGAAACAACGATTGTTGGGAGAAAAAGCTGTCAAATATCTTCGTATTCTACTTCAAAACAGTGTTAGCTGAATTTTCCGCAGTGTATTGTTGTAGATATATTACACTTTCTTTTAATTATTGTATTTTTATTTGGTTTTCTTATTCAAGACTTGATAATTTTATGTAGCTAGATGATACTCTGCATTTATTTTTAGAAGTTATCAGTCACTGACATTTTTATATTTGCGATTAATTCTGCAGGTAATTTTTCTTTACTTTAAGATAAGGTTTTATGATTTTATTAAAACATCCTTGGCTTACCTTATGCCCAACGAGAATACCAACATAATATCTCCACGGTATGAACTACAAAATTGACACAATTATGAGATACGAAAGAATAATACGTAGAACGCGAACCCATAATAAACTAGGGGTTGATGCTTAGATGTTTCATTACATTTTTTTAGAATCAAGCTAAAAGTGACTGTTTTATTCCCGATAATGACTTTCAGTATATAATTCCGAAAATCGGTATCGGATTATAAACGCTCACTGATAGCCTGATTACTTTTCAAATAAAATCGGCCCGTATATATTGCAGAGCTTGTAACGAAACCATAGCGCGATCTAATTCGACGCCATCGCCATCTAGGGAACACGAGCTCAAACGCCACCCACCATTAACAGCACTCATTCCCACTATTTAACGGGACGTTATCCGAATTTTAGCTGTTTGGAAATCGATTTTAAATGGTCAAATATAAGAATTTAAGCCCGGAAAAAAAATATGTGAGGGATACATCCTTGTTTTAGTGGCATAAGGACGTCAAAACACGAAAAGTTATCAAATTCTTGATAAAAAAAAACATTTGCTAAGGGTCGATCTCATATCCTAATTACAGCTCGAAAAAATTGCAATTTGAAAATTGCACGAACTGAAAGATAATCGCATTTCGGAGGGCCATATGGAGCTAGATTTTTGAGTTTTCTAATATATTTTTTAATAAACTTCGAAAGTTCGAAGGCTGAACAATTTGTCTTAGAAAATAGAAATGGTGTGAACAGTCTCCAAGCTTTTAAAATATTTTTTTAGTAAACATGACGAAACGGAAACAAGAAGCTTTGTTACTGACTTTTACCTAAATGGGAAGCATATGAGAAGGTTAATCTGAACAAATATTTTATGAGTGAAAAATTTTATGTTTAAAAATTTGATTGATTCGGTTAATTACCTACTTCAAAAAAAAAATTACTAGTAGAAAGAAGCAGTATTATTGGGTCTGAAGCTGAATCAATTAGTTAATAGGTGAATAATATTAATATCTAAATACTTTACTCTAAATAGTCTTTACCGCATCAAAAACTTGTGAAAATTGCTTCGCTCACGAAGAGTTAATTTTAGACTATTTTGACTATTTAAGCTCTGGCTAGACAAAACGAAAGCTGTCATTTTGTAGCGTTATTAAAGACCAGTTTAATAGTTGTCAAAGGATATTGCCTTCTGACAGCTGCTTAGCAGGAAGCTTTCATCTCAGCCAGCCACCGATTAAAGTCCATCAGTATAAGTGTAGTTTGCTCAGTGGAGTGGTAATTTCCACATATTGTACGGACGAGCGATACGCAGCTGCGGTTTATAGTTCGGCCCGTTTACGAGCCGGTGCGATCTTAATAAACAGCTCGCTTGGCTCGAGACCACTCTCCAAGCCGCTACGGACCGCTATCCGGTCGTTACGGCACCTTTATTTCCCTCTTCGGATCGTACGTTTTAAAGTGGATTATCTAGGAAGACAGCACCGAGATGTCGCATTACCCTGACCTGACATAAAAGGGCGGTCAGTCATTCCGTGTTTTTGTAGTTGCCATGGATTTGGTCGTGTCTATACGTTTTATTGGCTTTTTAACAGATTTTTGTTTGCACTTTTTATTTTATTTAGCAACTAGCTTGTGCTCGCGACACGAAATAAGCAAAATATTTTTGCGAAATTATTCTAGTTAATAGGAATTGCATCTAAAAGAAGAATAGAGAATCCGTCCATGGTGTTTATTATTCAGACATTAACATAATTTGGAATTGTGATATTCATAGCTTTTATTATTAACATCTTTTCTGTAGCCTGAAAGACTACAGAAAAGATGTTAATTTTAATAATTCTGTAAATTTAAGGCAAAACCATTCGAAATTGTGAATGAATGAGAAATATTTTCTCACGAACAGAGTGCGGACGAATCTTGGGTATTTATTAATCTTTCGCAAATTAGGGATTCCTCTCCATCTCGAATTGAAGTTGAGCCATTTATTAACTGTTGATCTTTAGGCGGGAAGCCAATTTTAAGGAACATATTATTGTTTTGAAACACTGCTTTCTGCTTTTGACAAATACTGTTATTAATAAGATTTTTTTATTTAAATACTTGTTTTATAATTACTTTTAACTTGTCTCATAAGAGAAGGGACCTCTTTACCTCTTATGAACTTTTCGATCCTGCTCAATAGAGCCGGGTCAAAAATTCTATTCTATTTGTGACAAATCTCATGATTCTTAATTTGTTAAAATCTATCCACCCGTTAGGCTACAGGGTGTGCCGAAGAAATAGACGTACATCATCTGCCTAGCCGTTTCCCAACTATATTGGCGTCGGCTTCTAGTCAAACCGGATTCAGCTGAATACCAGTATTTTACGCGTAGCGGCTACCTACCAGACTTCCACAACCCATTAACTGGGTAACACGGTAGTCTTTGACAAGACTGGAGTCAGATTTACTGGCTTCTGACAATACGTAACGACTGCCAAATATCTAAATGACAGCCAGAACCAACGGCTTAACGTGCTTTCCGAGGCACGGAGGAAACTCGGTAGGTATGTTATTAAGATGGTCACCCATCCACAAACCAACCTTGTCAAGGTTTGCTTAACTTTGAAGATCAAACCGTGCAGCTGTTATTCTTTAGCTACGAGCTTCTCCAAAGAAATATACTTACATACACACAGACCTAAATACAGTCGAAAAACATTACTCTCTTTGGGGAAGTCGGGTAAAAAGATACTAACCTTGCGGTTGCTCTTGAAAACGTTGCACTTGAAGACGTTGGTGGCTCCGTCTCTAGCGATGTACGAGAAGATCTTCAGATCAGAGCTGTCATGGGAGACGTAGAAGATGCGGTAGATCGGATGGTGCATGATCTCAGCAGCCTCCGTGGTGGTACTCGACTTGCTGCCGCGACCAAAAAGCTTACTGGAACTCTTCTGAAAAAATGTCTGCATTCAGACCACACACTTGATAGTATTCAAACTTAGTAGCAATTGTATGTGTATTGCTAAAATCTTAATTAGGTCGTAATGATCGTAGAAATGTAGCGGAATTACGTTCATAATCATACTTGTATTATTAAAAGTATTTCCACACACTCCACAGCAGTAAAGCTTAATAGCAATGTGTATCAATGAAATTGTGGAAATGCAGCGTAATTTCTTCATAATTCTATTTGAAATTCTAACAGATAAAATCGGGTCTTATTTCTGTTGCTGCTAACATAAGTATGTTGTAAATTAACGTATTTTACGAATTTCAGTGTGTTATTACCCCAAAGATATTAGAGAATGCTAACCGAAATTAAACATTTATAATATATATCAATATATTTAAGTAGTGCAGTGTGGTCACTACATAATTCCTCAAATCACTCCAAGAAATAGGTGGAGGTTTTAAATGTCTTGTTATTTTTTCTGTTTGAAACGCTAAACTCCTTGATTATTTTTTCAAATCACGTTCAGTAGATTTATTTGAATGCTATTCGAATTTTTTTTGACAAAGAAAAAAGGTAGACATTTGTTCTGGACTTGTGTTATGTCAGCGACCAGGAAATCATGTTTTATTCAGAGGAATAATAAATAAAAATTATGTGGTGATAGTTTTAGCCAGTTGAGCTTAAAGCCATGGTACATATGTCCATGCACAACTTGTGAACAACTCTTGCCGGATTACCGGTTTTATGGTCTGGTGATTGTAAATTGCTGATTAAGCGGACGAGGTTCCCAGGCTGCCACCCCAGAAGCCAGTAGCAGGGAAGGCTATATCCCCAGTGGATACTGCGGGAGAGGCGCCCCATTGCCGTCGTCAGGAGGACGACGGGGAGGTTTACCCAAAAATATTCACCCGAATATATTTTTTTCTTTTTTCAAATACCACTTTTGGGTTGACGTCGGTTATCTCTACTTCGGGAGTGAAAAGACATTTTTCATACGCATTTAAAACTAATGTAATAACGTTTCTTTTTTTTTCCTTGTGAGCGAACAAATCATTACGAGTTTCTAATCCTTTAGGAAACCGGCCTTATCGGGTTTAAAATAGAACGAGTTGCAACCGTATTTTTTAAATCCGCGATATTCGGTCTAATAAATTTATTAACGTTCTCAAATTAATAGAAGATGTAATGATTATCGTAAAGTAAGATAGATCTTTGTTTTGTTAAGATTAACGGTCACGACAACACACGATACCTTTTTTGTACTTTTATATACTTGTTTTCCTATTATTTTTTTATCATCAAATTTAGTATTTTTTTCCTTTAACCAAAATTATACGTATATGAAGTGTTATGAGTGTTTCATTTCTTTGACATCATAATGCGACAAAAACTGGCTCTCCGGCGAATTTTCTATACGACATTATTTGGCTTTCTGGCGAAGTAAGTAAAGGTTTATTTATCCTCATAAATATCTCGATTTAATTACTTTTTTTTTTTCCGTGAAAAGGTGGTCGCTCTCATCGTGCGAATCATTTTAAAAATTTGATTAACAGGTCGTTCTTCGGAAGCGAATCGTTCTTTATGTTTCAGATTCCTGATTCTTTTGAGGAAGTTCCAGAAGCTATAATAATATTATAACATCCGTGACAATATAGAAGACAAAGCAATATTGGTCTTTGCTTCTATTGATTTCTTGTTTGTGTTGTACTTGAGTGCTATGAAAATAATCTTGTAAAACTTTAAACATATAATTCTTTTATTTCTTCCCATCAAATATATATTTTACCCGAATTTAATTTCCATCCTATAGTTAGATGTATTTAGAACCCGTAGTGTTTGTAAGGTGTGTGGATCTTTAGGCCTCCGAGTTTTACGGTAAGCTTTTTTAAGAGGGTTTTGCGAGTGCCTAGTTTTTATCCACAGCTTGGCTATTCCTATAGCGATCGGTTGCTGATTATAGATCTATCCCTTTGAGACTAAGTCCAGTTGTTCACCAGGTACCTGATTTTTTTTGCAAGGGTCCTATCGTGTTCAATCACGTAGTCTATATGTTGGTGTTCAACTCTCAATTATTGTACTTTTCACAACTTTAGATAGACGTAGCTGTATTCCTTGATGTGCATGCTTGTATGTATAAATGGTTAGGCGTCGAGTCCAAAGGTTTGCTTGGTTTTACTAGGCTGTGTTGCTAGTTATCTACTTATTTTTATGGTAACTAGGCCAGCTGATGTTTTTTTTCCTTTTTCCCCTCGTCTATTCCTGGTTTGTCTCGTCGTTCCTTTTTCTTTTTGTTCTAACCATTTTACGGTCGCAACACACGTTGAATCTGTCTTCTCCTATCGAATTTTTAAGTGAGAGTTGCAGAGACACTACTGGTGGTTTCTTTCTCCGAAACTCTAAACGTTGTACTTAGGTTTCAAAGGTTTAGAATATTTTTTAGGAAAACTAGTTTTTAATTTTTTGTTCCTATTATATTCAAACATGGCTGAAGAAGAGTGCCCTATTGAGGCGACACCACGTCGTAGCAGTCCTTTTATTTCCAGACCTCCTCCCATTCCGCCTAGAGCATCTCGTGCTTCATCACAGTCGATCTTACCTTCTCCTATAAGATCCGAAGACTGTCCCCAATTTTTTAGGAAACAATTTTCTCTTACAAAATGGAGAATAAGTTTTGATGGAATCACCTGCGTTCGTGAGTTTTTTGCTTGCATCAATGACTGTAAAGACGCAGATGATTTACCGGATTATTATGTTGTAAAACGTTTCCATGAGGTTTTATCTGGGGTCGCATTAAAATATTTTAGATTAATTCGCCGACCCGATCTAACATATTCCAAATTAAAACAGAATTTTATTAAAATGTTTGGTCCTATAGATTTTGAATTTAAAACCGAACATGAGGTCAGAAATTTGAAACAAAGACCTGATCAATCTGTGAGAGACTTCGTCATCCGGGTTTCTTATTTAAACCAAACTTTAAACCACCCTATTGAAAAGACGAAGTTATTAGAAATAATCGTTCACAACATGCATCATAAATATTCTCCATGTTTATCTATCCGTAAATTTACTGACCTTGATGCGCTTATTGATGCAGCATCTCATTTTGAAAGTTTTTTGCCTAGGTTGTCAAAGTCAGTTTCCAGTGAAACGATTCAAACGCTGCAATGTTCAAAATGCAACAAAACTGGACATCTATATCGTTCATGTCCAGTCTTTCCTGGTTTGCTATGTTTTAGGTGTCGTAAGCCTGGCTTTATAACACGTGATTGCCCTAATTGCAATCCAAAACAATGTTTAATCCACCGGCAACACGTTTTATCTCGTACAGTGTCACCGGTGATAGCTTCAGATTCGTCTGATAACAGACCCTTTATTGAGATTTTGTTATGTAATCGTTCTGTTAATGCACTCCTAGATTCAGGCGCTCAAATGTCCCTAGTTAGTGAATGTTTAACCCACGAGCTAGGTATTTCTTTGAGGTCTGATGTGTCGTGTCCACGTGCCATCTCAGCTAATAACTCACCTATTGATATTTTAGGAACTGTTTATCTCCCAGTTCAGTTCAATGGTACGACCTTTGTCCATGAGTTTTTGGTAGCACGGTGTATGACGTCTTCTGTGATTTTAGGAATTGAATTTTGGAATAAATTTGGTCTAACCTCAGTTTTTAGCAAAGCTTTTAACAAAAATATAAAAGGTAACATGTTTCTTCCGACTGTTAGCCATTGTTCCCCCCTTGTTTCTAGTGTATGTGAAACCCGTTACATACATCCCCGTAATGTTTTATTACCCGAGCAAGAGCTGAGTTTACAGCTGGTCATTGACGAATTCGAAGTCATTTCGTCAGACAAAATCGGTTTAGGAAAAACCACTTGGCTTTCACACAAAATAAACACTACTGGTCAGCCAATTAGGCAAAGGTTTTATCCACTTTCTCCAGTAAAATTAAAAATACTGAATGAGGAAATAGATAAGATGTTGGAGATGGAGGTCATTCGTCCTTCACGCTCACCATGGGCGAGTCCTGTTGTTATGGTCACGAAGAAAGATGGTTCTGTTCGTTTCTGTGTTGATAGCAGGAAGTTGAACAGCGTAACTATCAGGGATTCTTATCCTCTCCCGCGTATCCATGATATTTTGGATAATCTTCGTGGCGCAAGATATATAAGCTCGCTTGATTTTCGAAGTGCATTTTGGCAGATTCCCTTAGCTGATAAGGATAGCTGTGAGAAAACTGCTTTTATAGTCCCGCAGCGCGGTTTATTTGAGTTTGTTAGAATGCCATTTGGACTTACAAACGCAGCGTCCGAAATGCAACGACTTACTGATTTGATTGTGAATTTTGAGTATACAGCGACTAGCGATGACTGTGTTTTTGGTTATGTCGATGATTTAATTTTGATTTCTAAAGACTTTCAGAGTCATCTTGCTCTTCTAAAGAAGGTTTTGAACCGTCTCAAAGAAGCAGGTTTATCAATTAATTTGAAAAAGTGTGAATTTTGTAAAAGCGAGTTGAAATACCTGGGTTATATTGTAAACGAGAAAGGTTTACAAACTGATCCAGGTAAATTAGACGCCATTAGAGATTTTCCAACTCCTACTACTGCGAAATCCCTACGCGGTTTTATCGGAATGTGTTCCTACTATAGACGTTTCGTTGATGGTTTTTCATCGATTATAGCGCCCTTAACTGCTCTCATTGGTAAGAGAAAGGGTAGAGATCCGATAAACTGGGATGATTCAGCTGATAAAGCTTTCGTTAAGTTGAAGCAGGCATTGATTAATACTCCTGTTATGTCCTGTCCAGATTTTACCAAACCGTTCGTTTTACAATGTGATGCATCTTCTGTAGGTCTTGGTTCCGTACTTTCACAGACGATTGATAACGTCGAACATCCTATAGCCTATTATTCCCGCCTATTCTCTAAAGCTGAACGTAATTACAGTACTACTGAACGTGAGCTTTTATCTGTTTTAGATTCTATAAAACATTTCCGTTGCTACTTGGATGGAATGAAGTTTTCAGTCATTACCGACCATATGGCTTTGAAGTGGCTTCTTACCCTAAACAACCCTTCTGGTCGTTTAGCGCGCTGGGCAACGGTAATTTCGCAATATACCTTTGACATTGTTCATCGCAAGGGGTCACAACACGTTGTTCCAGATGCTCTGTCTAGAATTCATGCTAGTCCAGTCACGTTTGATCAAGGACCTGACCAAACTACCGATAGGTGGTATAAAAAGGTTTATTTAGGTGCCCGTGATACACCCCAAATGTTTCCTGCTTACACCATTCAGAATGGTGTTCTTTTAAGACGCATGCCTGTCACATCTCCTTTAGCTTCAGATCCATGGCGTGTGGTGCTACCAGCCGAGAAGGTTTCTGCTGCGATTTGGGAGGTACATAACAATTTTCCATCGGTACACCCTGGTGTCACTAAATCATATCTCAAAATCAGAGAGGTATTTTACTGGCCAAATATGTTCCGGGATGTTACTGAGACTCTGAGGCATTGCGAAGTTTGTAAGGCTTACAAAATCGCTAACACCCAACCTCGTGGTCAAATGTTATATCCTAAAGTCGTTACGTTACCTTTACAATTAATTTCCATCGATTTGATCGGTCCGTTATCAATCGCTTACTATGGGTATAAATATATTTTATCCATGGTGGACGTTTTCTCTAAGTATGTTTGGCTTATTCCCCTAAAGAAGGTAAACGCCAGTTCTATCGTTAAAGCTTTAGAATCAGAAATATTTTTCAATTTCGGAGTTCCTCGAGCTATACTTTGTGACAATGCTACTGTTTTTCGTAGTAATCATTTTGTAAATTTCCTCAGATCATTTCATATTGATTCAATCTATACTCCTTATCCCTCAAGCAAATACTGTTGAACGTTATAACCAAAGTGTGGTTACATGTTTAGGTATATTAGTTGGTGAGAACCAGAGAAATTGGTCTAAGATGTTGCCTAAAGTTAAACTCTATCTTAATTCCTGTATTAACTTAGCCACTGGTTTTACTCCCAATTTCCTTATGTTTGGTAGAGAAGTTTGTATGGAAGCAAGCCGTGCGTATAATCAGACTCAAAGCGCTAATTTAGCTGACAGTCGTGATAGGCACGCTTCAAATCTGTCCTCTCTAAGTGAAGTTTATGCGAAAGTTGCAGATAATCTATCGTTAGCGTTTATTCGTAACTCGCGTGCTTACAATACGAATCGAAAAGCTATCACTCTGACTACAGGTGACACTGTGTGGCGACGTAATTTCTATAAGTCGTCTGGGGCTGATTTCTTTTCTGGTAAACTTGCTCCACGCTTTATTAAGTGTCGCGTCGCTAGAGTTATTTCAAAAACTACTTATTTACTAGAGGACTGTGATTCAGTTCACTCCGGTAAGTATCATATTAAGGATATTCTAAAGTGATTTTTCTGAAGTCTTCGAGACGCGTTTTTTCCTCTTATCTTTTGATTACTCTAGAAGATTTCCTTTCGAAGAATATTTTTATGGTTAACTCTCTCTTTTGATCCCATTTTTATGTAATTAACCACTTAATAAAAAAACCTAAAAAGTTTTTGGAATTACGTAAATCATTATTCAATATTTAGTAGCTAACTTTTCGTTGCCAAGCAACAATGTTTGTTTTTGTTTACTGTTGTCAGTTGATGACATTAATCCTAATAGTGATGGGACATGGTCGATAGATGTGAGGTCGGTAAAATTAATTGATCTAGTGATGTGATTTTATCGATAAATGCTTGTTTAAAAAAAATCTAATTGAGTATTGTTATTAACGATGAATGCTCATCGGTTAATGCACATGGATTAATTATACAATGAAATTTGGTGTTATGTTACTTAATGAAATGCAGTATTTAATTGTATCAAGCCTCGTTTCCCCGATGGGATGGGCACAGATGCAGTTCAGATTTCATATCATTTAACTTTCATATGTAATAATTACTCACTCTCGGGAATATTATTACTCCCTTCCCTCTTTTCTATTATTGGACTTCTCCGCGTTCTTCTTTAATTATTCTTTAATAAGAATAAATTTCTACTCTCCTCTCACTTAAGCTATTGACTTAAGATTTTTTCTTCTGACTTGAGTCTTTGACTTAAGCTTTTGACTTGAGCATTTTACTTGAGTCTTTGACTTAAGCTTTTAACTTAAGCTTTTAACTTGAGCTTTTGACTTGAGCCTTTAACTTGAGTCTTTGACTTATAATTTTTTTTTTTTTACTTAAGTCACAGTTTTGAGACTGATGTCGTATTCTAGACTTAACTCGTGTCTGAGGCCGAGTTTGTTAATTTGTCTAAGGTCAAACCTAACGTTTTGACCTTGTAAATATTGAGATCTCTGTTTTTTCGTGTTGACAAGTTAGGATAGATTGTTCAATTAGGTTAGGCTAGTTTAACTTAGGTTAATTAATTTCTAGATTCCACTTTTCTTTAAATATAGTCAACACATTGCGAGCTCGCACTGATACCGTTTAGATGGAGGCGCGTCTTCGTTTTTATTCTGTATCCGCTGCACTTCGATGTTGTTCTTCGGATTTTCTTTCGGTTTATCTTTTGGGATTATCTTTTGGGATTATCTTATGGTAATTCTTATAGGTTTTGCTTCTTACTTTATTATTTTTTCCTTCAGTTTCTTTATATGTTGGTCATTAATTTTTTGCTTTCTTGTCCTTCTCATTTTCGTTTCTTCTTACTTAATGGTACGTGCGTCCTTTTTTTCTTAGAAAGGGGGTACTGCAGTGTGGTCACTACATAATTCCTCAAATCACTCCAAGAAATAGGTGGAGGTTTTAAATGTCTTGTTATTTTTTCTGTTTGAAACGCTAAACTCCTTGATTATTTTTTCAAATCACGTTCAGTAGATTTATTTGAATGCTATTCGAATTTTTTTTGACAAAGAAAAAAGGTAGACATTTGTTCTGGACTTGTGTTATGTCAGCGACCAGGAAATCATGTTTTATTCAGAGGAATAATAAATAAAAATTATGTGGTGATAGTTTTAGCCAGTTGAGCTTAAAGCCATGGTACATATGTCCATGCACAACTTGTGAACAACTCTTGCCGGATTACCGGTTTTATGGTCTGGTGATTGTAAATTGCTGATTAAGCGGACGAGGTTCCCAGGCTGCCACCCCAGAAGCCAGTAGCAGGGAAGGCTATATCCCCAGTGGATACTGCGGGAGAGGCGCCCCATTGCCGTCGTCAGGAGGACGACGGGGAGGTTTACCCAAAAATATTCACCCGAATATATTTTTTTCTTTTTTCAAATACCACTTTTGGGTTGACGTCGGTTATCTCTACTTCGGGAGTGAAAAGACATTTTTCATACGCATTTAAAACTAATGTAATAACGTTTCTTTTTTTTTCCTTGTGAGCGAACAAATCATTACGAGTTTCTAATCCTTTAGGAAACCGGCCTTATCGGGTTTAAAATAGAACGAGTTGCAACCGTATTTTTTAAATCCGCGATATTCGGTCTAATAAATTTATTAACGTTCTCAAATTAATAGAAGATGTAATGATTATCGTAAAGTAAGATAGATCTTTGTTTTGTTAAGATTAACGGTCACGACAACACACGATACCTTTTTTGTACTTTTATATACTTGTTTTCCTATTATTTTTTTATCATCAAATTTAGTATTTTTTTCCTTTAACCAAAATTATACGTATATGAAGTGTTATGAGTGTTTCATTTCTTTGACCTCATAATGCTACAGTAGGTACTAAAACCAGAGAGCTGACCCACTGAAACATTAATTATTATTTCAATGCACTAAAAAGCTGATGGAAACAGGAAAAGAAAATGAACATGGGGAAAATTTAAAAACTCAGTAAAAAACAGAAAAAGGCAAAATACTTGAAATGCCTGATTTTAAAGTACCATAAAAACTGAAATATGATAAAGTTACCAACTTTTGAAAAAGTAATTCTCATAATGAAGAGTGGACCAAGATTATTCTTCGGGGGCAACAATGGATCGATACTACTATAGACGCGTAGCGCAGCGGAGCTCCAAGACAGCAGGTTGACAGCCGTCCATTATACCCAACATGATTTACGAGTCCCGAAAAAAAATCAGTGTCACCGGTTACTCCCGCCTAACAGATAATTTAGTAATATGGGGTAATGTCAGCCAATGTGTGGAGGACAATAATGTCTTCAAATTAATGTTATTGAAAGAAAATTTAAGTCCTAAGTTCAATGAGTGGCTATACCTACTTGTAAGCCGACTATGAAGACTTTTCAAACAGTCTGATGCAATTGGTGGCATCAACTCTGTGATTAAGTACTTACGTCGTTTTTTTTTTTTAAATAGGTACACGGGTTTTATTTCTGAAAAGAACACCACTCATTAAACCTTGGATTTTAGTCGACCCAACAGTACAATAAGCTTTATTTATTCCATGTCTGCTGAACAAATCCCGCTGAGAATTCCAACAATAGTGCCCCAATTAGAAAATGACTCGATTAACGTGAACAAAACGGGCGTTTCAGAAGAAAAATTCGTACAATTGTAAATCAAGCAAAAGTATTTGAAGAAGAACATGTGAAACACGCATTACCTATAGCACGATTAAAATAATAATACTACGAAACTAACTACAAACTGAAATTTAACATAAAAACTTCGTCCTCAACGCTGTCAGCTGATAATGTGCCCAAGAGACTGGCGGCATTGCCACGTTGTATGACAATACTTAGCGTCTGGTCAAAGTAAAAGCCAGCCTTTGGGTCACGAGGAGTGTCAACCAGCCTTTTCGAAACTTTTTTGAAAAGGCAGTACAAGGGCCCCATGCCCCAAGGGTTGCAACCCCAAACGGCTCAAAAATATAGTTACCAACAAGGTTACTATATTTAAGCCTCTTCAGGCCGCAGCCGCAGCGGCAGCGCCAGCACAGCATGATGAACTAGGAAGATGGGATGGTGTAAGAGTATCGACACAGGTTGCGTCCCTCACAAACAAAGACATTCCGTCCGGTCTTTTGCCATCGTTACGTAGGTACTCGTACCAAGCCATTGGGTTTTAGTACGATTCCATTTCTGATTTGAACTATCGTTTTTCTTTGAGATGCTACGAAGAATATAAAAAATATACTGAGATGTTTCCTCAAACTTCGTGAGAAATTGTACTTAGGATTTATGGACTACGAAGATGAATATTGGTGGATGGATGTAATAGAATCGTATGAAAAGGGTCTATGAAGAAATATATTAATAATATGGTTACTTGTTCAGAAAGAATAGCGTCTGGAAATCCTTTAGAAACAACAAAAAAGTCAACACTTGCAAACGTCTTCTCGGAAAGGATAACATTTTTAAGTGCATCCGAACTCTTTTCTGATAAACGATTTTGTCGTGAAATAAACGAAACTTTTGAACTGATTCGTCAAAGTTTTCAATTTAACTTAAGATCGCGTTCAAGCGAGCAGATATTTACATATTATCATCATTTCATGAATAAAAAGCCCAATGCATGCAAGTATTGAATAATATTTTTTAAAAACTTTCAATATTTTAACGGTGCTTTCGAGTTCTTGGAACCATTTTTCGTTTGTTATATTTATACATCCTATACTTTATTTATTTGGTCGCAAACTCTGTGATCCCGGTCAGCCCGACCCAGCTTGCTATTCTCAGTGATCTACATTTGTTAGTATAATTTTATTAACACCTTCACCGTAAATGTAACTTTAAGTGGGGTTAAAACATTTCGCGTGAGGCTGGGGTTCACATTTAGCAACAATACGGGTCATTCATTTAATAAATATGACCCACTTTGCATGCATTATCACTAGTTGCTTTTGTATTGTATCATTTGTCTGGTTTAGGCTATTTTGCTTTCTCTGCTAATCATTTCCAGAGATTGTTTTTAACCTTTAGTTTTAGCATTTCTAAGCTGGTTACGACCTTTTCCAAGTTACGTCCGAACCAGAACCTCTTTGCTTTCCAATTCTGATCTTTCTTCCCCTTTAGCAACTATATACCTACTCGTACATTCCATGCAACTCTTAAAATCAAACAGTTACGCCAGTGGCATTTTTATTGTGACGCCTTAGCTCTTCCATCTGTAAGTACTCATAAAAATAAGAGTTAAACTCACCTTGGTCTTCCTCGTCGTGATATTGGTCCTAGTTGTCACACGGACCCCGTCGGTCGACACGTCCACAGTCACCTTGCGTTTCTTCACACCCCTCGCCTTGAACTCGTACTGCGGAGGTAAACTTTCATTAGATGAAGACAATTTAAAGGGATAAAGGACAGGGGCTGAATGACCGTCTTTACAAATTATAGGGGCTGGGGTCAATTTCCGTGGTTGATTTCCGGTTGGGTTCGAAGCAACCCTTTGGTAGCGCTTAAAGAATTCGTGGTGTAAATAAACATCATTTAAATAGCTGTCATCTAGATATTTGTTGTTATGAAGCTGCAATAATAGCTCAATTCGTTGTCTATTACGACTCTAATACTATTAGAGCCAACAGAAGATAATGCACACTTTTTAAAACCTCTTCTTCCTTTTCTGCATTTACCGTTTGTGTTTGTTGTTATGTCGCCATAAGTTTGTGACGAGGGTACGAAGGTTGGGTATCTGACAAAAATAAAAAGAAGATCATACCATTTTCGGTGCTGATCTTCAATCAAAACATAATTCGTAGAATTTAAAAGCAGATTTAAATCGTTGAGCAATATTATCTTAATTGAAAATAATTGTAAAGGCAGAGGTATAAAATTCTTCCTCTAGTAGTTATTTCATAGCTGCTATTTCGATGTAAATTTTCACGAAGTCGCCATCCGACGCCGTAGGTACCAAAAATAACTAATCCCGCAACGGATCTCCGCCTCACTTAAACCAACTTTAGGATTTCTTGGAAGTTTGGAGCGAAATAGCTCGAAAATAGCGACTATTATAATCCTCCACGTTTCCGCTGCGCACCTGTACAACGAATTGTAACGGAGGCACCTTATTACTTAAGGGCATGCATCATAATTAGTAAAAGTGGAAGCTGCGAATACTTAGGCAGATGGGAGGTTATTAGCAAAGAGGCTCTTATTAAGAGGTCTGAAGGGTACTCGATAATATCACTCTCGTGGGTCTCTGAAGTTACTGTTTTATATCATCGTCATGAAGCATTTGGGGCTATAAATCAGGGTTGTCTTTATTGACTAAGATAAGATGCATCTGACTATCCGTAATGACTGTTAAAGATTAGAAACAACAACCGAGCCCCAAGGCGTTATGTCCGAGGAACGGAGGAGTCTCAGTATTTAATAGATGATTACTCATCTAGGCAAGCGTCACTTAACCACAAAGATCTACACATGCAGTTCTTTTTATTCAGCCATGAGGAAGAAAACAAAAAAATACAAGTGGTGCCCGAGAATACACTGATAGGTTTATTAAGGAAGTGTTTGACTTAATCGAATCAGCATTTTACGAGGACGTGACTACCGTTTTTATGATTACAGCGGCTGACGTCATGGAAAGAAATTACGGCCCATATTCCAATCTTATAATTACTTTCAGCGTTGATGAGTTGATCAATAGACTCCGTTTTATATCTATTTTTATCTGGATAGTCTCTCAGTATGCTAAACCAAATATGCGGACTTGCAAATGTCTGGAACTGTTGAACTAGTTGTCGAGTATTAGCAATTGTTGTTGAGTTAGCTGTTCAGCTGCTCTGCAACCGCAGTTACGGAATAGTTAAGTTGGCTTAGTTTTAGCTGCAATATTGTTTGTGTCCATTAGACTCTGTTTGTTTCTCGAGAACTGACTTTGATTAGTTGTTATAACAGTATATGATGCCAGAAACCACTAAGTTAGTCTTGAAAACGTACTCAATTCACTGAAAGAAACTGCGAAAGAAAAAGAAAGTGTTATTTCGTAACTGTTACAGGAAACGAGAAAATATTGTCTTGAATGGCTTTTTAACCGCAAAATATGAAAGCTTGGCAGGGTAGCAGTTTGCGGGTACTTATGAATAAATATGTATATCCCAGCACAGGTGCCGCTCATAACGGTGTCGTCACGATTTTTTTCAGCGGTTTATAAACAAGTTCATTTATATTCAGTTGCGGAACCTTCCCGGTGGTGGGGTGCCGTGTGACGCCTTATCCATGTTTCAATGTAACGCGATCACTCACATCACGCTGATGCGAGGATAATGCGTCTTCACCTTCGAATATTTCTATAAATTTTTGTGAAATGAAAACGAAATATTGGTCACTTTAAGAAAGCCACTGATTTTTTTTTCATCGAAACATTTTGAAGACGCAAATACTTTTCCTCTCGAAGCAAGCTAGGTTTATTTCGCGGTAAAACGGGTTTTTCACAGACGATAAAACAGAGCCCGCTGATAATATCACTCATATTTTTCAACTGAAATGGAGCCAGTTCAAACGAAAAATTACTGATAAATTACTTACATAAATTATGACCACGGTTTAGGTAGATATTGTACTATGGGCTACTGCAGGATAATCTAGAAACATAAAACGCCAATCAGGAAAATATCCTCTAAAGCGGTTCCGTTATAGCATGGCAATAGAGGTCTTTGCTCTTTACCTCATATTTCTTCGTAGGTATCCGACAATAAACAATCATATTTCAATTCCTATAAATAAAAAAATGTTCCGAACCAAGTAAGTTAATAATGGTTATGGGCTTTATTCAAGTTTTAGAAATTAAGCATGGTTGGGTCAATGATATCAGCAGTGCGATTCTGTAAACATGTCGAAGTGAACACCCGGGCGGGGCGCACGACGGGTGAGTTGTCAAACCATACAAATAAGATGGAATGACAGCTCTTTTGTCGTTCACTCCGCCTAGCTAGGTGAACACCGTGAGATATCGACAGAATCGACCGGCTGTTATTAGGCTAAAACGCAATCACTAAACATAAGTATTTGATTTTTAAGAGTGAAGTTGAAGATTACGGTAATAATATTAGAGCTATAGCTTCAAAAAAGTTAAAAACTTTGAATTTAAGTACAACTTTCTCTGAACAGTTTATTTTCCCGATCATAAGTTTCAGCACATTTTCAGTCGTTTTTGTGTGTAAAAAGTGAAAAAACTGTAGAATGTCAGTACAAGTTTGCTCGTCTGGGATATTTGCAAGTTATCGGTTCCTCTCTTTTTCGCGTTTTATGCATCAGTGCCGTGGTTTGACTTTTCAAGTGAAATTTTGAAATGAAATTCAAAGCAGTTAAATAAATAAGTATTTGGAGAAATCGTTTCGTATTTTTATTGTAAGTATGATTTTGCTTTTATGCAACTGATAAAAGCAAAAGTACTTATTTGAGTTCAAAAAATCCACAGAGAATGAACTTTTCAATATTAAAAATTATAACTACGCAAAATTCTCGACATACCTTTATTTCAAAGCTTTATAGGTCCTAATTATAACAAAGAAAACACAATAAACAAGAATACTTTACATTTCAAAATAGACGGCAAACAACGCAAAGTTGAAAAGTAATATTAAACTTAAGAATTGTTCAAACCATTACGCCCACTTATGGAGAAATGAGAATGCAATATTAAAACTCGTTTTTTTGTTATTATATTCGCAACTAAGAGAGGAGAAATATGTGACTTAAGTGGAATGAAACGGGAAACCAATTGTGGAAACAAGGGGCGACAAATTACGCAAGGGTAGGAAGAAAATTCTGCTGCCTACGTAGGTACTCGCCCCTTTTCTACATGAGGGGAATGCCAAAATGTTCACCATACATTTGACACAAGGTCAAATAAAATAATGTAAAATATGTACTGGCAACACGCACTGGTCATAGACTTTCGTCTTGAGACACTGTGGTATGTGAGACGAGAAGATACCGCGCAACTTCCCGAATGCCGCCCATCAGTGATGACCTATGGACTCGAAACGTGGTCGCTCACAATGGGCCTCATCAGAAGGCTTAAAGTCACCCAAAGGGCAATGGAGAGGGCAATGCTCGGAGTTTCCTTGCGTGATCGAATCAGGAATGATGATATCCGCAAGAGAACCAAGGTTACCGACATAGCCCGAAGGATCGCCAAATTGAAGTGGCAGTGGGCAGGGCACATTGCTCGCAGAACAGATGGTCGATGGGGCCGAAAAGTTTTGGAGTGGCGACCGCGTACCGGAAGACGCAGCGTTGGAAGGCCTCCCACAAGGTGGATCGATGACCTGGTGAGGGTCGCGGGTAACCGATGGATGCGAGACGCACAGGACCGGTGGTTGTGGCGACACTTGGGGGAGGCCTATGTCCAGCAGTGGACGTCTTTCGGCTGATATGATGATGATGATGATGAAAATATGTACAGACAACGCGGAAATGCGAGGCGGAAGGATATTGTGTTATCATAGTTCCTTGAACGAAAATATAATTACACTTGTTGACATGCGCGACTTCGTCTGCGTCAAGTCTGCGTTACATTTTTCATTAATGCTCCGCTCCTGTTGGTCGTAGCGTGATGTTATATAGCCTATAGCCTTCCTTGATAAGTGGGCTATCAAACACTAAAGTTTTTTTTTTAATTCGAAGCAGTAGTTCCTGAGATATTATTTACATTGTAAAACATTTCTATAAAAAATAAAAAAAAACATTTAAAAATAAAAAATAGCCCATTTTTATCGGAAACAGGGTCCAAGTAACCGGCGGTCAAGGCTCTAGAGAGAGGAACCTCCAAACAATATGAGCCGTGTCCAGAAGTACCTATTCGTTTCTGAATGAAGCCCTTGATCCAACCGCCTAACGTGAGCCTCCTAAGGTGTTGGTCGAGGCCCATGGCTATTAAGCCATTGGCTAACACGACTATCGGTACAATGATTGCTGAGTCCAAATCCCACATGTCGAAAACCTCGCGAGCCAAGTCAAGATATTTGATTTGCTTATCTTTCTCGGCTTTCACGAGGTTCTCGTCATGCGGAACGGTTATGTCTACAATCATTGCACGCCTCACGATTCTGTCCACCACCACACTGACAAGAACGGTTATGTCTACAATCATTGCACGCCTCACGATTCTGTCCACCACCACACTGACAGGACTATTTTTGCTAATAAGCCTAATATAGTCAGGCTTATTGGCTACAATAGTGCTGTCAGTGATAATGGACCGATCCTAGTCAAATTTGATATTGCCATCACCGAGAACTGGGTCAGGCGTATACCTGTAGTACTGACTATTTATTTGGAAGCAAGTTGCTGATGGATAATCCTGGCTACATGGTTGTGCTTATGGAGGTACCTACTCTCTGTTAGCTAGTCGAGAACAACCTGAGATAATGTGGCGAATTGATTCTCCCGGACGGTGACATGCCCGACTTAAGTCAAGCGTGCCGTTCTTCACAATAATTCTCCGGTAGTTATTCGTCATGATAACTTCGTCCAGAATTGACGACACGGTTGGCCGATTGGCCGTCAATTCGCTGCGTGTCGCGGGTTCGATTCCCGCACGGATCAAATATTTGTATGGCCTACAGATAATTGTTCCGGTTCTGGCTGTTTGTGTATGTGACTTTGTATGTTTGTAAACGCACCCACGATACAGCAGAAATTCCTGGTGTGGAGCAACGTTATAAAAAAAAAAACTAATACTCCGGTTTTGCCAAAGAGATCACTGAAACGCAGCCAGGCTACGGACACTTGTTGGAACGAAAATTATTGTTACAAATGTCAAACATGCGTTATCTATCTGTGAGTGGTTGAACGATAGCTTTCAACATCAAATCGCGTTCCTTGCCTTACATTTGTATTTAGATGTTATTTTTCCAGATACCGAGGTTATCAAGATACACTTGTTATTTATTTATAAAATATCAGAGACCCTGAAAACCTCTCTGGTATAGTTTGTTACAATACTTTGTGACATTAACACGCCTGCGCCGCACACTCTGAAAGCTATTTCACTAAACTTAATCTAGTAATATAAGTATATCACTAAACTTGGACCGTTTTATAACTATATTCCTAGTGAGATAGTAAAGAATCGCTTTCGTATAACTATGTTACGGTATATAATTATATCCCTAGGGATATAATTACTATATTACGGCTTCATCTATCTTACTGCGACATATACATACCTATAAAATGTCAGTTTTAAACTCGCTCCTATATTATATTGTTTCAGAATTGAGATATTTTCACTCTACTATAGCATGAAATCCTGTCAAACTGTGGCAATAATAGAGTTTGACAATTTTATTCTCTATTCAGTAAGATCAGGAACCGAGTGTAAAGGTTTAGACTCCAGGAAGTTTATAACAATCCGAAGTTACCCCATTTAATTCTAAGTAGGTATATTCGGCTAAGTACTTAGAACTCAGTGGTTTCCGATTTTGTTTACGAGGAAAAATATAAGCTCTCCTCCTCAACGGACAAGCTTAGGAGGATTCACTCAGTCCCGCATGGATTATGTTACAAATCACTTTATCTGCACAAATTATTTTTTGAGCTCGCCACAAAAATACGCCCTCTCATTTTTTACTCGACTGCCCCAGAAAGAGCGCACGTTTTGAAGTTTTTTTTTTACTTTTAGTAGATTTCTGTGGCTTTTACCTATGTTTTTTTTTGTTTACAAAAATGTTTTCGTGCCTTGAGAATGTGTTATTTTTTATGAATATAGACAATTGACAGGTTATTATTAAGCAGTTTATTATACCCGTCACAAATACAGGACAAACATTTATGAGAACAAGTTTACAATGTCAAATGTCTTATCGCACAGGGCAATATATTCACACTTATTCACAATCCATAATTCTGAGTCCTCGACTCAGACTCTCACAATGGACTTCTCAGTGGTAATAACTTGTTATTTTTTGACATTGTAACGCACTCAAATCAAGAGTTGAGTGCGTTATAATGTCGAAAGTTAGAAGTGGGGAGTTAGAAGAGTTGAAAGTTTCCATTAAAAGGACTTAGGATAAGTATAAGACTCAATTACTGTTTATGCTCTGTAATTTCTACTTTACTACCTTTCCTGTGTTTTAATGGCATCAAGAGTCCGTTATTTTAATTTAATTATTGTGTCATATACTTAACATCCGCTAATTATTATGAAGGAGAAGTGCTGTTATCATAAAGCTTTTAGAGGGTACTTCAGTAGTTTATGAGCGATGAAATTAAAACGGTTTCAATGGGTCTTCCGTTTCTTCTTTCTAAAATTCTTTATTAAACTGTGAAAGTCGAATAACTGAAGACATAGGTAGGTACATACAATAACAATAGCAACAGTTATTTTATAGATTCTTCAATAAAACTAATAGGTATTGCAGGGAGGTAAAATGTTAGTACTTATGTTTGTCAAGGGTTGTCTCTGAAATTTCCGATGCGATAACATAAATGATTTTTAAAATACGTGCACTGGTTCCATGGATTAATTATTATCTCTTTAAATGAAACTCACAGAAAGTATTGATTTGAATGTAGGTGTGATACAGATTATACAAAATAAATAATAGTTTAACGTAAGTAATATCCTATTCACATTGCAGACATTGAGCATATTCTACATAAGAGGTGTAAATAACGAAATTAAAGTCTTACAGGATCTGGATAGGTACAAAAAAACGTATCTACTTCATTTTTTAAATATAAGCAAATAAAATTACAAGATACTTAGCAAGTATACATACATTTAAAGTACATACTTAAATATTTTCGACACGTTTTGCTACTGAGCAAATAATTAACGACTGGGTGAGGGTGGCCGACTTACTCTACGATTCTACACTAACTTAAAATTAATGTAACGTAATAGTATGTCTAACAACTGAACAAAATAAAATATTATCCTAATTGCCGTTTAGTCAAGAAAATTCTCTAGCATAAGCCTCCGCTCTATTTTCTTGTACGTATAATGTAAAATTACCAACTAAGCTTAGCTAAATCAATTTTATGGGCAAACGGTGGGTACTAGCGTCTTATTCTGCTTTGTTGCCCCACAGAGGGCAATTAGGCAGTTCCAAATTAGACTACCCTAATCTTTTGTTGCAGATTGATATTTAGTCTGCGGCCTTTCGATTCTCAAAGTAATTTAATTAGTGTCGACATGGGGCTGAGATTAACTTTGATGAATGGTTCTAGATGATTTTATATAAGAAAACTTGACTTTGTTTCTTCTGACTTGATCTTTCGATCAGAAATGAGTCTTCACTTAACATCATTGAATGTTAGTATTACGGTTTTGAAAATTTGTGCATCAGAGGTCAGGTAACTGCAATGCCTAGTCAGTTTAATGTGTCAACGCTTGCACAAGTAGGTACAGGGATACATGTACGTAAGTGTAAGTATTAAGTGAACTTTTTTTTGAATGGCCTCTCGCAGGTCAACCTAGGAGGTTGGACTTGCCTTAATATAAATATTAAAGCCTCCAGCCAGAGCTTATTTAAAACTGATAAACTAAGCAACTACACGCTAAGAGCACCCCCTGTGGGGTACGGACCTCGGCTTAGGGCGTTGCTGAGGGGGGAACGACAGCTAGAGACAGGCTGGATCTAACTGGTTAAATTCATTTAGTAAGAACCTCCTCCTTTATCTATCTTTTTAAAACCCATGTGATTTAGGTAAGTTAGTATAGATAGTAAATGTTAATTAAAACATTTCCATGAATCAGAGAATAAAGTAAAATACCTAAAAAACAATTTATTAAGCGTTGGCATCAATAAAAAAAGCATACTCACACGAACGCGGCGCATCGCAGCGACAATCTCGACCCGGCTGGTCGGGCGCGGCACGTCCATTGTCCCGATGTACTGCAACAAATTAAACCTTATCACATTTCGATCCAAGGAAAGAAGCTTACTAGTATTGTTTACTAGGAAACTCTCCCACAACGAAATTACACTCTTAAAGTATCAGCGACATTATTGTGCTGAGACAACTTCTACGATACACTGAGTATTTCCAAGAATATCAAGCATCGTACTAAGAAAAGAAACTGCAGTATATTGCTATTTAAATTTTCGCCACGTAAAGGATTCCTACAGTGTTCACTGTTCAAGATAAATAACAATAGCAGCCAAAGACAAGAAGCGCAATGGCGCTTTAAAATTCGTTCAGCTAATATCAACAGCAGCTTATACAAGAATAACAAAGCAGCGCAGGTTCCTCAGCAAACATAAACAAAAGTTAAAAACAAATAGTTCAAGCTTTCAAACTGAATTTCTTGAACAAAACATACAAAACACCTGGCGAACGCTACCTATGTCGGAAGATCACTTAAATCTTTTATCTCATAGTGAGTTCGCGTCACGTGCTCCCGACGTCGGCGTCGTCGCCGGCGTGTGGAGGGAGCTTTATAATAAGATTATATCAGTGTCAAAGACCCTAACTAATTTATTTAAATCGAATCCTGAATACTGAGATGAGATGCATTTAATACTGGAATTTCTCCATCCTCTTTCTCATATATATCTTAAATTGAATACGTAATTTGCTATAAAAATAGAAAAGGGTACGGTTCATACTTATTCCATTTTTTTGTACTTTGCCGAATGTGATTGTCCCAAATTTAATCCTAGTTAGGGCCAAAGAAGGGATAGACACACTTCGGAAAATGTAATTGAATTGAAATTAAGTTTAATAAAAAATAAGGGTATTGTAGTCAAAATATTCTATAACGATCAATATCCAGTTCTCCACCAACCATACATAATACCAGTTAATTTCTGAATTCACTTTGAAGTTCCGTGTTATTTTCATTCAATGTTTGATTATGTATGCAAATAACGCCTTAGTTCGTAGGTACACATTAAAACATTCATGATTAATGAGGAGGGGATCAAAGTTGCCGGTACATTAGCCTTAAGCATAAAATAATCTGTCCGAGGGCAAATCGCGTTTGTGTTCACACAGTTTTTACGAACAGGAGGAAAGTAAGAAAATCTCTCGGGAAAACTAGTTCAATCTAAGTGATTAAAGTGATAAATTTTATTAAAAAGCTGCGTCGTTCCAAAGTGGGTAGTCGAGATAAAAATTAAGACCCAATTACATCGTCCAGAGAATCCAATAGTGTCGACGTTGTGGGATGTCCACGGCTCACGACTGAGTTCTTATATTGAAAGAATTATTGGATTGGTATAAAAGTATCTGCTGGACGTAAATGAAGGAGAAGCTGTTTAACAGCTTAGGTACAACAGAAGCTACTGTCAGTGCTCTGCAGTAAACTGCATAAGGATCAACTAGTTATAAAATAAAGGGAGCCGTTGGATTGTAAAAGAAACGTTAAACATCATTAGGACGCAAATAAGCACTAACATGTCAACCCACAAAGTTGCTATTCCAAGAAAAATGGGTTTGATGTTTTTGAACTCTATGGTTCATGGAACAATGACACGACAAAAAAAGTATTTTCTCATTTAAACATAAAATTTAAAATTTTGAACATTAAATGCTAATACACCTAAGTAACAATGCCATGGTAACAAAAAGTCAATTTCTCATATTTGTGATATTTTGCTAATTTGCGTCAATACATACAAAAACATTTAAATAGAGCTCACTTTTATGGCATTTTCAAGATATACCAACTATCCCTATGGTTGGTATATCTTGAAAATGTCTGCGGTCTTTTATTTACTTTTTTTAACCCCAGAGGTGTGAAGAGATTCCGGGCAGCTCGGCTACCCGCCTCGGGGTGGCTTCGTCAGGCTTGACCTCTTTGCCAGTTGCCTACCTTTGTGAAAACAGCCTTTCACGGGGCGAGACTTGAGAATAACCCAAATGGCTTTGAAAGTGGGGCTGGTAACTGGAATCTTTACTATTATACTGGCATCTGTCAGCGGCTTCGCCCTAGTGTACGTCGGAAATGATCACAAGGAAACGTACTTAGAAACACGTACTTATAAAGATACATTTTGCGACTAAGCCTTTCGAATTAATAAATATTCTGCGTTAATCCATGTCGTTTTCCAAATGTATTTTTTTTTCATTTAGTTTTCATTGAAACCTCTGAACGGATTTGATACCTTATAAACTTTTACATTATAGTATTAGTAGGATGTATCCAGTAACAAGCTCGCTATACAGTTATTTGACACATTTTGTTACCTTAGTAACAAGTTTTAAGACCAAGTTTAGCCAACATTGGCTAAACTTGGCAAGTTCGCTAGTGAACTTGAAACTTAGTTTCACTTGCATGATGTATATTTGTGGATAACGTCATATGAATACTAGAGTTAAGAAGGTAGTCTCTAACTTTATCGTAACGTGAGACTGAAAGTTACCGGTGGAGTCACCCGATACTGTAAAATATGAAGTAGACAACGGTCGGAAAACGCCTGCCCACGATACTTATTAAAACTTTGGGAAAGTAAATTCGACATGTTTCCTCAACACTGTTTAGAAATTGAGCTTTTGTGCTAACGTTGAGTATAAATTAATTTGTTTCCCAACGAAATATAGAATCTTGTTGAAATAAACAATAGGAACGGTCGTAGAGTCGTAGCTCTGCTGCCAAATTCAATAAGTGTTAGTGGGTAAGTAGCTTACGTCAAAGACGTGTAAATGTCTTTGACGTAAGCCCACAGCCACTTACTACCACGCCTGTTCCTGGCAATTATTCGATGTTAGTTTAATCCACGGTTAATCTTTCGGCTGAATTCACAAGCTTTGACAGAAATGTTAATAGTCAAGCTGAAAGTGTAGGTATCTATGATAAAATGCTTGCATTGCGTTCCCTAATTAAAACTGTTTGCCTTAAAATGTTTTATGTAAAGTAATTTGCCGTCTTAATTTCAGCTTAAAAGTCAAATCTCCAAAAAAGTGGCATAATTTATAACGTTACCACATAACATCGGACTTTTCTCGTCTACATTTCATCTACATTATTCCGGAGGTGACAATTTGTCTTTTCGGCCTGCTAATTTGCTTCCTTGCGGACAAGATAAAAGAAAACAATTATTTTTCGGTTACATTAAGACGTTTTTTACGAGCGCCTGAAAATTTGTGGCGGCAAAAAGTCGCGTGTAATCGCTAACGAATAATTTTAGGCGTTGTGTTGACACCGAGTAATTCTTTTGTTTATTCAAGGTGAGAGATTTTAATAATAATCTCCTTTACTTTGTTGTATAAACCTAGCCCTTTTATAATTTGTGGCAGTTGCGTTTCAATTTAAGTAATATTTTTTATTCAAAACTGTACTTATGGCTTTCTATCATCATCTGCCTAGCCTTTTCGCAAATATATAGGGCTTCCAGTCAAACCGGATTCAGCTGAATATCAGTATTTAACATGAAGCGGCTGCCTAAAAGACCTCCACTGACGACCCATTAACTGGGTAACACGGTATACTTCTTGGCAAGACTGCAGATAATCCATCACGTCTGCCTTAACTTGTTATCTGAGGCACGAAGGAGTCTTGGTATGTTAAAATGGTCACCCATATACAGGCCCACCTCGGCAAGTGTTGCGTAACCCTAATATCGACTCGTGCGGCTGTTATTATTAAGTCACGAGGAACCAGTATCCTCAATACTATGTAGGTACGTACATTTTTTTCCGACATCCACGCGAACGAAGTCGCGGGCACAGCTAGTATTTTCATAAAATTGGCTCTCCCGGACGATAGAGGTTGAATCTTGTAGCTTGGTTTTTCCGTTACTTATATCGTCCCTAAAAAGCAATTTCAAAATCAAAGCCAAATCATGTAGAAAAAGTCACTTTTGACTGAATTTGTTTGTTTCACCATTACTGGAATTAACATCCTATTATTTATCTTTTTACTATGATAAGCTGTTAATGGAAATGGAAAATAGCTCCACTCACACCATGGAAGGTCAAAAACCGTCGTGCAGAAAACAAATTCGCGCTGCTACAGTTACCCACACACACACACACACACACACACACACATCAGCAATTTCCCTCAATTTCCGCCCGGAGGAACCCCGACCTACAATGTAGTTATGTCGATTTGACTTGAAGATGGCATTTTGTAATCGTAGATTGGCTTCTTTCTATTTTGTATTTTGAATCCTACTTTGTAATGCTTTCTCTAATTTTACTCGGGTTTCGTATCTGAATGATAACCAACGGAACCCTATTACTATCTCATGAACCGTAATAGGTAGACAATTTGTACTTATTTCTATTGCCACTGTATCACAAAATAAAAGTTTTCTTATCTGATTTTTGTCGACGTTTTTTTACGTTATTGTCGCAAAAACAGAGAAACATGAAAGCATCAAACTTTGAATGTAAATAAAAAGAGCTTACACTTAAATAATTAAGAACAAAATAGTAAAATGATGCTACAATTGCTAGGATAAACGCAACATATTGGGGAGTCATGAAACAAGCCATTACGTGTAGACTGTAGGAAAATGTAATAGTTATTTATGATATTAGTGCGGTAAGTTGGTTTTTACAAACGAGTAGACGAATGTAAGCACGAGACGAAGTCGAGGGCTTACCATAGTCACGAGTTTGTAAAAACCAAATCCGCACGTGTGTCATACAACGTTTTTCGACACATTTGCGAGAAAACATTACAATAAGTAATGAAACAAACTTTTTGTCTCTAGAAATCAGTCGGAAAGTCGCAACAATCTTTGACGTTTCTAATATGAAAATGGCGCGAATTTGCAAAGGGCGCCACATGCGCGTGGTGAAAATTGGAACCACATACTTTATTTTTTTTATTTATCTTCTCTCATTTTGTCTATAATATTAAAATGAGACAAACGTATACAGCAAAAGCGCTTCCAAGGAGGTTCGATCATTCAGCTTATTTATTCTCGTTATGTGAAACTCCTTGGTGGAATTCTTATTAATTTTTATGGAAATTAAAAAAAAACCGTAAAGAATACGCACGGCGCTATACAACGGAGTTTGCGGTAAAATATGTACTTAGGTGAGAGTACCTACTTTGCCGCACGCTACATTTTGTGGTGCATAATTTTTAACTTTCGAACAATGCATACAGGCTTCGTAAATGCATTTTTTGAGCAAATGTGTTGAAAATGTAATGATTGTGTCGCAGCCAACTAGCTTAATCAGCTGTTTCATTAAAAGCCTAGCCTTTCATTGAACTGCGCCGTTTAATTAACGACATAAGTGGTATGGGCAAGTCATTAAACAATATTGAACAAAAGATGTCACTTAATTCGCTGAAAAATTGGCAAATGAAAAGTCGGTAAGTAGGAGGTGGGTAAGCACAAAGATGAAAGAGATTCCTTACACGTGTTACATATGTAGGATAATAACGAACAACATATTGTGGATACCTATACCTTCATCTAAGACATCCCTTACAAAGCTTACTTTAACGTAAAATAAGCAGTCCTAAAGTCCTTACTTGTCAAAATCTCAATTCAATTAATATCTAAAGCACTAACTAAGTTTCACACTCCGAAGCATTTGCTGACGTCATAACGAAGCTGTTCGAACTAAGAGCCCGTTATTTACATTGTGATATGTTTCAGCAACAAAGTGTAAACACACGTCCAAAGTCGCTCCGGGGAAGTTCCTCGCGGTCTCACGTCCTACTAAAAGAAGCGCAATAACTTAGTAACATGAGTACGAAACAAAATGTAAACTAGAACAGACATGCGACAAAGAAAATAAAAGGAGAATGTTTAAACTAATTACAAGTGTTTCCGGGTTCGTGGGAGATCATGAGTAAATAATAATTATCGCACGGGTTGTACTTCAGGGTTAAGTAACGCTTGCCGAGACAGGTCCGTGGATGGGAGACCAGCGGTTATTTACCGAATTTTCTCCCAGAAGCCAGTAAATCGACATCAGTCCTACCAAGAGTTATCGGGTTAGGTTGTGGAGGTCAAAAAGGCAGTTGTAACACGTAAAATACCCCGACATCCGTAGTTGGGAAAAAGGCTAGGCAGATTAATAGACGTATTTCCGGGTTCAATAAACTGCTCACATACATTTTCCCCTGTATAATTAATAACAGACTCTGAATCTCAATCAGCCATGCGAACAATCTCGTATGATCTTCACAGGCGTAATTTCCGCCCGAACTAACATTGCCGTGAAAGCTCATTGACAAAATCCTTTATGCGCCGAATCTATGTAATAAATTAATGAAGCAAACTTTGTGGGCACGAACTAGAGCCTCCCTCTCGAACCGACCGATTAAATGCTCTGAAAATTTAATTGTCAAACCGACGGAAATGAATTCTAAGATCTTCAATTTAAAGCTTATTGTTGTTCTTTGATTGGAGTGTTGTCAAAGCAGTTTTATTGACTTCTGGTCTTGACAACAAAGGTGCGGCGGAAAGGTTAAAGGAAAGTTACGACCGGTGTTTTATGGGTCTTCCTTGGTCTTACTTGAGTCTCGGTATGATCTGGCTGGTCAGCCCTGCTACTACTGCTACCAGCGACGATATGAGTTGTTTTTAAGAAGAAAAGAAAATCAAAATCATCAACTATCTTAAATATGCCTACCGAGATTTCTCCGTGCCGCGGAATGATTCCGGCTGTCAATTGTAGATTTTTTTTGGACCAGTCTTTCCAAAGGTTATTGTCATATTGTGTTAAGTACCCAGTTACTGGGTTGTGGAGGTCAGATAGATAGTTGATCCATGTAAAATTGTGGTACTCAGGTGTACCTGGTTAGACTGGAAGCCGATACCTACATAATTCGGAAAAGCTAGGCAGATTGAAGTAAGAAAATAAAATCGGTCCTTAATCTTGAGATCCTAATCAAGCGGTTTTCGCCACCACTTTGTTCCAATTATTGTAAGTCACGAGACGTTTTAGTTGCAAATCTGAGTTAGGCTCATACGCTCCCTCATCCGTCACAATTTGTCGTATCTAAATGTGAATAAAGCGCGAATTTCTCTGCTCCACGCGTGAATAATGTCCCTGTTCGCAAACCCATTATTTATTTGGTGTTATTTCGAAACTACTACGTAAGCGAAAATATGAGTATAATTACTACAAATTTCAAGCAATGAAGGAATACGTTTGCTTATATACTTAAAACTCCTTTTCTTCATCTGATTATACTCTAACCTGAGTGATAATTAGGATGTTTCCTGAGTAAAAAAAAATATGGTTCTATTTAGTCCGTCAGTTAGATTATGGAAAACTATTGAACACATATTTATTGCTTTATCAAATCAGTTTAAATTGACGAAGATAAAATGCATAAAGTTCACGAGTGGAGGCTTTTGTCACGTTTAGGTAAAAAGTGTAGGGCGTGACGTCGCGTGAAATTTCAACGCACTGTGTCGTCTTCATTTTGGGTTTACGTGACAAAATAAGAAATAGGTACGTGTCCAATATTTTTTGGTTATCTAACAGACGGATTACGTTAGGTAGATATTATTAGGAATCTAACTTATGCTCAGAAGAGGACAGAAGGATCAGGTGGGTGCCTGGAGATGGACGTCGTCACAGATTTGTATTAATTCCTGGCCGATTGACCGGTAAAGGCAGGAGATAAATATGAGGGAAGCCAGGTTACAACATAGGCTAATTTAAAATAAATGCTCAGCATAGAAGAAATCTTTTGTTTTAGGATCTGTAGTGTCTGCTACCATTATGAGATGGGACTTATTTCCTATACATAAATGATTTCATAGATTAAATGCCGATGAGAAAGTTGCAAGCAGTTCAGTAAAGTTCTATGCTCAATATTTAGGGCCAGTTGCACTACATATTACGTCATCTTCGAACGATTGACAGAAATGGAGCGACTATTTAAATTCCACTAGCGTTAAATGAATTTGGTGTTTTGTGGTACAAGCGGGCCTCTTTTTTGTAGAAACATGTTATAGCAATTACTTTGATAAATCATTCAATTGGCTTAGCATTTTCCCAACTATATTGGGGTCGGCTCCATCCTAACCGGATACTATCTGACCTCCTCCACTGGATACATTACAAGGCCCCATGGGAAGATTGTTGATTTCTGGGCTTCTGATTTCCTGTAACGACTGTCAAAGATCTACAAATGACAGCTGGGAGACACAGCTTCACGTGCTTTCCGAAGCACGGAGGAGTCTCGGTATGTTAAGGTAAACTTCAAGTAAGTACAACCCGTGCAACTATTATTATTTACTCACGAGCTCGTCAAAATGGTTAGCTACAGCAATAACTTGAAAATGTTCTTGAAAAATCACAGGAGTACAATGTGAGCTGTATTTCCAAAATCCAAATGTTGTAACCATTGCAAATCTGTCTACGCTGTTATTTAACATTTGCAATTCTACCCGAAAGGGGCTGAATAAATAAATATAAGTAATTCGCGACACAATGCATGAGGATGCGGAATTCAATGTCTTATCGAACCTATTTCGCTCTCCGACAGTTTTGCTATTCATTTTGATTTAGGCACATAATAAAGTACTTCTTAGATAGATTTTCACCGACATTTTTACGATACAGACCGGAAAATCTGTTGACATAGTAAAAAATACCGGCCAAGTGCGAGTCGGACTCGCGCACGAAGGGTTCCGTACTATTATCTATAAAAAAAACCGCAAAAATTATTGTGTGGGCCACTCTTAAATATTTATTTTATTCTGTTTGTAGTTATAGCGGCAACAGAAACACATCATCGGTGAAAATTTCAACTGTCTAGCTATCACGATTAATGAGATACAGCCTGGTGACAGACAAACAAACAGACAGAAAGACGGACAGCGGAGTTTTAGTAATAGAGTCACGTTTTTACCCTTTGGGTACGGAACCCTAAAAACTAGAGCAGTCCCAACATTTTTGACAGATTACGAATGAGATGCGAATGAGAACTTTGTTTTAAAACAAGTAGAATTGCCCTCAGATATGCATTCATTACTGAAATTATACTAAAACTAATTTGTTTTAATGGAAGTCTCTGTATGAAGCTGATTTTGAATGTCAAAGGAACCGCCCAGTCTCTAATTAAGTAATTGGCAACCTCGCTCCGGTATGAATAAGATCATGGTAGGTACTCTAATTAATAATTTTCTTGCAAGAACTTTGACAACTTAGTACCTAACTAAAGTTTTAGCGTGCTATAAATAGTCTCTGAGTACGAAACACAATAATAATCTATTTTCTACATCCAATTTTTTGTACCATGTCGTTCTCATTTGTTTCGATAGATGAGTTTTTCATGGACTCGACAGCCGACACTGTAGTGTGTGTGATTGTGGGGTGCAACCTATGAGCGGCCCTCAATGGCCTACATGTCGAATTGACCTACAATAGACTATGACAGGTTAAAATATTGAAACTAGCTAGCCTATACATAAACTAGCTGCTATCTACCGACTTATTTTGATTATGTCAAAGCCCCTATATTGTGCTCAAACTTTTCAGGACCATTACGCAAACATTTTATTCAGAAGAAAGTAATTAAATAAGGCTCTATGACTGGATAATATAATTTAAATATACACCAAGTTGTTCAAAATCTCTGTTTAACTTTTTAAATCATATTTTAAAACTTCAAAGTGCGCCATCTAACTTTTGGGATTAATCTTGATAAAGTATCGTTGTTTAAGATATTGCCAAAAATATTTTTTGTTTGGACAAAATATTTTTCTTCTTTATATTATTATCGTCATAATTTTATTACGGACGGATTTAATAAGTACTTTGTAAAATTATGAGAACTTAATTTTGACGACACGAAGTAGATAGTAGGTGTATACCTGCGTATTGGCTCTGCCTGGTGGTCTATAAATTATGTTAGATACTTAGCAGGAGCTTTTACCAAGAGGTCCCGTGGTTAGGGTTCGGTGTAATGTTTGATAGTGAGGGGCTACGAAAAACCCACTTCCCCTTTTGTGGTGGTTGTTCAGGAGCTCGTTGAAATGATCGTCAAGAGAATCTGAAAGCTCTCCTCTAGTTAGGCGTACGTCGCCTAGAAGTAAGATGATATCTCTGTCTACATACATAGGTGCACTTTAATGTTGTTTTTTTTATTGATAGGCGTCGAATTTGACCTCAGTTTCACTTACTAGTAAAAAATGATCTGGGGCCTAACCACCAACTATTAAAGCAGTATTACTTCAATATTTCTTCCAGTGGGAAAGAGACGGAGCTATGCAGGACGTATAGCTCCATCTCTTTCCCACTGGAAGTAATATTAAAGTAATACTGCTTTAAGAGTTGGTGGTTTAGGCCCTGGTCGACGAGAGGCGCGCTTGACTAGTAGGAAGTATAACCTATTCACCCTTGACCTAACCTCCAGGATATAGCTATAAAAACAGACTCTGACAAAAAAATCAACTCCCTAGCTTCCCACTAATTTTATCAATACCCGACCTATTATAACTCTGTAGCCGGAAAACTCGTGTATACATCATAAATGAAGTAATATGCGCTCATATACTCGTTGTGCACTTTACAGAGTTTAATGCAGTGTGAATCGTTCCTCGCGGTTTGAAGTAGGACGCGGCTACATACAGTCTCGCATAGAGTGTTATTAGAACTGAGGTCACATCCTGTGGCCATCACGCCGTGACCCGCCCGTGCTAGGCAGGCTATGTGTTAGTTCTTAGGTTATGACTGTTATGAGATATGTGAGGTTGGAATATGTATTTGCGTGATGTTTTGTATTTGCATACCTACGATAAATACGGCGATACAGTTGAAGGTAGTTACATTTCTATTATTCGCTGACCTCGTATTCTACTATCGTAAAATGTGATAGGTATTAGAGAATCGATAGAGCTTTTAACTGTACACAGATATTTTGTCTAATTGTAAGTAGTTGTTTGTTTTTATGCTTACAGTTCTCGTCACATAACTTTGCCCCTCTGAAGTTAGCCATTTGCAAAGATCGCGCAGGTGCAGTCACGTAGACGGGAGCAAGCGGGACGCAAGCATGCATCGAACGTAAACGAGCGACTGAGACATAAAATCGCGCCCCGCCCCCATGTCTCTTACGCATGCGCAGATACAGTGTGTTCGTAATTTTGACTACTACGCAGCCACTCGACACAACTCCAGAGGGGCAAAGTTATTTGACGAGAACTGTACTATGAAGTAGAACGCAATCCAACTTTAACATAGTTATGGCATGCAGTTCCCGTGAATAATTAAATTATTACGACGAAACTTAACGACACAAATTTGTCTTTCATATAATATAAATGGTGTATATTGTGATTTTTCACCGACCTAAGTGACATCTTTTGTTCAATATCTATCGTTTTGTGACTTGCCCATGTCACTTATGTCGCTGATTAAACGGCTCAGTTCAATGAAAAGGCTAGGCTTTTAATGAACAGGCTGATTAAGCTAGTTAGCTGCGACATTCATAACAAAAAGTATCCTATTATTTAGAAATATATTCATGCCGTGATAAAAATATTTCTAGCCCATCAGCAATTTTTGCCTATTAAAGTTTCAACAAAGTGGCTTCCCTGGAAATATAATAAAAAACCAGTGGATGGATACTATTAAGCAACTGGAGCGTGTAATCATGGAGATACATTCCCAACTCCCCGAGTGGACAGCATTCTCCCATCGTCGCGGAAATCAGGTTAAAAGTAAATAATAATATAGAACCTATTAGGGATATGGATGGATGGGCGGATGGATGTAATTAGACAGATCGATGTTTGCTACTCTTTCAACGGAAAAAAACTTTCTGAACGGATTTAGATGAGGCATACCTACATATACAAAGTTATAACATGGAGCAGCTGGGCAGAATGTCTTATTGTAGTTGACATTTTTTTTAAAAGCTTGCTAGGTGCTAGTTTTCTTCAGCTGAAATAAAAATAATATGGTGAGCTTACATAAGCTTATGACATAAGTCTAGTCTATGCTGCTTAATCCAAATCGGTCCAGCCATCTTCGAGTAATCGGGGAACATACATAAAAAAAAAGGTTCCGAAAAATTAAGAACCTCCTCCTTTTTGAAGTCGGTTAAAAAGTTGTTTGTAAATGTCAAAAAGAGCCGCTTAATCGGACCATCAATTCTATGTTAATGTGTTATTAGCCTAGATGGAACTTTCGATCTCAGACCGCTTCGTGTGACCTTGGGCTCGAGACAAGTGAGATTCTGTCAACGGTAGCGTGGCGAAGGCGATTGTCAATACGTCAAAAATGTATGGGATTGACAGATGCTATCTGAATGTCACGTGATCAAATTCCTACATTTTGGCATTTCGACAGTCGCATTCGCTAATCGAATAGCACATTGTCTAAGGCCTCTAATTCCTACATTTTGGAATTTCAACAGTGGCATTCGTTCATTGAACGGCAAATTGTCTAGGGCCCCTTGCCTTTATAAAAAAAACCAAGAATATCTAGAGCGCCTTCGTCTTATCAATATGGGCACTTTTAAAGCATCCGATACATTATAACTTAAATATTATTATAACCTTATAAATAGCCGAAATACCATTTCATTTACATAATAAACATAGATCTAGACTTAATAAACACATCCTTTTTGAAAAAGCTACCGAAATATCGAAGTGTGGGTGGCTTTTTGAAGACAGATTGGTCTTGATGTATGTCTGGGCTGTATACTAAGCTAAAGTCCACATTCTGCGGTGTAGGATGGTGAACCGGTCTCGTCAAGGACGAGGCTAGTCACGAAAGGCGCTGAGATCCCGCTCTAGACAAAACGATACTGTTGGCTTGTCGACAGACACCGTACTATTGCAACGTAATTTTATTTAAAGTTAGGTACTACTACATTATCTAGGCTCGCAAGTACGCATACTTCGCGCGGTCAAAGCATACCTACCTTCGTCTATGCGGTCAATCAACTAAACCTAAGGCTGTTGTGTAACCGCATTTAAGCATTGTTGCCAGCTCATATCGCTACGCAAACAGAGCTTTGCATTTACAGTATAAAATCTTCTTAGACTATTCAATTTTCCGTAGGTAGCCAGCGAAATACATTCTTGAGGCCACTCGACTTGTGTCCCTTTGTCTGCGATGAACGGAGCGACTCGACTCGTGTCAACGTAATCGACAGTGAAATTGTTCAAGCCACAGCTCTGGATGAATCGAAGGCTTTCGATGTCACTTATTTCTACTCCCCGCACGCCTGACTTCGAATAAAGACAGGTATCCCCGCTATGCTGTCAAACGTATTGTCGATGTACGAACACGCTCCTTAAGTATTTATGTGGCAAAATACAATCTCGACATGCCGAACGTGTTTATCGAGTTCCTTGTAATTGTTTACAAGGAACCTTGGCACAAATACAATAAAAGAACACGAACCAAGGACGTAATTGCTGACACTCTCCGCATTTAAACAAAAGGTTTACAAGATCTGTCGGGAATTCGTAAAAATGTAGCTAACCCTCAGCAGCCCCGCACTGTCGATGTTCATTCATTTCACGAAAGTTAAACAGTTACAAGCCCGTAATTGTCTTCGGAAAATAATCGGACTGTAAAGTTTCACTGAGTTACATAAATCGCGTAAAAGGCTTTAACACTCAAATCGTGACGAATTTTACAAGTTGGATGAAGGGGAGTTCGAACAGAAAAAGTAGTACGAATGTGCTTTTACTATAACGTTGGCACACTAAAGAGTGATGATGTATTCCATTCAGACGCGAGTCTATTATTCTCTCCAGTAAATATGTTTCTCTTTTATACAAGGAATGTCTTGGAGGATGTTCAAAGGACGCATGCATAATTCAGAGTACATTAGGGTTTCATCTCCCAGATTGCAATGAATACCTGCGTGAAAAACGGATGTAAAAGTGGGTCGTCGGTATACAGCCTATTTATGTACAAACAGTAGATTACGTGGGAGTACAGTAGCACAAGCCAAGGCCTTGCAAAAGTCGAAACTATGTTTGTTTAACCCTTGGAATGGGAAATGAAACACACCTACGCAGCCGCCACTGCCACGCTTTCATTCAAAGGGAGAATACTTTAGAAATCCAATTACGCACTCGTCTATCTTTATAATTTATGTCGGGTGGTCTTTTGGGTGATTAAACATTTTCCGAGCAATTTAGATTCTGTGTCGGCAATTTAAGTACCTGCGCGTATCAGCGAATTTAAGGAAGTTCCGCTCAATGGGCAAATGGGATGGACATGAACGAATATAAGTAAAATGGTTTTTTTTATCTTCTGAATATTAAACTACTAGCAAGGTACGTTTACTTTCGTATTTAACATTGTAAAGGGGTAGTAAACACTACCTCACAGACAAAGTTGTATAAAATCAAAAACTTATTGAACAATGTAAAAGTTACGCTACCTACGCGGCTACGTACAAATAAAAGTTCCTATTATAATATATATGCGAGACTGGATGATAAATATTTATTAAAATTCTTTTGAAAGTAACATATCGCCGAGTTCAAAGTATTTTTAATTAAAAGCTTAATGATGAGAACATCGCCCATTAGGAAGTTAAGTTGGACTGAACAAATACTTATGAGATTTTGTGAAAGTAATTTAATGAAAATACTCGTAATCTGTCTAATAACCTTTTTGTTTGCTGAATTAAATTCTTATTGAATAAGTAAGGTCTGTAATAACTTTTCTTTTATGCGACTAACGTGCTGGAAACCGAAGGGCAAAAAAGGGAAGAATTCACAATTCGAAACATGTTTATGACATATGTTAAAGCGTCCGTCCCACAGTAAGCGGAGCGGGTTAAAGTGAACAGCATTTTTGCGATGCGTTGTCGAGGTAATATCGAATTGTAAGTACAAACAGAAGATGGACATCAATCAGACGAGAAAATAATATTTAAATCATAGAAGTTAATTTCGTGTAGAAATGTTTTTAGACCTGTAGCGGCATTCATGCCGCCACAAAAATCAACGTAGCAGAATCAACATCACAACAAATGAGACTCGCAGCGCCATCTATCTCGACAGCTGCGAACTAACTACAAAATCCTAAATCGCGATATCAAAGTTTACCGTGCGATTAGAACACATGCAAAGCCCGAATATCGAATCTCTCGGGCAGTTGCCCACCTGACACTACATCCGTCTGGTCGGAGGATCCTCCCTTTTCAATGGAGGTTTGCGGGACTTTACTCTCTGTTCCGCTACCTCCAAAGACCTGTTGCAGGCATTCATTCTTCTTCTTTCCTCCCTTATATTTGGGATAAGTAGCAGTTTTGTGTATTTTGTGTCCGACTCCGCAACAGCAAAAACAGGGTTATAAGTAAGTTAGGCTTCTTATAATTATACATTTTATTTACTAGGTTGTCTGTTGAGGCTTCCGGCGACTGGGACCGCAATTAACTAGGACCGCGGTCCCAGTCGCCGGATCCGTAAAAAATAAATATTTTTCTTCCGGCGACTGGGACCACTCATAGATAACTTAAAAAAGTCTATAATTCAAGCCAAAATCGGTACAGTCAAACGAAAAAATTATATTACAGGCGACTGGGACCGCGGTCCTAGTTAATTGCGGTCCCAGTCGCCGGAAGCCTCGAGTAAAACACTTTTTGCTATAAAACCGCCCATTCTGACATCCATTTTTCATTTTTAAGGTCCTAATATAATTTTTGTAATACCTAATAGAATTAGGTATTGAAGAGTATTTCTATACTAGTATTCTTATTGGGTATTTCTATTGTGGTATGTACACGAGTTTGCCATGGCGTTCGATGTGACCGTCGCCTCAATCTAGCAATAATGCATGAGAGGTTGATATTTCATTACTACACCATACAGATCTAGATACGCGCCTGCATCTCGTGAGGAAAAAACTGCACTTCTGTTATTTTCCTTAGGCAGACTTACAACTATGCAATTTTATTGGAGGTTTTTTTATTGATAGACTTGTATTTCACCACAATCTCACCTATGTGGTCAACGATTAAGCACGCTTGCCTGGAAGTAACCTATTTACTCATGAAATATAGATCACCAGGATGTAGCTATCGGGAAACACAGACTCCGGCAGGGAATTCCACTCCTTAGCTGTACGCACAACGGAAATATTCCTAAACGTTATGTGCGTCTGAATGGGACACATTGCAGCATACATTTTAATTATAAAAGATATAGCAGCTGTCAATCTTAACCTGCGAAAACCCATCTCGGATAAAACAACTGAGGAGAGAACACCATAATATACTAGCTTAATAATAATGAAATTTGAATAGGAGGAAAATAACCCTTTTAATGTATTCGATTTTATTATCGGCTTTTTAATCTTTCGCTTTTACCACCGGTTTTTATTTTCGTTAGGTTAGCAAGACAATTGTTTTCATCTGCATTTAAAAAATAGGCTTTTTTAATGTCTGGAATACAGTTCCGAAAAAAAAATATTAAAACAAAAACAGCCGTACGGTTCGGGTCAAGCAACGCATGCAGAGATTTTTTCGTGGATGGGTGATCATGATCATCCAATACATGTCGAGACTTCTTTCGTGCCTCGGAAAGCACGTCTAATTGTTGGTGCCGGCTGTGATTTTATGATCAATGGTAGTCAGAAGTCAGAAAATCTGATATCGCTGATTGTCATTACTTATTATCCCTGTTCCTGTAAGACAGGCCATAGGAGCGAAGCCACGAGAAATTTAATAACTTCGTAAACAGTTGCAGTTTCGTTTTATTTCATAATAGCATATCTTGGTTTGCATGCTATAGAAAATTACATGATACTAGACTTACACAATGGTGTAAGTCTAAGTAGCTAGTAATATGTAATTTTGAAATTATAGGTTTACGATGCTATGCAATGGCATAGCATCGTAAACCTATAATAATTACTAACTAGCTGTTTCCCGCAACTTTGTTTGGATACAAACTTCAAGACCTTGTTCCATATTTGGTACTCGCGTGGAGTTTTAAAAATATTTAGACGTCTTAGAAGCAGATCATCGTAGTTTAATCTATTTTCCGCCGTTTTATAAGTCTCACGGAACTAGAGATTCTGAGAAAATGAAGATTGTATTACAACAGCCGTAGGAGATGATTGGACAACAGTACCAAACCAACTCTTGCTAGGTGACAGGTCCAACGCAGTCATTCCCGATCTTCGACGCAGCTCATAATCCGACGCCCGCCGTTACAACTGAACAGATTGCAGAATCGTCCAGTAACTAGTTACTCCTAGACTAGCTGACTCATCACTGACTAAGCGAGTCCAACCAACTTCGGACAAATCGACCAGTCTTAGTAATTTACTAACAATACCTATATAAGTGTTTTTCGTACAACTAAGCGTTAACGGTATACCCAAGAGGAAACAATGTTGCGCATTCCATTTCACAGCCGATTGCTTTATTTTCACGGTCATCATAAAAGCGATGTTATCAGAAGGACGTGAAACACTGCACAGACTCCGGATTTGACGCTTTGTAGTGGTTAGGCGTACAGCCACTACGTCTCTCTGTACGTGCATAGTGACTGGTGTCCCAAGCCTGACCTGATTTCCTTTTGCGTGTCTTAAATAACAAGTATTGATTGTAATAAAGCTGAAATCCAACAGTACAAAGCTCACGGAAACCAAAATATGAACATTTGAACAATAAGAACGTGATCGGATTCTTCAAGGTTTTTGTTGACAAGTAAAATGCATTGTTCGATAATTACGATGCTTGAGGATTCCCATTCTCGTTAAGGCGGTGAGTACTTGTGTTTAATGGAGCTCACACTATTGGTTGTACAGCGTGTCATGATCAGGGAACACGTACGGTTGAACACGATAAGTGCGTCGCACTACTCATTGTTGCAAATCGTGACCTGCAAGTCAAGAGGGTCTTGGTATAGTGACATTGTATTAGCGATCATTTGAACTTATCGACAATCTCTGATAGGATGTCACTAAGTCAAAGTACTCTGTTTCTGAGATCCATAGAATTACAAGAAAAGAAAGAAAGAAGAAGAAGTCAGAAAAAGTGTTTATTATCACATTTATCACAGAACTGACGTGTGTAACAAATATAAAAACTAAAACTCCTTAACGAAAACATTAATAGTATGTACTAACTTAAAATATTCAACTGGTTACAAAAGCAGATGTACGTCGTGCCTGGTAACAGTGCTCTCAGTATGAGGCTGTGCAATGGGCGGACGCAAAGCACGGTGATGATTTTCAGAAGTCGCCTAAAATAATCTGTTAGGTACCTACAATAATATGATTCTTTAAACTTCACCTGAATACTATACAACGTCTAACAGAATAAACGCAATACCTCTTAAGGTGTCATTGTACTCATCATTAAGTACAACTTTTACAATTATAGGTCCAACAACGAAATCGCAAAAAAAAAAACATTTGTTCAGTACATTTATAGTACCCCTAAAGAGATATTGCGTTTATTCTGTAACACGTTGTATAAGTATATAATTATGTATACGCATGTATTGTACCCAAGTCCCAAATATAGGATAGGTGATCCAAGTTCAAACATTTTAAGCTTTTGTCAATCTACATAATTATGTCGCTGTAGAAATTTTCCATTATCTAGATCAAAAGGTAGCTTGGCAGAACGTACGTAAATTGGGCGAATCTTCAACGTTTCGATATCTTGTGCGTGTCGACGGTACTGAGTTACGCGATACATAACTGAAGCCGAAGCCGCGTGTTCCCAGTAATGAACGTGTTTAATTAGAACAGCATCACGTTTCAATCGATGCGGTTTGGTTTATTTGTACCACACGGTTGGGTTATTCTGGAAATCTAATTTCGTCGAGTTTTAAGGTGATAAGGTGTTAATATGCAATGTCATGCTGTTAGAATATAGCTATAATTTACACCATAAAAGTTACAAAAAGATAGATGATGAAAAAATTATCGCTAAAAGCGAAATGTTATAGACAGCCATTGGATGGATTTCATTCACATTTCGAATTGAGTGAGTGAACTTGAGTGAGCTTTTACAAGAAAGTAACTGAACATGGCTAAGCCTCTATGTTCGACGCCAGATAAATTAGCAATAACGGTCATTGACCCACCTAAATTTATTGACGACATACTTCATTCTGCAAACAGAAATGAAGACATAAAGCTGTCCTGAATCGACATCTATCGTGATTCATTACATTTTCTAGTAATGAAAAACGATTCATAATTAATTGTCTAGTTAGGTACCTACGAAGAGATATTTAGAAAAGGGACGACCGTTATTGCTTTATCTGGCGTCGACTACAGGTTAGGTTAGTGTTGTTCTAACAAGACCTTTACATAATAGTCTAGAAATTTCCACGTGGCGTTTTAGTAGTAATTAAGTATGTCGCTTATCTAGGTAGGTAAACCACACATTGTCTCTTTTGACAATCAGTATCGCCTAAACAATGTCACCTTGTCTACTATCCATTAATACTATAGCAATACTTGTATCGATATTCAGTACAAGTAGAAAAGTCAATATTTGTTGTTGGTGCCAATAGCAGTGCCTTCGGCCTTAAGTGAAAAACAGGTTTAAGTGATATTTACTCTCTGGGAGAGAAAAAAGTTTGCTGAGTGATTCTCGACTGAGCTTAAAAGAAGTTCCCCTTTTTCGAGTCACCGCCAGCCATCATTTGGCAAGAAAGAATAATTTAACTATCGTAGGTGCCTGAGTTTTCTTACAAAATTACAACTTAAGGATACCTTAGGCCTCAGGTGGAGTTTCTTGCACGTCCTTCTCCATAGAGATCTACGCTTTGGATCGTCCAACTAGCTCCATGTTAGCTTCATGTTTTTGACCAACCTTGGCCCTCATTTTTTCTTTCCTAATTTCCTAATTTCATGGCATCACAGGGCCCTATCGGAATACCAGCGCTGTGTTTTTTTTTCTTTTTTAAGTATCTCAGCATAATGCTGAGACAGGGACCTTTTTGGCCTCGCACATATTATTTATATGCTTTTATTATGTGTGTTACCCACTGTTTACTTTTAAATATTATTATTACTTATTTTTTACTTTTTGTTTCTTGTGCGAGTTACAAATAAATATTTTTCTTTCTTTCTTTCTTTGTAAACTGACACGTTTTTGACATTGATTGTCTCTATTTTTGAAAATTATATTGCCAGTGCAATTTGGAAAAGAAGAAGAAGCGAATGCGACTGTCGAAACGCTAAAATATGTGGGAGTGATCACGTGCCATTTCGACGGCGTTTGTCAATAACATTCATTTTTGACGTTTTGACAATGGCATTCGCCACGCTATCAATGAAAAACAAGTCACTTGGCTCGAGCCACAGAGCGCCAATTCTACTTAATTTTTAAGTTAGTTTTTAAGTTAAGTTAACGCATCTCAGTAGCAATCTGACAGAAAAGCCTCAATTTCCATACATTTTTGACAGATTGTGACTGACATGCGAATGCGAACGTTGCTTACAAAATAATACTTGGCCCTCAGGCATGTACCTACCTAAGGTTGTTACCACACCAGTCGATGGATGGTAGAATGGATTAGTCGCTGTCAATCGATAGTTTCTACTACACTAATCGATCGATAGTTAATTGATGCCATCGATCGATGTTAGAATGATTTAGTCGACGTCGATCGACACTTTCTACTTCTGTCTTCGATCAGCCAAAGCTACTACCACGCAAACAGATCAACTTCGATCGATCGATTGTAACACCCTGTATGGTAGATGACAAAAAAAATCTAATTAGTCCGTTAGATAGATTTCCAAAAAATAATAGACACGTTATTTTTCTTTTTTCACGAAAACAAAAAATGAAAACGATCCTGTTTAAAAACGAACCTCTTTTTACATACACGTGACGTCACGAGCCCCCACTCCTGGGGCTCTAGACAAGTGACATTCTGTCAGCGGCAGCGTGGCGAAGGCGATTGTCAATACGTCAAAAATGTATGGGATTGACAGATGCTATCGAAATGTCACGTGATCAAATTCCTGCATTTTGGCATTCCGACAGTCGCATTCGCTAATTGAATGGCACATTGTCTAGGGCCTCTGATCTTTGATGCATTTTATCTTCGTTATATTTTATTGGTTTGATACAGCAAAAAACACGTGTTCAATATTTATCGATAATTTAACTGACGGACTAAATAGAATCCAGGAATCATCCCTATTACAGGCGACAATAACACCTAAATTCAATTAAATCACACAAAGCTTATGTATCAGGTATCCCTTTACATAATAATTATTGCGGGAGATAGCTCGTAGGTGTCTAGTTCCTCATCATGTTCCTTTGTTTACACAGACGATAAGTAATCACGGGTGTGACTGAGTTTGATCCAAGTTCTGCTTGTTAACTGACTATGTGACATAAACTTGAGGAGATCGTGACTAAACAAAAACAGCTACAAATATCGATCTTCGATTAAGGAACGCCTGCCGAAGTCGTTCCATGGGTGACCGTCCTTTACACAACTACTCATAACAAGACTAGTAAATTTTTGAACCGAGCCGTCATTTGTAAATCTTTGATAGTCGTTACGAGTCAGAGGTTAGAAAATCTATAATCTATCTATAATGATAATGACATAACTTGTATTCATGCTTGATGATGTCATCAATAATTCATTTAACGTGTCATATCGTGCTGGCGGTGCAATCACATGAAACTTGGGTAAAAGCTGGTGACAGAAATGCTGGCACGCCAGTGTGAACGTGATGTTGCTGCAAATGATATACATACTTTAAACTGTGTCATGATGCAACACAACTTTTTTTGGGATGGAAAATTATTAAATGACCTCCTACTGGCGGAGCGGGAGTGTGTGCCAGACTGACTAGAATCCACTCGTTTTCCTTCAGATGCTATTTGTGTTACAGGTCCCCCCCCGGTACCTCTTTCGACCCATTCCGCAACCCTACGCAGCATAGCTGGGACCCTCATTTTGAAAGACTTATGGACTGAAAAGATTTTTTTTTTCTGGAAAAATTTGGGTTCTGCTCCTGCTACAAATTATCTACACAAAGAGATAGGACAGGATACAAAACAACCGACAAGTCGTGTAATATGCTGTGCAGGTCATGGAAATAATTAAAATCTTCCGTTATCTATTATTTAAATAATTCGCGAAAAATAATGCAATTTGTATGCAAAGTGCATATAACTAAAGGAATTCAATAATAATAGGAATATAAAATAATATTCTGCAACAATACGTATCAAAAAACTTATTTTTTATCTCAAAATTTCCATAGTGGCACTATTTGTATTAAAAGTGAATTATCATAGAATACTAGTATAGTATAATACACTTCGCTTGCGACTTCGTCCGCGAGAATTTAGTACCTAGGTACCTACTATGTGTTAACGCCCCCGTTCCCCCTTTTTTGGAAGTTAATCACAACGATTTTTATTAATTATCAAGCCATTTTTGCTGCTGAGACCACAGGATTAGTGTGACTGAACCCCCCAATTCTAAAAACGAATAGTAACAACCTAAATAATTCACTTTGTTATTAATTTCGTACTAAGTTTCAAGTATATTGAAACTTAGTGTAGTGAATGCATCATTGACCTTTTTTTTAGATTCATCATCATCATCTGCCTAGCCTTTTCCCAACTATATTGGGGACGGCTCCCAGTCCAACCGGATTCAGCTGAATATCAGTATTTAACATGGAGCGGCTGCCTAAAAGACCTCCACTGACGACCCACTAACTGGGTAAAACGGTATACTTCTTAAAAATAATAGACACGTATTTTTTCTTTTTTCACGAAAACAAAAAATGAAAACGATCCTGTGCGTTGAAAACTCGTGTGACGTCACTTGTAAGAACACTTTTTACATACACGTGACGTCACGAGCCCCCACTCCTTGGGCTCTAGACAAGCGACATTCTGTCAACGGCAGCGTGGCGAAGGCGATTGTCAATACGTCAAAAATGTATGGGATTGACAGATGCTATCGAAATGTCACGTGATCAAATTCCTACATTTTGGCATTCCGACAGTCGCATTCGCTAATTGAATGGCATATTGTCTAGGGCCTCTGATCTTTGATGCATTTTATCTTCGTTATATTTTATTGGTTCGATACAGCAAAAAACACGTGTTCAATATTTATCGATAATTTAACTGACGGACTAAATAGAATCCAGGAATCATCCCTATTACAGGCGACAATAACACCTAAATTCAATTAAATCACACAAAGCTTATGTATCAGGTATCCCTTTGCATAATAATTATTGCGGGAGATAGCTCGTAGGTGTCTAGTTCCTCGTCATGTTCCTTTGTTTACACAGACGATAAGTAATCACGGGTGTGACTGAGTTTGATCCAAGTTCTGCTTGTTAACTGACTTAGTAAAAGAGGCGACAAACATAATTATGCTACTCGAAATAGGGACCAATTAGTTCAACCAGGTTTCAGACTGGCTAAAGTATCCTCATCTTTTATGGGGTACTGTTTAAAATGTTATAATAAAATACCTCTCCATATATTAGAACTAAATGAGACAAAATTTAAATCTTGCATTAAACGCACACTATGCAGGCAAGCATCTTATAAGTTAGGGGAGTATATTGAAGATAAAAATGCTTGGCTCAGTGCTGGTCCTGCTCCACAGCCACTAGGGCACACAAAGTAATCTGTTAGCATTTGGAAATATTGTTGAACCGGATGAAGATTGTAAGAATGCAATATTTTTCATTGTATAGACTCAATTTATTTAGCATTGTATAATTTCATGCATTAACGGCACATTTGTGAGTACTATGTACCAATTTAAACTATAATGATCATTTTGAGTAGGTCTTTGACTTGAATGTACCCTGGCGAATGGGTATGTCATGCTCACTCAAAAGTCTGTCTGATGGTGGCGCTTGCGTTGGATCATTTGGCTCCCTTAAAAATGGTTGAGCCGAATGGTGCTAGCGTATGCGTCATGTTCGTGAACGGGCGCCGTCAGCTGAGACTGGTCATCCCTTGGCTGCCATGGTTTATTTTAATTATTTATTTGAACTGTTTCTTTTTACTCCGGACTCTTTTATCCTGCACGTCTTTTACATTGTTCTCACATATGTATTATTTTAATATGAATGATGTACCCATAATTTTGTAACAAAATATTATTTTTTAAAAGAGTGTCCGTGGAGTTTCTTGCACGTTCTTCTCCATAGAGATCTACGCCTTGGAACGTGCAAATAGCTTCATCTTTTTGACCGACCGACCTTGACAATTCAAAAGTGCCTGTAAATGGTTTAATTGAAATAAATGCTTTGACTTTGACTTTGACTTTGACTATGTGACATAAACTTGAGGAGATCGTGACTAAACAAAAACAGCTACAAATATCGATCTTCGATTAAGGAACGCCTGCCGAAGTCGTTCCATAGGTGACCGTCCTTTACACAACTACTCATAACAAGACTAGTAAATTTTTGATCCGAGCCGTCATTTGTAAATCTTTGATAGTCGTTACGAGTCAGAGGTTAGAAAATCTATAATCTATCTATAATGATAATGACATAACTTGTATTCATGCTTGATGATGTCATCAATAATTCATTTAACGTGTCATGTCGTGCTGGCGGTGCAATCACATGAAACTTGGGTAAAAGCTGGTGACAGAAATGCTGGCACGCCAGGGTGAACGTGATGTTGCTGCAAATGATATACATACTTTAAACTGTGTCATGATGCAACACAACTTTTTTTAGGATGGAAAATTATTAAATGACTTCTCCTACTCCGGGCGGAGCGGGAGTGTGTGCCAGACTGACTAGAATCCACTCGTTTTCCTTCAGATGCTATTTGTGTTACAGGTCCCCCCCGGTACCTCTTTCGACCCATTCCGCAACCCTACGCAGCATAGCTGGGACCCTCATTTTGAATGACTTATGGACTGAAAAGAGTTTTTTTTTCTGGAAAAATTTGGGTTCTGCTCCTGCTACAAATTATCTACACAAAGAGACAGGACAGGATACAAAACAACCGACAAGTCGTGTAATATGCTGTGCAGGTCATGGAAATAATTAAAATCTTCCGTTATCTATTATTTAAATAATTCGCGAAAAATAATGCAATTTGTATGCAAAGTGCATATAACTAAAGGAATTCAATAATAATAGGAATATAAAATAATATTCTGCAACAATACGTATCAAAAAACTTATTTTTTATCTCAAAATTTCCATAGTGGCACTATTTGTATTAAAAGTGAATTATCATAGAATACTAGTATAATAACGAGAATTTAGTACCTAGGTACCTACTATGTGTTAACGCCCCCGTTCCCCCTTTTTTGGAAGTTAATCACAACGATTTTTATTAATTATCAAGCCATTTTTGCTGCTGAGACCACAGGATTAGTGTGACTGAACCCCCCCAATTCTAAAAACGAATAGTAACAACCTAAATAATTCACTTTGTTATTAATTTCGTACTAAGTTTCAAGTATATTGAAACTTAGTGTAGTGAATGCATCATTGACCTTTTTTTTTAGATTCATCATCATCATCTGCCTAGCCTTTTCCCAACTATATTGGGGACGGCTCCCAGTCCAACCGGATTCAGCTGAATATCAGTATTTAACATGGAGCGGCTGCCTAAAAGACCTCCACTGACGACCCATTAACTGGGTAACACGGTATACTTCTTAAAAATAATAGACACGTATTAAGTGAGATTCTGTCAACGGTAGCGTGGCGAAGGCGATTGTCAATACGTCAAAAGTGTATGGGATTGACAGATGCTATCTAAATGTCACGTGATCAAATTCCTACATTTTGGCATTCCGACAGTCGCATTCGCTAATTGAATGGCACAGTCTAGGGCCTCTTTTCCATTCATCATCATCTGCCTAGCCTTTTCCCAACTATATTGGGGACGGCTCCCAGTCCAACCGGATTCAGCTGAATACCAGTATTTTACGTGGAAAGGCTGCCTACCAGACCTCCACAACCGGGTAACTGGGTAAAAAACGGTTGTTCTTGGCAAAACTTGTGTAAATTTTTTTGGCTTTTGACAATCCGTACTGACTGCCAAAACTGTCCAATCGACAGTCGGGACCAACCACGGAGGAGTCTCGTTGTCGTCGAACGAGTTCAACATTATTGAAAATATATGTATTGAAAATATCGTTTTATAGGAATAAATATAAATTTCGGTACGCAACATCTACTCAAGATAGACAGAATATTCTTTAATGTATACCATAATTTAAAATATATGTTTTGAAAATATCGTTTTATAGGAATAAATATAAATTTCGGTGCCTAGGTATGCCTATCCACCGACGCAGCGTCTACGCGGCGCCTACGCAACATCTACGCCAGATAAACAGAATATTCTTTAATGTATACCATAAAAAGCAACGCCAAATGCAAGAATTTTATGAGGTACTTATATCAAAACAAAAAGAGAAACTATTATACCGTCTGGAGTTTTATTGTCCGTCAAGTCGTTTTTGATTACATTTTCTAAGGAATTAATTATAGTTTAGTTATCTTGTTCGAATAAATAAATAATAGCCAATTGGCATATTTTATGACCAAAGATAAATCATGAGCAAGGAGAAAATCTATAACTACTCTAGAGCTAACAAGTCAAATTATTAGAAAATCGAAGAGTAACACCTTCATTGACTAAATGGAAAGTTTGTGCAGTAGTTGTGAACATATTATCATCATCATCATCATGTCAGCCGAAAGACTGTTGGTCATAGGCCTCCCCCAAATGGGAGGGGGAGGGGGGTTGCCATAATCGCCACGCTTGGCAGGCGGGTTGGCGATCGCAGTGTAGCTGTAGCAATGTACCCACAGAGAATGCTGCTGCCCATTCTCTGGTCCCTTAGTCAGCCTGTAACGACACCCACGGGAAGTGGTGGGATGGTGCTATTCTTTTACGTCCGACACCATGCGGAACATGGTATTGGCGGTGACTAAATAAAAGCACAATATTCCCCTAATTAAACACTCCTTCAAATTAGACTATTGAAAATATAATAATTTCTAAGTACGTACACGTACTCACGCCATATTGGTTAAATCGATCGAAATATGAACAAAAAAAGAAACGCAAAAAAACTTTAACATGTAGGTACAACAAAGTACAGCTATGTTTCACATTATAGATTTGTTTTCGATGAGCGTCCTTGGCTCAGTCGACTGCTATGAGCAGGGCGTATTATAAAAATTGTGCAATATATGTATGTTCGTAAAGAAATGTGTCACCAACACATGCTTTATTTTTATGAACCTTTTGCGTTATACATGATAAACTTGAGAAAAATATATATAGGTATAATCTCCTGTTAGAGCATTGTTATTGGTTGTGCTCAAATACATCTTTTTTATTTTAACTTAAAAGCTGCCGATCCGGACGACGGAGCAAGCATGCCTAGAAGTAACCTAATCACTCCTGACTTGAAGACTCATATGTATTGCAGTTATAAGGCATATATCCCAAATTGAAGATACGCTTTTTCAAGCAGTCTTCTTGCCTGTAATTAAAATAGGTTCATCGAGTGATTCCATAATCTCCAAGAAACTGATAAGTAATCAATTTGACCCAAAGTTCAACACAGGGATCAATGAAGAGCTTATAAATAAAGCTAGGTCACTATTATACTACGTTAGCAAAGTGACCTTCAAAGAACAAATCCTTTGCTCAAGGGGATTTCAGACGACCGTAACTACTAAATATTGTAAGCCTGGGTACACAAGACAACACTGTTAGCCAAGCTTTCTGACATAAGACTATTAATTTTAATAACAACGCTGGCCAAATTGGGACTTAAAGTTTCATAGTGCTGTTTCGTCTGCAAGTTTAAACAGTCCTGCAACTGAATTCATTCAATTTGCATGATTCGTGCGAAACTATTGTAATGTGCTGAGCGAGTTCGATCTGAAATAGTAAACGGTTCTTGAGACGATTTTCGAAGTGCTAATGTCTTGAAAACGTTTTTAATTCACACCAATCAGAAAGTACAACACTTCCAACATAAGAATACGTACAACTTTAAGAAGCATCGCTCTCTCAAATAACAACGGCAGAGTTAGGTACTTCAGAGTTTCTTCACAGAACAATGTTTAATGACAGTGAATTAAACACATGTCTTAAAACTGGGAACAAACATACATTCCTATAAATTCAGTAAATTAAATTGTGACACACGTTTTATGTTGTAGATGAGGTGTGAAACTTAAGCATCTTTACGGTGTTATGTACGCGGCAAATTTGTGAGAGCTACTCGTACATTACAATGTAATTATTGAGACAACTCTCGAGAAAGCAGCAATTTCCATGCTTGTTGATTAAAAACAGATGGGCAAAACAGGTGGGCCGTCTGAGACGAAGTTTACAATCAAACTCCTTGCCTTTTCCCAATAGTGTTGGGGTCGTTTTCCGGTCAAAGCAGCTGACCTCCACAACCCAGTAACTGTGTAATGACTTCCTGGCTTATGGCTATTACGTAATGACTGCCAAAAATGCTCAAATGACAGCCGGGACCATCGGACCAACGTCCCTTCTGAGACACGGTGTCTCGGTATATCAGGATAGTCACTCATCCACAGATCAACCTCAGCAAGCATTGCTTAACCATGGTTAAATAATACAGCCGCTTATTTAGCGATGAATTCCTAGAGACAAAGTTTACGACACCACATATTAATTATGTAGGATAGGTGTGAGAGCCTCGCGTTCACATAGATCACGAACTTCGATTGTCAGTTGTCACTCGTATATGCTTGGAATTTAGTCCCTTGGGGAACTAGTTAGTACTCGTACATGTGACTTTGTAACTAAACTACCAGCTAAGTTACAAACAAATTACAGTCCCAACAAAACTGTTCACTTCCTCAATTATATTGGAGAGCAGCAGTGAGAACTGAGCATTGTTTGTACTACCGTCTAAGGGATTAGCAGCTCGTTTCAGGCGATTCTTGGCTGGTTTATGAAGATCTAGTTATCTATACCTTTATTCATTAGTGGATGAAAGGGATGTTATCATTCGTTTCAACCACTAATGAATAAGGAATCACTTTTTTATGAATCACTGGCTTTTATTATTATAAGCCTATGATTCATAAAAGGCTAATAGGTACATAAAGAAAGGGCATTCGTAATTTAGTTCTCCTAATTGAAAATCATCCTACGTAAACTCTACTGGGTGTAAAATAAAAAAAAAGAAAAGTACACTTTTAAATGTTAAGTAATCTTTGTGAATAAAAAAAAAACACAATTATCTAAAAAAATCTGACATGGCACCCATTGGTTTGAGATAAATTTGCCATGCGATGTAAAATTAGAAACTTATTTTATTCATACAGCATAATTAAAAAGGATTCATAATTAAAAACGTGACAATGAAGTTCAAGGAGGTGTTTAAAATATTAAAAAATCCACAAACTATTATTGCCTTAATTTAAATCATCACGACATTCAATTTCAGTTAATGAACTTGGTACTTTAACGTTAATTTGAACTGACGTTTGTTATTTAAATAAATTGAGTTCTGGTTTACCCCGTCATATGTTCACGTAAGGGCCAAATGACTGCATCAGTGGTCGGCCATGCAGTAGCCATGCAGTTGGGTATTTGGCAAAAAATTAAAAAAATCATGTATACATTCATTATGAGATGGCCATAGACTGCATAAAGGTGCCATAAATACATACCTACATAATATATATATAGTGTTATTTCTTTTTAATGTGTTTTATATGAATGTACGTGTTTTTAGTTTTTAGGGTTCCGTACCAAGAGGGTAAAAACGGGACACTATTACTAAGATTCCGCTGTCAGTCTGTCTATTACCAGGCTGTATCTCATGCACCGTGATAGCTAGACAGTTGAAATTTTCACAGATGATGTATTTCTGTTGCCGCTTTAACAACAAATACTAAAAACTGAATGAAATAAATATTTAAGCGGGGCTTGCATACAACAAACACGATTTTATTGCCATTTTTTTATAGATAACGGTACGGAACCCTTCGTGCGCGAGTCCGACTCCCACTTGGTCGGTTTTTTTATTTATTTAGGACGCCTTGGTTTGTTGTTTTCTATTGTTGATGTACCAAATAAATATTTTATCTATCTATCTATATACGACAACAATACAAGCTATGAAACGTTCCTCTAAGTCAAAAATGTTTTCTATATTTTCAAATATAATATGACCGATGCGCGACGGACCGCGTATTAAAAATTCATTGCCGACGCTAGCCCCGGGCTGCATTCATTATTTCATCTGAACTTATTTCCGGTCACACTTCTTTTTATTAAACTGCAGTTTTCATCGTAAATAATTCCAGAGCAAATATCTCCTATGTGGAATTTTTAATAAACCCATACCCTTCTCAGTTGGAACTCGTAGTTAATTTCTGGGCTATCACAACTAGATTGCATTTATTACGAAGAAAATTTCCTTATTAAAATCCATGCAATTGATGTAAAATGAAATTGGATTTAGATTTCAAATGAAAAAAATATAGGTTCTAAAGTACATTATTTATTTTGTTTGTAGAAAAAATGGTGTGGTTGAAACTTGAAAGCAAAAGTTTTATATGCATACCCACTCGTAGTTTCTCTTTGAAGGAATCAGAGAAGTGTTGGATCTCACTCCGTCCCCCGGGATGGATTGTGCTATCCACCTTTTATGGCTTCATTCCTCCCCGGCTACGCTCCTGTAATAGTTTAACTCTTCATGCTGCAACTTTAAATCCCCGTTTTGAGGTGGACTTTTTAATTTTCTGTTTATTTTGCTAACATTTTAAGGTATGGCTTACACAAATTGTGGTTTTTTAAAATTTGTTTTCTTTTGCGAAATTGGTTCAACATTTTGCTCACATCATGCCACATCTATACCTACAAGGTAAGATAAGATAAGATGATATTTATTTTTGCAAATATGGGTAAAAAGCACGGGGTCTTCGGCACGGCTTCATACTCCTTGTATGAAGCCGTGTCATATTGCGCTGAACACTATCTATAGGTAGTTTTCTGTCGTAAACTTTTTAATCGCTTCATAAAATAACAGAGCTTGAATTTTGGGATCTAGATGATGATCTTGATAGTCATCAAATATTTTAATTTTCAGCATTTAAATCATAAATATTATCCAGTGGTGCATGCACCTTAAAATCCAAAATTAAGGAACGATGTACCCGCAAAACAGAATCGTACCGTTTCGTAGATTTATTCCCAACTAGGATTGCGGTTGTAAGTGTTCACATATTAATTCTAGGCACGTATGCCATGACTCGGCGGAAATTAAACTACAGGAGGTTCCACCGTCTGGGAGTGTACAAGAAAGAAAGATTCAAATTCAAACACGAATTCGATAGTTCTTTTCAAATTGGCGCAATGTGTTTCGCAATCTGGTAACTTATTTACTATGAGTAAATAGTTTGGAGTAAAAGTTTCAATTTAATTTAGAGCATTTTGTATGACAAATTAATTATATTTAGGTAACGGCATTTATTCCAAGTCCTCTCGAAGGAAACTACCTCAAAACTACTGACGGTTTTCTGAAATGACGTGCACCAGAGGCCCTAGACAATGTGCTATTCGATTAGCGAATGCGACTGTCGAAATGCCAAAATGTAGGAATTTGATCACGTGACATTTCGATAGCATCTGTCAATCCAATACATTTTTGACGTATTGACAACCGCCTTCGCCACGCTACCACTGACAGAATGTCACTTGTCTAGAGCCCCAGGTAGCAGCAATGAGGCGTCAGGTCCAGGCACCTGCCAAAAATAATTATGTATTTCGACATTAGTTTAATTGATGACAAAGTCATATATATGTTTATGTTGGACGTTCCCAGTTACATTTTCAAAGGGATCTTTTAAAACCTCATGGAAGTGACTAAGCGTAGGTACCTAATATTATAAAAGAAAGCAATTTTATCTGTGAGGTAGGAATATATCCCGAGAGTATGTTCCCTTGGGATAATTTTCGACTTATACACGGTGAAGACGCTGGCAGAAGATAGTACGAAATAAATTGATCTGAATGCGGGCGAAGAAATTATAATTATGGCCAGTCGGCACATTATACATATAGTCATCCTAATGAATGCAGTGGTGGAAACCGTTGCTTCTGACCAATTGCTAATTATGAATTAATTAATGTACCGTCCTTTCGCTTTTAAATGTTTGTGGTGCTAATTACTGTTTTAATTAAATTGAGTAATTGGAAGAAGAGCGCGGTCAACCAAAATGCCGGCAGCGATTTTTTGTAGAAATTAGTTAACGGCGAAAAAATTCGATCGAATTATTTACAAAATAAATATATTGTAATAAAACCAACCTGCATTAATTTTGTGCCTCGGTCGATGTGTTGTACTTATCATAACTAAAAGGCTATTTCAAAATACGTAGTATTACCTAAAACTCATTGGCACTTCCTGTCCGCATTTAAGCAAAAATATTGTGTCATGTGGTTTATTTCCGAGAACTAAAAATTATAAAAAATATTTACCAGACCAGGGCATTACTGCAGTGTTTCTGTCGGTGAACGCCATAATTAAAACGCTAATCCAAAAATATTACAAATCCAATTTGTATTTTCTGAACGTCTACTACTGGTACATTGAAGGACACGGTACAAAATTAATTATTTAAATCTCAGATTGTACACTGGGAACAGTAGTTATACAATATACAACGTGTAACGTGTATTGCGTTTACTCAGTTACACGTTGTATTATCACTATCTCTCTATTTTTTTTTTGCCCGAAGAAGTTTGTTAGGCGTTTTTCGCAAAAACTCATTTTGGTTCAAAATATTCATAATTAGTTACTGAATGTTAAAAACTTATAACTTAACTCACTAAAATGTAGTAAATAAAAAAAAGTGATTTGTCAAAAAACCCGACCGCTAAAAACGACTAAAAAGTTCCAAACAAGTCGCTTTTCAAGCAGTCTGACGCAGTTCAATCACAGATCTGAGGCCAACAGCTGCATCAGACTGCTTGAAAAGCGACTTGTTTGGAACTTTTTAGTCGTTTTCAGCGGTCGGGTTTTTTGACAGTCATTTTTTTTTTCTCTGTAATATGAAGTATGAAACGTTTGCGCCAGAGCAAGGTTAAATTCCTAGGAACCATGAGTAAATAAAGCTAGTTTCGGGAAACACCGGCCCTGCGCAGTTTCCTGCTTATCTGCGTACGTGAAGCTAAACAAGATGAGGAAGTTAGATGCTGAGCTCAAAATAATTAAGCTTAAAATAACTTGTAGAGGTACAAACTCTCTAATTCCCTGTTACTCGAGAACCAACAAGAAACAACAACGGGAACAATCGGTATTGAGTACGGAAACAAACGAATTTTCCACGATTCTGATTGTATTGCTTTTACGGTTTCCTGTAGGTGTTTAAACGTGTACAGAACACATCAATCTATCTGTCTAGCCTTTGCCCAGCCTATCGGACCCCAACACCCAGTATCTGAGTAACATGACACTCTTTGGAAAGACTGGTGTCAGATTTTCTTGCTAATGACTACTTTCAAAGATGTTCAAATGACAGCCGGGACCGACGGCTTAACGTGCCTTCCGAGGCAAGCGTTGATTTACTTCGAAGAGCCACCCTAAGCAGCAGTTATTATTAAGACACGAGCTCTTCATGTGTACGGAACTAATGAAATTACTTTGGATGATTTCCAATTTTAATCCCAAAGGACCATCCAGGTATAACTAAGAACTCCGATTTTAGTTTAGGTATGAGGACCTCGTTTAAACATGCATTGGATACTTTTTTATACTTTATTTGTGACGCGAGTGATGTTCACTCACAAAGTCACAATGTTATCGGTAACACAATAAATCCGATCCTCTTGTTATACAGGATGCCAGGACCAGAATATTTCGTTGCCCCTTCAAAACATGGTCCTTATTGTGCTAAGCCCGATTTACATTCAGCGCGTCAACTCAACAAACGCCGGAGTTGATAGGTTCTCATTGCTTAAATAAATCTTTAAATTATTCAATGAGATTAGGCGGATCGATTTCCGACACTTTTTGCTGACAAAGACGGAATATTTAGTAACGGCAGGCAACTTAAATGGTATGTTCGAGGAGTGTAGTAGTAATAAAGGTGAAAACTAATGAAGGAACTTGAAAAATCCCCTGAAGTAGGTATGAAAGTTCGTATGGAAATTCGTCATGGGAAACATCGGGCAATAAATCCGTGAGAAACTACTTGTTTATATTTATTTCTTATAAGTTTAAAATTGATTCCTCTCAATAAAGTGGTGGAATGACTTCATTACAGCAATTATATCTGAAACTGAAGTATTTATAACAATGGAATTGGGCACGTTACAAATCCAAATCGGAAACTAAAATGCAAATAATAATTAATAACTGCAAATAATAGCCGGAAACTAATACCGGTTACAAATTAACGAATAAATAATAAAGTCAAAGCATTAATTGCATTTTCCCATTCAACTGATATCAGTTATAATCCGTGTGATGATTGAGATTTTAATTGAATATTTGGCGCCAACAAGCCGCCCGATGGCATATGGACACACTCCACGTGTGTCCATATACACGTGGAGTGTGTCCATATGCCATCGGACTATAATAGGTTCAGTATGTAGCGATTTATATCTTTTAAAACAATGACCTATTTTTAATAACAATATTTATGAGTTTTTTTGGAATTAATTTGAAACCTACTTAGCTGAATCCAGTTTGACTGGGAGCCGAACCCAATATAGTTGGGAAAAGGTTGGGTAGATGATGATGAGTTATTTTTGTAATTATACAATGGGGGTGAACTTAATTTGAATGCAATAAAATTCAAAATAATTTTCAAAATGTGGAACTGCAAACTCTAAATCCAACGCAACAAGGTTAAAATTCCATTGCAACTCATATTTTATTTTGGTTTTAAAGTACACCGTAACAAAAATGCCAATTTTAATAACGTAAACATTAAACATTCACGTCTTTTACGTAAAACATAAGCGAATATAGACAACACTAGTGTAAGTTTTGTCAGATAAAAGTTTACGTTCCTATGCGATGATGATATCAACATGAAAACATCGCGAACTTTTTCCACCATGTTATGCACTCACAAAGAGCTCGGAGAAAAGGTTCTTAAAAGCTCTAGCTACACTACCGAGCTTTTGTACATCATATATTTGCATGCAGCTTGTACTCTTGAACTTTTAAAATCTCCAACGAAGAGAATTCTTAAGCTGAAAGTTTAAAAATAAACAGCGTTGAGGCTTGTGACTTCAGGACAAAAATGAAATAGTTATTTATGATATTAGTGCGGTAAGTTGGTTTTTACAAACGAGTAGACGAATGTAAGCACGAGACGAAGTCGAGGGCTTACCATAGTCACGAGTTTGTAAAAACCAAATCCGCACGAGTATCATACAACGTTTTTCGACACATTTGCGAGAAAACATTACAATAAGTAATGAAACAAACTTTTTGTCTCTAGAAATCAGTCGGAAAGTCGCAACAATCTTTGACGTTTTTAATATGAAAATGGCGCGAATTTGCAAAGGGCGCCACGTGGCATGCGTGACATGCGCGTGGTGAAAATTAGAACCACATACTTTAATTTTTTTTATTTATCATCTCTCATTTTCTCTATAATATTAAAATGAGACAAACGTATACAGCAAAAGCGCTTCCAAGGAGGTTCGATTATTCAGCTTATTTATTCTCGTGATGTGAAACTCCTTGGTGGAATTCTTATTAATTTATATGGAAATTAAAAAAAAACCGTAAAGAATACGCACGGCGCTATACAACGGAGTTTGCGGTAAAATATGTACTTAGGTGAGAGTACCTACTTTGCCGCACGCTCCATTGTGTGGTACATAAATTTTAACTTTCGAACAATGCATACAGGCTTCGTAAATGCATTTTTTGAGCAAATGTGTCGAAAAATTTATTTTCAGAACTTAAGATGATTTACTTTATGTTAAAAGTTAGTCTTCAGTTCGTCAGTTTAAAAATTACGCAGAACAAAATAATTTTGACATTTTTTGTTCTAATACGTTTATTAAAATTTTAATACTACTCGTAACAAGAATACCTATAACAACTTTGACAAAAATCACTAAAATACCTATTTGCACTAGAACGTCCTCTTTGTTTTAAGCCGACTTTAGAACAAAAAAAAAACTTCTTTAAAACAAGCTTTTATTTTAATGCGCTTAAAATAATAATTCTCAGCAAGTCCTTTCATTTGATACCCATATTGTGGGAGTGCATTAAAAATAACTAGTCCGCCATCTTGGATGTTCCACCATGTTGAATTTAGGATGACGTCACACGGCTAACTATGCATTGTCATCCAAACTAAACGTGTTTACAAAATTTCAGCTCAATCGATTAAAGATAGTTACATACATAGCAAGTTAGATAAAAGCTTGTAATAATAATAAAAAAGTAAGGGGCGTTCAATTCAGTTTTAATTGATGTTTAAAAATAAGTTTTTCCTTTTTTTCAACCCCTAATACAAAACCTGTCATAACTAGGTTACACTGAAAGAATGTGAACCACTTATTCAAGTAGTTTTTGCTAAGGTACTTAGAAATGTCGCAGACAGGCAGTCTGCAGTTTTTACAGTAATTTTACCAAATGTCCTCTAACAGTTAGTTGCGGTAAAAATGCGCAACTGCAGTCGACTGCCCGATTGAGGGTCAAGGCACACTAGGAAGACATTCGACAGGTTAGCCTTCGGGATTCGTGGCGATGTGTCGCAAAAGACTTTTTGGATTTCTGGTACAGTGACGGTTACTTATTTAAAATTTAAATTGTACTCGGAGCTTAGTCGTATAGTGGTAGAGAAAGACCAAAAGGTTAGTGTAGGAGTAATGGCAATTTGGTAATTTATGTCGTAATTAATTAAAATAAAAAAAAAACTTGCTTTACTTTGAATAGCATTGCATTCTATTAGCGAGAATATGGTATTCTCTCCGTTCATTTCGGTATAGAATTGAACGGAGGTGGATAGCTAGCAAGCAACATACCAACAAGTTTCCTTGTAGCTGATTTGGTTTACTATCATTATCTCAATCAATCTGCCTAGCCCAACGGGGTCTGCTTCCAGTCTGACTGAATGTAGGTAACTTAGTGTGGAGCGACTGCCTATCCTCCTGACCTTCATAACGCAGTAACTGAGCAACTGACACCCTTTGGCAAGGCTGATGTCAGATTTTCTTGCATCTAACTATCATAACAAAGGAGGTAAACAGAGCCGTTTTGCATCCAACACGGATGGCTTCATCAAGGTGGAGAAGAAAAAGAAGAAGAAGAAGCCTAACTGTCGGAACCAGTGAGGCATCGCGCTGGCAGGACCAAACATGCTGCTGCGTCCAGAAACACCTACGACGCAGCTAGGCTGTACGTGTCCCGGCTACATCACTCCAGGAAGGTTCAGGAGATCGTGAGTACATGAAAGTGAAGACCAATAAATTGGACTTTGAGGGTCGACTCATCAGCTCGAAATGTTCCTCAAAGTAGAGTTTAGGCCGAAGGGTGTCGTGTATCGACGTTTCCGTGGCCAGCTGCGTGACATCAGTCAGCGAAACATGATACTGTCATTTCGAGTGTAGTTTATGCATACAGGAACGGACTTGTGCTTGGTACAGACGCAGAAGCTGTCCAGTATCACCTGTGAAGTATCACCTAACTCTATTTAGGATGCTCAGCTTCTTGGCTGCAGTCTGTGTTTTTGACGCGATGATTTTATTTTATGGGCCCTAGACACCTGAAATAAAGGATTAAATTAAATTAAAAACCTTGGCAATCGTTGTTTAAACTAAAGAATAGATCGACCCGTGCGCCTGTGACATTATTGAGTTTCTCGTTAAGTTTGTTCTATACTTAATATGCTTAAATCTCTGTCCGACTTACAGCATAAGTGCGGTAACATTCCTAGGTTACCACCTAATCCTAAACCCAACCTGCGTCCGAATTACGCGATGCATTCAATCAACTCGCGGTCCGAACTTCGTCGATTTGTCCAAATACTGCGGTGTACCCTATGCTGACTTACGTGTGTTTAAGCCAGTTTGCTAGTTACAGGTATAGATAAACAAACTGCAAGTCTGCAACACATCCATTAAAACTTGCAGTAGTTACTGGTAAGCATGAATAAAACCATTAGATTAAGCTTTGAGCGTCAAAGAGATTTCCATGAAGTTAACTAGTGTTAGCACACCCGAAAATTAGATTTATTAGAATAGCAGACAGGTTTTAGGCAAAACTTACTTCATTTTGTGTGTATGGAGATAATTATTTGCTTAGGAAATTTTATAAAACTTGCAAATATTAAAAACGAATGTTCTTTAACAAGTCGTAACTGTGAAATTATTGAATTTAAGTAGTTACTGCTTCTATAAAACGACGCGCTAGCAACCTCAAAGTTTAACATAATATATCTTCATAACAAAAAGAAATCGCAGCTCGCTTGGAAGACATAGAAGTAACGCGCAAATAATTTATAATTAGGAGACTAGTTCGGGCCCGAACACATTTGTTAACATCTTTCCGAACATATAAGTTTCGCTCTAACCCTTGTTTGGAACAACACCCTAGGGGAACCCACGCATATATACGCCTATACAACTACTCGTAACTAGCTCAAATAAATACTGGTTACAACTTTAACTATACCGGTTTAAATCTCTCTCGGGATTTCCTAATGACTTACAAAAATCCAGTTGCGATTTTGTCAATTCTCGCCTTGATTTAACTATCTTTGCGAAAAATTTAATGAAGCATTGACAAAGCGATCATCGCGTGAATACGCGATCGTCGCGTTCATTTTTATGGCAAACACAATTACGTCGTCGCGCTGACAAAGGACACCTTCCGGTTTTGCCAACACACTAACGCGACAATCGCGTATTCTCGAAATGGTCGCTTTGTCGATGCCTCATTGAATTGTTCGCGAAGTAAAATAAAGGCGAGAATTGAAAAAAGCGCGATGACCTTCCAAAATCTCTTTATAAAAGAACTGAACCTTTCAGCGGATCCGAAATAATACATTTTATAACAACAAAGTAACTTTGACGTTTCAACATTAATTATTTTGAAGTAATGCAAGGTTTTATTAAATGGAAAATACTTGAATTGATTCGACGTGAATTTATGTGCTCAGCATAATGAATAAAATACTACGGGCATTCATTGAATTGCACAAAATGCATCCCCAGAGTAAAATAAATAAAATAAAATCCGCATTTGCTTGGCAGAACTTATGCTACGTTACCTTCCACCAGCTGCAGCGCTTAAATCAAAACTCGTGTTACCTGAGAACAGGAAAAAAAATAAGTTAATCGATGAGACATTTGCTTTACAGTTAGGATTTTCACAGACGATAAAACTTGAGTGCAATTTATTTGTCAGAGACGTGGTGTAAGTGAAACGGGCGCGCGTTAATCGCGCTAGTCAGCGAGGAGCGAGGGGCTTCCACCACACAGCCTCATTTGCCCGCGGGCTCACACAAAGCGCTCTCTGACTCACCAGCCTGGAATTTATTCGAGCCCGAGCGGCTCTTTTTGACCGTGTTTGCAATAAACCTAGTCAAGTATCCGGATAACAAAGAAAAACCACACTCCCCGACTTATAGGCACACCATTCTGATCGGTTGCGGTTCTAAATTCAATTAAGACTTCTTAACGAGTTGAGGTTTCGATCGAGCGAATCTCATTAATGTTTAGAACACAAATATTTAGGCAAGTAGAAAGCTAAGTAGGTAAGACGTTTGACAAAGCGTCGCCACTTGGACCGAGAATACTTGCGATGCGTAAACGGATTACAAGGGTTCGCGGACCCCTTGTTAAAATCAAAGTGTTGACTGGGAAGCTAATGGGTCTCAGGAACGTGCGTAGCACTGACGCACCGACACCGACGCACGACGTCACCGTCGTGAGGCACCCCAGAGGCTGTCAGCGTATAAAGGAAGCTTTTAGTTACTAAAAGCTTTCTCGAACTAGTTGAACTAAAACCATCACTACACCACAATAATATCCCATAAACAGCCTCGAACTCTCGACCAGGCATCTCCGAGAATCGCTTGAAGCCTCAGCCGGCAAAGTATTGATTACGCAAGTTTTTTTAGCTGACATTGCAACTAAGTTTAAAGGTATGCCAGAATAAATGGACAGCAACAGGGAATGGTATTACTATTATTCAATAATAACGTATATTTGTCGGCTCTAAGTACAGATACAAATGACCGTTATTATTAACCTATTGAGGCAATGATTGAGACCAATTTTGTACACAGTTATACCCATAATATTATTATTGAAACTAAGTGATTTTGCTGATGTAATAAAGTAGGCAAATAGATAACTATTTCCAAAATAACTTTTCAGTTTTTCACTCACTGAGTATTAGGTATTTTATATTGCTCCGTTGAATAGTTTCATAATGAATGAGCTTAAACCTATAGTCTGGCAGCAAACTGCACTAGATAAGAGTTCTTAGTGACTTGAATTTGGAGTGAATGCAGATTCTGGCGCTTTATTACGGAGCAGATCTTGAGATGAAGCCTCAGGTACAGTTCAAAATGAATTTCTTCATTCTATTCTTATTGAGTTCTTGGCGACGATTTTTCTAACAAATTCATTCTTTCTTCGCTTGCAAGCCGAGTTCGCTGCGGTAATTTTCATTTTATCAGAAGCACCTTTCTATTCAGTTAGGAGTAATGTAATTGTCACCAGATCGCGGAGCCCCGGGCTGATTGTTTCACTGTTGGAAACAACTGACTCGACTTAATTTGTTGGAGTAGACTAATGAGTACTTCATTTAACACTCCGTCTTAGTTTTGTCTTCTGGATGTGTTGTCTTACTAATTGCTTTCTTAATTGTGTGTGATATTATTTTGCGAATGTGAACTTGACTAACCTGTAAAAGTTCATGTTTTTACAAACTTTTATTTAACCTGCAATGTTTGAATGTATGAATGTCTATATGTCTGTTGGTATTTGTCAAATCTTGAAACCTGAATTAGAACAAGTTCCTCGTATCCTACAGAGTTGAAATTTTAATTTATCGTTTGCTCAATTCGGATGAAAACGAATTTCAATGATAATTATGGCCATCAGGCGTGGAATACCAATTCAATCCATCAGGATAGGATCTAGGCAAAATAACTCCTCAACAGTCAACGGTCATCATCTGCTAGCCTTTTCCCAACTATATTATGGGGCCGGCTCCCAGTAAAACTGGATTCAGTTAAATACCATGTACTTAGGTATTCAACTACCAAAAAATCTTGCATTTGGAGGCAACTCCAAATGCCAGATTTCTTCAGCGCTCAATAAAACAGATCCGAGGTGTTATTTTAGCACTCAAATAAAATAGGCCTTTCTAAAGGCCCCCTGACTGGGCTGATGCGTTTACGTTCATATCACTGACAAAAAGTTACGAGAAGGCTGGTTAGAAGAATATCGTAATCGTAATAGTTAGATTGCTGCCGCCTTGGATAATGACGAATTTGGCCTTTGGCTATTATATGCTACTGGTGATAAGACAGAGGTAGGTGATATTTGTTGCGGAATTTGTTCGAATGAGTCACCGTTTCCCGAGAACAAAAAAAATGGCATAAGAGCGGAAGCAGTCTTTTGATGATTTGCCATACATAAAAAAGGTGAAATTTGAAGCAATTCGAATGCTAAAAAGTACAAAATAAAACTTAGATACGTACATTTGTTACATTTTGTTAAAAGATTGAGTCAAAAGTGAGTGAGAGAGAAGGGGAAGGGGGGCGTTCACCCCCCTTCCCCCCTAACACCATTGATGTTATAATATGATCAAAGGGTGTTGAAATGACAGGACGTCAAAAACACCCGAGAACGTGGTCGGTACTACATCATTCGCTAAATGAATTTTCATTCTACTGATCCGAAAATTATAGCCAAAATTACCCACAATGTTAAACAAACGAATTAAAATGGTAGATATTGCCACAGATTATATCTCATTTCCATGAGGCCTTCAATCTCAAAAGTGTTAGTGGTACGAAACTGCTCGTTACCGCGCATCTAACGAGGTTACGAGCCCTTCAGCTACACATAAATGTTTTATCAAAACGTGAAAAACATTTTCATTTGAAGCCTGTAGGTAGTAAGTAAATATATGCGAGAATGACGTCAGAGCTAAAAGCCATCCACTTCGGAGTCTTCGGCTTATGTGAAAGTTATAAATGAGGCTTGGCATCAAATAGTCCGCCATCGGATTGGATTTTGAATTGGAGTGACAGCATGATGAAGGAAGGGTCCGGCTTCCCCACCAACCGTGTCTCCACGTTGTCGTCGTGGTGGGGCTTGCGTGTCTCAATGATCTTGGGGGCTTTGCCGGTAGAGCCACTCATGCCGGAAGGTCCCAAGTGAGAGACCAGACCAAGAGAGACACAAGAGGGGCACACCGTTCGGAGACTTGAGCAGTGTTCGGGTCCTCGGACGGTGTGCGTCTCATTGGCTTGCTCGCTGCTCTCTGGTACGCGTCTGATCATCAGACGTGACTGTGAGGGCAGCGAGCAAGCACTGAGAGAGAAGGGGAGAAAGGGACCGCACCCTCAAAAAGGAAAATATGGACAGAACTGAGGAAAAGGAACTACCCCAGGGCGGTACGGACTGCACAGCAGTACGAGAATCCGCCACGCATTGCGCGTCAAGCCCCACGTATTCTGGGGGGGGCAACGCAGTTTCCTGTCCACCACTTGCCATTGGCAACAAGGGCCGAGGAGGCCCCCGATCCAAGCTATCCGAGGAGGACCCGATCGGTTATAGTTTTGGCTCGCCCGACAGAGTGTCGGTCGGGCGGAGCGCGGCAAAAGGCGCGCTATATTGGAGGAGGGGCTCGCTTGAGCGTCACCCGGGTGCAGAGTCGGAGTCCGAGTTGGACTCCGACGACCTGGTGACAATTAGCTCGGCGAGCTCTGGACCCGAGGGGGCGGGGGCTGCTGCGGAGGACTCCAGGTCCTTCCGCAAGCGGCCCAGAACTGAGGAAGACCGGGGGTCGTCCGGCAGCGAGGAGGTTGCCTCGGCTCGCAAGATCCCCACCAGCAGGCGGGGCAAGGGCCGAGAGGGAGGCAAGGGGAGATTGCCCGCCTCCAAGGTGGCTGGTCAGCGAGCCGGGGAGCTCGTTGCTGACGGACGACCCCCCGTAGAGGGCGGTCGCAGGGCTCCTGGTTCGGAGTCCTCCGGCGGTGAGCCGGTTGACTCCGGACAGGAGCGATTTCGGAGGGCCGGGTTTGCGGAGGTGGTGGAGGCCGCGCTTCGCGATGTGGCCTTGAAGAGGAAATTGTCCTCGAAGAACAAGGCCATAAGCGAGGCGATGGCCTCCATTCTGGCGGCAGCGGAGGCTACCAAAGGTGGGCCTCCACCGGACGAGATGTCCGAGCTGCGGGCGGAGGTCGCCCGCTTGGCTGCCGCCACGGAGCGTCTCCGTAAGGAGAACGAGGGGCTCCGCGCAGACCTGGCCAGGCTCCGGGGAGCCGGCCCACAGGGGGCGCCGCAAGGGGGACGCAGGGACGACGGCCGGCCCGTGCCGCAGGAGGGCCAGGTGCTGGACCTGGTGCGGCAGGAGTTGGCTGCCTTCCAGGCGCGGTTCTCCGTCCTGGAGGGCATCGTCCTGCGCCCCCCGCTAGCGAGTGCGGCGAGTGGGAAGGCCGTCCCAGGCCAGAAAAAGGCGGCGTCTTATGCGGCCGCCGCGGCTGCCACACCGGGGTCGTCCGGCCTGGACAAAGGGTCCGGGCCGGCACCCGCGAAGCCGGTGCCGGGGAAACCGGACCCGGCCCCGGGAAAGAAGAGGAGGGGTGGGGTTGCTGCGCGGACGGCGAAGGCTCCTGCGCCGTCTGAGCAGCAGCTCCCCCCGGCTTCCTCGCCTTCAGCTCCTCCCCCGGCTCAAGCCGAATGGCAAGTGGCCGGGGAGAAGAGGAAGGCGGGAAAGGCAGCCAGAGCGGCCAAGAGGCGAGAGAGGAGGCGGCGGCAGAAGGCGCGAAGCGTCGCGGCTGCGCTCCGCCCCCCGAAAACCGCGGCTGTAGTGCTTACGCTACAGCCGGACGCGGCGAAGAGGGGCGTGACGTACGCGGACGTGCTCACCAAGGCGAAGGAGGCGGTGAACCTTGGTGAGCTAGGCATCGTGGGGGGCCTTCGGCTCCGGGTCACCATGACTGGGGCCCGGATGCTGGAGATCCCCGGGGCAGCCAGCGGCCCAACCGCGGACGCTCTAGCCGAAAGGCTCAGGGCGTCCCTTAGCGCGGACGATGCCCGAGTGTCCAGGCCCACCAAGCGCGTCGACATGCGCATCTTGGGCCTGGACGACTCCGTCACGGAGGCGGAGGTGGTGGCCGCCGTCGTTAGGACGGGGGGGTGCTCAACAGAGGAGGTGAAGGCGGGCACCCTACGTCCTGACAACACGGGCATGCGCACTATTGTGGTGAGCTGTCCCGTGTCGGCGGCCAAGACCATCTCGGAGGGCCGTAGGTTTTTGGTGGGTTGGGTTTCCGCGCAGGTCAAACTGCTGGAACCCCGACCTCTGAGGTGCTTCCGGTGCCAGGTGGGCCACCATGTAGGAGCTCAATGCACCTCGGAGGTGGACCGCAGCGGTCTTTGTTTCCGCTGCGGTCAGCCCGGTCACAGGGCCGGCTCTTGCGTCGCCGCGCCGCACTGCGTAGTCTGTGCGGCAGCTGGCAAGCCGGCCGACCACTGGGCTGGGGGTAGGGCCTGCGCCCCACCCGCCAAAGCCGTAAATCGGAGAAAGCCCTCCGCCACCGCCGTCTCTGCCGCGACCGCCGCCGCCGCCGCCGCCGCTTCCTCCGCCGCCAAAGCCGGTTCCACTGCGGCTGCTGCTACTGCAGCAGCCGCAGTAGAGCCCCTACAACGGGCTCCGGAGGGGGCTGAAATGGAGTGCCAGTAATGGCCCCATTTCACCCCCTCCTGCTGAACGTCAGCCACTGCGCCGCCCAGGAACTGATGCTCCTGAGCATGGCGCAGTGGCTGATGCCTGTGGACGGCGAGCAATGGGTAGCTCGCCGTCCGATCAGAACAGGCCCGGGTTGACGGCGCGCTGTGTTCTACGCGCGCCAAGCCAGCAGTCGTCAGCATGGGTCGGGGCCCGTTAGGGCCAGAGCCTACCAGGGTTGCGGATTTGTTCGAAAGAGTTACCGCGGCCCTGGGAAGAAAGGCACTAGGAGGACTAAAGGGTGGGTTTTAGTCAGTAAAAGTCTGACACTCCCTGCCGCTCCACCCAGAGCGGGAGGGGTCATTTGATGATTTCCCATCCTAGAAAAAAAAAAAAAAAAAAAAAAAAGGGTCCGGCTTAGTTCCGGCGCGGCGGCGGCGTGAGACCGCAGCCACGGTCACGACCACTTTATCCTATCGAATTTCTTAGATAACACTAGCCCGTAAACATGTAAAAACGTATCTAAACAAATCGAAATTAATTGCAAAATGCTTCACGGAGTTATAGGTAAGAAACGCAATACCAATTTGGAAGATTTTTATTGCAATCGAAATTTTCAGGACAAAACAAAAGGAGATATTAAGTATTTGATAAATTAAATTGCACCCGCCCGAAGCCGGGCGGCTCGCTAGTCATATTTTCATGATCACTATGTATGTCAGAGTTTCCTGGCACATGCAGGGTTATTTTTCAAACGCCAGTTCAAACTTTGTGGGCTAAAAAAAACTGCGCAAAAATAAAATAGTTGGAGCATAGGGCTACCAACATTTTCATTTGAACCTAAATAGTTAGTGTCCTTTTTTCATGTGCAATTTGGTGTAATTTCCTATGAGATTATTTAATATGTAGAATATATAACAAATATTATCATGTAGATACTATAAGAGTAACAGTTTCTAACTGTAAGAATATCATGGTGCCTTAAATATTTAAATCTCTGCGTTTTCATATTCTGGTGGTAGTCGACTACTAAACTAAAATCCTGGAAGGTGCAAGTGGTCAAACCCGCCTTAATTCCCAACTAATGCAACTCCTGAGAGTCAGAACCAACAGAGAAGACCACCAGGTAAGCGTCGAGTAGAAGCTCAACAAGTACCGGAACGATTTAAACGAAAAAGTAAGACAAACATAGCGGCCAAAAGTTGCTCTTTAAAATAAACAAATCCAAAGTTCCCAGTTCAAAACTTTTCAATTTCCTCAAAAGTTATTAATCCTCAGATCATAAAGATTTATCTATTTAAAAATATTGTTTTTAAGACTTTATTATTAACATAATCTCTGTAGTGATCAAGTCTTTTTTAGTTTTAGGCATACGAGTATTTTAGTTGCTTGTGAGTCTTTTTTAGGGTTACAGAATGTTTGGAATTTTGGTTTCGGCTGCTACTGATACATTGTCATTCAAGTTTTCAATATATATTTTCGGTTCATGAGATACAGCCTGATGACAGACAGACTGACGGACAGCGGAGTCTTAGTAATAGGGTCACGTTTTTACCCTTTGGGTACGGAACCCTAAAAACCAAAAACAATTATTACCGTAGTCGGGTAATTAAAGGTATTCACGATATGTGATTTTTTCGGAACCGTACGGAACCCTTTGTGTGCGAGTTGGACTCGCACTTGACCGGTTTTTTTAAATAAATAACGATGTAGTTGGATTTTTGATGCCCAATGATTTCTTTATATACGCGTTTATATTTAATTATCAGTTAGTATCATCATATCAGCCGAAAGACGTCCACTGCTGGACATAGGCGTCCCACAAAAAAATAGCCTTATTTTTCATACATTTTTGTCAGTTTGCGAATAGATGCGAATGCGATCGTCGCTTGAAAATTTTTATTCGCACTCAGAAGTTAACTAATAATGTTTTAGCCAAAGAAAATACCAACCAACAGCTGAATAGATACTTTAAAAAGTTTTGAACTCTTTGACAATATTATAGTCCCTTTTTAACATAATTTAAATATTTGCCCCGTTCAGGCTCAGTTATGTCTAAACTTATTAAATTAATATTACTTTGCTTATTGCTGGCATCTGTTGAATTCTCCGCTAAAGTGATAATAATAAGTGGAGCCCAAAACACTTACTTTCAGCAAGGGAAACATTTTTTTCGGTAAGAATAATTCGTAATGTGTTTATTTCGCTGTTACACTGACTCTTCGTACGGTTCCCACTCTTTTCTATTCTGTTATTTTATTTGAGTTTAGGATTTTTGAACCTAAACTTTGCAGAGAATTTTAGCACTGAATTGCATTTTAGACACATGCCTCTTCATCTTCCCACCCTTTACCCATGTTATTTGGGTTGGGCTCAACACGTTTTTTTCTGCCATTCTTGACGTGGCTCAGAAGGTCAAGGGACTGGGCTGGACATGTCTGCCGCATCGAGCGGTGGGCCCACAAATCACAAAATTGGTGGGCACCAATTTTGTGATTTGAAATTTGAAATCGCGAGACGAGGTCACGGCAGACCACGAATGAGATGGTAGGACAACTTGGATCCTTGAGAATTGACAAGAAGAGGCTCAGCCAGCTCAACCAGGAACGGTGGAAGGAATGAAGGGAAGCTTTTGCCCAGCAGTGGGACAGTTCGATAATAATCCTACTAATATTATGAATGTGAAAGTTTGCATGTTTGTATGGTTGTACGTTTGTACGTTTGTAAATTTGGCACACATGTAGTTCATATCCTACTACTAAAACTAGGCTATTTTATCCCGGTAAGTGGCGTAGATTAATGGAGACTGTTTTTAACGGTTTTTTAAATTACATTCTGAGTTTCTCATTTCTAAAAAGTTATATTATACCAATTTGTTTGCCGATACCCTACACGGGTAACGAGTTCTGCCGGAGGCTGTTTCTTCCTAAGACTAAAGAAAATTTAAATCTCCCTAAACCTAAAACTTATTTTAATTAGATAGAAGAAGATAAAATTAATGTTTAGTCAAACCGTTTGGATTATTTATGACTCGGCGTAAAGGTGCTCCCTCACCTGGTGCGTTCGCCTGTAATGTAACATTTCAGATTCGATTTTGAGCATTACAATACCACTGATCACTGAGCGGGGGCACGAGCTGCGCGTCCTCGACACACTCAATTCCAAGTGGTGCGCATTGATGTTACAAGTTGTATCAAAGATTTACACATTGTATCATCATGTTGCACACTGTAATGCTCGGTTCTCTTTCTTCACCAATGTAACGCTCGAATCTGTAACATAACCGGTTGCGCACTGTAATGCTCGGTTCTCCTTCCTCACTCATGTAATGCTCGACTCTGTAACGTTACCATACAGGCGAATGCTCCAAGTGAAGGAGCACCTTAATACCATTATTTTACTTTAATTTTCCTACATAACTTGGAGAAGGCTTACTAGGCTAATTAGGTATTACGTGGCGGCATTTTACAAAATAGGCAGACATCGGACTTCCACAATCTAATTATCCACTTGTTATAGCTGTAGACTTGACTATTCTTGAGTAGGTACCTAATTACTAAAAACTCCAAGAATAATTATGTTCTTGGAGTCGAGTAAAACGTAAATAGTCTGCTATAAAGCAAGTGTTATTGGGTTTTTCATGTAAAGTTTCTGAATAGCTGCCAGGTATTTGGATTTCGGTCCCCTGTTACTTGGAACTGTCTGTCTATTCTTTATACATCTCACCTAGAAAGTATTCTAGGCAGAGGAGTATCTTGTACACCGGTATTTCGACAGTAATGTTTCCAAGAACTCACCGTGAAAACTTTGGTGAAGTTAAATTGAAATCAGCAGTTTACTCCTAGCTTAACTCCTAGATTATGTTTATCTATTCATGTGATTCTGTCAACATCTCACTGTGTAATCTTAGGTGAAGTGAACATGATGTGCCCTAAGTTCATTACCGCAGTACCACAGTTCACTTCTTGCTCTCTTCGCTTAAGTTTACACGGTCAACTGGTCTATTCTGTCATCATGTCACTGTGTAGGTGAATTAGGTGAAGTGAACTGTCATTCCATATCGTTTGTATGGATTGACAGCTCATTTCGTTTCCACTTCACCTAAGTTATCACAGTGAGATGTTGACAGAATTGCACTGCTGTCAGTTCTTCTAAAGCTAGGAGTAGACTGCTGATTTCAATCTAACTTCACCGAAGTTTTCACGGTGAGTTCTTTAAAGAATAGCACTACTGGAAACATTACTGGCAGAATACCGGTGTACATAGATACCTAAACTTCTACCTAACCCTTCTACACATGTATAATTCATGTTAAATGTGTATCGTGAACTATGAAGATCGGAATGAAAATCTAAAATCAAGGAGTGAAACCACGACCAAGAACTGGGGGTCGATTCTGCTATTGCAATCGTGTCTCAATGACCGGTCAATGATCGATTTTTGACGTATAACGTCAAACTTTTGACACATTTCCCATACAAAAACTGTCAAAGTTGTCAAATATTCGATCACTGACCGGTCATTGAGACACGATTCCAATAGCAGAATCGAGCCGCGGGTCAAGAACAAGTAGCGATTCTCCGTAGGTTTGCATAATTACCGCGTGATCCACGTCGCCCGCGTCTTGCATAGCTTATGAGGAGCATTCGACTTGACTGTTACCATTGTTTTCTTGGACAATGATGCGTTGGTTAATCTAAGATGGGGTGTGTGAAGAATTAAGATCTTTTTTCTTTTTTTTTTAATTTCGGTATGACCACTAGCAAGTTAACACGCAAGGGCTATCAACTGCTTAACCGGACTATCCTGTGGTGGCCTCAAATGAATTTAAGGCCCCCAACCAAGGAAACAAAGCTAACTACAAGTTAAAACTACTGACCGCTCGCTAAGGGCATTCCCTGTGGAATATGACCTCAACTTAGCGGCGTAAGTTTGGGACAGCAAGGGACAACAGGCTGGGTCGTTTCATTGTTTAGGGGTTATTAAAACTAAAGGCTCAGCGGCGCGGGCTGGCTCGTTAGGCAAAAGTCGGGGAGGGAGAATTAAGATCTAGCGAGCCTTAGCTCTTAAGCCTCTTTGTCACTGGTAAGCTCGCTTTTCATCACAAACTCACCTGCCTGATGGAAAAGCGATGATGTGGTCGACAATGGATCACGCTTGCCTAGAAGTAACCTACTCAATCTTGACTTAAGAACTCCCAGGATGTAGCCTACGGGAACACAAACTACAAACCGTACTGCCTAAACGGTACCCTTGGGCAGACTCTTGTTTTACTGGGTTATAAAGGTCAGATAGACAGTTGCTCGTTGTAAAATACCGGTATTCGACTGCATCAGGTTTGACAGGAAGCCAATTATTCCAATAGACTTGAAGGTTTCCAGACAAATGACAAAAATTGTTAAAAAATGTAGCACTCCCTTTAACAATTCCAGAATTTGTTTGAAAGAGTCTGGAACGCAAAAGGCTGGACGAACACGGATGGGTTTTGGCCATGCAGTAAGAGTCTGACACTCCCTTCCGCTCCACCCAGAGCTGAAGAAGTCATTTGATGATTTCACATCAATAATAAAAACAAAAAAGCTCCCCTACTTAAGCGTCTTGGGTATTGTTGGGTCGAATATTATTAAAAAGATTTGACTTCTTACTGAAGTCAGTAGTTGGTGAGACATCAGGCTTCTAAAGTTTGGTACAACGTTTACTAAAACTTTGTTTTTTTATGGTTTTCTTACAACTTAAAAGTAGTTGTCCATTTATTTGAGGTTGGTTTAATCGTCTTTCATTTCATAAAGGATTTCATCAAGAAGGTTTTAATAAATGTGGATTGCATGAAGTTTCAGCTCACGCGATTAGATTTTTAATTTAGAACCTTTACAATGGGCAATGAATAGTCGGGATGAAAGATTATGCTTTTTTTCTTCTCTGATATTACCACAAACTAATAAGTTAGGTAAGTACCTTACTATAGCTACCATGTTGAAAATAATAGCACACACAGTCATGAAAAAAATTAACTTTAATATATTTCACATTCAAATACTGCAAAAATATTCCGATTCACTAAAATACCTGCGTTCATAAATACAAGACGTAAAAGAAAGCAATATCTGGTCCATTAACATCCCCGTTGACCCTACAACGATGTAATCGTTCGTAAGTATAATTAAACTAGGGCCCGCTTTTTTCATTAACACTCCGATTAATTGAAATAAATGAACATTTTCTAAAGATTGTATAATTAATGTGTAAGACAATTTACGATTGTAAGCAGTTACAATTAATTATGTTGTCTAAGAAATTCGATTTAGATACTTAATGTAACACCGAAATATCAAATTGAAGCACAAACGACGCGAATACTAAACATTTATTTGAGTTAGTTGCGTTGAATTAATTGTTTTTGGTAGCAAATAGTAAGTAAAGCCCTAAAATATTTACTTGTACACTGAAAAGCTGAAATAATGTTTGTGGATTGCCTGGAGGGCTACCTTTGAACGACCTACAAATGTTAATTATAACTGTATTTCGTTCGTGTATTTGTTTAAGACAAGTCATGACGTGTTTGGACATTGTAAACACGTAAATTGTTCAGTTCTGAAATTAACTTTAACATTTGGTGCTTTTATTTAGTAATTAGCTTTAAATGAAATATAACGTTTTTTAGGCTTACGATTTCGTGAATCAGGTTATTTTGTGGAAACTCCGCAGGCATAAAACAATGCTTTAGGTTACAAAAAAAAAACTTCTGATTCAGTTTACCGTTCAAACGTGAACTTTTGTGTTTTCTGAACAGTCGTAACTAGAGCCACAGTTAATCAATTAAGCACGAAAATTAATTAAAATCGAGAGCAAGATTTCAATGCATACAATTCCGATATAAATTACTTACTCGGTAGATTCTGCGTGTTACCTTAAAGCTGTGAACAGTGTTGCCAGAAAATAAATTAAGTTAAAGGAAAACGAAAAACAATATCAATGAAAAAAGACGACTCACGTAGTTGAGTGTATTGTGAATATTTTGTTTGTAAAGTGTTAGGCGAAGGATAAAGGTAAACTAGGGGCTTGAGATCAGAGAAGGACGAAAGAAGCCGAAGAGGCTCTTAAAAAAGAGAAAGGTATTCGATAATTCAGGGGCGACGTGCCGTATCAGAGAACGGGATAAGATCTTGAGAGCTTTTTAATTTGAATCGGGGAAATTTGGGACATGTCCCTACAAGAGCAGGAAAATTTTAATTCACTGTGTATTTCTAAATAGGAGATCGTTTTTGTGCTACTTTTTTCGGGCTACTGGGACCGCAAAATTGAACAGCGGTTTTTTGTTGTGTATTTCCTTTGTGACGGGTTTTTTCAGCTTTAATACTTGACAATGTTTGCTCTTTAACGATAATACATAGACATATTAGTGAGGTCTTCTTTACTAGGTAGGAAGTGAGTGGCAGGTATGTGTTTCCGGAATCAAATTCTTTATAAGTACGTTTTTATATAACCCGCCTTACAGCCTACAACTTTTTCTCTAATTTGTAATAACCTTCTCGAAATTTGTATGTATACTTCATCATAATTCTAGCTGAAATACTGCTGGACATAGGTCTCCCAAGTGCCGTCACGTCGACCGGTTCTGTGCGTCTTGTATCCATAGGATTCCCACGGCCTTCACCAGGTCATCGGTCTTCCTTGGCCTTTCAACGCTGCGTCTTCCGGTATTGAGTTCTTAAGTCTAGCCAAATATTTTTTTCTGTCAGCCTGCATGATGTAGGTAAGGTTCCCTTCAGTAGGCACCTATCCTTTACAATAACATAAAGTAACAATTTTTTTTCCCGAAACTAAGCCGCGATGATTGAATTAAAAAAAAATATTTACAAAAATATACAACCGACTTCGAAACAAAAAACACTAAAAAGTAATTTTTTGTTTCAAAGTCGGTTGTATTTTTTTGTAAAAAAGTTTTTTTTTTAATTTAACTTTTTAGTGGTTAGCTCTAAGTAAACCCAACGCAAAAATAATCATCAAAATCGGTTAACAAACAATAAAGTTATGCAGGAATAGATAGCCCCAAAACCTAGGTACCGGCAGCGTACCGGCGTGATGTTATGGTATGAACTGGTGTAAACAATAAACAGACATGCGATTTCAGCAATCCTGATAGGTTTGCTATCATTTATTGAAGAGTTCCGTTGCCTATCTCCGAAGGTCGTCGTCAGGTCTTCACGCAATTAAAATGGGTCCAGTGCGGGGAGATACTCTTCCAAAGAGAAAAGAATCATCAAAATCGGTTGACAATTGGCGAAAATATCGCTGTACAAACAAACAAAAAAAAAACAATCGAATTGAGAACCTCCTCCTTTTTTGGAAATCGGTTAAAAGTAGCGTTTAACTGTCTCCAGGGTCTTAACTATCTCAGCACCAAAGGAGACGTTCATTCGCTCATCCTTATACATCTAGGCCCAAGATTATATGACAGCGGTTCCGTCTCCTTTCTATTTCTATATTTTTCATCAAAATCGGAACAACGATTAAAACTTGAAAGCGTAACAAATAATATTAGATAGGATTAGGATATACATTGGTCCTTTTCTAAATACGCAGAAATGCTGTCAATCACTTTTATTATAAACAAACCAATGTTTCATCGCCGCAAGCATTTTACAGAGGTTTCACAAATTCAACATCAATATTGATTAAACTTAACAAAATGTGTAAATACATAGGTTTACCTATACCTATCTAGTTTAGGAAGCAATATATTTGCCAATAACCGAAGCTGACCTAGTAATGGGATAGATAATATTAATTTATGGTAATCTTTGTAAATAGTGTGCTGGCCAGCGGACCCCTTTGTGCCAGGTTCAAAGCGCTTTTGAGAAAATATTGCTTTGAAAATATGGAACGTTGGAGCGTAAATATGAAACTCATTATATTGGGCTAGGTTGATCAGACGAAATATTAGTGCATCTAATTTATTTTTATACGACTGATCCAAATAAGGAATTTAATTAGATAAGTAGATTTTTTTCGTTTTCAGGTTACTTTATGTTTTTAAGGTTTTTTTGGTTGGTTTTTTTTGATAACTTTAGGGGCGCGTGGGGAATGTCATTAGCTCAAAAGGTAGAATAAATTAGTGGTTTTCCGCTTAACCGCGTGTGCCTCAAAAATATTGTTTAATTTTTTTCAATAGACTTTGGATCTTACAATAACTTTAACTAAATTATAAATTAAAGAATTTTTAAATTGAAAATAATTTTCTACTTAAATAGTCTACTTTTCATGCCAGTACCACCACCTATATATTTATATTGAAAAATGATTTTTAATGCAAACAACTGTTCACCACAACCCTTGAAACGGAATGGTTCGTGCACAATTTTAAATGTTAAAATCGTACAATTTTACAACGTTCCGCTTAAAATATTATAAAATAAATAGTGAATTCAAATGTTTATTTAATAAAAGGTGTACTATACAAATAGCACAATGCTTCGCAGCCCTGTTCGTTTGTAAATAAGCTTTTATTTGATAAAAAAACAGCGATTGTAACCACGTAACATATAAATTCACACCAAAATAAGCCCATAAACAAGTAAGTGCCAAAATCCCTTGTTTATAAGTCAACAAAACAAAATGTTATTGAATTCGTAACAGGAATAAATGTACAACAAAGAGTTCGCTAGAAATCGGAAATCGACATCTATTGAGTGTACCAGGGAGTAAGGAGTATTTGTAATGCGCCGCGAACTGCGAAGTGTTCGGCATTTAAATGCGAAGATCGCGAGGCATTCCAACGTCCTTCGGTTTGCTGAGCTCCTGGTACACTACTTGCTCGAACGCTCATTATTCTGGTCTCGCCTCGCCCACACGTAATCCTGTATCGAAAGGATGTTTCGTATTGACGCCGCTAAAATTAACTAGATACTCTACGTGATGGTTATTGGACTTATTGGATTAGAATAACTAAATCGATTTTTTATTTGGGTTTGTTTTGTGTGGTTTAAGGTAGATAGCATCTATTTCGATTTTAAATCTCAAAACAGTTTGAAGTTTTAAAGAAAATGAAGGAAAGGCAACGGAAACTTAGGAAGTTCATGTTCATTAACATTTACAGGAATATTATATTATATACAGGGTCCAAGGTGGCTTTTTTAAGACGGGCCAGTAAGGCCAGGTATTGTAACCGTTGTAAATACAGGGTGTTCTTAGAACATTAATTATCCTTTGGTTGTTAACTGCATTCACAGATTTGTATACTAAACATTACTATGAAAATATCACAAAGTTAAAACGCTCACATAACAATTGTAATCGAGATCAAATCACTAAGGGCTAGGAAATGCGTTAGATTTCTCACCTGACCTCGAGTACTGTTTACAATAATCATTCTAACCGTATGCAGCGCTTGTTGATCGTAGACTGCACCTACTTTAATTTACTAAGTACTTTACGTTGCAGATTTATTTTATGGAGTGTACTTTATCGACCAACTACTGTAACCTCGGTTTACGTGGACAATAGCGTCTTAAATCGTATATTAAATTTTTTAAAAATACAAAAAAACAACACACTAACAGACTAATACAGAACCTCCCTCCTTCTTTTTTGAAGAAAAGTCACAGTCACAGTTTATGGTTTTAAATTAGTAAGTAATAGTAATAATAGAACTTATTATAAAAAATTCAAATTACATAAATAAACGCGACTGGTTGGTAGGACAAAACTAGCCAGGTAAGCCAGTGCTATAAGAACAAGATCTGTACGCAAAAAGATGAGCCCCGCCTCTTAAACTACGTTACGTATTACGTTCGGTCCAAAATGGCAATAACAACGTGAGAACAATTCATTCTGGCATCCTTATTATGATAAACAAGCGTTTATGCCCTGGCTTTGCACCTGGAGCCTGTCCTGCAGAAACCTTGATTTTATCCGGGCTAAATGAGCCTATGGCTATATGAATATAGCTCCCTATCAGTGCAAGTACTTACAAACTTTATAATTGAAAAAACAATAACCTCCTCATCATTTCATAATTTGCTATATTATATTATAAAAAAAATCCTTCACAAGCACACATAAAGAAACATACAATTTTGCCTTTATTTTATTAATCAAGATACTATAACTTTTTTACGCCGCAAAATACGAGTATGTCGCAAATAGAATCTAAATGACACATAACCCAGGTGTACGATTTACGTAATTATTTACTACAGTTATGGCGATTTATTTCATTGTAAATGGCGACGGAAGCAGGTGCAACTTGCAGCAAGACAATCATAATGGGGTTCCTAAGATGGCATTTTGACATGCCGATTGCTGAACGTAATTGCCTGTTGATGACTCATTTACTGAATATTTCTGCCGCAGTCATTGCGTTACTATGAAGTAGGCAAGGTACAAGCACGAGCATAAATAATAATAGTTATTATTCCTAACCTCGTACTGTCCATGTCCTAACGCTGGTTTAAGGCCTTGCTTCATTCCTTCCAAAGGTTACGGTTCTGTACTTTTTTTACTTTCTTCCTGAAGAAGGCATCCAGGTCAGGCAGGGTAGTCTATTTACTAAAATTGTCTGGATGGTCGTCGCAAATGTTGCTTCTGAGCTTGAGGTGTTGAATTTGGTTTCGATTCCAAGGTTCAGGCCACTATTTGTCTCTGCATCACCCAAAGGTTGACTGGTAGTCCGCCTCTGTACATTTGTGCGCATGAAGTTAAAAATAAATAAATGAATAAATAAATCACAATCAGAATAACATTAATTTGCCTACTTTGTGTATTACAATGTCACTGCGGCCAGTGTGCCTTACAGAGGTGAGTCAGCGAACATATGTCCTAAGCAGCCCTGAGTGTGTCCGGTTAGTGGCAATGGTCTACAGACTACGGGCTATAGTTAACACGAGACTTATACGTACCTGACAAAATGTGGGTAGAATAGTGCTGTTATTTTTTTTTTTACTTAGGTACTTACCCCAACTACCACTGCAACTCCTGAAAGCAAGAATCAACAGCATCGACCACCAGAAAAACGCCGAATCAATGTAGCTCGACGAGTCCCGGAGAAATGATTCAACTGTCTTGGACCCCGCAACGAAATTAATCAGAAAATAACAGCGGAGGAGCAGGAAAAAGTGCTATACCTCTGTTTAACCCTTCGGGGAATAGGCGTGATGTTATAATATCTATTTATATATATAAATCTCGTGTCACGATGTTTATGGTCGCACTCCTCCGAAACGGCTCTACAGATTTTACGTTTTTTTTCTTTTTCAGTATTTTTGGTAGTTATGTCGGTAAATTAGCAACCGACTCCTGCGCACGAGTAAACTCCTAGTTGGCATAATATATTTCAACCAATTTACACAAAACCTTAACGGATTGTAGAACTAAACCTTCCTCATTAATTATTCCGTCCATTATTAAAAACCGTAGGAAAAACCGTTTGGTAATATTGGAGTTTATCGCGTACAGCTAGACAAACGCGGTGGAGGCACTTTATAATATAACTAGCTTTTGTCCGCTACTTCGTACGCGCATATCCCGTATTTTCCCTTTCCTGTATAGCCTATAGTATTCCGCATGAATGTGGTTATCACACACAAAAATAATTTTCCTAATCCGACTGCTAGTTCCAGTGATTAGCGCGTTCAAACAAACAAACAAGTAAACTCTTCAGTTTTATAATACAAGTTTTAATACGCCATACTTTTTACCATTCTAATCTACTCGCACCTGCAATAAAGTTTCGTCATCTTTATATTAGTACAGATAGGTAGATAACTGACAATCTTACAGAAAATTGCTTTTCTGTACTGCGTACTGCTCGTGACTGTACCTAGTTACAGTCTCGAGCTATACGAGGACTTGTACTCTATACTTATTAAATGAATAACAAAGTACACTATGTCATAAAACAGCCAATGACATAGTTATTCGTGATTACTTATTATGTACCATAAAAGCTCTCGCGATACGAAGGCCGTTAAACTTGTCCGATATTGTTATGCAGAACACGGACACTATCCGTTTTAAAATTTGCGATTGACTTCCTCTTGACTATTAGAATTATTATTTTTGTTTGTCAAGAAGTAGATATGAATAGATCATAGGTCTATATCTAATATATAAAATTCTTGTGTCACAGTGTTAGTCCTCCGAAAAGGCTTAACCGATTCTTATGAAATTTTGTGTGTTTATTCAGTAGGTCTGAGAATAGGACGTAAACGTAGATGTAGGGTAGGTGTTGGGTTCAAATTCACATCTTTCTTCAATGATAAAAAAAAAAATTGTCGCATTTTTGATAGATCCTTGACTTGATCGACTCGACCGATTTTGCTGATTTTTGATTGTTTTCGTTGTGTCAACTTTCAGGACATGGTTTGTTTCAAGAATTACGAGTATTTTTATAAAATCAACTGGAAAAGTCTGGATTGCACCCGGGTGGGGTTGCTAGTAGGTACCTACAAATGAAAAGAAACTACTTAGCGTTTACAATCAACCATCTAAGCTATGATAGACCATACTACCATACCATACTAGGCCAGCATACTAGGATAAGCTGCGAACCAACAATCTCGGTCAACACTCCTCGATTCAGTTAGAGAACTATTGTCAGGGGTAACAAAAGGCCATTCTATTCCATCTATACAACTATCTAGCTTAAGGAACAAACCAGACCAGAGCTAGACATAACTATTACAAGCTGTGTAACTTTAAATCCTTCCAGACTGTAATATTACCTTTCCTTATGGGAAATATTATAAGCCATGACTTGATTATTATTATTGTTCAACTGAAAGGCTCCCACAGACAGGCGCAACGTAACATTGCCATAGCGTTCTACCATCATTATTTCAGCCAAAAGACGTCCATTGCTGGACATAGGGTTCCCCCAAGTGAAGCCACATCGACCGATCCTATGCGTCTCGCATCAATCTGATTCCCGCGGCCTTCAGCAGGTAATCGGTTCACTTCGTGGAAAGCCTTCCAACGCTTCGCCTTCCGGTTAGTGGTTACCACCTCAGAATATTTCAGTCCCATCGACTATCTGTTCTGCGAGCGATCTGCCTTGCCAACTGCCACTTAAGTTTGGCGATTTCTGATTCAATCAGACAAGGAAACGCAGGTTGTTCTATTTGTACAACAATAAGATGGCTTTGAAAATACGTTGTCACATAATTATCTTTGGGAGCCTTAAAACGTTTAAATCCCTTTTCTCTTTTAATATCAAGCAAAGTTTTAAAATACGTTGAAGGAAAACGTCGGAAAAAAAACTTCAATGCTTGTTTTATTTTCACTCATTTACCTTAATTTAATTAACAATTTCACAATTAATAATAAACAAATTACGAAGTCAAGGAACTCAATTAATCATGATTTACGAACAGAAAAGTCAGAACAATATTTGTTTTAGATTAATTATTTATTAAAATATAATAAGTAGGTACAGTATTGTAAACGTTTAATTCTCCTTCTTTATTGATAGGTACCTATATAAACTATTGCAAGCGGTTACACTGGCGTGAAGCTCTGAAAGGTACCCAAGGAAACGTAGGTACCTAATATCAAAATAAAAAAAAATGTGTGGTGTCAGGGACGCAGCCGCAGTGGATTACGGGAAAAGTCTTGTGCGTTCTGGATGCGTGGTAGAAAAAAATACACCATGAACTCTACAACGACTAATGACCACAAGCATGAGTTGTATGTATTACCTCCTATAATTTCTTGAGCTTTGTCAAATGCGACCACTCCTGCTCGAATCGATCAATACTGCTGAGTAATTGTTGAGTAAACACAGCCGCGATGGTAAACTTACCTTCGAATGCATCGTGGTGCGCTCAATTATAGCCCCATATTGCTACCAAGAACCTAATGACTTTTACCATTGTGAATAATGGTTACCAAATAATGTCGATAGGTGCTGTACTTTAAAAGCAATAAGCGGTCATGCCATAACATGTTTCGTTATAAATGGTTTGTGCAAGTGACCCTCTATTAACTGAAATGAAATATGTTCCACGATATGATGTATTACTTAAAGGAATCACGCACCAACATCACAGCTCATATACAGAGAGCAAGCAGAACTACTAAATGAGCGGGGTGCACATAGAGACGCGGTAGTTACATTCTTTTCATGGTTCTATTTTGGAGTACAAACAATGTATCTGTCGCAATAATTAGCCGTTTAATTAAAAGCCTAGCCTTTTCATTGAACTGCGCCGTCTAATCAGCGACATAGGTGACATGGGCAAGTCATTAAAATCATCATCATCATCATATCAGCCGAAAGACGTCCACTGCTGGACATAAGCCTCCCCCAAGTGTCGCCACAACAACCACCGGTCCTGTGCGTCTCGCATCCATCGGTTACCCGCGACCCTCACCAGGTCATCGGTCCACCTTGTGGGAGGCCTTCCAACGCTGCGTCTTCCGGTACGCGGTCGCCACTCCAAAACCTTTCGGCCCCATCGACCATCCGTTCTGCGAGCAATGTGCCCTGCCCACTGCCACTTCATTCAAAACTTCACTTCACTTCACTTCACTTCATTCGTCATTAAAATATATTGATTAAAATATGTCACCTAGGACGCTGAAAAGTCGGCGCATTTAAATGAAAAGGCTAGGCAACCAATTAAAGGGCTGATTAAGCTAATTGGCTGCGACATATCCATAGATTATATACTGTATGGTTTCACGACACAGTTATCCTATGTCTGAATCCAAGACATGGTCCAACCGTTTGTAAGTTTCATCTTAACAGATAAACAAACATACGAGTACATATGTGCAGACATTCACATTCTTAATATAATGTACCTATATGTCGCAGCCAACTAGATTAATCAGCCGTTTCATTAAAAACCTAGCCTTTTCATTAAACTGTGCCGTTTAATCAGCGACATAAGTAACATGAGCAAGTCATTAAACGATATTGAAACAAAGATGTCACCTACATGAGTCACTCAAAAATCGACGCAGTTAAATGAAAAGGCTAGGCTTTTCATGAAACGGCTGATTAAGCTAGTTGGCTGCGACATATATAATGTGAATAGGATTATTGAGCTATAATGAACATTGTTATGGGATCAGATTATCTAATAACGTAATTAATCATTACAGTTCAACGTCGAATGTGTAGAACAAACCGCGTCTACGATAAATTCCTAATAAGCACCTGTTCGAATTAATAATTAATCTATCGTTACATAGAAAATGGCCAGACATGGGCCATAACTCTACGTATTTGGCATCAATTTCAACATGATACCTCCACGCGTTCCTGAGAAAAAGGATTATGACATACCGACAGACGAACCACAAAGTGATCCTATAAAGGTACGGAACCTTTCCTTTTGAGGTACGGAACCTTAAAAAGTTGGTATCTTAAGTTCATAAAATCTTAATAGTAGGTACTTAATGATTGTATCAAAATGTGATTTGCTCGATCAGCAGGGTCAATAAATCAATCCCCCTTTTCTCGTATATGTTGGACTCTCCTTCCATGCTGACCATGATGATGCAGCGGAATACCAGTATTTTATATAGACCAACTGCCTGTCTTACCTCCACAACGCAGTTAATGGGTATCAACACATGATGCCCCCTTTTTTTTAAGGATGGGAAATCATCAAATGGCTTCTTTCGCTCTGGGTGGAGCGGAAGGAAGTGTCAGGCTCTTACTGACTAAAACCCCTGCGTGGTCCTTCCATTGCTTTCGAACATATTTGGCACCACTGGTGTCATATCGTCTAGCTTCTAAATACCCGTTACGACTGTCAAAAATCTACAAATGACAGTCTCGGTGTGTAATTAATGGTCTTCCATCCCCGGACTGATCTCGGGAACTGTTGCTTAACCTTGAAGATCGAGCTCGTCCTCATTATTTCCCAGTATAATATCCCAATACCTAGAGAATCTATGTGTATGACTTTTTTTCGTCGGTTGAATCCTTCGGTTTTTTTTTTTTTTGGGTATGACCACTAGCAAGTTAACACGCAAGGGCTATCAACTGCTTAACCGGACTATCCTGTGGTGGCTTCAAATGAATTTAAGGCCCCCAGCCAAGGCAACAAAGCTAGCTACAAGCTAAAACTACTGACCGCTCGCTAAGGGCATTCCCTGTGGAATACGACCTCGGCTTAGCGGCGTCAGTTTGGGACAGCAAGGGAAAACAGGCTGGGTCGTTTCATTATTTAGGGGTTATTAAAGCAAAAAGCGTGAGGCAAAAGTCGAGGGGGGTTTTGAATGGGGCGTCGCGACGGACCTCGGCGGCGAGGTCGGTATACGGAACGCGGTCTGTGTTTGTTTTTTCTAGGGGTGCTGGTTTCCCTACAGCTTTCCTGAATCTTTGTGATCTCGTCATCGGACTCGACGAGTGTATGCCAAGGACGGCGAATCTTGCTAATACAAGAGGGAGTGTATTGTGAGGCCTTTGAAATCAAAGGATTGCTGTGTTTCTAAGCTGATTCAATAAAACGCTTTGTAAGGCGTTTCATGAATTGTTTTACTGTCGGGATTTTGAGGTCGACATGAAGTCGTTCGTTCCTAATAAACCACGGGGCGCTCGTGGCTTTTTGGAGAAACCGGTTTTGGACTACTTGCATCCTGTGGATTTGCTTTGACTTTGTGTGTGCGAATGTGGCACACGCATAAGTCATTATCGGGCGAATGAATCCTTCGGTGCAGAGGAACCACTTTAAATATTATTCCTACAGGTACCTTTATTATAGGTGGGAAGCCTGCAAAATCTTTTGGGAAAAATACCCGGTAATAGGGGTTTTTTTACCTCAAGAAAACTACCCCGGTGATCACCATCAGCACATAGAAGGAGCCCCATAACCCCATCCCAACCGAAGCTTCCTCTGTACAACATGATTTCGGAACGAATGTTAACACTGTAGATACCTACATATTTGCAGTTCATAGCTACAGGCCCAGCTATCAATCTTGTAATCCTAATGATATTCATGGGCGCCTATATGTAAAAGCTTATCTATGTGGGAGCCAGGCAATGATGCTATTTGCATAATACATTGAATGGCTCAATCGTGCCCCGGATTAGCTTAAATTATTGATTCACTGACTGATAGTCCTTAAATCAATGAACAGCAGCCAAATGATCTAATTTTAGAATTCCATCCTAAAATTAGATCATTAATTTGGCTGGCTGTTATTCAGTTTGAAAACTAAATTAAACTTTTAATTTTATTTGGGGTTTAAACTCTCGGGTCGTGGGGTCCGAGTGCTCATTACTTGTTTAAAGATCTGTCAAGACGCTTAGTTGACACTTTGCGTGACCCTAGGGTGGCTTTTACCTCGGACAAAGGATAAGCATTGCCATACAACGTGGCAATGCTGCCAGCCTTTTGGGTACATTACCAGTGGCCTGCGATGCAGAGGAATTTCGACGCCATGTTTTAGATTACTTTTAGTTTTAGTTGAGTCTTTTATTTAAGTGTGTGTAAGTATATAGTTATAGTTGCAATAAAAGTACTACCTTTTTCATTAGTTATGGTTATAAAGCTTTTTATTAGTTGCAAATTTTATCGACAAAGAGTGCTAGGTAGGTACCTATGTTTTTGTATTTATCCCGATAGGTGTCATGAAAAAAATATTTTATTTAAATTTTCAAAACCCTTTTTCCAACATGTCACGATGTTCTTCAAAATGAAAGAAAGAGTATACCTACCCAGTTATGACATGTTTTTCAACAAAAAAAAAATACAACCGTCTTTCAAATAAAAAAACACTACAAAGTATAAAATAACTTTAAGTTGGTGTTTTTGGTTGTTTCTCCGTTTTTTTTATTTAACGCTTTTTAGTAGGTACTTTTATAAAATTTTTCGTAATGCGTAAACACTTATTTAACAATTATGTACACTTAAATTTAAAAAAAAACTCCCAATTAAAATATCATTCAGCGTCAAAAAATTTGTCCGTATCGCTGTCGACAGTAAGTGAGCCCAAAATACTGGCGGCATTGCCACGTTGTATGGCAATTCTTATCCTCTTATTCGTAAACACCACTGGAAAGTTACAGGAAAGCAAAATACGCAATTTCATTTACTTGGATGACATATTTTTTTCAGCTATCTTGATTTAAAAACCAAACTACGGATTGAATCGATTTTCATTAAATTTCTATGAGAACAATCGGAAAGTAATTAATATTCATTTCAGATAAAAGAAGAATTTTTGAAATTGGTTCATAAATGACGGAGTTATGAGAAAAAAACATAAAAAAATCGTATTGGGAACCTCTTCCGTTTTTTGAGGTCGGTTAAAAAAATCACCAGAAAATTGCAGACTCCGTAAGATTGTAATAAATAACAATAAATCCCATACAAATTCATTACATTCCAATAATATCTTCTGTGTCTTATTTAGAAAAAATAGGTACAATATATTGTAATGAAATGATTTGTTTCGAACGGTTGCTGTTGTTCTAGTAAGTACCTACTTGAATCTAAAAGATTACTTTTAACCAAGCTTTTTCACCGTGTGTCGATTCGCTAGCCAATTTAACTCCAACTTGTATTATACCAAACAGCAACCAACTAACCCAGTTTTCAAAAACGAAATAAAGCATTCACTTTCATTGCTAAACAAAAGTCGCTAAATAAAGTACCACCGAAGCAATTACTGAGAAATCTTGAGTCAAAACAGTTCACTTTTGTTCTCGTTGCCAATGTGCCCAAGATGGGTGGCACTGTGGCGGGAAGGTCAACCGAGCCCTTAACCGGAGCCTAGCGGCTTACCTCCGGAATGTATTGATGGAATTTAACCACTACCAATACCTACTACTACCTGCAGTGGGATCCAGTAGTGGTATTTCAAGAATTGTTCTGATAATTTTCATCGGACTTGTGTTTAACTTAGGAAGAATTTTTGTATTATATTGGTACCTGTAATGTCTCAATTGCTAACTATATGAAAAGGCTGCCTATGTTGAATTTTATATCAATAAGAGATGCAAGTGAATTATAATTAACACAATTATGATATTTAATGCCAGCACCAACATCGCAAATTCTTTCGTTATCGAAAGTAATTCTAAATCCATTGCTATGTTTAAAAAATCGCCTGTTTAACAGCGTAAAACACTCATTGACAAGGGCTGAAATGTCAAAATGAAAGCATAATGCGACCGATCGCAAGGATTTTTGTTTGATGCAATTTAGTTTTTGTAGACACGCATTTGACCACAATCTCAACTGATTTAGTGCATAGTGTGGTCGGTCCATAACGTCTTTTGGGATACATGAAGGAGCCTCCTCGTGTAGCGCAATTTGTTCCATCAGACAGTCAACTGAACCGAGCGCTCGGCGCATCCTGTACAGTGTCACCTAACACCTTCTAAGACTGGCCAATCCTTCCCTTGCGGTGGTAGGGCTAACACCCGCCTGGTTCGCGACCACCCTCCCACCGGAGTTCAGCGTCAAGCAGCCTGCTGTGTTTCGTCGACGCGTGGGAGTGCCAGTGCCTCAAGGCATCTTCTGGGCACGCTCGCTTCATCATGGACCTCATCTATCGCTTTCCATCAGGCGTGATCGAGGTCAAGAGCTAGGTAACCCATTCATAAAAATAAAAAAAACACAGAATTCAGGGATGAGGCACGTTTCTCTACATTTTTTTTGAGTTGGTTTTGTCTAGTTTAGTCTCCCCCGTACCTACCGCAAGCAAAGGAAACTCAAAGGGTTTGTTATTCTTTCCTTTACAAACAAAGTGAGTCTTTTAATATAACAGGTTTCGTTTCTTCCCTTGGGCAGTCGGACTGACCTTTCACATATTATACATTATTGGCAAGTCAAAGATGTTTGTTAAATTAACATGACTGGGCGAGGGTTGTGAATGCCATGCTATTTCTTCCCTATTTGAGTACAAATAATCAAAAGTACCTTTTCGAACCCATAATAAAAAGTTTCATAATGTTGACACTCTTCGTTCTATATTATATTTAACTAGCTTTTGCCCGCGGCTCCGCCCGCGTGGATGTCGGTTATCGCGTAAAAAAAACTTTTTTACAAAAAAAAAAGAAACCGACTTCCAAAAAAAACTACAAAGTTCAAAATAACTTTAATTTCGGAACTCGGTGTTTTTGGTTGCTTCTTCATTATTTGACACCGACTTCCGAAATTAAAAATTATTTTGAACTTTGTAGTGTTTTTTGGAAGTCGGTTTCTTTTTTTTTGTGAAAAAAAACACCACTGGAAAGTCACAGGAATTAACAAAAATACGCAATTTCGTATAGGTACATGGATGATTTTTCCACATATTTTTTGCAGATATTTGGATTTAAAAACCAAACTACTGAACCGATTTTGATAAAACTTCAATGGAACCATTTGGAAAGTATACCTTTTCCAACGAAAAAAGATTTTTTCACATCGGTTGGCAAGCGACGGAGTTATGCGCGAACAAACATAAAGAAAAAAAAGAGAATTAATCCGAATTGAGAACCTCCTCCTTGTTTAGAAGACGGTTAAAACCTCCTCCATTTTTAGAAGTCGGTTAAAAACACTGCGTTGTTTAACCTGTGCCGTTGGTTAGACAGGGGTGATGGAATGACTTGGACCTGCAAAAAGGGAGTTTGAGATCACAGAAGATTGTGAAAAGAGGGAGGTTAGGCCTTTGCCCTGCAGTGGGAAGCACAGGTTCATAAAAAACACAAGTACAGCTTCAATATTTTCGTTAAGTCAAACCGAACGAAAAAGGTTCACTAGAGAGCCAAGAACACTGCCGACATCTGAGTAAGATGAAGTACACATTTGTATCCCTGAATGACACATGGATATTAAAAATCAATAATTCTTTTATCATTATCCTATTTGAAATTTTATTGTCCTCTCAAGAAAATTTGGTCGAGGCATATAACCGAAATATCTGTTTGAACAACAAGTATGATGTCCGTATAGTTAACAGTCCAGCATGCGTGCATAGAAGTTAATAAAAGAATTGTCTGTAGACTATTTAATTTCTTTCTTTGTAATTTGTGGTAAGAAAATAAATAAATTATTATTATTATTATTATAGAATTCGGTGACAACGAGCAATAACCAAGTTTGCTTTGGGAGTATTTCGTAGAACACTGATGCAACGATTATGGCTATTGGACCGAATTATGTTAGTGTTGATGGTGGGAAACATTATATATCTATTTAGCGTAAGGCCTTTTGTGTGATGTGGTCACTCTAATATGATCACTATTGTGAACAGCAAGTCCAGGTGAGATGGCTACTCAGTTTATGTAGGATTTACGGTGCTTGAAAGACTTGTGGTCTTCCTCACAGCTAGTAACACCCTTGTTACTTTAAACTAAGTGGTTTCAAGTTATAACTAAGTTTACCAAATATTTAAAATATAACATTTAAAAAAACTTCCAAATAAAAAAAAGAAAAATAATTTTAATTTCGGAAGTCGGTGAATTACGAAGTCACAACCAAAAACACCGTCTTCCGAAATTAATATATTTTGTACTTTACAGTGTTTTTTTTTATTTTAGTCTACTTAAAAGTAGGTAATTTGTCCTTTTTCGTAATTCGTAAACACCAATTGAAAGTCACAGGAACGCAAAATACGCAATTTCGCTTACTTGGAAAACTTATTTTTTTAAGTTTTCCAAGTAAGCGATTTTTTTTAGCTATTTTGATTTTTAAAAACCAGACCACTTCCGATTTTGATAAATTTTTGTGGGACCAATCGGAAAGTATAATATCCTTTCACTTAAAAGAAGATTTTTAAAAAGTCGGTTCATAAATGACGGAGTTATGAGATAACAAACATAAAAAAATACAACCGAATTGAGAAACTCCCCCTTTTTTGAAGTCGCTTATAAAGAAAATTGTCTGACACTGACAGAAAAATGTGCTTCACATTTACAAAAACATAATGATCAAAATTATAACCAGCATCGTCTCCATTACACCGAAAATAATTTTAATTATTTTGGCAAAGTTAATGAACTACATAGGCTCATGATAGCAACACCCATCATTATACATGCGAATACAAGTGTCGGCACATATTAAATGTTAGTTACATGGACAAATTAAATGCCACAAATTATATTAAGTTGGTCGTAAATGAGCAAACACATTAAATTCAATATTAACTGTGGTTGCATCAATATTGTCTTCTCTTGTTTTGTATGTGACTGGTTCAGTGTTGGTTCAAACTTTCCCAAAGTTCTTTAGCGTAAAACTAGTTCTACCAACCTTCCGATGTAAAACTAAAGAAGTAGGATTTATGCGGGTGGAACATCCTGAATAATATTACGAGTAAGCCCGACTATAATAGAAATTTATTGCTCTCTGCCTATTCCACCTTAAATTGTCCCAGATTAAATGTCTCTGAGAGCCTGTACCTGACAGTTAAGAATACAGGATTCCTGGCATTGTAGTCTATATCAAAAGCTAGATATATACAGAGGTACCTTAAAGTACCTTGTCATCAAAAACTCTCAAACCAGCTTTACTTAGCATTTTAAGAAAAATCCGCAGTCATACGAGGAATTCTGTCCGTGCCTCCACGAAAAAGATTGAGCAGTTAGCCCAAGTATGTGTAAAATTTATGTAAATACATGTGATTCTAACGATTGGCGAATTGTTTGCGAACCCTCGTCCCTCGGGACTGCCAGCTAACAATGTGACGGAGAAAAATGAAAATAGTTGACACTGAATTTTCCGGCAAAATAAGAAACATCTCGTATTATTTGGCTGTCTCTTTGTTATCCGTGAAAGGGAATAAGAAACTGGCTTAGTACCTTCGTACAGGGACTCGTTTTCTTGAACATTTATTCATACAATTTTCGCAAGAGAAGTATATACAGGCATTTGAATGAAAATATAATCAAGCTTATCTAATAAATAGCTGAAAAATGGTTTTGATCAGTAAAATAAATGTTGAAATTTTGTTTTGAGATGAAACAATAACAATCATATTTTTCCTTAACGTTCCGTTGATTTCATTTCCATTTCCATACGGTGTATTCAATTCCTCTGCTTACAAAGCGTGACAGTTTTGACACTTGCGACATGTTGCATCCCACTTTGTATAGCAGGGATATCTGCTGCCTAGGCGTGACACAGTTTTGAGTTTGCATTGCAGAGCTATGAAGGAAATAGGTTACCCGTTAACTGGACAACACTACACCTTTATTAAACTTTACTCCAATATAACGGAAGGTGTTGCCACAGAGAGCCAACTATAACACTTCTTGGATAAGAGTGTTAACGGCCTGAACTCTTGGTTTATATATCTGACGGAATAGATAACCCTGATGCTCGGCGTTAGTTCACGCTCATAAAACTGTATATGTGTATGCAGCGACTACAGGGTGTGTCACGTAGATAAGGGTGTATCGTGTAAGAAGCGTTCCCGCGCGAGGATGACCGGTTAACGGGTGGCCGACCACGGATTGTATCGACTACCCGTCCACTGCGACGTCATCGCCCTACACTATTTAAGTACACGGGGTATACGTATCGCTCTATTGAGCTCGTTATCGGTGCAATTTATTACTCCGTTGGAACTCCCGACACATCGTGTTGTTACCCGGGATTCACTTCTCACTAACGAACATCCTGCCACTAGTTAAAAATATTGTTTTTACGGACACACATGGATATTACTGAAAAGTTAAATCACGACTGCTACCGTCGAGATTGAACTTTTCCGGAATTGAATGTGAAACAGACGGAGTATATCACACACCGCACCGATTTTTTAGAACATTTTTTTCCAATTTAACTGAAAAAATGTGAATAGGAACTCTGAAAAGTCAAGCTGTCAATTCGCTTTTCCATTTCAGGTCTCGCTGGATAAACGAACAATCAAAACCGAATGAAAAAAAAGAACCGTGCCCGTAACAACAGTGGTTGGAAAGTTTTCTCGTCATCTAATATCAAAGTTTCGGAGGCACTGGCTAAGTGAAAAACTACCGCGGAGGGGATTTTTCGAAGCGAAGCTTTTGGGAAGTGAAAAACTTAGGCCGTAGTTCACTTAAAAAGTGGGGATATTGAATATCGATTATTGTAAATGTTTAAAGGCATACAAAGAGGCGAACAATTTATATTTAGAATACTTGAAATTCTTTATTATGAATGAGTAATATTGTGACGTGTTGGCTCGAGATATTTATATTTTATATTTTATAGTCATGGTCGTCCTTAAACGGTAAAGACGAGAATACTAAAGAGGGAGAGTGACATCACATAACAATTTTATAATGAACTTGTAGTTATTTCAAATATTCTCATTTAGTTGGAACAGGATTTTCTCGGACAGGGTTTGTTATAATGTAAATTCCCTATTTAGAACATCGATTTCCTGAAACGAGAGAATCATGGGTTGTTATGTCGTTTTTTAAAAAGATATGTCAATCAATATGTATTTTTAACTCGGAATCAAGGTCTCATTAGCTGATAGACGCATTGTTTCAACTGTGTCAAAGCCATACAACATGCATGTCATGAAGAGTGCTTTTCCTTTCACCTACCAATATTGAAGTTATTACTAATTAGCACGTGCCAGTGGCTTCGCCCGCGTGGCAATTGAAATTATCACAAAGGAACATACTTTCTTTAGAAAAAGTATCTTATGCCCTAATCCTGGCGGTGATCTAGCTGTGTGACAAGTTTATCTAAATCCGTAAAACCGAAGAATTAACCAACAAGCAGAGTTACTTTCGCTTTCATAATAATAATTATTATAGTATAGACTCTACGAGTCATAATCTATACTTCCGTACTATACTTCTATACTACTTGGAATAGCTAGTGTGTAGACAATCGCTATTCGATTCGCTATAATTGTACCTACTGCTAAATGATAGGAGCTATGCAATGAACTTCGGGAATGCAGGTAACGTTATAATGATCACGAGCGGCTTCAAATGTCTTAATGTTGTGTGAGGAGCGGCAGGTTTTATTTGTCACTTTAAGTTACTTAGCATATTCTAAGCCCTATTCAATTAAACTTTTTACAAACGGCTTAGTCACCGGATAGTATCGAATTTGAACTAAATTCAAGTCGCAATATTGTAATCTCCGGGCCTGGAACGCAGTTTTAGTCAGTAAGACTGGGTGGAGCGGAATGGAGTGTCAGATGACACTCCATTCCGCTCCACCCAGAGTAGAAGAAAATTTGTTTTGGACAGTTTGAGATATTTTAGCAAATGCGGATTGCTCCAAAGAGGTAAGCAATGAAATTGAGCTAAGTAAAGTGTATGGTCTGCTTGGGTCCAATCTATTCACTCTCAAATCCTCCATTGTTCCACTTCATTTATCTTCCTTCATTTTACGCACTACGCACATTTATTTTGCGAGTTGATCCCCCGTCTGCGAACTTTCTTGACAGCAATATTATTGATATTGAAGACGTAAACGGAAACATTTATAGAATAGAAAGGGATTCATCGATAACGTCGGTTTGATAGCCCCTAGTATATTGTGGTCTTACGAGCCGAATTGTATCGCCATTATCAAGAGAAACTGATACGAAAATTCTTAGCACAGTATTATATTTCTCGAGACCCAGCACTGGAGATGACTTGAGAGCACTTTATCTTAAGCGACATTTACGTTCGGAAACTATGCCGAAAGTTTCAAGTATGTGTGTACTTATTTTGGGGTAAAGGGAGTTGGCTATGTATCGGTATTTTAGGCTCGGTGGGTCTGGCTAAATAATAGCATTCACACGGATCGATCTTCAAAGTTAAGCAATGCTTGCCGAGTTCGGTCCGTGGATGGGTAACCATCTAAACATCCCGAAATTCATCCATGCCTAGGAAAGCAAGGTTGTTGGTCCCGGCTGTCATTTGTAGACCTTTGAAAGTCGCAATTTAGAAGGCAAAAAATATGACACCAGACTTGCCAAGGTACCGGGTTACCCAGTTACTGGGATGTGGAGGTCAGATAAGCAGAGTCGCTCCAAGTAAAATACTGGTACACCGCTGCATCCAGTTAAGACTGTTATCCGATAACAACATTGTAGGGAAAAGGCTAGGCACATTGTTATGTTGTATCGGTTTTGATGTTCGTTGGGATGTACATAATGATGTTACTGCAATGATTCCTATCTAATAGCTCACAGATATTGACAGAGCCCATTCATAGGCCATTACAAAGTTAGCAATCACTCAAGCTTAGTATCCAAGCTTATTTGCTTTTTATTAGGAGGAAAACGTTCATCATCATCATCATAATTAGCCGAAAGACGTCCACTGCTGGACATAGGCCTCCCCAAGTGATGCCACAACAACCGGTCCTGTGCGTCTCGCAGACATCGCCTACCCGCGACCCTCACCAGACTGTCAATTCTATTAATTTTTAAGCAAAGTTCCCATTCGCATGTCAGTTGCAATCTGTCAAAAATGTGTGGAAATTAAGGCTTTTTTGACAAATTACAACCTTAAAATTTAGTAGAATTGGCCCTCACGTCATCGGTCGGAAAACGTTCAGAGACCTACATAATATAGAGATAAATTCTGACTATTATGTAACATTATTTACAAGCTAATAAAAATACGTTCATGCGAGACACAAAGGGGAGGGGAAGAAATCATTATAATTAATCGAAAAATTCGTTCACATCACAGTCAACGGCAAAAATGCTCAAAACGCTGTCAGTATTGCTGCATTGATTGGCAATGCTGATTTTCTCTCTTCTGCTTCTTTTGCCGAAGATAAAGCCAATCCTTTGGTCACGTGAAGAGTCGTCTAACTGCATGCTGATATCACGAAAATCTCGATGAGCACTCGGACCCTTGGCCTTGTTTTAACCTCAAACGGCTCAAACATATAATTCCCCTTACAGTTAACGCCCTTTACCTAAATAAATACGTTAGGTAGATTTATAATAGAACAATGTAAACCAACAAGCTCTTAGCAGATACCTAATACATCTTTATACTCCACTTTCAAAAACAATATGTCGATGAAATTGAAATAAGATGACTACCAGGAAAAGTAGACCTCATAAGTATGTGATCCTCCTCGGAGGATCCTACTAACGAGAAACTACACGTACTTCTATTACAAGGGAACGCAAAGGAAGCTTAATCCATTGGATAAAAGGAAGGGTATTATAATACTTTTCAAAGGTACTTTTCCTTTTTCACAGCATATGGTGCAGAAACACTATGTGGTAGAGGCTCGTTCGTTTGATTACACTTCATCGCTGCTAGCTATCAGTTATTAAGGGCATGTATTTAACGCGGTGACAAACTAACCTGTTGTTAAAACACATATACGTATGACATCCCACTCTTAATATTAGCCGCCAAGTCATTATTTTTTGTAACCAATTAGTTAGTCGCCTAATAAGTTGTTATTCGCCTCAAAAATTATTTACCGTTAGTTAGTTAGCTATTTATCCATACAAAGCTACTAATGACAGACAAAGCTACATTAGCTATTTATCCATAAATAGCTACAAATGACAGACAAAGCTAGTATAACAGTGTTTGTCTTACAAATAAGTCGGTGATCTACCGCTTTGCGAAAGCAATGGATTTTTTCTGGGAACTACATGTAATATCTACACATATAGGTACACATACATTTTTTTAATATATCAAACCAATACGGTACGCTTCGTAAAATATGAAGGACAGCCGTAAAATACACAAATTCATACGATCGATCTCAAATTCTTTCATTTTGTCGTTTCAACAGTATTCATTGCAAATACAACGTTGTCGAGCTTCAACATTTTTCAACATATGAAAGAGAGGATCTGGAATTCCTTTCAATGGTCTTCTGCAGAGGATATACAATAAAATACTAATAATTATAACAGGCGGGAAAAACAAACCAACATTTTATTTGTTACTAAATAAGTTCAACTTCTACTCGTGACTACATATAGGTAAGTTAAAGTACACTAGTTTTACATTATTTTGGACCATTTTAAACTTTTTAGTGTGTTTTCATTGTTACATTGTCGGTAGTTATATTAACAAGTTTTATAAACTAACATAACATGGAGCTGTTATGTTTGAATGAAGCAGGGGTCTTAATCCGTCGATCTCTTTCAGAATCGATCGCGGAACCCGACAAGTGGAAGTTTTTCTTTACTATGCCTGAAGTAATTTTTACGTATAGGTAAACACACATAAAGCTAGACCTTTTACGAGTAGAGACGTCGCTGGCATCATAATGATATTTTGAGGTTATTTTTTTTTTGAGATGGGTTTGCTCTGGTCCGAGGTGACAGAAACAAAGTCAACGATGGAGTAATCTTACCCAGAAGAAGCCTGTTCAGTCTAACTTTCAAGACATTAGGTTTTTTTTTAAGGATAGTAAATCATCATATGACTCCTGCCGCTCTGGGGGCAGCGGGAGGGAGTGTCAGACTCTTACTGACTAAAACCCATCCGTGCTCCTCGTAGTGCCCTTTATTTTCCAAGGCCGCGGTAACTCTTTCGAACAAAATCCGCAACCCTGGCAGGCTCTGGCCCTAGCGGGCCCAAGACATTAGGGGGGGGGGATTAAATGCGTTCGGAAACACAGACGCAGGTAGAGAGTTCCACTTTTTGCTGTGTGCATTATAAAAGACGTTTGGAAACGCTTAGTGCAAATTGGAATAGCAACAAGGTAGAGAAATGGTAACTTGTAGTGCGTTTAAATGTCCGAGACCAGTGGGACGAGATCGTTGAGTTTTTGGGCACACTCACCGAAGTACAATCTGTGGAAGACCAACAAGCATGCAACTTCGCGGCGATGAGCCAAGCTGTTAAGCTTGGCATCCACCCGTATTACGTCGCCAATGAGCCTTTTAGCTCTGCGTTCCACCGAGTCATTTTCTTTCGAAGTGGTTGGCTGTCGATCAATTGATACCTACATCCCACCAAAAACATAAATGTAAAAGGAAGTCTAGTTCTTTAAATACCGACTTCGTTGATAAAAGAAGTGAAATAGTACGGTATAGAACGGTACAAAAAATCATATCATATCATAGTCATGTCATGCACAACGTTCTACTGCTTTAAAAGAAATGTTGTTAGGTTTTTTGCTACTCTATAGTGTGACTCATCGTCTCATTAATGACAAAAGTCTTTTTAAAATTTTATATGGGACAATTAGCAGAAGTTTTTCGCAGACTCAAGTCCAGAGAACTAAAGTCAAAACTAAAGTCATTGCAGCATGCTGAAGTGGAAATGAGCGGGCCATGTCTGTTGACGGACAGACGGTCGATGGAGCAGACATAATTTGTATTAGAGTGGAGACCGCGTATGGGCAAACGTAGTGTGGGACGCCCTGCGAACCGATGGATTTGAAGAAGATGGCTGGCAGCAGATGGTTGCGGACTGCTCAAGGCCGGGATGGTCCGCGCTCTTTGGTTGATATGATGATGATGAATAGCACAAGGTCTTTCTAGATACACAACATTACAATTGTGTAGGTCAAATAGGTTTTAAGTTATGGGGCAATCGAAAGCGGACTGAAAAGTTCGTGTGTTTGAGTTACTTTAAAGAAGATCATCGCCGACACTATCAGTTACATTCACTAAAACTTTTTAAGAGAGAGAATTTCAATTTTGAATCTTCTAATCAATATTTAAACTAAGCATTTGGTTAATATTTTTAAGAATAAGCCCAAGTGTGAGCACCATACAGTGCTATCATACAGTTTAACGCAAAATTTGAGTTTTCACTGCATTTGTAAGCCGACCCAATGAACCGATAGCGAGGAGTCCTGCCCAGTAGAGCCCAGTAGTGCCCAGTAGAGCCCAGTAGTGCTCAGTTAGAGCGATGAAACCGCATTACCATATATAACAGATGTAATGTGGTGTGTGATTTGCGGTCCTATTGTGCAAGTCGTACCCTCCGAGGCTATTTGACAATTTTGTAATATAATTTGGCGATCTTTTGATGGTAATTTGACGACGTGTAATGTTTGACATTTGATGATGCTATCGAATTTGGAAATACGTACTAGAAATAACATTGTAAAGGCTGTGCCAGGGATGCAGCATTGCTTGAAATACTTACCACGACCCTGAAACGCAAAGGACATTTTGCAGGAGCACGGATGGGTTTCAGTCAGTAAATAAGAGTCAGACACTCCCTTGCACTAAACCCAGAGAAAATAATAATAAAAAAACATCTTTAGAAAGAACTAGTTTCCTATTCCGAAACATCGAAAAATCTAATAAAAAAATTCAGTTAAGTATCGAAAAATTCAGTTAAGTATCGTGTAGGGTAAGATTTCAGAGCAAGTAACGACATACATAAAGTTTTCAACGCAAAGCGCAGGCGTTTTCAGCACTGCATTGTGCGCAGCAACAAAGTAACACTCTCGTGAAGATGCTTCTATGGTAGGCGCCAAATAAACTTGCAATAAAGTACATTGACCTTTCCCTAATATCCCTTCGTAGATACATTATCTGCCTAGCCTTTTCCCAACCATATTGGGGTCGGCTTCCAGACAAACTGGATTCAGCTGAATACCAGTACATACCAATATTCGTTCGGGTATCGTAGATACCCGAACAATAAATTGTGTACCGTTTTTCATTACTAGAGAACGTCTTTACGTTCTCTAGTAATGAAAAACGGATCACAATAAAAGTCGATTCAGGACAGCTTTATGTCTTTATTTCTGCTTTTGATATTAAGAAAGTCAATGTATGTGGTGGTTCAATGATCGTCATTGCACATTTATCTGGCGCCTACCATAACAAGCTCTTTAAAACAAGAGTAACATAAAGTTCAAAAATAAAATCCGACTACAACAAAAAAACTCGATAGATTTCTGAACTTATATTTTTGAATCTGATTTTTCTCCACTTTTATTCGATACCTCCATTCTATACAGGTACTATTGTATTGATGGCAAAAAATAGATCAAAGACACCCATTTTATTAATGATACTTTTTTTTCGCATAAAATGAAGCCAGTGAATAGATATAGCAGTTGACATCTCTCATTCATCAAAATCGGCTCAGTACCTACTCAGCTATTCAGTACATTTTGTCAAGTTACGCGCAAAAATTTTTTTTCTTTAAAAAACGTTGCCCCACACTAGGAATTTCTCCTGTATCGTGGGTGCGTTTACAAACATACAACCTCACATACACAAACAGCCAGACCCGGAACAACTATCTGTAGGCCATACAAAAATTTGTTCCGTGCGGGAACCGAACCCACGCCACGCAGTGCTGCAGTCAACTGCTCAACCACTGCGCCAAGCGTGTGGTCAACATAAATGTATGGGGCAGTCGATTTTTTTTTCGCGAACACAGTGTTGGTCCCATAGTAAAAGTGGTTTATAATGATGAGAACAATGGCCCCTTAGGAGGTATTGCGTTTATTCTGTTAAACGTTATATAAATTATACAAACATGCTGACATACCGACTAAAATCAAAACCCTTCCTTTTGCCTCCGCTATAGTTGGGTAACAAATATCGTATGGACAAGTATAATAATAGAAGTCCAAGGCCCAATTTTCACCAGTTAACCTTTGCATTCGTGGAATAGAGGCAAAGTATTTTCGGCTGCAACCGATTAAATATTTAAACTGTCTGAAAGCTCTGTCTACCTTGACCTATCTGTTTTAAATGGAACTTATATCAGAAGAAAACCTTTTAAGGAAAGTTTAAATTTTTAGTGACACTGAAATGGGAGAGACATTTGCGAAACATGGAACATTTTATTCTAAAACTGTAATTTGGTTGCTAATTTTTTGTCATTTTTCATTCGTTGATTTTGGAAACGATTATTTATAAATAGCTACTCTAATCAATTTTCTGATTGCTTAATCAATTTTTTGCTAAGAGACGGAAAAGGGTCGACTTTACTTTTCAGCCCCAGGGCAATTTGAATGAAAAATGTCCTTGTTTTTAATTAGAATTTTATAATAAGGCTTCCCTTACAGCAATAGAGAATCCTTTATTCATTCTAACTTTCATTAATATCGCTGCTAGAGAAAACCGAAGTCGATATTTTACAAGTTAACGGCTGCACAGGAATGTATTAAATTTCCAGTGTGCAGCTTGAGCTGACAGGTAAATGGAATAAGTTGACAGTAACTTTACGTAGTAGTGTCGATGCAAAATCGTTTTCCAATAATGACACTGCCGTCACTTCGATAAATTATACATTTTTATTATAATTATAAACCAATCTGTCACCTTCATGCTCTCTCGGTGTTCACTACACATCAACGTTCTCACCAGACTCTCTCTCCATTACTTAAAAAAACCGGCCAAGTGCAGGTTGGACTCGCGCATAAAGGGTTCGGTACCATTATTTACAAAAAACGGAAAAAAAATCACGTTGGTTTTATAGGAGCCTCACTAAAATATTTATTTTATTATGTTTTTAGTATTTGTTGTTATAGAGGCAACAGAAATAAATCATCTGTGAAAACTTTAACTGTCTAGCAATCACGGTTCATGAGATACAGCCTGGTGACAGACATACAGACAGACGGACAGCGGAGTCTTAGTAACAGGGTCCCGTTTTTACCCTTTGGGTGCGAAACTCTTAAAATATAAAATCTATTCAAAATACTCAACTCACTGCTAATAATATTTAGCTGTCTAACCTTTTCCTAACTATATTGGGATCGGCTTCCAGAAACCGGATAAACCGGATTCAGCTGAGAACGTGGAGCGGTTGCCTAGCTGACCTCCACAACCCAACTGGGTCACGCGGTACTTTTTGGTTAGACTAGTGTCATATTTTCTGCATTCTGACAATGTCTGATATTATTTTGCCACAAGCTCCCTTAGGTACATAAGGAAAATACAAAATCTATTCAAAGTACTCCACCCATTGATTATAATCCAAGGATAAAAGATAAAAATATTTATTTTTCTCATGGGAATAATCTAGAGGATTCCGAACGCGTACCAGATAATTTACGAGAGCCTCACCTCCGTTACCTACTGAAATTTGTAAACTTCGCTCAGAAACAATTTGTTTCAAAAACCCAATTTATAAGGTCTATATTTACAGAACAACAATTGGAAGGCCGGAAGGTAAAAATTTACTGAAAAAATAAAACAATACAGATTACTGTAAAGTGCGATCTGAATTGGAAATGCAAACTGTAGTGTTTACGGACAACTGTTGTGCTGGCTTTAAGTCAACATGAGCTTTATTAACAAAGAAAAAATGGTTAGTTTTATTCACGATTTGTCTCTATAGACTCGCGTTTGACCGCTATATTAGGCGCCAGATAAACTTGCAATAAAGTACATTGGCCTTTCCTTAATATCCCTTGATACCCGACCAATAAATCATTGAACCGTTTTTCATTACCTACTACAGAAAGTAAAGGGTCACGGTGGAAGTCGATTCAGGATAACTTTATGTCTTTATTTATGTTTTTGACAGTCAATAAATGTGTGTGGGTCAATGACTGAGTTTGCACATTTATCAGAGGACGAAAACGTTGTTTAAAAATGAGTAATATTGGCATTCTGATTAATTTCAGATACCTATTATATGAATCTATGTTCAAACTTTTAAGCGACATTATCATCTGTACAGCAAAGTAGGTTTTATAATATTTGATGAGGTTCAGTCTGATTTACTGCATGAATCGCTTGTACGTGATGTGTTAAATTGATGAGTAATCGGCAGTAGGCACCGTATTATATTCGAACAGTGAACGTCAGTCTACCAAAAATAGCCGTAAATAATTATCTTTCAACGCCTTATTTTAGATTATTTTTAGTTAGTTTTTATGCGCTATACAGTAAAAATAAAGTAAGACAATCAAAATCGCCTAAAAAGATCGTTTCATAAAATCGCAATCGTAAAAAAATCTATTTACTAAAAAGAGATCTCATTTCAGCTCTGTAATTGTTTTTATATTGGACGTTTCGGTGTAACAGAAATTCCGATTACACGAACAACGTCCTACCTGCTCTGTAATAATCTCACTGAAAAATGAGACAAGTAAATCAGTAAGAAATAACCTGCCTAGAGGCTAGTCTATGTATTTCAGAGCTACCTGGAAATATAAATGTGAGATCTTCGTGATTTTATAAGCAACAAAAAGGGTCGTACCACCCACTTTGGTAATGCGGTCGGGTCGTAAGAAATCTGTGAGTTTAGTAAAAGTTTCGTAAGTCTCTAACTCTGTACTATAGGAAGCGCTAAGTTCAACAGATTCGTCCGGTGCGTTCTTGTAAGCGCAATTCAATGAATAGGCTCTTTGTGTCTGCCTTATTGTGTAGCCTCTCTGGGATGGAGAGCGGCCACAGAGCTGTGAACCTCTTTAACAAGACCAAAATGCGACAAGCCACGTTTTATTCTGCCGCCTATTGTCATCTTATCTAAACTGTATAAAAACCTGGTACCTACAGTACGTGACAAGCCTTTTTATTATTTTATTGATAGGGAAATAGCTAGCCACCAAAGTGAGATTGTATTGAGATAACCTTTTGTCGTGTAAAGAAGACATAGAGAGGCAGGGAACAACTCCGTAAAGCTAGGGTAATCCTGGCTTAGGAAGCCGCTTCGGCGGCCCGGCTGGGTACGGTACGTTACCTCCTTACGTATAAGTCACTACAGTCACCTGAAAAATGCTGCCAGTATAAAAATAAACGCTTTGTTTTATTTTTCCTTTTGCTTGAAACTCCTGAAAAAGCGTAGGAAGCTTCCGTAGTTGTCTTCAATTAATTCTACCTACCTTTTTTATATTTCAGTATATGTTAAGCTGAAATAGGGACCTTTTTGGCCTCGCACAGAATAATTTCATGCTATTAGATTTTGTTAATTTTTATTACTTAACTACTATTCATTTTAATTTGTTTAATTTTTTGTTTTGTCTTGTGCGAGTACCAAATAAATAATTTTCTTTCTTTCTTTACATAAGTATTTACAGAGCAGGCGGGAAACATAACTGCAGCAATCGAATAATTTATTTCATAAGTGCATGTAGTGCACTTATGAAATAAAATATTCGATTGCTACAGTTTAAATTACATTCCTGCGTAGTTCAATAACTCGCTTTTCAACAATTCGTTACGGTACATGGTGTCTCGTTTCGTTTTATTGAGATTCTTCGAATGTTTACCCAATCTTGTTATACCCCTGTCATACATATATTTATTGCTTCGAAATTAAATAATGTTCAGCTCCTGGATTCTGGAATTTAATCGTATTTTGGTGTTGGGTTCAATATGACACACTCCTACAGACATTTGTTACATTAATTAGACCCTCGCCTACCAGCGATAAAGTTACCTAAACAAAATTGTCAGCCTGCCGTGTGCTAAAACGGTTAAAGGATATTGATGCCAGCAATAATTTTGCTCTACAATTGATCAAAATTGCCGATCGTCACAAATAACAAAGGTGCTCACTGGACCAGCAGAAAATTTATTGTTCTCTATTCAGAATTGTTAGGACCAAAACAAAATTTTGCAATTCGGTGGAGTGGAAATATTAAGTCCCTAGTTCACGGTCCTCCTCTATACACAGTCATACTTAATAGTATTTATTCTTGTTTTTATGGTTGTGGAGCGTTGAGGAACTCGAAGTTCTCACCGTTAAGCTAGGCAACCCGAGGTTGGTCGGTGGATTGGTCACCATCCATTACATAACGTGTCTACATGCCTCAAAACGCAGGTTAAGCTGTTGGTCTCGGCCGTCAATTGTACATCTTTGACATTCGTTACGGGTAGTCAGAAGCCAGTCTAAACTCTCTTCAATCTGACACCAGGCTACCAATTCTACTATTTTTTAAGAAATGCTCACATTCGCATGTCAGTCGCATCTGTCAAAAATGTTTGGAAATTGAACCTTTTTTGACAGAACTGCAACTGAGATGCGAACTCGAACGTTGCTTAAAAAATAGTAGAATTGGCCCCCAGTTTTGCTTACTGTATTGTGGAGACCATACCGTCAGTAGCTCCTTGTAAAATACTGGTATTATTCCGCTGCATCTGATTAGACTGGAAGTTGTTCTCAAAACGGTTGAGCTAAAGCTAGGTCGATTTTAGGTTAAGTTTGCGTATTATTATTTTTTCCTCAAGGGACCTACCCTTGACAGATTAAACGTTCTCTTGTTATGAATAAACACTATCTAAATTATTTTCCAAGACATTGGTCAGGACGTCAGGTTATCGATTGTGAAGTCAACACCCCCAACACCTCAAATTAAACTTAACCTTTACTGTTTGATGTCGATACAAAGCGGTCATAAATGTTTAACTTCCAACAATTACTTAGTGCTGAATAGCCAACCCCAACATACTCGTATATATGTATTTGGTAAAAACGAGCAACTCTAGCAAGATTGAACTTTGCGGTTTTAAAAGATCCATCGTAAAATTTCCCTGCCAATACCTTGACTTCACTAGATACAATTTCTATTCAACAGCGAAGGGATTCTGTTTTAATAGAATTTTGTTTCACGTACATGTACTTGCCCATGTCCTGATGACCTGGTGAAATCCGCAGGATGCTAGAAGCATAGGACCGGTACATGTGGCAACGCTTGGGGAAAGCCTAGCTCCAACAGTGGATGTCTTGCGGCTGCAATGGTGATGGTATGACTTGTGCGTATTATATTAGGTCTTAACAACTTGACAAATTCTCTATTATTTGAGTCTCAGAAAAATACAAGTAGGATCTTTCCGTCTACCTTGTCATCTGGAAGTTCATTTGCGACGGCTTTCATTTTACAGGTATCCTCTGCCCCAAAAATCGTGACATTCAGGTTCCCTATAAAGTTGTTTCCAACATAAATTGGGTCCAAATCCCTCTTTGAATATGAAAGGGATCTATCGTCATCTATTACCATTCCAATTTTAGTAAATCTCGCAACGGTCAAAATTTTATTCATATGTTTATGAATTGCATAATTTTAATGGATTTGCATAGCTATTCATTTGGTGAATTTTTTCACAATATTTTGTATTTTTTTTTAAAAAGGAACATCAATTTTATTCTTCTTTATAAACTTCGAAATATAAGGTTATCACCTAGTTTAAATCACACACCTTTCAAGTCGTAAACTGCCGGTCGATTCTGTCGACATCTCACGGTGTACACCTAGGCGAAGTGAACGACATTAGAGCTGTCATTCCATCTGATTTGTATGGTTTGACAACTCACCCGTCGTGCACCCCGCCCAAGTGTTAACTTCGTCATGTTTACAGAATCGCACTGCAGATCATCACCGCCACGTCTATCACCTCGCCGTCAAAATAACGCAAGCACGTTACCGAAGCTGATCAGCACCTCCGGCACATTGACTAGGCTACGGCTAGGCAACGCCGTGCGACTATGGTAGGCGTCAGATAAACTTGCAATAAAGTTCATTGACCTTTCCTTTCGTATATACCCCATCAATAAATAATGAATAGTTTTTCATTATTGGAAAACGTTAAGGATCACAATGGAAGTCGACTTCTATTGTTGTGTTGTTGTTTCTCTTTTTAAAATTAAGAAAGTCAATAAATGATGTGGGTTGAGGACCGTTATTGCATGCACATTTATCTGGTTTCGACCATAGGTCACTTAGGCCATCACTGGTACGTTATGTATAACACGTTAAAGGTATGTTATATTAGAGGCAAATGGATCGTCAGCGAGAGGTAAGTAAGCGCTGGGATGGTGAAGCATGGAGACGACCTCATAAGTGCGGGGAATGCGCGTTAACCACGCTTGAGTATGCCAGCTTGTCCCAAATCGAAACGACCCCATTGAGATTCTGTAATACGATTCTATAAAACTTTTAGCTGAAGTGAGCAATTAATCATCAATCAAGTTGGGCTGATAGTTCACTTCAAGCTCATTTCGCCAAAGATTTCACGGTGAGATGTTTAGGTACATAATATACCAGCTGATCAGTATAGTAGGGAATTTCGTACGATGAATACTGACTGGCTCGAGTAGACACGGTGGTGAACCGTTTCAGAGTTGATATGTGTGATACAACCAAAAACTATGCTCATCACACCGCTGATGTCATCAGATAATGTTATGACGTATCAGTGAACATGTTAATATCGTAAACTGCCCAACTCTACCTGCGTATCCTATTATAGTAGAGCAAGCCATGAAAAGCTTATTGAAAAATATTGAAAGTATGACATGAAAAATACACCAACCTTTTATTTTTAAAATTCAAGACATATTGAAATGTATTTTCAGCGACAAACGCATTTCGTTGACACATAGTATTTCCATTCCGATTGGTCGAATGATTTACATTCAGCATTTTAATACTTCAGTAATATCCATTAGTTCCGATGAATATTTCACGACGTTTCGAGGACGGTCCGGTGTCCATCACTTTCTATCAATAACTGGGACCCGGCCATCATTTCAGTTTTGGTCATTACGTCATTATTGTCAACACGTCATTCCCTTTTGTCAGCTTTTGTACGGAAATTATGACTGGGATGCTTAAACGTAAATAATGGGTACTTATACGATGCTGTTTTTCAAGCGCATTGAGTTATGTATTTTTTATTTGATACCACTTAGGGGAGGCCTATGTCCAGCAGAGGATGTCTTTCGGCTGATATGATGATGATGATGATGATGACGACCAGTATTCGAAAAACGAGCTCAAAACATAGTACACCAATGAAATGACTTTCTTCAGTGTGTATTCCAAGAGAAAAAGCTCGAAGCCCAGTCATTATTAATCTCACATAATAACGGCCACGTCATTCAAAATAAAACTTTACTGTGACCAACGTATTATGTTGATCGCCTTCGATCGGTTTCAGCATTTATTAATTGATTTTCTTTTGAAAACCAATTTAAGTGGAGTGGGTGTTAAAATGTATGTAAATGTACAAATAAATTGTCACTATGTTTTTTTTCCATGGAGTGTTATGTAATTCCTTGCCGTTTATTATACAATTCATTTAATATTATATTATGAAGCTACATTTACCGATATAAATATGAAGAAACTAGCTTCTACCAGCGGCTTCACCCGCGTGAAAATCGGAAATAGAGAGGTTTCTTGATTTGTATTGTAACTACACATACCCTAGACCTATCCTACACCTACCCTACACCTACCCTACACCTACCCTACACCTACCCTACACCTACCCTATACCTACCCTACACCTACTCTACACCTACCCTAAACCTACCCTACACCTACCCTACACCTACCCTACACCTACCCTACACCTACCCTACACCTACCCTACACCTACCCTACACCTACCCTACACCTACCCTACACCTACCCTACACCTACCCTACACCTACCCTACACCTACCCTACACCTACCCTACACCTACCCTACACCTACCCTACACCTACCCTACACCTACCCTACACCTACCCTACACCTACCCTACACCTACCCTACACCTACCCTACACCTACCCTACACCTACCCTACACCTACCCTACACCTACCCTACACCTACCCTACACCTACCTTAGCCAGCCCAAAAAATACTATGACATGTTTCTGTTTTCCTGGTACTTGATGTTTTTGGTCTCCTGGTACTTGTGAATCTGTAGTACTAAGGCAGCAGCGGCTCTGAATTTCCACTTCCTCCTCAGTCCTCATTGATCCATGCCACTTACCGGGATAAAAAGTAGCATGTCTCATTCCAGGATATGAACTACATGTGTGCCAAATTTCATCCAAATCCCTTCAGCTGTTTTTGCCTGATTGTTACACAAACATACAAACATACAAACAAACAAACAAACAAACATACAAACATACAAACATACAAACATACAAACATACAAACAAACAAACAAACAAATAAACAAACATACAAACATACAAACATACAAACACACAAACATTCACATTTATAATATCCGGATAAGAAAATTATGTTTCTAACTTCTCTGCCTAATCTAAAAAACAGATCTTAAACTATACCTCTCAAAACTTTAGTTCAAAAGTGCTTAAAAGCTTCCACATTTTAAAGTTTTCTTCACTACAAGCGAAAGTACCAAGTCAGAGTATGCTTTACTTCTTATCTTTTTTTACAGAAGATGATATAAATCATATTCATATACATTTCTCCCCGCTCTGCCATATCATATCCATTAATGCACTGATAACTCGAGAAAAAGATAATGAACTACCTATGTTCATGTTCTAAGTATACGTTAGCATCTTAGCTAAATATAAAAAAAAAATATTTAAAAATGTATAAATGTACCTAGCAGATCTTTTATAAAGAATTAAGGTACACAGTTTTCATCGTCTTTTCAATTTCAGCACATAGCACATGACAAAGAAAATAATCCAATTTGTTTCTTTTTCTTTTGAATCAAAACGAAACCAGTGTGTTGGGAGTCATAAGATCAGGTCCAGCTTGTAATCCACCAGAACCTATTTGCTGCAATGGGCTACAGCGACCGGATTGTTGTGATACCGTGTTCTGTATCACAAGAGTCGCAAGGTCTGCGAGCGGTGACTGGCGGTCATCGCTCCTAGATAGATTGTGTGGTTTAATTTCCATTGATATTTTCCTTTTCTTCTTTTGTAAATCCATGTGGCTTTTATTTTTATTGAATTATTTATGTAGTGGTTGTGTCAATGTGGGAACAGAGTATAAAAAGATGTCAGTGTTTTTAAAGATTTTAGTTTTCTCTATTCTTGGACAAGGTAAAACTCGTCCGTTACTGGTGAAAGCTGAAATTCGGCACGTAGGTTCCTTGCGAAATGAGGGAAGCACGAAGAGAGACTTTGGAAAAAAAAACTTGCTGTTGCAACACTTTTCACTCAAGGTTTACTGCTTAACTACTTTTGTTTAATTAAAATCGTTACAACTGCCGCATCTTAAGTTAGCAGAGCCTTTAATGTTTAAATTAGTTTCGATTTAATGTTAACTCAATTTAGATCGGCAACTTTTTTAATAACCAAAACAAAATATCAAAGGACACTTTATGGAAACGCCGGGTAAATAAATTCAGCTTTTGTGTACGAAATCGGTACTTACGCCTACACAAAAAGGTGCCTTCTACTAAATTTTCGTTGGTAACTAGTGTGTTTCCGCTGGCATTTCGCCATCTATTCTTCTCTATTTCTCATTGGTCGTCTGACCTAAGGGTAATTTGTTACATTGTCAATCCTGCGATCCATTTCGCCACGTCGTCGCGTCGTCGCTATCTGTCTGAGATGTGCAGTTTGTCTTACCTTGGCTTGGAAAGTGATGCCGTAGGTGAAGGCCTCATCGGGATGCAAGGGGATCCTGGTGTCATACTCGTCGTTCGGCACGAGGTTGTACTGCTTGGTAGACGGCATCTTCCTACCCCACTTTAACAGCTTCATCGGGACTCGCTTCCAGGTCCTGGCCTTGAGCACCACTCGGAAGTAACGCGTCTTGTAGCCTCTCCTAAACATTTAGGAGGCTTAATGCACTGCCACCATCATAAACAGTGCCCGAACTTGAATGAAGTTGCGTCTCCTGAAACAAAAGAAAACTGGGTTAGAGTTAGGAACCGAATTTATCATCCGAAAACACTCCGAAAGTACTCATTTACGAGCATCGAAATATTTGCATCTCATTCCTATTTTGGGTCAATAGTAAAAAGCCGCTTCGTTATTCACGTAAGTGTGATTTCCCACATCCCGCTTAATTGTCATAATGATACAGTACAAGAAATTTCGCCGTCACTAGTAGGTACCGTTGTCCATTCATGACAAGTTGCTAACAAAATCAACTTCGAGATCACATTGACATAACACACTAACACACGTACTAATCGCTTTGTGTTTTTTCACAAATCTTCTACAGCTAATGGCCACTATTAGGGTCAACGATGTGGTCGAGACTCTCGCGAGCCAATCAATGCTAACTGACGACTGGAATACTTCACCAAATCTCCCCTCGGCAAATCTCGAGTTGTAGTGGAATGACGCACTCCACACGTTCCTGTCCTAAATGGACACATGTGCAATATTTGCACGGCTAATCCAGCCTAGAGGGACTAAATCGATGTAGGCCAGTGATAAAAACTTTGTATTTTATGCGCGTATAAGCAGATAAAGGGTATATTATTTACCTATTATTTATATACATGAATTATTTAAATATGTCATTTAGCTTATTCTTAGAAAATAATATATACTTATATACTTAACATATATAACATAATATATTTAATATGACATATTTATAGAATATATATAATATAACAATTATATAATATATATAATAATACATAACATAATTATATAATATATACAATATACAATATATTCTATAAGATTGTGAATAATACAAGTTTTATTTATACCATTAATTTATTCTTGGCAGTAATATATAAAACACCCTATCAGTTAACATATATATTCACATTTACATACACAATAATAAAAACATAGTAATATTAAACCAGTATACTTATCTATAATTTGTTCAACCTCTAGCACAGAGAGACGTCTGTTCTCCACGACTGACAGCCAACAAGTGTCCTTGCTCAGGCGAAACAACGTCTTTTATACAGAAATCCCTACTACTCAGTTACAAACGGATGGACTATTTTAAATGAAGATTTATTTTAATAACGGCTATTAAAATCATAGTTTAGCTTAAAAATACATGATATTGCTTATAATGACAAATTTATTTTAAATTGACAATAATTGAGTATGTTTACAATATAAATAAATTCATAAAATAACGGTTTATGAACAAACTTTAAATATAGAATCAGATTAACACAAATCGAAGAAACACATTTTAAATAAAAAACAAATAATAATTGAGTATGTCCGGAATCAATAGACCACTAAATAATAATATTCTAACACGGCCATACTGACATGTACTTCGTTCTCGAAGTACAAGCTATATATTATCATAATACAATTAAGTAATATATTTATACAATATTCGTTACATAATCATCTTTCATAATCATATCTTACTGTATGTGGCCAAACACCCGCCATCAGTGACGCTCAATCACCTGCAGTCAGTGAATGCCGGACAACAGTCAAGAAAAAGCTCATTGTACAATAATCCATTCATTCTTACACATTATCATCATAATTATAATATTCACAATTGTATTCCATAATAATCTCTTTCATTGATCTTTTAATACACATTTTTCTCTTTTTTTTTTTTACAATCATCGTGTTTATAATAAAATTAAAACTACATCCTTCATACAAGATTATCTTCTGCACTTGAGTTTTCTTCAGCCCAATTACCAGGCCATAGACGAAGTTTTTCTTTGGCAACTGTGATATTTCTCAAATTTCCAACACCCCTTAATGAAAACCTGTCATTTTCTAATATACTGATTATTTCATAGGGTCCCTTAAATTTTGCCTTTAATTTGTCATGTCGTCTATGGTCCTGATTTACATAAACAGTATCGCCTATGTTATATTCTATACTATCTCTACGAGTTTGATCAAAACGTTCTTTAGATTTGTTAGCCACATTTATAAGGCGCTGCCGTGCCAACTGCCTATCAGAAGTTACGTCTATAATTTCGTTTTCATTATGATCTATTACTTCGTCTAATCGAGCTTGTATACAAGGAACATTAGAAGTTCTGCCCACAAGCAGCCGCATAGGTGAAAATCCAGTCGACTTTTGAATTGTAGTATTAAGAGACAGTTGGACTTTCCACAAAACGCTCGGCCAGTCTGACACGTCAGTACAAGAGGTACTAATCATATTTGTAATTGTGGACACGTATCGTTCTACTTGGCCGTTTCCACGTGGGGTACCGGTAGCTATCATGTGATGTCTAACCTTCCAGTTATCAAATAGCTCTTGTATTTGTCTTGAACAAAAATTTGTTCCACGATCAGTAATAATTAACGATGGTGTACCAAAATCAGTGAGAGAATTACGCAAAATATCGACCAGTTCTTGGGCACCCATTGTTTTTAGTGGCTTTAAAATACAGAATTTTGTAAAACCGTCGATTATAATAAGCAAATGTTTATAACCATCAGGAGATTGTGGAAATGGTCCTGTACAGTCTAAATGGACTGTATGGAAAGGTATAGGTATCTTTTCAATAGGATGTAGCATTCCTTGCTTTGGTCCATGATGAGCTTTCTTTTCTACACAAATTAGACAATGAGCAATATACTTTTTTATGAATTTATATATTCCAGGAAACCAAAAGTATTCCAGTATTTTTTGATAAGTTTTATCTAAACCCACATGGCAATTCTCATCATGAAACAAATGAAGAATACTGAGCCTACTTCCTTTTGGAATATATAATTTAGGCGCAGCTGTTGGGTCAGTTTTGTAATGAAGTAAATTGTTTCGAACCATGTACTGGTTAAAATCTAAATCTCCAGCTCTAACTTTTTCTATCAGTACTCGAGTTTCCGGATCCCTGTCCTGAGCAGTTTCTAACCAGGATCGCGGTGGCGGTAAATTTATTAGATTAATAGATATATTATCGGTTTTGAGAGGGACTGATACCCTAGACAAGGCATGAGATGTGTTATTAAAATTACGGTCTACTTCAGGATTTCGACTAAGATAATCAACATGATTAACGAACTTGCCCTTTCTATATACAACCTCAAAAGAAAAATCTTGCATATAGGTCCACCATCGTGCGACTCGAGGTGATAGATCCTTTTTATTAACTGTAGATTTTATGGCATTACAATCAGTAATAACCTTAAAATGTATTCCCAATAGGTAGACGCGAAAATGTTTTAATGCATTGAATATTGAAAGGGTCTCCAATTCGTAAGAATGGTATCGGGACTCGCAGGGACTCGTTTTTTTACTGAAATATGCCACTACCTTATTTAGACCACTATGTTTTTGTAACAGTATGGCACCGTATCCTATCGCACTAGCATCAGTGTGTAATTCTGTTTCAAAGTTCGGATTGAAAATGGATAATAAAGGTTCTTTTGTTAAACAGTTCAAAATATAATAACGAGCTTGCTCTTGTTCCGATCCCCATTCCCACTTTTGGTCATTTTTGACGAGTTTAGTAATACAAGAAGCCCTAGTAGAAAATTCTGGTATAAATCGTCTAAAATAGCTTGCAAGCCCCATAAATTGTCTAACTTGCTTGACGTTCGCCGGGACTGGGGAATTGACTAAAGCAGATACTTTTTTTTGGCTAGGTTTTACACCTTCATGTGAAATAGTACGGCCTAAGTATTCAATGCTAGTTTCAAAAAACTTACATTTACTCAAATTAATGGAAAACCCTGCATCACTTAAAGCTTTGAGTGTTTGATCAAAATAATCAAGGCCTTCTGGGATAGTGCCAAATGGTATTAAAAGGTCATCTATGTACACTAGAATAAACTTAAGATGTTGTACTGCCTTCGTTATAGCCCTTTGAAAAACTGAAGGTCCATTGCATATGCCAAATGGCATTTTTAAAAATTCAAAATGGCCATCGGGTGTAACGAAAGCAGTATACTTTACGGATTCAGGTGATACAGAAATTTGGTAGAAACCGTTTTTCATGTCAATTGAAATGTAGTATTTTGCTTGTCCTAATCGGTCTATCTGGTCATCGATGAGAGGGAGAGGATATCGTTCCTTTTCAATGTTTTGATTTAGTGCTCTGTAGTCTACACAAAGTCTGTCACTGCCATCTTTCTTTTTTACCAAGAGAACTGGACTAGCGAATTCAGATTCACTTTCTTGTATGATTTTCTTTTGTATCAAATCGCCAATTATTTGTTTCACCCTCTCCCTTTCAATCGGTGCCAAACGATAGGGGCGATAATTAATTATTTTATTGGTTTTCAAACGTATATTAAGTTGTCCCGTTTTTACTGTGCTTATGTAAGTGTCAGTTGGTATGACGGTAGGATAATTTTGCAAAATGTTGATTACATGGTTTTGCAAACATCTATCTAAGTGACTGAGAGACTCCATGAATTTTTTAAAGTCAATAAACGGTTCAGCTTGAGACTGGAGTGACGCAATCGTTAACTTAAGCCCATCATTTTTTATTTTTACTAATTCGGTGCCTACAGAATCTAATACGATAGCTACATCAGGATATTTATATACTACATTACGTCCAATAATACAATCGTAACGGAAATCCGAGTCTTTTGCCACATATAATTCTATTTCTTTGCATAAGTCCCTAAAATGGACTGGTACTAATATTTTAGCAAAAACATGGAGCTTCCCGTTACCAATACCATCTAAATATAATGAACATGGAAAGAAGTTACATCCAAGGCGCCCGGCTACAGATTCTTTTATTATACTACAGTCTGCGCCGGTATCTAACAGACAGTCAATTTCGACGCCATTAACATTTATTTTAGTGAATTTGTTTGCTAGTCATTTAGCTTCTGAAATATTTATAGTTTTATCTTGTTCGCGATGTTGAAAACGGTGAAAGCATCTATCAGATGAATGACCCATTTTGTTACAAACTGTACAGGGTATACGATGAAAACATTTTTCAAATGTGTGACCCTCTTTCTTACAGAAAGAACAAACATCCTTAATAGTTTTGATGGTCTGCAAATTTTTATATTGACTACTCGATTCTTTATCAGTAGAGTGAACTGCATTTTTCAAACAACGAGCCATTAAATGTCCACTTTTACCACATGTGTAACACGTTTTATCATCTCTAGGTTTTAACTCGTTATTCGACTTAAATCGTTTCGCATTATTAGCAGTGGTCTGATTAGAGTTTATAGCCACCTCCGAGGATCTTTTTTTAGCGACCTTTTCATATGTGGAAAATAAGGAGATCAATTCGGGAATGGTACAGACAGAACTATTTAAGCTAGCCATCCTAACGTTAACTTCGGTTATTCCTCCGCATACAAGCTCAATCAGTTGTGGTTGCGTAAATGCTACTTTAGTACTGCGTAATAATCTAACCTTTTCCCTAGCAAATTCGCAGTAGGTGTCAGCAGAGTCAGAAGTATACAGCACAGCTTTTGACAACTTTTCAGAGAGGTTCTTCTTTTCTGGGTATAAATCTACCAGATCTTTGCGGAAAGTTTCCCAAGAACGTTCGAACTCTGGTTCCCAGGTTTCGAACCATGCTAATGCAGAACCCCGAAGGGCCTTACCTGCTTTAGCGGCTTGTTGAATACTGCTCCACTTAAATTCAGCACCAAGTTTCTCGATACTTCTGCACCAAGTCTCTGCTCCGTTGTCATTTTTGTCAGGATCGAAAAGCGGTAGTGCGATGTCATCATGGCGCTGATTCGCTGTTACTGCATCGCGAATGGCTTTCACCATACTTTCCAATAACTGAGACGGCTCCATAATCTAAAATAAAAATAAACAAATATATTTCTTGGGCAAGAGGTTTTTATTCATCCCACTTCTGATATAAGCAGATAAAGGGTATATTATTTACCTATTATTTATATACATGAATTATTTAAATATGTCATTTAGCTTATTCTTAGAAAATAATATATACTTATATACTTAACATATATAACATAATATATTTAATATGACATATTTATAGAATATATATAATATAACAATTATATAATATATATAATAATACATAACATAATTATATAATATATACAATATACAATATATTCTATAAGATTGTGAATAATACAAGTTTTATTTATACCATTAATTTATTCTTGGCAGTAATATATAAAACACCCTATCAGTTAACATATATATTCACATTTACATACACAATAATAAAAACATAGTAATATTAAACCAGTATACTTATCTATAATTTGTTCAACCTCTAGCACAGAGAGACGTCTGTTCTCCACGACTGACAGCCAACAAGTGTCCTTGCTCAGGCGAAACAACGTCTTTTATACAGAAATCCCTACTACTCAGTTACAAACGGATGGACTATTTTAAATGAAGATTTATTTTAATAACGGCTATTAAAATCATAGTTTAGCTTAAAAATACATGATATTGCTTATAATGACAAATTTATTTTAAATTGACAATAATTGAGTATGTTTACAATATAAATAAATTCATAAAATAACGGTTTATGAACAAACTTTAAATATAGAATCAGATTAACACAAATCGAAGAAACACATTTTAAATAAAAAACAAATAATAATTGAGTATGTCCGGAATCAATAGACCACTAAATAATAATATTCTAACACGCGCATCCCCTTTTTGTTTAAACGCAACGTCGTCTTTGCCTGTAGGGATTGAAATACTTGAGTCGATCCCAAGTGCCATCTGTACACGTAAAGGCACTTAATTTGGTTACATTCAGGTCACTGCTACCTTAGTTAATGGCAGGACAATATTGTTGTCCTTTATTAAAAGGAATAAAAATACTCACGGGATCGCCTTGTGTCACACTACGACCCCAAATGAGGCGCGACCAAGAAGCCATTACAATTAAGAACCTATCACGTAGACGAACATTGGAATGTAATCACCAAATCAACCTGGAATTCATTTTGACATTCTGCTGGAGAACAATTCCAACAAATCAACAGCAGTACCCAATTATTTCTGTACTATCTACCTGACTATTGAGAAAGGCTAGCCGAGTATGGCGACACTGTTCGCTAGTTATGTTTAGACCTTGTTCAGATGAATAAGCATTGCTTAGTCACCTGGTATACGTGTTACTATAGTGCAGGGGCACTGCATTGTTCTTAACCATACCTCTGGCAAAAAAACAGGGCAGAGGTCCTAGGGCAACACCAATTGTCAAAATGTCCTTATGTTTGGAATTGAGGTCAAATCGGGTCACAAAAAATGTACAACCAAACTACAATAATTTCAAACTTTTCGGGAAGTATTGACAATGTTTAAAAGACTGAATCTTGTCTCTTAAACCTACAGTTTTACACAAATTGTAGCAAATAATAGATTTCTTCCGCATATTGCACCGTTTAGAAGTTATGGCCCAAAAACTGAAAAATTGCCTATATTACTAAAGACATCCCAAAAATTTCTAAGTGCAAGTTTTTGCAACCTAATGCGTTTGCATCTATCCTATCATAATATCATCCCAAAAATTACTACAGTCCAAGTTTTCACTACAGTGCAAGTTTTTACCAGAGTCCAAGTTTTCACTACAGTGCAAGTTTTCACTACAGTGCAAGTTTTCACTACAGTGCAAGTTTTCAACACAGTGCAAGTTTTTGCAACCTAATGCGTCGTTGTCTGGCCTATTTAAATCCCATACTACCTACTCGTACATATTTTAATTGTTGTGCATCGTTATCGCTGAAAGAATGTCCTTTCGTCTGCAGCACAATATTCAATAAGGTCAGCAATACTATTTAGAAAGTTAATCAAAAACTAAAAATAACGGTTACTCACGTTTTAAAATTCAAACGAAAATTCTCTTTCTCAGATCTGTAAAAAAGTTTGGAGTTGTTTTTCAATTAGAGCGTGTTTACCTATTAAATCCTGAGCAAAGGTATTGATATTACGAGTATTAACTGAACTTATTTAATTTGTCTCAAGTTTTATAGGGGTTGCTATTATTATTTATTTTGGGTTCGTATTAAATATTCTGTTCGTCAATCCAAGCCGAGGGATAAGTTTGTAATTCGCTTAGGACCAAATTGTGGACAAAGAGAAAACATGTTTATGTTTGATGATACACAAACTAATATTTAATCAGTATTAGTTGACGATGTTTATTGGACGTGATTATATTGGATTGTTGTTTAACTAGCAGCGTTGGGGATAAGCGATGATCAGCAGTAAGTTGATAAATCATACGCCACTGCGGCAAGCTTCTACAATATTTCCAAGTACTACTATACCAACACGCCAATATTCTCCAAAGACATGGACAGAGGTGTATAAGTACACCTTTATTTTTTTAATAGTCCCATAGTACAGAGGGCGAGCCTATTATACTGCCATCAACCGGATACAAACATAAACTCCGCCCTGCTACCTGTGAAATTCAATCAATGGATTGTGGGGGTTAGATCGCCCGTCGCTCGACTGTCATTAGAACACATTCTACCATAAGCAAACACTAAAACAATGATATTTAAATCTAAAAATCTACTATTTCTGTACGAAAATAAAACAGATTGGTAAATATCCAAATCCTAACCCTAAACCGCAGTAAACTTTCTCACTCCCCTAATAATTGTCAATTTGATCTAAAACAGCGAGAGATAGGTCCTTAATTGTGCCATCCTCGCTTCAATAAATTAGAGTTGTTCCCGAACCGAGCGTCGAACGTCTAACCATCCAGAGCGATTGAGAACTTACAGCCAGCGACTTAATCGTAGGGGAGAATATTAATTAGTTCAGCTTCGACTTGCTATCACTAAATGTTAAGACAAGTCAGACACCATTTATTGAAGGGTGTGTGGGTGTATTTCACAGAATGTTTTACAAGATTAATCTCCGATTTCTGAATTAAGTTTGAAATTAGTTAGCATTTGAAATTGAGATTTTATCATACTCTACTTTAAAATTTGGATTGGTTTTTAAAGTAGGTTTTAACACGAAATACTCAATTCAGAAACCCACGCAATCTGTATATTGAACTAAGCAAATGGTGTGATTTTTTTTTATTAATCCTGTGTCTTCAACAGTGATTAGATTAAAAGTAAAGTCCTGCTAATACTATACATTTGAAAGGATTGTATGTGGGTTTGAATCGACATGGCTCGAAGGTCTCTGAAGTGGCAGTGGGCAGGGCACATTGCTCGCAGAACAGATGGTCGATGGGGCCGAAAAGTTCTGGAGTGGCGACCGCGTACCGGAAGATGCAGCGTTGGAAGCCTCACACAAGGTGGACCGATGAAGGGTCGCAGGAAGCCGATGGATGCGAGACGCATAGGACCGGTTGTTGTGGCGACACTTGGGAGAGGCCTACGAGTATGTCCAGCAGTGGACGTCTGTCGGCTGATATGATGATGGTGATGATGTAGGTTTGAATATTTACATGTTTGGATGTTTGTAACTTAATCATTTTCGACTATCATTGGAAGAAGCAGTCCGGAAAAGTTAGCATTTACCATGTTTCTTCGAATTTATGTCTTGACATTAAGTGACTCAATCAAATTCAGGATAAGGATCATTGAACCGCCCATTAAGGTTTAGATTAGAAAAACGAGAAAATAAAAGATAAGAGCCACAAATATAATCTCAGCTCTGAAAAAACCAGTCATTATGTGTTTTTGATTTATAATTCCGTACTCGAAGGGTAACGGAACCTGATTACTAAGCCTTAGTTTTTCGTCTGACTGCTCGGGGATCTCATGAACAGTATTAGATAAACAGTTTAAATGTTAGTAAAATGTGTTGTATTTCAATTACTAAGTATGGCCGCTAGAATAAAAAATATATAAAAAATAATTAGAGAAAGCTCCCATCCTACTTGACCGGCCGACCATAGAACTTGGCCAGTATGATGCTTATACTCTTTATAAGTTTTAAAGTTAGACATCACTGACGGGTGGTGAAGCAAAGCATTGAAAGAAAACTTTAAGGACAACTATGAAAGCTGTTATCCTCACCCACCTCATTCTAACTTCTTCACAATGCATATTTTCTAACATGTGTAGGTGTAATCGACATTTCTATAAAACAAAACCTACTCACATTTAAACAAACAAACAAAAAACTAGCTAGAATCAGGGGCCTAACCACCAACTCTTAAAGCAGTACTACTTCAATATTACTTCCAGTGGGAAAGAGACGGAGCTATATAGGACGTATAGCTCCGTCTCTTTCCCACTAGAAGTAATATAAAAGTAATACTGCTTTAAGAGTTGGTGGTTTAGGCCCTGTGCTTACAATTTTTCAGCGTCGTTTCGTTAAATAATAGGTACTCCAAAAAGCAAAAATAAAGTCGCAAATGCAAAATCAAATCATTCAAAACATTTATCATAGCTGAAGTAACATTTTTCCACGTCTAAATGAATATTGTGGTAATGTTTCTTGTTACAAATACTGATAATAAAAATCTAAAAATCTGCTTTTGTAGATAATGTTCAGTAATCAGTTAAATTAAGTGCCTCATTGATCTAAGGACTACAAACGTTTCTGCTTAACATGAGATTCTGGGTTCGATGCCCGAGTCGGGCAAATTGTTATTGAGTTTCTGCATCTGAAGGTTTTCAGGGGAACCAATTCTACAAATTTTAAGCAACGTTTGCATTCGCTTCTAAGTCGCAATCTGTCACAAAAGCCGTCTTCCGTACATTTTTGACAGATTGCGACTAAGATGCGTATGATGAGATGCGATCTCTTCCAGGCAACCTGAGGCCCTAGAAAATGTGCCAATCAATTAGCGAATGCGACTGTCGAAATGCCAAAATGTAGGAATTTGGTCACGTGACATTTCGATTGCATCTGCCAATCCCATACATTTTTGACGTATTGACAATAGCCTGCGCCACGCTACCGTTGACAGAATGTCACTTGTCTAGAGCCCCTGGTATGGATAAAAATAGCCTGGATACGAAACAGGGTACTGGGATAGTAGTTATATTATAATGTTAATCTAACATTGTCGGTGTAAATCAGCAAACACCACTCGTTACGGAGCCCAAGTGAAAGTTTATTTCAGAGAAATATGAGAGGAATCGTTTCCTATAGAAAATAACTTTGTCACAATTGAAGATATTTTCCATTATTTTTGCTAGATAGCCTAAGAATTCCGTCACCTGGATTTTATTTATATTTGTATCTTAGAATTGTGTTATCGTCGTTTTCCTGCAAATTGTATTATATTTCGAAGTTTTTGAGGCTTCTTCTTTTCTTTGTGTGAAATAAGAATTGTCACACCTAAATTGTCATGGAATATACTGGCTTTTCATGCAGCTTCACTTCCGTGGCGGCTGACGCATAGGACCCGTCTATTTTCTGGGATGAAGTAATAGCGACATCAGATCAGTAAAAAAAAACCAACAGCTTTATCTGTCCATATTTTTTTTTAATATCTATGGATAGGCTCGCGGATGACCACTATCTCACCTGATAGTAAGCGATTAAGTGGTCGACAATGGAGCAGCCTTGCCTAGATTACCTATAAATGATTTAAGTTTAGGCAATCCTTTAGATATATACAAATATGTCGTCTTTATGTATCATTATTTGAAACAGTAAACACACTACCGCTCATATTTTCTTTTTATATTTCATAAAAATTACTAAAAGAGCTACAATTATCATAGAATAACTTATCTACTAAGATACGTTGCGATACCGAAATATGATAATATATCTTTTTTTATTTAATGCTACATCAATATTAGACATAAAAGATGTACATACCTAAGACCTGTTATTATTAGACCCACTATTGACTACTATCTCACCGATGGAGCAGCTTGCCTAGAAGTAATCTATCCACATTGACTGAAAGAACTAGATCGTAATAACTTTACCATACCAGACCATATTAAGTTAAGTAAAAAAGGCCCTAAAAGTAAAAAGTAAGGGTTACAATGGAGTTTGAACAATGTATTGTATGATATATGTTTGTTATTCTAAAATGTTATTTAATAATCTGGGATTCTATATTTGAACATATTTGGTCAGGCAACTTTTTTGGATGGGTGACCATATTAACATACCGAGACTCCTCCGTGCCTCGGAAAGCACGTTAAGCCGTTGGTCCCGGCTGCCATTTGTAGATCTGTGGCAGTCGTTACGGATTGTCAGAAGCCAGAAAATCTGTTTTTTTTTTTTTTTTTTTTTTTTTTCGGTATGACCACTAGCAAGTTAACACGCAAGGGCTAGCAACTGCTTAACCGGACTAACCTGTGGTGGCCTCAAAAGAATTTAAGGCCCCCAGCCAAGGCAACAAATCTAGCTACAAGCTAAACTACTGACCGCTCGCTAAGGGCATTCCCTGTGGAATACGACCTCGGCTTAGCGGCGTCAGTTTGGGACAGCAAGGGACAATCAGGCTGGGTCGTTTTATTATTTAGGGGTTATTAAAGCTAAGGGCTCAGCGGCGCGGGCTGGCTCGTTTGCAAAAGTCGGGGAGGGTTTTGAATGGGGCGTCGCGACGGACCTCGGCGGCGAGGTCGGAATACGGAACGCGGTCTGTGTTTGTTTTTTCTAAGAGTGCTGGTTTCCCTACAGCTTTCCTGAATCGTTGTGATCTCGTCATCTGACTCGACGAGTGTATGCCGAGGACGGCGAATCTTGCTAATACGAGAGGGAGTGTATTGTGAGGCCTTTGAAATCAAAGGGTTGCTGTGTTTCTCAGCTGATTCAATAAAACGCTTTGTAAGACGTTTCATGAATTGTTTTATTGTCGGGATTTTGAGGTCGACATGAAGTCGTTCATTCCTAATAAACCACGGGGCGCCCGTGGCTTTTCGGAGAAACCGGTTTTGGACTACTTGCATCCTGTGGATTTGCTTTGACTTTGAGTGTGCGAATGTGGCACACGCATAAGTCATAATCGGGCGAATGCACGTTGTGTAAATGCGCAGTTTACATTTAAGGGACAGCTTGCTGCGTGCATTCAGCATGGAGTGGAGTCTACCTAGAGCAAAAGCGGCGCGCGAACGTACCGTTTTTATGTGCTCAGCAAAAGTGAGTCTGTGGTCTAGTATCACACCTAGATATTTGGCTTGCTTTTCCCACGGGATCTGCTTACCAAACATGGTGATCGGACTCGGTGGTTTGGGAACGAGTCTAGCCCGCTGCTTGTAAAACAAGACCGCCTGGCTTTTCTCGGGATTAACTTCAAATCTCCAGAATTTAAACCAATCGCCTAGGTCGATGGCCGCCTTCTGGAGATTTTTGGCTATTGACTTTTCACTACTGCCTGAGCAATAGATGGCCGTGTCATCGGCAAAAAGAGCTAACTGCGTCTTGTCATTTCTGGGAATGTCGCTTGTGAACAGCGTGAAAAATAAGGGTGAGAGCACACCGCCTTGAGGGACGCCGGCTCGGATAGGGTGGGGGGAGGAAAGCGCACCTTCGATACGATACCGAAAGGTGCGATTCGACAAATAGTCTCGTATGATGAGCACGAGACGGTCGGGCACGCCGAGTTTGTATAGCTTATAAATTAAGCCATTGTGCCAGACTTTGTCGAAAGCTTTCGCTATATCAAAGAACACGGCTCCCGTTTTTAAACCGCGTTGAGTGCGGTCGCTGATATGTTCAACGATACGGTAAACCTGTTGGACACATGAGTGATTAGCTCGAAAGCCAAACTGTTCATTTGGGAGGAGGCCCTTGGCTTCGGCATAGTCCCTGAGTCGCTTATAAATAAGGCGCTCGTAGATTTTACCTAAGACCTTGAGCAGACTGATGGGGCGATAGCTATTAGGGGAGGACTTTGGCTTTCCCGGTTTTGGAATACCGATAACGGTCGCCTCTTTCCACGATTGTGGGAACATGTTGTTGGACAGAGCGCCGTTGAAAATGGCAGTCATCAACATGATAAGGGAAAGAAGCCAGAAAATCTGACACCAGTCTTGCCAAGAAGTACCGTGTTACCCAGTTAATGCGTTTTAGAGGTCTGGTGCCTACCTGCGGCTGCCTAGCCGCTCCACGTAAAATACTAGTACTCAGCTGAATCCGGTTGTCCGGTTTTGGGGAGTCGACCCCAATTTGTTTGGGAAAAGGCTAGGCAGATGATGATGGTCAGGCAACTTTTAATTATCTACAAATAGTTGGCTGCCCTGACAATTTTTATTATTTACATTTTTAATCCAACTAATTTACCACAAGAGGCCAAAGTTTCAGTAGCAATTTGTCTCCTGCCTGAGTCGGGAACTTCTCTTTACTTGAATTCAAACAAAACTTTAATTGCACTTCTTTAACGTCGGCTTATTGCGAGAACTTTACGTGAATGCAGGCTCACTTTTAACTAGGTACATACATTATAAAGTTTTATACATATACTTCGAGGGATAACGGCACGGATTTTGTAAGTTTCACATTTATGCTGTCTGTACTTTGTTTCGTTTGTACAAAACCTCTGAGGACCAATTTTGCATTCGCATGTCCGTCGCAATCTGTCAAAAATGTAGGGAAATTGGGGCTTTTTTGACAGTTTGCGACGGACATGCGAATGTGAACGTTGCATATGAGGCTTTTCTTCAGTGTTATGTATGAGATTATTTTCTCACACCTTTTTTATGGATGGGAAATCCTAAAAAATTACTCCTTCCGCTCTGGTCGAAGCGGAAGGGAGTGTCAGACTCTTACTGGCTAACCATAAACCCATCCGTGTTCCTCCTAATGCCCTTTGCGTTCCAGGGCGACGGTGACTCTTTCGAACAAATTCCGCAACCACAACTCATACCTACGTGAATTATTTAGTAAACGGCTTTCCTACAAATTCAATATTTTCTTGACAGGTTTGATGTTTGATCAATACCACAAATTAACTTTGGCTGATAGCAATAATCCTTCATAATATCTACGTAAACAGCGCTGTTCACTACATTTCGGTGTTTGCAAGGAGGTACTCCTCGAGGAGCAGGATTAGTTCCGCAGAATCAGCAAACATAGGGAGGCACGTACCAGCAGCTTAACGCTTTAAATTAAATTCACAGTAGGTAGATATCGCAAACAAAGTTCCAACTCGCGCTCAGCATTATGCTGTAGTGAGTGACCCTGGCTAAAACTATTTTAACGGTTATGGGACACTTGTTTTATTTCATACAATATAAACAGTGTTGGATATTAAAACTGTTGTAGTTTGTTGAATAAGTTCTAGTGCTTTAGCGGTATAACGATGTACCTACTGGGTGAATTTGAATACATTGGTGCTATTTCAGCGGATGACTAGTCGTGCATAATGAATAAGTTTGTGTGGAACCAGTGGACCAACTCTGATAACACAAAATGCAACACCCAATGAAAATTGTACGTTTGTGAATATCGGCAGAATAAACAAAATGAGAATGACTACCATATTCTAACATACGAGTACATTTATGAACTCTGTGTGTACTGGAAGATAAAGATAAAATGGATAGTATTAGATAGGGCTCGAACACGAATCAAGGAATATTATATAACTCTTTGAATCGAGGCAAAGTTTACCTGATTGGCGCCACCAACTTGAGTGAGTGAATCGCCGTGAAGTGACGTTTTGCTCGTCAATGACACTTGTCGAATCGCTGTGATGATATCATCGTTTGGAGACACGTTCAAAGAGTTGACTATGACGTGCCAGGACGATAAAACAGCCGCTAGACCATTCCTTGTGGATCTGGCCTCGAATAGTAGTTGCGAAGAAAATACATTATGTAGAAATAATGTGTGGAAAGTTTTCATGAACATTCATGGAAATGTTCCTTCTTCACTTGAGTAAAAAACTAGTAAAAACGTTTACTGATTTTATTATGATCACCTATTTGTGTGCAACCAATGGTTATTTAAAAGCTTTTTTTATGATTTTCTAGATTTTCTAGCTAAAATGCACCTTAAGTGTATGCAATGCCGTCGATGTCTTTTACCAGACGTTTCCCTAAATGACTGACTTGCAAAGTGATGTTTTCGTAGCATTTACTACGTACATCTTACTGTTAATTAAAACGCCTCGCCCCCAGTCTTTTAAATAACCTAGTGAGAAACAAAACACAGATCACTGACATATATCTTAAAAAGCCAATATTATTAATAAGCTATGGGACAAAATAACCACAACATGAAGCCTTCACTTAGCCTGAAGGCGAGCTTCGCAAACCAAGCAGAAGATGACGAGATGAGCTAGACAAAATAAATAATCCAGCAACTACTTTAATCAAAAAAATTAAGCGCAGCTTCTGGAATATTAATTTTCTTAAAATTAAAGTGACAAATTGCTATCAGGTTAGTTGAGTCATATTAAAATGTATAAAAAAATATTTTTATCATCAACATTTTGGTGGAAGTTATTCGCCATGATTTACGTTAACGTCTGATTTACGTTTACGTTTACGTCAACGTATTTTACCTTATATAGAACTTTGTCGTTCAATAAGTGCTGGCGCTCAGCCATATTTGATTAAATGACTTTTGATTTCGTCATAATAAACAATAAAATGTTGCGAAAGGTATTTCTTAGAAACGCTTTTGTTTAATGTAACGTTGACGTCATGACAGACAGTCTAAGCCAACTAACCAACCTTCGAAAAAATACAATCTCACTGTTTACGGTCAAATAGAACGATGATGATTAATTTAAGACCTATGTATTTTAAAAATTGGCAATAACTCTGTTGTGAGTACGTTACCAAAGGTATACAATGAATTTTCTATAGGCAGTCACATCACTTGACTTGCATTTAAATTATTATTTAAATTCACTAATTTCTTTAGTTAAATGATTAATTTATTTACAGAAACCGGGGGCAACTGGGACAAAGTTTACTTGTTAAGATAACCACAGGTAAACTTAAGTTTCATAACATAATGTAATAAAATAAACAAACAACACAATGAGGATGTTTTTCTGCGTAACGGCACATCCTTGATAAGCTAACTGATGATGCGAGCCGCGATGCGCAATTTATTTGCATTCGTTGACTATCTCAGCGCGGGTCAATGATAGATGACTCACAAGTACTGCGTGTGATGCAACTTAAGACATAAGTGGGTGGAGCGGAAGGGAGTGTCAGACTCCTACTGGCTAGAATTCATCCGTGTTCCTCCTTATTTCCTTTGCTTTCCTGCTAATTCTAGGGCCGCAGTGACTCTTTCAAACAAATTCCGCAACCCTGGCTGGCTCTGGCCTAACGGGCCCCGTCTACTTTGCTGACAGCTCTTTGAGGCACACTTGGAACTAATTATCAAATAGCATTTAGAGAAGGCTTTGCACTACTGTGCAATAATATTGCCTGAGATGTTATTTTAATGGTTTACAATTTTCGAGATCGAGATCGAGAAAAGTTTTGACAGCTGGGACCGAAGTCAGTCATTTTATTTAAGTCCTGCGCGCAAAACCAAGCATTAAGTTGACAAATATCACAATCGGATGAACGGTCCCATAAAATACGAAAATACTAATACTGTTTTTTTAAACTTAGAATTAGTTTTCTTCCTAACATGGACAAACATTCATTAATAACAAATAACAATCCCTTTTATGTAATATCTGTAACAACAAATATATTCCAAAATAGAAGCTGTTCATTCATGCTCAAAGACACGATAACTATTCGTGGGCTCCACATTTATCTGCAGAACTAACATCAGAGGCAAAACAACAATTAAATTGAGTATATCTCGAGTTTATGTCAAAAGGCAGTCTGAGGCATAAATGTTAAGTGATTACTTACTGTTTGACTTGACTTGAGATAAGACTACACCCACCATTTGCTGATAACATGGCTGTATATAATTTCAAGAATTGCTGAACTACTTAAATTACTTGGTATTTATCGTAGCAATAAATATTGTAAAGCTGTTAAATTAAAAAATGATAGTTGACGTAAATATCGAAAAAATAAAAGTTAGTATTTTAAAATAACGTAAAAGTCTATTAAAGTGTCTTTTGAAAGAAGAAACGAATATGGCAACTTTACTGAAAATAAGCTGTGATAACATCTACGGTATGTTTCAGGAGTTATGGCAAACCACTTGTTAACGACTGCGACTTGGGGAAGTGTAATAAACTCCGCATCCCATACAAAGTTACCAATCACTTTAACGAGCCAGAAAGGAACGACTATGGCATTCTTGTTTTCAGAACCCTTCATTTTTATAGTGATTGGAAACAGGAATAATTCCCCTAAACTTCTCCCTCCCACTAAATCATTGATTGTGTATAAAGTAGAAAAGTTTTCGGTCCACAACATTATAACGCTACATATTTTCATGTGTCAGCAAACTCGACATTTACAACGTACTAAAATCGGTTTTCAACAAAATGTGGAAGGACTTCTGATGTCCCAGTGAAGAGAAGTGAAGACCCAGTGCTTTTATGTTGCAAAAATTTTGTGATTTATGTGCGATAAAAGCGTGCGTGCGCGACCGAAGTGCCGCCCTTTCCTAATAATTTTAACAACTTTTCCCCTTTCGAAAAGAAAACGAGCATCTGAACGGAACCCGCATAATATGTACCCGGAACCAGTTTGTCAGAGGCAGTTCAGTTCAGTTCTTTTGGTCGAATTGTTTCCACGAAACTAAGTTTGTAGAACAAAGTTTTCACATCGACGTAAATTGTGAGGAGCTTTTGATAGTTTGTCCGTAATTGAGACTTGTTGTATTTGTAGCTAACACGTTTATTTACTTTTCTTTTCTGTAAGTTTTTTACTGAAAGTAACGCGAGGGAATGCGAGGCTGGGATCAGCCAACCAGTTTAAATTAACATCGTCGCGACGATAAACAATTACGGACTATCTCATCGCGACACGTAACTTATCCCGAAAGTTATTCAACTCGGCGGGAGGGGAGGATGGCGAGGAATGGCTCATTATTGTGGAATTGGACAAGGTTTTAACGAGGTTACGACCACATGAGACACTTCGGTGCACTAATTACGAGGGACCTCGGTTCATGGTGGAGAAAAGACCATCAGTGTGAGTTCAGACAATGCACTCGCTGGGACGATGAAAATCTCACTCAGATGAATTAACTTTGCGTAGTTTGGAACGCAGTAAACGTTTGCTGAATAGTGTTAGTCAGAGTTTGTTTGTTCGAAATCGTGTAATATTAACATCATGAAACTGCTTTTCGTAACCAACAGTACTAGGACAGACTAAAATACATTGAGTAAGTGATATACGTACACGGATAAAAACCGGTCAAGTGCGAGTCGGTTCCGAACGAATACTTAATATTTTTTAACATGTTCATGACTTCAGGTTTTACTGCAATCTATAGATAAAGACCTATCATCTTCATCATCTTCATTCATCAGATTTTTTGTCACAGAACGTGAAAGAGTTATATGTGTACTAAATTTCAACTGAATCGGTCTAGTAGATTCGGAGAAAGTCAGCTGTAACAGTCGGACAGACTGACAGACAACCGAGTGATCCTATATGCCATAAGGGTTCCGTTTTTCCATACACAGGTATGGAACCCTAAAAATACACAGATTGTAAGACTGTCTTCCACTCTGTTAATTTATGTTTTAGGGATTTATGCTGAATTATATTTACTAAAGCGAAGAGATAAGATAAGATATTTCAAATTATCAAGCAGGATAAAGTTGAAGAAACTTATCATTTGCTTATCTTTCATGAAAAACTAGGTAGGCACCTATAATTTAATCACTAACAAAAAAACAATATACATACAATAGAACTGCATTATCATTATCACTGTTAGAGTCTGCACAAGTTTAATTGATTGATAGCATTCCTTGCAGTTATCTTAACATCTAGAAACTTTGTTTCAATTTCTCTAACTCTTGTATAAGTTAGTACTTCCGGCTTGTAATAAGCTACTACCGGCTGTCGTTCCAGACTTCATCAGACATTAAAACGTTTTGATGGCTGAACTGCTGATTGCGCAGTTTACAACAAAAAGACGTGCAACACGAGCCTGCAATTATATTAGATTATGCACATATAGGATAAAGCAGTGTTTATGTCACGGGCGTCATATTGAACCTCGAACGCAATGAAGGATGGAATTTACTCCCGAGCTCAGTGAGAGAGTTAATACAAGAATCTTGAATGCAGCGAGGGATTCAAGCTAGCTCAAGGCAAATACGCCTTTATCCCTGAGGAGGATACTCTACTTTTTTTTGTTAATTTTCTGTGGTTTTGTGTATGAGCCTATTGTTGACAACCTGATAAAATTGACGAAATTTGTGTAAACTAAGCTTTATACAGGGCTTTATATCAGCTGGTAGAGTGGGTTCGAGCGCTTGGCTGTTTGCATTTTGAATTTAGAACGTCATTGGGGACGCTTGACAAAATAGGTTTTAATCAATTAAGGTGACAAATCGACTATTGTGTTTTGAGTGTTATTCTAGTCCTTTTATACAATGATCCGTACTTAATCAATTATTCTTCCAATATTATAATTATTGACAATTATTGGGTTATAATGAAATCCAGTTCAACATTATTGCCCGGCTGTGCTCTCGGCCAATAATGACTCACTTTAGGTTAGGTTTGCATGACGTATAATTTGACGTTTTCGATCAGATGGTGTGAAAAAACCGATTATTTCATTTCATGGTAATTAATACTGACATTCAAAGCGCGTCCTGGCCACTTGCTTTTGGATTGATCAGCACTCACCTGAACCACGCATTACTTTACACAAAATCACCTTGAAAATGAGATATAACTAGAACGATCTTTTTTACATTTACTAAGGCTTTGCCCGACATAATAACTGTCGCGACATTTTAGCATTTAGCGTCTCGTGAACTCGGAGTACGAAATGAGCGCAGTCCGTAATGGATTCAGAAACATTTTCATGAGACAATTTGCATTTTCAGAAGATTTTCGTAAATTACTATTCAAATTATTTTCTTTCGTTTCAGTAACCTTTGAGTCATCCCAACTTTTTATAAATAGAGTGCCGTAGTTTTATGTTACTTTTTGAAAATAATTTGAGAACGAAATTGTTTAAGTGAACAGCTTTCAACTTTGAGATTCACGATGATGTTTACTTTAAAGCTGATATTAAAACAGTGTTTTAACTATAACTACTAAAATTAATCCAAAACCGTCATATAACACGAATTCTACCGTAATAAAATTAATTGAGGAGTGTCTAATTCGCGCTGTTTAATTGTTTAAAGGTATTGATGTGAAGATATATTTTTCTGTAAACCATTACTAGATAAATCGGTCGTTTTATTTTCAAACAATTAAACAAGACTTCCATCAACTTCTAAAGCATATTTTTTGTATATTTCCTTTTGTATCTCAAGAAAAATTCCTGTGAATTCGAAAACTTTTAATTAAAAATCTGATTACTCACAAAGAGGATTACCTACTTAACAAATACGAAGCAAATACTGTCGTCATTTTAATTTGGTGACGATATTATGTTCCACATTGTATGCTAATACCAGCTGTGTGGCGGCTCGCCTAGCAATGGATTTTAAAAGCCTTATGAATATACTATTATGTAATAAGATGGCAATGTGTCATTTAACAGGCCAATAGGTGTTTTGTATGCACATATAAAACGGATAGCAAGCCTCGAGTGCTAGGTTGGCCTTCAACTTGACTAGTTTAGATTCAACGGACGGAAAGGTGACCTTAATATCTGTACATGTTATAACGTGCTCGTGACAAACGTTTCTTTTTAGATTTTTGTTTCAGGACCTCTAGTATAGTTTTAGTCATTATAAAATTACTGCGCCTCGGTCGGTAAACCTTGTGGAAGACTGAGGCTCAAGCTGAATATAACTAACCAGCGATGGTCCATATATTGAAGGGCCATTTTCCCAGTTGTAGGACTATGTAGGTACACTTTTTTTAAATGGGAAATTATAAAATGACTCGACACAGTCAGAAAATGCCCGAAAAACCTCGTAAAAGATGGCGTGTTAAGCTGGATGAAACACAAGCAACGGACCAAATATTGGGTAGACCTTTTCCCAGCTGAAGGAGTATGTAGTAATCTTTGAAACAAGAAAGGAGCAAAATGCTCTCAAATTCTATCAACAGTCGAGCAATGTTAAAGGTACCAAAAAGTATCAAAAGTCACAACGAAAATAAAACAGCAACTGCTCCACGAATTGGATTTGCTTGTTTTAACAACTTTTATTAACTTAGCAAACAAAAGATTGGTTCTGGGTTAACGTCAAGCCCAATTGCTTTACTTACATGTCTTCACTCTAACGAAATGGTAAGCATACCAGAAGTTTCATTTAATTATAATGATTGTAAGTATGCTTTAGATCTGAATTCCAATTCTCGTTCTTGAAAAGTATTCAAATTCAAGTCACATTATAATCTAAGCGAGAGGTTTTCGTGATAGTTTGCGACTACAATGTTTGCGGCTAATACTAACGCTCCTTAAAAATACGAGAATTACCTATCAGAATTATTTATATCCTAAAACAGATAAGAAATCCGTTCCAATTTTATGATCAAAAAAGGCGATGTTCCACCTTTTAAGCCGCGTATCCACTAGGCAACATTTGACGCGCGTCATGATGCACAACATGTTGCTCATCATGTTGAACGGCAACGAGGAACTTTTTTTAGTAACATTGTTCATGTTGATCGCCTGCTGGCAACGTCGCGCGTTGTTGTGCAACGTTGCTGAACATGTTGGGTGTCACGCGTTGCGCGTCAAATGTTGCCTAGTGGAAACGAGGCTTTAAGCACATAGCGGGCATCCTCCACCCATACGCATAAAACGTTTTGAGAATACCTACTTTCATAGTTCATAGATACATTTAAAGAGTGGTAATCCCCACCGGAGCCTGTTTCCTGATAGCAACAACCTATAGACTATGTTGACAAGCGTGGCCCATCGTCGACCACATCATCACTCACCTTCAGTTGAGATAGTAGTCAAACGCTAGACTTGCAACATTTTAGTTATACCTCTTTGCGTATCTATGACAATTAAGTTTTGCCCGCGGCTCCGCCCCTTTGTCCTTCTCCATATCCCAGGATATATATCTTTCATGACGATTCGATGTATGTGTATCAGATAAACACACAGGCAGGGTTACTTTCGCATTTATAATGGAAAGCAAAAGGCACCACGAGGAGCACGGATGGGTTTTAGTCAGTAAGAGCCTGACACTCCCGCTCCACCCAGAGCGGCAGGAGTCATTTGATTATTTCACATCTTAAAAAAAAGGGTCCCATCTATCTCAGTACCAAAATTCACCAAAATCGGTTCGAAAATTTAGTGAGGATAAGGATTATAGTTGAACTTCTAATTATAGCGTAACAAATCACTTAATTTGTTACGCTTTTATCATTTCGAGCAATGTGCATACGCATTCAAGAAAGTCGATGATTAAGTATTCTTAAAATAACGTGGAAGCTGTTGTTTAACTTCTAATTAGTAACAATGTGGGTTTTGTTAAAGGGAACAGTAGAGATACGTCAGTGAACGCACTTGCGCAAGAGTTGAGCAGTGGCCACCGCAGATGTAGAGAACCGTGCCGTATTATGACGTTTTAATGTCATCATGGTTCTAGTGCGAGGGAGACCGTTGCGATGCATGACCGATAGCAACATCTCTTTTTCAGAATCATGATTTCATTAATATTTACTTCATGGTATGGCCCCATGTATGAAGCGAATATAGGCCAGAAAGTGTAAAAGTGTAGTTTTTTTCTTAGATTTCTGATTGGATCACGGCATTGCAGGATCAACCATTGTCTTTATAACCTAGACAATGAAGACAGATTTTGGCCGCACAGTCACTTTATCTATTCCTACAGAGTGGTCGATTTTTTGACTTTATTGCTCAGTCCATGTCTATGGTGACCACACTGACCACCATTGGGCGGAGCGCACGCAAGGATTCGCCCACTAAATTACACTAACTAAGTAAGCACCCGCTTTCACCGCGTATGAGCAATTATTTCTGTATGGACGTTGTTTAAATGCACACTTATTTGCATAGGTACTTAGTTACTCGAAAATTACTTTTACTGTATTTCCGTTTCCATTCGGACAAAAAGACAATTGATTTTTTTTTCAGTCAAAATCTTCGCAAATCATTTTGAGTGAATGATACTTTAATACAAAACCAAAGATTTCATCCATCAAGTCGAGAAGCGTTAAAAAATGCATTTCGTGAACCAAATTGCTATGCCATCATTCCGAAAAATTAGCTCTGTAATAACATCCGATGAGCTATGTCAAAAAAGGTTGAAATTTTTTGTTGAAAAGGAGGCAGAGCGGAGATAGCAGGTGTCTGCGATCGTCAGTTCATTCACCTTAGCGTCGAAGGTCAAATATGAAAGTGCGCTACGATGCTGCACCATTCAAGAATTGTCATCTCGGTGTTATTGCTGGCACAACGCTTTACACACACATGTAATGTATGATACACTAGCTCTTGCCCACGATTTCGCTTGCGTCAAATGTGTTTTATTACCCCAAGGCAACTTAGAGTGTGTGGAGCATTATGAAAGAAAAAGGAGGGCTAGCATCACGGTTGACGATTGGAGGAAAAAAACGAGCTGCACCTTGCCACCAACATGGTTATGGGCAGGAATATGGAACTTTCTAACGATATAAAACGTATCCTTTGTACTAATACAGCAGTGCGATTCTGTAAACATGTCGAAATGAAAACTCAGGCGAAGTGAACGACAAGTGAGCTGTCAAACCATGATAAGATTCAATGACAGCTCAGTCGTTGTTCACTCTACCTAAGTGCACACGATGAGATGTCGACAGAATGACGACACTGTTGGCGCAGTGGTTGAGCGATCGGCTGCTGCGCTGCGTGTCGCGGTTTCGATTCCTGGCCTACAGATAGTTGTTCCGGGTCTGGCTGTGATGTATGTGACTTTGTATGTTTGTAAACGCACCCACGATACAGGAGAAATTCCTAGCGTGGGGCAAAGTTTAAAAAAAAAAAGACAAAGAATAGACAGCAGATCATCTTTCGTGAGCTTAGTTTTACAATAATCCGTTCAGCAGTAAAAACGTGAAAATGTAACAGACAGACAGACACACTTTTGCATTTGTTTTAGCTGGATTCTAGCATAATGTGTGTCTATTTACTTTGTAAACTTTTCTCATAAAGACTAACCCAGTTATTATGTTTGTTCGTTGTGTGTAGTAATTCCTGTAAATTGTTTTAGTGTCTACCTCATTAGTCTAGTGGTTGCTCGTGCTACTGCTGAGCATGAGGTCCTGGGTTTTAAATCTGGTATTCCTTAGGAGCAGTCCGGAGCCTGGAATTGTGACCGGTTGATGACAACAGGCTTGGCGAGCGATGGGGGCGCCTCTTATAACAAGGGACTGAAACATTACTAGGTAAATGTGGGTGTTTCAACTATGGGTATAGTAGGTACACCGACATTTTTTCAGTTTACATTCAGTTCACACATGTTTTCCTCACACTTCGGGGAACACAGCCTCGATGTTATTTTAGCGTCTAGCTGTTTTCACACTTATAATATCTTTATATTTTGGACTATTTTTTAGAGTATGTGTAAGTATTTTAAAGTGCTTGGTTCTGTTCTTATCAAGCGGTACAATCCAAATCCAAATATAGCAAAGAAAAGAGACATTTCAGTAATGTATGGAAATATATCAAAGCCCGCATGATAATGTTATCACGCGCTATCATGGGAATATTATGTGTCTCATGTAATGCATAAACCTTAACTTCCTGGGCCCATTACGTTACACGAGATATTTCAGAGTTATCTGAAGCCATCTATACATTTACAGGTATTTAAAAAGTTTTCACCACAAAAATAGTTTTTACTTTCTCACCTGCTTCATTTCTAATACATTTTTAGCCAAGGGGTTTCGGCTACATTTAAGTTTGTCCGGTTAGAGTTAAAAGAAATTAAAATTAACCTCTCCTCAAAAATAAACTCAAGTTTAGCCGACTAATCTTAACTGTGTGTAATTTTCTACACCCACCTTTAGCGGTAACATACACAAATAGATAAATACAATTGCAGTGTCTGTTTGTGATATCAAAATTACCGGTTTGTAGTATTATATGCATTACAATATGAAATAATTTCTCTCTTCAAAAAAGTAGTCAAAGAGCATGAACTCTATACTATACTGTAATCCTCTGTATATTATAGATATGTATTATTTTATTATAATTATGTATTTTGGTTTTGTTTAGGTATATTTGTTTGTATGTTTGTTGTAGTTTGATTTATATTTATTAATACTTGTATAATAATGTTTTAGTTAAGTGAGTATAGTCTATTTTAAGTTTCTTTCCCCTCTTTACACACACACACACTGTGTCTACGTTTCTTATCCCACTTTTCTGTCGCAGGTCTGCTGGAAGAAATTTCTATTGAAATAAGCAGTACCTTTGTACTCTTTTCTCTGTAAACAATTTACTTTTTTAAGTTTATTGTGTATATAAATAAATAAACAATATACAATTTTTATTTGTTTTGTTTGTCTGTCTGTTTGTTTGTTTCTAACGTTTTAACTAAATCGTGTAAAAATTGCTTGTAAAAGGAAATCTTTGGAAGTATACCTGCAGAACCGATTACGTTTTTTTTCACTGTCAAAACGCACCATCTCATTGAATACGGGCCCATTATGCACGAAATATTTTAACCTTGTTTCAGCAACTATATAACTCCATATAGTTGCTGAAACAAGGTTAAAATATTTCGTGCATAATGGGCCCGTATTAGCAACTAACTGTCTTTTAATAAGATAACCCTGGCTGGTGCAGGCGTGCCTAAATAACAAAGGTCACTTTTTATCCCGGAAAAAGTCAAGGTTCCGGTGAAATAAATAGAGAGAGCGAAGCTACGGGAAAAGCTATTCAGAAATACAATTATACGTAAATTTCATTATAAAAATCCGAACTAGTTACGTTACTTACAAAAAAGAAACTACCAAAGAAAGTTTTTAAAACAAAGTTTTTGTCCTTTATCAATATTTTTAAATTATATAATTTATTTTAAATAACAATAAACGTTTTTCTTTATTATACTTATATATTTAATAATCAGGTATTATAACTTTATAAACAACTTAGGTACCAAAAAAACTTAGGTGTCGAAAGCCAGACATGATGATTAATTACTAACGTAGGTATATTCATATTCATGTAGGTCATTGAAATGCTGCGCAGTCGCTGCGTAGCCTATATGACTACGCAGCGAATAGGTTTCAATGAATAATGATTAAAGGGTGACCTATTGTTTCTTCTGAATTATTTGTGGCGAGCCTGTAGGCTAGACGAAGGCAAAAATAAACCAGACGCTCTATTCATATATCAATCAACCGGTCTGCCCTTTTCCCAACTATATTGAGGTCGGCTCCCAGTGTGACTGGATGCAGCTAATACCAGCGTTTTACCAGAAGCGACTGCCTATCTGAACTTCAGAAGCCAGTAACTTGGTAACACGGTGGCCCTTGGGAAGACTAGCGCCTGATTCCTAGGTTTCTGACTGCCCGTTACGACTATCAAGAACTACAAATGACAGCTTAACGTGCTTTCCGTGCTTTATCTCGGTATGTCCAGGTAGAACCGGCCCTTCAAGATTTACCCGTGCGGCTGTTAAGATTAAGCCACGAGCTTCCAGTCCTATCATCATCATCATTTATCAGCCGAAAGACGTCCACTGCTGGATATAGGCCGGTCGGCCTATTGATATGTATGTCGCAGCCAACTAGCGGAATCCGCCGTTTCATTAAAAATCTAGCATTTTCATTGAATTGTCGTTTAATCAGCGACATAAGTGACATAGGCAAGTCATTAAACGATATTGAACAAGATGTTACTTATAGGTCGCTGAAAATACGACACATTTAAATGAAAAGGCTAGGCAACCAATTAAACGGCTAGTTAAGCTAATTGGCTGCGACATGTACATCATAACACAATAACAAGCTGCAGCTTTTCCTAGAATAGCCAAGCTGAACTGTGGCTGGTTATGGAAAGAATATATTAGGTTATAGCTATTCCTAAATTACGCTTCAATACAGTCTCGAACATCCTATTAAACAATTTAAAAATAACTTTCACAAAAGATAAAACAAACCATTTGTCGTTTATGGATGTTATTTTTTTAAATTTAATTTCCGTATCGCACAAATCTCATATCAATAACCTTTAACTAACTAAATATTATTCGTTGATTTACATAAAAGGGTCCATCGAGTCCACAGCCCATTTACTTTACAAAAACAAACTCAATTAATTGTAACGGTTCTCGGATTGTAACGGCCTTGATCACCAATTAAGTGACTAAATCATTATATTATTCTGTGCCTGAGGAAACCATAAACATTTCAGGCCGGTTCACCGAGTAATTACTTGCCAATTTCACGTCGAATGAAGCAATACAAGCGTTCAGTTTTATATACAATACATATCGCTATTTACTGTCCGCCTAGGCACTCGGCTCCAATAAAGAATTACAGCTATCCTGAAGTGCTTCTATTAGTATCGGACAAACGGATTCAGTCGTCCAAGCAGAAAATTAGAAAACAATATTTCAAGGAAGCTATCATTAATTCTCCAATTTTATCTGCCATTTTAATAAAAAGAAAGAAAGTTTGTGAAAACAAGAAGTAATGTTTATATGGAACTCGCACAATGCTAACAACTTATAAAATTTAAACAACCCCCGCCAAAACTACTCTAAAAAGTAAAAAATAAAATGTTCTCATCCATTTAGATTAATACAGAGTACGAATATTTTGGCCCAAACGTTGTCGCCTCGGGAGCCCGCAATTTTTTTATTTGGGTACTAAGTAAGTACTATTTTATATATTAGCGTATCGGGGGGGACGATGACGCTTGGGCCAAAATATTCGTATTTTAAACTAAATGGATCAAAACATTTTATTTTTTAGTTTTTGGAGTAAGTATTTTATATCGGGGGTTGTTTAAATTTTATTTTATTTTCATACTTTATATACCTATTAGCTACTACTACAAACACTACGATCCACACTCACCTAAATGGCACTTCACGTATACCAAAATATCATGTCGATCGAACGAGTGAAAGTAGCTGAGCATCTCTCACCAATGTATTTCAATGTCAAACTTATAACACCCCTCTTTTTGCTTCGTGAGTTAAAAATAAAATTAACTGAATAAAAACTAACAATTTAAATAATCAACTGTGCGAGGTCAAAAACGCTGCTATCTCAGCATGAGCTGCGATCTTGGGTTAATAAAATGTCCTATTGCATTACCTTAAAATGGCAAAATTTTCACTGGGTGTTCTACCCATGAATATGAACAACTTTCACTATGTGACCAACTCTGAAATCACGAAAAAAAAATCAGCTGTTTCATACAAAAGTTCAATACCTACTCGACTAAAATGTATGAAACAGCTGATTTGGCCGGTCATTAAAAAATAACCCCGTATAACTGCTTTGTGCACGTGGGCCTACGATACATATTATAAAATATTTTTCTTTCTAATTTACCTTTGATCATAAATGTAATCTCTTAACTCAAATAATATCTACCCCTCATTTAGATCGTACAGCTCTCTCGCTAATTATGTCTAGCGCGATTATTTTCATTACATTAACTTTTCATAAGTTTCATTAACGGACTGGAATTACTTAAAAGACAGAAAGACGAATCAACTTGGCTAAAAGCGATTGCATAAGTTAATTTCTAATTTGAGAGTTTTATCAACCGAAATGTTCTATTGACTAACCTACTCAGGCGAGTTAAAACGTACCAATGCTATCACAATTGTGCTGTGAACAGGAGATAATGATACACGTCTTGTTTAGAACCGTCGCCCACCCACAAACCAACCATGATAGTTTTAGCCCCATGAGTTTACAATACTATTTAAAAGCAATGATAATGAATTTTCAGACTAGCCTCTACCAGCTCCTCTGTCAATGTATAGGTCGGTAAATATTCCCAGGGTAACGTAGGTACTGCCAGGATAAAAGTATGCCATGTCTGTCTCCAAAGTTCTATCTATCTCTATACCAAAATTTATCAAAAAAGTGTCTTAATCGATACAGCCGATGTAAGTGATAAATCAACACATTTATGTGCCCTAAAATATTCTTCCAAAGACAAGCCAAACAAGCAATGGAAGCTAGATAAGGCGTAGTGCATACAACCTGAACTCAATGTCCATAATAGTTGTTTATGCAACTGACTGTAAAAGAAGGGGTCATAAAACACGAATGTGGGTTTATCACACGAAACGAAGCCGAGTGTGATAATAGATTTGGGGACACGGTTGGGCGTTGTGTGTCGCGGGTTCGATTCCCGCACGGAACAAATATTTGTATGGCCTACAGATAGTTGTTCCGGGTCTGGCTGTTTGTGTATGTGGGGATTTTTAAGTTTGTAAACGCACCCACGATACAGGAGAAATTCCTAGAGTGGGGCAACGTTTAAAAAAAAATTGCAATACTAATAATATCGAACCAAAGTGGCGGAATACGACGTCAATTCGACTATCCTATAAGTTTTTTTTTTAATTACTGCACTGCGGTAGTGAAACGCGCATGCATGACAGTGTTATTTTTTTGAAATTCATGAAGATACCACGAATGAGTGAGAATGTGGCTGTATGGTGATTCCTTTGCTTTTACGATACCAGATCAAAAAGAAGTTTTAATGTTGGCAATAAGCTGTTTTAGAAACTTATAGAGAGGATTTATAGCATGGAAGTAGATAAACCTATAAATCACTCTGGAGAAATTCCATAATTGACAAGCACGAGACCGCTCGCGCTTGTAAACATTTTCGAAAGAATCCAGAAGTCTTGTAAAAGGAAGGAAGGAGGCTACGCTACGGCCCAAAAATCTCTTAGAAAAACCTACATGCACAGGATGTTCCAGAAAGGTGTGGTCATATTTAGGTTAGGTTGACGTTGGGTAGCTGATATACAATACGGAAAAATGTCAAAACTTAATTAAGTGATTTTTTTTTCAATTCGGCCAGAAAAAACGACAAACAAGTCAATAAAAAATATTTTTTAAGCAGTTTGTTTATAGATGGTAGCATTTACTTTAGTTCAATCACAGATTTGATGTCACCAACTAGAACTGCATCAGACTGCACTGTTTAAGTTGTATTTTCGGGACGAATTTTTTGAAAAAATTCGCTTTTTTTAATATATGTTTTGACATTTTTTCCTTAATTTAGGTATATCAGCTACCCGACATCATCCTTAAATATGACCACACTTTTCTGGAACACCCTGTATACCTACCTACTCGTTACTTAAGAGTGTGTTTTGTTTTTGTTTGAACGTGCTAATCTCTGGAACTACCAGTCGAACTTTTCGAGCTAGTGCAAATAACACTTCAAGAAAGCCTGAGTAAAAGCGGTTGGGTAGCGGCCAGCTTTCAAGTAAGTCGGTCGAAAAACGTCGTTTGACCACACGTGGGCATTTTCTTGCAATCTCTTGGTTCCATTACGGCTTTTCCTTCGTCTCCCGCCGAGGTGGAGACGTTCATCTTTCCACCTTGGCTGCAAAAACAAAGTGTGCCATATCTCATATAACAGTTCTTGAGGGAAGATATTTAACACTACGCAAGACTGTGAATCTGAAGAACTGACCAAAAAATTAAAAAGTCAGATAAAAAAAAACGAAGCGACAGCGCTGAAACCGTTGGGCACAGCTAGTATGGTACAAGGAAAGAGGCACCACCGACACGCGACGCTACGCTACGACCCCGTATATAAAAAAACGTCGAGTTATCTTGTCTTAGGATTTCTCGGGTGGCGAGGCTTGGAGACCCGCTTCCCTTGTCAATTAAGGCTGTCGTACGAAAAGCGAACAGCCAATAAATAAGTCATCGCTGTCAGGGTATTTGAAACGAAAGAGCTCGTGGTTAAACAATAACAGGCGCACTGGTCGATCTTCAGAGTTAAGCAAAGTTTGTCAAGGTCGGTTTTTGGATGGGTGACTATCTTAACTTACCGAAACTCCTTCGTGCGGAAAAGCACGTTAAGTCGTTGGTCTTGGCTGTCACTTGTAGATCTTTGGCAGTATTTACGGATTGTCAGAAGTCAGAAAATCTGACATCAGTCTTGTCAAGAAGTACCAGGTAAGATAGACAGTTGCTCTACGTAAAATACTGGTATTCAGCTGAATCCGGTTTAATTCGAAGCAGACCCCAATGTAGCTGGGAAAAGGCTAGGCAGATGATGATTTTTGAAACTACAAGATCTATTAAAATGTCTAAGTAAATATTGCTATGAAAAGGAAATGTAAACGTTATGAAAATCAAATGGCTCGCCATCTGTTTCTTGCGCTTTTAGGTCCCTTTGAACGTTATACAAATTGTGTTGCGGAAATAGAAAATAGCGGAAACAAAGTATCTCCTTCAATCTTTTGTACAATATGTTTGCGATATTAATTTATTTATCTTTTGAAATAGTTATTTTGCATTTACTTGACTTTGGACTGGTTTGTAAATGAAGTATCTTGCGTTGAGAACGTGTCAACCCCTACTTTAATGCTAACTTTTGACAGATTTTCCGGCTAAAATAGAATAAATTGGAAAAAGCTTGAAATGCCTATTTCAGAAATCGGGGGTTTATGTTCATTCCAAATAGGCTATACACAAACACAATATGTATTTCATTTGATAAAGGAAATGCCAATCTTTATTCATACTTTTCTGCCACGTTAAATGCCTGAAATTGAAACTAAAGTCTCCAACAAAACAAACCACAGCCTTTAATGACTCCTTACAAATGCTGTAGTGCTTCTGAAGCCATCACAGTGCAACGCTCTTTAGTATTCGAATACGTCTGTCAGGGCGTGCTTAATATCGGTCACATGATAAAGCATGTTCACTTCCTCAATGCCAAGAATGAACGCTCCGTTTGTTCATGTTATATATGAGGTAAGAGTGTTAAGCGCCGTGGCTGACGAGCCAGCGCGATACGGCACGGCACGTGGGAACCCACCTTTATAAACTCAACACACTTCGACACAATGCTCAGACAATGAACCGACTCAACTTTAATGGTTACCGTTTATATTCATCACTACATCTTCAATAATTTATTAGTCAAATTTAAGTACTAATTGTTATTGTTTCAAAAACATTTGTATGCATTGACAACTCAGCTTAATTTTAATAAAGTTTTGGTAAGCTTGAATATAACTATAACTTCATAAGTGTAATCGATTTTAGCTGTACCATTTGTCTCTATCTTCGGTACTTTGGGATGCCACTATATCTTCGGTGAGAGCTCCCAGTGTACGATATTGTCTAGACCCTTGGTGTAAATGGAAAATTCTTGCTTCAAATATATTAGGCGTTTGGGAGGTCCAAGAGTGTGGGCACTACGGGGATCTGACTAAAGAGAATTTACGAGTTTTAATGTAAAACACGTTTTTTGTACGCCTACATTAGCACGAAGTCGTCTTTACAAATGTTAGAAACTTTTTAACGATATCGTTAAGCTTAGGACACTGAGCTCACGGTATTGCCGAGCGTAGGCCAGGCTATATAAATCATGACTTAACATTTTACAATCTCATTATAGATGGAATGCAAGCTAAAAATTTATGGATATAGGAAGATGCTTCGGCTGCATTCATACATCCTCGTTGCTTACTGATAAGCCTATTATAATTCCAAAGGAGAGCCTCTTTGAAGGTACTTTAATTAGAATATAATAACTCCTATTTTTAGCACCTCTCAACACGAAAGCTCCACGACACATTTCGCCAACAAAAAAAATGCCCACAGCTCGACAATTACACTTTAATGTTGACACTTTTGCCCATTCGTTATTTTTAAACAGTTTTTTTTTGGGTTGTGTACGAAAACCATTTTATACGTAACATCTTGGAAAGTTGTTAAACAAAGCTTATTCTCCATAAAAGTATTTATTATAGCAGCTGTTATTCGATAACCTACGTAATGGGCTTAACAAACTAAGACCACCAATTTCGCTTTTAAAATACAAGTTCGCTAACAAAATCTGAAGCAAACACTTGTTTCATTCTTGTTCGAACCAAAATTACACATAAAGAAAACATTTATTTAAGAAGTATTCCCTTTTAGAACGGAACATTCTCGAAATAGACGGAGAAAATTGCGCTAACAAGGTTCTAATCCTACTAATCCCTGTGGAACGTGCGCGGGAAGTGATGCTTTGTGAGACTGAATAAAATATGAAAAGCAGTTCACAAAGAAAGATTACGTACCTACATGGAAGTGAGCAGTGTTGTTAACTGGCCTCATGTGTAACTTGGGGTTCAAACTCGTGGGCCGTGGGGTATGAGTGCTCTTCCAATCGCCTTGTGACACTTTGCGTGGTTTTGACTTGGACAGATAAGCATTGCAATGTCGCCTGTCTTTGGAGACACTTCTAGTCGATAGCGAAGCGGAGGAATTTTTAACGCTGTATTATATTTTTACTTAGTTAGGAGCTCGTGGTTAAAAAATAAGAGCCGCATGGGTCGATCTTCAAGGTTAAGTAACGCTTTCCACGGATGGGTGACCATCTTAACATACCAAGACTCCTCCGTGCCTCGGAAAGCACGTTGGTCCCGGCTGTCAAAAAAAAATCTGTCTCCAGGTCTCCAGTCTTGCCAAGAAGTACCGTGTTACCCAGTTAATGGGTTGTGGAGGTCTGGTAGGCAGCTACTCCAATTCGGTTTGGCTGGAAGCCGACCTCTATATAATTAGGAAGAGGTTAGGCAGATGAGATGAGTTAAAGATAGTTAATGTTCAAAAAAAGTGTAATTTAAAAATAATAAAAGTTACTTACACTGTGCCGGTGTAATTCAAGTAAAGTTTAAGTCACACTGCGACACAACTGCTATAAAACCCATTTCACCTATGACGTCTCCGTCCCTGGCTTGGCTTGCCAATTCGTCTGCCAGAATAAGGCCATGTTGACTTCTCTCAAAGCGAACTTTATTGTCACAAGCGTATGTGGACTCTGTTCAAATAATCTTTTGTAAATCAAGAAAACCTCGTGTTTAATTGTGTGGTTTGAGTTGAGAATTGATATTGCTGAAAGCACTGAGAGTACGACAAATGATCTAAAAACCTTTTTTAGTGTAGGGTAGCGTAGCAGGTACTTCTGCCAGCGAATTCGACCGCGCGGACTTCGAAAAAATTACTGGTATTCTGGAAAAATTATCCTTACTGGTATTCCGCTGAATCCGGTTTGACTGGGAGCCGACCCCAATTTGGTTGGGAAAAGGCTAGGCAGATGATGAACTTCGAAAAAAATCCCTTGAGAACGGAATTTGCAACTCCCAGGATGAAAAGTATAACGTGTCAGTATAAATGTCTTAGGTAATATGGCCATAGTCTACTCAGACGTTAAAACTTAAAGAACCAACAATCAGACTGGCTGAGTTACTTTTGCAATTACAAATGGAAGAATGAATTTGAAGATGAGCTTAGGCGTAGAAATGTCATAACTACAATACCTATAATTACTATGGTCGACGTCAGATAAATTTGCAATAACGGTCATTGACCCGCCTACATTTATTGACATACCTAAGTAATTCCGAAATCAGAAATAAAGACATGAAGCTGTCCTGAATCGACGTCTATCGTCGTAATTAAAACTATTCATAATTTACTGTCCAGGTTATCTTCGAGTCGCCCTGGAACGCAAAAGGCACTAGGAGCATGGGTGGGTTTTAGTCAGTAAAAGTCTGACACTCCCTGCCGGTCCACCCAGAGCGGAAGGGGTCATTTGATGATTTCCCATCCTCAAAAAAAAAAAAGGTTATCTTCGAAGATATATTAGGGAAAGGGCATTGACCGTTACTGCAAAATCTGGCGTCGACCATAGTTATATTTCGCTGAAGAGCCACACCAGCACCTTTAACTGAAAGTCTTCATACATACCTAATTCTGTAAAACTCAATCCCTATTAATTTTCATTGTTGGTAACTAAAACTGCGTACAAACCCTTTACAGTCAAACAATTTTTGTATAACAATATTGCCACGTTCTAGAAAGCCAATCGATTTATAAGTATTGCCCACACAATTGTTCGAGAGGCCATAACAATAGTTTATGTACCCGCACTCGCTTGAAACCATTATTTCCTTTAATAAATTACTCTTTTACACCTGCACACGGTGTAAGCTTTCGCATTCCTTCAGTTTCCTGGTAAATACGTGGCGTTACTGCAAACAAAGACATTTCAAGCTTCTAACATTCCCCTACTCCGCCGACACTGTTTAATAGTAGTAAAGTGACCACTACACTAGTCTTGCATTACAATAAACGATTCTCTCTTCTTTCTGCCGTAATTGATGATAGTCTAAATTGCTTTGTTAAGTTATAAGTGAAAATCGAAGGCGATCAGTTTTATAGTTGAGCTTAGATTTAAAATGGCGGCACGTAGTGTATAAGCTTTAAGCTTGAGACAGCTCTCGGTATCGCAAGCGCGGCGGGTTTGCGCTGCCAGCGATAAATGATCGGTTATACTAACCTGAATGGCAAGGTTGCACGACAACTCATAAGAGATCGCATATCATAATTCCGGGCTTCCTTGGGAATATTTCTGCTTTAAAATGAACTGAATTTAAATGTGCGGTAAGCGGTGTATGGTATAATTCAGTGCAATTTATACGTAATTTCTGTATTTAAGTGAGACCCGCATCAGTAACTTAGCCGCTGTCGGTAAACGTGTAGGTACGCATTTATTCAAGCTTTACAAATAGATTTATTTTCAGCTTGACATCACCTAAGCAGAATGTTTCAAGTAAATTAAACAGCCATTTTTCGTGAAACGTTGATGATCAAATCGGAGTTCTAGAAGCTGACAAAAGAAAAGCTTTTTCCTAAAATTATTTATTGAAATGTGAATAGCAATGGGTAATGTCGTTTTATTAAGCCGGAGTCATCTCGTTAGTATGGCCGAAATAATGTATTTCGGTATAATCCCTCTAAAAGGGGTTACGGGGTATTTCGGTGCTTTAATCCTGCGATGCGCAGCGCAGCGTGCACTTTGTAAAGAGACTTTATGAAAATTTTACGTTATTACAGTACTATACTAGCTTTTGGCCGCGACTTCGTTCGCGAATATTCCGTTTTTCCCCCGTTACCGTAGGAATTTCCCGTTCCTGTATAGCCTAGAAATACTATGAGTGTTGAAGATGAATATCGAGTAGGTAATACATAAATATCTACTTCTGTACTTCTCGAAAGTTTAATTAAGATGCTTCCTTGATCTTTCATTTCGTACAATTTTTTTATAATTAGATGACTATTGTGATTTAGTAAGTTTAAGAATGGCGATAGCTGCCATTTTCTTAACCCAAGGAACCTCAACAATCAGCAGTTTAAAGTTTTTTTTTAGTATCACCATATATTCAGAAAGGCTATATGTCATTATCATTATTCCTGTTTTTTAAATTAAGCATGTTATTAATATACAAGGATCGAGAACCGTACAATACTCTATTCTATGGCGCAATATAGTATCAACACTTACTTAACACGAATTTATTCTTATAAATTGGTGACGACACACACACCACAATCAAGAGATAAAAGCATGATATACAACAGTAGATTTGGATTATTTGGACTACTTACTTGGAACAGAGCCCGTAAATTTTCATCCCACCTCCTTTTCTATTATTTAATAATTATTTTAACCTTACCCCAATTAAATAAGCCAACTTGACCGGATTATGCTATGATAATTATAATGTTCACATGAGAACAAAATTTTTAACTACAACCTTTCAAGCTACTGGCCACACCGACATAACATTTTAAAATAAAAAGAATATGTCATTGAAAACGTCTTACGACATGTCAATAAACAACAAATTAGTTCGTGATAATGCTTCAATTATTAAAGTATGCAACTCAAAAACCCAAGATACTTATCCCCATGTTACTACAACATTCCAAAGAGCATAAGAAAACCTGCCCTGCTGGGCGACAGCAAGTGAACCCTGGAAAAGGTTTGGAAAAAGTCAGGGACACTGCACCAACTTCAGACCTCAATCGAGGTCCAGTGTGCCCAAGCTCAATATTAGAACAAAAAGGCGGCGATGACGATGGAGGTACAGGTTTGAAAAGAGCCAAAGCACCTGGAAAATGTCGCCTGGGTTTCATTCCTGAGGAGTGGTTTCTTTTCCTCAAACCAATGACAGGCGTGTCTGGTCCTTACATGTTAATGATTGGTCTCGTCAATTATATAGTGAGCAAAGAAATCTACGTTATGGAACACGAATACTATTCGGGCCTGTCAGTGTTTACAGTGGTATATATAGCCACAACTAGATTTGGACCTTCAATTGGTTCTGCGTTAGACACGCATGTGGATAAAATAGAAAATGAGTTAGTAGAAAGTAGACAGAATGAATTGGCGGTAATGAAGAAACAAATCGATGACGCTAAAACCGCTATCTGGAGAGCGGAAGGGCAAAAAGATTTAATGGAAGCTAAAAAAGAAAATATTGCTATTCAGTTAGAAGCTGAATTCAGAGAGCGACAGATGATGGTGCACCGAGCTGTCCGGAGACGTATGGAGTATCATGTAAAGCAGCATTGGGTAGCAAAACGAATCAGACACAAATGGATGGTAAAGTGGATATTGGAAAACGTTTACAAGGGAATTACTCCCGAATTCAAGAAACACGTCATGGAAATTGCGATCAGAGATTTGACAGTTTTAGCAGACAAGTATCAAGCTAGTGCCAACAAATGATTTCTGTAGCTGCCAGCTTACATGTCACGCATGTATCGCGTCATGTGGGTTTTATGTATCAAAGTAATGAATATACTAGTTTTTACGACAGTGTATTATTACAATTTCACGATTGGGTGATTGGATTGGGTGATTCATTTTCAAAACTTGTGAGCGTAATGCACGTTACTGCGTTTAACGTGAAACATGTTGTATTAACAGTGTCGGTCTAAATATGTTTTCAAAATTCTATTTGATTTATATTTCACTGTTTGTGGGTATTTTAGAGTTGCCGTCTGCGGTGACTTATGATGATGAGGAGCACGAAGAGCGTAAGTTTGCAATTTATTTAAGGTCACAAGTTAACTGTCAATGTTTATTAATATATATTATTATAAAGTAACGTTTTTGTCAAACAAAAAAAATGTCTATTATTATTTTAACTTTGTACTTAGTTGACTTCAGTCATACGCTTAAACATTAAACTGTTTAGCTAGTTATGTAACTGAGTTACTCAGAAACGATTAGGAATCAAAAGGTCACCATTTCCAACTGGTCATAAGTATTTTGAGAATTAGTAGTCTAATAAATAAAGGGGCAAGGAAAAAATTAAGCAGCATAACACTATAACTTTTTGACTACCAATAGAATGACATTCATCATGATGAATACATTGAAGTCTACACCTGATTTTATTTTGTTTTTCAGGCCTTAACAATTTTGTGTATGTGTGTCTGATGTGTGTCGCTTTTACGTAAATAAACAGTTTTTCTTTCTTTCTTTCTTTTTTTCAAAGAAAATTTGGATGGATTGTGAGAAGAGTGATAACAAAGAAAAAGGATTTGATAGTGTGACGTTTGACAGGACAGACTCCCCAAGTAACATGGGACAAGGGCAAGATGATAATATCAACTTTTGTTTTAGATTATTTACTCCACGTTGGCTGGGACGTGCGCTGCAAACTTCAACCAAACTCTTGGCAATGCTATAAAAACAAGACTGGAATACACAAGTAAGATGTTACAGCTGATAAGGCCGATAACTTGGCTGGGGGCAAAGACTGCGCTCCAACCGCCAAGGCCGGGGCCAAGAGGACGCCTTCCCCCATCGCCGTCTCCGCCGCAGCCGCAGTGGAGCTTTCACAGGGGGCTCAGGAGAGGGCTGAAATGGAGCAATAACTGTCCCATTTCGCCTCCTCCAGTCGAATATCAGCCGCTGCGCCGCTCAAAAACTGATGCTCCCGAGCATGGCGCAGTGATTGATGCCTGCGGACGGCGAGCAATGGGTAGCTCGCCGTCCGATCAGAGCAGGCCCGATTCGACGGCGCGTTGTATTCCACGCGCGCCGGGAAGAGAAGTCAGCAAAGAGGACGGGGCCTGCTAGGGCCAGTGCCTGCCAGGGCTGCGGAATTTGTTCGAAGGAGTCACCGCGGTCCTGGAACGCAAAAGGCAACAGAAGGAACACGGACGGGTAGTAATAGTGGGAACTCAGTTCGCTCGCCTTGCTCTCTCAGTCATCACTGTCGAGATGCCCTAAGTTCCCGAGCTCGCTCTCTGTTCAGCCGTTAGATCAAGTGTTAGTTATACAAAATGATGATTTTCAAAGGTTTCAGAAAATGTCCATAGCTGGTCTGATACAGGAACAGTCAGAAAGGAGTACAAAGATACCTATTAATTATTGTTATTATTAAAAATAATAAGTATGGCGCTAGCTTAGACATACAAATCTGCCTCCCTACTATGATGTACCAAGGCCATTATGGTTCCCCCCCCCCCCCCTAAGAGAGAAAAACTGGAAAGACTGAGCTTTACTGGACGAATAGCACTATCCGTTTTCTACATCGGGCTAGACCGCATGTTCCATATCTGGCGGTCGAGTGAAGAGATTTCCTAGATAATTCTGATTGATTCGAGTCACAGGCCGTCAGTGTCACCCTTGCTTATGGTAGAAGAAGAGATTTTGAGATTTACTCGAGCGCGACAGATTAATATAAGGATACCTTACATATTGATAAGTACCTCAAACCAGTATGAGCCCTTAATATAGGGGGGTACGCTCAGGAGAAGCGTCAGATTAGTAAAAAAAAATCGATCATTTGAAATACTCGAGCGCATCAGATCAAGATAAGTGGATTAATTACTAGCTAAGAAGTGTCAATTATTATTTTTTGCTCTCCTTAGTAACCAAAGGAGGCGAAAGGGTAACAAAGTTGCAAAAAAACAATGTCTTGACTTACTCGAGCGCGGTTGTTTTTTTCACCCCTCCCGCTCGGCCACCGCCACTATACAAATCGGCAGATTAATATATATTTCATATCAGAGACATGTTGGAGCATGAAAAATATCAATGTTTGAGACGAATTGTTTCTATTTTACAATTTTGAAAATCTGTAAACGCTTCCCCCACCGCTGAAAGTGGAAACATGATAGGACCTTCCTATCATCTAATCTACCAAATCTATTAGGTTTCCGCAACGCTCGAGTAACTCCACATTTTAACGCATCATAGGCTCCCCTACTAGCATCGTCCTGCGCCCCCCGCTAGCGAGTGCGGCGGCGAGTGGGAAGGCCCCCCCAGGCCAGAAAAAGGCGGCGTCGTATGCGGCCGCCGTGGCTGCCACACCGGGGTCGTCCGGCCAGGACAAAGGGTCCGGGCCGGCACCCGCGAAGCCGGTGCCGGGAAAACCGGACCCGGCCCCGGGAAGGAAGAGGAAGGGTGGGGTTGCTGCGCGGACGGCGAAGGCTCCTGCGCCGTCTGTACAGCAGTTTCCCCCGGCTTCCTCGCCTTCAGATCCTCCCCCGGCTCAAGCCGAATGGCAAGTGGCCGGGGAGAAGAAGAAGGCGGGCAAGGCAGCCAGGGCGGCCAAGAGGCGGGAGAGGAAGCGGCGGCAGAAGGCGCGAAGCGTCGCGGCTGCGCTCCGCCCCCCGAAAACCGCGGCTGTAGTGCTCACACTGCAGCCGGACGCGGCGAAGAGGGGCGTGACGTACGCGGACGTGCTCACCAAGGCGAAGGAGGCGGTGAACCTTGGTGAGCTAGGCATCGTAGGGGGCCTCCGGCTCAGGGTCACCATGACTGGGGCCCGGATGCTGGAGATCCCCGGGGCAGCCAGCGGCCCAACCGCGGACGCTCTAGCTCACAAAGCTCAGGGCGTCCCTAAGCGCGGACGATGCCCGAGTGTCCAAGCCCACCAAGTGCATTGACATGCGCATCTTGGGCCTGGACGACTCCGTCACGGAGGCGGAGGTGGTGGCCGCCGTCGTTAGGACCTCTGCTGAGCACCGGGGGGGTGCTCAGCAGAGGTCCTAACGACGGCGGCCAGCCTACGTCCTGACAACACGGGCATGCGCACCATTGTGGTGAGCTGCCCTGTGTCGGCGGCCAAGACCATCTCGGAGGGCCGAAGGTTTTTGGTGGGTTGGGTTTCCGCGCAGGTCAAACTGCTGGAACCCCGACCTCTGAGGTGCTTCCGGTGCCAGGTGGGCCCACCATGTGGGAGCTCAATGCACCTCGGAGGTGGACCGCAGCGGTCTATGTTTCCGCTGCGGTCAGCCCGGTCACAGGGCCGGCTCCTGCGACGCCGCGCCGCACTGCGCAGTCTGTGCGGCAGCTGGCAAGCCGGCCGACCACTGGGCTGGGGGTAGGGCCTGCGCCCCACCCGCCAAAGCCGGAAACAGGAGGAAGCCTTCCGCCACCGCCGTCTCTGCCGCGACCGCCGCCACTGCCGCCGCTTCTTCTACCGCCATTGCCGGTTCCACTGCGGCTGCTGCTACTGCGACAGCCGCAGTAGAGCCCCTACAAAGGGCTCCGGAGGGGGCTGAAATGGAGTGCCAGTAATGGCCCCATTTCACCCCCTCCTGTTGAACGTCAGCCACTGCGCCGCCCAGGAACTGGTGCTCCTGAACATGGCGCAGTGACTGATGCCTGTGGACGGCGAGCAATGGGTAGCTCGCCGTCCGATCAGAACAGGCCCGGGTTGACGGCGTGCTGTGTTCTACGCGCGCCAAACCAGCAGTCGTCAGCATGGGTTGGGGCCCGTTAGGGCCAGAGCCTGCCAGGGTTGCGGAATATGTTCGAAAGAGTTACCGCGGCCCTGGAAGGAAAGGCACTAGGAGGGCAAAGGGTGGGTTTTAGTCAGTAAAAGTCTGACACTCCCTGCCGCTCCACCCAGAGAGGGACCGGGACCCCGTCGTTTGATGATTTCCCATCCTCAAAAACAAAAAAAAAAAGGCTCCCCTACTATATTATAGGTACTTACTTCTTTTGAATACAGAATTCGAGGTGATTATGAAATTTTGGAACAACAAACTCTATTTTGTACATGACAAAGTTCAAATTCCATTGCAACCCATACCTTTTCAAAACCTTTTATACCGTGACTTAAAAATCAACTTTACAGAATTATACAATGCTAAAGTCAATTCTTGATTTGTGCAACAACAGATTAAGAATTGAGATTTTTATTTTTACTTTTTCACAGATTTTATTACGACGTTACCATGCAAGGCTGCAAAACGTTCATATACGGAGGCTGCAATCTTGCTTTCAATGGTTTCGCTACACTTTTAGAGTGTAACGAACTATGTGATGGTGCGTATTCTTAAAAAAACACTGACGGTTGCGAGAAAATTTACTATGCAATATGATTCGTTTTGTTTAAAATCGTAACCTAGATGTCTGCTCAAAAATAAACTTCTATGGACGCTTCCAGCGACTGGGACCGCAATTAACTGGGACCTCGGTCAGTTGCTGGATCCTAATAATTTTGCGGCGACTGGGATCACCCGTAAAAACAGTAGGTATACAAACCAAAAAAAAAATCAATGATTCAAAAATATTGTATTAGTAGTTTCTTTAATTATTTCTTTTAAACATTTTTTCGTTTGAATGTATGTACTGTTTTTACGGGTGGTCCCAGTTTGCGGAAGAAAAATATTAAAATAAAAAAGTATCCGGCAACTGGGACCGATGTCCCAGTTAATTGCGGTCCCTCCCAGTCGCCGGAAGCCTTATGTCCTAAAAAATATGTTGGTACAAACGTGCAATTTTAAAATGTATGCATTTCCGAGTTCCTAGTGTCTTCATTATTAGTATTCTAGTAGGTACCTACTACTTGTTGTGTTTAAAAATATAATTACTTAAATAATAAACTGAGCTAGGGAAATTAATTGTTAATCACCTAAAAGTTTAATGTGTCCTATAGCGAATCGGTATTACTTATTTGTCAAGTTTCAACCATAAAGGAGTTCTGTTATTTCCAAGACTGCACATTGTTTTAGGTATAGGAAGTGAAGTATTGACTCCTGAAAGAGTGCAGAGTTTATCAACGGAGGTCATATGTCGTTTACAACATCACTTTGGATCGTGTTACAGTTATCAACCATCGTAAGTATATACAGCGTGATTTTTTCAAGTGGGCGTTGATGGCCAGATCCGAAACTATGAGGAATAGTGAAAAATATTCGAAAGGTGTTTGGCCCGATTTTGATGAAAATTTAAACTGCATCATACCAGCTATTCACGGTCTTGTCATATCAAACAACATTTTTAAAAAAATTGTGGTTTTTTTTTTCATATGCCTACGATGAGTTTCTTGAGGGTAGCCCGGGGACCAGTTGGGTCTGCCAATCCCACCCTAATGTAAGATTATCAAAGGTTAACTTTCATCTTATATACCCACCCTACTTACTTTTCCGTACAAGTGCGAAAAACACGTCATTGCGAGCCTAAAAGTGCCTCACATACAGCGTAGGGTAGTATGTTGCCGCTTTTAGAGTATCGATGTTGTAAAATTTTTTTTACCCCACTGGCTAACCGGAACTACGGTAAAGTTCCAATGGTTTTGTACCTTTACACAAGTTATTTATTCCACAGGTTTTACTACGACATATCAACTCGCTCGTGCAAAAGCTTCTCATACAGTGGTTGTGGCGGCAACACCAACAGATTCCATTCCCTCCGCAAGTGCATGGAAGTATGCGAAGCTGCAATGCCGAAGTATAAGTTAGTTAGGCCACGATTGAGAAAATGAAAGTCAGGAATAATAAAAAAAACTTATTGCAGTTTTTATTTATTTTAAAATTTTATTAATGTACCTACACACAGAAAAATAGTGTCATTTAGTACAAAGGCACTGTTTACCTCTAAAGAAATTTCTTCCAGCAGACATGCGAAAGGAGAAATTTAAAATAAATGTGGTGTGTGTAAGAAAGAGCACGAGTAACGGGTACTTGTATGTGACACCTAAACTAAAGTATCAAATAAACCTACATAATGTAAGAAAATATTAAATTATGTATGATGATTGATTACATAACAAATATAAAACATTCTTAATAATTTAGTAAGTATCCATGTTATTAACAAATAGGCAACGTGTTACAGAATAAACGCAATGCCTCTTAAGGGGTCATTGTACTCATCAGAACATCTTTCACCATGGTACCAACACTGAAATCCCGAAAAATATCGCCCGTACCATACATTTATGTGTGCTTAACTCTACAAAATGTACTGAACAGCTGATTCTTTTTTTCGCGATTTGTAGGTATAAGTTTATTTATCAATTCAATTCTTCTACCTAATGTACCTGCCTGACACCATTCTCGCAATTATATTCCTAGGGTGTGGGGTCAGAGAGGTAGGCGGTTCATTTAAAATATAGCTGCATCTGGATAGACGGGAAACTGACCCCAGCATAGTTAGGAGAACGCTAGACCGATTGGTTTTTAAGTTTGAGTACTTTTGTAATTAAGTAGGTACCAACTTACCTACATAGAGCCTTTAATCAAAACAGGGTTAAAACTTCCACTAATAAAGCTATAACCAGGACCCAGCAAACCCCCTCCCATTTGGGGGAGGCCTGTGTCCAGCAGTGGAAGTCCTTCGGCTGGTATGATGATGATGATGATGAAGGAACGAGCAGAGCTTTAGCCCGCGATTTCGTACGCGCATATCCCGTTTTTTTCCGTTCGAATCGAATATGGCTATATACCTTATCTACAAAAATTATTTTCCAAATCTGACTGGCAGTTCCAGAGATTAGCGCGTTCAAACAAACAAATTCTTCAGCTTTATTTAGATAAATTAATATGGCATCAGCTATTAGCATTAAAATTAACTAAAAATGTAGTATTTTCTAGTCTTAAAAAAAAATCAAGGAAATGGAAAGCAGTACCTACTAGTCTTTGAAAACAGAGTGAATCATAAGTTGCGGTCGACAATGATAGACCTCAACGAGCCGCTGCCGCACTGGGCCGCCCGGCCGAACAGCGCTCCGAGTCACGACCCAATGGGAGTAGAGATGGTGCTCGAACGAGAGCCTATCAATAAAATAAAATTATAATAAAAAATACTTGATTTCCGTACGCCGATGTAATATAAAAACATAGATATATAATACACATTGCTCGTAAATCCAGACTAATTATTAGATGTACCTACTGGGAAACTGAGACGGAAGGTGTTTACAGAACTCATCATATCACTTTATAGGCAACTAGTCCCTATAGTCGTTCATGACTTACTTAAATTTCAATAAATTTTTAGTTAGCCCAAAAGAGAACATTGAACATTAAAATTATTTCCTCTTTATAAAATGGACAAACCACCGCTTCTCTGCCACACATTAAAGTCTTATCGTCCTTATCTTACTTTCCGAGCTGTCATTAAATAATCCCGTTAAGGTCACGCTTACGAACAGAAGGGTGTCCTGAACGCGAGAACGAACGAACGCAAGCCTGGAGGTTCGTGAGCAAGGTCGTAGGAACGCGACGATGCGCAGGCGCAAGCGGCGACGCCGACCGCTCAGCTGCGGCGGCGGGTCGGCTTCCTACAATAATTACATTGGGCCATCGCCCTCAATTAGAGACGCTCACGTTCGAATGACTAGCTCCGAGCGATCCAGCGGAGCAACTGAGTTCGGTCGCACTCGCACTCCCACTGAAAACTAGTCAACTAGTGGGACCCGTACACGTGCACTCGCGGAACCGGTCCGACGGCCGAGCCGGTCGGAATCCTGAGAAGAGGCGCACTCGGGCCTAATAAGAGTAAGTATGTGGACTCGCCGTTGATGACTAAGCATGCTGCTATATCCGATTTAATGCAGCCACGGACCCCAGTCTCGGCATTTTTCATTGAAGAAAAGATAAAAAGCAGTCAGACGTACGCCCGTGCGCATGGTAGATCTGCTTTAAGATAGTGTATGTAAACACGCAAAGGCCCGAGAAATAAAAGTAATTTTAAAAGCGACAACGACAGTTCTACAGATAATATTGTGTGGGACATCCGCTGCAAGAACTTAATGTACAGTCGCGGACCTTGATTGCAGAGCAGATACCTATTGACGCAAGAGGTACAACAATTAGGTGTAAACACTGTGGCTAACTGTGGAGGCTTGTAATTGGCTTGTTGTGAATTATCTTACTCTTGTATTAATAGCTGTAAAACACCCAAACTTAACAAATTAAAAAAATGAGAAATACATGTATTACGGACAATTTAAGCTGTTGTATTAGACAATTTACTCAGCATCAAGTTTCCTGAAGTTTTATAAGTCAATTGAAAATTATGAAATATCTTATTTGAAGATACTCCATAACTTTCTTATTTTAAATCCATTCTCATAAATCTAATCAATTCTAGGAATCGACATTCTTTATAATTTTATTAAACTCACAAAATATAAAAAATTAAACTGCCAAAAATGGTTTCTTAAAATATTATAGAATCTTTTATGAGTCCATTTTTGGCAGTTTTTTTTTGGAAATAATTATGTAGATCTATTATCACAGAACCCTTTCCCACATCCAATTAATTATCTCAAGTGTTATTACAATTAGGCTTGGGAACAAAGATCTTTGTATGCTAATGAAAGATGGGTGACCGTAATTCTAATAATAGGTATACGTTTTCATGAGTCAGGAGTTCCAAGTAATCGGGATTCTGGTAATCTGGGGGCGAGAAAAAGCCTGACATAGTGGCTACCCTCAAATAAACTAAATTAATGCGGCCCCTTTCTGTTTGTCGCTAAGTCTGCGAATGTTGTCTGCTAATCTTACAGGAATTTCTTCGTAAAATGCGTGGAAATCTTAATCGTCTTCAACTAATTTAAACACATTTAAGCAATTTATTCATCAGAACTAAGATCTGGCCGAAGTTAGGATTATATCAACAAAATATTGTTAATTATAAAATTAAATATAGAATAGAATACTCTTTATTATGTACATACAACATATAAGTTACAAAACAATATCTAAGATGAAGAAAACATTACATACGGTGCCACAATGGGCGGCCTTATCGAATGCTCGTAGCTAAAAAATAACAGCCGGGTCGGTCTGTGGATGGGTGATCATCTTATCATACCGAGACTCCGTCGTGCCGCGGCGAAGTTATGAGTTAAGCCGTTGGTCCTGGCTGTAATTTGTAGATCTTTGGCAGTTGTTACGGATTGTCAGAAGCCAAAAAATATGTCTCCAGTCTTGCCAAAAAAGTTAATGGGTTGTGGAGGTCTGATAGGCAGCCGCTTCACGTAAATTACTGATATTCATCTTAATCCGTTTTGACTGGAAGCACGACACATTATAGTTGGAAAAAGGCCAGGCAGATGATGATAAAATTGACTACAATAAAAGTCAATTTTATTATCCATTTTATCGATTCTTACTCTCAAACCGTTACTTTTAAATAAAACAAAGATTGATCAACTACTTAATCGGACAAAACTGATAGCCCTGTCATAGTAAAATAAAAAAATCAGCTCCCGACCCGTGGTACAACTGCGATGTCCAACTGGTTGTACTACGGAGAAGTAAATTAGCGAGTTCCGGATTTGGGGCACCCCGACTCGGACAGGTTAGGTTAGAAGGGGATGGCGGGGTCAGGTGAGCGAGCGAACAGACCCCGCCATCCCCTTCGTGGTTATTTTTTTTTATTTACTTCTCCGTAGTATAACCAGTTGGACATCGCAGTTGTACCACGGGTCGGGAGTGAACAATTCTAGTCATTAGATTTTTTTTCCAGTAGCTGTCATCTAGTCGAGACATTCCTGAACTTACTGTCTTCCTTACTGCCAATAGAACCTAAATACGGGCTTATTTCATAGTTATGTAATGAATGATCCTGAGAAGTGCTTCCTATAGTATTACATTGACAAAGAAAACGGAGGTCGTAAAATGATTGATGATTTCGAGATTTTTATGTATAAAAAAATATTGCGAGTTACTAGGAAGACGACAGGTGGCTAAAACTGCATTGGTAGGTACTTATACCGTTAAATAATCAGTTTGGCTGTGTCCCGGCCCTTGAGAAACTACCTGCGAAGCCGGGGTTCCAATAATAATATTTTATCCAGCAACCTGAACTTGTTACAATAATCTTTATGGCCTCAGCATATAACTTAACTACTGTAATGTTATCGCTTTGATGAAGGAAGTAAGTATTTTGCTCTTATTCCAGTACTTATGTCATGTGAGATTAGCTGATTATGTTTATTGCTTTAGCAGTGGCCAAGGTTCTGTTATCTTCTATTCATAAATTCTACAATTATAATATAGTCGATAATCCTTTAGTTTTATTTATTATTTTTACTGATCCTCCTACCGCCCTAATTCCGTCATATGAAAATTTGTGGTCGGATCAGCATCCTCTTTTTCTCTTTCACACGATCCGTCCATCGTTTCTCATTCATCAAAACAAATTAATCTATCTACATTGTTTATCCAAGAGTATGACGGAGAAAAAATGTTGCCTTCGAAGTTTTCGAAGTCAAGACGCCAAGGTCGATTGACTACGAACTTGATACAAGTAAACTTGTGACCACGAAAAAGACCCAAGAGCATACAGCAAAATTAAACCTTAGTTACTATTTATAAAGTTACTACTTCAATAACTAACTAATGTGACAAAGTAAACTAGCAAGGTTTTTTTCTTTAATCATCCATAAAAACGGGAGAATAGAGGAAGAAAACCGTGGTCCGTTTACCCGAAGTAACTGGTACAAGGGCAAGAATATGATCAACTGGAAAAACAGAAAGTGATAAAGAAAAATTAACCTAATTAACAAACATACGAGAACTACCTTAATAATATAATTTGGTCATGTTGTTCGTCTGCCGTACACTACGGCAGACGAACAACATGACCAAATTATTCAATAGGTAACTGCAGCGAGATAGCACACACACGCTCACCGCGAGAGTTCAACCTACTTGGCGGTGGACACCACAGATCAGCTGGCGTGACGTTGAATGAACGATAACCGTTCATTGGTACCTGCAGCACCCAACCGTAGATAAGCACATCGAGTCTTAGAAGAATATTTAGCGGTAGAGCGTTGTCACTGTCACTCAACCTTCTGTTCTCTCTTTCTAAAGCTTGATATGTCATAGCACAGCACAACAAAATTGGAGCCAAGTTTGGATGTCACAACACTCATAGCAACGCAATTCGATCAAAACTTGACGAGTTGGTTCAATTGACAATAGTTCCATTTGAGATGAAGATAAAGCTCACAGCCAAATTCAGGTCAGAGCTAGTGGATGAATGTGACCTCGTCAGAGTTTCAGACGCCATTTTGGTAGTTCTGCAGTAATGCATATTCAGGAAAATAGTGAGATGGAGTAAATACGTATAGATAGGTAAATGAGGTTTTCTTTTGAGGTGCAAGGATAACAAACAATTTTTGAGCACTGGAATTAAAGTACGAAATTAGAGGGGCAATTCTACTAATTTTTACGCAATGTTTTCATTCACATTTTAGTCGCAGATTGCAAATGAGGTGTGAATACAAACGTTGCTTATTTAACCCTCAGATTGAAACCTCAAAGGAGTTTCATAAGAATATACTTTATAGTTCACTACAAGTCTAACAGTTAAGAATTATTTGATAATTATGAAGCCAATTTTGTCATCTAAAATTTTGTAAGCGCCAAAAAGATTTAACGTCGAAACCAATATATCATAACAAAGATTGGGTATTAATCAAAGTTACGAGTAGATTAGATTTGTTCCATATGTTGAAAGCTCTAGGAAACCAGTAACATGTTTCACAAACAAATAGTGTGAACTCCAACAAAAGCAGAGCCTCAAAGTATTAATACATATACGCGGCGTTTATCCTAGCTCTCAGAAATAAAACATTATTGCTTTTTTGCAGCTTTACTGCATTGTTTCTACTGTAGCACTAGTAAAAAGGCCCTTTTTGGAAAAACTAGTACTTATTTTCAAGAAACTCTCCTGCAGGTCTGTAAGTACTTTGTAGTTTTATCTAGGTATTGATAGTCAGTAAGTAAACAAATTCCTGAGATCAAAAATTACAATATATCTAGTAATTTTGGAAGCTTCCCCAAACTAACTTTACATCAAAACCAGCATATCTTCACATTAACATTTCAATTGTAATAATTCACTTTTAGTGGAACCTCTCCTGCCGCCCGGATTCTTAATTGAATGGATTCCTATCCCGAACGGTTTCTTATTGGTCCATTATTGTGTAACCCAAAGCGGTTGACTGCGTTTATTTCCTCAATTTACTGTTACGACTCCTAATTGTTCCTTGTTCATATTTAAATGGTTATCATCTGTTTTTATTTTGTCTGTAACCGTAATTGTTTTGATGTTGGGTTTAATAGATTTGATACTAGCTTCTGCTAGTGGCTTCGCTCGCGTGGGACTTTGAGTTTCCTATGCCCCAATCCAGAACATGGTCAGTTGTTGCGCTGTTTGTAATATTAGTATGGAAAAAAATAAAGCCTATATTGATAGTATTGTGACCTTACTGCCGCTTTAAACCTTCCAACCATATAAAGAATTTATGTTGGAAAACTATGATGCGGGAACGTAGAGAATGTTTTCACAATAGAAAAATTCTTCGTAGCGGTAGGCTAATAAAACTTCAGCAAGACAAATTGGTTAGTTCTTAAGTAATTAATGAGACGTGTAACGTAAAATCATAGAAGCAATAATATATCATGTAAAGAAACTGATAATTAAAATTATAACCACTCCTCGATACTAATATTAGAAACATCAGCTGGAAGCATGGTATGGAGCACCCATCTATGGAAGAAAGCGATTTTAACATGAAAGAAGAAACAGTTTATTTTTGAAATCGTTATAAAAGTACAGATGTATAAGATATTCTTATCAATCTAGTGAATCATCTAGAGAAGTGTCATCTAGAGCATCTTGTGCAAAGGAATATGAATCTGGATAGGTATACCCAGATTCATATTCCTTTGTCATTCTACTGATACGTGATAGTTCCACCAAAGAATATCGAGCACAAGATTCTCTTGAAGTAATAAATAGGTGCAATATCATGCGCCTCACGTATCCCGTGAGATACGTTTGGTATATCTAGCATAACAATTACCCGTGTATCATTGAATTTCCGGTAAACGTTGCACTCCATCAAATGTCACAAATCATGCGTTCTAAACGGATTGTTAGATGGAAAAAAAAAGATGGGAATGTACACTGAAATTCAGATTATCGAATATTCAACAGATTTACTCTCAACGATTACCAAACCAAACAGTCCGATTGACAATCACAATATTGGCAAACTGATCTCTTGTCTGCGTTAGCCAGTTTATTGGCAAAGGCGCCTAATTTATCTCCAACGAAAGTGCTTGTTGATAAAATGATCTCAATCCTCGATCACACTCCGTACGAAATTGATTTTTATTAAACCGTTATGAAAATTCCTGGGGTTAATGGCTGTTACCCGGATTTATTTTTATTTTCATGTTGATTAGAACGAACTCTTTGGTAAAGATTTCAACGATTTCAGAGCTGCAGTTAATAGTTCTGCAATTGAAAACGTACCATATGTCGATGGGATTAGGTATGTTATTCGTGTTCCATTAAAGTTAGGAAAAATATTCGCATACATGGAATTTAAAAGTACCTACTTGAAATAGATTCGGTTTTACCTGCATTATGTAACTTCAATCAATAATCCAATTGGTTTATTTTTACATTAGCTTCTTTATTCATTTCTTTTAACTTATACATTACATTTTTAAATATTTCTTAAAAAATACAAAACGAAAAAACATTAGCTTTATTTTTAATATTTCTATTGTCCTAAATTGGCTGTGAACGCTGTGTGGTAGAAAGACGCTAGCTAGAGCTGATACATGTTTTTCGTAGAGACTATTTAAGATAAGAAAAAAGGTCAACTTAGACCAACTTCTGACTCAGGTATTGTTCACGTCACGCGTTAAAACCGGTTCTGACACACTGTACTACTTGCCTAGTCTTATGATCTAAGAACATAGCCTTAAAAATCTATTCATAGATGTACCGATTGATTTTCGGAAGAGTATGTAACCGACTAGAGTTCATTATTTTAATGTTATTTTAAATTTATAGAAAATCAACAGTACCTCTAGTAATTTTACGGAATAATTAGCAAAGACAATCCCATCTCCACAGGGAATTCTCGGATGGTAAAGAACGATAGCACATGCAGCGGCTTTCCATCGGTTTGCCAAGTCCCATATTTCAAGACTGCGTCAGCAAACGGTGTAACTGTCGCTGAATATTGGGCCAAGCAAACAATTTACTATGGATATGAGTTGGTGGACCTATGTATATTTTGTGCTCGCTCACTACTTACTACGTTATCTCCAAGCAATAACCACAGCCTTAACGAAAAAGTACAAAAACACAAGAATTTGCTCATTTTCTTACAATTATAAAAGCACTTCAAAGCTTTTATAATTGCTAAAAAAAACAATTTGTAATAAACGAATTCCTTTTGATTTGATCTAAGAAATCAAAACCAAATACCTAAGCGTAGATATGTCTATCAGAACAGAACTCAGTGATTTTAGGAAGAAAACCGATAACAAAAAAATGAAGGAATGTTTTATTTCGGAGCCATTTCCAGGAATCCCTTTGAGTTAACGATGTTTGTGAGGCGAATAACATGACTTTCGTGATCATAATTTATGCCGTGAGCGCGGTCAAAGCTAAACACCATAAATAATGACGACAATCGATTCCACGTCAGCCCGGAAGTCACTATTGAATAGCTTCCCCACTAAACCGCTGCTGGCGCTGGAACGACCGACCCTGAATAATGTTGTCACCTGGATAGTTGATTACAACGTGGTTTAATCAACATGAAGTTGAATTTTGTCGTTCATCTCCAGAATACTAATACCATCTCAATCATTCCAATATTACTAGTAGAAATATTCCATCACTAACCTGCTAGTCACTCTTATTAATTATATCAATATTCCTTTTTACTGCAGCAAAGGTACGCGTCCAATATAATCCATCAAAGGAAAAGGAAAGGAAAAAAGAAGGGAACCAAAGTTCATTTGCCTTATCGTTGAGGTAACGGTATCCATCCGCTCATTGCGTATTCACAGCCCACACGTAAAAATGCATACGACGGAACTGCAGGTCAAAGAGACATCCATTAATAGCTTAGTGAAAAAAGAGCAATAAAAACGATTATAAAACAGTCAAGTAATGATTGAAAACTTTACTGCAGCAAAGTAAGGTTTGTATAGAAAATTGAATTTAGGATTTCTTTGTCCGACTAAGCAAATCTCAGTGTGTTTGCTTAATTTTTATATTCGTTCTTCATATTATGATTCAAGAATAACAAAAGTCTTACACCAACTCAATAAAAAAGTTCAACTTCGGTCAGAATCGTTCGTAAAATCAATTCTGTGAATCGATCCTTGCGGCCTAAGAATCGTCTGATTTTATCCATGTAAATTTCTTACGGCCCATTCCGAAGGTCTATAGAATTGTATCAGATTTCACATTTAAAAAAGGGCACGCGCCTTTGAACGTTTTCTGGAAGTCAACGTGGCTCGTTTCTTTCTGTTTTTTTTAACTAAAGCCATACATTGTTATTGATATTCGAGTTTTTACGGTCAAACATACACAGTTCAGTTGCGTAACGTGATAGGTTTCCCTAGTTATTTGCTAACTTGTTCAAGGCTACTGCTAATACCAAATTGACGGGGTTCCTGGTTTGGGCAATTTCATTGTGTTTATTAATCTGAATTATTTTTATGAAGCAGCCCAGATCGGGATCAGATCCAGCTAGATTTGAGCCTGGTGGATTGCATTAGACTTATTCATAACAGGGTTCCCTACCGTAGGCATACCTGTGTCTAACCCTAAGGTAATAAAAGCACGATGTTGTTACATGTTACGAGTGTGTTCACTTGTAATACGGTATCATTTAGTTGGAATATCCTCACTCCAGGTTCTGTTATTTTTTGTATTTACATCTATAACCAGGAACAATTACAAACGAAGCAGGAACAATTTTTCAAGCTTGTCGAAACTTATTTGTCAGTTTCCATTTTTTCAATTGCTCACTTTGTTTCGGACATTGTTAGTCGATAGACAGGTAAAAGTGTGATTTTGCATGCACATGTCTTTAGGTCATTTAATAAGTGTGCCGAGAAAGTTTACAAGAGAATGCAAGTTTGTTTTCAAATGTGTGCCACAATATCCGTCCAAATTACAAGTGTGTTTTACTTTATTGTGTATAATATCTGCTACAGCTTCGGTTTTATTCGCTTTGTTTCGAACATAATCTTGCCTAATCAACGAGTTGCAATTTACACCGGTCTGAACCGATACAATTTCACACCTCTCTGCAGGCCGTTATCTTGTACTGAGCACCTATAAGCGTCCGAGTTGGTAGGAAACAGTTTCTTGGGGCCACTCCTTTATCTAATTTCTGTATCGATACGAAATTTATTTCCACAAATGCAGCCGACACATTTAGTTAGAGAAAGCTCTCCATACTAAGATTTGAATAAATGGGAACTATTTAGATTTCGCGAGCAAAACGTGGAGGGTAGGTACCTATGTGAGGTGGAGCATAATAATTTAGTTGCAGTAGTAAACACGCCCACGGTAATGCGAATTAGACGCGAAGTTAATTTAACTTATAACTAACAACAACTGGAGGAATTAATAGGAGCCGGTAGCACACGAGCGCTATATGTTCTCCAGTATTTATTACAATATCAAATTTTAAAGATGTAATTGGTTTGCCATTACACGCTTGTGCAATTTTCTTTGAAAGTTTGAGAGTTGTTTATTCAAGCAAGTAAATGCCGTTTGAGAAACAACTTCAAACTTGGGCACACAGCGGGAGGGTGAAGCAAGGAAAAATGTCGTGCCAGATGATATCACATTTACATATTTCTTACAATAAATTTCACGCAGGAGTCATCGAACAACGGTAACCACTGTACGATCAATTGACCTTTAATATTTGCTGGATAATATTCACAATATCAATGTAATCAACACGGGTTGGGTACGAAATAACTACCGAGATACATTTGTGTCCAGATGCCTAGCTATCTTTCGGCTCAAGTAACTGCTCTTAGCAGTACCTACGCCTGAAAGAGGTCTTAGAAACAGCAAATTCATTGCTTAGGACCGAACTACTCGCTATCCTGACACTCCTTACTCAAGTTGTCTCCAGCACATGTGACTGACATTTTTCCTTTATGTCAATCGACGTGAACGATATAATATTATTCATCATATTCATGAACGAATAGAGGGTGAACAAGCAATCAGTAAACTATTATAACTTCCATAGTTTAAACTCCCGTTAATTGCTTATCCCAAAGCAAAAGTAGCTACGGTATATCAAAATGAACTTGGTGTTGCCGCTCATGACGAGGGATGACAGCCAACCGAAAATTCTGAATCATCAAAGTAACTTCATTTATGTTAATATTCTAAAACTGAGATTTAAAACAACGAAGTTTAATGTAGTGTATGTGTTGCCGCTGATATAAAAAAGTATAGAAATTATATAGCTATACTGAAATTCGGACATCTTTAATTCCCTTGAAACAAACTTCAAACAGAATAGCGTAACAATGGGTTCCCGTTTTGACGCTGCCATTTTACCAGGCTATCAAAGCAAAAGAAATAAGCGACTTTTTTCAACTCGACTGCGCTTGGCAGTGACCTCTAACAAAGCTAACGAAAATAAAAGCATTCCATTACATTGTACTGCGAGTACATCGCGCAAGTTTAAGGTCAACAGAACGAAAAGAAAAGTTTATAAAAGTTATATAAGACGGTAATCTGATGAAGCACTCGACAGGAAAGGATCATCTACGATTTCCAGATGTAACTTCTCTTATAGTTTTGACTGTCATAAGGTCGTTGTTTGAAGTCGTTTGTTAAAGTCGTTGTTTTAAGGTTGTTGTTGTTGTATGTATGTATGAACTTAGCAGAGTTGAAGCTAGTACTGACATTTCGTCCGTTTGGCCAGGTATGTCATCTAATTACAAGTAGTCTGTTCACATTCGGAAAGAGCATGATTATTTTCCGGCTTCATGCAAGCGGGAAACGTCGTGTCGAGAGACAGGCTAAATAGCAGCAAAATGAGGCTACACAGTGACAAAAGGCATATTCAAAGCGACGGTAAAGGACTTTTCCGGATTCACAAAATTGTGTACAGTTTTAAGCTTCTTCTTGGCATTTAGACGGAACTACTGACAGAAAATATGAGCCTTTGTGCAGTGTTTTGAAGATAACATTGCAGTTAAATGGCAAATGCTTTTTAGGCTTTTAGGTTTTGGCTTGATTAGTGTTAAAACAAAACCAAAACCATTAGAAGATAACTATGGTAATGATCATAAATTATGTGTGGCTGGATTGAAATTCCGTCACAAAATGTTTTTTTGTTTCCTGTAGAATTAGCTGCGGTTAGAATAGTTATACAATGCAAATGCTTTTATTTATATTTAAAGTCGATAAAGGTTGATGAAATATGTAACTTTGAAAATAACAATCGTGTTCAATATAGAAAAGAAAATTTACTGAAATCATTTTCTTAAACTGCTAAGCTGACTTATTTTTTAATTCAAAATATGGCCTACTGAGTTTACGCTCCCTGATATCTGTCAACTTTTTTGGTATTCCCTAAGGTGTCCTAGGGTTGAACATTCAGGTTTTGCATAATGGTAGTCGATTTAGTCGTCAGCCAATTTGTCTGATAGGAAAATGTAGACGGGAGAACTTTAACTTGAAAATAAATCAGTGAAAAATGAAAAAGAAATTAACATTTTACCGAAGTTTGTTGAAGGTTACCGTAGCGTTGCCGTTGAGACGGATCCAAATATCGGAGTAAGTATTATCTCCAATATTGATTCCCATATAAAAATATCGGTATAAGTTGGCAAATATCGGTGAACTTATAGGTACCCATGATTGTGAGAGGAAGAAGATAGCGAAAATATTATTTATTGTCTTATTGGATGTAATATGATAAAGGTAGTGATCCATCTTAATATTGACGAAAGGCAAAGTAACTTAGTTACCCATTCGTGCGAGTCGTGTCGAGGTATCGAGGCCCTGAACAATGTGTGCCATTCAATTAGCGAATGCGACTGTCGAAATGCCAAAATGAAGGAATTTGATAACGTGACAGTTCGATAGCATCTGTCAATCCCATATATTTTTGACGTATTGACAATCGCCTTTTCCACGCTACCGTTAACAGAGCCCATTTGTCTCGAGCCCCTGGTCAACGCTGGTCGGTGCTGCTAACAAATCTGACCGGTAGCCATGCCATGTCTCTAATTGGGTTTCTGTTTTATATTGGATTCTCAAATTTTGTTTTACAGGAATTTTCGACGTATACTGTTGCGCAAATTGTCAATTCGATCGATCTCGTTCCAATCCTGGATGAAGGTTTCTTTCAAAAATCAGGATGTTAGGAATTGTCAGAAAAAAGTGTTCATGTTTCTAAAGCGAGTGTTGGATAATGTGCGATGTGACTGTAGACAAAATTAAATTTAGACCAATGTGATCGAGTCTTTATGGAATTTTAATGAACGCGTGCAAGTGGATTGTGGCCCAACGGTTGTTCATCATTGTTCTGAGGCAGAACCTTTTAAAACGTCACAGAGCCTACTTTTAGCGGACCACAAAGCGTAAAGCTCAAAAGCTTTTGAGAATTGTCATGAAAATCGGATTTACAACGTTAATTCTGGGTACCGATATTACTTATTCTTGAATTCAGGCTTCGTAAGTCACTGAACAGATGGAATTTTGAAGACAAAATGCCCAGGTGGCGTTAATTGCCAAATTTATTCATCCACTCGCTTTCATCAAATTAATAATTAACATTTTATAGAACGGGGAAGAAATTTTTAAATCATTGTTAATCCTTCCAAGTTTTGTTACCTATAATTTTAATGTTTAATTTAGTTTCACAGAAGGGTTTCCTATTAGTTTCTGCCTCAGCCCCGCCGCAACTCAAAGTGGCAGGGGATTAGTAAAATCTTAATGATGCCTTATCTTGACTTAGATGGATAAATTGGATTATCTTTGAGGGCTTAGTGTGGTACCAAGAACCTAGTTACATAATGCTTGTAGATACTATAAACATTAGGTACTTCCTTATTGTCTTCGTGGTTTAAATAAGTTACTCGTTGAGTGTCAGATAAATTTATTACATCAATCCTTTGCATAACTGCAGTAATTTTAATTCCAATATTTTAACAGCCAATCAGAAGCCGAGTCAACTAATCATTGTTTGCTCTCGATAATTATCTTATCGACTCTTTGTTTAAACTGGTAGAGCGTTGGAACTTGTAAGTAATTGATGACTAATTTCATTGATAGATATTATCCGCTGGATGTCTCATTTTTTTATGTCAGAACAATAATACCTACAACAAAAGTGACGAAACGACATGATTACCTATAATTCCATTCTGTTTGGCTCTTCTTACAAGACAATTGTCAGATTATCAGCAACTCGATACTAAGAAAACAGCGGCGGACAATAAGTGGTGCTGGTTCACAAACAGTGAAACACTTCGTGGAAATGATGGGTTGTAAACAAAACCTAGTGTAAGGCATGCAGCGAGTCTTTGTGCAGCGAGAATGCAGCCTGACTGCTCACATGAGGCAGCGCCGTGACGCCCACGTTATAGAAGTTCCTGGGGAACTACGTGCACCGGACACTGATTAGCATTTACCACATACTCCAAACAGACAAACCCAAATAAATGCTTTGTACAAACCCATTGCATCCTTGCAACATCATACTTTGCTCATACGTTTAAATTCAAATACATGTTTCCAGTAAAGTTCGTTTTACTTACCGGTTTAGTGAGAACTACGTCCAGCCATGACTTTACAGCTTACACATGCACACCGCAGCCAATCGCCAGCTTCAAAACAAACTTTTAAAAGTTTTTTCAAAGTTGCCGCACGTAAATGCGTTAAAGTTCACATAAAAGTATCATGGAATTTATTAATGGATTCGGGAGTGAATATAGTGTGGTGGTTATGCTGTAACAAGAGGTTTTTGTAGACGAAACAGGTTTCCGGCGGCGGAAAGTGAGTTTGTAAGTTTGTTTGAGAAGGCGACGCGGAGCGCGCGCGGGTCGGACACAGACGCTCGGTCGGAGGTACCACGCGGTATGACGGGCGAGCGCCGCGAGTGCCGCGAGCCAGGCAGCGCTGCAGGCCGCGCGGAGCGGCAACGTCGCGCAACTACCCCGCGCGGGGGGTTTAATGCCTCCATGGCCCACCTAACATCATGGCGTCATTGTTTCATCATTTGTTATCTCACAGAGTTCCCGAAGGCATAAGAATTTTCTGTGTAGCAGGCTCCGCCATAATTCAGGCAGGAACGGCAAAGGCAAACTTGACGCTAACTTTCAAAAGCTGTGCCTTCCTAAATCAATTTTGTGAAGGTAAGTTAGTACTTTACAGTAGGTACATACTAGATTCAACCATTTTAAAATAAACTTGGAAAAGTTTTAACGAAGAAAATTCCAGAAAATTAATGAGAATAACTTGAACAGGTATAGTAGGTAACACACGCCAAATATGCAATTAAGCCGAAACTATGGTGCAGCACATACTCCACGGTAACAAAAGCTTTAAATGGATAGTAAAGTGCTCTGGTCATTAAACTGGGAACACAAAACATAGAACACTATAATATTCACGAATGCATTCACTAAAGTTCCGGTGACTCAGGCGCAGATAATGCACGCATGTTGGTCGGCCAATAGATTCGAGGCAGCAGGTGACAGGTGACAAATCTAATAATCACTACCTCTGTCCCATTCCAACATTCCGTAGATTTGTGTGAATAACCGTACCTAACCATAGTTAGGTTAAATATTGCTTAATGGTAGGCCTCGAGTACCTAGATCTTCCATTAAGCCATATTATTATACAACAGATTTTTTTAAACTAATTTACTTACAAAATTGTTTTTAGGTAGGTAGGTACTAAACCCGAACAGTTGATTCTTGTTGCCGGTTTCAAATCCTACTTATCTACCTAATACAAATCAAAGAAACAAGGAATCGAGAAAGCAAAAAAACAGATAATATTACAATTAATAGGTAGATAGAAGTAAACAAAGACAAAGTAAACAAAACAAACTTATTACAGATTTGTGTAAGAAAAACTACTCAACCAAGTAGGTACCTACATACTTTATTTACCACCTCCAACTGCAAATGTAAATAATATAAAGCACGTAGGTATCTGGATGACAATGCTGTCCAACCTGAAAAATATGTAATTTTTCATTACTTTTCTCAATTAAACACAAGTAGGCTCATTCATGAAAAATATGTAGGTAACCATACGATTAGTACTAATTTTTTTTTAAGGATGGGCAATCATCAAATGACCCCTTCCGCTCTGGGTGGAGCGGGAGGGAGTTTTAGACTCTTACTGACTAAAACCCATCCATGCTCCCCCTAGTGCCTTTTGCGTTCCAGGGGTATTAGCAGATTATTTATCATTTTTTTATGCTTTAGTTACCTACTTCAATTTAGATTCTGCTGATCAGTATTTTTAAACTAAGCATTTTTTAGTACCTAAACCTTTATGGTTCAACTGCTGGGTAAAGGCCTCCTCTAAATTTGTTTTCCAGTTAACTTTATCTTCAACCTTCTCCGGCCAATCAGTCAAGAATGAGTCCAAATTGTTAAGTATGCGGTTTTTTAGGCCTGCCTCGGTTGCAAACTAAGCATACATTTAGGTAATTCTTTTTTAAAAATAGAGCTAAAGCTAATTCTTGTCGTCGCATGACAATTGTAATAAAACTTTATGTAAGTACCGTCGTACATAAACGATTTAAGCAGTAGGTAGGTATAAGATCAAGTTGAAGATGCGAAGCTACCATAAAATAAAACATTTGCCATCAAAATGGAGATTGGTATAGTTGCTAGTCTCGAAAATGAGCTGACATGCCTAAAAAATTCTAATCCAAAGAACTCCATTTTCTCTTTACAACTCCGTGAGCAAAATGACCTGAATATACAAAAAAATATAATTTAAAATCTTTAAGAGTCTATTGCTACATCAGCTAAAAAATAACAAAAGCACAATTTGCGGCGAATCTCAATATACATTTTTGTAATCGACTTGTTATGTTACGTTTGCTCATGCTTTGCATATTACTTTGAATCGAAGACTCGAGTAACTTTGGAGTTCGTTTTTCTTCGTATAAGTAAGTCCTCTTTAACTTAATAAAATAGACTCTTTACGTGTGTGCCATTTTGTTGATCTTTTATACTACACGGTTTAAACGAAAAAAAAACAAAAATAATGTGATTTGGTCTAAGTTATGGTTGACATTAAGTTTATGTCAAATGTGTTCCAGCTATTGTAAAATAATGCTGCTTTATTAGTAAGTACCTTTGTTTATTGCTCTAATTTGTTTTTTTTAATGTCATGGTAACATTTGAAAACATATAGGCTATCTTAGAGAACATTTTAATAAAAAGTTGATGTTGGGCAATGTGATTATCAATTTTTTTAGTCTATGTATTCGTGTCACAAATATGACTTGACTAAATATAGCCTTCATTATGGACAACATAGTAGTAGATTTGTATTCGTAAATTTTATCAATAACTATTAATAACAAAAAAACTTTACCTGTAATAGGTAAAGTTAAACAAACCAGATCTTGGATTTCGATTTTAACCCCATAATCGGTTTTAGCGACCCCAGAAACCATTGAAATAACACCCATTACGAGAAGTTAGCAAATGCCGTCGGCGCCATCTTGGATTACGATTTTGACCCCATAATCGGTTTTAGCGACCCCAGAAATCACGAAAATGACACCCATGAAAGACTGGTCGGCGGTCGGCCCCCCGTTAGTGCCTACTGTATTATGGGTAATTTTTCTTTACAACTGGCAACAATACATTGTGACAAATTAGGTTATGAAATTTTTTATTTGAAGATTGATTTACGTAAAATGTAAGTACTTAGGTGTGAAACGTAGTTTTATCACATTTTTTCAGTTTTCCGGTTGTGTTAGAGCATCTTTTCATACAACAAACTGTCATTTTTAAATATTTCTCGGGAGGTGCATTCAATAGAGCGTGACCTTGAGCACTGACGGCTCGCTGCGCCTAGTACTCCATATATGGAGTAGTCTGAGTAGCTTCACTTTTGATGCTCGTACTAGGTTTCTAGGCGTTATTATTCTAAGCACTATACATATATTATAGAAAAATCTCACAGTTTTGACATGTCACATAGATGAAATCTCGCAATTTTGACATGTCGTCACATAGTCTATAATCAAAGTGAAAAATGCATTCGTAGGTGTTCGGAGAAAACAAATCGCACTCTAGTTGGCAGAACAGCAGCACTAACTAAACTTACTGTCATTATTTAATTTACATTAGGATATCAATAGACGTACATTACTATATTAGCACACATAGTTTTGTACCGTACGTGACTATTCAAGTAGCAAGTTACCACTAACGATGACTGCCATGAGTTTGGTTCTTTTATCGTTGGCAATGGACCGAAATAATTCTGTATATATTCGACAACGCCCATAACATTTCCCGAGGGAATCAAATATAGACAGTGAAATAAATAATTTTGTGACAAAGTCAAGTACCAACATCTAGACAAATCAATAACTTTTGAGGTGGTTATGGAAAATTTGTACGGAAATTACATGTGCATGTGATTCAGCGGATTGATAAAAGTAAGAAAGAAGGGTCAGAAAGAGGGCAATTGATAATGACATCTAATAGAGATCTCCCTACTACCTTATACAGGGTGTATACATCTTTTTTTTGTTAACGTTTCTTAAAACATAATCAAAACTTTATAGCATTTTTCTGTCCCTTCTCAAACAATGAGAAATTATGTTCTTATCAAACATTGTGTACATTAATTGCAAAATAAAGTAAATAAATGAAGACGCAAAGCTGTACCGCCTCAATGAATACACGGAAACACACGTATCTACTTTACCAAATCAACAAAACCTTATTTTAAAATTGACCCAGATGAACTTTTATCTCTCCTACCTGCGTTGCAAACGCTATTGTACTATAAAGTGGCAAAATGTTAAAAAAATATATATGTAACTGCAGATTTTTTTGTTAGGTATTAAAGGCTTTGTCAATATTCTGCAAAAATGCAGACTGTATCTATATGGCCAATGTCTAGTTTCGGACGTCACAGACTCTCCCAATTTAGAATTTATTTGAGTGTCCCTCAAACTGTTATTCACCTTGGTCTTATAGTTAGATTGCAGGTTTGTGACGACGGGCTTAAAATTTTATAAGGCTTTAATAGTAGTTTATGCAACGACCATATAAAAAGGGTTATTAAAACACGAGTGTGGGTTTATCACACGAGTGTTTTAATACCTAATTATATGCCGTTGCATACACAATTTTATCTTCACTCATACAGTTGAAATAAAATAAGTGGAAAAATAGTTAATTCCAATATGGCGGATATTCTCATTGCGTATTCGAATGACTGCGCAGCGCGCTCAAACATAGACAAAGATAAAAGCTGGCTCATTGACTTAAGTCAATCAGCCCGCGCCAAAAATTAAAAAGAAAAAGTGTGCTTTAAAAATGATGCAGTTGTTTAAAAATCGAAGGAAAATGTTGAACTGTAATGGTTTTTTTTTAAATTTTACCTATCCACGAAAAAAAAGTATGTATTTATGCATTCGTTTTTGAACTCATATTTGGAACATTACGTTGTGAGTGTAGATAAAATATTTAATAATTCAAGTAGCTCAAACATTACGACCCCATCTATGCTACCCAGTCTATAAATAAGATGAAATTAAATTTTCGGCACACTTAAATAAACTATGAATAAAATAAAAAACTACAATAACAAAGAAGAAGAAAAGTGTGACATATGAAATGAAAGGTTTTATCGTGTGGGTACCAAATATTAGTTTTAAAATTTTATTAAGTGAACGGATTTAAATTTAAAAAAAAAAAATCTGATGATCAATGATCATCACACAATTTTACTTTTCCTTGAAACTACTACCTAAGTCGACTCGTACTTCACTAGTTTTTTACACAATCATAAGTATAAATGTTTATCATATAAAGATAGATATTATGTTTTAATTATACATTTTTATGTTAACAAATTCGGGCTTGTTTTAGGTACTGTCAGTAGGTAGGTAAAATCAATTACAGGTAGCCAATGGTGCACCTACTTATACAGTTAACATACCTGTGCCTATATCTAGGTGAATTGAGACTTGAAATATTTTTGAATAAAATACTTATCTTTTTCTCAAACATGCTTGGAAATTTGAGCTTTATTTTGACAACCTTCTTCGAGATAAATCTAAATTGCTGTACTGGTCAAATACATGCAAGCAACGACCGGCAAAAGTTGTATGAAAATCCATATCTATCGTGTTTTAGCGGCCAAATAAATTACAAATAGTAAACTAATTTCTTTCGTGTAATTTAATAGTAGATTATGCACCCAGGGGATAAAGCAGTGTCTTGTGTCACGGGCGTCATATTGAATCTCGAACGCAATGAAGGATTCGGGAGATAACTCCCGGGCGTAGCGAGGGAGTTTAGAGTATAACTCACGAGCGAAGGGAGGGAGTTAATACAAGAACCCTGAATGCAGCGAGGGATTCAAGCTAGCCCAAGGTAAAGACACCTTTATCCCCGAGGAGGAAACTCTACTTTTCACACCTCCTGTGAGAAAATAAGAAGCCATAATACGAAAAACAAAATATTTTAAATTTACAAACACTAAGTAGTACCTCGCAACTTCCCGTGGGTTACTATCTACAATGTTGAGACGTAATTTAAAAAATAAAAAGGAAAAGAAAACGTATAGGTACTATAATGTTACAAGATTATTTTAGGTAGCATGTTGAGGTTTGTGTAGTGTTTGTGTGTGTGTTTGTGTAGGTTGAGGTGTGAGTAGGTGTGTGTGTGTTAATGATCATAAAGTAGTGATATAGTGTTGTGATACAATTTATGATCGGATTTGTATATGTAGTCTATTATTTTTCTATATGGATCTACTAGCATAAATATTTGGATTAAGAACTCTCTCACACACCCTCTCACTCACATACACTCATCCCTTCATCTTACACACCCAGAGGACAGTAACCTAGTTTTATAACCTTATTTTATAATAGTAGATTATGCACCCAGGGGATAAAGCAGTGTCTTGTGTCACGGGCGTCATATTGAATCTCGAACGCAATGAAGGATTCGGGAGTTTAGAGTTTAACTCACGAGCGAAGCGAGGGAGTTAATACAAGAATCCTGAATGCAGCGAGGGATTCAAGCTAGCCCAAGGCAAAGACACCTTTATCCCCGAGGAGGATACTCTACTTTTCACACCTCCTGTGAGAAAATAAGAAGCCATAATACGAAAAACAAAATATTTTAAATTTACAAACACTAAGTAGAGATATGTATTTAGAACTATACTGTATACCTACTTAAAAAAAGTTAGTTTAATACCATACGGATTTGCAATATCCGCGCCTTTTTTGCGTTCCACTCAGTATACCTACCACATAGCGGCCACGACCAACTCGATTTTCGTTTTTTGTTTTACTTCTCTGTGGGTAAGTAAATATGTGCAGGCCTAATGTTAGCAACCTAATACAATTTATGTGTACACAAAGCTTTATACAGAGCTTTATATCAGTTGGTAGAATGGGTTCGGACGCTTGGCTGTATGCAATTTGAATTTTAGAACGTCATAGGAGACGCTCGAGAAAATAGTTTATCGACTATAAATGGGTTTTAAGTGTTATTCTTATCCTTTTATACAATAATCCGTACATAACCAATTATTCTTATAATATTGTCTTCAATCCTGGACCCTGGTCAATCCTTATGATTTTGTAGAAATTCGAGAATATCATCCCTAAGTAGTAAGAGTATCGAGAATATCTTTCCTCTTTCTGGAACAGAAAGAGAGAGACAGAGACAGAAGGCGTTGTAAGTACCTAATATACCGCCAATTGAGCAGACAGATGAGGTTCCAAATTTAAATCACGTTATTGACCAGCGGGTTATAATGAAATCCAGTACAATATTATTGCCCGGCAGTGCCACCGGCCAAAAATGACTCACTTTAGGTTAGGTTAGCATGACATATAATTTGACGTTTTCGATCAGGTGGTGTGAAAAAATATTTTTTACTCCGAAAGATCGCGACCAAGGAAGTAACTTATCAAAGGTTTTATTTAAATTACGAGCTGGCTTGCAAATACAAAGCTTTTGAAAAAAATACAAATGAACACTTTAACGCGGGAAAAATTATTGTTGTTAGTTAGTTGTTTGTCATTGATTAACTTTCTAGGTACCTACTACTTGGATTGAATTTCCGCGTATTATTTGAGAAAAGCACTATACAAGCCTTGGCCACAACTAGGCATTGATGGACTTACGTATGCGTGCCTCGGCTTCGCCTCTGACCACATTTACACGTACGTCCATCAATGCCTCTTTTGCTGGCCGCGCAGTAATGTACTATTGCCGTGACTTCGCCTGCGAGGATCAGAATAAAAAGTCTTCTATCTATAAAAATGTGTGTTCCAAAATTCATTCTAATCCATTCAGTAGTGTTTGCGTGAATGAGTAACATACAAACATCAATCCTCACAAACTTTCACATTTTTAAAAAGACACATAATACATCACACGTGAACCCTTATTTTTTAAATTTTTAATTTATCTTTTATTTCAGGCATCTAGGGCCCATAAAATAAAATACATGTACATAAAACAATAACTATAAATAAAATAAAACATATTACAATACATTTAAACTATAAACTACTGCACACTGACGGCGTCGTGTTTCGCTGCCTGGTGTCGCGCAGCTGGCCGCGGAAACGTCTATACACGACACCCTTCGGCCAAAACTCTGCTTTGAGGAACATCTCGAACTGATGAGTTGGAAACCGCACCACAAACGACTTGAAGTTTGTGTTCTGGCGCGACTCCAACCTCTCAACCCTCAATGTCCAGCTGGTCTTCACTCTCATGTACTCCACGATCTCCTCAACCTTCATGAAGTGATATAGCCGGGACACGTACAGCTGCGTCGTAGGTGTTGCTGGACGCAGCAGCATGTTTGGTCCTGCCAGCGCGGTGCGCACTGGTTCCGAAAAGTAGGCTTCTTCTTCTTTTTCTTCTCCACTTTGATGAGACCATCCTTGTCACACGTCTCCTTGTCCGGATGCCGCTGTTTCGAACCCGCGTTGGATGTAAACCGGCTCTGTTTACCCCCCTTTATTTCGATCGCCTGAATTGCCTGTGACTTTTGCGACTCAGCAGGTTTGCAAGTGGTGACGATGTCTGCGCAAGCACGTTGAGGGGTCGACGTACCTACACGAGTCGATTGCTCTACCGGCAATGTATTCGGTGCTACCGGTGACGAGGTAGAGACGGTGGCGGCGGCGGAACACAATGCAACGCAAGCAATTTTGACAGCTGGTGACGCAGTTGAGCTCGCCGACTCAAAACTGCCGATAGAAGCGTTTTGCGCTCCACGCCGCGTGTTCACTTGAGAGGCGTCAGGTGACCTATTTACCGAAACAACGCTGCGCAACAACACTACCTCGGCACGTAGTTCACCTATGGTGTTATTCGACACCTCAAACTTTGACTGCACTTCGGCCAGGCTCGCTTTCAAGGAAGTGATGTCCTTCAGCAACCTGGTGACGTCGACGTGATCGAATGTGACGGGAGGCAGCTTATGCAGATCCTTCGCCACAAAATCTGGCACGTCGTCTGGATCGGTCGACTTCATCAGAGTGACGATGTCTTGTACACTCTTTTCTGTCCCATCCCTTCGGCGGGACGGCATTTGGTCTTCTTTGCCGAGCGTTCGGAAAAACAGCAACTTGGCAGTCCTAACCTCATCGTCCTTGTAGGCGGACTTGCAGATCTGCAAGATGCTAACTTCGTCCATGTAATCGATGGCATGCTTGATGAATGCCAACAACTCGTTGGCTATGAGCGGTTGTGAACTCATAGCGGTACGAAAAACGGGCAGCGGCTACAGCCGCGCGATTCACGAATTAAATATTTAGACAGAGCAGCCCAAGCACGACCATACTAGACCGCGCATCGCACTGCACTGATCGACCTTAGATCGACTGGTAGAAAATGCGTATGGCATTAAGAGCCTTTACGCGGTACGGCTTTTCATACAAACTTTCAAATCCTTATTTTTTGAAATTAATGAACCGATTTTAATAAAACTTGGTATACATACGCTAGATATCTAGGTCTAAATAGTTATAAGATTTTTTTTTCGAAAAAGATTTCTTAAAATCGCTCTCTCTCTCTCCCTCCAAAATCTTTTTCAATAATGTTTTCTGATAACTATTTAGATCTGGATATCTAGCGTATGCTTTATAACCAAGTTTTATTAAAATCGGTTAATTAATTTCGAAAAATAAGGATTTGAAAGTTTGTATGAAAAGCCGTACCGCGTAAAGGCTCTTAAGTCCTCCTTTGACCAGTGTTTGTAGTGTTGTACTAGTGGATAACGTTTTAGTAAATAAATAAAACAGAGCTGAAGAAACGACAAACCGATCTAAAATAAAAGTTATGACTGTAAAAGACACATAGACTGAAGTATCATACTTCTTATCAAATGCAATTATTATTGCATCTGTTACGGTCTTGGATGGTGCAAAAAGAAATATCTACAATATCAAGGCTTGGTTAAATTTTTAAGAAAGCAGCTGTCTGGTGTGCCGCTAATCCAGCTGGATTAGTCTGAAGCATCCGCGACGGCGGCAGTAATAAAACTTCGATCGTATTTCTAAACCCACATTTATGTCTCCAATATAGAAACGATCATGTCTCTGGTAACTTTAATATAGCCATTGGAGACCGCGTGAAAGATTAGCAGTCTTCATTTCTGTTAGTTAGTATTTATTTGTTGTAGGTACACCTACCACACAGTCTTTTTAGCGCAATGGTTGATTGGTAGAGAATGCCTTGTGGCATTAAGTCCAACCGTGTACCACTACTGTACATTAGGTTTAAATAAATAAATGTTTACTTGTCCTTGAAAACTTGTAATGATTAGCAAAATTAAAGACTTACAAATAATGTCTTCGGGTGATTTACCAGGTAAAAATTAAAATGATTAAGGTAGGTATAGAGTATTCAGCTGAATCTGGTTTGACTAGGAGCCGACCAAAATATAGTTGGGAAAAGGTAGATGAATAAACATTATTAGGTTCGACAAAACTTTCAATATTACCTTTATAACACCAGATAACATCAGTCTTTTTGTAAGTATGGCTTTATGTACTGGCTTTTCCTGACTCTCCAAATATGTTTTCAACTTTTTATCATCCCCTTTCCTCTTACCTCGATTTATTTTGGATACGCACCGTATCTCATCTTTCCATCCTATCATTAAGTAGGTACCTAGTCTTTCTAAAAATACGTCAAAACTATTATAGTGTTGAAATTGCGATTCTATTAAACGGGCCACTTTGAACTATGATAGCTTTGGTTTGCCTTGGAATTATAATAAAACGTTTAAGCCATGTCATTCTTTTTTCGAAATCAGTAATTTCTTTGTTTTAATTAACTGGTTTGTTCCCAAAACATGAACATTTTTAAATTATATTTATTTCCGTTATAAGGCCGAGTATAGGTCACACATATTCATGTGAGTGGAAAGTTTCAACTCAATCGGTCCGAGCATATTACTGACGGACATACGAACATACGAGAGATCCTATAAGAGATTAGTTGAACGGCTGAACTCATTGACGGGGGCGGTTAAATGCATGGTATCTCATCCAAAATCATTTAAAGGAATAAATAAACGCTGTGATGAGTATTATGAAACTAGTGCTCATACTTTACAGTTCCATATCTTAACTTAACTTTTCTATAACGAAAATGAGCTCGTAAAATTTATTGAAAGCTACAGGCTCCCGAAACAAACGTGTCCGGTGAGTACCTTCGTCAGGTGGAAGGTGAGGACGCCGTAGCACCTCTCCAGCCACTCCTCAAAGAGGGGACTTACTGCCGCAATAGTGGCGAGCTCAGCGCTAGATTGTCAGTCGCTGTCTCCATACTGCCATGTCCTCTTGCAGGAGCTCCGTCCGCCACGCTGATTCCGAGGTACCCCAAAAAAATTTTATACACGAAAAGTTAATTTAAGTCAGTTCATAAAATCTATTTCCTGAGTCACGGCCGCAACATATCTATCGGATAAAGGTCCCGGAGATGACAAATGCTAGCAAATTGTATATTGAAAGCCGCCGGAGAGCAAAATGAAATCATAAAGATATACAAATAGGAACTTCCTCTAGTCTATTGGTTCTTGTTAATACCATTCAAGACTTCAAGAGGGAGTTTATTTGTATAGAAAATATTCACGTGTAACTAATAAAAATCACAACGACCTCGTGGCTAAATAAATTACAGACGCGTGCACGAACCGATGTTCTTGGCTAAGCAAGGCGAGTTTGGTCCTTGGATGGGTGACCATATTAACATTCCGAGATTCCTCCATGTCCTGGCAAGCACGTTCAGCTATCGGTCCCGGCTATAGATCTTTGACAACTTTCAAAACAACTTCATGACCCCATGACGATAACAAGCCAGTCTTGTCATGCTACTCAATTCCAGGGCTGTGGAGGTCAGACAGACAATCGCTCTCTGTAAAATACCTACTGGTTGTTATTCAGCTTTTTAATGGATGGAAAATCATCAAATGACTCCTTCCGCTCTGGGCGGAGCGGTAGGGAGTGTCAGACTCTTACTGACTATGATTATATGACTTTCAATACCATCCATTTTATGTATTGAAAGTCGCATGATCTACAATTTTACCGTTTGGCTGAAAAACGCAAAAAACTCATATTTTTTTTTTTGCTAAATGAGCTAACTTGACCGGACTACAATAAATTGTCAACAAAATATTCGACTTCGAGAAATACTGATTTATTGCGGTCCTGTTTTCATGACACATGACATATCTGTCTAATTTTTGAGTTATTTATCTTCGGTACCAGTAAAACTTAGCTTACGATCAATATTTTTTGTCAAAAATAAATCTCTTTCAATAACAAAAACGCAAAGGACTTGTCAGCATCGTTTGTAATGTTTTTCAACATTAAAAACGTGCAGCAAAAAATCCAGTTTGGAGAGATCAATATTATATATTTTGAGCGTTGAAAAATAAAACGTGGCTGCAAAAACTAACTTAGTAACGTCATTTTACAAAAATGCAAAAAGTTGATATGGTATTTAAGTTTGATGTAAAGTATTTCTATTAACTATTTGAAATTGAATCCGAGATTGAATCTAAAAAATCTATTTAAAAACCGAATAAACGCTGGCCAATCGTCGAAGAATACTGAAATTCAAATCAATTTATTGTAGGTCCCAGCTCGGCCCAGCCGTCGTTCGGTTCCTCGCCGTCGGGAGCACATCACGTACCCACTCTCATGAGGTTGTATTGTGGAGACGGCTCGCCATTCGTCGCACAGAATGACACTAAACATTTGCGGGTCCGTTTTTCCTACCTATTTCATATTATACGCGAGCAACAAAGAGCGACCGCAATCTCAAAAACCGCTGATCCCAACCGAGCTTTAATTTCAGCTGAAGTGAAATCGACTGAAGTGTACACGCTTTCGCTCTTATTCCCTCGACCCTTCTTGCTTACGAACAAAATATACGATTTGAAAAAGTTCATCTTGTACTTGGAGAAGTTTTAGTTAGTATAAATATTTATCTATCGAAGCACCTGAGGATTGAATATGGTATTATACAGTTTGCTTTTGGAAATCAAAATATTTTTAAGACTATTGGCATTTGTCAAGCAAAGCTAGACCAGTTACATGATGTTCGCAATATTCTCAAGCTGTCTTTTTTAGAAAAATATCTTGAACGAAGCGCGTTGACGAATTGACGAAGAAATCATAATATTATTATCTAGTAGCTTCATATCGCCAGAGGAAACGTCGGCTCACAAAGTTGAATGCGAACGACATCTTGTCTTTTAATTTCAAACATAAAAAGGCATGTAATGAAAAAGTTGGGAATTCAAAAGTCGTAATGCGGTACCATGAATACAATCGGAAGCCAGTACCTAGCAAACCCGGGAATCGCAAATTTCTTTTGTTGGCCACCCCTCCCGTTCAGCAAAAACCCAGGAGCACAATTCGTGCACAAATTTGGTGACCAGCACTGTTCTATACCTATTCACGGACATGAATAACTAGTATAAGAACGCTCTTCATTATAACACGAGTACAATCACCTAAAAGTCGGATGTTCCTGAACGGATCTTTGATCCTCTTTGTAAAGCTCCCAAATCACTGGCAAATTGGCGAGAAAATGCTCGTATTTAATGAAGCCATGTCTACACCGAGCCCCATTAAGGAAAATGAAAAAGTTCAACAATATAAGGTATCTGTACCTACATAGGTACCTATGTTTACATAATGTTCGGAATCATGATAAATGGTGGCACCAGATATGTTTGTGTTGGATTTTTGTAATATTTTCAGTCTATTATTTTTTCTAGATGAAAAGTAATTCGATAACCGATGAACATAAAATAGTATCTTGCAAAATGCAACAAACATTTTAAAATTGTCAACCACATTTCACAGAGTTACGCATATAAAATAACATGCTCACGCCCGCATTCGAGCGCGGGAAAATGCCAAATATATAACACGAACGAGGTATAAAAGGATTGCACAGATTTTCAGGACACCCGAAAATGTATTACTCAGTGTAAATTATTGTGTTGCTATGACCAACTATGATTCTGATGAGTACAATTTTTTAAAATCATTTCGGTTGAAAATGCTGTCACAGTAATGCATAAATAGGGCTACAAGAAAAAGCTTTTTATGTTGGACTTGAACAAAATGGATTTTTTTCAGTTTTATGCATATTTAGTGCATAATTAGTTTGTCTACGTTTTATTATGCACGGGGTTTAATATCCAGCTTATTATGAAATGTTGGCTCAATAGATTAAAATTAAATCTGTATTCTGTCATAAGACACTTCTTTTCCTTACTCCAGCGGCTTTCCCCTTCGAAAATTATCCCATGGGAACATTTTTTTATAACGGCAACAGGTAGACGCTTGAAATATTCACAGAATATTAAGTTATATATATACACATTAAAAATAAATAATTAAATTGAAATAAAACAAAAGTTTCAGGGGGCTTCCCATACAACAAACGTGATGTGTTGCCGTTTTTTATAGATAATGGTACGGAACCCTTTGTGCGCGAGTCCAACTCGCACTTGGCCGGTTTTTTAATGATGGGAAATCATCAAATGACTGGGCGGCGCGGAAGGGAGTGTCAGACTCTTACTGACTAAAACCCATCCGTGTTCTTCCTAATGCCCTTTGCGTTCCAGGGCCGTGGTGACTCTTTCGAACAAATCCCGCAACCGTCTGCAGGCCCGCAAAGGACAAGGTCCAGGGATGAAAAGTATCCCATGTTCTATTCCAGAATCATACTTTGCCTCCCATCTTCACTCTGATTAATTAAATCGAAGAGAATTTAGATAAAGTTTCAATCATCATAAAAAGTTATGAAACATTTGCCATCTCATTTCATGCCTATTGGTTTGAATTTAAGAAATATGTACAACGTGTAACCGAATAATGCAGTACCATAAAAGAGGTCATTGTACTTATCATTTCATTATGAACAACTTTTCCTATGGGGTTAAATTCCGTAATCACGTAAACCAAATCTGTTATTCAGTACCTACATTTTGTCGAGTTATGCGCACATAAATGTTTGGGGCAGTCGATTTTTTAGCCGACTTCAAAAAGAAGGAGGTTATCAAATCGTATGTTTATGGAGGCATATATAATTTTATTATGTACTCGTATGTTCATAACACTGTCGTTATATAGACGGATTTACAGAATATTGTTGTTATTCGAAAGAAGTTTATTCTGAAATGGTCACATTAATTTTTTCGTAAAGATCTGATGAACAACTTCGGATATAGACAGTTAAATAGATATGGACTGGTTGGAATTTTCGGAGGCACTTAGCACTAAAAAGCGAAAAAAGAACATTTTTACAAAATTATACAACCAATGCCAAATAAAAACCACTACAAAGTACACAAAATAACTTTAATTTTTGAAGTCGACGTTATGATTTTGTAAAAAAGGTAAAGGCAAATTTTTCACGGTTTCTCTGTTGGTCCTATAGTAAAAGGTGTTCATAATGATTATTACAATGACCCCTTTTCAAGTATCGTTTATTCTGTTACACTTTGTAGGTTCAGAGTCCACACATCATAAGGAAACCTAGCTGTGTAAAATTGTAGCTTTCTAGTTTCAATGAAAACTATGCAAAGTTTAAAGTTTATTAAACTTATACTCTTTTGGGGGGGTTATGAAAAATGAATAAGTACTAGCTAACAACCTCTATTATTTACTTTGGCCAGTATTCGTGCCAAGTTTCATGTAGATTGACCCACGGAATAAGATTCTTCCATAAAAACTTGAACACCCCCTAAATCGTCTGATAGGGGTTGTTGTGGTAATTATTGATGGCAACCTTTATTATTTAATAAAGGTTGCCATCATTATTTACCACAACTTTCTGGAAGTCGGTTAAAAACCGAAGTTAAAAGATAACTGTGGTTTGTGCAACTACGTCCGATAATGACTTATGCGTGTGCTGTATTCGCACACTCAAAGCCAAAGCAAATCCACAGGATGCAAGTAGTCCAAAACAGATTTCTCCGAAAAGCCATGGGCGCCCCGTGGTATGTACGGAATGAACGACTCCATGTCGATCTCAAAATCTCGACCATAAAACAGTTTATGAAACGCCTTACAAAGCGTTGCTTCGAATCCGCTGAAAAACATCAAAACCCTTTGACAAAGGCAACCCAGTAGGTACACTCCCTCTCGCATTAGTAAGATTCGCCGTCCTCGGCATACACTCGTCGAATCCGACGACGAGATCACAAAAATTCAAGAAAGCTGTAGGGAAACCAGCACTCATAGAAAAAACAGATACAGACCGGCCTCACCGCCGAGGTCCGTCGACGACCCATTCAAAACGCTCCTCGTCTTTTGCCTAACGAGCCAGCCCGTGTCGCTGAGCCATTAGCTTTAAATCGCCTAAATAATGAAACGACCAAGCCTGTTGTCCCTTGCTGTCCCGAACCGACGCCGCTAAGCCGAGGTCGTATTCCACAGGGGATGCCCTTAGGTTTAACTTAGGTTTAGTTTTAACTTGTAGCTAGTTTTGTTGCCTTGGCTGGGGGCCTTAAATCCATTTGAGGCCACCACAGGTTAGTCCGGTTAAGCAGTTGATATCCCATGCGTGCTAACTTGGTAGTGGTCATATCCTAAAAAAAAAAAGTGGTTTGTGCAAGCGGGCCTAAGGCAACCTGGCCTTTTTCTTAATTTTAGAGGAGAGATGGAAGGAGGTTCAGGTAAGTACTTATAACATTTTACCGTTAATTTTCGAAAGTACAACTACAATTATGAAACTCATTTCAAAACTAATTTCTCGCACACCGTTAATGCAGGATACATAATTCTGTAAACAAGCGAGTATGACATCTAAGTTATTACTTCAAATCATATTAGTTTGGTCTGAATTGCTTCAGTTTACATTAATTACTTTACCTTCTTGTTACAAGTAAATTTTAGATACGAGTATTTACCCCCGCCTTCGCTTGCTTTTACCACTGGAATACCAGACGTACTGCAGGGTGGTGCGCTTGGTCGAGATATCCCGACTAGTCGTACTGCGCTTCTGCTCCACATTTATTATGCACATAGCCAAAGTGTGGAACTCTAGCTCTGCCAGCTTCTGTGTTCCCTTCCGCATATAACCCGTTTGCCTTTGAATCAAGAGTGAACAGGCATCTTCTGGGTGGCCTTGCTCCATCACAGACATCGCATCGGCATCGAGGTCAAGAGCAAACCCATACCTTTAAAAAAAAAAACAAATGTAAACTTCCATGTACTGGGTAAGTTTTTTCCAGTGCGCAAACTTTAAAAACCACTTCTGCCCATGTAAATGAACTTTCCCCAAGAAAGCCATAGTCAATTCCTAAAACTAAATGCGAGTCTCCCATACAAATTATGATCAGTTGATGAGAATTTAGTATGGGACTTTCTTGGGGAAAGTTGTTCATTTACATGGGCAGAAGTGGTTTTTAAAGTTTGCTCACTGGACAAAACTTACCCAGTATATCTCTTCAATTAAAAAAAACATGTATCTCACTTGTATGTAAGATTGTTTCTTGGGCCTATTATTTCTAAGGTCGGTGTTCCGACCTAAGTGGAGCTCATGGCTAAATAATAACAGCCGCACTGGTCGATCTTCAAAGTTAAGCAACGCTTGCCGAGGTCTGTCTGTGGATGGGTGACAATCTTAGTATACCTCAGTGCCTCGAAAAGCACGTTAAGCCGTTGGTCTCGACTGTCATTTGTAGATCTTTGGCAGTCGTTATGGATTGTCAGAAGCCAGAAATCCAGCACCATTACTGTTACGAGTTGATGAGGTCTCCACGTAAAACACTGGTAAGTATTCAGAGGTATCCGGTTTGACTTGGAGCCGACATCAATATAGTTGAAAAAGACTAGGCAGATGATGATGTACAGCTTGGCAAAAAAGAGTTTGGAAAAAATGAGCGCACCATAATATGGGAAATCAGTAAGAGAATTTATTCAAATCGTTAAAAATAAATGTGGAACAATAAACGTTACTCAAAATCTAACACTTGTCGGCCAAGTAGTGTCGACATCATAGGTTTCCATTTAGTTAAATATTTAGTTCCACTAATCACCACATCATACTCTTTTTTGCCAAGCTGTAAGTTCGGTTCCAAATTTCGAAATTTCAGTGGTGAAATGTTTTGTATAGCCATTCTGCCATATCCTCAGTTTGGCACACTTTTGAAGATTGAGGTTGTTGAAACGGTTGTCAGTTGTTACGGGTAGGCAGAAAACCAGAAAATCTGACACCTGTCTTGCCAAGGGGTGTCATATTTATTCAAATACTACTATTCTGGTAGGCAGCCGTTCCACTAGCCAGTATACTATTGTAGTCTTTGCGTTCCACGTAAAACACTGGTATTTAGCGGCATCCGGATAGACTGGAAGCCGACCCCAGCCTAGTGGAAAAAGACTAGGCAGATAGATTGAGTTGTTGATATTGTGGGAAAACAACTTAAAATCTTAACATAAGTAGGTAACCTTATTTAACTTTAGATTAATTTAAACATCATGAAAATAAGTGGCGAGAAAGTTTTAAGTACTTAACTTAATTTCGCATCAAATAATGGTAACTTCGGTACGTTTTAACTAACTTTGGGTAAGTTCTTTGAAAAAGGATTAAATTAAGTTTAGCTAACGTAAAACTTCACTTAATCGGCCAGCAAACTATAAAGATACCTATTATAATATTTTGTAAGCATGCATGGGAGACTAACCTTTGCACTACTTGAAACACAACGTTATGTAAACTTAGATAACAATCATAATAAAAGAAGTACCTACCAAAAGTGGTTTGAGTTTGTTAAATACAAATCCAAAATCCTTTATTTCAAATAGACCAGTTACAGCCACTTTAGAATTGTCACGGTCTGTCAGTCATGACGTGGATGCAGAAGAACGTGCAATAAACTCCATGGAAACTTTTTAAATCAGTGTTTACAAAATCATGGTTAAGTCCGTTTTGAAATAAGTACTTATTCGTAATTAATGCTTGAAATTATACAATGTTTTCACACCTGGATCACAAAGTTGGGGCGTGTTAGTCGCTGTGGAGCTGAGCATTTTTATCATCAATATGTACTCCCCTAATTTATAATATTAAGCTTGTCTGCATAGTGTGCGTTTTAGACAATTTTCGGTATCATTCAATTCTAATATAATTATGTGGCGGTATTTTATTATAACACTTTAAACAGTAGGTATTCCATAAAAGATGTTGCTTCTTTAGCATGTCGGAAACCAGGTTGAACTAGTTGATTCCTCTTTTTAGTAACATAGTTATGTCCGTCGCCTCGTTTTCTAAAACAATGTAGATTCTTTCTAACTTATATGATATTTTCATAGATATATTGACAAGGTACCCTCATGATATTAACTTCTTTAAAGTTAGAGAATCGCGCCGGCGGCGGCGGAGATTGTAAATGGCTCTGATGGCTCTTATCTGTAGAATGAAAATGGATTTGATCTCAGCAGCCCATCTCCATAGTAAGATACCGTAAATAAGTAATTTATGGAAAAAACAGATCTGTTGGGTCTGGATTATTCTCATACTTTTAAAGGGCGTACGCATTTGAATCGCAGTCCCAAACTGTCAACAATATATTATTAATTTCACTACATGTTGACGTAAGTTTGTGACATAATGTCGCTGATCTGATATGATACTGAGACTTGAATTTGACCGCTTTATTAAGTACGATAAATAATCCTTCTAATAAAGATAATAGGTAGAAAAGAAAAAAAATTACATCATCATAGAGTCAAATGAATGTCAAAGACTTCATTTTATACCAGTTATGTATACGAAAAACATTGTAGATGCCTTTCAAATTTGAGGGTTACCCTCGATTTCCTTGGGATCCCATCATCAGATTCTTACTTGGTAAAAATGTGACCACCTCAGGAGTACCTATTCATATAATTTGGAAAATCGGTCCACAACTGGCGGAGAAATCGATGAACGTAAATACATAAAAAAAAAATCAGTCGACTTATAACATGCGCTGTTCCTGTGGGATCTGCCATTGGAGCTAGTTAGTTCAGAACACGCAAGTTTGATCCAATAAAAACCAAATGTTGTATTGTATTAACACGAGCTTTAAAAAAATCCTTTGCAATAGTTGTCAGTCAAAATAGCAGTTTGGGATAATTATTCTAAAAGTGCGACCCCGTATTGGGAAAAATGAATTTTACACATACATACCGTATTGCTTTCATTGCTATTGATTTTAGGTAAAATGTTGTGGATGTATTATTGTAACTTTTTTGTGGATTCCGCGTCTCGTGTTTCTAGGAAAATGGGAAAGCATCATTATCATTACTGGCAGATGAGCCCTTACTTGCAGTACTATATAGCTTTCAGCTCCTTCAAGTGTTGACACATTTATCGGCCCTGTACTGCTCACATGGGTCCCTTGGACTACAGCAGCCCTCACCACTTCATCGGTACACCCTATGGGGGAGTTTTAAACCTGCGTCTTCCGGTACACGGTCGCCACCCAAGAACCTTTCAGCTCCATAGACCAAACTTTCTGCGAGCAATATGCTCTTCCCACTAAAGCCTCGTATCCACTGGGCAACATTTGACGCGCGACATGATGCACAACATGTTGTTCATCATGTTGAACGGCAACAAGGAACTTTTATTTAGTAACATTGTCAATGTTGCGCGCCTGCAGGCAACGTCGCGCGTTGTTGTGCAACGTTGCTGATCATGTTGTTTTACAATAATATGGTTACATCATTCATGGGGAAATAATACAAACATAATTTATACACAATAAACAAACAGACATTTTTTTATCTTTTTAAAATAGTCGTTTGGGATCCAATTAAGTGCAGCGTAATTACCTCAAGCAAAGAGTTCGCGTTAAAAACACCACTCAGCGGTCCATAACTCAAGTAGCGGATGTTTGGTAGAAAACAGCCAGGCTGAAGTGAGAGTGCGCTGCCCACGATGCACGAATGCACAAAGAGCTGGGCGAAGATTTGCACTCATTGGATGCCAAGGAAGATGCCGATGCCTTCGAGATCGACCGCGGCGAAGGTGATGACGATCTGATCACGTTTTTGGGTCAAATTTGGCCATATAGAGAATAAGGAGAAACGGGAAGCCTGTACCCAGCAGTGAGGCACAAATTAAAAAAGAAAAATATTAGTTTAGATTTGGTCCACCAATATTCCAGCATAAAAGACGAATTTCTAATATCCTCCTTATTTATGTAGAACCGATCAGAGGAATATTTGGCACTGCGCTCCGTTTCTACGGAAATACAGAGCCCGATTGAGTGCTAAGATAACCTACGCTGATTGGCATTTCATCGGGCTTCTGACGATATGCCGCGGCTATACATAATAGACGGTAAATTGTTCTCTTGTAGATCTTTGACAGCCGTTACGAGTCGAAAACTTGAAATCTGAAATTTCTTTCTTTTCAACATATTTTTAAATAACGAGGTGATATACATAATTAATTAATACAGGGATCTATCAGTTCAACCAGGTTTCAGGTTTCATATGGTACTGTTTGAAATATTATAATAAAATTCCTCCCCATAATATTAGAACCGAATGAAACGAAATTTAAATCAAGCACATAACGCAGGCAAGCATATTATTAGTCCAGCCAGGGTTGCGGACTTTGTTCGAAAGAGATACCGCGGCCCTGGAAAGCAAAAGGCACTATGAGGAGCACGAATGGGTTTTAGTCATTAATAGTCTGACACTCCCTCCCGCTCCACCCAGAGCGACAGCAGTCATTTGATGACTTCCCATCTAGAAAAAAGCATATTATTAGATAGGGGATTACATTGAAGATAAACATGCTTGGCTAAACACTGGTCCTGCTCCTCAGCCATTAGAGCACACATACTAAAACACATAATATGTGAGTGCCGTCTACTTTAAAGTTAAACTACCTATCATTTTCGGGATGTATTTGAATTGAATGTGCCCCGACTGTTGGGAGTGTCATGCTCACTCAAAAGTCTCTCTGATGGTGGCGGAATGTGTTTCATTCATCATTTGGCTCCGTCAGTTAGGACTGGTCGTCTCTCAACTGTCACGGTTTATTTTAATTTGGGGGTTAGTCACCCCGAGGTAAGCCAGTAGGTACTCGCCAAGCTGGTCTAAATTGGTTTAAAAACTCTGACACTAGGTCATTAGTCCTTACTGCCTACAGTCAAATGTAGTAGTCAATAGTAGTCAGACAAATGTTATGATTTCATAATCATAACATTTGTCAATCAATTTGAAATTTGCGGGCTACCCAGAAGCTATGAACATTATAAAATAGTATCATTTTCTATGGATGCGCGCGCTGCGCAGTCATACGCAATGAAAATATCCGCACTAACACATTCTTATTCCGTGGCTGTGAGTTTGGAACAAACTATTTTTCCACATAATTTATTTCAACTGTATGAGTGAAGGTAAAAAATGTGTGCAACGGCATATAATTAGGTATTGAAACACTCGTGTTTTAATAACCCCTTTTATAAGACCGTTGTATTAAACTATTATGAGCTGTCAGTGTCATTTTCTGTGGAATATTGACGCTGACAGCTCATGAACGCGGTTTAGATGTAGGTACTGATTGCGTTTAGTTTCGTTGGTGAAATCCGCTCTAAATCGTTTTGGTTGGTTCTTATCCCAAATGTTCAATACTTAGAATAATAACGCCTAGAAACCTAGTACAAGCATCAAAAGTGAAGCAACTCAGACTACTCCATATACGGAGTACTCGGCGCAGCGAGCCGTCAGTGCTCAAGGTCACGCTCTGTTGAATGCACCTCCCGAGAAATATTTAAAAATGACAGTTTGTTGCATAAAAAGATGCTCTAACACACCAGGAAAACAAAAAAAAATGTGATAAAATCACGTTTCACAAGTAAGTACTTACATTAAATCCATTATTTTTACGTAAATCGATCTTCAAATTAAAATTTTCATAACCTAATTTATCACAATGTAGTGTTGCCAGTTGTAAAGAAAAAATACCCATAATACAGTAATCACTAACTGTTGGAGTCTACCTGTATTATGATGCTTATTGTTTAAAGTTGTAAGTATGAAACGAAAGCTAATAATTACGGTTGATTCAAATAATTTGCGCATTTTTTTTAAGTGAAAAGTTCTTTAGGCAAGTTGGGCAGTTTTCATATGGGAAAAAACCATAGTCGCGACACGCGGCGACACCGACACCTGTGTATGAGATCGTGTCTTAAAATTGAAATAAAGGAACATCAGACTGGGCGGCCAACCAGGGGGGGGGGGGCAGGGGGAGGCGGGAGCCTTGTCGGCCCCGCGGGTGCCGACCAGTCTTTCATGGGTGTCATTTTCGCGATCTTTGGGGTCGCTAAAACCGATTATGGGGCCAAAATCGAAATCCAAGATGGTGGCGATGAAATTTGCTAACTTTTCCTTATGGGTGTCAATTTCATGGTTTCTGGAGTCGCTGAAACCGATTATGGGGTCAAAATCGAAAACTTAGTATGCATACGCCATCTAACCAGGTCTAAATAGTTAGTTAAGAACATTTTCTAAAAAGAGTTTAGAAGGAGAGAGAGAACGATTTGAAGTTTTCTATAAAAGTGAAAAACCACTATCTTTCCTCCTGATGTTTAAAATGTCATGTCGAAAAGTTAGCAAATTTCGTCGGCGCCATCTTGGATTTCGATTTTGACCCCAAAATCGGGTTTAGCGACTCCAGAAACCATGAAAATGACACCCATGACGAAAAGTTAGCAAATTTCGTCGGCACCATCTTGGATTTCAATTTTGACCCCATAATCGATTTTAGCGACCTCAGAAACCATGAAAATGACACCCATGACGAAAAGTTAGCAAATTTCGTCGCCGCCATCTTGGATTTCGATTTTGACCCCAAAATCGGGTTTAGCGACTCCAGAAACCATGAAAATTACACCCATGACGAAAAGTTAGCAAATATCGTCGGCGCCATCTTGGATTTCAATTATAACCCCATAATCGGTTTTAGCGACCCCAGAAACCATGGCAATGACACCCATGACGAAAAGTTAGCAAGTTTCGTCGGCGCCATCTTGGATTTCGATTACAATAAGTACATACCGACAAGTTACGTACTTAACATTTTTTTTTCATCTATGATTAGTCCCAAGTATATTAACATTTTTCCCGATTTTAGGGAAAGTGTTCATTCCTAGCAACATTTTTTTACGTCTGTGGCTGTAATTACATACCGCTCACTCACACATAAGTACGAAAGTTGCTTCATTTTTTGGTAGGGAGCGTGTATGAGACTCTCCTTCTAGGCGTTATTATTCTAAGGTTCAATATATTCTTAGTAAGGCATCATACCGGGAAGAGTGGAAATCCACCATTTAGGGGTAGGCCTAGTACCTTTGCCTCTATTGGAGACCTTTTTTATCTGGAAATTCGGTTAAACTAATAAAACTTCTTATTTCTATGTTTTTTTTTAAGCTATTGCATAGCTTCTATCGCGGGCCTTGAGCGTGGAGACCGAATCCAGAAATTCCGTAACGAAAATAACCTAACACCCCCCACTCCGACCGGCACAGCGGTGATACTTTTTGTTTCTATGACGATCTGTGTTCTTAATTTGAAAGTTTTGTTTTTTTGAAATTATTTTTATAACTTGCGAGTGGCATTTTTGTGCTGTCAAATGCAATGTGACCTCTTTTGGACTTTTTGAGGTTGGTGCCCTATTTATTAGTATTGCTACTTTCCCGCGGTTTTGCTTGCATAATTATTAAGCTATTGCAATAGCTTTACCGCGGCAGTCTCCGAGTGCTACACGTCTTTTTGGCTTGAACTTTATTCAAGTTAGGGTCACCTCGTAAACTATAAATATTAACCACCTCTTGCACATTCTAATTTTCTTAAATTGTGAGATGAACATAACATGTACCTGTACATTATTCTCTGAAAGTTTAACATTTCAATTTACCTAAGTAACAGTAAGCCTTAACGACTCTATACTTATCTGTAGTATAATAAACTCATCATCTGCCTAACCTTAGAATAATAACCTAGAAACCTAGTACGAGCATCAAAAGTGAAGCTACTCAAAATACTCCATATATGGAGTACTAGGCGCAGCGAGCCGTCAGTGCTCAAGGTCACGCTCTGTTGAATGCACCTCCCGAGAAATATTTAAAAATGACAGTTTGTTATATGGAAAGATGCTCTAACACAACCGGAAAACTGAAAAAATGTGATAAATCTACGTTTCACACCTAAGTACTTACATTAAATCCATTATTTTTACGTAAATCAATCAAAATTTTTATAACCTAATTTGTCACATTGTATTGTTGCCAGTTGTAAAGAAAAATTACCCATACAGTAGGCACTAACGGGGGGCCGACCGCCGACCAGTCTTTCATGGGTGTCATTTTCGTGATTTCTGGGGTTTTCGGTCCGATTATGGGGTAAAATCGAAATCCAAGATGGCGCCGACGAAATTTGATCGGCACCAGGGGTCTGTACTCTGCTTTTAAAAGTAATTGTTCAAGTTTACACTTCTGTCCGCACTCCCGGAGTGCCACTGCATTTTTTTTTACCGGGTTAGTTTCATCGAACAAGCAAACATCTAACACGTTTTTCTAACGAATAGCAATGAGGCCGATTCTTTTGTTCACCACCTAAACTAAAATAAGAATTTTGCTATCTCTTACTGCAGACCACGAAAGAAGCAGACAAGTGATATGACTTCATAATCGATTTTAGCGACCCCAGAAACCATCAAAATGACACCCATGAAGAAAAGTTAGCAAATTTCGTCGCCGCCATCTTGGATTTCGATTTTGATTCCTTAATCGGTTTAAGCTACCCCAGAAACCATAAAAATGACACCCATGACGAAAAGTTAGCAAATTTCGTCGCCGCCATCTTGGATTTCGATTTTGACCCCATAATAGATTTTAGCGACCCCAGAAACCATAAAAATGACACCCATGACGAAAAGTTAGCAAATTTCGTCACCGCCATCTTGGATTTCGATTTTGACCCCATAATCGATTTTAGTGACCCCAGAAACCATAAAAATGACACCCATGACGAAAAGTTAGCAAATTTCGTCGCCACCATCTTGGATTTCGATTTTGACCCTATAATCGGTTTTAGCGACCTCAGAAACCATGGCTTATTACAATAAGGACGTACCGACAAGTTACGTATAGTAACATTTTTTTATGTTGATCTATGATTAGTCCATTTTTCCCGATTTTAGGGAAAGTGTTCATTCCAACATTTTTTTAGTAGGGAGCGTGTATGAGACTTTCCTTCTAGGCGTTATTATTCTAAGTGCCTAACCTTTTCCCAACTTTATTGGGGAGTTAGTCTTAGTCAAACCGGATTCAGCTGAAAACCAGTATTTTACGTAGAGCAGCTGCCTACCAAACCTCCACAACCCATTAACTGGGTAACACGGTACTTCTTGGCCAGACTGGTGTCACATTTTTTAGTGTGTAGTATTACAAACTTAGACATACATAATGTATATCCCCAAGTGTTTGTATAAAGTTTTCAATGATGTGCTAGAACAATTTTCATCTTAAAGCGAACATAGCCAGACATTTTATGAAATAAAGATTAGCACTCACATCAAATAAAAATTAAGTTCTTTCGGCTATCTGAATAACAAAGAAACGAGGGAGGCAAATGATCCGATAGCAAATAAGGTTTCTTTGAATATTCATACAGGACTGAATCTCTTTGTTTCGACATTAACAAGCTTCCAGAAGAGACTTCAGTATCTAATGACTTGGTGTAATCAGCGTACAGTATTGATTTTCTTTTCTCTCAGTGAGTGTTAGTGGACCATATAGTTTTGGTGTATGTCACATATTTTCGATTTTTAAGTTTCCGTACGTCTGAATATAAAACGGAGTCCCATTGGTAGGTATCAATCGTGTCTGTCTGTGTGTTTTTCAAACTGTAACGATCGACATGCCAATATGCTGCACGTTACAGTTTGAAAAACACTTTATAGGTGCGGTCCGCATTATAATTATATTTTCATAGTTTTAAATTATTTTATTAAATAATTGTAGTAAATAACAGTAGTTTTGGAGTTTTGTACTTTGTATATTACATAATTATGCTTAAAGAAACATGTTATAAAAATATCACTTATTCGTTCGGAACGGCTAATTTCATTTAGGGACTTCCTCGACGTCACTACCGTTTGTTCTTGAAACTTTTGAAGATCTAACTGAGCTTTATAAAATTAGTTCTTTAAAATAATATGCTATTTAAATATTAATAAACATAAACTCGAAAATAACTTAAAAAATACACTAAACTTACAAAAAACCAAAACACAGCTTCAAAAAATTCGTCCTCAACGCTGTCATCTGGTAATGTGCCCAAGAGACAGGCGGCAATGCCACGTTGAATGGCAATGCTTAGTCTCTGCCCAAAGTAAAAGCTAGCTCTTGGGTCACGGGAAGTGTCAACTAGCCGTTTCGAAATATCATTGAAATGGCTATGAGCACAGGGCCCTACGGCCCAAGGGTTTCAATCCCAAACGGTTCGAAAATATAGTTACTATTTAAATGTCTCTAGTAATCGTTATTTACGATTACCTGCGAATTCCCAACCAATAATGTAAAGTAATCCTTCAAATGGTCATCTGAAACAAATAACAGTCTTTTAATAGATCTACCATCTACACAGGCCCTGTTAATCCCACTACAGCCGTAAACGCTACAGTTACGCCGTTTGGGGGATAACCGTGAATGACAAGGGTTGAGCCTCAAGGCCTGGCAGCATAGCTTGTGTCCAGTGACCTGTCAAATCTCCCGACCTCGATGTTACACTCGACCAAAGTCCAGGAATTTGTTCGTTAAAGAAAACTAGTTTTTGCGCGTCTTCGGTTAAGTGGCTTATCTCTAGGTGCTGTGAATTTATCGGGGTTGGAATAAGCCTCAGCGATAGTGTCGCTTTCTAAGAAGATATACACTAAATACCTACATGAATGTAAAAAAAACTAACAAATTGGATAAAACCATTTACCTGTGAAGATACTGAGGCGCTCTTGCAACACATAGTTTAACTCACCCGTTTCTTTCTACACACACGCACAAAACTTAAACAAAATCCTCCCCACCCCATACACAAACACACAATCACGTGAATAATGTAACTCTTTTATGTTCATATATGTAAAATTATCTTGCTATGGAAGCGCGCAGTCTCCTAGTATAGGCATTTTTTGCTTAAAAGAAAACTCCAATCATCAAATTGTTGTTTTGTTTAGATTAAGAAATTAACATTTTTTTTAAATCGATGGAGCGTCATCATCCACAGCCTGAATTCGCTCACTGCTGATCATAGTCCTCTTTTCTCCTGTCTCAACCAGCTCCTACCCTCGATGGCAAAAATTTAATTTGTCCATCTCGTCAATCAGAATCGTATCAGTAATTCTAAAGATTACAATATACTACAAATAAACATACAATTTTACTTCTTGATAGTATTAGTTTAAATCAAATACAATTTTATTAGTTTTCATCGTGAAAGTTCTTTCAACCTTTGTGGTACGATGTTAAGTGGATTCAGGTTTTATTTTGGTTTTATGGCTTCTGGCTTAGCAGGATCGTTTACTGCTTATGTGTTGTTAAGGAGTCTTGACAACTCATTAAAATCTTGAGCTTTTTACGTGTAGTTTTCTAGTAAACATTTTCCTCATTGGCTGTTGCCAAAGAAAAGTATAGAAATAGAAAATTCATTTTCCGGAAATAAGTCCTGGTGTGACATAAAACTGTATTACTCCATTTTGTGTAAGTACTGTAAATACCTTTTTTATCACGACCTCTTTAGAGGTATTAAATAACACATTGTGTATAAAAACGACATAAACTCTAATTCTAATTTTATGACAGACAATAAGTACTCGTAGAACGGCTGTCAAGCCATGAGCGGTTTTATTAATGTAAAAATATTTCAATTAATCGGAGTATTTCCTTTATAATCGCGAATGAGCCTTTTTTCATTCCGATCACAATACGTAGATCAAATATTTAAAAAATCTGTTCTAGTTTAAGTAGGTACTACTTAGACTATGGGGGCAATAAAATGGTGTGAGTAAACGTTAAATCTAACTCACTGGATACTGCTGGATTGTTTTATAACATCGTTTAATTAATTATCAGCGGTAAAGCAGTAACAAGTGGGTTGATGTGACATTTGATCCCAGACTAAGTACTAAACGTGCTAGAGAGAGCAATGTCCATTAGTAGGTTGCATGAGGCTCACAGGGAGATCCGATTCTATAGCCCATTTGACCATTGCCTTCATTGAACATAGACGTACAATAACAGCCACGATATTTTGTCCATCTTGTTAACATTTCAACTGAAGGTTAGTCAGGAGGACAGCGTGAGGAAACTATTGGAGCCAATACACAAAAATAAGCCTCTTTGGCGGCATCTCTCAAGACGCACACAAGGCCAATCTATGTAATTGGCCCCGGAGCCGTATTGCTATCATTATCAATAAAGCCTGAAGTGTGGTTTGCACCGTTTATTGAACTTTATAATGAGACACTTGGACTTTATAATGAGAAAATCAATTGCAACTTGGCCGTAAATAAGAGATAATAACACATTCTATTATTTTTAGTTAGAATTTTGACGTTTGTTAATTTCAATTGAGTTACCGAAAATAAACTTGTTCAAGCGCGTGCCTAAAATAATAAAAAATACAGATGCAAAGCTTTATTTCTGTCAAATGTGTTCTTTATTTAAAAGGTCAGATTTTGACGTTGTACGTTAGCGTTAATTTTCAATGAAGATCCCGAAATAAGATTCTATTTCAATTGAAATTGCAATGGAATCCTATTTCGCAAGCAAAACCGTCGTAAATAAGTATTCTTTTTTAAGTTTGTTTTTCTGACGTATAGAAACGTCATACTCAAATCGCGAAGGCACGTAAGCGTTAATTTTAAATCGAGTTACGGCGTATCCAAAATAGAAATCTATTTTCAGCTTGGCTATAAATTGAATTTTAACTTTTGTGCGAAAGGTCGCAACGCTATGTAAAGGTAATTTATGGTAAGGAGTATAATTTTGACATAGGTTAAGTTCAGAAGTACTTTATACATGCGAAATATAAATACTAATATTCAGAATAGAGAAGAATCCTAAAAAAGCTCTAAGATTACCATAAAAATAAGTGTCCAATAGTTTTTGAACATCTAACTGACATACCATAGAATTTTATCCAGGAAACAACCGTAATAGAAAGTTGATGTTTCCATATTGTAAAATAGCCATGTTTCAATCGACTTTTCATAGCGTTACACGCAGTACAAAACTCTGAAAACATTACAGTGTCGGATGGTAATAAAACAGCGCCAGAAAATTTCTTTTTTCCCCAAAATACAACAATGATCGCACTAGAACAATAGACAACGACTGACAGCAACACAATAAACGACACTTCACTACAATAGACGAGATACTGTCGAAGACTTGGGGGGGGATGTTTATCGTGACGAAAGTATTTAGAATGCATATCGATTGGATTGATTCTGTAAACATGTCGTAGTTGGGTGAAGTGAGCTGTCAATCCATGTAATCAAGATGGAATGACAGCTCACTACGTGATCACTTCACCCAAGCCTTCACTTCGACATGTTTACAGAATGTACCGGCTGCATATTAATATCAATCAACCTGCCTTGCTTTGTCCTAGGTCAGCTGCTAACTGGATGCAACTGGGTACCAGGAGTTATAATCCAGTAAGTGGGAAACACGCTACTCCTTAGCAACACAGTTTTCTTTTTTTTACTATTGATAGGCACGCGCTTCACCACTATCTCACCATCAGTGGTAAGTGAGGATGTGGACGAAGATGGAACACGTTTGCCTAGAACCTATTCACTCTTGACGTAAAAACTCCTAGGCTGTAGCTATCAGAAAACACAGGCTCTGGCAGGGAATTCCACTCCTTAGCTGTACGCACAAGAATGTGTTCCCAAAACGTGTCCTGCGTGTGGGTGGGATGTCCACCATGTACCGGTGGCGCATCTAACATCGCTCCCGGCTGATACATCCGCAATTTCGAAAAACGCGCCATACATTAATTTTTGTTGCCCACTTAAATTCACTGACCTATATTGCAAATCTCTCATTGCAATGACGTTTGCTGTAAGAAAAAACAAATTCTGGGTTAAGCTCGCTTTCAGGCCGGAAGGTTGCAGTGCGATCTGTAAACATGTCGAAGTGAAAACTTAGGCGAACACTCGTACACTAAGGTGAAACGAACGACAAGAAAGCTGTCATTCCATGTTGGTTTTATGGTTTGACAGCTCACTTGTCGTTCACTTCACCAAAGTGAACACGGTGTGATGTCGACAGAATAGACCGGCTGATGTGGCGATCGCTTAACGAAGACGCAGAAATGGTACCATTTACACAAAAATCTATCTGAACAGTATCCACCTACAAAAAGAGAGAAATGGCAAGTATTGAGACTATTCAAATATCGATACTGCGTCGGATCCCCACTACACAACCACTAATTAAAGCAGATACTCGTAAATATCCGATTGCACACCTGTGCCTACTTCATGACTGTGTCGCCATTTGTCTTTAAGTAATTACTTAATTCACACAATTGGAAGAGCTCGCGGCTAAGTAATAACAGCTGCACGGGTTGAGCTTCAGGTTAAGCATTGCTAGCCGAGGTCCTTCCCCGTTAAAAAAGCACTTTGACAGTCATTACGGGAAGCAAGAAGCCTGAAAATCTGATACCCAGACCGTGTTACCCAGGTTCAGGTAAGATACGGGTATGTAATGTAATAATAAGTATGTAATTATATACCCAGATACAATCTCATAAACGCAACTAAATTCCCGATTTTTTTTTATAAGAGAGGTTTTTTTACATCATTTTTGCAGTGAACGTCAAGACACGATGAGTTTTTATTTTGCATGCTTTGTATTTTATAAAGATAAATCTGCACTAATTTGAAGAAAACGATTTGACAAGCAGAATAATAAGAAAATTAATTCCAACAGAGTGAATTCACATTCTTTTTAAACAACCATTTATAATAATATATTCTGCAAACGTTCACAGGGAAATCAAAGGAGCAATAAAATTGCAACAAAGGAAAAATATTGCTTCTTAGAAAGAGCAGTAACAAGATGCTTGCTTTGAACTATAATATAATTATGTTGAGACACTGAAAGGCCCCTGCATTTTCAGTCGTTAAAAGGCATGCAAGCATACCTACTGATATTTTGATGTCAGTGATAGATACTATCCCATAATTTTTTTTTCGCGATTTCACTGTTGGTTCCTTACCTAGTGAAAGTTGTTTATAATGATGAGTGCAATGACCCCTAAATAGGTATTGCGTTTATTCTGTTACACCCACCTATTTCGTAATTATCCCTCAAGAATACTTATCTTAGGTTATAAGTACCCTTTGGAGGTTTCCAAATGATAGCAAAAAAAGGTATCATATAGCTATAACAGAAGTCACTTGAAAAACCGGACCGGACAAGTTTGAAAAATTAGTTCGGCTTTCTGTTATAGCAGCAATAGCTCTCTACCTACTACGATTCTTGAGACTTCTTCTTCTTCGTGTGGGTGAGGTCTATCGACCCCACACACCCTAGTGTCAGGAAAACCGCCTCAAGGGTCCCGCCAAAGAGTTCAGGAGGAAAGATAGAGTGATTTTTCACTTTCAATGGAAAACTTCAAATCGCTCTCACTCCCCCTCTAAACTCTTTTTTTTTTAAATGTTCTGTACTATTTAGACCTGAATATCTAGCGTATGCATACCAAGTTTCATTAAAATCGGTTCATTCATTTCGAAAAATAAATTCTTGAAAGTTTGTATTTTCAGACAAACCTTTAAGAATTTATTTTCACCCGCCGAAGGGCGTAAACGAACGGTTGAACGAATTTGAATGAAACTAACCACACGAGTTGTTGTCCATAGACAGCAAGCCGCTGGCGCAAGCTAGTAATATATAAGAAAAGATCATGGAACTGGATTAATTCCTGGCTTTAAATTTCAAAGGACATGAAACGAGACACGTGTTAACTTAAAGCACACTTAAGTAACTAACTGCCTGAAACATTAAACCTCATTAAACGATAGAACCGTTACCTTAAACTTGAACGATTATCTGATCGACTTTTGCGAGTTAATTTTAATAACTAGCTTCGGCCAGTGGCGTCGCCCGGGTGAAATTTGCGAACTATCGCTTGGGACAAGCCTCCACACATTCCTAACCACTGCAACTCTTGAAAGCCAGAATCAACAGTGGCGGCCACCAGAAAAAACGCCGAGTCAATGAAGCTCGAAAAGTCCCGGAGAAATAATTCATCCGTCTTGGATACCGCAACGAAATTAATCAGAAAATAACAGCGGAGAGTAGGTTAAAATAATTTTCAAAACGAAAATTATCGTTTGAGAACGTAAGACCAGGGGCTCTAGACAAGTGACATTCTGTCAGCGGTAGCGTGGCGAAGGCGATTGTCAGTACGTCAAAAATGTATGGGATTGACAGATGCTATCGAAATGTCACGTGATCAAATTCCTACATTTTGGCATTTCGACAGTCGCATTCGCTAATTGAATGGCACATTGTCTAGGGCCTCTTCATAAGTATAATTTGTTCCAATCCTAAACATAGTCAGAAATGTGCCAAGTCTCATCTAAATGCGTTTCATCGTTTAAGCGGGATTAATTTACAAATATCCTGATTTTTAGAGTTCCGCGGAGTCTTAGTAATAGGGTCCCTATTACTAAGACTCCGCTGTCCGTCTGTTTGTCTGTCTGTCACCAGGCTGTATCTCATGAATAGCTAGACAGTTGTCACAGATGATGTATTTCTGTTCCCGTTTAGCAAAAATCCTAAAAACAGAATAAAATAAATATTTAAGTGGCGGCTCCCTCCCATACAACAAACGTGATTTTTTTGCTGTTTTTTAAAGGTGCATAATAATGGAACACTTCGAGCGCGTGTCCGACTCGCACTTGGCCGGTTTTTTCATTTTATTTCCTATATGCCGCATTTTGGCCATGACGGCCAATCATGACCAAAAAGATAAGGCTAGCCATCGGCGCGAGAGATATTCCAGTGCACATATGTGAGCAACACACTATAAACTTTTAGCCCAACCAGAGATCGAATTCGTGTCTCTATGGTCTGTAATCGCTCTCGCAACCGCGGCAATAATTATTATAAGAGAAAAAGGGATTTTGAATCCTAGAGATTTACGTCAAGATGTAGGTAACTTTAATATTACAAACAAACTCGTACTCGAAGAAGGAGGTTAAACTCTACGACCTGAATCCCTAGTTTAAAATATACCTACTCGTTTTCGTCAAGTGCATTTAAACTTCTTGAAGCTTCAGTAAACTTTTGTTTTCAGGTGCGTCTCTAAGTCGAATGTGAAACTTAGATCAAAGTTTTAAGATAGAACTTCACCTACCTACTTGCCGAAGTATCTTCTTCGAATTTTACATCAAGATATTATAAATGAAAATGAGATAGGAGGTGACTATTCTAATAAAGGCAAATAGAAATGTACTGAAGAAGAAGATATGCTGTGCTGGCCCCAATTTTAATTGGATATAATGAAGTTAGGACTTAAAACTCAGGTACCTACGTCAGCTTTAAACTAGATTAGTTTTATTTTAATTTAAAAAAAAGTGTACAACTTATGCTTGCGGTTTTTACCTATGTATGAGTGATTGTTGCACTGATGTTTAATAATTTATTGCATGATATTTTTAACATAAAACCAGTGTGAACAATTTTTGGTGAACCAATAAATAAATAACTATGCTCCGTATCAAAACGAGCAGACTGTCCTATTGTCAATGAACAGTGAAGCTGAAAAATTAACTATCGCTTTTTCGTCATGGCTCATTATCTTTATTTAATTTGTATTTAAATTATCAGTCAAATGGAAAGGAGATATTCCGCTGGTGTGGACACAACCTGTGTCAAAATATATTTTAAAAATGCTCTCCTAATCAAATTCTGAATTAATCTACGCAGACGAAGTCGCGGATAGAAGCTATTATTACTTAGAAATTGAGCGCGAGAAAAAATCTTTAACAACTTTAGTAGGCACTGTAGTGTGGTCACTACATAATTCTTCAGATCACTCCAAGAAATAGGTGGAGGTTTTCAATGCCTTTTTATTTTTCTGTTTGAGACGCGAATCTCCTTGGTGATTTTTTCATATTACATACGAATACTTTTGAATGTCATTCGATTAAATTTGACAAGGGAAAATAGAGATTAGTTTCTGGCATTGAAGGTTGCAAAGGCCATGACGCAGTGACGTTGTCTTTTTTGTGAAGATTATTATTTTTAAATTATGGTGTAAACTAAGCTAGTTAAGCTTAAGCTATTGTGTTTATTTCCGTGCAGTGTATCTACTAACTTTTGGTAAGTTTTTCTTAAATTGACTGCGATTTTGTTTCGTGATCAGGTTTCGTTGACTTTTTGTGAATTGGATTTTAATTAGACATTTCTTTGTCGTAGAAACCGGGTCACCGGTTCTTATGCTACGGTATATCTAAGTACGCGGGCGAGTTTGTGAGGCTGCTGCCCGAGAAGCGTGTGGCCGTGAGGTCCTCCGGACATTATCCGAGAGGGGTTGCTGCGGGAAGGACGTCGTAAAGCCGTCGCCAGGAGGACGACGAGAAGGTTTTTAGGATAATTTGGAAGTAAATTTCAATCCCTTTACGGTACCTATTTTGGAATAACGTCGGTCGTCTCCAGTTCGTGCGTGTAAAGACTTTAAACGTCATAATATGTAATAAATAAGGTTTCATATTTTTCTTGTGAGCGAACCAACCATTACGATTTTCTTATCTTTTAGGAAACGGCCTACCAGCTTTAAATAGAACGTGTTGCAACCGTATTTTTAAATCTGCTTTATTTGGTCCAAAAAAATATGATTATTATTTCACATAAAATTACGTAATGGTTTCCGAGCAATAAATTGGGTCTATGTTTTAACAAATTTTCTTCGCTTCCTTCAACATTTATTTTTTATTTTTTGTACTTTTGTATACCAGTGTTTCCTATTATGTTAATAATTTAATTTAGGTTTTTTTTTAAATTTACAAATTATACGTGTTCAGCGTAAAGAGTGTTCTTCATTTTTCTCTTTTTTTTCCTCCTTACGCTACAGTACCTACCTAAAGATCCATTTTTTTATTATTTGAAAATCCAATGCTGTAATCAGATCATGTGAGATTGTGTGGCTATTGGATTTAAACTAGGAACGAGAGAATGTTTAATTGAATTAATTAAAGACATAATTACTTGTGCAAACATGAGAACCGCGGTCATCGATCGAGCTGAGCTACCCTTTCGTGCACAAATCTACGAACTTTAAATTAATTACTGTCATGAGATTCAATAGATCCACTCTCATTTATTTTAAAGTTAGCAGTCTATTGATGCAGAAAGAAAGTAATGGAATGTAACATTATCCAGATACTAATGATGTTATTGGGGAAAAATCATCATCATCATATCAGCCGAAAAACGTCCACTGCTAGACATAAGTCTCCCCCAAATGGGGCCCGATTTGCCATAATCGCCACCGCCACGCTTGGCAGGGTTGGCGATCGCAGTGTAGCTGTAGCAATGCACCTACAGAGAATGCTGCTGCCCGTTCTATGGTGAGTCCCTTAGTCGCCTCTTACGGCACCCACGGGAAGTGATGGAATGGTGCTATTCTTTTACGTCCCACACCATACGGAACCGGAATGGGAAAAATGCTGCTACTAAATGTACCTCAGGTCCCGTACAAACTTGAGCACAGTCACAAAGTAGCGTTCTGCTTAAGGGTTCTATACCCAAAGGGTCCAAACGGAAACCTGTTGCCCTCGCTCATTTGTCTGTCCTACCGACAACCATAAAAAATATTACTTAATATCCACTTAATAAAGCAATACAAATGTTACTCACAAATATTTACTTTTGACTTACCGCTGTTTTCGGTACTAAAAAATATACAATGCAAGTTACCCTCATTTCCCTCGAGTATCGAGCACACCGACCGCGACGTGCTACCACATTCCCCAGGACGGCCAAAGCTCTGCTCCCCCTCCATGTCAGCGTCATGTTGCCACTCTTCCTTCCCAAATATTTACAGCTGGTTACTACTAATAGAGCCAACCCATTTAGCACTTCATATTTGCACTATTTAAATAAATATATTATGGACTCAAAACCTAAATAAACCTACCAAAATTTACTACGATTTTAAGGTGTGTACATTTGAAATAATAACTAAAGTTCCAATTATCATACGACCTAATTTCATTTAATGTACTTTACGATCAATTGATGTAATGAATTATTTATTTAATTTCTTTTTCCTAATTTTATACGGTACCTATTATAAAGAAAGAATAAAATTGATTTAGCACGTACATGAAACACACATGGTACCTACACAGAAAAAAAATAAAATTATAATGTCAAAAACTAGTGTGTCTCATGTGTATTAAGAACTAATTCAAAAGTGCCTGTAAATGGTCTAATTGAAATTTATTTATTTATTTATTTATTTATTAAAATCTCCCTTACAACTATCATTACAGGTGTATACCTACCTAATGTGATAGCGCGGTCTTAAAATTAACTTTTAAATACATTGCAATTTTAAAATAAAATAAAAACTTAAATCAATCTAATCATTACTTCTACCCTAGGTTCATTATACATACAAAAACAAAATATTTGAAATATAAAAACCTACTCTAATCTACACAATAACATAAAATATACAGCAGTATTTTTGCGAATTCACTCAAATTACACGTAAATACATCGATCCTGATGTGAAGATCGTTAACAACCCGAATTGCACGAGTCAATGGAGTTTTGGCGAGAAGATTGGTTCTGGCAACCGGCTCGGCCAGCAGCAGCGGGCGGCTAATAAAATAAATGTTTCAACACTACTACTATAATATTCAAAATCTATAAGTAACGTTTAATATTATTTAGAGACGTCTACTTTGTTGTGTACCTATATTTTTTTAAAAAATGATTAGATTTTAAACGCCTGCCATTTTCGTACTAGCAAAAACAAGCACCACATAAATATTGCTTGCTAAATTACTTGTTTTCTCCTTAACACCGGAAAATTGCAGACTCCTTTTAATTATATTATGAAAAATCTTTATTAAAAAATAATTTCCCGATATATTACGACAAAATCGTTTTGTTTACAATAAATCCCATGTAAATTCAATAGTTTCCAATATATCCATGTTTTGTATATAAATGTCGTTTGCCTGACATGTCACACCGGAAGACGCAGCGTTGGAAGGCCTCCCACAAGATGGACCGATGACCTGGTGAGGGTCGCTGGTTGCCGATGAAAATGCTTTGCATTCTTAAAATGTTTTTTGCCCGAATTGTTGATAGATTGTGCATGGTACGATTTTTAACTATTAGATAGGTACAGTTTCTCAATAAATGTACCGAAGTGAAAATTTAGGAATTGCAAAATTAAGTTTGGAGGTAATAGAAAAAATAGGTATTAGTCATATCAAATAGTTCGTTATTTTTATGAAATTTGCAAACAGAGCAGCTGCACACTGCTTTAGTTGGAACTTTTTAGTCTTGTTTACGAACTATTTGATATGACTAATATTTTTTCTATGACCTCTAAACTTAATTTTGCAATTCCCACATTTATTTGGAACTTTGAATTCGTGAGGTCCGCACAATTAGGCCATTTATTCCAATTTCTTATTTATAGTTGGACATCTAACACTACCTAAATTAAAAATCTAAAATAATACAGCTAGCACACAATTCTATACGTCAAACACACATGTGTGTACTTTAAACCATCAAATGTTGTATGTTTGCATTTCGACGACACGTGCTCCACGGATAAGCCGGATTACTGTCGTCGCATTTTTCATAAAACGTGTGTTGTATCTATTTTTAAGTTATTGATTCAAAATTCAAGCGCGATATATGTATACCTACCTACCGAAACAAGAATTATATATTCAAACTTATACAACGTGTAAACGATACGAACGAACGGATAAACGCAATACCTGAAAAAGAGTTACTGTATAGGTACGCCATGGAAATGCTAAGAAGACAAATATTTTGCTTACTGCTTCCAAGCTTAGGCACCTCGCGCACTAAACGGCCACGACCACGATCAGTGGCCGCATCGACCAGATTAACTAAAGAAACGTTGAACGTTTCATTTGTTTATCGGGTCGTTGCGGCCATTGGTCGTGATCGTGGCCGTCTTGTGTGCGAGGTGCCTTAGGGCGAGAAATACTCATAGTATGCTTCCCTCTCCAAGGCAGGAATTAATTTAAAAAATAGAACTTTTGGTGAGTTAAGCGGCTACGAAAATTACACATAAAAGAAAAATAATATAGAAACATAATGCTGCGGTCTTGTGAGTGTAGCTAGTGTTTATTAAAATAAAAAACTTTTAACTACCAACTTCCAAATAAAAACACTATAAAGTACAAAATGACTTTAATTTCGGAAGTCGGTGTTTTGGTAGTTTTTTTAGTTTTTTGGGATATCTGAATAGCTTTAGAAAATATATGAAAAACAATGTGTGCCTTTAAAATTTGACGGTTCCCATCGATTCTTTCTTCTTTCTTTCTTTCTTTTTTAAAAAACTTTGCCCCACACTAGGAATTTCTCCTGTATCGTGGGTGCGTTTACAAACATATAAATACACGTACACAAACAGCCAGACCCGGAACAACTATCCGTAGGCCATACAAATATTTGTTCGTGCGGGATTTCCTTGGGATCCCATCATCAGATTCTGACTGGGTGACAATGGGACCACACAGCTATAAACGCCTTCGGATAAAAAAAAATAAGTTTGATAGTCGGTCCATCATTGCCGGAGAAATACATTTTTTTAAAATACATGCCGTCGAACATAGAACCTCCTCTTTTTTGAAGTCGGTTAATAATACCTAAGGCCGGCCCGCGGCGTGAAAATTTTGAAACACACCGCGTGTTTCAAACCTATATAGAATTTTAAAAAGACTAGGTGTGGTAATAATAATAATAATAAGTATCTGAATTAAGCTGGAAACTATTATTTGAATATAATCTATAGGATATAAGCAAGAAATTAAATTATTTTAATTAGTTAAGTCACACATGACGGCTTTACCTCCAAATATCTTGGCAAAGAGACGATTTAGGTCACCATGCTGCTAACATTTTTTGTTTGTTTTAGTGTTGTCTTTTTTAAGTAGGTACATATAATGTATGTTTCATCGTGCGCCGAGACTTTGACAAAAATCAGGAGGCTATGCCAGCACCCATAGAAAAATGTTCGAAACCCTTTAATACTCATAAAATTTAATATTTTTTTAACCCAAAAAACCCCAGCTTTCTTTACCCTACCTTCTTTCCCATGTTCACATTCCTCGAAGATATTACAGACATTGTCACAAATTAAGTATAGAGCGAAAATATTCAGAGCCGAGAAGATATCAATATATAAGGATTTAAATAAAATAGACGTTACTGCGAACCCCTTATAAAAAGGAATAGGTACGGATAAGAAAAGAGAACACATTAGATTTAATGTGGATACCTGTACGTATACGTTTACTTACATGTTAAAATAAATGAGTGTCGAATAACATGTTAGAAAACTTCGAACACTGATATTGGATTTTTAATTTCAATGTAGAAGAGACTCTAGATAAGGTTTCATTTCATCACCTTCTTCACTCTATTTGTTGTTTTTAAGACATGCACTAGAAAAAAAGTATGAAAAAGTAAGTTTGCTGATTCAATAAGAGCTTCCTACAGTGCCTTTTAGATAGACTATTCGTCCAAGAAAACAATGTTGGCGTTATGGTGTATACCATAACGCCAACATTCAGTCGTTCCATTAAAAGTCTAGCGTCTTCTTTGAACTGAGTCGTTTAATCAATAACAAAAAGTGACATGGGCAAGTCATCTAACGATATTGAACCAAAGATGTCAATTACTGAAAATCGACGCGGTTAAATGAAAAGGCTAGGCCACCAATTAAACGGCTGATTAAGCTAGTTGGCTGCAACATATACATCACAATGAAACAGCTTCATAGGTTATGACAAAACGTTTCAAGATGTGACGTTCGGAACCCTGAAAAAAAAAGACCGAGTTCCAAAAACACTACAAAGTTCAAAATAACTTTAATGATAAATGATAAATGATAAATGATATTTATTTTGTAAGTAGGTTAAACATAACACTTTTACACGTCAATATTTTTTGGTCATTTTAAGCTAGATGAGGCCGGTAATCTCGGAAGTCGGTGTTTTTGGTTGCTTCTTCGTTATTTGACACCGACTTCCGAAATTAAAGTTATTTTGAACTTTGTAGTGTTTTTGGAAGTCGGTTTCTTTTTTTTTGTGAATAAGTTTTTGATTTTTCACTTTTTAGTGGTACCCCACACATATCTAACAACACCACTGAAGATCACAGGAAAGCAAAAATACACAATTTCGTGTACATTTTTCCACATATTTTTTCCAGCTATTTGGATTTAAAAACCAAATAACTGAACCGATTCTGATAAAATTTCAATGGGATCATTTGGGAAGTATACCCTTTCCAACAAAAAATATTTTTTCAAATCGATTAGCAAGCGACGGAGTTATGCCCGAACAAACATTAAAAAAAAAAGTACAAACATCCGAATTGAGAACCTCCTCCTTTTTTAGAAGTCGGTTAAAAAGATTAAAAAGTCTTCGATCAAAGATGGTATTGTTGATTGAAGAATTTATTAATTTTCTTGTCAGTATTACTAAAACTTTTCATGCTTCCACACTAAGAAAAATATTAAAACCCGGATGCATGAAATATTTCAATTAAAAACATAGGCCGTTCACGGCCTTTGGTCTAAACAAAGCCGACTTTCGCACAGCAATCGCAGGATACCTTCATTCTGACTTTTACTTCTGACTAGCCAACTTCTTGTACTAAAACATTATGTAATGTTTGTTTGCATTGCTCGCTGCGGTGCTATTGCATTGTTTCCCGACGCTGCCTGCTCTTTCTTGCAACGTCTGAGTGACGTCTTTATCGCGTATACAAATGTGTCTCCGTCTGTCTGTCCCTCTCAATGGAAAGCGGGAGTCTGGCTGACTGTTCAGTTGCGCTACTTCAGAAGTTGTGGTACAGCGGTTGTGTTTACAAGAAGAAACATAACATTAGCACATACTTATTATTCGAGAGAATGGCACTAGTGGGCTGCAACTCAAAATCAGCTTCAACAGTGTTTCCAACTGACACTAGGCCTTTTTGGCATACCTAAGCATTGTTTTAATAGCACCGAATGCTCAGCAAGGAATTTGATGCACTTATAATTCTACTTAAGCCTGAAAACCTGTCAAACTTTCGGCTGTCTCCAACTTTAGATAACAGTCTATAGTTTCGACTCACTCGGGCACTTTTTGAGATAGTCAATAACCCGTGCAACTAGGTTTGCCAACCGTACTCTAAAATAGAGTATTGTACTCTAATTTGCGCAGCCGTAGGTACTTTATAATCTAAAAAAGCAATAGAGTTTTTTCCTTTTCGGTCGTAATTGCAAATTTGTGATAAAAGAATTCCGTAGCTTCAATAGAACTCTCAGGAAGTCTTACAATTAATTAAAAAAACAACAAAATTTGGTTTAAGCAATTTTGTTGTTAATAGTAAATTATAAATAATTATGGGTAAGTACTTAGTCTTTCTTCTCCATGTAAAAATTAGAACATTCTGAAATTATCTCCCTGAAATGTGTACCTTTTTTGTGTGGTCAATAAAGTTCTACATTGTATCCCTACTTGAAAAAGTGTGAACATCAACGTCGTCCCTTTTCGTCTCGGTGTGAGCTGATCAGCCAATCCTCAAGCTAACACTGTTTTCTTGTTAGGTTCGTAAACCTTACTAGAAAGATTTCACTGCTGTTTTCGCCTTTAAACGAAAAACCAATTAAAACTAGTTTAGTTTTTAGCAAACCAATTTTACTTTCCTTAATTTTTCATTAAAATACATGTTTGTATCAGCAATTCCATGACAGTTCGTGAAATACCGTTTGAGCAAATCCATTTCCAAAATATTTCGCATGCGGAAGGTATGGCATTTGAAATGCAGCAATATTCGGTGAAATACTCGTAATTGGAATTGTCAGTTGCAGGACTAAGGATGGACTGGGCCGCTTGCTGGCTGGCCGTCGCCCAGGGCGACTGTAGCTACCGAAGCTGTAGTTGCTTCATTTTAGAATGGCCATAGCGGTCATTGACTTTTCCCTAATACTTTGTGGAACCCTACAGTACACTATTGAGTAAAAGTTTGAAATGTCACGTATCACGAAAGATTAACAGATGGGAACAGTGTTCTTTAAAAAAAATGCGTTTTAATTTTTAAAAACAGTACAAATGAATGCACGTAGGTAGGTTCAGCGACCGTTATTACCAAGCTAAGTCGAAACGATTTTAATTCCGAAAATCTCAACTAAACAGTATATCTGCGCATTGTTCGGCCGACAGCACATTGAATTTCGCAACTTCTGCCAAAACCATGTGCTGATATACCCCTGGGCGAATGAGGCTCCAGGAAAAACCATTTTCAAAACACTTACTCGGAAATAGTTCTGATTACACTGCTTTAAGGTTCACAATGCTGTGAATATCACAAACGTCAATCAATCAAACCGCGATGCTAGAAGTATCAATTAACGTAAGGAACATTATTTCGAAATACCCTTACCTATTCATAAAAACTTAAACATTACCTACTTAGTTATAATACAATAAGAGATTCTAAATTCAAATTCTCCATAGAAAATGTATAACAAGAATTTACTTATTTAGTTAATGGTTATATAGTTTTTATGATTTTGAAGGTTCTCAGAACTTAGTTGCCTGCTAAGACATTGCGTTGGTTCGCGTAGGTTTTTAATTCCATGTTTAAAATTGAAAGAAAAGAAAAGAAAAAAATAATATAATCAGACAAGACTAAATAAATAGAATTTAATAATAAACCCATCACATTGGTGCAGATAGAAGCAATTGATTGTCCTGAGTTCCTGAATTTATATTTTTTATAAAATGGTATGTATAAGAAATTTTACTTATTATTTTCGAGGAAATGATCTGAAAAACGTCGTTTGATACACGTGGGCATTTAAGCAGTACCACAACTCCATAACGGCCTTTGCCTTCAGCTCGGACATTTATTTAGCCTCGGCTGTAAATTTGCAATCACATAGTTTGTATATTAGCATTAAAATGTACTATTTAAGGCGAGCCTGACTTGAGCGCGTAGGCATCTAACGCTTACCCCAGGCCCCGCAAGGAGTAGCAATACGTAATAAGTTACGATGCGCGGGAGACGCGCGCACCAAGCGCACCGCTCGCTCATGAGTTCACGGACTCGGGTAGGTACTAAGTTCCGTCACAGGATAAAGTAATGCAGTAGATCAACTTGAATTGATTAGTATAAGTTTATTTTGTTTTATTTTTCTATTAAGTATTTTTTAAGGTTATAGATGGATTAAGTACGTATTGTACAAACTTGCAATCCAATTACTAATCATTAAAAATCAGTAATAATACTTATTTATTTTAGAGTATATGGTGGATTTAAAATCTGACTGACACGAAAATTATGAATACGAGTACGATACAAAAATACGCGTCGCGCGCTATTTGGCTTTGGTGCGATACCTTCGTAAAAATCAAGTAGTAGGTAGGCACACTTACTTTAGGAAAATTATGTTACAATTCTTGAATATTATAATTCAAGAAAGCTTAGAAGTATAAATGGTTTGGAATTTGCCTAGATGCTATTTAAAAAAAAACAAAAACGTTTTTATATTTTTTAATCAAATAGTTAACATAATAAAAGTTACCAATGCAACTGGCTAAAATTCGTTGAACTGTAGCTGTCTCGGTTTGCATGGACCTAGCTGAGTAGATTGACACGGAATATGGTCCTTGGATTTGCTTGGACCTGGCTGCACAGGCTATCATTAACATTTTCTTTGTTTTCTTTCAATATTATGTCTCGTATTGGCATACCGCGATTTTGGCGCGGATCCACAATCTCTGGCAATATACATTTCAAATAAAAATCTATAATTTTTTTCTCCATATGCACCCGCCAAAAGTCATCTCTTGAAATATTTTCTACTACTAGTTTTCACCGAACCATATTCCAAAAATGCATTGGTTCCTTTCTGTTACATGAAGTTGACCCTGCACTTGGTAATACCAATTACTTTTTTTGTTTATAACCCTGGTATGTTTTATTCCATCGAATTTAAATATATATTATGTATTTTACTTTCTTCAATAGCAGCATTTCCCTTTTCTAAATGCCGTTATTGGACATTTAATTTCAACAATGGTGTCGTTCCCAACTATACCGTCGGGGGTAACCCCAATAAATGAGTATTATTTTGGAGACAAGTCACGCCCTTCCGCATGCTCTATTGCCCTGTAACGCAAATTTTGATTTTGATTTGTTGGTAATTAACAAGTAAAATTTTAAAAACTTACAAAATATCCCTGTTCAATAAAGATAACGGAGCTACAGTGCCAAAGACAGATACACAGGCACACAGACGCACGTACACAGAAACATAGATAGCAAACCGTTATAAATAAATAGGATAGAATTGTAATATGGTGTGTGTTTAATTTCTTTATGTATTTTATGGTGTTACAATAATGATAATGAGATACTACTTTATTCAAATCTATACTAAATAATATTATAAAGTGGAAGTGCGCTAAGTGCGCTGTGGTAATAGCTAATTATACGTAAGTACCATGTACAACAAAGATATTGTTTTTCATTCGATCTAAAAAAAAGTCCGCGACGTTACACCTATATCTATCTCTTATAAATATGCCACACTAAGGCATTTTATATCAAATAATTTATTTAAAAATTAAAGGTGGTTTTTCAGCATTAATATTAGGCAGGCATATTAATCCTTACTAGCGAAAGTTACTTCATCATCAAGATAATTTTATGAAGATAAACTTTGTCTTTTACAGCATGTTATTTGAACTCACCGTTTAGGAGATAATGTAAAATTAAAATAATTCAACAATATTATTAAATCGAACGGGCGGTGCGCGAGACGCGGCCACCAAACGAGAACGCGTCGAGCCTGCGTGACTGCGTGCGACGCGGTGCAAGAAATTCTTTTTTGTATTATGATTATGAATTTATGATAGTTACATTCATGGGGAAGGCTGTACGGCTATACGGGAACGGGAATTCCTACGGGAATGAAGAGTTCCGTTACCTGTCTCCGAAGTTCTTCATCAGATCTTCACCAAATTGAAATGGGATCAGTCCGGGAAGATACACTTCCAAAAAAAATAGAATCATCAAAATCGATTGACAATTGGCGAAAATATCGCCGAGCAAACATACAACAAAAAAAAAACAGTCGATTTGAGAACCTCTTCTTTTTTGGAAGTCGGTTAATAATATACAATACAATAGTCAATTAAAAACAGTTTAGTGTATGTAATTTATAATTTCTATACATTTTTCCTCTTGCCAATAAACACCGATAAAGTAACGCATTGGATTGGAAAAACTATCCAAACTGACCACATAGTTTTTTGTATGTCTTGTCATAACTTGATACATTGTTAGTAATTAGTAAGAGGATGGACTCTAGTGTACAGCGCATAAATGAGCTGGTCCGGTAGCCTAAACGTTACCAAAAGTATGTTATTATAATATTTTCATAGGAAATGGTCATACTGTAACACTTTTACACTATGGCACGCGACTCACGAGTGCGCTGCGCGTATTGTTTGGCATAGACGAGACCTACACAAACGTTGCGGACACCATAAATATTATTATTTGTTGTGTTGTGGTGGCTGTGAGTAGGTACAACTACACTTATATTTCTTCTCTACATGAACACCACAACATTATTGCACCGATATTCAACTCTCATGTAGGAAATACGAGCTATTATTTTTGCATTTGTTTAGGAGTAAGATAAGTGAAAACGGACATTTCTAATAAATAACAAATATTATAAGACTTATACAAACTCTCCGAAACCATCAAGACTAACGTAGCGGGGTGAACTACCTATTTGACATTTGAAAACAGTAAATCATTGTATCATGTGCGCGCGAGGTGGCTTTATGCACTCTGAAATAGGGTTCAAATTCAATTGTTTTATATACTCGATGCGGTTGGTAAATCTATTCCGCGCGAAAACTAAACCACTAAAGCGCACGTCTTTATGCGTACTGAAATAAGGTTTAAATTAAACTGTTTACACACATGTTTGCGGTGTGGAAATTTATCTGTTTCGTGTCGGTACTTACCTAGTTAGTAAAGTAAATTATGTATATACCTATATACCGTTTTGTTTATTCAGCCAAAGTTTATAAAAAAAAGTAGTCACCGCTGCAACGAAGAGCCGTGACAACTTTTTTTTCCCCCATTTTTTTTTACAAAATTATAGCTACATCTAATAAAAATTAACTATATTACAACTGTTTGAACACTAAGTTGTATACAAGTATTATTATTTAACCACTCGACACGTGAAAATTCCAAAATAAAAAATAAATCTTACGTAAATAAACATAAACATTAAATTCGCGGCACACTGGTGTGCCGGCAGTGCTAGAGCGGTAATCAATTTAGGCTTAGCCAGTAACAGAACTTAGCGGGGGTGGCGGGATCGCAAAAATTTGGCACACGTCCGACCTCCAACACGTTCCGCTCGGGACTAAATGACACGGGGCGCGCTCATGAAACGACAAAATCACTTGATTTTGGAATTAGTGGGATACGTATTTTCATATTTCACATTATGACGGCCGATTTATATCACATTTTTTACGACCTTTATTGTGGTATAAGTTTTATTACTCAAAACCTTATATAACTCAAATGAAATGATAATTACATCTTGATTTTGACTTGTCTTTGCGATTTAATTGGATGCAGTAAAGTGCAAGTAATCGTGTATCGCACGGCCGAAATCGCTAGATCCAAGTGTGAAATATGTAATATATTTTTTTCAAAATTTAAATCCGTGTTGTTTACGAATAAAACACAATTTTACACAATGCAAAACAACGTTTTTCCAGAAAACCTGGCCTTAACATTAAGGCGGTTTTCGATTTCGACCTTTGTTTTCTTCTTTTAAATGTTTCGTTGGTCTTGCCGCAAGCGCGATTGTGGGGTCTTGGGTTTGATTCCCAGGTCGGGTAAAATAATGTAATTTTTCCTTTAGGAATTTCTTTGTGACAGCCCTGAGTTTGGAGGTTTGTGATGTGACAGCCCCGTGCCTCAGAAGCGCGTTAATTCGATGGTCCTACGCCAGATCTATTTGCGGTCGTTTCGGAGTGCCGTCCCATAGGATTAAGAGAGTGATGGTAAGAAAAAAGGAAGAGCAAGTGCATCTCTTTTGGCAAGTCTCCGTTGAGATTTGCCGCCATAGGATCAGTTTTGAAAACTACATTTATTCGAACTAAATGAACTAAACGAATTACAAATCCTGAGCCATCAAGCCATAGCTCACAAATATGTATGCATAAATATATTTGATGCCAAGTGCTTGGAGAACCTTTTGGCACTTGAACCTTGTCATTCTTGGTAAACATTTGTAAAAATCATTTTTAACGACAGTATTTAACTAATGGTCCCGACAGACGTTGTCTTGCCTCAACGTTGGGTTTTAATAGGTAAAAAAGATTTAAAACGCGATTGTAGCGCCACCTACCGGATCCAATTAAGAATCTTAACTATCCAGAGCATGGATCACTCAAACACGCACAAAAAAAAATCAATAAAATTTGTTTTGCACTTAGGAGGAGTTCAGTGAAATACACACGTACCGTACACAAGGATCATAATTATGGAATAAACAATAAAAATAAAGATAAACAAGATGGCGGTTTGTGTTAAGATCCTTGTAAAGCTGTAGTTCGAACCTTGGAAAGAAAACTTCAAAGCGAAGCCTGACTAACCTTGGTGAAAGCCCAAGACAAAAGAATTGGTGGTCGCTATCGCTATCGGTAGTTTTTGGCACTTATCCATAGGCGACAGTGACAACTTACCATCAGAAGGGCTCTTAACTATAAATTCATTAAAATTCACTCATTAATCCAACTACATAGCCATTGCCTTCAACTCTTTCCGCTGTTGCCTTCTCCGACCAATCCGTAATGAAGGCCCTTTAGTCGTAACGCCAACGTTTTCTAGAGTAATATTCAATGACCAGCCCGATTTATAGGCATTAAGTTAGGATCAGGACCAGTCCTTTGAGAAGAAGCCCAGCCCATCCCGCCATCTCTTTCTAGCCAGCAGTGTTGTCGTTTTCCTGCGTTTGGGATCCACGGTGTGTTAATCTTCACCCATTGCTCCTCCGACAAACGGAAGATATGACAAGCCCAGTTCTAGTAAACCTCGCAATACAAAATTGTTGTTCAAAACAGTTTGACTATTTGAAACGCCCCCATAACTTTAATCATTCAATTAATCAATTTCATAATTAAAATTTGCCATAAAAAATTCTTCGCTCTGATTTCAATCAATGTAGAAAAGTTGTCGGAAATACAAATAAAATGTGCAGTGCTCATTATTTCAATCCCCTTTTCGCTATACTTGTTCTTAGTTTTGTTCAAGTTATAGATTTGCTTCCTCGAGGAAAAAACACAACACCAATAGATGCGGGTTTGGGTGCGTTTTTTAACTCACGATATTTTATCATCTACCTCTAGCCTTTTGTCCTCAACGTTGTGATCAGCAGTTTAAGTGCTGGCATGGGGTAGCTGCCTATCAGCTCCATATGACACCCCCTTGGTTGTGGTCAGACTTTCGGCCTTCTGACTATAAGAAACACGTGACTTTAAACAGCCGTATTCATTTAAATATTAACCACCTGGATTAATTTTAATACTGGTTATATTAGCAGATTCTTTATTCAAATCTTCAAAGTATAGAGATTTTGAATTTAGATTCTGCCAATCAGTTTTTCGTGCCTGATCTCTCCCCGGATTATGAGTGTTAAGGAATAGAGAGTGCACCTGTGTTTGCGCACGCATCGTAATATTTCCTGCGTACTTGGCTAATCTCCGTTGAGATTAACCACCGTGATCACAGCTTAATGTGTTGGCGTCTGTACATAACCACTATCCACACTATTTCTCTGGTTTCAGATGATATAAAAATGCTCAACTCGTATACTTACTGTAAGTTTCAAGCAAACAGATTTAAGTGTGAAAACAAACGAGCCTTCAGGTGAGTTAGCAAGTTATTTCTTACATGACAAAAGAAATACCATATCTCTAGGGTCTTGAAGAAAACATGTTCCGCTTTTGGATTTGCCAAAGAGAATTCTGGGCGTAGGAAAGTTGATCCGCTGGGCAGCCCCGAAGAGGTGGCGAGATGAGCTGGACACAGGGTTACATATGACCTTAACACAACATGAAGGGAATTTAGGCAAAAACTAAAACCACCTTAATAGATTACCTACCAGAATTATATTGTAGCTGTGTTAACTTAATCTAGACCTGATTACAAGAAAACAGACTCACTACACTACAATAATAATACCATAATTGTAAATAGTTCTGTGCGGTGCACAAATTTCTTTCGAGCAAATATCCATAACGCAAATGTCCTGTTTAAATATTAGTTGTTGAGTTAAAACTTATGCGGCCACATCTTTTTCAGTTATTACTACAACGTGGAAAAAAATACTTGTGATCCGTTTGACTATAGACACTGCCTGCACCCCTACAATACGTTTCATAACTTGCGCTCATGCAGAGAGGAATGCCGAGGTAAAATCTTTCAACAATCATCTCGTGAATTATTTTAATAAGAGGATATTTTTTATTTGAATTCTTTCAATATATCGATCTCATCTTCAAAGGCAGGACGCTAAACTGAAAATTGGGTTTGGTTCTGCAACCCGCCTGTTTTGCTCCTTACCTACTTAAATTTAGTGGCATCTGTACCGCACATAAAATCCTTTCCGTGTGATTTGAACATAAGCAGCCCAAATATAAACCGTACCTACCCAGTTTAACTTATTGCTGACCAGCAGCTGTAGGTACTTATTTAGGTTTGTAATTTATTAAATTAACTAGCTGTTGCCCGCGACTTCGTTCGCGTGTATGTATTATAAAATGATGTGGCTAGGTAAGATCAATTTGTTCGTATATCTAATACGAACCGTCAAAATCTATCATTGCTTGCCTCCTTTTTTATGTATGGGAAAACATCAAATGACTCCTTTCGCTCTGGGCGGAATGGAAGGGAGTATCCGACTCTTACTGACTAAAACCCATTTGTATTCCTCCTAATGCCCTTTGCGTTCCAGGGCCGCGGTGACTCTTTCGAATAAATTTCGCAACCCTGGCAAGCGCACTGGCCCTAGCGGGCCTCGTCTTTATGCTGACATCTTTTTGTGACGCGCGTGGAACACAACGCGCCTCTTCTGTTCAAATAATTATTCGTGAGAAACGTTGTAATGATAATGTTTCTTTCATTTCATCGAAACTATTCACAGCAGTCCTAGAAGATGTCGTTAAAAATGTGGGTATAGATTGGGACTATAGCGGTATTAACGTCAATTTTCTGCCCAACTGTCTTACTTAAGATTTGCAGATGACTTTGTGGTTTTCACTGAGAACTTCGATGACCCCCAGAAAATGCTTCAAAATCTTTAAGATGCTTCTTTTAAGTTGGATCTTGGGATGAATATGACCAAGACGAAGGTTATGGCAAACACCTTCAGCGATTCAAATCTGGAAATGAATTGTTGGAGATGATTAACCGATATGTTTATCTTGGCCATATCCTTTCAATTGGCAAAGAAAATCAACAAACGGAGGTATCGAGAGGAACACACCTTGGATGGGCCGCTTTTATAAAACTGGACGACATTCTGAAGCCTACCAAAATTCCGCAATGTCTGAATTCCCGCCTTTATAACCAGTGTGCTTTTCCCACCATGACTTACTTACTTACATGGACGCTCACGCAAGAGGCTGTTTACAGAGAGCCATGGAGCGTTCCATGCTTGGTAGAGGTATGTCGTCGAGATCCGAAGACGTACGAAGGTTTTCAACATCGGAAAACGAATTGTAGAACTAATGTGGAGCTGGGCAGGACACTTGGCAAGGCGCGGTGATGATAGGTGGAGTAAGGCAGTGACTGAGTGACGGGCGGACGATATTGTTGCCATCGTGGGTAGAACCTGGATGAGGCTGGCGCAGGAACGTAGGGATTGGCACACGAAAAGAGAGGCCTATGCTCAGCAGTGAGCGAAGATGGACTGTGGATAATGATGATGATACAGGATGTTGATGAAACTTGCTAAGTTTGTTAACACGCGATAGAGTTACCTAAAGTTGTCCATGGGAAACCAACCAGAAGAGAAGTCAACCCCCGCAGAGGACACGGCGGAGCATACGGTGAAGGTCTGCCCTGCTTGGGCGGAGCACCGCCGTGTCTTCGTCGAGGCGATCAGCGACAGCGACCTCTCGCTACCGGCTCTGGTTCACTCCATGATCCAGAGCGCGGAGGCGTGGGAAGCCGTCACCTCCTTTTGCGAAACAGTTATGCTAGTAAAGGAAGGGCCGGGCCGCGTGAAAGAGAGGCAAACGTCACGCCTTAGCCGCCGACACAGAAGAAGACGCCCCGGGCGTTAGGAGTCGCAGGGCGATTCCCGGCCACCGTAGGCACGGGCCTGCGGACGGCGAGCGTTGGTTGGCTCGCGGCCCGATAACAACCAGCGGCTCTACCATGACGTGACGTCCGGGTCGACGAAGCGTTGTGTTCCATGCGCGCCTCCAAGAGATGTCAGCTAAGTAGACGGGGCCCGTTAGGGCCAGAGCCCGCTAGGGTTGCGGAATTTGTTCGAAAGAGTCACCGTGACCCTGGAACGCAAAGATCATAAGGAGAAACACAGATGGGTTTTAGTCAAAAAGAGTCTGACACTCCCTTCCAGTCTACCCAGAGCGGAAGAAGTCATTTTGATGATTTCCCATCCATAAAAAAAACCCCGCAACGGATAGAGTAGAGTATGGACTCCGTTGTGCGTAGGTGTCCTGGCTAAGTTTGCCGGCCTAGCTCCGTCCAAGTGTACAGAAGCAACCAGGGTGCTTTACAGGTTGAGTGGAGAGAATTAACCGTTCAAAAAATATTAAAATAACGTCAGTGGAGCAATCAGACCAAATCTTTTTTTTTATGTTATGCATCAAATGCATAACGGTAAGTTTTGTATCAAAAGAATCACTGTTTATGACGTTTTAAAAGTACCATTAGTAACTAAAAAATATATTTTGGTGTAATTCTCATGCTTTTGATAGTTAGTACTTTTTTCGGTCAACAGATGGCATTACGGGTATCTGAATTATGTAGATAATAAGTTGATTTCTTCTAGATTGCTACAATTCCTATCAGGTTTATGTGTAAAAATTATCTTAATGGTTTTGCAACTAACTAACATGTCATTTTGTGCATTCAATTATGTTGTGCATTAAATTACGAACAAAAACCTTTTAAAATCAATATTGCTTACCTCCCATAACATACGGCGTGATAATATGTAGCCTATAAAGTTTTCCTTGGTTTACAAGGAACATTTTTGCTGAATTTCAATTCAATCTATCCAGTAGTTTTGGCGTGAAGCCGTACCATACACACATACAAACAGATAAACAGACAAACAGACAAAAATATTCTAGTAGTCACTTTTTGTCATCAGTTACGTTTTTCTAACAAAAGCTACTTATTTTTTCTCAAAAATTCTCAATGTACAGTTTTTCTTTCGTTACTGTTTTATTATAGTTATGTATAGATTATGGACTTACTTATTTTTTAGAGATATAACTACTGCTTATAACAGATGTACAAAAAGTACCTTGCTTTTTAAAAAAGCTGCACGAAAATTAAAAAGTAATGTAAAAGTTTTGTTCCAGATATGAATTTGTACCGAACGTTTACAAATTTAACAGCAAGCGTTTATTGCCGGCTCCAACCAGAATTTGGAAACTGCAACTCGTATTATCCCAAGTTAGTACCTACGAGTATATATAAATACTAGCACTAGACTTCGTCCGAACCGATTTATAAGGTTGGTAGTTCAAGAAACGTGAATGGTTACGATCTTAATTATTATTATAGGTTTTATGTTACCAGCAATAGTGATATTGACACTTTGGGTGTGTGTTTTAACATGAATTCATGAAAGTCATTAGATGTTACCACGTAATTAGGTACACACATTTAACACTCTGCAATCTTCTATAAAATGTAGTTTTAGAATAATAAATTATCTATCATATAAATCTTTATTATAAAATTTACCTGGATAAGCATTGATCCTGATTTTCAGGTTTCTGAATTGATGAAATGAGATTTTTCATAGAAACCATGGTTCCCCGTTTCACCCCGAGGGAGTTGAATATAAAGAAATTGTATGTTACGTTTCCTTTGTTACACTTTCAGATTGTTGGAGATTTTCGAGTTAATTGAAGCAAGCAGTAAATCCTCTGCTAAAAACTTCATCAGCCCTTTTCACCCCTTTAGAAATTAATTTTCAAATAATTCAAATACACGTCACTCATTATTTTAAATCAAAATCAATAAGGTGGAAGCGCCAGGGTAGACCGCGAAACTCAAATTTTCTCACGTTTTTTGCGCTTTGCAGGTCAGTATCAGGTTGTATGTTGGTCAAAATATGATTCGCAGCCGTTGCAAGTACGTATTTATAGAACTGTAATCATTAAAATCATGATGCCAAATGTTACGATTTCATTGAAATTTCTTTTCACATCAATTCTAACAGAAAGAGTTGTATTGATGATTTTTATGATTATAATTTTCTGAATACATAGGTACTTGCTCCGGCCGCGAATCAAATTTTGACCAAGATAGAACCTGACACCGACCTGCAAATTGCAAAAAACGTAAGAAAATTTGAATTTTGCGGACTACCCTGGCGCTTCCACCTTAAAGCGGAGTTTCAACTTCATTGGATCAAGCGATAAGATTCTTTCATACAAACTTCGACACCCCTATTACCTAGAGAGTTGTTTTGAGAAGCTAATTATAACATTATTTATTATTTATTTAGTTCAATGTCTGTGCCAAGTTTCAAGATAATAAACCTAAGGAATAACATTCTTCCTAACAAACTTTATCACCCTTAAATGGTTTTGGGGGGTAGTTATAAAACAACTAATAACGACAACCTTTAATATTCACTCAGGACAGTATTCGTACCAGGTTTGAGGTATATTGACAAGGAATAAGATTTTTCATATGAATTTCCACCTCCCAATTCTACCCCTTTATGGGAAAGTTTTCCAAAATCGTTTCTTTTCTGACGTCTCCTACAAATAACAATAACAGATTAACAAATGGAGTACCCCATTGTCTGTCACAAAGTTGTTAATTCAATTCAGGACTTGCGTCTCCCATACAAATTGTGGTCAGTTGATGACAATAATTTTGTATGGGAAGTTCAAATTTTTTTTTAGGAATTGACTATGGCTTTCTTGGGGAAAGTTGTTCATTTACATGGGCAGAAGTGGTTCTCAAAGTTTGCGCACTGGAAAAAAAGTTATCCAGTATAATACATAAATTGTGCAAAAAATTCTTATAAGGATAAAATTTAGGAAGGGACTTTATGACATCAAGTGAGGTCATACAAAGCAAGATTCAAAGCATTTGTTTATTTTACCGACACTTAAGATTTACAGACACTATAGAATTGAAAAGGTCGGTCAGTCAAAAACATGAAGCTATTTTTACGTTCGAAAGCGTCGATCTCTATGAAGAAGAATGCCACGGACTCTCTTATAAATCATGTTATGTATTACAAAAATCTTGATAACATCCTTGTTGTTTCTTTATGTGAAGAAAATGCAAAGAAACAAGAAACTATAATATAAAACAATTCAAAATATAAAGATTAAAAAAAGCCAGTGGTAGTTAAGAGATACCCAGTGTACCCAGCAGTGCGATTCAGCAGTGCGATTCTGTAAACATGTCGAAGTGAACACCCGGGCGGGGCGCACGACGGTTGAGTTGTCAAACCATACAAATAAGATGGAATGACAGCTCTATTGTCGTTCACTCCGCCTCGGTGAACACCGTGAGATGTCAACAGAATCGACCGGCTGTAAACATGTTGAAGTGAACACTCGGGCGGGGTGCACAACGGGTGAGTTGTCAAACCATACAAATAAGATGGAATGACAGCTCAGTTGTCGTTCACTCCGCCAAGGTGAACACAGTGAGATGTCGACAGAATCGACCGGCTGTAAACATGTCGAAGTGAACACCCGGGCGGGGCGCACGACGCGACGGGTGAGTTGTCAAACCATACAAATAAGATGGAATGACAGCTCTATTGTCGTTCACTCCGCCGTGAACACCGTGAGTCCCGTGAGATGGCGACAGAATCGACCGGCAGAATCGCATTTCTGAATGACACACGCGCTACCGTTAGCGAAACATTTGTGTGAGCATGACATACTCTCAACAGCCATGCTCGTTCATGTCAAACAAGTAAACTATTACTAGTTACATTATGTGAATGGTACTCACATTTACAAAATTTGAAAAATGTGCCTTTACGTAATACAAAACTATGGTTTTCAATAACCAAGTAGGTAATTAAAAAAAAAACTTGACAATATCGTAGAGAAATAATAAATAAATTATAATTTATGAGAACAAAAAAAGGGTGAGTTACTCTTCCAGATATAAAAACTTTACTAGTGGACCCAAGCGGCTTTGGCTGTGGAGCAGGACCGGCATTTAGCCAAGCATTTTGATCAAGGATATAATCTTCCAGTTTATAATATGCTTGTCTATAGTGTGCGTTATATAATATCAATTGGTATTTTAGTATAAAATACACATTACCTACCCAATACCTAATAGAAGTGTGTACTTTTGGCAATCTGAATCGGGGTTGATCCAATTTGTTCCTATTTCTAGTTTTAAAATTATGCCTGTCACTAATCTTACTAAAAAGATGAAGATTTTTCTGAACAAACATTATGTTTTCGTTTATGTATTGACAAGCTACTGTCATGATGTTAATATCCTTTAACAGTTTCCCTAGGGCAGGGATGGCGAACCTTTATTGGTAACTGTGCCATTACTAATATTATAAAAAAAAAGTTGGCCATGATGTACTACCAAAGTATCTTGATTTAGTGAATTTATTGAGAAAATCAGTAGATGCTATTATCTTAACTCTTTGTTAGCAACCAGAATACAAATTTAAACCAAAGTTATGTTAAGAGTTTTATATTGTTTATATGGAAACAAAAATGACTGTAATTTCGGTTGTTGCATATTACCCAGATACAAAACTGGTAATCTTTTAGTGACGTGCCAGAATGATTTTGCCGCGTGCCACCATCGGCATGGGTGTCATAGGTTCGCCACCTCTGCCCTAGGGCATCGCGCCGACAGAGATTGTTAATGGCTCTGATGACTCTTTTCTGCAGAATAAATATTAACTAGATTTACTCTCCACTCGGTGTCTGCTCAGCCCACCCCATAATAAGATACTCTAACTTATGATACTATGAAAGTAACTAATATATTATTTATCTGACAGCATATGTTGCTGAACTTAGCCTTCCTGCAAGAGATGTTAAATGATCAAGGCTTGATTCAAGCGTGATCCCCAGTAAAACCGTTTTCGACGAATTTAAGTTTCTCTTTGTATATTATACCTATAATATGTATAAAATACATTTAATAGGTACTGAATTATTAGCGGTAAACCAAATTTGGACTGACTGTAGGGCGTTATTAACGTAGTCAAGATTTGTGAAACGTCTATCTATCATAGAAGTCGGGCGACACATCGGTATGTCGGTGGAGCTTGACCGGTTAAGCACGTATCGTCAGCAAATAACATTATTTGCGGTTGATTTTTAAAAAGAAGGGGAAGATCATTAATGCATACTAAAAAGAGGATAGGATCTAATATTTAGCCTTGTGGTAAACCCATTTTGATTTTTGTGTCCCGTGAATTTTTCAATTTCTATACCATTTATTTGAACTTGCTGCTGTCTGTCATGTAAGACTTCACTTAACTGAGCGCAAGTTTACCTAAAGTCCTTACGGCCCTCTTCCCACCCTGAATATAATGTGTTTTAACAACGTGACACTAGCGTGAGATTACTTTTTCAAACACTTTGCTATACTTTGCTATGCAGCAATACGGATACGGTCTATAATTATTGGTGTCTTTGCTGTCGCCAGATTTAAAAAGGGGGAAAACCTTGCTGTATTTCATTACATCCGGAAAAACTTATTGGTTTACAAGGGTTTTAATTGCACAACACAAAACATATTTCTACTATTATTTATGCACAGTAGTTTTTTGTCTATATAATGATTAAAACCCTATACCCAACGAGCGAAAAATCAGAAATCAATGTAGGTACATAGGTGATGGAGGTTCATGTAAATAAAGCATACAGTAATACAAAATAAACCACATTTGGATAATGACCGACAATTGTATGTATTGGAGCGAACAATGAATGACTCTCGACTAATAACTCTAAACAGTAATTCTGCGCCAGAATAGAAAATTACGAATTTTTAGTAAGACAATGCGCAATATCGTCGACTAAACTATTTGATCGTCATGAAATCGTCACAAGCACACAACTCGACCAAAAAAATTGATCGATTCGAAAATTGTACAACATATGTGGCAGGCTTAAGACTGACAATTTAATTTAAATAATTTGTTTTCATGCAACCATATGCTTTTCCTGGTAAAGTATTCAGACATCTGAAAAACATTATGTTTTCGGTCTGACAGAGGAACGGAGCCATACAGGACCAATAGAACAATATCTTCTTCATTGATGGAATCATGCCCCCTGGCAGGAGCTGTTCCTCCCTGCCCTTCCCTACTTGGCCTTCCCCCGGGGTATCCGTGGTGAAAGCTACCGGAGTTTGCAGGATGCTAGACATACAGGGCCGTTTGTATCGACGCTTTGAAGGACGTTTATGGGCTGAAATGATGATGATTATGATCGTGATATTATTTTTACTTTTTCGCAGGTATTACTTTGATATAGAAGAACTGCGTTGCAAAGGTTTTTCATACAGCGGCTGTGGAGGTAATCAAAATAGGTTCACACATTCTAACAAGTGTTTGGATACGTGTAGTCCCGTAGTACAACATTGTGAAGATAATAATTGCAATGTTTAAATAGTTGTGTTTGTGTTAATGAAATGAGTTTTTTTTTCTTTATGCAATAAAATTGATATATCGGCTCAATTATTTACTTTCTCGTGGTACAGTCTCGAGAAATCTAGCTGCTATTATAATAATAATAATAATCTTTATTAGACCAGAAAGATTTACATATGTTCACACAATTTGTTAACTAGCTACTTATAATTAATCTTAAAATTATAATCACATCAATTGTGTCTAAGTATTTTTAGCATCTGCTACGGAACTAGGTTTATAGCCTGTGTCTCAGTACGCAGCGCCTGAAGCCCTCCAACTAAAGATGCAAGTATGAGCTCACGAACAAAAGTAAACATTAAAATTTGTAGGTACTAAACTAAATTAACAAGGTTTAAATGTATACATACTTATATATTTTTCACACCACCTGATCCAAAACGTCAAATTATATGTCATGCTAACCCAACCTAAAGTGAGTCATTTTTGGCCGGTGGCACTGCCGGGCAATAATATTGTACTGGATTTCATTATAACCCGCTGGTCAATAATGTGACTTAAATTTGGAACCTCATCTGTCTGCTCAATTGGCGGTATATTAGGTACTTACAACGCCTTCTGTCTCTGTCTCTCTCTTTCTGTTCCAGAAAGAGGAAAGATATTCTCGATACTCTTACTACTTAGGGATGATATTCTCGAATTTCTACAAAAACATAAGGATTGACCAGGGTCCAGGATTGAAGACAATATTATAAGAATAATTGGTTATGTACGGATTATTGTATAAAAGGATAAGAATAACACTTAAAACCCATTTATAGTCGATAAACTATTTTCTCGAGGATCTCCTATGACGTTCTAAAATTCAAATTGCATACAGCCAAGCGTCCGAACCCATTCTACCAGCTGATATAAAGCTCTGTATAAAGCTTTGTGTACACATAAATTGTATTAGGTTGCTAACATTAGGCCTGCACATATTTACTTACCCACAGAGAAGTAAAAAAAAAAACGAAAATCGAGTTGGTCGTGGCCGCTATGTGGTGCCTCATACCGAGTGGAACGCAAAAAAGGCGCGGATATTGCAAATCCGTATGGTATTAAACTAACTTTTTTTAAGTAGGTATACAGTACAGTTCTAAATACATATCTCTACTAAGTGTTTGTAAATTTAAAATATTTTGTTTTTCGTATTATGGCTTCTTATTTTCTCACAGGAGGTGTGAAAAGTAGAGTATCCTCCTCGGGGATAAAGGTGTCTTTGCCTTGGGCTAGCTTGAATCCCTCGCTGCATTCAGGATTCTTGTATTAACTCCCTCGCTTCGCTCGTGAGTTAAACTCTAAACTCCCTCGCTACGCTCGGGAGTTAACTCCCGCATCCTTCATTGCGTTCGAGATTCAATATGACGCCCGTGACACAAGACACTGCTTTATCCCCTGGGTGCATAATCTACTATTATAAAATAAGGTTATAAAACTAGGTTACTGTCCTCTGGGTGTGTAAGATGAAGGGATGAGTGTATGTGAGTGAGAGGGTGTGTGAGAGAGTTCTTAATCCAAATATTTATGCTAGTAGATCCATATAGAAAAATAATAGACTACATATACAAATCCGATCATAAATTGTATCACAACACTATATCACTACTTTATGATCATTAACACACACACACCTACTCACACCTCAACCTACACAAACACACACACAAACACAACACAAACCTCAACATGCTACCTAAAATAATCTTGTAACATTATAGTACCTATACGTTTTCTTTTCCTTTTTATTTTTTAAATTACGTCTCAACATTGTAGATAGTAACCCACGGGAAGTTGCGAGGTAACCCCATCACAAGTATCCTTATAACTTACCGGGGCTGCCTCAATTTTGTGTTGTAAAACAATTGTATGAGAAACAATAAAACTTTTTATATATTTTTTTTATATTTATATTTATGATAGTCAGTAAATCCTCAGTTTGGTCGTACGTTAGCCTCCCCAGCCAATTAGTTACGGTTGTTTACATCTCTACTCTATTCATAGAGTATTTAGAAGAGTCTTATTAATTATTTTGTTATATAAATAATTAATAAGACCTGTTGGTCTAGTGGTTAGTGGACCCTGACTGCTAGGACGGAGGTCGTGGGTTCGATTCCCACACAGGACAAATCTTTGTGCGATGAGTACGATTGTTTATTCTGTATCTAGGTGTGTAATTTACGTATAATATGTATATATTTAGAAATATATAAGTATGTTTATCAGTTGTCTGGTTGCCATAATACAGGCTCTGCCTAGTTTGGGATCAGATGGCGGTGTGTTGATTGTCCCAAGATATTATTATTATTATTATTAAATATGGGCCTAAAAAGGGAAAAAATCTATGAAAAAAAGCAGTTCTTGTGAGTGTGACCTCTTACATACAGGTAAACCCTTCCGCCTTGTTAACATACTCGGGCTGTACTCCAAGGTAGGTTGCTGTTACATAATTAAGCTTAAGACAAACAGTTGGCGTACAGTTAGGACGTCACAATGTTCATAAAGAAGCGTGGTAGGGTAGCGAAAAGGTTTAAATTTAAACGTGCTGAGTTTCAGAATGGATCTTTGTGATACCTCAAGTTGCTTTAACGTAGTTTTTGGTGAACCACCCCAAAAAGATATGCAGTATGAAATTATTGACTGACAAAGTGCATAATAGATTTGCTTAAGCAATATAGGGGTGACTACATAATGCCTCAATGTCTTAAAAATGTAGGTAGGTAAGCTTACGAATGAATATGAGCTTTGAAGTTAAACTTATCATAAATAATTATGCCTAAGTACCTACTTAATTGTTTTTGCACGCTCCAGAGGATAACATTAGCATCTAAGATCCATCGAAGTGTCTAGGGAGCAGTTATGTGCGATTAAGTTTAGATTGGCATGTGAAGAAGCGCGAATAGAAAAGGTCAGGTATTTAGTTTTCTCAATATTCAGAGTAAGCACATTATCACAAAGCCACCTCTTCACTAAATCAAATCCTTTTTGGGCTAGCTGGTAAGTCTCATTCCATGTTTTAGCAGCGAAAATGAGAGCAGTGTCATCTGCGTATGAGATTATTTTGCCATGAAATGAGTTTAGACAAAGGAGATCATTTAACAAGAAAAAGGCCGGCTATGCCAGCAAGCCGAAGCTGCGGTGGTGAGCGTTGAAACCATCTGCGACGATAAGCTCGCGTCCGCCGGAGCCCCGCAGTGCCGGAGCCGTGACAGAAACCATGCCTGCTGGATGTTGCATGCTTGCTTGCATGCTTGCTACATGCTTGCTGCATGCATGGTGCATTTTTCTCGTTTAACTTATTATTTATTTGTCTGTTTGTATTATAGCTGTATCCATTCACAAACAATTTTACTGCACCATTTTAGCTTTTATATGTCTCACACTTGTAATAATCCATTTTTAAGTAAATAAATTTTTAATTATTATTTAATGAGAAAGATTATGCACACAAAGTGACAACTAACAATGATGTTTGTTACGCTATTTACAGGCTACAACTTATCAATTTTCTTTTCATCCCACCATCTCGGAAAGAGTATTTTTAATCTTCAATATCTGAGTGGAAAAGCCGTTTTTATTCTCTAGAGGATAAAGTAAATTGAATTTAGAACATCGTGTGCACTAAGTTTGTGAATTAAAAAAAACATTAAACCTATTTACTGCTACCTCTATGGTGCCGAATATATCATACAACTTTTTTTTAATTTGTTAAAAACTCAGACTCGGAACCTTCTTGGTGTTCTTTTTTCAATTGGCTTTGTACGCGGTTCTTTACGCGGCATTTTTTCACGTCATTGTTAAACCTTATAGGTATTAAAAACAAGAAACTTGAAAACAAGTGAAAAAACTAAAATGAGTGATTCTAGCGACGAGGAACGTTTGTTTGACGCCAACAGAATTGACTGAAACTGTTAATAATGCGCAAATGAGCTTTCTCCCTCAACAATCACGCGAGAAGTATTTAAAACAGTACGATATGTTCAACACGTGGCGACTAGCAAAAGGAGCCAAAACTTTCTCAGAAAACGTTTTGCTGGCATATTTTATAGAATTATCCGAGAACAAGAAAGCAAGCACTCTATGGAGTACGTATTCGATGCTAAAAGCAACAATAAAGATGAAAAAAGACATACATATCGATAACCTATCCTAAATTAGTGGCATTTTTAAAAAGAGCCTCATCTGGTCATCAACCAAAAAAATCGAAGGTTTTCACAGTATCTGATATTGAAAAGTTTCTTAACGAAGCACCCGATTCCGTATATTTGGCGGCAAAAGTAAGTCAGTTGTACATTCAGTATCTACTTAAGTATATTAATCTCAATTAAATAGTATACTTAGTAGATGTTGATAGGCATAATTATGCGTTCATATCAATTTTTTTTCATTTATCTACTACAATACTCTTTACGTTACAGGTTGTTCTTATTATTGGAATAAACGGAGCATGTCGAACTAATGAACTAACACAACTTTATGTCAAAAACATTGAGAAACATTCAGATGACTTACTTTTAATTAATTTACCTAATACAAAGACAAAAAGAGACCGCAACTTCGTCATTCGCAAGGAATACGTAACGATTGTTGAGAAATATCAAGCCTTACGCCCGCCTAACACTCCAATCAATCGATTTTTTTTACAGTATCGCAATGGAAAGTGTGTTAGACAGCCTATGGGTACTAATAAAATTGGCAGTATCCCACGAGAAATAGCAACATTTCTTGAACTTCCAGAACCCCTGTTGTACACGGGTCATTGTTTCCGACGAACTTCAGCCACACTTTTGGCTGATTCCGGAGCTGATCACTGTCCCTTAAGCGCCACGGAGGCTGGAAGTCCAATACAGTTGTAGAGGGATACATAGAGGATTCCATCCAAAATAAGTCTAAAATATGTGAAGGCATCGTAGGAGCCATTACACTGAAAGAGCCTCAATCGGATCCTTGGACTGGCCCTTCTACATCAAAAATAAGCCGTTATGAAACACCTAACCATCTCCCTCTCTCTCCAACATTGACGCCAAGGGAATCCGATGAATCGGTACAACTATTAAGTATGACAGATAGTTTACCGAAAAACAGTAGGTACACAAGTGACTAACACCAATATTACAGTACCAAACAAAAATATTACACTCAATTTAAATAACTGTAGCAACGTTACTTTAAAATTTTCTTAATTATACCTTAGTATTATTTTGTTATAATTTAAAGATTATTCTGTAATACTTACCTGTCATAATGTAGTAATTAATACCTAAACTGAAATAAAAGTGTACCTATCTTGTGATTGTAAAGGAACGTTTTTTTTTGCATTTAGTCATTTTCTCGCTGAGGTGGAATGAAAAGTTACGTGTTGCACTCGAGTGCAAAGATTTTTCACCTCGTGCTTTTTGATTCCCTCACTAACGCTCAGGATTCTAATTTTGAATCACTCGCTGCGCTCGTGATTAAATTTAAGAATCCTTCGCTTGCTCGGTCATCAAAATTGAACACGCGGTTAAAAAGCAACTTTGCACTCTTGTATAACAAATAACTATTATACTATAATAATAGCCTAGTTATATTGTGTATCAAAATTTTTGCTTTGTGTTTTTAACTAGGCGTTTTTTTATAATATTAGACTAAATAGGTTTTAATGTCTTTTGAGTGGTATATGTAACGATTTTATATTCAATTTATTTTTTAATTATTCCCGCCTCTATAACCAGTGTGTTTTTCCCATCATGACTAAAGGTGTTGAGACATGGACGCCCACGCAGGAGGCTGTATATCCCTTAAATATCATTTAAGGGATAATTTACCATCCATAAAAAAGTACTTATCACTTTTTAAGACATTTTAAAAGCACCAAAAATATGTTTTGGTGCTTACACAACAGCATGAGAATTGCACTATCACATGTTTCAAGTACGGCGGGCTGTGCCGGCGCTGCCGCTGCGGCTGCTGAGGCCCTCAAGCGGCGCAAATACTGTAACCTTATTGGTAATTACAGTTTCGAGCCGTTTGGGGTCGAAACGCTTGGGTCATGGGGTCCGAGTGTACGTCTCCTTTTCAAGGATATATCTCGCCGACTGATCGATACCTTGCGTGACCAGAGGGCTGGCTGGTTCTTTGCCCAAAGAATTAGCATTGCCATTCAACGTGGCAATGCTGCCAGCCTTCTGGGCACGTTTCCGGATGACGGCGATTCGGCGGAATACTTCGACGCCTGAGTGTATTTCATTTTTGTTAAGTTATTATTACTTATTTATTGTATATGGGTAAGTTTGAAAATGTTAGGTTTGGTACGAATGAAAAAATCTATACATGTAATAAAACTGTAGAAGAGGTCAATTCTGTACATTGAATATAAACTAAAAAAAATACTACAGGGGTGCTTTATACAAACAGTAGAAGCCAAAATATGTTTATTTTTGTCTGTCTGTCTGTCTGTCTTTTGTTAATCTTTCACGCAAAAACCACTGGACCGAATTTAGTGAAACTTTTTTATTGTATAGCTATTAGTTCTCGCCAACATATAATCTATAATTTATTTTGAAGATCTGAATACAAGACGTGGAACCTTAGCAGCCCGGCTAATCTATAAGAGATATTAATATACCGCTTTAGGAATAGTTGGTCAACATGATGTGTACTTTCTGTCGACACAAAAAAATGAAGGTCTGGAGCACCTGATGTGGAACCCTTTCGGGGAGCTAAGCAGCTAAAAGCCTTGAAATAAATAAGATCGGCTATTTTAATCAACTGTCAACAGATCTCATAGTCCGTTGGTTTACAGCCTGCTTCTCGAAAGACTTGGTGTGGGTTCGAATCTCACAAAAGTTATAATTATTTTTTAATTATTTTATCTTATTTATTTCCTAATTTTTTTATTCCTACCAAACCTAATATTTCCAAATATTAATAATATGTTATAGCTGTATTTTGCATATTTTTTAGCAAGACAAGCAGAACCTATTTTCTGTTTATGTGTATTCTGTTCTATTGTTCGCGTCACGTAAAAAAAATACAAAACTAATGTAGATAACATTCACACATAAACCTAAAGGGAATTGTGGCAACCTAGAAGAAATCAACTTATTATCTACATGCATAGTAAGTAGGGGTAAGTATCTGAATGATACTTGCAATGCCATCTGTTGAGCGAAGCTGCACTTACCATCAACAGCATAAGAATTAAAAAAAATATTTTTTAGTTAATGATTCTTTTGATACTTACCAGGCGTTACGCATTTGATGCATAAAATAAAAAATAAATTGCTCCACTGACTTTGTTTTAATTTTTTTTACTATTGATAAGAACGCATTTGACCACTATCTCACCTGATGGTAATCGATGATGTGATCGAAGATGGAGCACGCTTCCCTAGAAGTAACCTACTCACTCTTGATAAGACTCCCAGGCAGTAACTAGCAGGAAACACGGACTCAATCAGAGAATTCTACTCCTAAGCAGTACGCACAATGAATGTGTTTCCAAAACGTTTTGGTCATGTTGGTGTGAGGTCGTCGTACGTCTTGTGATCCGATGATGGAACGAGCTTGGCGGAATTAAACTATGCAATCCCGTCGCACACTCCTCAAAATGCAACCGATAGAAAACCGACAGACTAGCAACTCGGCATCGATGCTCAAGACTTTGGAGCTTCGACTCGGTGAGCCTTTCACCTTTTGGATTTCTTTCCCAGGATCTCCCTCATTCCTAATTATTTATGTTTATTTTGAAACAAAACTGTTCAATTCTCAGTCAGCTGGTGATTTGTCGTGACCAGCCTAGGGCCAGAAATTATCAGTAGCGGGTTTCACACTCCAGAGCTTCAAGGGGAACTGTGGATCCCTAGGCAATGACGCCACAGAAGAACTCGCGAAGAGAGGTTCCGAGATGGTAGTGCTGGACCCGTACCCGCTCTCCTTCTTTCTTTCTTTCTCACAGTTTCGTGCATGAATTCGCCAGAGAACTGAAATTCATGACAACAAATGGTCATGGGTTACAGATTGCAGAGAAAAATGGCCATGACAATTCTATAAACGCGACTAACTAAATGACTTCTCAGTTTAAGTGAAAATTACCACCGTAATAATAGGTATTATTATTACGGATCATTACCCTTAAAATTTTTTAACATAAACACCACAGACAGCCCAATCTGCAGAGGTAGCTTCGACGCCGAGGAATCAGTCGGCTACGTCATCCTGGCCATGACTTTCCGACGTGAAAAAATCCTCGGAACGGTGAGGTGCAGGTTTCAACTCAAATCGTTTATTGCAATCCATAATGTACATATATAGGTGGTAAATATAGGTTTGTGAGTGCTAAGTGATTGAGCTGACTTTAATCTCTGATTATCACTCTCTTGCGGGTTAATAATATTAATCAAGCTCAGGGACAAACTATTTCTTGTGTTAGTGTGGATCTGCGGAAGTCCTGTTTCTCGCACGGTCAGCTGGTATGTCGCTTTGTCGCACCTTTTCCTAAATACGAAAAGGACGCGCGAACGAAGTCGCGGGCACAGCTAGTAAAGAAATAAATTAGGTAGATAAAAATATTTCAAAAATAATTACAGCTTTTGATATTCGGACTCACACCTTCGATAGGCAGTCTAAACCAACGGTCTATGAGTTCTGTTGACAATTGATTAAAATAAATAAAATAGTCGTTCTTATTTTTTTTTCTTTTTTTTTTCAAATAAGATCGGCTATTAATAAGTTGTGCCAAAATGTTCCAACCCACAAATTTTTCAGTATTGAGTTATCTTATTTTCATAATGCAAAAACTCACTTCGGTATCTGATCCCTAGGAAAAGATATACCTAATGTATACCAACCCACATCTATGGGACTATGGGACTTCTGGAAAATTAAGTACACAGAGGATTCATGCCATTTGGAACAAAATGTTTGTGGCAAATTAATACCAATTGGTTTTGCCAACATGAATCAAGTGTGCTTGAATTAATGTTACAAATTAGAAATGTTAAACAAATGATAATAAACTACCAGTTGAGATAGAACACCTAATACTATGAAGTGATTCCTGCGGGGGCCAAAACAGAAATGTAAAATTTACTTTAATTTGGAAGCAGCCATACACTCTCATTATAATTTTAAGACCGTTTCGATAAGATTTTTAAAACCCGGACAAAAGTCAAAAGTCATCCGTAGGAGAGTAGGTACATGCACATCACGAAACATTGTAAAAAAAATCCTTTACAGGTAGTGAGAATAAAGTCAGATTTTTTTATGCTGCAATGATATTGAGAAGTATATATAGTAAATAGAAAGGTGTACTTACGTTAATAAAACTAAAGTTAGCTGGCGACGAAATAGTTATTTATGATATTAGTGCGGTAAGTTGGTTTTTACAAACGAGTCGACGTAAGCACGAGACGAAGTCGAGCGCTTACCATAGTCACGAGTTTGTAAAAAGCAAATCCGCACGTGTGTCATACAACGTTTTTCGACACATTTGCGAGAAAACAGTATAATAAGTAATGAACAAACAAACACAAACAAACTTTTTTGTCTTTAGAAATCAGTCGGAAAGTCGCAACAATCTTTGACGCTTCTAATATGAAAATGTTGCGAATTTGCAAAGGGCGCCATATGCGCGTGGTGAAAATTAGAACCAAATCTTTCATTTATTTTTATTTATCTTCTCTCATTTTCTCTTTAGTATTAAAATGAGACAAACCTATACAACAAAAGCGCTTCCAAGATCATTCAGCTTATTTATTCTCGTGATGTGAAACTCCTTGGTGGAATTCTTATTAATTATTATGGAAATAAAAAAAAAACCGTAAAGAATACGCACGGCGCTATACAACGGACTATGCGGTAAAATATGTACTTAGGTGAGAGTACCTATTTTACCGCACGTTCCATTGTGTGGTGCATAATTTTTAACTTTCGAACATGCATACAGGCTTCTTAAATGCATTTTTTGAGCAAATGTGTTAAAAAATATTTACCTACTGATCTTTTCACTATGTAAAAATACATAGGTAGTTCAAAATATTTCCTTAGCAAATTAATCCATAATAAACTTTAGAGATAATTCTTTCCGCCCATGTTTAATTAACAAAATGGGACTCAGCTGTTCTAATTAAAGTTAAAAGTAACCTTGGCTTGCGGTGACACGTTGAAGTGTTTTTGCAAATATTGAGAAAAGTAAAAGTTGAAATGAAAGAACGCAAAATGTTTGCTACGTTCTCCATATTTATTAAGACAAACTGCACTGCACCTAGTTGCGTAACACACTAAATCAGTTTTTTTAATCACAGCTGACTGAAATGCCTAATTCATTACCTACTGCACAATGCATTTGTTGCAAATCGTCTCTTCGACAATGTAAAACACGCAATGTATAGTTACTGTTGAGTTGACGTAATGAAAGAATTTGCCATCCATTGCGTGTATTTGTGTTATCTATCTAGACACCTTCGAGTCGGGCATCTACTGCGCCTCGGTTGCAACCACAAAGTTTGCCGACGCGTCAAAATCTACTATTTTTTTATTCCTGATGAGCCGCTGGGTAGGTACTGATCGCGTAATTTTAGTTAAAGAGTCAGTTCCTTATAGTTCTCTCTAAATATGTACTAAAGCAATTATTACTAAATAGTATCGAATTCTTCTACCGATTTCTCGCCGGCCCAACTTTTATTGTCTTACCCTGTCGCGGCTCAGGACAAGGGGTGGAACAAAATAAAACGAATGGCTTTTGATATTGCTAATTTTCTTGACTTTTATCCAGTCCTTCCCTGTCTTTCTGCGAAAATAGGATCTTTAGTCGTCAAACTAAAAAAGAAACTGAACATAAATTGTGTCTCAATTTATATTCAGTTTCTTTTTTAGTTTTTACTGTTTTTTTAACTGGCTTCCACAGTTATTTCAGAAAACTCTCTCAATCCATTCTTGTCGTTTTCTGACTGACTGTTTAGTGATGAATTATCCATTTAGTGATGGGATTTTTTTAATAGGTAGTAAGTAGTATTCTGTAAAATCTCAACTTGAAGACAAAAGTGAAGTGAACATGAAGTGAGATGTTAATCCATCCACTCAATGTGGAATGACAGTTCACTCTAACTCACTACTCCTAAGTTATCACAGTGATATGTTAACATAAACTTCTGGCTGTTATGTTATGACTGAATCAGTGGCCTTAGTGCGAGTTTTTTAACGTTTTCGATCGTGTTAGCGTAAACGCCAATTTGTATTGAAACAGAAAAAACGCCGCCCAGTGACACTCACGAACAACCTGTTTTTTTTAAATAAGGTTCCTAATAAAATTGGTTCGCGATTTAGCCGTGAAACAAATAGACAGAGTAATTTCGCATTTATAACATTAGTACCTACTTACCTATGGATAAAGGAAACTTAACTTCAAAGTACAACAACAATTAAATAATTCAAACCTCGAATTCTAAAATAGCTGCCTCTTTATTTTCAGAAAGCACCGGAAAATTGATTAATTTTTGATATCAAAATTAAAATATTTCCGACAACTTTGAATGAATTAGAAGCTTTGTAAATTAAAAAGTCATTTATAAATTATGATCTCAGTTGAGGAAAATAATTGTAATTGAAATCATTTTCCTTCGTAAACAGAAACTAACTAAAGTATAATCGACGTATTTCTGTTATTATATTACGATAAATCTCTTAATTTGTAAAAAATGTACGGTCGTGCATCCTTCCGTGCCTCAGGAAGCATTGGCCTGGCTGTCATTTGTAGACGTTAGGCAGACATTATGGATTGTCAGAAGACAGAAAATCTGACACCAGTCGTGCCAAGAAGTAACATGTTACTGGGTTGTGGAGGTCTGATATGCAGTGCCCCACGTAAAATACTGGTATTCAGCCGTATCCGGTTTGACTGGAAGCCGACCCCAATATAGTTAGGAAAAGCCTGGGCAGATACGTGCGCTTTGCATTTGGCGTCAACCGATGTATGTAATTATGAGATTTCTTGCTAAATACTAGATTATGCACCCAGGGGATAAAGCAGTGTCTTGTGTCACGGGCGTCATTTTGAATCTCGAACGCAATGAAGGATCCTGAATGCAGCGAGGGATTCAAGCTAGCCCAAGGCAAAGACACCTTTATCCCTGAGAAGGATACTCTACTTTTCACACCTCCTTTGAGAAAATAAGAAGCCATAATACAAAAACAAAATATTTTAAATTTACAAACACTAAGTAGAGATAACCTTGGTTCTCTTGCGGATATCATCATTCCTAATTCGATCACGCAAGGAAACTCCGAGCATTGCCCTCTCCATTGCCCTTTGGGTGACTTTAAGCTTTCTGATGAGGCCCATTGTGAGCGACCACGTTTCGAGTCCATAGGTCATCACTGGCAACACGCACTGGTCATAGACTTTCGTCTTGAGACACTGTGGTATGTGAGACGAGAAGATACCGCGCAACTTCCCGAACGCCGCCCATCCGAGTCGGATTCGACGGTTGACTTCCTTCTCGAAGTTAGCCCTACCTAGCTGGATCGTTTGTCCCAGGTAGACGTACTCATCAACAACTTCGAGTGCAGAGCCTCCAATCTTGATAGGAGTGGGTGCTACATGGGTATTTACCATGACCTTGGTTTTGTCCATGTTCATTTTAAGACCCACTCTTTCGGAAGCTCTACTGAGGTCATCGAGCATTGTACTGAGGTCCTCCGTGGTCTCAGCCATGACGACTATATCGTCGGCAAATCGAAGATGAGTGATGTACTCGCCATTGACATTAATGCCTAGCCTTTTCCAGTCCAAAACCTTGAAGACCTCGATGTACCAATAGTCGATCTGGCACCGTTGGAGAGACTGCAGCACAGCCCAAGTCTCGATCGAATCGAAGGCTTTCTCGTAGTCCACAAACGCTAAGCAGAGGGGCAGATTATACTCTTCGGTCTTCTGTATAACCTGCCGCAGCGTGTGTATGTGGTCTACGGTGCTGAAGCCTTTTCGGAATCCGGCTTGTTCGGGAGGCTGGAAGTCGTCAAACCTACGTGCGAGACGGTTTGTGATGACTCTGGAAAAAAGCTTGTAGACATGGCTCAGAAGTGAGATGGGCCTGTAATTCTTAAGTAGGGCATTGTCGCCCTTCTTAAAGAAGAGTACCACCACACCTCTGCTCCAAGCTTGTGGCGTTTTCCCCTCGAGTATGACGGAATCGAACAGTTTTTGAAGGGCCTTAAGGACTGGTTTTCCACCCGCCTTCAGGAGTTCGGCCGTAATTCCGTCCTCACCCGACGCCTTGTTGTTTTTAAGCTGCTTCAGAGCCATCCTAATCTCATACAGGCTGACGTCCGGGATGTCTTCGGTATAATGCCGGGTCAATCTAGCTCTTGGGTTGTTCGCTAGATTTGCTGCGGGTTTGGTCATTGACGTGTATAACTGTCCATAGAATGTCTCGATCTCCCTCAGAAGCTCCGATTTGGCGGATATGGTTCTGCCATCGTCGGTCTTCAGTTTTGTGAGCTGGCTCTGCCCAATAGACAAATCTCTTGCAAAGACCTTGGAGCCCTTATTCCGCTCTATCGCGTCTTTAATTTTTTCAGTATTAAAGCGGCGGAGGTCGCTTTTCAAGGACTTGGAGATCCGTCTATTGAGCTGCCGGTATTTGCACGCATCGTCTGAAGACTGCAGAATCATCTCCCGCCTCTCCTTCATGAGCTTGAGAGTCGGATCAGAGAGCCTCTTGGTCTTATCTGTACGGCGAGTCTTGAAGAACTTAGACCCGACCGTATGAACAGTTTCCACGAACCCATCGTTGTATTCGTCCACGGAGCTCCCTAGGCACTCGAAACGATTTTGAAGTTCGAGCTGAAAGCTTTCGGAGTTTTGGATCTGGATCTGTGCAGGACGGAGCGTAGACTTCATCAGTCGAGACCTTTCCAGCTTGATATTTATATTCAATGTGCCTCTTACCATGCGGTGATCACTTCCGGTTTTCACCGCGTTGATCACAGAGACATCATTGAAAATCTGCTTCTTCGTCGACATGATGAAGTCAATCTCATTTTTAGTTGCACCGTCGGGGCTCTGCCAGGTCCACTTCCTGTGCTCACGTTTTCTGAAGAAGGAGTTCATCATATAGAGGCCCTCCTTCTCCATAAAACTGGCCAGTAGGTGTCCCCGGTGGTTCCGACGTCCATATCCAAATTGCCCCACTCGCAGCTCGTCACCGTCACGTTTCCCCAGTTTCGCGTTGAAGTCCCCCATGACCACGGTGAAATGAGTTTTATGACCATGCATGGCTCTGGATATATCCTCATACATGGTCTCTATTTCGTCGTCGGGGTGTGTTGAGGTTGGGGCGTAAACCTGTACGACCTTCAACGAATATCTTGACGATATTCTGAGTATAAGGTACGCCACCCTGGTCGACACACTCTCGATCTTCACCACATTGGGCACGAGGGACCTGTGGACGAAAAACCCGACACCACCCTGGGACTTCTGGTCACCCTCCCGGAAATAGAACAGGTTGCCGGATTTGAGAATTGTCGTGTCCTCCCCCTCTCTTCGGACTTCAGACAATCCCACAACACTCCATCGCAACCTGCTCAATTCCTCCTCAAGTTCGGTGATCTTCTCGTCGGTCCGGAGTGTTCTAGTGTTTAATGTTGCCAGGTCCAGTCGTCGGTGTTTTTTACGGTAGCCGTATCCACTCCGGGGATTCTTAGCACCCCTTGCATCGTCATAACCTTGACCGCTACCGGAGTCAAGGGTAGACGCGCTGCCGGGCACTAGGGGCCATTTTTTTGTTGTGCTTTTCATTTAGGGGGGTTTGCCCTAATCGCCACGCTTGGCAGGCGGGTTGGCGATCGCAGTATAGCTGTTGCAATGTACCGAAAGAATGCTGCTGCCCATTCTCTGGTGAGTCCCTTAGTCGCATCATACGACACCCACAGGAAGCGATGGGATGGTGCTATTCTTTTGCGCCCCGGCACCATACGGGCCGGACCGGTAATTTTATGTAAAATAAATAATAATAAACTGAAATAAAATAAAAGAACACCCGCTCAGGAGGGGGCTGAAATGGAGTACTTAGGTACCAATAACGGCCCCATTTTGCCTCCTCCAGGCGAACATCAGCCACTGCACCGCTCAGGAACTGATGCTCCTGAGCATGGCGCAGTGATTGATGCCTTCGGACGGCGAGCAATGCCAATCGCGTAATAAACACTTACATTTTATGTTCATTGCAAATTAACTCTATCGTATGAATGAAAACAAAAGACAATTATTGGGTCAGGTTTCTAGTGTACCGAATTCCCTAAAACGTGGTTATCGCCCACGAAAAAGCATAACATAGCATAGCATAGTTTCTTGAGGCACGAATTAGTTTCGGTAGCCGTTGGTCCCGGTTGTCATTTGTAGATCTTTGACAGTATTTACGGGTAGTGGAAAGCCAGAAAATCAGTCACAAGTCTTGCCAAGAGGTTTCGTGATTCCCAGTTACTGGGTTGTGGAGGTCAGGTAGGCAGTCGCTCCACGTAACATACTGGACTCTGGTATAAAGCCGGCCATTTTGATATTTTACATATCGCATAAAGAACTCGATACTGTATTGCAAAGCTCAAATACCTGACGTAAACACACGGCTGCCAAGATAAAATGGTTCTGGGCTGATTGCATCCTTTTCATGCCAGATGAGTTACGGGCCCCAGCGGCAAACAGTAACTTGGAAGGCATAGAAAAACTTGGCGAAATGAGCTTCAAAAAATTGGCCTTCAATTTCATAAGAACTGGAAAAATGGAAATAGGAAGTAAAATAAGAAGGCCTGTGCACTTCAGTGATAGTGACTTCACAACAGCTATCTATTTTAAAAGGGACTGACATGTCTGACTGACATCATGAAATTTTGTACAAGACTTCTTTTTATTTAAGCCCCGACATGTGAAAATTCCCAAAAAAAAAAAAATCTTATGTAATAGGTAAATAAACATTAAATTCGCGATTAATTCGCGACACACCGGTGTGCCGCCGGGGCCGGAGCGGTTCTTGCTATTCCACAGCACCAACCGTACAATAACAAAGATTTCTATTACTTTATATGACTGTTGTAACAGTAACTATAAAGACGCAAACCAGCGTTGATATTTTTTAGTCGCATTAAAGTTGTTGTCAAGCATACACGCATTTCATTCACAAAAATCCAGTTACGCAATTTGCAACCTTAATACATACACCAATGACATTGATTCGATTGATGAATAAAATAAATCCCCATTGTCGAAGTAATTTTGTCGCAGAACCTTGCCTTTGTCTTATACGCTGTATCATTATATATGGGGATAATTACCACCTTTGATCAACGTACAGTCCAAGGAATAAAGCAAATGACTAATTATGGCTTATCCGTTATATTCTCTTTTGTGCGGTGCGGTTTTCAAGTATTTTCTGGAAATTGTATCGTATTTTAATTATAGTCTTGGAAAGTCTTTGTAGAAAGCCTTCCTACATGCAATTAATATTTGAATAAATCAAACATTAATTGCATATAGGAAGGCCGTATAATGCATGGAATATTATTTAATCTAGTTTCAGTCGTTCGTTACGTTTGTTTATTCGTAAAGTAACATTCTATTCAGTGCAGGAAGTCTCGACATAGTTACCGATCGCCTACCGACTGAATTCGGTCGATAACTCCTAAAGTTGACTGCTGCACTGTGTGTCGCGGGTTCGATTCCCGCACAGAACAAATATTTGTATGGCCTACAGATAGTTGTTCCGGGTCTGGCTGTTTGTGTATGTGAGTTTGTACCACCCATACACTGTCAATTTTCAACGCGATCCACAGATCATATCATTGATTTCGATCGTGGATCGCCGCCCGTGCAGCTGCCCAACCTTTCTTCTTTGCCGGTGCCTTTGCGGGAGTCAAATATTTTCGATTGTAATTCAAACACAGAAAAAGAAAAAAATAAGCAAGAAAGATTCGCTTCAAAAACAGAAAAATAAAATTGTATTGAGAACCTCCTCCTATTTTTGGAGTAATTTAAGGAATCATGTAGTGACAACACTGCAGTAGATACGTATGACAGGTGTGAACATTTTATTTTTAACCAACTTAAAAAATGAAATGAAATTTTGATCCGTCGTTGAATAGCTAACGTTAAGTAGGTTGGTCAGTCTGAATAATGAGGGTTTTCTGAAATGATACGTGCACCACTGAGGCGCTAGGTCTAGACACCTGTCAAAACGCTTGTTTTATTTATCCCACTTTTAGTTTGTTCATACCAATTTCCTCGTAAATTGAAGCAAGCAAAAATGTCCTCTCCTAAAAACTCCATCACCTCTTTTCACCCTTTTATGGATTTACTTTAAAAAAATCCAAACATTTGTTATTCTTATTTCTTTATCGAAACTATTAATGTCGTGTTTCAACTTTATCAGATAAAGCACTAAGATTCTTCCCAATTCGCTTAAACCACAACATTTTTCTTACTAGGGTAACTAGTGCATTTTATATCCGTCGCCGTTGTAACTTTTAAACGAAAGGTCCGATTTGAATCATTTAAAGTGTAATTTACATGACACATAATTGACCTTAATTATAAAATCATTTACATGGTTAAGGATTAATATCGTGATACCAAAATCACCTGTTTTCATTACAGATTCTCTAAGCTCATTGGGACATTGTGATCACTACATATTACTCGGTGATTTTAATATTAATTTGCTTGACACAAGCGGAATAAAAACAAAAAAATTTAACGAGTTTCTGAATAGCCTCAGTCTAACTCAATTGGTTACAACTCCTACTCACTTCACAGATACCAGCGAAACTCTCATTGATCTTTTATGTACCGACCTAGGAGCCAGATCTACTTCAGTTGAGTCTTTTGGTTAAATTAACGGCCACTCTGTAATAGTGGGAGAATTTAACGTGAAACGAGATAGGTTTAAACCATACGTCGCGAAAGTTAGGCCACTTGAAAGCATTTGCATCGACAGTTTTGACATGAATTTACTGAGTCTACGTCTTGAAAACATTGCAACGTTTGAGCATGTGAATGATATGGTGAACTTTTTTAACCATCACATCGTTTCCCTGTTCGATGTTCACGCACCGGTCAAGAAATGCCCTATAAAAGAAAAGTCGTATCCTTGGATCACGGATACGATTAAATTAATGATGCGGTTACGGGACGACGCACTTAATAGTTACAGAAAAACTAAATCACCATCAAAAGGCGAATACTACAAAGTTTTAAAATCCCTAGTATTAAGTTCTTTGTACAATGAAAGAGTGGCGTACTACAAACATAATATAAATAATGAAATTAAAAACCCAAAATTATTATGGAAAAATCTTAAATCCACTTTAATCCCCTTTAAATCTAGACAAGACCTTCCGTCGCATTTTACAGACCCTGACTTAATTAATAATAACTTTTTGACTGTCCCTGGTAACGCCGTGGCAAGCTCGGAACTTGTTACTTATTATAATTATCACAGGCATAGCGAAGCCACTTTTACAATTGCTCCAGTGGAGCAGGCTGACATCGCTCGCATTATCGCCAGCCTTAAAAGTAATGCTGAAGGTTATGACAACATTACCCTGGACATGATTGCTATGACTCTGCCGCACACTTTACATGTTATTACGGAAATTATAAACCGCTCCATATTAACGTCTACATTCCCTGAACAATGGAAGGTTGCCTCCGTTAGACTTTTACCGAAAATTCCTAATCCGACTGATTTGAAGGACCTACGACCCATTAGTATTTTACCATGTTTGTCTAAGGTACTAGAGAAAGTCGTCAGTCACCAGTTAACCCTTTTCTTGGAACAGAATAGCATATTACCAGATTTACAATCAGGTTTCAGAAAGCAGCGCAGTACCTCTACTGCTTTACTAGATGTTACTGATAATGTGTTGTCTGCCCAGGATAAGGGGATGTGTACATTGCTGGTTTTACTCGATTTTTCCCGGGCATTTGACGCAATAAATATACCGTTACTACTATCTAAGTTGACATATTACGGTTTTGACCCTGACGCTGCACAATGGTTCCGGAGCTACCTCAGTGACAGGAAGCAATTTGTTGATCTACGATTGGGGGATGGAACCACACTTAGATCGGTACTCAGATGTATAGAGAGGGGAGTCCCACAAGGCTCTATATTAGGGCCAATACTTTTTATACTGTACTGCGCCGATATAATTAAATGCCTTCAGAAATGCAAGTACCATATATACGCCGATGACGTTCAATTATATATTTCATTTTACCCAGATGAGTTTGTTAGTGCTATAAAAGACCTAAACGATGATCTTCGCAGAATCGCCGCGTGGTCCGAAGATAATTGCCTGTCGCTAAACCCAAACAAAACAAAGTACATGGTTCTTGGTACAAGACAGCAGCTAGCTAAACTACCCGCAATATTCACGGTCGAACTAATGGGCAAGCCAATAGACAGGGTCTATGAAGCGCGAAACCTTGGTCTTATTATGGACAAGGACCTTCGTTTTGAAAAGCATGTGACCGACTCAGTGAGAAACTGCTTCTACCGCCTCAAAATTTTATACAAAATGAGGCTAGGAACAGCTTGTAGAAAGTCTGGTTTTGTTCAGGCTAAACTATGCAGATACGGTGTACGGCCCGCACCTACTGGCCCGTACAGACCAGCTCATTCAGAGGGTTCAAAACGCTTGTACTCGGTTTTGCTACAAAATTCCTCCCAGAAGCCACGTAACGCCTTTCCTCAACAAACATTTTTCACTTAAAATGAAATCGAGACGCAAACTACACTTGGCCTGCCTATTGTTTAGTGTCGTTAAATTCCAAAAGCCAGACTACCTGTACGACAAGCTGAGCTGGATCGCTGGTAGACGAGAATGGTGAGAGAAGGCAATGTTCACAGCAACTTTCGTCGCATCCCCACAGTACAGCAGCATTTAGAGGCAGTTTCCGTTATGCAGCATCCAAAATATGGAATAATCTGCCACCGCCCATTAGAGCAATAAACACAATAAGTACTTTTAGAAGACGTTTACGGCAGTTTTTAATGGACGGGCAACGGAAACTAGACCTGACACACTTAAGATAAAATACATTGCAAGAGATTGATGTTGCAGAAATCTGTAAACAATAAATAGGTAAACCCTGCCTCCCAAACTAGGGTAACCTGTATTTTAGGAGGCAGTGTTCGGCTAAGCGATTATACTAGTTTGATTTTTACAACATGTGGACTGTGTCGATCTAACAAACAATAGTTTTTAAAATGAATTTACGAGCACTGGAAGGTGCGTGTATGAGTGGGGGTGTGTGTGTATGTGTGAGTGGGGGTGTGTGAGTGTATGAAGGGAGGTGTGTGGATGTGGGGGTGTATGTATGTGTCTTTGGATATGTGAGGATTGGAAGTGTTTAGGCGATGTATGTGAGCAAGGATTCAGTTTGTGAGTAGTTCTGTTGGAGAAGCCATTCTGTTAATTGAGATTTAAGTTGATTTTTATTAAGGTCTATTATGTTTAGTATTTTATGTATTTTTTTGTAAATATAAGTGCTTAAAATATAATATTGGTGTTTAGCAAAGACGGTTTTGTGCTGCGTACCTAAAGGAAGGTTAATACGTTTATTAGGATCAGAAGGGGGACACTAACATGTCTTCTGAGAATTTATTGATTGAAGCACATAGAGCTGACGCACTGTTAGAACCTTACAGTCCGTGTATAATTGTGAGGTAGGATAACGATAGGGTTTCCGAGTCATCACCTTGAGTATGGCTCTCTGTGCTCTCTCAATCCCCAAGAAGTTTGTTTTAGTTGCACCACCCCAAACTGTGATACAGTAACCTAATACCGATTGGCAGAGAGCATAATAAATCATCTTTAGAGTATCTTGGTCCGCAGAGTATCTAAGGGACTTGAAGATGTGGATAAGCCTCAAGGTTCTAGTGGTGAGGGCTTCAAGTTGTTTATCCCAGCGTAAACTTGCATCAATTTGTACACCTAGATACCTTACATCCTCAGTTCTTGTTAGTTTCGGACAAAGACACTAACGCGCTAACCACCGCTGTCCCCGCTGTCGCCCGCGTATTCACTGCCCAGCGAATAGCGATCACAATTTTGGACGACTCACTTAAAGTAACTGTGGCGGAGCGGGTTAAGTACCTACACTTCATCGCACGCCGTGGTCACCGGATCGAGTCCCGCTAAATACAAACACTTTTTGTAAGTTGTTTAAAATTTGTCCAGTATTGGTATCAGACAAAACCTGCTAAAATGAATCCTACCGACAACAAATTCTCTCATTCTGATTCCGACTTAAGTAAGGCGCTTGAATTGAGTGGCGAACAAAATGTGTCTGTACGCAGCAAGCGTAAACAACCGGAAAGCGAATTTGCGCAGGCGCTTACTACGCTATCACTAGACTTTAAAAACACTCTGGCAGAGTGGCGTAAGGAGCTTGATGCACGAATCAGTACTATTTCTGATAACGTTCTGAATATTAAAGGTGAGGTTGCTGCTATTACCGTGGTGACATCGGAAATCAGAAACGAAATTTCGTCTATTCGCTCGGAGCAGTCTCGGCTTACGAATCAAATAACGGAACTGGATGGAAAATACGACTGCTTATCAAATGACTTAGCTGGTGTACAGAGCTACGTTCAATTGTTATCTGATGAACAGACTGATTTAAAAACGCGCATCGAAAAGAAGGCGGAAGATACAAGGAGCTTAATCAATGATCTTATGTTGAAAATGGACTACTTGGACCAAAATGCTAGGCAATGCAACTTGGAGCTGTGTAATGTGCCTGAGAGGCGCCATGAGAATCTGTTGTCGATAATGGAAAAAATAGGCTCTAAAATCAGTTTTAATATAAACATCAAGGATGTTATATCAATACATCGGGTTCCTCATGCACACCAGAATAATAATAAACCGAAAAACATTGTTGTGAAATTGGCCTCACGTATATTGCGTGACAATTTTCTCAGCGCCTTTCGATTATGTAAGGGTCTGACGTCCGACCAACTGGATATCTCAGGAACATCATATCGCATACATATGCATGAACATATCACGTTAAAAAGAAAACAATTATTTCGTGAATGTAAGAATGTCGCTACATTGCATAATTACAGATTTGTGTGGGTTAAGCATGGCACTATACTTGTCCGTGAAAAAGAACAATCGAAGTCGTTCGCCATTCGGTCACATCAAGATCTCAGTAAAATCAAACCAGGGGCTGCAGCCACTAGGGATGAGTCGACCACTAAGAACGATTCTATTACTAGGGACGAATAAAGAACTCTATTTTGAAGTGTTTATTCGCTTTTTAATTATGTACTTTTTTATAGTTTTTATATTGAATGTTGATAACGTGGATACATCTTGTTTGCCTAATTTATACGTTTTCATGAATGCTGTGGTTTTACGGTATATTGTACTCATGCTTTCCGTAATTTATCTTCGCTTTTTCAATATTGTGCTGTACGTGCATCTTCTACACTTGCTATTCTATGTTAAAGAGAGTTTTAACAATTTAACTTTATTTTTATTGCTAATTTTAATGATACTTGACTTCAAATTGTATATTCAGACTTATTTAATATTACTGTTTCGATGGTACACCTACGATTATGGCTGATAAATTAATGATATACTATCAAAATTGTAGGGGGCTTCGCACTAAACTGCACGTTCTATTTATGAATATTTTATCAAACTGCTACGATATCATAATACTCACGGAGACTTGGTTAACCCCTGAAATACTCAATTCTGAGTTTATTGATCAACGGTATTCCGTACATAGATGTGATCGGGATCGCAAGGCTACTCAAAAGAAAGATGGTGGTGGCACCCTCATAGCGATACTCAAAGGACTGGGATCTGTCACAATTGAGTCCACTATCTTATTGAATCAATACATTGAACATGTCATTCTTCGTATCCCGAGCGCGACCAGAGGAAAGTACGATATCATATGTTCAGCATACATTCCACCAAAAACACCCGAAGGCGTTTATGGTGCATATCTGGAGCTTTTGCAAGCGGTTGTTGAGGGTGAAAGTATTCAAAATTTCTATCTGATTGGTGATTACAATCTCCCCGACATTGATTGGTTATTTACTGGAGGTTCATGTTCTACTATACAAGACTTAAATAGCAGTAACTCTCCAACCGGAAGACACATAAGCATCTTTATGTCTATTTTCAATGCCTACCAGTATAATAGTATAAAAAATTCGACCGGAAAGATTTTGGATTTGGTGATCAGTAATAATGAGTGTTCTGTTATTACACCTACTGGCACACTATTAACCTCAGATCCTTATCACCCACCCTTATGTATATTAGCTTCTTTCAATTTAGGTAACCGAGCCATGACACGTAAATCTACACAGAGGCACAACTACCGTAAGGCAAATTACGAAGAAATTAATGGTGATTTGGGCAAAGTTAACTGGGACGAACTATTACAGGGGCAGTCTGCAGAAGATGCAGTAAATACATTTTATGAAGTTGTTTTCAGAGTTATTAACGCTCATGTTCCCTTAACATCGGTCAAGTCTTCTAAATATCCGGTTTGGTTTTCACCTTCATTAATACATATATTTAAAAATAAAACCAAGGCTTGGTGTAAATGGAAGGCGTATCAAAATGTATCAGATTATGAGCAATTTTCACTATACAGGTCGAGATTTCATACTGAATCAAAAATGTGTTATTGCCTATACATAAAGTCAGTTGAGGATAGCATAAAAATTAACACTAAATATTTCTGGACTTTTATATCTAACCGTAAATCCATGGCTTCCATTCCTTCAACTATGTATTACGAGGGACAGTCGTCCAACAATCCAGATGAAATCTGTAATTTCTTTTTAAACTTCTTCCATTCTGTTTATGAGCCTTCCACCCTCAACAATGTGCAGCATCAGACCTTCGATCATGCTGAGAATAGCCGTCTCGTTAACAATCTTGTGATCAGTATTGAACAAGTACACAGTGCTTTGAAGTCCGTAGACTGTTCCAAAGGCCCAGGACCTGATGGTATACCGCCACTCTTCCTAAAAAATACCGCTGAATTTTTAAGTCTCCCACTATATATTATTTATAATAGATGTTTGAGCCAAGGAACTTTCCCAGAAGTGTGGAAACGAGCCAATATCACCCCAGTCCATAAATCTGGCCCAAAGTATGAAATTGAGAACTACCGTCCTATTTCCATTCTGTCGATCTTGTCAAAGCTTTTCGAGAGGCTTGTCCACAATCAGCTGTATCCAATTATTCATGATCAGATTATAAAGCAACAGCATGGGTTCGTCAAGGCAAGATCTACAACTACTAATTTGATTGAATATACTGATTATTTATTCAATAATTTAGACTCACGAGTACAGGTGGACTCTATTTATACTGATTTTCGTAAGGCTTTTGACAAGGTCGATCATAAATTACTTTTGGGCAAGATAGCATTTAACGGCATTCGTGGGAATTTGTTCCGTTGGTTTACTTCCTACGTTACAAATAGAACGCAAAAAGTAGTAGTTAATGGTTTCCAATCAAAATCCATAACTGTTTCATCAGGGGTGCCTCAAGGTTCGATACTAGGCCCTTTGTTATTTATTATCTTTATAAATGATATTGACATGTGCTTTCTTAATTCTAAGTTCTTACTTTACGCAGATGACCTTAAAGTATTTAGACCCATCAAAACTATGGTTGACTGTCAACTGCTTCAACAAGACCTCAATCGTCTTGCAGATTATTGCAATAAAAACAAACTCCAACTCAGTATTCCTAAATGTTGTTGTATTAGCTTCACTAAAAATAAAAATATTTTGAAATATCCTTATACAGTACATAGGGAATCTTTGGCAAGGGAGAGCTCGATCCGCGACCTAGGAATATTACTTGATGATAAACTGCACTTAGACGCACATGTTAATAAAATTGTTAATAATGCTTATCGCATGTACGGCTTTGTGATGAGATCAGCCACAGAATTTAAGCACCCCAGTACATATTTATATCTTTATCGATCACTTGTTAGATCTCAATTAGAATATGCAGTACCTGTGTGGAACCCCTACTACAGTAAATATATTGAGTGTATAGAAAGCGTACAACGCAAATTTTTGAAGTCTATGCATTATCGCTGCTTAAAAAGTTGTTATCTCTCTTATAGCGAGCTACGTAAGAAATATAATGTGCTATCTTTGAGTTCCAGGCGTACTTTTCTTGAAACTACATTTTTGTATGACTTATGCAATAACTCATATGATTGTTTAGATATTAGTAATAAGTTGTGTTATATAGTTCCCAGAACATGCCACGGACGCAAAGTGCGCGCACGACCTGTATTCGCCACTACTACCAGTCGTACAAATGCGGGCTTGCGTGCACCTCTTCGTCGCCTAATGAGCAATTTTAATAAGAATTTCTGCAGTTTAGATCTGTTTGATTTACCGCGTGGAAAGTTTAGATTCATGCTGCTTAACTTATTAAAAAATTAATGTGACACTATTGTGACGCTTATGAGGCACTATTGATAGCTTTATGTTTTGTAGATACTTTTCTTTAATATTCCTCTTTTTTGTTGTATTTCAACGTTAGTCTTAAAATTTACCAAATTGTCTCATTGTTTATCTGTGGAGAACGTGGTTGATTTCACATTTGTATCATTTCTGTATCCTATCTTTTTATAATTCTTAATGTGTAATTGTTTGTTTTCCCGAATAAATAAAATAAAATAAAATAAAATAAAATAAAGACACGGAGTTGAGAGTTGTGGGCATGTGTTCGCCATTACCGAAAAGGTGTCGTCTGGCAAGTTATTTTGGCGGATAGCAAAGGGGATAAAGCAAGTTTTTATAAAGTTTAGGGTCAGGAGATTGGAATTTAGCCATCTTGCTATTTTGGCTAATGCTAATTCTGCGGTATTTTTGACACTGTCCCAACTGGGACCGTCGACCACAATTGCTGTATCATCAGCATAGGCGTAAATCTTGGTGTTAGTGAGGGTCATATTACAAAGGTCGTTTACGTAGATCAGAAACAAGATTGGACCCAAGATGCTTCCTTGAGGAACGCCGTAAGTCACCGGTTCCTCATCACTAAGATGTTCATCAATTTTCACTCGCTGGGTACGGTTCTGTAGATAATTTTTAAACATATCAAGGGCGATTCCACGAACACCAACGAGTTCCAACTTTGAAATGAGCAGTGGGACAGAAACTGTGTCAAATGCCTTAGAAAGATCTAGGAAGATACCTAGGCATTTAGATCTACTGTCTAGTTTCCCCGCAACTAACTGTGTTAAATCCAATATGGCATCCTCAGTAGATAATCCTTTACGGAAGCCATATTGATTTTCTGCTATGATATGATGTTTGTCTAAGAAGTTCCTCAGGCAGTTGCAAAGGATCCTCTCGAAGATCTTTGACAGTGCGGGTAAAACCGAGACAGGTCTGTAGTTATTGACACAGCTTCTGTCCCCTCCCTTATAAATTGGGTGAACAATAGCTTTTTTTTTTTTTTTTTTTTATTATTGATAGGCACGCGCTTGACCACTATCTCACCTGATGGTAAGCGACGATGTGGTCGAAGATGGAGCACGCTTGCCTAGAAGTAACCTATTCACTCTTGACTTAAAGACTCCCAGGTTGTAGCTATCAGGAAACACAGACTCCGGCAGGGAATTCCACTCCTTAGCGGTACGCACAATGAATGTATTCCCAAAACGCTTTGTGCGTGTGGGTGGGATGTCCACCATGTACCGGTGGCGCATCGCCGTACGTCTTGTGGTCCGATGATGGAACGGGCTAGGCGGAATCAAACTATGCAATTCCGTTGCACACTCTCCAAAATGCAACCGATAGAAAACCGACAGGCTAGCAACTCGGCGTCGATGCTCGAGACTTTGGAGCTTCGACTCGACGAGCCTATCATTGCCGATGATCCTCTTGGCTCGTTTCTCTATTGACTCAAGGGCATCAAGCTGGTATCTGGCAGATCCGTCCCAAAGATGCGAGCAGTACTCCATACACGATCGAACTTGCGCTTGATAAAGTTTGAGCAGCTGTTCCGGCGTGAAGTACCGTCGCACCTTTGCTAGAATTCCCAACTTTTTGGCAGCCACTTGAGCCTTTGCCTCTATAAATGTGCCAAAATTGAGGGTAGATGTCAACGTAACACCAAGAAGGTCAAGTTGGTCGGTTATCGGCACGGTTACACCTCGGAAAGATGGAGCTGGGTGGAATTGGCTCCTTTTAGCGGAAAAAAGACACGCCTGGGTCTTAGCAGCATTGAACTTGACCAGATTGGCATCGCCCCACTCTGAGACAGCCTGTAGGGACAAGTTCAAGCGCTCAACCATAGCCTCTCGGAGAGACCGGATCTGCGACCCACCAGCTCGTGCGTTAGACACGTATCTCTCAGCAACAGTACTGTCGTCTGCATACCCAAAGGTACCGGGTTTTAGCAGATCATTAATATGCAGCAAAAACAATGTTGCCGAGAGCACCGACCCCTGAGGAACCCCGGCATTAATATCCAGCAGTCCAGACGAGCCATCTATGACCACTCGGATAGACCGATCCCTCAGGAAGTCTGCAATCCAATCACACAATCCGGCGGGTAGACCGAAGGAAGGAAGCTTACCAATAAGGCTTTCGTGCCAGACCCTATCGAAGGCTTTCGAGATGTCAAGAGAGACCGCAAGTGCTTCCCCATGTTTCTCGATGGCCTCACTCCAGATGTGAATGGCATACGCTAGAAGGTCCCCAGTGGACCGATTTCGGCGGAAGCCGTATTGTCGGTCACTAAGGATATCGTTAGCTTCTAGGTATGCCAGGAGCTTACCATTCAGCACGCGTTCCATACTCTTACAGAGTATAGAAGTTACTGAGATGGGTCTATAATTAGCTGGGTCAGCTCGACTACCCTTCTTGGGCACGGGCTGCACGTTAGCTTGCTTCCAAGCCATCGGCACCTTACCAGTCTCAAACGAAAGGCGATATAGGCGTGTCAAGATCGGAGACAACTCAGGCGCGCAGGTCCTCAGTACAATTGCCGGTATCCCGTCGGGGCCACTAGCCTTATTCACGTCAAGGTTATGCAATACCCTACGAACGTCCTTCTGATGAATACGAATGTTCGACATACTCGACTCGCATCCAACAGGAGAAGCAGGGGGCCTCGCGCCACCAGGATCAAGACGCGAATTTTCCGCAAACAGAGAAGCAAACAGGTTCGCTTTTTCCTCTGCGGAATGGGCCAGCGAACCATCAGGTCTCAGCAGTGGTGGTAGTGAGGGGCGGCAGAAGTTCGATTCAACCGACTTAGCCAGGGACCAAAACGCCTTACTGCCTGCTGGGTATGAAGCAAGTTTGTTCCCAATTCGGCTAATGTGGTCAAACCGAGCCCTCCGCAACACCTTCTTGCAGGACTTGGCAGCCCTGTTGAAGGCTCTCTTCTTCTGACTCACGTCACCCGCTTTGCGCGTACGAGCGTCGACCCATGCTAGGTACGCCGCATGTTTGAGCGCATCGGCGCGATTGCACTCGGCACCAAACCATGGACGAACCACGCCAGATATTGCTACGTCAGAGAACGGAATGAAATACTCCATTCCCTGCCGCAACACATCCGTCACGGCGATCGCGCACGACGAAGCGTCAGTCGAAGAAAAGCAAGTAGGCTGCCAAGGATAACATGCGAAGAAAGATCGCATGCCATCCCAATCTGCTGACCTGTATCGCCAAACCCGCCGGGTGCCTCTAGGGCTAGGATCGGGCGGGGAGTAGACGGACACAGATTTCACCAGACAGTGGTCGGAACTTCCTAGTGGTGAAGAAATCGACACCGAGTAGCGGTCTGGATCTGTTGTCAGCAGAAGGTTCAAGCAATTGGCTGTGTGCGAATCAACATCCGGCACCCTCGTTGCCCCCTGGACCAGCTGGGTGAGATTTAACGCTAGCGCTAGCTTTCGCGTCTCTCGTCCAGCATGGTCTGTGCACTGGTATGGGAAGAGCCACTCCTGATGGTGGGCGTTGAAGTCCCCCAGTAACACCAATTGGGCAGAAGGGTAACGCTGCTGAGCCGCATCCGCCGCCTCACTGAGGTGTTGTGTGAGCCCAGTTGTCTCCAGATCCCCGCTGTGCGACCGATAGACACAGGCATAGACTATTTTATCTAGGCCAGTGTCCACCAGAACCCAAATCGTTGAGAACCTGGAGTCCTCAAGGTTGCGGAGACGCCGATAGCAGATGTCGTCCCGGGCGTACATACATACACCCGCGCGTGGTTTAAAATAGTGCTCCAGCTCTTTTAAGAGCATCCGGAAAAATACCTTTTGAAATACATTTATTTATGATAAGCGTCAGCGGTGGAACTAATACGTCACGACACCGTTTTAGGATTTGGGGCGAAATTCCATCCCAGCCAATAGCACAATCATCACGTAGTTGGAGTATAAGGGACTCCACCTCGGTTTCAGCAACCTCAAGTAGAGCAAGAGAATTGGATGGTGGAGGATGGTCTTTGTTTCCAGTAAATGATGAGGGATCGTTACTTGAACGTTTCATTAAAATGATGTGGGGCCTATTCTCAGTTGAAAGTATTCTGTATGTGTGTGTGTGTGTGTGTGTATCGATTTATAGAATATGTTGCACCTAAATATAAAAGACTTTATACATAGATATAATATGCGGGTGGTTAACATTTTTTAACAAAACTCCCTCGTGACCTGATGCCCGCGGTCGCGGGCTGCTGCATCATCCATCCTCGACACCTGCTTTCCTCCGAAGATGGGAGGCCTGTGGGTTAAAAGGGACGTATTACTTCATATTTTTGTACTTCCATCTCTTACTTGGCTGATTGTCATGTGTAGATGATTACTCACCTCATGTGCTTGGCCTACTTGCAAATCAGTACTTGCGTCCGGTGTCGTGGTCGCCATCAACCTCCCTGTAGTGCAGCGATATTTGTGGCACGGCAAATTATTATGACCCACGACTGACTACAAAAAAAAAAGAATGGCTACTTAATTATAGTTCTTTTTTATTGTCTATTTATCTATCTATCTATCTATTTATTATTGATGAGTAACACTTACCTACTTTCCTTACGTCTATATCCATATTTCACTTTGAGTCACCTCTGTGACAACGTAAAAATGCACGTACTTAATCTGATCACAATAGTTCTCAAACTACCCGAGTATATGAATACAACATTTTAATATTTAACGCAGCTTGGAATCGGCCTATTTTGTTGGCTGCTCATGGCATACTGGTTATGTAACGCGCACAGCCGTGCACCACTGCACCGACTATCCGTGTCCAGTGTGTCGGGGTTGGGAATCGCTCGAAACCGGTTTTCTGTGTGTGCTGCCGAACGCTTTTTTGCGTGGATTACATTTACTTTTATTTTTTATGTAATTGGGTGACACTTCTGTTTGTTTTTTCAATTGTTTTCTTTCCTTTTTTATTTACCGACACATTATCTATCACCACACACCAAATTATTATGTATCGTTTAAAACACATTAACATAATATATATTTACCTGTATTTTTACCACCTAACAAAACTGGTTTACATCCGTACACAACAACATAAGGTTCAGTTGAAAACCAGCGTCAGGCAGCGCTTAGTTGTCTGGCATTTTGCTGAACTGGACCTATTTGGCGCAGCCGCGGGGTACACAATGTTTTGTTTTAAAATTAATGTTTATTCTTGTTTGTACCTACATTGTGTGTATCTGTTTGTGCCAAATAAACTAATTTTCTTTCTTTCTTTCTGTTTTCCATTTCTCCCGGATTTTTATGGAATAGGTATTTTGAACAAAAACCGGTCATTGTGACTTAACCATACTAGTTAGACATATTCCTGGACTTTTTATACCTGGGTAATAATGACCTGTACCTAATTTAATTTCGTAGTACATTGTTTTTGTGTATCATCAATAGTTTTCCCAGCGCACGCCAAATAATGAATTTATTAGGCAAAATTTTGCTACTTTGGGTTACATTATTGCAATTTTCGTAGGGATCTCTATTTTTTTCGTAAATTAATCATAACTTAATCTCGTTAAGATCGTTCGTCTTTTCTGGCGGAATAAACGCTTTTTCTTTCTTTTCTTTCTTTCTTTCTTTTAGCGAAAGAATTTTACAAATCGGTTGAGTAGGTAGTTTTTGAGCCAAATCTTAACAAACAAACAAACAAATAAATCTTTTAGTTTATTTTGTTTGGTAAAACGGCTTGAACCTGTGTCACAGAACGGGAAAATGTGTAGTGTTTGATTATCCTTGGACCTTGGACCAATAATAAAATTCTCAATAAAACTCCGGACATTTTTATTCTTAACGAGTTGGCTCTGCGCGAGTGCCATTTTATATACACAAACCTTCCCTAATTATCATTCTTTCTATTGGTGAAAACCGAATCGAAATCCATTGTGTAGTTCAGATAGTAACCGAAGAAACAGGCGGAGGTAGCGTACTTTGTTCTATATAGGTACATTTTAATAAGAAGAGAAGACAAGCCTGTTCACTCTTGCTTTGAATGCTGCAGGCCTTAGGTACACATCAAATCTCTGTTCTGCCTTCCAATTAGGGGTCGCAAATATTCGATAATTTTTGGTATTCGAATATTCGAATGTTTTTTCAGCTCTATTCGAATTATTCGAATCATATTCGAATATTTCAGAAAAATAAGACTTTTTGTATAATTAGTCCCATTTTTAGTGCCTTCAAACAAGTACTCGTAGGTAACATATTTTCATGTAATTAGGCGTAACATCCCAATCAGAACCAATGTTTAAACATCAAGCTTTTAGTCATAAATAATTTAACAAATTCTTAATAAAGTTAGAAGTAATATGATATCTCAAAGGCCTTTGACAAGGTCTGGCATGCTAGTCTGTTGGCCGCGTACGGCATCCCTGCTGACTTTTGCAATTGGATTTCCGACTTCCTCAGTGAGGAATCGATTAAAGTCGGATCATATGGCTATTGATGCCGCTGTTCCTCAGGGGTCTGATCGTTCTGCGATTCTATTTCTGCTGCTCATCAACGAGCTGCTGCAAATAGGTGCAATCGGTTATGCCGATGACTGCACAGTCTCAGAAAGATATCTATCCAGTGCAGGTGCCAGCAGAGAGGAAACGGCTACTCTTAGAGAGGACATGGTAGAGTGAATGAATTTGACTTTAAATCTCATTTCAAATCTGATCAAATTCAATGCTCTAAACACAGGCGTGTCTTTTCACTGTCAAAAGGAGTCCGTTTCAGTTATCTCCTACTTTCCGAGTTGTACCTGTTACTGATCGCCTGGAGCTTTTAGGCATGGAGCTGACGTCTAATCTCAACTTCGGCTCAACCATCGAGTCAAAAGCACAGACTGCAGCCAAGAAGCTGAGCATCCTAAATAGAATTAGACAATACTTCACATCTGGACAGCTTCTGAGTCTGTACAAAGCCCAAGTTCATTCCTGTATGGAGTATTGCAGCCACTTATGGGATGGCTCAGCAAAATACGTGCTTGCTATATTGGACTCGTTGGAACGTAGAGCAAAAAGACTTATTTTAGGCGACGATACGCTAGTGGCTAAGCTTCAAAGCTTAGCTCACCGGCGTAATGTTGCTTGCCTGTCGGTCTTCTACAGACTGTACTTCGGAGAGTGTGCAAAGGAACTCCACGCCCTCATTCCACCATCGCCCATTTACCACCGGAATACCAGACGCACTGCTAGTACCATCCGCACTTGGTCGATATTCCGACTAGTCGTAAGGGCTTCTCCTCCACGCTTATTATGCGCACAGCTAAAGTGTGGAACTCTCTACCAACGTCTGTGTTCTCTTCCACATTTGACCCGTCTGCCTTCAAGGCAAGAGTGAACAGGCATCTTCTCGGCACGCTCGCTCCATCAAAGACCTCATCTATCGCTTTCTATCAGGCGTGATCGAGGCCAAGAGCAAGCCCATACCTCAATAAAAAAAATGATCTTCGACCAAAACCAGAAAATCAAAATTTTAGAAATAAAACAAACAAAAAAAACTATCAAATTGTCAACCAAAACTTAAAGTTTTATGTTATTAGCTAAAACAATGCAACAAGTTTATCCTTTTACCTTCCATTGAAAGTTATTGAAGCTAAATAATACAAGTAATCTTAATACATAAAACAAAGTCGGGTTTGTTACAAGACTTAAACCTCGAGAACTGCTGGACTGATTTTAATGGTTTTAAATTTGTTGGATTTGTCTCCCAAAATGTTCCTGGGTTTCGTAGGGAGGAGTAGATAGGTACGGTAGGTAGTCAGTTGACGGGAGCGAAGCCGCGGGGGACAGCTAGTAATGTCCAAAATCTCGTTACAAAATAACAAAATGCACGGCTCTGTTGTAAAAACCACGCGACTGTTGTCTTGTAAACTCGGCGGAAAGCGCCCGGCGAGCAAGTTGTAGTCAGCAGAGGAATGGAGGCCGTTGATTGGTCGAATGACCGTCAATCGTAGTAGTGCCGATCTATTCCGAGATTTGAGGACCACGCGTTAGACGTCGCGTTCGTAATAAAGAAAATAATGTTGTGACCTTAATTGTTGAGGTAATATTCGAAAGTTCGAATATTTATAATTTACTATTCGAATATGAATTTCAAATGGATATTCGAATAATTCGAATATTCGATTGCAATCCCTACTTCCAATACCGAAATGGTTGAGGAACATAGATGTGGTTAGAGAGTTCCACACTAAGAGCAGAAGGGTTTAGCTAAGCTGGAGTTAATACCTACGGCTAGTCAGAGTATCAACCAAGTGCTGATGGTACCCTTTTTTTTTAAGGATGGGAAATCATCAAATGACCCCTTCCGCTCTGGGTGGAGCTGGAGGGAGTGTCAGACTCTTACTGACTAAACCCTATCCATGCTCCTCCTAGTGCCTTTTGCGTTCCAGGGCCGCGGTAACTCTTTCGAACAAACTCCACAACCCTGGCTTTTTGCTGACTGCGCTTATCGGCGCGCATGGGACAATACGCGCTGTCTACTCGGACCTGTTATGATCGGACGGCGAGCTACCCATTGCTCGCCGTCCGCAGGCATCAATCACTGCGCTATGCTCAGGAGCATCATTTCCAGAGCGGCGCAGTGACTGATGTTCGCCTGCGTGTGTGACGGCGGCTGCGGCGGAGGCGGCGGCGGCGGCAGCGGAGGAGGGTTTCCCCTTGGCCCCGGCCTTGGCGGATGGACCACAGGCTTTGCCTCCAGCCCAGTGATCGGCCGGCTTGCCAGCTGCCGCACATGCGAAGCAGTGAGAGCTCCGACATGGTTGCCAACGTGGCAACGGAAGCACCTCAGAGGTCTGGGATCCAGCAGTTTTACCTGCGCGGAAACCCAACCCACCAATAGCCTTCGGCCCTCTGAGATTTCGCATGGTTCGCATGCCCATGTAGTCAGGACAAATGGTGCCCGCCTTCACCTCCTCGGCAGAGCACCCCCCGTCCTGACGACGGCGGCCAACACCTCCTCCTCCGTGACGGAGTCGTCCAGGCCCCAAATGCGCATGTCAATGCACTTGGTGGGCCTGTACACTCGGGCATCGTTCGATTTAAAGACGCCCTGAGCCTTTCGGCTAGAGCGTCTGTGGTCGGGCCGCTGCCTGGCTGCCCCGGGGATCTCCAGCATCCGGGCATCAGTCATGGTGACCCTTAGCCGGAGGCTCCCAACGATGCCTAGCTGACCAAGGTTCACCGCCTCCTTCGCCTTGGTGAGCACGTCAGCGTACGACACGCCCCTCTTCACCGCGTCCGCGCCCCAAAGACCGCGGCTGTAGTGTAAGCACTACAGCCGCAGTCTTCGGGGCGCAGAGCGCCATCGCAAACCTTCACTCTTTGCGCCGCCGCTTCCTCTCTCGCTTCTTCGCCGCCATGGCTGCCTTGCCCACCTTCTTTTTCTCCCCAGCCACTTGCCATTCGGCTTCGGCCGCAGGAGAATTTGAAGGCGGGGACTCTGAAGGAGGCTGCAAAGCCGGCGCTGGAGCCTTCGCCGCCCGTGCAGCCACTCCACCTTTCTTAACCATAAGTACCATGTCCTAAGTCCTAAGAACCATGACCCAAGTCCTAAGTACCATGAACTAAGTCCCAAGAACCATGACCTAAGGCCTAAGTACCATGTCATAAGTCCTAAGTACCATGTCTAAAGTCCTTAGTACCATGTCATAAGTCCTATAACTACCATGACCTAAGTCCTAAGTGCCATGTCTTAAGTCCTAAGTACCATACCATACTATTACGGAATCCGGGACGCCTCGTTGAATCTTCTTACTTCTTACTTGAGTGATAGGATTCAGAGAGTCGATGTGAACGGTACAAGATCTCCCGGGTCTGTAGTCAAGATGGGGGTCCCCCAAGGCTCAATTTTAGGTCCTTTTTTATTTCTAATTTATATTAATGACTTGCCGTACCTCATAAAGGATAAGCACGATATAGTGTTGTTTGCAGACGACACTTCACTTTTATTTAAACTCAAGCGTCAGCAGCTGGTTACTGACGATGTTAATAGTGCCATCGCAACTGTAGTTAACTGGTTTAATATTAATAATCTTCTGCTTAATGAAAAAAAAACCAAATGCATAAAGTTCACGTTACCACATGTTCGACAAGTGAACACTAGTGTGTCAATAAAGGGGGAAGAGTTGAAACCCGAAGATACCACTGTGTTCTTAGGCATAACTTTGGATGCGAAGCTACAGTGGGGCCCCCATATAGATAAACTGTCAAAAAAACTTAGCTCTGCAGCATACGCCGTTAGAAAAATTCGTGGTTTAACTGATTTAGAGACAGCCCGTTTAGTATACTTTAGTTACTTTCATAGTGTGATGTCATACGGCATTCTGTTGTGGGGAAATGCCGCCGATATTCAGACAGTATTTGTATTACAAAAAAGGGCTGTTCGTGCAATTTATAAATTAAGTCCTAAACACTCCCTCAGAGACAAATTTAAAGAGATTAATATAATGACTGTGCCCTCTCAGTATATTTATGAGAATCTTTTGTATGCACATAAAAATATTAATCTATTTAAAAGATACAGTGATATCCATAACGTAAATACTAGAAACAAACACAATTTTGTCATTCCTAAAACCAGGCTCAAAAAAATAGGTGGTTCATTTAGATGCCAATGTATACGTTTTTATAATAAACTCCCTAGCCATATTCAAGACCTTAGTATAAATAAGTTCAAATTATTTATAAAACGTAAGCTATGCCAGAAAGCTTTTTACACAATTAAAGACTATCTTGAAGACAAAAAGGCTTGGGATTGAGCTGCTTCAATGATGTACATGGCCTAATGTTATATACCTTTTTAATTTTTAGAAATTGTCTTTTTTCTTTTTTTTAAGCTCTGTTGTATACTTTTCTTTCATCTCGTTGGTAAATTTTGACATGAATGTTTACTTTATTAAGTATTCTATTTTATTATTTTTGACATGGAATATTTACTTTGTAAAGTAATATATTTTATTTTTATTTTTTTCAATTTATTATGTTTGACATGAATACTTACTTTGTAAAGTATTATTTTTTTTTTTATTATTATTATTATTATTTAACTCATTTTGTGAATATGGGGACCATGTGGGTTATTTTCTTCTTATTTTTCTCTTCTTTGAAATACTTCTTCTTTGAAGTATTTTTAACGAGGTCTGGCAGTTTGAGTACTTAAATGCGGCCTACACAAATGTCCTTTCTTTTGCATGTTCGTCGGTTCGTTGAGCTCCTTTATGGTTCTAAGTTGAGCTACGCGACTACTGACCAAAGCTTGCACTGACTGGACGGGTCCACTCAAATCTGTGTGGTTCTTTCCTCAAAAGACCATTTCAGACACTGATCTGCATGATCCTCATATCGTATTGTGAATGTGGGGACCATGCAGATCGCTATGATAGGGGTTCATTTCATGTTAGTCAACAATGTCTGGCAGTTTGAGATTTTTTTTATGCGGCCTACCCAAATGTCCTTACTTTGGTATTGTTCGTCAAATCGTTGAGCTCCTTAAAGTTCTAAGTTTGAGCTCCATAATAACTGACAAATGCTTGCACTGTCTGGACAGGTCCACTCAAATCTGTGTGGCACTTTCCTCAAAAGGCCACCTCAGACATTAACCTACATGGTTCTCGTATGATTTGACCAGTACAATTTGTATGGACTTCAAAAGAGACTGTGACCTCTGAGTTTGTTTCGGTGTTTCTTCTCAGGGTAGTCAGCTAGGAAACACCGGCCTCATCTAGCTTAAAATGACCAAAAAATATTGACGTGTAAAAGTGTTATGTTTAACCTACTTACAAAATAAATATCATTTATCATTTATCATTATCATTTACCATGACCAAAGTACTAAGAACCATGTCTTAAATCCTAAGAACCATGACTTAAGTCCCAAGTACCATTAACTAAGTCCTAAGTACTTTGACTTAAGTCCTAAGTACCATGACCTGTGATTAATGTGAGGTGTACAATAAAGTATATAATAAATAAATAATAAATAAGTACCATGTCTTAAGTACTAAGTACCATGACTTAAGTCCTAAGTACAATATCTTAAGTCCTAAGTACTTTGACCTAAGTCCTAAGTACCATGACCTGTGATTTATGTGAGGTGTACAATAAAGTATATAATAAATAAATAATAAATAAATACCATGTCTTAAGTACTAAGTACCATGACCTAAGTCCTAAGTGCCATGTCTTAAGTCCTAAGAAACATGACCAAAGTCCTAAGTACCATAACCTTGTAGGCGACATTAATACCGCCACAAAAAATCAACGTAGCAGAATCAACAAATGAGACTCGCAGCGCCATCTATTTCGACAGCTGCGAACTAGCTTGACAAAATCCTAAATCGAGATATCAGCCGTACGATTAGAATATATGCAAAGCCCGATTATCAACTCTCGGGCAGTTGCCCACCAGACACAATATCCGTCTGGTCGGAGGATCCTCCCTTTTCAACTGTATGTATGCGGGACTTTACTCTCTGTTCCGCTACCTCCAAAAACTAAGTCCTAAGTACCATGACCTAAGTCCTAAGGACCATGACCTAAGTCCTAAGTACCATGAACTAAGTCCTAAGTACCATGACCTAAGTCCTAAGTACCATGTCTTAAGTACTAAGTATCATGTCTTAAGTACTAAGTATCATGTCTTAAGTCCTAAGTACCATGACCTAAGTCCTAAGAAACATGACTAAGTCCCATGTACAATGTCTTAAGTCCTAAGTACCATGACCTAAGTCCTAAGAACCATGAACAAAGTCCTAAGTACCATGACCTAAGTCCTAAGTACCATGAACTAAGTCCTAAGTACAATGACCTACGTCCCAAGTACCATGTCTTAAGTCCTAAGTACCATTACCTAAATCCTAAGAAACATGACCTAAGTCCCAAGTACCATGACCAAAGTCCTAAGTACCCTGAACTAAGCCCTAAGTACAGTAAGTACCATGAACTAAGTCCTAAGTACAATGACCTACGTCCCAAGTACCATGTCTTAAGTCCTAAGTACCATGACCTAAGTCCTAAGTACAATGACCTACGTCCCAAGTACCATGTCTTAAGTCCTAAGTACCATGACCTAAGTCCTAAGAAACATGACTAAGTCCCAAGTACCATGTCTTAAGTTCTAAGTACCATGACCTAAGTCCTAAGTACCATGACCTAAGTCCTAAGTACCATGACCAAAGTCCTAAGTACCGTGACCGAAGTCCTAAGTACCAGGAACTAAGTCCTAAGTACCATGACCTAAGTCCCAAGTACCATGTCTTAAGTCTTAAGTACCATGACCTAAGTCCTAAAGTCCCAAGTACCATTTCTTAAGTCCTAAGTGCCATGTCTTAAGTCCTAAGAACCATGACATAAGTCCCAAGTACCATGTCTTAATTCCTAAGTACCATCACCTAAGTCCTAAGTACCATGAACTAAGTCCTAAGTACCATGACATAAGTCCCAAGTACCATGTCTTAATTCCTAAGTACCATCACCTAAGTCCTAAGTACCATGAACTAAGTCCTAAGTACCATGACCTAAGTCCTAAGTACCATGAACAAAGTCCTAAGTACCATGACCTAAGTCCTAAGTACCATGAACTAAGACCTAAGTACAATGACCTACGTCCCAAGTACCATGTCTTAAGTCCTAAGTACCATTACCTAAGTCCTAAGAAACATGACCTAAGTCCCAAGTACCATGTCTTAAGTCCTAAGTACCATTACCTAAGTCCTAAGAAACATGACCTAAGTCCCAAGTACCATGACCAAAGTCCTAAGTACCATGTCTTAAGTCCTAAGTACCATTACCTAAGTCCTAAGAAACATGACCTAAGTCCCAAGTACCATGACCAAAGTCCTAAGTACCCTGACCTAAGTCCTAAGTACCATGAACTAAGTCCGAAGTACAATGACCTACGTCCCAAGTACCATGTCTTAAGTCCTAAGTACCATGACCTAAGTCCTAAGAAACATGACTAAGTCCCAAGTACCATGTCTTAAGTTCTAAGTACCATGACCTAAGTCCTAAGTACCATGACCTAAGTCCTAAGTACCATGACCAAAGTCCTAAGTACCGTGACCGAAGTACTAAGTACCAGGAACTAAGTCCTAAGTACCATGACCTAAGTCCCAAGTACCATGTCTTAAGTCCTAAGTACCATGACCTAAGTCCTAAGAAACATGACTAAGTCCCAAGTACAATGACCTACGTCCCAAGTACCATGTCTTAAGTCCCAAGTACCATGTCTTAAGTCCTAAGTACCATGACCAAAGTCTTAAGTACCATTACCTAAGTCTTAAATACCATGACCTAAGTCCTAAGTACCATGAACTAAGTCCTAAGTACCATGAAATAAGTCTTAAGTACCATTACCTAAGTCCTAAATACCATGACCTAAGTCCTAAGTACCATGACCAAAGTCTTAAGTACCATTACCTAAGTCCTAAATACCATGACCTAAGTCCTAAGTACCATGACCTAAGTCCTAAGAAACATGACTAAGTCCTAAGTACCATGACCTAAGTCCTAAGAAACATGACTAAGTCCTAAGTACCATGACCTAAGTCCTAAGTACCATGAACAAAGTCCTAAGTACCATGAACTACGACCTAAGTACAATGACCTACGTCCCAAGTACCATATCTTAAGTACTAAGTATCATGTCTTAAGTACTAAGTATCATGTCTTAAGTCCCAAGTACCATGAACAAAGTCCTAAGTACCATGACCTAAGTCCTAAGTACCATGAACTAAGACCTAAGTACAATGACCTACGTCCCAAGTACCATGTCTTAAGTCCTAAGTACCATTACCTAAGTCCTAAGAAACATGACCTAAGTCCCAAGTACCATGTCTTAAGTCCTAAGTACCATTACCTAAGTCCTAAGAATCATGACCTAAGTCCCAAGTACCATGACCAAAGTCCTAAGTACCATGTCTTAAGTCCTAAGTACCATTACCTAAGTCCTAAGAAACATGACCTAAGTCCCAAGTACCATGACCAAAGTCCTAAGAAACATGACCTAAGTCCCAAGTACCATGACCAAAGTCCTAAGTACCCTGACCTAAGTCCTAAGTACCATGAACTAAGTCCTAAGTACAATGACCTACGTCTCAAGTACCATGTCTTAAGTCCTAAGTACCATGACCTAAGTCCTAAGAAACATGACTAAGTCCCAAGTACCATGTCTTGAGTTCTAAGTACCATGACCTAAGTCCTAAGTACCATGACCTAAGTCCTAAGTACCATGACCAAAGTCCTAAGTACCGTGACCGAAGTCCTAAGTACCAGGAACTAAGTCCTAAGTACCATGACCTAAGTCTCAAGTACCATGTCTTAAGTCCTAAGTACCATGACCTAAGTCCTAAGAAACATGATCTAAGTCCCAAGTACCATTTCTTAAGTCCTAAGTGCCATGTCTTAAGTCCTAAGAACCATGACATAAGTCCCAAGTACCATGTCTTAATTCCTAAGTACCATCACCTAAGTCCTAAGTACCATGAACTAAGTCCTAAGTACCATGACATAAGTCCCAAGTACCATGTCTTAATTCCTAAGTACCATCACCTAAGTCCTAAGTACCATGAACTAAGTCCTAAGTACCATGACCTAAGTCCTAAGTACCATGAACAAAGTCCTAAGTACCATGAACTACGACCTAAGTACAATGACCTACGTCCCAAGTACCATGACCTAAGTCCAAAGTACCATGACCTAAGTCCTAAGTACCATGACCTAAGTCCTAAGTACCATGTCTTAAGTCCTAAGAACCATGACCTAAGTCCCAAGTACCATGACCTAAGTACTAAGAACCATGTCCTAAATCCTAAGAACCATGACCTAAGTCCCAAGTCATGACCTAAGTACTAAGTACCATGACCTAAGACCTAAATACCATGTCTTAAGTCCTAAGTAACATTAATTAAGTCCTAAGTACCATGACCTAAGTCCTAAGTACCATGTCTTAAGTACTAAGTATCATGTCTTTAGTCCTAAGAACCATGACCTAAGTCCCAAGTACCATGTCTTAAGTCCTAAGTACCATGACATAACTCCTAAGTACCATGACCTAAGTCCTAAGTACCGTGACCTAAGTCCTAAGTACCATGAACTAAGTCCTAAGTACCTACCATATCTTAAGTCCTAAGAACCATGACCTAAGCCTAAGTACCATGTCTTAAGTCCTAAGTACCATGTCTTAAGTCCTAAGTACCATGACCTAAGTCCTAAGAAACATGACTAAGTCCCAAGTGCAATGTCTTAAGTCCTAAGTACCATGACCTAAGTCCTAAGTACCATGAACAAAGTCTTAAGTACCATGTCTTAAGTCCTAAGAACCATGACCTAAGTCCCAAGTACCATGTCTTAAGTACTAAGTACCATGACCTAAGTACTAAGAACCATGTCCTTAATCCTAAGAACCATGACCTAAGTCCCAAGTACCATGTCTTAAGTCCTAAGTACCATGACCTAAGTCTCAAGTACCGTGACCTAAGTCCCAAGAACCATGAACTAAGTGCTAAGTACCTACCATATCTTAAGTCCTAAGAACCATGACCTAAGTCCCAAGAACCATGTCTTAAGTCCTAAGTACCATGTCTTAAGTCCTAAGTACCATGACCAAAGTCCTAAGAAACATGACTAAGTCCCAAGTACAATGTCTTTAGTCTTAAGTACCATGACCTAAGTCCTAAGTACCATGAACAAAGTCCTAAGTACCATGTCTTAAGTCCTAAGAACCATGACCTAAGTCCCAAGTACCATGAACTAAGTCCTAAGAACCATGACCTAAGTCCTAAGTACCATGTCTTATGTGCTAAGTACCATGTCTAAAGGCCTATTCAAACCTAAGCGGTATTCGCTGCCGCTTTGTACAGGTACATACCGTGCGGGTTTCGCTCAGGCATTTAGTATCAAATTCCGCGGCTAGAGCGACCTAAGCGGTATATTCGCTGCCGCTGTGGGTAGAGGTACATACCGCACGGGTTTCGCTTAAGTATTTAGTATCAAGTTCCGCGGTTAGAGCGGAATAGCTGGTGCCATAGTACCGCATAGGTATTGCTTCGCTTACTGGGCGAAACTCGAACTCGGTATTCTACCCACAAGGATAGCGAAATCCGCTTTGGTGTGAACAGTTATATTACCGCATACCCACTCGGTTTTCTCTACCGCAGACGGTAGCGAATACCGCTTAGGTTTGAATAGGCCTTTAAGTACTAAGTACTAGAGTTGCCACTAATATTCGGCTACTATTCGGTGTTCGGCCTATTCGGCCACTGTTTTTGATATTCGGTATTAGGCCGAATAATACGTACTATTCGGCCGAATACCAAATCATGTACAAAAAAGACACATCATATTACTCAAGATTCGTATTTATTACCAAATTACAATACTTTAATAAGTAAAATTAATCAGCGGTAAGTTGTGATGGATAAAAACAAGCTTTTCAGCATTTGATGGTAGCAAATGATTACGCTGTTCGTCGTAAATGATACCAGCTTCAGAAAACAACCTCTCACTATACCCGCTACTCCCGGGAGAAGAAAGATAAACTTTAGCAAATTTAGAGGTTTGGGTATTGTTTTTCGTTTGCTGACCACCACTTGTAAGAATCAGCTTTCCTATCTAGGCGAATTGTTTTCAAATAAAAATCTATATCATTTGCCACAATACTCTTCTCCACGTTCTCCGCATCATTACTATATCGCATATTAACTGTAGTGACTTCCTCAAAGCTTCTGCTTGCTGCAACACAACAAACACTCGGCCAGTTTATTATTTCCACTATCAATCCCACAATATTGCCATATGGGCGATTTTTTATTAACTGGTGTCATTTTTTAACAAACAAACATTTGAAAAAGAACTAACGAACGAACTTTTCTACAAAATCGTAGACTATGTTTGATTTAATTTATTTTTTATATTGATCTGACAAAGCGTGCCGTGACGTGCATGCTATGGAAACTTAGAACAAAATTAAAATTCCATTTTTTTATTGAAAACAGCGCCATCTAGTTTTTAGTTAAGGGAAACAAATTGCGGTGTTGCTATGGTTAAACATATAATTTTTTTTCTGGGAGTTACTTTATAACATTAATCAAAAAAAATAATATAATTTCATGATCTTCATATATGAATTCGTACATAATTAGGTTTTTATTATGAGCTTTAATAGTGAAGAAGTCATAATTACTTTGGTATTTAAACGTGCAAAAGTTTGTTTTTGAATGGCTACACTTAAATTGCAAATGGCTGCATGACAGTGTAACTACTCGTGCGCATTTATTTTCCTTTTGCAATAGAGTATAGAGTTTTTGTTGTTTCTTGTTTCGCTAGTGCATCTGCAGGTTGAGTTGAGCCTTCGTTTCTCCATGTTGTTGAGCCGCGTTACAATTCGTTCGTACGTTCGTGTTGTGTTGTTGTAAACAACTGGTGCAAAGTTATCAATAATGTTCTCACTGGTCAAATAACCTTTTGGAATATTAAAGATTCAATGAAAGAAAAGGCTAATCGGCACTACCCTAATCATAAGGGACGAAAAAGGCGAACATAAAATTTTATTGTAAAATGTGTGATGTTTTTCTAAATAAAATGGTTTATTCAATTATGTGGTTTTTTTTTCCTTTATGTAGTACGTATGTTTGTAGTATATAGTGGATACACTCATCTCTCTACCTAATATCATAAAGGATCAGACAGCAGCTATACACCTACCAACCTATACATTTACTTCCATATATAAATTAGTTCCCTTAACTAAAAACTAGATGGCGCTGAGTTTGACCACTTCCTAGTATTAAAAAATAAGGTAGAGTTGCCTGACTATAGCCAGTATACTATTGTAGTCTTTGGTGACGTGATTTACTCGCAATTGAAACAAACAGTCAAATGGCCGCGCGTCCGCCCGCGCACGAGTGAGACAGGTCGCGAGTTCGCGACGCGTCTTGTCGAATTATTCTTTACACGCTTGACAAGCATGTACTTTGTGCCGAATATTCGGCGCTTCGGCCGACAGCGTTGCAGAATATTCGGTGTTTTTTTGTTTCGATCACTAAAAAAAACGTTAATCGTGCCCAAAACCATTATAAGATTTAAATACAATTTAACACAAAATGAAGTACTCAAAAACTCAAGTAACTTGTGGATAAGTAAGTATAGGAAATAAAAACAAAGTTTTGTTTTGATTTTTTAAGTTTTGCTAAATAATCGTGCCGAGGTCAAGGTCTGTGGATGGGTGACCATCTTAACATACCGAGACTCCTCCGTGCCTCGGAAAGCACGTTAAGCCGTTGGTTCCGGTTGTTATATGGATATCTTTGGCAGTCGTTACGGATTGTCAGAAGTTAGAAAATCTGACACCAGTCTTGCCAAGAAGTACCGTGTTACAGTATTTTACGTATACTGTTATTCAGCTGAATTCAGTTTGACTAAGAGCCGACCCCAATATAGTTGGGACAAGGCTAGGCACATGATGATTTTAAATAATCGTGCGCAGTTGAAGGATTTTCAGTAACATTATGCCAAAGAAAAGTTAAATAGTTGATTGATCTAGGAATGAGCGAAATTGAATGAACTTATATAACGTAAGTACACGTCTTATATGAATAGATATTTTTTTTAAATTTACGAATTTGGACTCGAGACCCATCAGAGACATGTAAGTTTTTATGCTTAGAATAATAACGCCTAGAAACCTAGTACGAGCATCAAAAGTGAAGCAACTCAGACTACTCCATATACGGAGTACTCGGCGCAGCGAGCCGTCAGTGCTCAAGGTCACGCTCTGTTGAATGCACCTCCCGAGAAATATTTAAAAATGACAGTTTGTTGCATAAAAAGATGCTCTAACACACCAGGAAAACAAAAAAAATGTGATAAAATCAAGTTTCACAAGTAAGTACTTACATTAAATCCATTATTTTTACGTAAATCGATCTTCAAATTAAAATTTTCATAACCTAATTTATCACAATGTAGTGTTGCCAGTTGTAAAGAAAAATTACCCATAATACAGTAAGCACTAACTGTTGGAGTCTACCTGTATTATGATGCTTATTGTTTAAAGTTGTAAGTATGAAACAAAAGCTAATAATTACGGTTGATTCAAATAATTTGCGCATTTTTTTAAGTGAAAAGTTCTTTAGGCGCGTTGGGCAGTTTTCATATGGGAAAAAACCATAGTCGCGACACGCGGCGACACCGACACCTGTGTATGAGATCGTGTCTTAAAATTGAAATAACGGAACATCAGACTGGGCGGCCAACCAGGGGGGGGGCAGGGGGAGGCGGGAGCCTTGTCGGCCCCGCGGGTGCCGACCAGTCTTTCATGGGTGTCATTTTCACGATCTTTGGGGTCGCTAAAAACCGATTATGGGGTCAAAATCGAAATCCAAGATGGCGGCGACGAAATTTGCTAACTTTTCGTCATGGGTGTCAATTTCATGGTTTCTGGAGTCGCTGAAACCAATTATGGGGTCAAAATCGAAATCCAAGATGGCGCTGACGAAATTTGCTAACTTTTCGTCATGGGTGTCATTTTCATGGTTTCTGGAGTCGCTAAAACCAATTATGGGGCCAAAATCGAAATCCAAGATGGTGGCGATGAAATTTGCTAACTTTTCCTTATTTGTGTCAATTTCATGGTTTCTGGAGTCGCTGAAACCGATTATAGGGTGAAAATCGAAAACTTAGTATGCATACGCCATCTAACCAGGTCTAAATAGTTAGTTGAGAACATTTTCTAAAAAGAGTTTAGAAGGAGAGAGAGAAGGATTTGAAGTTTTCTATAAAAGTGAAAAACCACTATCTTTCCTCCTGATGTTTAAAATGTCATGTCGAAAAGTTAGCAAATTTCGTCGGCGCCATCTTGGATTTCGATTTTGACCCCAAAATCGGGTTTAGCGACTCCAGAAACCATGAAAATGACACCCATGACGAAAAATTAGGAAATTTCGTCGGCACCATCTTGGATTTCAATTTTGACCCCATAATCGATTTTAGCGACCTTAGAAACCATGAAAATGACACCCATGACGAAAAGTTAGCAAATATCGTCGGCGCCATCTTGGATTTCGATTACAATAAGTACATACCGACAAGTTACGTACTTAACATTTTTTTTTATATTGATCTATGATTAGTCCCAAGTATATTAACATTTTTCCCGATTTTAGGGAAAGTGTTCATTCCTAGCAACATTTTTTTACGTCTGTGGCTGTAATTACATACCGCTCACTCACACATAACTACGAAAGTTGCTTCATTTTTTGGTAGGGAGCGTGTATGAGACTCTCCTTCTAGGCGTTATTATTCTAAGTTTTTATGAGACCGAACGTTAGAACCCTAGCGAACAACAATCATGCTGAAAATCGTGTGAGAGTCATAATCTGACGGAAAATCTTAACACCGCGATTCAGAAAAATGCGTCATCGGTGCAACGCCATCTATCGACCACTTGGCTAACTGACAAAATATTTGGCATACGAATAAAATGTTCACTTTTATTTTACTACTTATTAAAAGTTTCACAAATACCTCAACAATTTGTTTTGATGTTATTTTCATTCTTACCTACATTTTATCTTTCTCAATAGATGGCGCCTAAGAGTCGGTCACCGCAACGCTTAGCGCTGTATGTTAAAAATTCACTGTCTTACCACAAAAAAGTTAAACAGATGTTGAACACGTGTTTCAAAAATGTTTTACCACAAATCTGTTTTGCCAATGTTTAGAGTTAGACATGGTATAAACTATGTTTAAATTTAAACACACGCAATCCCTTGTCTAACATACGTCTAAAGTTAACCACTCCCATTCGCCAAATGTCATTTGGTTTGCGTCAGTGAGGTTCAAATAATAAAATGAATACATTAGTGAGACACTTAGAAGTGCTGGGATGCCGGGATACGGAGCCAGGAAATAAAACAGCTGATCACGGTTACACGTATATTCCGACTGGCATAATGCTACTTTGCTCCGTTACATTTTATAGGCCTACCCACATATTCTTACATTAATTAATTATAATATTATGAAGGTAACTCCTTCATACACATACATCACACCTCACCACTTAATCTCTAAGTTGTTTACATTTCAGACCTTATTTGTTCTAATTAATATTAACAATACAGGTTACATAATCATTACATTTTTTTTTATGTTTACGTTACTTGGAATCTAATAACGGGTTTACGGTTACGTTTGGGTCGACCCGCCGGCGATGATGGTGGGGACAGAGAGCCACTTACAGTATCTAGCCTCTCTTTTTCACCCTCACTAACTGGCTTCTGCTTATTCTTCTCCGCTATATTATCCCGTGCCTGAACGACATCCTCCACCTCTGATGTTTGAGTAGACGATAATGGGGAATCGTCCGTGACCAGACTATCAGAACCCATGAAGTCTGATAAATGGGATCTACGTTTCAATTGGTCTATGTGTTTTTTTGATAGTCGACCGTCACCGTTATCTACGAGGTATTCGCGAGTCCCTGCCCTGGCTTGAACCGTACCTTTCACCCATTTATCCCCCGAGGCATAGTTTCTAGCCCACACTTCGTCTTGTGGTGCCAACTCTCGGTGTACGCCTCCGGAATTTTGTACCTGTCGTTGTTGTGCTGCTTGCACTCGATCGTCTAGAGCTCGGTCGGCGCGTAACAAATCTAAACGAGTTCGTAATACCCGTCGCTGTAACAACATCGCTGGTGTTTCCCCAGTCGTACTTTGAACGGTGTTCCTATAATTTAATAGAAATGTGTGCAAGGCAGCATCCAAGTCTTTATTATCCCTGTTGGCTTTTTTAATTGCAGCTTTGCATAATTTAACAGCATTTTCTGCGGCACCGTTAGACGACGGGTGGTATGTCGGTGAAAATAATTGACGTATGCCATTGTTTTTTAGGAAAGAACTGAATTCTAAACTTGTGAAAGGAGGACCTTGGTCTGACACTAATTCTACCGGGAGACCAAATCGCGCAAAGATGCTACGTAATACTTTGATTACCTGTTTGGCGTTTGTACGTGACATTTCAAAAACTTCTAACCACTTGGAGCTTGCATCAATTACAACCAAGAACGTGCTACCATGGAAGGGTCCTAAGAAATCGATATGTACCCTGCTCCACGGCTGCGTGACGTAAGGCCACGGCTGCGGCGGCGCTCGCGGCGGAGCAGCGCCCTCTACTGCACACGTTTCACAACTATTGCACAACGCTTCTACGTCACTATCAATGTTCGGCCACCAAACATAACTACGCGCTAATGACTTGGTTTTAACGATACCCATGTGACTAATATGCAACTGTTTAAGTATCTCCTTTCGTAAGGTTTGTGGTATTACCATCCGATATCCCCACATTAAACATCCGTAATCTACATACAATTCGTGTCGTCTTGCAAAATAAGGCTTAACTTGCTCATCTGTGCACGACAATGGCCAGCCTGACTGCACGTAAAGGAGAATTCTATTTAACAACGCATCTTTCAACGTCTGTTTCCTAACTTCGCTGTGTGTCACTGGAAGGAAATCCTCCACAAAGTTAACATACGTGATTTCCGTACTCCCGCTCGATGGTCTACCTTGTGGGAGTCTAGATAAAGCATCAGCACAATTTTTCTTTGATGACACATATTCTATTTTATAGTTATAACCTGACAATTGTATTGCCCACCGTTGCAAACGAGAAGCTGCCATTATCGGAATGCCTACCTTATCACCGAAAATATGTGTAAGCGGTTTATGATCTGTCCTTAAAATAAACTTTCTCCCGTACAAATATTGATGATATTTCCTTATACCATATATGATCGCGAGTGCTTCTCTGTCTATTTGTGAATAAGCGCGCTCGGCTGTGCCTAATGAACGCGACGCGTACGCTATCGGGCGCTCCCCGGCCGCAGTGATGTGCGTAAGCACTGCGCCCACTCCGACGCTGCTGGCGTCGGCCGTCAACACGAGTGGCAAGTCTGGCGAGTAATGCATCAGCACCTCACCCGAAGCTAGCTGCCGCTTTACCTTTCCGAATGCTTTTTCACACTCCTTACACCAGGTGAAAGGTACGTCTTTCTGGAGCAATCTATACAAAGGCGAAAGAATTGTACTGACGTTCTTAAGAAATTTAGCATAGTACATGGTCATGCCTATAAATGCCCTCAACTCCGATACATTGGAGGGAGCGGGTGTATCAATTATTGCCCTAACTTTATCAGTGCACGTCTGCACCCCATCTTTACTAATTATATGACCTAAATAGCTTATTTTTTTAGCAAAGAAACTACATTTCTCTTTTTTTACTTTGAGTCCAGATGACTGTAAACGATCAAAAACTTTGTTTAAATTCCTGATGTGCTCTTCATTTGTTGCCCCCGTAATAATAATATCATCCAAAAATACGCCCACGCTTGGCAAATCGGCAAATAATTGCTCTAAAAGCCTCTGAAATATTCCGGGACTCGACGACAAACCGTACACTAACCGATTAAACATAAACATACCTTTATGACGGAGTATTTATTACGGTGTATTTCTTCGATTCATCCAGTTCTAATTGCGCATATGCTTGGGATAAATCAATTTTGCTGAAATACTCCCCCCCATGTAAGCGTGCTAGCAAATCTTCTACTCGCGGTAAAGGATAACGATCGACTTCCAAGACCTTATTCAAAGTTAGTTTATAGTCAGCACAAATTCTGATAGTACCGTCTTTTTTTACCACTGGCACGATCGGCGTTGCCCAATCTGACCGGTCCACAGGCGTGAGGATGCCGTCCCGCACGAGCTGATCCAGCGCGCGCTCCCCGGGCTCGCGCAGCGCATACGCCAGTGGGCGCGCGCGCATGTACACCGGCCGCGCACCCTCCCGCACGTGTATGCTAACTACGCCGCCGGTGAATCGACCCAAACCATCCTCAAACACCTTACAATATCTGGAACTAAAATCAGACATATTAAACTGTTTGCTCTGTAAACTATTAACGGACACTACCCCGTCATTTAGGTAACAAAATAATTGTATTTTCAATTCGGCCATCCATTGTCGACCCATTAAAACAGTTTTTCCATCTTTGATAATATATAAATCTAACTTTTTACACTCGTCTTTATACTGAACTTCCGGTTTTATAACCCCTATTGGATTTATCATTTCCCCTGTATAGTACCTTAGTGCGATATTACAAGTATCTATCCGTAAATTACTAAACGATCTCTGGTATGTTTCATAATTTATACACGAAATGGCACTTCCCGTGTCGCATTCCATCTTTAAATTCCTGCCATGCACTTTTAATGTTAGGTATATTGGTGGACACTGAGATATGGATAAATTATTTATGTCGACAATCATTACCTCATCGCTTCGCTCGTCGTCCGAGCCACTAGCATCTTGCACTTCCTGAAGATGATGATGTCCTACTTCTAACGGACATACACGGCGCAAATGTCCTTGCTTGTTGCATAGCCGACAAACGTATCGCGTGAATTTACACCATTCCGCATCATGCAACCCACCACATGCGTTGCACGGTTGGTTCCGCCGAGCTCGCTCCCCCGGCGCAGCCGCTGCCGGTGCCTCCCTTTCGAAGCGCGAGCGGCGCGCGCCGCCATCGCCATGCCGCTGCTGCCCGCTCCACGCTTCCCGCCGCCTGTCGCCATCCGCACTCGCCGCCGCCGGCGGACGGTGGGCGTGCGGCGCCGGTCTATATTGCGCCGCCCGCCTCGCTTCGCCTCGCCTCGTTGTCACCACCGTTAGACAATCAGCCGCCGTTTTCGTCTTGTCCGTGGACCTGGTACCGCCCTCGACCGCTGCTGCATTTTTCTCCGCTGCTTCCATACTCATGGCCATACTATAGGCCTTTGTATAGTCTAGTTTATCTTCAGCAAATAAACGTTGACGTACAATTTCACTACTTATCCCGCACACGAACTGATCTCGAATACTTTCTTCAAGCCATGTCCCAAACTCGCAAGATTTCGACATCTTTTTCAAAATAGCCATGTACTCAGCTACACTTTCGTTCGCGTTTTGTTTCCGTTGGTGAAATTTAAATCGCTCGGCTAACACACTCGGCTTAGGTTGTAGGTGTTTTTCCATGATGGCCGTTACGTATTCGAATGTCTTTGTATTCGGTTTATGCGGCGTACATAAGTTAACCAGTAATTCGTAACTTTCTGCTCCCATTACCGTTATTAACGTCGGCACACGCAAATCATCCTTAATGCCATTAACCACAAAGTAATTTTCAAGACGTTCCACGTACAACTTCCAGTCATCTGATTGCACTTTGAACTCCCCGATTTTACCAATACTCATCGTTACAGTTTATGCTCAAGTCTTATGTTCACCACACACAACAAAACACGCAGGTTCTTTTAGTCCTCGTCGCCACTGAGACACTTAGAAGTGCTGGGATGCCGGGATACGGAGCCAGGAAATAAAACAGCTGATCACGGTTACACGTATATTCCGACTGGCATAATGCTACTTTGCTCCGTTACATTTTATAGGCCTACCCACATATTCTTACATTAATTAATTATAATATTATGAAGGTAACTCCTTCATACACATACATCACAATTAGAATTTATAGATTTGATTGATTTGGCAGATTTAGATTACATGGACAACTTTGGAGATAGTCAAGCAAATCGTGTACGAGTAAATCCGTTTGAACGCTATACTGACGATAAATTTCGGAAGAAATATAGATTTAGCAGAGCTTTTGCCAACAAAATAGTGGATTTAATCAAACATGATCTTCCATGTGATCCTCGTGGTTCTACAATTTCCATTGTATGTTATGCACGAAAACAAACGATACCTAACGAGTATCAACACAAAAAAAAGAGTAAAACGAAAATATCAATAAAAGTGAGTGATATTGACAGCTACCCGACAGCTGTGCTGGGATACTGTCGCCCCGTTTCTCTGTACAAAATTTAAGACATATTTATAAAATTATCAGTAAATAAACTCTTTTGCAAAAAAAACGGGCACTTTAGATTTTTTTCTCTACTTCAATGAAGAAGAACAAGAAATAGGTTTTGTTAATTTGACGATGTATTGGCATGTTTTTTGAAGCATCCTGGCATGATTCTTTACGTTCCAAATTTAAAATTTGAAATTATTAAAAGAAAAATAATGATTATTGTGGATTATTCTAAAATTGCTTTACTAATGGCGCGAATGGGGTTGGCAACTGTCAAAGTGGCGCTAGCATAGCTTTAACCAAAATATAAGAATTTTCTATGAACATTTTGAATAACTAATTATTTTCACAATTCCAAAGATCTGTGAAGCACCCTTTTGTAAGGAAATAGGTGCGCATCAGTTTCCTAAAGATTCAGCAATGACAAAAAAGTGGCTAAAAGCCATAAGGAGACAAAACTTCAAGCCGGAAAAAATTCGAGGTTATGTCGTAAACATTTTTGGAAACAGATTACCATAAAACTAGTTTATACAGGTACGTCACATTAATTGTATTCTAAAAATATTCGGCATCATAATAAAAATGTGTTCTTTATCCTTTTGGTTGTTTCAAGGCATTGAAAACAAGCACCGTTACCTGAAAAAATCAGCAGTCCCAACATTGTTTCCCTGGACTACTAAAACTCTTTCTCAAGAAGCTCAAGCTCGAGAAGAGCAGTTATCAAACCGAAATATTAGAAAAGCACTCTTTGAAGAGGTAGACACAACAGCTGTGCAAACTACCAGTTCAGAAGATTTGACTCTTCCCGATAATGTATATATTTCTACCCAAGATGATGATTGAATGCAGCTCATTGATTAATTTGTGTGATGAAGGTGATATTGTGATGGTGTCATGGCTGATAGAGGATTTAATTTAATGTGAAAGGACTTGTTTGCAGTGAAAAATGTGTCAATTAATATACCTGCTTTCTTGAAAGGCAGATCACAGTTGCCAGGTTTGCAAGTCAAAGAGTACACATAGAAAGATTAATAGGCTTAACAAAAACTTATATTTGCAGACACCTTTAGTCTCATTTAATGTGGCATCCGAAATATTTTTTATATGATTAATGTTGTGTAATTTTAGAGTAAGGATTGTTAATAATAAATAGAAATTCAAATAGTTATGTTTATTAGTTTTATTTTCACACCCTAATAAAATAACAAATAATACACTAAAGAAAACAAGAACAAAAAAATCTGAAAATCTTATTACAGGTATCCTAACCTACCTACAGCCTATTTATAATTAATATGTTTTTTTAATTAATTAATAATTTTGGTATTTAAATATTTACTTAAAATAATTGTTAAAGAAGTTATCAACTTTTTCTAACATCTCAGAAATAAAGTCCTCATCTCTTATAGGGCCTTACATGTATAAACAATCAAATTATAGAATGATCTATTAGTACAGTATTGCTGATAATGTCCTGATACATGCTAGAGTGAGGAGGATCATCGTGCCTTTGAGTTCCTGTGTTTCTAAAGTAAACATTCCGGTCATACAGCTCTAATCTGTAAACAAAACAAGAGTTCAGTCTTGATAGAAAAAACTTAAAAAGCACTAACTTGAAAGCTTATACTTTCGATAACACGTTTTGTATCAAAGTACATTAGGTAAAAGAGAACCAAGCTAGCAATCACTCTTTCAAAATCATGTATTTAGAAGGGAAAGTTTGTGATTTATAGTTATAAGGTTATACCTGTCGACTAGGTCTGCTTTCCTTCCTCGTAAAGATGCACCTCGTTTCTTCAATTCAGCTTTCAACCCACTTATCCGCCATGTCGAATACATGTTTCGTTCACAACAGTTCTTTCAATATTATAAAAAAACGCACTCAACAAGTAAAGCCAAAACACAACACAAACTTGACAGGTGAAAGCTATGCAAGCGCCATCTACCTAAAGCTTTCACCGGCCAACCCCATTGCTGCAACGATTTTTAACTGATTACGATATTTTAAAACTTTTTGGATATTTTCTGCAAATTAAACAATTTAATCTTTCTTTTTACATTAAATACCACTTTTTGATATGAGTGATAAAGCGATAAAGACCGGTAAAATTATAGCCCTACTTGAAGAAGGTTGTTCGCAAACTTACGTGTCTCAGCGGCTAAATGTGTCGTTCAACTGTCCAGAGGACTTGGCAACGGTATCAAGAGACTGGTTCGGTCAAAAGAAGACCCGGTTCGGGAAGAAAACGATGCACAGAACCAAGAGATGACCGCTTTTTGGTGAGTCAGGCGTTGCGTAATCGTAAGGCGTCAAGTGTGGACCTGAAGAAGAGCCTTGAAGAAGTAAGAGGAGTAGAAGTTAGCTTGTGGACGGTCAGGAGGAGGCATTTGGCTGCCAATATCAAGAGTTACCGCCCAGCTCGGGGCCCTAAATTACTCCGTGAGCACCGTGTTGCTCGACTTCAGTTTGCTCGGAACTGTGCTTCATGGACTCTGGAGGACTGGAATAAAGTATTGTTTTCTGATGAAGCTAGAATCTCTTTGTGTGGAGAGGACCGACGCCGGCGAGTGCTGCGAAGACCACGGGAACGCTATGCGGAAGTGTGTTTCGAAGAAATCTCTCCTTATGGCGGAGGCTCCGTTATGTTTTGGGCAGCAATTAATTCGACGGAGCGTACGGAGTTAGTTTTCATAGAAAATGGAACATTAAATGCACACCGGTACATAATGGAAGTCCTAATTCCATATGCACAACCCACATTGACTGCACTTGGGGAAGATTCCATTTTTATGGACGATAATGCTCGCCCGCACCGTTCTGGCGACGTGGAAGCGTACATGCAAGAAGTTGGGATCCGTCGTTTAGATTGGCCAGCTCGAAGTCCTGAGCTCAATCCAATTGAGCATGTGTGGGATGTTCTAAAGAGACGGGTAAGATCAGTGCAACCTGCTCCACAAAACATCAGGGAGCTAAAAAGAGTCATTGCAGAAGAGTGGGAACGTATTCCTCAAAGCGTTATTAAAAACATCGTGGAAAGCATGCCCAGAAGGATTCAAGCTGTGATTTTGGCAAGAGGAGGTCACACTCGTTATTAGGTTTTTACATTTGTAACTTTATTTAATTAAAAAAAGTAAAAAAAAACTTGTCTTTATTGCCGACCACTTCTTATTGTTTGGGCGTGTACATCGATTTTAAAGAATCCATCGTTTTTTTTTCTTTTAATTGCTCGAATTCACTTCACGCGCATTAATTTACACGATTATAAGTATACAGACTACGTCAAAGAAATAAATTTCATTTAATTAACTAAAATCGACCTTAGAACGTAAATTTCCTTAGGTGCCCGTTTTTTTTGCAAAAGAGTGTATTTATAATAATTTTCTACTGTTAGTAAATTAGAAAATATCACGATGTTTTTCCATTTTGTTTTTGAATTTTGTAAATTGCACCATAAATATAACCGTTTTGGCAAAGACATGCCATATTTGCTCATCATCTGCGTAACATGAAATATGCAAGAACGAATGGTGGAACGGTGGAGTGAAAGTTTTACAATGTTGCTATGATTAAAAAAATTAATCGAGTAAACAGATGTTGAACAAATGTTTACCTAGACAAGAGCTACGCACAGTTTTGTGGTACAAAAAGTTAAACATCCTACTAACCATAGTTTAAGTCTTTAAACATTGTTTAACTAAACACTTGTTCAAACTGCGTTTAATGTCTTTTTTGTAGTAAGACAGTCAATCTTTTGATTTTGTGGGTCGATTTTCTACACTAATATTATAAAGAGGAAAGATTTGTTTGTTTGTTTGAAGTGAATAGGCTCCGAAACTACTGGACCGATTTGAAAAATTCTTTCACCAGTGGAATCCTACATTATCGGTGATGGACATAGGCTATAGAATATTTTCAAAAAAGTTAGGGATCCGTATGAAAACTTCGATAATGTAACCCAAGGTGTGAGAAAAAATCCTTATATCGCGTACGCTGCGGAATCTTTTGACAATAGAGCAAAGTGATGTACTACAGTTTTATAGAGGTCATCAATGTCTACAAAAAAGTCCGCGATAGCATATGTCTAACTATTATGGTTAAGTCACCATGACCGCTTTTTGTTCAAATTATTCAAGCAAATCCTTGGTGATTTGAAAAAATGGTGATTTCGGTATCATGATATCAATCCTTATCCATTTAAATGGTTTGATAATTAAGGTTGAATACGTCCGTGTAAATTACACTTTAAATTATTCAAATCGGACCTTTCGTTCAAAAGTTACGACGGTAATAAACATGCTCGGAGTAAGAAAAATGTCGCGGCTTGAGCGAACTGGGGAAAATCGTATCAATGCTTGGTCCGATGAAGTTGAAACACCACGGCATTTAAATGTTTTCGATAAAACAATAAGAATAACAAATGTTTGGATTTTTCGAGAATAAACTACATACATAATGAGTGAAGCAGGGGTGATTAAGATTTTAGGGGAGGTCATAATTGCTTGCTTCAATTTACGTCGGAATGCTATGAACAAACTAAAAGCGGAATAATTGAAACGAAAGATGTACCTAACAATTTTTGCATAATCAAACCCTGACGGGGTGAACGGGGTGAACAGTTGCGATGAACCTGGGCTCGAGACAAGTGAGATTCTGTCAACGGTGGAGTGACGTACGCGATTGTCAATAGGTACGTCAAAAATGTATAGGATTGACAGATGCTATCGAAATGTCACGAGAACAAATGGTACATTGTCGAGGGCCTCCTGAGACCAGAGAATAAGTAGAAATGGCTAAGTAATTAATGAAAATCATTGTGCTTAGTTTTCCAAAACTTACCTTTTATAGGGGGCGTTGAAGTTTGTAGAGTACCTACTAAATCCGCGCGGACGAAGTCGCGGGCGAAGTGCTAGTGATGAAATATACGCTAAATGTTACTCGGGTTAACACTTAATATTTGTAAGAACTTAGCTTAATTTCGAATTCAATCAGTGGTTTTTGCGTGATACTGACTCAAACATTTGGACAAACAGACAAAAATTTCAAAAATGGCATTTTTGCGTTTAATGCGGAAAAAGGTATACCTTTTTCCTAACATTTCTCAGTTATTTTTATGCGAAAATATTCAATGTACAGTCACGGCAATTCTACGATTTTATTATATGTAAGTAATAGATAATAGATTTTATAGGTATACAGTTTTTGCTTTCATACGATTTTATTATGTTAGAGAAGAAGAGATGTAGTAACCACGCAAACTTAGCCCGTATAATCCATCACTAGGGTAGTATTGGTGTAGTGGGAAATAAAACAAAATTTACATAGATAAGATGTATTTTAAGTATAGTATTAGTTTTACGGATATTGAACAGTTTAGTGATTAAAATGATTAATTGATTACAGTATGTTACTTTTTGTATATTCAGGTCTACTATGAAAGATATGGCTTAATATGGTGCCTAATCGTTGAAACCGCTCAATTTTATAAATAACTTTTTTTGGAGAATGGTAAGATGCTTACAAAAAGTTACTTAAAATTCTATCTTTAACCAGATTGTTGTTTCCTAAATAAGAATAGTTATTACAAATTCTACTTGGAAAACATACAGTTTTCATTCTAATCAGTGATTGATTCAAAGAACTACCAGTTGAAATGTCAAATCTAAATAAGTGATACTGATATGTGATATAATTTTATATAAATTATGTGAATACATATACAGCGCCAGTGTCAAAAGCTATGGACCTGTCTCGGTGCTCAGTATTCTTTCTAAAACTCTTGAAATATTTTAAATATTAAAACTAAAAAAAACTCAAAGCATATTGCAATTAGACCATTTACAGAGAGCCTCGTTTTAAAAAGATTAATATTATGACAGTCCCTTGCTAATTCATTTATGAAAATATTATGTATTTACGGAAAAATCTACATAATTTTAGTAAAATTTGTGATAGACATAATTTAATACTAGAAATAAAGATAAATTAGATCAACCATTTTATAGATTAGCTAAAGTACACACATCTTTCATGGGGTACTGTGTTAAATGTTACAACAAAATACCTTGTGACATATTAGAACTAAATGAAAGAAAATTTAAAATATATGTAAAAAGCACACTTTGTAAACAAGCATATTACAAGTTGGAGGATTAAATTCAAGATAAGAATGCTTGGGAACATGCTGGTCCTGCTCCATAGAACAATCAAGGGTGTAGTGTAGACAAGATCAAACTGGTTGATTTTTGTATTAAAAAGTTAATAATGAGTACCATGTACCTACTTATTAGGAAAATGAATAAGTTTACCTCTGCTGGTAATACTTTGTTCCAATAGGTAAGTAGTAAGTATACTCTAGGTGCATCGTCGACCTCACATATTATTACATCAGAGTTAATTTTTGTATTCCAGATATTGTAAAACATTTATTTGAAAAGAGTAACTATGGAGTTTCTTGTCCGTTCTTCTCCATAAGAATCTACTTTTGCGAACGGACAGTAGCCACTTTATTTTTTATTCATATTATTTTAAATGTAAATGATGACGTTCAAAATTGTCGTTTAATGGCCTAATTAAAATAAACGTTTTGACTTTGTCATACAAACTTAAAATTAATATTCATATCACATCCTCCGCATACACATGTACACGCACCCTTCCTACGCACACGCAGACGCACTTTATCACACACACCCACTATGGGTGTTTGTAACGCAACGCTTCAAAGCGTACTTGTTACATTACACACGAATGCTTTCGGTGAAGGACCACCTTTTGGCGTGACTAAACTAAATCATAATAAATATTTTGATTAAATCACTAACAATAAGACTTATATTTAAAATTCGATTTGAGTTCCAATACTTACAAAGAGTAATTTGGTCATAACAGCGACCAAGCATTCAGGCCTCGTTTACGAAGACGCGGGGCGTGGCGTCTCGCGGCGCGTTGGCGTTTTTTTTTTCGTTTACAGACAGGCGGCGTGTGCAGCGGTAAGCATTATCATCATCACCAGAGGTCGGAATTAGGTAGAGTTATTTCTGTACTTGCATCGAAATGTTGATATTAATATGGATCGTCCCGGGATTTCTAATAGACAATCCCGTGTGGCCAACAATATTACAAATTTTGTTGTTCAACATCGCGCGGGTACGCATTAGAATTTTGCAACTTCGGACATCCGATGTCGTTGATGTAAATTTGACAACGTCGCGCAGTGGTTTGCAGTGGTTTCAATTGTATAAAAGTAAGAAACTTTTTTATTTAATAAATCACGGGATTTTTCTGCTCTTTAAATTTTATCGCGGGATTTAAGGCATGTCTACTTCATTCTTTCGCTGTATGAAATCAGTGTAAGTACATAAATAACTCTACCTAATTCCGACCTCTGATTATCACACGCGCAAACACAAACATATATGGCAATGTTCGATGTTGTTTATGGAGATGCGGGTAGTGAAGCGGCGCGGTGCCCACCGCTGCGCCCGCGGCGGATCCTCTAACGTGTAGCGTAATCACGCGGCGTTCATCGCTGCGGTGGACGCGGCGGGCATTGGGAGCAGAGGGCGGGTGGGGTTTTTAATCCCAGATACTAATTTGACAACACAAGTGATTGGTGGCGGGTATCGCCTTATATTTGTATTGCCTCGGACGACGCCGAGGGCGACACAGCGGGTTCCGCCTGCATCTCAAGCAAACGTGTAAAATCGTTTTTTCCGTAAACGCTCTCATACAACACCATGTTTGAATTTAGTGCGGGCCGCGTCGCTGAACGCTCAGCTCGACGCCCCGCGTCTCCGTAAACGAGGCCTTCGGCAGATCAGTTTTTCCAAAATTTCATTTTTAAAATTCCTCTGTATTGACTTTAATAATTAAAACTCAAGGCTATCGCCTCAGAACCCTTAGCCAATTAGCCTAACTGTTGGTCATAAATAGGGTAAATTTTTAAAGTGTGCGTGGATGGCCAAATCCGTTTTCGATATTCCTCGAAAGGATTTGGCCATCCACGCACACTTTTAAAATTCACTCACCCTGTATAGCGACTACAAAAATTCGCAGTTCAGTTTTTCCAAAAAGTTAATTTTTATAAGGCCTTATAGGCATACACAACGTAAGGCTTTTGCCTAAGAACCCTTAGCCAGATGTTGGTCATATATAGCGACCGTAACAACTAGGCCGACCAGTTTATCCTAAAGTTAATTTTAAATTGTCCATATTGACTTTAATACTTAAAACTCTAGGCCATCGCCTCAAAAACCTAAGACAGGTGTTAGTCATATAATATAGTGACCAGACTATCAAGTGGTTCCGTAATCCATTTAATTTATTCTACACAATTTATACCACAAATATTAATTTTCACTCCAAACGTAGTCTTACCATGAGATTTGTTGAGACAGAAGTAACATCATTGGCACCAAGAGCATAAGAGCCAGCCTAGTAGTCGTATTGAATCATGCTACTCAAAAAATTAATCTACAGGTAGTACAGAGTATCCCTCAACGCAATGTTCGGCTCGGTGTGAAGGGTGTTGGCAGCCAAGATTGCCAGCTTGTGAGCGTACTGGCACACTCCTGGGACATTGACTTGTGAAGAGCAGTTGAAGTACAGGTGGGTCAATTTGTATGCCAGCCATTGCATCTGAAATTAAATGTATGTATGTTAAAGTAGACGCACAAGTGTTATACAGAGTTAGGTGTTATAGTAATTAGAAAATTGAAACTATGTATGATCTGGGCCATACATGGTGAATATTTCAGCGTGGATGCCCAAATCTGAAACTATGACAAATAGCTAAAAATATTTAAAGGAATCTCGGAAAAAATACACAGCTCACTGTATTTATAAAAAAAAACTACTTATATTTTTTGAGCATGAATAATGAATTAAATAAAAAAGAATAAAATAATTACTCGATCAGGGTGGAGTCCTGTAGTATCCTCGATAACACTGTACAAGCTAGGTGAGATGGTGCTAGGACGCCCATTCTGCGAGACGAGGTAGAAATCGTATCTGTAAAGTAAAATCAAATATTGTACCTAGTGCATACTGATCAAGTGATCACCAAAAATATTTTTAATTCGAACATTTTTCATTGGTAGGTCTATATTCTGTAACATTCTCAATATGAAAACTTAGGTATAATTAAGTTAAAGCGAGCCTTCAACCCATCTAATCAAAGCTGAATGACAGTTCACTTCCAGCTATATATATAAAAATCCATCCAAAACCATTATATCTATATAATATATATAAAAATCAATTGCTGTTTGTTAGTCTCGCTAAAACTCGAGAACGGCTGAACGGATTTATCTTATCTTGGTCTTGAAATGTTCGTGGAGGTCTAGGGTAGGTTTAAAAGGTAGGGTAGGTAGGTAGGTAGCCAGTTGAGATGTTTACGGAATAGACTCGAAGATCGACTGACGAAACGAGGATGGATCTATTCTAAAGTGTTATTGGAGTCTCATTTTGGGGCGAATTGTCGTAGATAGTTCTACGCTGTTAACGTGAAGTTTAAATCTCAAATTGATGGTTGCCGTAAATAGGGGTCAGCTCACACCGATCGTTTTTTTTTTACTTCTGTCGTTTTTCGATGTTGGGTTTTTTGAAAAAAATAAAAACAATATTTTACATTACAAGTTTTTTTTTGCAATGTATGTATGATTGTTCGGGTGGAATCATGCAACTCAATTTGGAAGCAGATATCTTCCAATCAATTGAGCTGAAATTTAGTATACTCGTTCAGTTTGGATGACAATGCATGGTTAACTGTGTGACGTCATTCTAAATCCTAAAAATAACAAAATAAACTTTTCTTTTATAACTTTTACTATCAACATAAAAGCAGGCAGACAAAGCTTTTATATCAATTTATATGATATAAAAGCTTGTCGCGAGATTTAAGTACTCGTAGGTTATGTTAATAGTTAAAATCAATCACATCAAGTTATTTACTTGTTTATCTACACAAGCTAATCTCGCGACGAGCTTTTATATTATATAACTGTACAAATTGTGTAATGACTTTTTGTGATCGTAAAAGTTTTGAAGGAAAAGTTTATCTTTTTATTTTGAGCGCATTTATTTTTATTTCTTTCGCGGCCCACTAAGCCCATGCTTTGATAGTGATATTCGTCTTAGCTCCGTCTGTAACAAAGATGGCTTTAACACGATGTGATAAAGCCCCTAGCCGCTTCGCACAAGGTAGCGTTGGTGTGAGCTGACCCTTAAAAGTGAAAACTAACCGTCCCTGTTGAATGAAGAGGTCGTCGATGACGGTCCCGCCGGGCGGAAAGTCTCCGTCGCAGCAGCGTTCTAAGAATTTGGGCATGTTGACGCGTCTGTACACGATTATAAACGCCATTTTGTACTTCAACCCTCCATAAATCTGAGCCAGCTTCATTTTTATTTCGGTCAACTAGAAACAGTACATATTTAAATTTGTAGAGTTTAAAAATTTTGAATTCACAGCTGATTGAAAATTATCATATCGACCCTTTGAAAGAGTGTCATTATTAGCGGTCTTACTGAAGCCTGTCCCTGGCTTTGACCCTAAAAACAATCCACTCATAAATAAAAGGTGTCCTACGTTGATTCGAAACGAGTTTGTTAAATTTTCATAGTCCGAACACGATTGTTCGAAAACACGTTGGTGCGAAACTTGTTAGACCGAAAGATGGTAAGTAGCTAGATACAACGTTGAGACGATACACGTTTCTCCAAAACACTATACATCGATGTAACGATGGTTCGTTTTGACATCGTCTGTGTATTGTTTGATTTGGGTACATGACACTCCATTTATTACTAATCTAGCTGCGCCCCGCGGAACTACGTGTGAATTTTTATTACAAAAGCCGAAGATACAGCTCGCGTCAAATAACTTTGCCACTCTGAAGTTAGCCATTTGCAAAGATCGCGCAGGTGCAGTCACGTAGAAAAGTGTTTGAACAAAATAAATATATATTTTTAAAAGACAGATAACGTACTTCTTTAATTATTCTGCTAAGGCTACTTGCAGATCCCTTAAAATCTATATCGCGTTGTAGCTTCTCGAGTAAACGTGTTAACAAGATAACAAATCAAAAACGACTAACAACAAAAACAAATAACACGTACAATAACGCAACACTTGTGGTGTGTGTAGTCCCAGCGGAAAAATGACGGTTTTCTTAATTTCAGTTTAGCAGATATTTAGTGTATGACGTCGTGTAAGGGTCGCCGCACACGGGCCACACGCGTCTGCCACAAACGCCGCCACGAGAAGCTACAAGCGGCCACAAAAGGAGCTGAAGCACGCGACAGCCACTTGCGGTCAGTGGCTGCTACTTTTTAACCCATGCGCGCAGTATCATAATGGACTCTGACGACGAAGGTTTAGGGTGGGGAATCGCGTGAGTGGCGTGTGGCGGCTTTTTGTGTCGGCGTTTAGTGGCCGGTGCGGGCCACAAGAAGCAAGCTGCGACGATTTGTAGCGTGTGGCCGCCACCGGCGCCAACCGTGTGCGGCGAGTCCATATAAAATGTATGAAAATTACAGGAAATATGCCAGTGGCGGCGTTTTGTGGTTGTGGCCGGTGGCCCGCGTGCGGGAGCCCTTAATGTGTATGGTAAGTACAAATTTGTGCATCCAACCATTGGGGAGTTATTCAACAAAAACTGTTTCCGCTGGAACTACGTACAAGAAAAAAAATACATGCAATAATTAGTGTGTGACGAGAGGTAAATGTGTATGTTAAACTTGGCAAGACATTGTAGACCCTTACAAGATACAAATAAACGTTAAAAGTTAGGCTCTAAAGTCCCTATTTACTTGGACCTAATAACCATATTTTACCTTTACGTGTATATCTCCTAAACGGTATGCTTTTTTTCAAAATCTGTTTTCACAAACATTTTACACAAATTCATAGCAACGTGCGTAAAAAAAAATCAACTGCACTAAACCGATTTATATGATTTCCATCAAATAGCCAAACGTCAGCGCAGCGGCAACTTGAATATCTTCGTAGTTTTAAGACACACAAATTTCATTTAAACATACACATTTACTTCTCGTCACACACTAATTATTGCATGTATTTTTTTTCTTGTACGTCCATAGGAAAAAACAAGGTGCCGCTGTGATGACGTAGTTCCAGCGGAAACAGTTTTTGTTGAATAACTCCCCAATGGTTGGATGCACAAATTTGTACTTACCATACACATTTACACGACGTCATACACTAAATATCTGCTAAACTGAAATTAAGAAAAACGACATTTTTCCGCTGGGACTACACACACACACTTGTGGCATCGAATGTCTATCGTACGGACCGGAGTAATATAGGAACCTTGTCTACGGAGCCTTGAACGACGCAGATTTGAAAGTCTCGGATATTTATCGGTTACATTCCGGGCATTTCCGGGGAGTTTACGTTGGAAGTGCACAACTTAATTCTGCTAAACCCCTTCCATCATCGGACTACTAGACGTAGGCACAGCGATGCGCTATCGGCAGGTCGGCAGGTAGGTACATGGTGGACATCCCACTATACGCTCGAAATGTTTTGGGAATACTTTCATTTTGGTATAGCTAAGGGGCGGAATTTCTTGGCGGAGTCTGCGTTTCTTGATAGATACAACATAAGACTACACAACTAAGACAATACTTTTGTTAGTGAATACCTACCTCTAGGCAAGCGCGCTGCATCGTCCACCAGAACATGGCTTACTATCAACTTTGATATAGGTTAAGCTCGCGTCTATTAACAGTAAAAAAATATCTCTTACTTATATTTAGGTTCCATTAACCAAATCCTAAATAAAGTTAACATTTTTGAAGACTTAATTTTAAAACACCTCAAATAGCCTAACAAATGATGACCTAAACAAAAATATGTGAAAGTCTGTTTGTGAGTTTGGAACTCCGACTTTTAAATCATTTTTTTTTACATTAATGTTCCGATAGCAAAGATTCAAACTATCGGTACCTACCATAGGGAAATTTCGAACCATCGTTACATCGATGTAGTGTTTCGGACAAACGTCATGTACTTCGACCTAGTGTTTTGGTCTTACAAGTTCTAACAACCAACGTGTTTTCGATTGTGAACAATCGTGTTTGGACTAATGAAAATCGAACAAACGGCAACGTAAGACTCCCTAAATAAATACTCGACTTACCTCGTGATTATGGGCATAGGGAATCCGTCCATCGCCGTCACTGTCACGATAGATAAAAATGCGATGTGGCAAATCACCTGTAAAATGATAATTGTTTTAAACATTATTTTTTCACCACAAATAATATGATTTGAAACAGACAAAATTTGTAACTACTTCAACTAATGTTTAAGAATACACAATCCATCTGCCTAGCCTTTACAAACTATGTTGGGGTCGGCTTCCAGCCTAACCGGCTGCTGAATGACAGAATTGAGCAACATATCTGACCTTCTCTCCCCAACCCAGTAACTGGGTAATACAAAATCCATGGGCAAGACTGATGTTAGATTTTCCAGCTTCTGACTATCCGTAACGACTGTCAACGATGTGTTAATGACAGCCGGGATCCAGACATAACTTGCTTTTCGAGGCACGGAGGAAACTCATTATGTAAGCACGAACCGGCCTCGGTAAGCGTACATATCTTGACCTTGAAGTTTGACCCGTGCGGCCATTATTATTTAGCCACGAGCTATTTTTAAGAACCATATCGATAAATAATACTTTTGTTTGGCCGTCGACAATAATAGTGGAATATGTTACCTACCATTCAGAGCTTGATATCTGCGCAGGGCGGCGCTTACATTATTAGCCATGTTAATGCAAAGCTCGTCGCCGGAGGTATGCGCTTTGACGACGGAGAAGTAGCGCGTCATGTCGTCCATCGACGCCACCAACGCGCCGTAGCTCTTGTCCGCCGTTTGGTAGTCTCGGGCCACGGAGTATCCTATTACCAGAATTTTGCGCAGCGGGATCTCTACTTTCCATGGTGCAGCGCCAAGCTATTTTAATAATAATATTTTTTTTAAAAACAAGCCTGCTCTATTCCCGACTACTGCCACTCAGGCCAGAAACAACAGTATCGCCAGGAAATTCCTGGAGAAACGGTTCAACCGATTTGGATCCCGCGACGAAATTAACTACAAAAGAACAGCGGGGTAGAAAAACATAATTGGGTTCTTTCCTGAAAAATATGTAATTAGTCCGTCTGACTTATATTTTATAACGGAACGTACCCAATTATGTGTCTAGTGTAAATGGTCATTAGATACAATTATTATTTAGTTAGATTACCAAATGTGGAAGTAACTCATGTCTGCCTGTTTGTTTGTTACTAGGACATAGAATGCTTTTTATCCCGTCAGTACCTATTTTCCCTTGGGATAAGTTTTGAATTTCACGCGAGCGTGAAGCCACTGTCATAAGTCATAACTGTCATAAGTTTATTATTGTTTTTTTTTTTTAATTTTGATTGCAGTGTGTGTTTTGTATTAATCCGAAACAAATGAATTATTATTAATTATAATCAAGTAGTAAATAGGTACCACCCGTACGCGATAACTTGGCACCTGGCTCGAATTACGTTTTGACATTTTAATTTAAATTGAACAATTCGATTTCGATTAAAATAATATAAACGCAACGGTTACAGTGATGCTAACGCGTTTATTGTTTTGATTGAAATAGAATGTTTCAATTTAAATTTAAACCTCAAAACGTCATTCGAAATGTGTGGAACCAGGTGCCAAGTTAACGCGTACGGGATATACATAAGTTCAGGCACGCATGGCGCTTACCTTGCAGTTTATTTGTATTGCCACTTTTGTCGCTATCGTCGCACCGCACTTGCGAGTCACACTACGCCATAACATTACCTGTGAAGGCACAGCACGTTCTACCGTGCATTTGTGTTTTATTGCGCGGTAACTGAAACAATCCAAAATAAACGTTAAAAATAATACAAAGCGAAATACATGTGAAAGAAAACGCGGGCAACAGTTAGGTAGTTAATGATAAGAGCAGATAACCAAAATCTTTCCGAAGATGATTCAACCCTTAAACAAACGCCAGCCCCTGTGGATGTTTAGGAAAAAACGAGAATACTTTCTGGACAATTAAGGGCCGCTGATTTCATTTTTGATGGGAAAAAGTACAAAAAGGGAAGGGAAAAGAGAATCCATTTACAATTTGTAAAATATTATGGTGGTGGTAAAATAGTTACCCACTATCCAATACGATTTGTTTAAATTCCTAGAAACTAGTCTAGGAATTTAAACAAATCGGGGAAAACAACTGTTTTCCCCGGGTCTCCTTGTGTAATAAAATAATACTAGAAAATATGTAAATACCCATAGTGTATTTACATTTTTTTTTGTATAATACGTTAGCCTCCTGAAGCATTCGACCCAGAAGGCTAATGGTTTTCGAATGTAGGTATGAATGTAATACTTACTTATCTATTTTTATTAGGTAAATTTAATATGGTCGTGTTCTTATTAAGTACATAGTTTTAATAATTATAAAAAGTCGCTAAAATGCACGCCGGATGTAACAGGCATAAAGGATGTAACTGCTTGACTGCGTTCCTTTAAATAAGATTCTAGCCAACGAAGTAGATCGCCATGTATACCGAATTACCGATATGCTCAAGTTTTTTAATTAACAGATTATGAGAAATTTTATCAAATGCTTTTGAGTAATCGGTATACACGACATCCACCTGGTGACCGTTATACATAGCCGTCGCTATGTAGTCAATATATTCGCAGAGGTTTGTTTCAGTTGATTTTTTAGAAACAAATCCATATTGCTCCGGTATTATAAGAGACTTTAATAAGGGCGTTATTAAGTCACAGACGATTCGCTCAAAGAACTTAGCTATAACACTCAACTTAGAAATTGGCCAGTAATTTGAAATGTCATGCTTGTCGCCATTCTTAAATATAGGTACAACAAAGGAACGTTTGCAAGCCAAAGGCATAGTACCAGATCGCAATGAGGAGTTAAATAGCAGGAAAATAAAGGAAGTGCAATAGTTTTGCAACATCTCTGCAGAAACAGTGGTGGAATTCCATCAGGGCCACTGCCGTTGTTTACATCAAGAGATTTGATATACTTAACAATGGTATTAAATGGAATATATACATTGCTTAGATTTAAAGTATTAGAATAGTCGTCAGACAAAGAAGATGTCGTAAACACGTCATTGTGTTTTTCAAAAACTGAGTGAAAATGTACATTAAAAAGGTCACTAATCTGTTTACCATCAAAAGAGGATACATTTCCTAAGAACAAGTTATCTGTTCTGTCAAGTTAGGTTAGTAATTTTCAATGGTTCAGTTTGTCATAGGCAAAATTGTCGACACCATTGGTTGTTTATTAACATTCTCAATTTAGAAATGGATCCATGGTTATTAACTGTGAAATCCACTCACCTGTCCGTGGATCTACGTGTCAACACGCACATCACCAAAGCGGGATTCTTCCTAGCCGTCGCCGCCTCGCAAGCGTTATTATAATCTACAGCGTTTTCATTTTCCAGTAAGTCTGAAACAACGTACATACGTTTGGGGCTGTACAATCGCAGAGCACCGACAAAAGTACATTTATCGTCGCAATGATCTCCTTAATGCTAATCCATTTGCAAGCGGAAAAAAGTACAGTGTATGCCAAGTCTTCAAAGTACAGGTACCTATAAGCATTTGCGGACCATATTTCTTGTCACCAAAATTTATATTTGTCATCAAATTACACCTAATAAATAGATCTATCGCCACGAAATATTTTAGTTCTTAGATATATAAAAATGTCGCCAGGTATGAATTACCAAATTATTGTCAATATGTATGTAAAATAAGAGATGGATTATCAATGAAATCGTAGTTAATTCCTTGGATAAAACTTTGTTCTCAAAAGAATTGGTTTATTTCTTTAGCTTAGTACTCAGAAAGGTATATCTGTCACCAAATATTCGAACATTGGGCACAGGGAAGCTTAGGGCACCCCGACTCGGACAGGTTAGGTAAGAAGGGGATGGCCATCACCTTCATGTTTATTTTTTTTAAACCACCCAGAAATATGATTTCCTTCCCGTTTTCCCCGTTAGCCGAATGTACGTTATGGGGACAACGGGAAATAAATTTAATCACGTCCCGCTGTCCCCGTGACGGGGATACGGCATACGGGGACAACGGGAATAAAGGGGAGTCATACTATTCATGTTAGGTTCCTAAAAACCCCGCAGACAAAAATAAGAGCCCCGCAGCGGGGCTTCGTCGAATGATCGTTTTCAATTAATTTGATTATACGGTTATCATGACAAACCCATTATAATAAATCCCAACCTATTTATTTGATACTTGATAATATATCCCGATGATTATGTGCTTTATTACGGAATTGCTTTTTTAAATTGTTTGGCAACTACATTTTGGTGTCAGATCTACTATTTTGAGGACAAACCCTATTATTTGAAGAAATTCAAAACTAATAAAATTGGCGATAGCTTAAATCATACCCTAAGCATTTTACAAAAATATTACGTAAAACTGGTCTATCCGAACTTTCCTGATTTTCGTAAGCTGGTTTGCGCTCAGAGTCCTACGGGACTTGATTGGAAGCAGCCATATGACAACATTTTTCATTCTGATCTTCGTTTTTCAACAAAATTCGAAGAACATTATATCAGATATTATATTACAACAGCTTAGAAAAAACATATCTCTTAATTTTATTAAAGTTTTAATTCATAATATTGATTGCGAAGATAACATTTTATATGTTGCATGTTCACCCAAATGCGATGGTTTAACGGATTTGGAATAAATTGCGCACACAGATAGGGTGTAACCAGAATTAACGCATATAACACTTTTTTGGAGGTAGCGGAACAGACAGTAACGTCCCGCATACCTCCGTTGAAAAAGGAGGATCGTCCGGATGTGTCTGGTGTGCAACTGCCCGACAGTGGATATTCGGGCTTTGCATAATATGTTCTAATCACACGGTAAACTCTTTATCACGATTTAGGATTTTATCAAATTAGTTCGCAGTTGTCGAGATAGATGGCGCTGCGAGTCTCATTTGTGATGTTGATTCTGCTGCGCTGATTTTTTGTGACGGCATCAATGCCGCTACACTTTATATCCCGGTATATCTGACATGGTTACTGTAATAACCACTAGCCTCTAAACAAATAAAGATTATAAAAATACCCTGAGCTATATGACTTCACCGGTGTGTTGCCGGTGCTTGAGCGGTTAACAGAGACTGCGTTGTAAACTCGATTGACGTCACAGATCGAAACACTTTTTACTGGAAAGTGACGTCACAAGCCCCCACTCCTGATCTTTGATGCGTTTTATTTTTCGTCATTTTTTTATTGATTTGATAAAACAAAAAATACGTATCCAATATTTAAGGATTAAATAGAATCATATTTTTTTCACTCAGCAAACATCTCTATATAGGTTATTGAGCTACGAAGTCCCATCGTAGCTCAATAACCCATAAATAAGAGACAATTTATCAGATTTAAACAAGACTGTTTGTAAACAAGCATGTCATTGCTTGTTTACTAGTCTAATTTCAGAATCTAAGTAGTGGGACTCTCTATATAAGCCTCTATATAGCCTAGTTAAGAAACTGGGCAAATGAAAAGCCTCTATTAAGTGATAAAAAAATCTAGGTCCCTTGAGATCCCAGATAACCAGGATTTACTGTATTCACAGATATAAATAAATTTAATATTGTGTCATAAAGTTCTTGACCACGAAGTTTTTACCTCTTCATGATTATGTTCGTTACACCTATCCCAAACCTACTCTTATTACATTGTATTGTCAATTCGTGTACTCAAGAGTTTCTTTTTTATTGTGAGATCGCTTCCTCATCGCCCAAAAACATGAGGTAAATCATCCTGGAAAGTACATTTTTCATGATTCTGGTCCTTGGCAGTTTGTGATTTACGGGGATAAAAGTACCTACTTATTCTGTGTTAATTCAGGTCACTACACTATCCCTATGCAAAACTTCATAAAAATCGATCAACCGTTTTAGCGTGAATGAAATAGGTAACATAGGTAACAAACTTTGACATTTATCATTTTATTTTAGTATGATGTACAGACTTCACAATTACCAGCAAGAATTTTGTTCGAATGAGGTTTTGTTTGACATTGAGTAAATGACACTGGCAGTTGGTAGGTACAGCATTGCCAATTTAGATTAAATAGTTCATATTTATGTTAATTTATGGGCTAATTATTGTTAAAATGCTTTTATTATTATTGATTTCAACAGTGCCAGCCCTGTATGTAATCATGATTTACAATTGTATAAGAATTGTTACTTACAATATTCGGGTTTAGGCATTGTGAATCCCACACCGTCAGCAACGTCAATCAAAAAATCTATGAATTCTTCAGTTAAACGTCGTAGCCTCTTGGGAACTATAACAACCCAGGATGGCAGTTCCGCGATCTGAAGTAACGACTTCGAGCACATGTCCCTGGTCCAGCTATCTGAAGTGGGTCTGGCCCAGATGCGCTTATTGTTGCCCAGCACTATTTTCTCCGCAGGAAGCCGGCGACCCTTGAAATTTATTCAATCCTGCGATAGAGCCTCCCATTTCCTGGAATAAAATAAAACATTCTTAGTTTTGAAGCTATTAATTAATTATATGCCATCGTACCACTATTAAAAAAGCAAACAGCTATTATATTATTAGATTATGCACAAAGGAGATAATTACAGCGTAATAAAAATACGATATTTAAACCTAAAAAGCATTTCTTCTTAAACCATACAGACACAATTTTTTTTTTTTAAATCGAATTCGTAATTCTTCATAATTATGTCGTACCTCAAGAAAAATCTAGAGGAAATGAGTGGTGTGCAAATTAGCCTTTAGAAGGTTAGGAGGAGGCTACTCGCTTCCAATATACATTGACAAAGACCAGCTAGCGCGGGTGATAACCATGCCAACTTTTTACTATCCTACTGTGAAATCGAGCCAAGCTATTCCCCTTGACTCTGATTGACTGACCCCCCCCCCCCTTCTGATTTCTTGTGGAAGCACGGTGGTAGTGACACGAAGATTTCGAAGGAGGAGGGAGGGTGGGTCACCATTAGTGTTAATAGAAGTACTTAACGGGTAGAAAGACCACTAACTCCTACATATTTTTTCACAGATTTAATCGAAATATTAATTTGCGTTCTCATTGTGGGACCAGATTTGAATTTTGAGCTTTTGAATGTGTCACGTCAACCTTTTGTAAAAGTTCCCAAGCAATTGTAAATACAGCTTCTAGTTTGTAAAAAGCCACTTAAAAGTTACAATCGGTTAAAGGTGTGACTGACAGGCACCCATATCTCAAAACCTAGTTAAAATTTACAACTGCTATACAATGTGTCTGGTTTCGGCTTGTATAAACTGAAAGGGGTGGTAGTTTGCTTTATTTCATCGATAAAATTATTCTACATGTGGGGTCTAAATCCAGCCCCCGCTAAACGGCAGCCCTTTCAGTTTGTACAGTCCGAAACCAGACACATTGTACATGGTTACTATAAGATTTTTAAAATAATTTATTGAATATCAACCCTTCCTGTTCACAGAATAAAAAGAACTAGCATGCGGAAGGTGGTCCCTCAACCGATCACCATAAGTTCACGTTGAGTGGAGACCACACTTGAATTTGGGTCTTTTTTTAAGGGTGGGAAATCATAAAATTACTCATTGGTTATTTGCTAAGATGCCCGTTTTGTTTTGAAAATAATATACTATGTAGCAGTGAGTAGTTACGAACGTTGCAATACCAAGCAAATAACTTTACAGTTTAAGACCTAAAACTTACCAAATTCTCCCAAATCAGATGAATAGTATGCGAATGCATAAGAGAGAAACAAATAAACATTTATTATTTACATTATTTCTATAGAAGTAACTAGAGTATTCACCAAGAGCATAAAGCTATGTCTTACATTCGTCACTGTACACTCATAACGTAATGTTCCAATTAAGAATTCAAAAAATACTGGAAAACACGTACTTTATTTTCGTGGCTTCGATTTTCAAACAATAAAATTGCATTATATAATAACTTTTTATTTTTTATAAGTACCACACTTTTACTGTTTTAATTTATTGGCGCGTGGCTCATGATGACATAGTCTGAATCAAAATTGGCTAAAAGTGGCTGTGAGTTTGGAATTTTGATTTATTTCACATACATTATTATAAGAATGTCAAGGTTTGCAGATAGCCTTGCAAGAGACGTGGTTGCTGTCGGATGAGATGCAGTGCTTGGCTGGCGTGCAGTGAGTTTGGGAGTACGGGGACATCGGCCGTTGACGCGGCTGCCGGTATTCTCAGGGGCCGACCTTTCGGTGGAGTTGCACTGCTGTGGCGTAAGGCACTTTTCTCATGCGTCTCTGTGGTGCCGTGTGTGAATCCGCGTATTGCAGCTATACTCGTACGTGTGACGACGGATGATTGGCCAGTACTAGTGATTAGTGTTTACATGCCCACGCAGAAAATGTGCCGGAATTCAGACTGTTTAAGTGCGGTTAGTGCCCTAATTGATGATAGTGATATTGAGTGCGTAATCATGATGGGGATTTCAATGCGCACCCAGGTGAGCGTTTTTATCATGAGCTTTTAACATTCCCCCTGGAACAAGCCTGAACTTATGTGGGGACCCCTAAATATGACGTCTATTGGTCTGATCATCTCCCTTTAGTCATCAGCTGCAATCTAGATGTTATTAGGCAAAAAGCATTGCCAATGAACCCTGTTTGTAACAGAATTAAATAAGGAGTTAGGAATGCAAGTCAACGTGTAGCCTACGAAAGGTTATGTAACTCTCAACTTAGGCTCATTGATTTGCATACTGAGCTACAACAGTGCTGTGGCAAATATTGTAATATTACCTCTCATAGAGAGATTATAGATAATATGTATAAAGAGGTAGTAAGCATCTTATGTATGAACGCTGTTGTCACTTATGAGCAAAAGGCTTGTAAACGAACAAAGCCATTGGCTGGGTGGAACAGGCATGTGAGCGAGGCTCATAGAAATGCCAGGCTGGATTTCATTACATGGTGCGACTACGGAAAGACCTCATCTGGTCCCGCTTATGACTCCATGGTGATATCGCGGAAAATCTCCAAAGGAAAGGTCAAGTGGTGCTAAAACCACCAGGAAAAGTTAAGGATAGATTCGCTGGCAAAACACTATGCCAATTCAGACTTTAAAAGTTTCTGGGAAGGTACTAACAGGTTGAATCCTAGGCCTGGTATTCCTGTGAGTATCGACGGGGTTACCAACCCAAAAGATATTGCAGAATTGTTCAAAACCCAGTTTACCACACGTCCACCCCAGGGACCACCATGCAGGGAGCTCGATGCTCTTCCCAAAGACGAGGAGGTAGCACCGCTGGTTTTAGCGAAAGAGGTCAGGACTAAAATTAGAAATATGGTTAGAAGATAATCCCCAGGGCACGATGGTCTAACATCGAGCACCTACAGCATGCGGGTTCGCACTTACCACGAGTACTCGCACTATTATTCAACTTGTGTCTTTCTCACTCATACTTACCTCCGGACATGATGCGAGCCCTGGTTGTGCCAGTAGTCAAGAATAAGACTGGAGAAGTATCAGATGGGTCAAACTGAAAGCCAATCTCACTGGCCACCGTCATAGCCAAGGTACTTGACAGCGTGCTTAACTCACATCTAACTAGGCATGTCAAGATTCATGATGAACAGTTCGGTTTTCGGGCGGGGCTGTCAACGGAGACAGCTATTCTTAGTCTGAAGCACGCTGTTAAGTATTACACGTATAGGCAAACACCAGTCTACACGGTTTTTCTGGAACTATCATATAAGGCTTTTGACCTAGTCTCTTATGATTTACTCTGGCAAAAACTAGGAGACACAACACTGCCACCAGAGCTTGCATCTCCCCTTTAGTACCTACACCAAGAGACTCGGGTGAGATGGGCAGGGCAACTTTCGGAGTCATGCAGGCCGGAGTGTGGGGTGAGACAGGGGGACTGTCCTCGCCCTTGCTCTTCGGTCTATATGTGAACGCTTTGGTCAAGCGACTCAGCAGCATGCGTGTCGGCTGTTAAGTGGATGGCATTTGTTTTAATAATCTAAGCAACGCGGATGACATGGGTGTTGCTGGCTCCCTCGATTAGTGCTCTCCGAAAGTAACTGGCCGTGTGTGAGTCGTACGCGGAGTCTCATGGGTTGATATACAACACCAAAATGACAGAGTGAGATAGTGGTCAAGCGCGTGCCTATCAATAATAATAAAAAAGAGTATATCGTCTTCAGGTCTGGTGCCAGGTGTCCATCTGTGGTCCCTCCTCTGATACTTAAAGGTCACACAATTAACAGGGTGTATCAATTTAAATACTTGGCCCCTCTGGTTACAGATTCCCTGAAAGACGGTTAAGATTTGGAAAGGGAGCGCAGAGCGTTGTCAGTCCGGGCGAATATGCTGGCCCGCAGGTTCTCTCGATGTACAGTCGCAGTTAAAATAGCCCTTTTTAAGGCATATTGCACAACACTACTCGGCAGCCCTGTGGTTCAGTTATACCCAAAGGGCTTACAATGCTCTGCTCATTCAATATAACAATGCGTTCAGGGTGCTGTTGCGATATGCATGGGCTAAGTAATATTGTTACCAACACAGTGGACCTCATTGTAGTCTGAAAATAAATTATAAATTAAATTTTAATTTCAACTGTATAAGTGAAGATAACATAGTGTATGCAACGGCATATAATTAGGTATTAAAACACTCGTGTGATACTATTATAACACTCTCGTGTTTTAATAGCCAATTTTATGTCCGTTGCAAGTAATTTTTACAACGACCAGAAAGGGGTATTAAAACACGCGTGTGCCGAGTGTGATAAGTTATAATACTATCACACGTGTTTTAATACCTAATTACATGCCGTTGCATACACTGTTTATCTTCACTCATACAGTTGAAATAAATTAAAGTAGAAAAATGAGTTAACCATGCATTCCAAACTCACAACCACGGAAAAAATAATGTGGTATGGCGGGAAATTTAGCGCACGCATCCATAGACATTGCCACTATTTTCTACATTTTGTCAATGAGCCCATACGCGCCAATAAATTAAACATACGCTCGAAAAACATTGCCCTCCTTTTGACGCAGTCGGCTAAAAAGTAATACGGCCGAATACTGAAAAGCCACTCAAATATTTAAGGGCTGCTTAAACGTTTGAGCAGCTCCTAAACTTTAATTTCGTATACCCAAACGTCTTTTTTGAGTATCTGTTAAATATAAGTGCTGCTTAAAATAAGTGGTGCTCAAACACCACTCAGTTTAAAAGTCGTATACAGGAACGCTACTCAACGTTATTTATCTGTCAAATCAACTGTTTGATTTGAGCAGCCCTTAGATCTGAGAGTGGTCGCGAGGTCCCTCAAATCATGTTAAATCTATTGAAACTTTTCAAATAGTTAAAAATCTCTCTATCGTCCTTGTCTTCACTTTCGGATCACGAAAGGCCAACTGTGAGGCGCAGAAATGAAGAAAAGTTGAACGGTTTTGAAAAGTACGACTACAGGGACTTTATTTCACGGTTCCGCATCTCTGTATTCGGTAGCAATATTAAACCCTTGACCAAAAGAAACCGAGCCATACAGCCAGTGGACCAAATACTTACAACTCTCCGGTACTATGCGACAGGCAGCTACCAACGCGTAATAGGGAATATTTTTGAGGTTGAACAACCCACGGTGCATCGAATAGTGCATAAAGTAACAGCCAAGATAGCCAGCTTGAAGATGAAACTTAAACTTAGGATCTGTGAATTGTTCAGCTGAGTATGTGTAATCGTGCATTATCTGGCCGTATTTATACTTGAAGGAATAAAAGTACATAGACATAAATCTTGTTTTTATTCTGAGCCTTTCAGATGGTAAGTGGTCACAAGTTTCAGTGGGTAAGTAAGTACTTGATACAGACAACGGTCGCCCTGGCCACCCTTGGCTATGTACGAGTATGTTATAAGCATGTTTTGTATACAAATAAACTATTACATGCACCAGGCAGTTCCAAGAGCATATCTTTCTCAGCAGGTGTATAATTATTACATCCAAGTTTCTTCTTCTCCTCCATTGTAAATCAACTAATTATATTACTTTAATAATTTTCTTGTTAAATTATCACGCGTAAAATGTCAAGTGTGACGTTCCAATCTACGACAATTATCTCAAGAAATTTTCTTTTCATACGACGTCTTCTTTTGATATTTATGTACTTAAACTTATATACTTTATATAAATAAATACATAATTTCAATCGTAATTCAAACCTTACTTACATTACGCTGTTATATTTCAACTGATTAATAAATATAGAAAATATTTTTTCAAAGAAGACTGCGTAAAGACGAATACGAGACGTAAACTAAATTATTTTGTAACTGAGAACGTGCTGATAACAATTTTTGAGCAGGATGTTGTCATGATGTAAAATTTTGAGGACTGCTTGGCTAATCATGGTTTCGAATTGCTTGAGTGGCGTTTAAATTTGAGGGATGCTTATATTTAAGTATCTTTTAGATAATTATGAGATTTGAGTGGCGTTTCAGTATTCGGGTGATAGTGTGCTATAATAATTAAAAAGTATGATTGAAGTTATGATGCAGTTGTTTGAAAATCGAAGGAAAATTTTGAACTGTAGGTACTTAATGGTTTTTTTTTTATAATTTCTATCCACGAAAAAAAAGTACTTGTTTTTTGCAAATAGTTTTTGAACTCATATTTGGAACATTACGTTGTGAGTTGTGAGTGTAGATAAACTACTATTACCTATACCCGAAGAATACCCTATCTACTTCTTACTTCAGCGATGTAATAAATACGATATTCGTTTTTACTTTTAAACTTGCATATGAACCCATATGCAAGTTTAATTAGTTTTAGTTGAAGTTTTCAATTCGAGTGACATTATTAACAACGACACGTAATATTTTGCTTATGGTATAGAACAGGTAACACAAACCTTGCTCACTTCGCTAGAATTGGTCATACTCTGGGCCAGCTCCAATACTTTTTTGATGCCCGTGTCATCTCCGGTCTTTGTGTTCACTTGAATGATAACATTGAGCTTGGAATTGGAGTTCATCTTGTCGGTCAGGCCGGTGTGTCGGCACAGCTCGGGCACCAAGTACACCAGCGCGGGCATCCCCAAGCGGACTTTGCGCGGGTGCGTGCGAGAAATCAGCAGGGGCTGGTCAACACGATGGATAGTGAGGTTATATCTCTGAAAGTATAAAGAATTCACATTATAAACGAACGCAAATACTTCTAAGAACACGAGAATATGTTACACAAACTCACCATTATCACCAAATACCGCTTATTTTAACAACTATTTATCTATATAAGGGCCTGTGCACACCACGTTGTTTAAAAGCGTCGTTGATGCGCGTTTGTAGCGATACAGACGCGATACGCACGCGAGTCAGACGAAGTCTGTAGAGCTCTGTAGGATAGAAGCGCGCCGTCGACGCACGTTTCTAAAACGCGCGTCAACGGCTCGTTTAAAAAACGTGGTGTGCACAGGCCCTTAAGCTTGTCACAATCTAAGAAGCCCGATTTGACAGCCGAGTAGAGAAGGTGTGCACGCCATCGTGTGCACCCGCACTAAATTACAAAAAAAAAACGCGGCACACCACTATCTGCGGGGGAGTGGTGCGCGCGGGGACATCGGCGTCGGCGACGGAAGACCGCGCCGCCCGCATTTCGAATTGCTGCAACCGTCGCGCAAGCGACCACGCACGACGCCTTAATGTACGCGTCTCAAGAATCAAGACCTAATAAATGTACCTTGTAAATGCAAGTAAAAATAAACCTTTTATGAAAAGAAGAGGATTTCGGGCTTCTTAGATTGTGACAAGTTAAATACTAGCAGACGTCGTCCTGCCCGGAAAAGGTGACCGTCAAAATGGAGGGACCAAGTCTCCAATGTCTGTCATCTACACTAATATTATAAAGAGGAAAGATTTGAAAAATTCTTTCACTAGTAGAATCCTACATTATCGGTGATGGACATAGGCTATAGAATATTTTCAAAAAGTAAGGGATCCGTATGAAAACTTCGTTAACGTTACCCAAGGTGTGAGAAAAAATCCTTATATCGCGTACGCTTCGGAATCTATTGACAATAGAGCAAAGTAGTGTACTACAGTTTTATAGAAGTCATCAATATCCACAAAAAAGTCCGCGATACCGTCTAACTATTATGGATAAGTCACCATGACCGTTTTTTGTTCATATAATAATAATAATATTATAAAGAGGAAAGATTTGTTTGTTTGAAATGAATAAGCTCCGAAACTACTAGACCGATTTGAAAAATTCTTTCACCAGTAGAATCCTACATTATCGGTGATGGACATAGGCTATAGAATATTTTCAAAAAGTTAGGGATCCGTATGAAAACTTCGATAATGTAACCCAAGGTGTGAGAAAAAATCCTTATACCGCGTACGCTGCGGAATCTATTGACGCAATTTGACACAATAGAGCAAAGTGATGTACTACAGTTTTATAGAGGTCATCAATATCTACAAAAAAGTCCGCGATACCATATGTCTAACTATTATGGATAAGTCAACATGACCGCTTTTTGTTCATATTATTCAAGCAAATCCCATGGTGAAATAAAAAATGGTGATTTTAGTATAATGATATTAATCCTTATCCATTTAAATGGCTTGATAATTAAGGTTGATTATGTCCGTGTAAATTACACTTTAAATTATTCAAATCGGACCTATCGTTCAAAAGTTACGACGGTAATAAACATGCTCGGAGTAAGAAAAATGTCGCGGCTTGAGCGGACTGGGGAGAATCGTATCAATGCTTGGTCCGATGACGTTGAAACACCACGGCATTGAAATGTTTTCGATAAAACAATAAGAATAACAAATGTCTGAATTTTTCGAAAATAAACTACATACATAATAAGGAGTGAAGTAGGGGTGATTAAGATTTTAGGGGAGGACATAATTGCTTGCTTCAATTTACGTCGGAATGCTATGAACAAACTAAAAACGGGATAATTGAAACAGATGTACCTAACAAATTTTGCATAATCAAACCATGACGGGTTGAACGGGGTGAGCAGTTGCGCTGAACCTGGGCTCGAGACAAGTGAGATTCTGTCAACGGTGGCGTGGCGTACGCGATTGTAAATACGTCAAAAATGTATAGGATGATAATAAATGTACCTACAGATGCTATCGAAATGTCACGCGAGTACGCGACCAAATTCCTACATTTTGGCATTTCGACAGTAGCATTCGTTAATTAAATGGTACATTGTCGAGGGCCTCCTGAGACCATGGAATAAGAAGGAAAAGCGAAGTAATTAATGAAAATCGTTGTGTTTAATTTTCCAAAACTAACCTTTTATAGCGTTGAAGTTTGTGGAGTACCTACTAAATACGCGCGGACGAAGTCGCGGGCGAAGTGCTAGTACACATATAAAAAAATAATACCATTAATCTACTATTTCCTACCTTTGCTATAATTTTATCTACCTCATCATATACGAGGCATGACTTTTAAGTTTTGTCGTTTGAAGAAAAAAACACAACTAGAACCTTATAGTACTTTTTTATTGTTTTTCAAAGTATTCACCACGTAGCTTAATACACCAGTTATTATAACATTTATTCCACTCTAAAGTGGGGTGTTCAAAATGGCTGACTTGAAAGCGTCGACTGCTTCTTCACCGGACTGGAACCTTTGACCACGAAGACTTTTCTTAATTTTAGGAAATGTAAAGAAATCGTTAGGGCTTAGGTCAGGACTGTATGGAGGATGGTCTAGAATTTCTACTTTTCCTGCTTCAAATACTCAATCGTTTGACGAACGCTGTGTGAGCTTGCGTTGTCGTGGTTCAAGATGATGCGTCGCTTTGAGTTAGATTTTCGAAGTTCGGCGATGACTTGTGGTAAACAAACTGTGGTATACCACTCTGCGTTAACCGTTCTATGATCTTCAAGTGCAATAGTCGCAACATGGCCGGTTTTTCCCACGAACGTGGCCACCATTTTCTTTGAAGTGCTTCGAGATCGAACAACTTTAGTCGGCTTTGGCTCGTCTTGAAAGACCCAGATTGTAGATTGTTGTTTGGAATCAGCATCGTAGGCATAGATCCAAGATTCGTCACCACTGTTGATGTCGTAGACGTGATTTGACTCTCCTCGGTTGAACCTTTGCAGTTTTCTTACACCATCTGACGCGGGCCGCCTTGTGATCGTCGGAAAGCAGATGCGGTATCCAACGGCAAACTAGCTTTTTCACACCAAGCGCTTCATGCAAGATCTTCTGAATGGTTGTCCCTGAGATGCCTAATAGAGCCTCTATCTCTCGATACGTCACATGACGATCTTCGAGAATTAGTTGTCTTACAACAATGATGTTATCTTCAGTGAAGGCGGATTTTGGGCGCCCTTCGCGAGATTTGTCACTAACACTAGTATGTCCACGCTGGAATTCTAAATCTTACCAGCGTTCGACAGTCCGCAGACATGGGGCTTCATCACTGAACACAGATGTTAGCTCTTCGAAACACTGAAGCCGTGTCAGGCCTCTTCTAAAGTTGTAGAAAATTATTGCACGAACATTTTCCTTAGAAAGATTAATTTTCGTACGTAACCTGACATATTCCAATCGACGCTGTGACTAAACAATAGCATTAATACATATAATTAATACATAATAGTCCAATCAACGAGGATATTAGTTGTATGGAGACTTCCGAATAATTCTCCCGCCTATGAAATTTGGCATGTGATGAAATTAGGTGATACAGATTACAGATGTACAGTAATCCAATATTTTTTTTACGAGAAGTTAGGTTATTTTACCTAAACATGAAAATTGCTAATGAGGCTCTGTGAATATTTCCTCAGGCTGAAATACTTCCCCACCAACCGTGTCTCCACGTTGCCGTCGTGGTGGGGCTTGCGTGTCTCAATGATCTTGGGGGCTTTGCCGGTCAGCCACTCATGCCGGAAGGTCCCAAGTGAGAGACCAGACCAAGAGAGACACAAGAGGGGCGCACCGTTCGGAGACTTGAGCAGTGTTCGGGTCCTCGGACGGTGTGCGTCTCATTGGCTTGCTCGCTGCTCTCTGGTACGCGTCTGATCATCAGACGTGACTGTGAGGGCAGCGAGCAAGCAGAGCCTGGACAAAGGGTCCGGGCCGGCACCCGCGAAGCCGGTGTCGGGAAAACCGGACCCGGCCCCGGGAAAGAAGAGGAGGGGTGGGGTTGCTGCGCGGACGGCGAAGGCTCCTGCGCCGTCTGAGCAGCAGCTCCCCCCGGCTTCCTCGCCTTCAGCTCCTCCTCCGGCTCAAGCCGAATGGCAAGTGGCCGAGGAGAAGAAGAAGGCGGGAAAGGCAGCCAGGGCGGCCAAGAGGCGGGAGAGGAAGCGGCGGCAGAAGGCGCGAAGCGTCGCGGCTGCGCTGCGCCCCCCGAAAACCGCGGCTGTAGTTCTTACGCTGCAGCCGGACGCGGCGAAGAGGGGCGTGACGTACGCGGACGTGCTCACCAAGGCGAAAGAGTCAGTGAACCTTGGTGAGCTAGGCATCGTGGGGGGCCTTCGGCTCCGGGTCACCATGACTGGGGCCCGGATGCTGGAGATCCCCGGGGCAGCCAGCGGCCCAACCGCGGACGCTCTAGCCGAAAGGCTCAGGGCGTCCCTAAGCGCGGACGATGCCCGAGTGTCCAGGCCCACCAAGCGCATCGACATGCGCATCTTGGGCCTGGACGACTCCGTCACGGAGGCGGAGGTGGTGGCCGCCGTCGTTAGGACGGGGGGGTGCTCAGCAGAGGAGGTGAAGGCGGGCACCCTACGTCCTGACAACACGGGCACGCGCACCATTGTGGTGAGCTGCCCCGTGTCGGCAGCCAAAACCATCACGGAGGGCCGAAGGTTTTTGGTGGGTTGGGTTTCCGCGCAGGTCAAACTGCTGGAACCCCGACCTCTGAGGTGCTTCCGGTGCCAAGTGGGCCACCATGTGGGAGCTCAATGCACCTCGGAGGTGGACCGCAGCGGTCTTTGTTTCCGCTGCGGTCAGCCCGGTCACAGGGCCGGCTCTTGCGTCGCCGCGCCGCACTGCGTAGTCTGTGCGGCAGCTGGCAAGCCGGCCGACCACTGGGCTGGGGGTAGGGCCTGCGCCCCACCCGCCAAAGCCGGAAATTGGAGAAAGCCCTCCGCCACCGCCGTCTCTGCCGCGACCGCCGCCACCGCCGCCGCTTCCTCCGCCGCCAAAGCCGGTTCCACTGCGGCTGCTGCTACTGCAACAGCCGCAGTAGAGCCCCTACAACGGGCTCCGGAGGGGGCTGAAATGGAGTGCCAGTAATGGCCCCATTTCACCCCCTCCTGTCGAACGTCAGCCACTGCGCCGCCCAGGAACTGATGCTCCTGAGCATGGCGCAGTGACTGATGCCTGTGGACGGCGAGCAATGGGTAGCTCGCCGTCCGATCAGAACAGGCCCGGGTTGACGGCGCGCTGTGTTCTACGCGCGCCAAGCCAGCAGTCGTCAGCATGGGTCGGGGCCCGTTAAGGCCAGAGCCTACCAGGGTTGCGGATTTGTTCGAAAGAGTTACCGCGGCCCTGGGAAGAAAGGCACTAGGAGGACTAAAGGGTGGGTTTTAGTCAGTAAAAGTCTGACACTCCCTACAATAATCCAACATTTTTTTTTACGAGGAGTTAGGTTATTTTACCTATACATGAAAAGTGCTTATGAGGCTCTGTGAATATTTCCTCAGGCTGAAATACTTTTTGTTTACGTATGAATGTACTAGTTAGAATAAGTATGTAAAGGAATCCAACATTATTTCGATTTCGGTGATACCCCAAATTTAACTTTTAACATTTTGCACTATAACTTCTACTGAAAAATTGCTCTGCCCATTTTTATGTTTTCATATGTCTTTATGTCCCTAAATACGTAGCTTTGTTTAGTTATCCAAAAGATTTTCCTTTTTAAACTTGTATTTTTTATTTTTGCTTAATTACGTAATGTGAAAAAATCCTCCGTCCATTTTTATACCTTTATTAGTCGTATGATTTTATATTAAAACAGATTTATCAATAATCCAACAAATTTTCCTTTAGGAAGAACATTTTTTTTCGTGTTTACTTTATTAAGTCACGTGAATAATTGCTCAGGTTAATTCAATACGTGTATGAGATTATCCAATAAGCCAATGGAAATTCGGCCTAATACTAAAGTTTTTACAATCTCAATAATTGCATTGCCGGCCGTCAGCTAGCAACGACGGTCTAAGGTAACGGCGAGTTGTGTGTGCTGGCTGTGTTATAAAAAAAAAAGTAATGTTATACTGGGGTTTGTTGAAGTGACAAAAAAAAATACAATCGAATTGAGAACCTCTTCCTTTTTTCAAGTCGGTACAGTTTTCAGTGAGCTTATACGTTTTCTCATTTAGGCGCAGCGATATGTTTTCGGGTTTACGAAAACGCGCGGTTAATTGAAATTTTTCTTAAATCTAATATTCTATCACAAATACGCACAAATTAACCCATTTGAACCCAAATACAAACCTAGCAGCAAAATTCTGTAAAAAAACTTGATTAACGTATCTATTGTAGTCTAGAAAGACATTTTATAAAGAAAAAAAACCTTCCTTTTGTATTAGAAAAACACCATACCAACTCAAATAGGGCCAATGGGCCTATTATTAGATTATGCATAGTATTGTTCAAAACATCCTTTTTCGATCCACAATGTTTTAATGCATTTTTTACATTGCCAACGTGCTTTCGTGTGGCATTCGTTGCATCGTAGCTGGCTTGGCAGATTCTGGGGGTAAATTCCACTCATTTGGTGGCGTCAGATGTACGCTGACCCTTGGTATAGCAAATCTTTTGAATTAATTATTATTTCACACGTTTCGGAGATTTTACCAAGAGTTATTTTATGTTTAAGTGTATGAGTGTTTTCTACAGCTTAATTAAATTGTAGGTATTGGTGGACGCAGATGCTGAAAAAAATTATAAGTTAACTGGTACACCTTTGGACAATACTTTTTTTTCTTAACTCGAAATCTCCTTAACTTTTTGACCATTTTTCCGCATTGTTTACAAAGTCCGTTTATTTTAAATCCATATAATTTAAGTAATAAAAATTCTTTAGAAATAGGTATAAGCGAATGTCTAAACGCCGTTGTACAGTCAACCGCACATCAGGTTATACGAAACTGTCAAAGGACAGAAACTATAGAACTTTGCCCCACTAAAAAAAGTAATTTACAAGCATAAAATATGCAGCATTTTATAACATCACTGGCTGGTGAACGAGAATAGAGATCCGTTGACAAAAGCAAATGTAGGTAGCGAAAAACAATAAAAATCAGAGTACAAAAATGGGTAGCGTGCGCAAACAACCATGATCATTTTTAGTCAGGGGGCCTACTCTCTAAGCCCGAAGTCCGTAGTTTCGGCCTTAGTGTCGGGCGTTTTCTACTCCGTATCACCTAAGGACTTTCGATTAGTCCCGAACACGAACTAAGAACAACTGTCAAATCGCGTTGTCATTAATTCTTAATTTGGGTTTGGTACTAATCGTAAGTCCGTAGGTGATACGGAGTAGAAAAGCTTGGAGAGTAGACCCCCTGAGTTTGACATCGTCAAGCGTCAATAACGTTTCGTTACACAAATTCCATGAATACGAAACTATTTTTTTTTATTTTTCCTAATTATTTGCATTATAATCATAAGCAATTTAAACGACATATAAGTACTTAACAGATTATTATAATCCTTTACAATAATATTCTAGGTAATATGAGTTTTTGTTTTTAAATACTAAAAACGTTTTTAGTTGTGATTCATGCGTAACAAGTAACGCAAATGGTCGCCAGAAAACCGGAAATGTCAAAAAGGGAATTCAGAGGTTGAATTCCGTTATCATTGATTTGTAATCGGCAAGTTCTAAAGAAAAACAATTTATGACACTTTTAAAAAGAACAGTTAGCGTTTGACAAAAATAAACGTCAGAGTTATCTTTCAGGACGAATACAATCATTGTAATGTGCTAAAATATGTTATATTATACGTTTGTCCAACAGAATATGTAGTCTCAAAGCGCACTATATAGCTCAATTACGAAAATATGGCTAATAAGTATTTAAAAAAATATATATATATATGCAGAAAATCGGTTAACTTTAAAAAAAAATTTAACAGTGTTTTACTATTAACATAAATATTATAATTAGTTTAAGAAAATAAAGGTATCGCTAAATATCCTGGGTTTTTTTTTCAGTCTTTTTATGTACTCATTTATTTTACACGATTATTTTAAAAACACTATAAATCCCCGCGCGCAATCGTTTGCCGATCAGGGCCCTTGTCATTTTGCTATAAGTTCGTAATCTGCTAAATTCATATTGGTCGATCATTGGTCGGTCAATGGCCTCGTAATAGAATCGTGGTTCTAAATATTCAATGTCTTTGAAAAGCAGTGACTGCACAAGGACGTTCTAATGGTAGGTCACTGATCAAAGGAACTGTCAAAATTTTAGCAGATTACCGCATACGTCTGTCATTCATTTGTCATTATTTACGAGATTACCATTCTATGACATTTCTTTCAATGGGAGGGTCAGTGGTTGACCATTGGCCAAGTCATAATGACGCTTTTATATTAGTAGATTTTCAAACTTGTCAAAATCAACAATTATGAAATCAATGATAGACCATTCTGACACTATTGTAATAGCAGACTTGAGGGTCGTGCCGGGCCCTCCCAGCGACTCGCGAATCGAATACACACTCTTAAAATGTTGAAGTTAACCTTCATTCGTTCAAAATCAAATGAGAAAATTTGACAATTTTTGTTAACTTGATGTGCTGTTGACTGTACCAACACACGTTGTGCATATTTATAGAAAAATATTTGTAATAATATCGGTAGCCATCAAACTCGCCTACATTACTCCAAAAGTACTTGGTGCGTGCAAAGCAACTCCGAGCGGTCAAGTGATGGCCAACTCTTCGCTCTAGCTTATAACAGGGAAACATCGTAACAAATATTGACTGTCCGAAAAGTGGTCAATCTCCTTTGTTGGATAATTGATAAATATGTTTTAATATAAAATCATGACTAATAAAGGTATGTTGAGATTGAATTTATATTAGGTCTTTACCTATGAAATTGCCGTTCTGCAGTAATGGCCATTTCAAATCAAAATAATTTTTGTTTGGCTAAGAATTCTAATTTCAAATTAATTTTATTTTAAAAACATGGTTTTTTTGTCCAAAAGTAGTCATTTGTTTATTGATTAGTGTTACATTTTCATCGCATTTCAATCTTTTTCGTCATCATGGATACGTTAAAAATTCGAGTAATTATGGAATATGAGTACCGTCGTGGCAGCAACGCGGCACAAGCGGCACGCAACATCAACGACGTTTACGGAGCTAACACTACAAACCAACGCACCACCTGTTATTGGTTTGCTCGCTTCCGTTCTGAAAATTTCGACCTGAAAAATGAACCTCGCGGTCGTCCGAAGACTTTGGTCGACAATGACGAATTAAAGGCGATTGTGGAAGCTGATGATACACAATCTACGGCTGAATTAGCAGCAGCTTTCGACGTTAGCGTCAAAACAATATTGGTCCATTTGCGTCAAATTGGCAAGGTAAAAAAGCTTGACTAATGGGTGCCCCACGAATTCAATGATCGCCAGCGCGAAGTACGCGTCGAGACGTGCCTTGCACTGCTCAACAGACACACAAATGAAGGAATTTTGAACCGCATTGTTACCTGCGATGAAAAATGGATTCTGTTTGATAACCGCAAGCGCTCAGCAAGTTGGTTGGATCCTGGTTCAGCACCTAAACAATGCCCTAAACGAAAACTTACCCCTAGAAAAGTGATGATCACTGTTTGGTGGTCTAGCGCCGGTGTGATTCATCACAGCTTCTTACCAAACGGGGTGAGCATTACTGCAGATGTGTACTGTGAAGAACTGAACACAATGATGGAGAAGCTGGCACATCTCCAACCAGCATTGGTCAATCGCTCGTCTCCGCTGCTCCTGCACGACAACGCGCGACCTCATACTGCACAGCAGACGGTCTCCAAGTTGCAAGAACTGGGGTTGGAAGCTCTCCGTCATCCGCCCTACTCACCAGACCTGGCGCCTACAGACTACTACTTTTTCCAGAATTTGAATAACTTCTTGGCGGGAAAAAAATTCAATACCCGAGAGGCAGTACAAAATGCCTTTGAAGAATTTGTTGCCTCCCGTCCAGCTGATTCCTTTAAGAAGGGCATCAATAAACTGCCACTGCGTTGGCAAAGATGCATTGATTGCATGGGTGATTACTTCGATTAATACAAATAAAAAATACATGAAAAAAAATCGTTTAAATTTCTTCATACAAAACGGCAATTTCATAGGTAAAGACCTATTATTATTGAGATTGTAAAAACTTTTGTATTAGGCCGAATATCCATTGGCTTATTGGATAATCTCATACACGTATTGAATTATCCTGAGCAATTATTCACGTGACGTAACAAAGTAAAAATGAAAAAAAAATGTTCTTCCTAAAGAAAAATTTGTTGGATTATTGATAAATCTATTTTAATATAAAATCATATGACTAATAAAGGTATGAAAATGGACGGAGGATTTTTTCACATTACGTAATTAAGCAAAATTAAAAAAATACAAGTTTAAAAAGGAAAATCTTTTGGATAACTAAACAAACCTATGTATTTAGGGACATAAAGACATATGAAAACATAAAAATGGGCAGAGCAATTTTTCAGTAAAGTTATAGTGCAAAATGTTAAAAGTTAAATTTGGGGTATCACCGAAATCGAAAAAATGTTGGATTCCTTTAAGTACATACTTATTCTAACTAGTACATTCATACGTAAACAGAAAGTATTTCAGCCTGAGGAAATATTCACAGAGCCTCATAAGCACTTTTCATGTATAGGTAAAATAACCTAACTCCTCGTAAAAAAAAATGTTGGATTATTGTACATCTGTAATCTGTATCACCTAATTTCATCACATGCCAAATTCCATAGGCGGGAGAATTATTCGAATCACATAAGCCCCGTTGATTGGACTATAATACTTTCAACTGTTTTGAGATTCAAAATTTAAACACATTCGAATATAGAACAGTTCCAAATTCAAAATTGCCGAGAAATATGGAAACGACAGAACTTAAAAGGCATGCCTCGTACATTATATTTTAACAAAATGCTTGGTCCCTTCATCATGATGTTAAGATGGAGGGACCAAACGGATAGACTACTCCCTGGAATGTTCTACCTACTTAATGTTATAATACCATTCTATCTTAATATTATTGAGTTTGGCTGCCCAAAACATATATTAGTTGGTCCCTCCAAATTGACGATTCAATTGTTTAGCCTTTTTTAGTGTGTCTTTCATATCAACAACCTACGTCAGTTAGATGCTGTTGGGTAGGTACGTGAATGTCAGCATAGCCTTGGAAATAAACTTATCTAGTGCCAAAGCCAACAGGACGAAATAAGTTAACTTTAGATTTCCCAATGGGTCTACAACTATCTGGTCTGGGCTTGTCTTTCCACTGCCAAAACAACATTCCCGCAGCACACTCACGTCCTAAAAATGAAACGAAAGTGCGGACTTTCGTTTCATTTATCGCCGGCCGGCGGATACGCAACCTGGATAAGATCTTAACGAGCTGGATGTACATCCGCATCTGGATCCGAATAACATTCCGACCACATCTGGACTCAGCTCAGCTCTGTCTAGATGTGATAGGTACCCCCAACATCAGTCTGCTCTTGAACTTACGAAGACGTCACAATAGTGTTGTCAATGTTATATTATACTACGTTCTCTAAATTATACTTATTTCTTCAATTTATCGCTTTCTACATACCTTCCGAAAATAGTCCACATGGGATATAGGTCTTCCCCCAAGCATGAATGTTGACAGTGGTGTATCCTGCCAGGAAACCTCGTCGATTTGATAGGATTTCTTATTGTAGTCAGTCCAAACGATTTTTCCTGAAATGATCACAATATGATTTGCTATTTTTTTAAAATTAATCACAATTTGTTTGCAAAATTTATGTAACTAAGTTTTTGAATTGAAAACTTCTTTAGCGGCGTTGTGCACTTTTTGGGATCACGTGACCTGATCGAAAATTCTTAAGACGGATAATTTAATAAGTATGTAATATAAATTGTCATGTTTGTGTACGGTAGCGCAATAAATTAATATTGTATTTAACCACATAAATGATAGTAGGTACTTTTATACTGATAAATTCGTGCGAAATTATTCCCTAACCCTTCCAAAATATTAAAAAATGCACAACGTTAATGTTTAAGTTTTCACTTCTGCCGGCACTCCCGGAGTGCAACCTTTTGTTTTTTTTTTAAGTAAATACTACCTACTTATTTGTATTATTAAAATAACACACTTACCAACAATATCTTCTGAAAATTTGTTTTTGTAGGTGCTGCCTTTTTTAGCAGCATACTTATCCAGCATTTGTAGAACAGTGTCCGTACGAAGCACCTATAAAGCGAAAAATGGGTATTAAACTACATTATTATATAACACTAGCACTTCGCCCGCGACTTCGTCCGCGTGGGGATAGTAGGTACTCCACAAACTGCAACGCCCCTATACATATCCCCTTATAAAGGTTAGTTTTGGAAAATTAAGCACAACGATTCTCATTATTGGTTCAGCGCAACTGTTCACCCCGTTCAGCCCGTCAGAGGTTGATTATGCAAAAATTGTTAGGTACATGATCTGTTGCAATTATCCCACTTTTAGTTTATTCATAGAATTCCGACGTAAATTCACATTATCGAAGTTTTCATACGGATCCCTAACTTTTTTCAAAATATTCTATAGCCTATGTCCATCTCTGATAATGTAGGATTCTACTGGTGAAAGAATTTTTCAAATCGGTCCAGTAGTTTCGGAGCCTATTCATTTCAACAAACAAACAAATCTTTCCTCTTTATAATATTAGTGTAGATTTCATGAGAGAGTTACGAGGATCGGAACTTTTACTGAAAACTAAAGGAAACTAGCAACTTCCCATGCGACAATTAAAAGATATAAGATATAAAAAAGTGCGAGTTAAACTCGCGCACCGAGGGTTCCGATCGAACGGATCTACGGAAATTTATAAACTAAAGAAAGAAAAATAAGATTTGAAGGGCAAACTAAACTTTGTAGTTGAAAAATGTTTTCCCATAATCAATGTACGTCCCGGATAATCCTTCAACCGAAAATATAAGTTTGTAGGTAATAAATCGACAGAAAAAATGCATGCAATTTGCAATTTTAATAATAATAAAATTGCAAATTTTCAATCTTTTTCCTGTAGTTGTACTGTAAGATCTTTATCTTCATGCCAAATTTCATGACTCTAGGTCAACGAAAGTACTCTTTGATTCCCTTGCGAGCGTCTAAATATTCGCCATACACGGAGCATAGACGGCCTTATCGTTAATTGCGTTGACTTAGAACTTTGATTTTTTCACTGCTCCATATGGGTAACAGACCTGAGTACCTATTTGATATTAATTTCAGTTTAATTCCTCCACGCGTCCCGGAGAAAAGGGTCTTACGGACAACAAAGTGATTCTATAAGGGTTCCGTTTTTGCCGACTGAGGTATGGAATCCTAAAAAATAACAAAGGTGACAGATATTCTGCCAAGAACCTCTGAAATTGGATAGAAAACATGCTACGATGCCAACATAAAAATTGAACATACAAGTTATCCTAGGTAACCAAATAGTTTATCAAACAGAAAAGGGGAACCGAAAACCAGATAGGAGGATGGCATGAGCCTAACTTAGGGCACATACTGGACCAGAATTTCATAGGAAAGAGTACCATGCATGTATAGAGTTGGAGGAGGCCTATGCCAAACAGCATGCCGAACTAAAGAACAGCATAAGTTTACATTTTGTCATTTTAATTTTGAAACATTTGTTCCCATGTAACAATTATTAACCAAGATTATGTAAATAGATAGTTTAAAAAAAAAACAGACAAATTCTTACCATAGGTGCTACTTCTATGTCCATTATCAGGTAATCTTCGCAATTACTTATACTTCTTTTGTATCCGGGCCACATTTGTAAACCAAACTCGGGAATAGCAATCTACAAATATTGAAATGTTTTTAAAATGTCATAAAACAGGTACAGTTCAATCAATCTGCCTAGCCTTTGCCCAAATATGTTTGAGTCGGCTCCCAGTCTGATCGGATGCAGCCGAGTACCTACCAGTACTTATTTTACACAGATCGACTGCCTATCTGATTTCTGAAACTCGGAATCAAGTCCTTTGAATTTGAGGAATAAAATAGAAATATGAGGTAGGGTCAGATGTCCAACAATGAAACAGTGGTACACAATAAAACACTGATAATTCTAAAACGTTGCGTTGCCAGATCGTGCATTACATTGCGTAAGGACGCTCTCGAGAAACCCCGCCCTACGACTCCAGTTTGCGTCAGCCCCATGTGGGAGAAGACGTGTCTGTGGAGCATTTTTATTGTATAGACTCAACTTATTTAGCATTGTATAATTTCATGCACATGTGTGAGTACTGTGTATCTTTAAACTATAATGATCATTTTGGGTAGGTCTTTGACTTGAATGTACCCTGGCGATTGGGGATGTCATGCTCACTCAAAAGTCTGGCTGATGGTGGCCCATGCGTTGGATCATTTGGCTCCCTTAAAAATGGTTGAGCCGAATGGTGCTAGCGTATGCGTCATGTTCGTGAACGGGCGCCGTCAGCTGAGACTGGTCATCTCTCGGCGGCCATGGTTTATTTTAATTATTTATTTGAATATTTCTTTTTAACTCCGGACTCTTTTATCCTGCACGTCTTTAACATCGTTCTCACATATATGTATAATTTCAATATGAATGATGTACCTAACCATAATTTTTGTAACAAAATATTATTTTTAAAAGAGTGTTCGTGGAATTTCTTGCACGTTCTTCTCCATAGAGATCTACGCTTTGGAACGTGCAAATAGCTTCATATTTTTGACCGATCGATCTTGACAATTCAAAAGTACCTGTAAATGCTCTAATTGAAATAAATGCTTTGACTTTGAAAAATTCATATTTTTCATGTTTATCTAGAATTAAACATATTTCGTAGATTAAGTGGAATAGATCACAATGTTAAAAGTGTTAGTTTAGTTTTTTTTTTTGAGGTTAGTAAAATAAACCCTATGTAGTCAACAATGAAACAGTTGCACAATGGACACAAAGAAATACTCTTTCATTCCACATACGACTGCAAAAATGCAGCCTCTTGATGTGGGCTTAATTGCCCCTTTAAATTATTATAATATAGCCGTGGATTTGTGGCTGATGAGGCAATCTGTGTAGTAAGGCGTTAGGTATCTTAATTCGTTATTACCAATTAGGTAAAGGTAACCTGAAGAGTGATTAAAGTGAAATTACTCAAGCATTTTTTATTATTCACCTACTCCATAAATTCCACAAAGTAGGTATGAGACAAACACTATTAATTATTAGAAAGAAAGAAAGAAAGAAAGAATAACATTTATTTAGCACATACATGAAACACGCACAGTACACAGAAATAAAAAATAAAAAATATATAGGTATGCCAAAAAACCTGGCGTGTCTCACGGCTGCACTAAAAAGGTCCATTTCAGCGTTGTGTCAGACAGACTGATGCTGTCTGACGCTGGTTTTCTAATGAACCTTTTATAGGACGAGTGACGGCTCATTTTCTTCAACATAATACATAGGTAAACAAAATAAATAAAAAATAAAATATTCATCTTAAATAAAGTAAATAAAATAATAATACCTATGTGTTTTCGAGTAACCACAACAACAAACCCTCCACATCTCCTCCTGTTGTTTACATTTCGCTGAGTACCTATAGTACCTACCTATAGTGCGGTATGGTTCCGCGCAGTGCGCGCGCCACGCGGTGACTCACAGAGCGATGCACAACGTCGAGCGCAACAGACATACCACCGACATTTATAATAACAGGCACTCAATCGAAAAATCCATGATAGTAAACCCTTATTATTGAAAATAATTGATTTGTGATTATTAAGAAATAAATTAAACATGCTTCGGAGAAGGAGTAAAGTGAAAAACTTGGTAAAAAAGTGCAACGCGAATGGGTGAAAGGTAAGCGTCATTTAATAACTTTACATATGTTCTCATAAGTATGTGTCTAAATTCTCCATAAAGCTAGTTAGTAGGTTTGAGTTGTTAAACAAAACTCCCCTTTTGTTCCAGTTTTGCAAGGTTTCCAATCTATTAAGATACCAAACCCTATTTAAACAAACAGAAGGTCGTCTTCTATTAAATTGAAATGTGCTGTGTGATGTTAACGCGCCGGTTGCACGTCACAGTCGCTAGTAGACCAGGACCATTGGGTAAGTAGGACACATAACACACACGCACGCACTGATCAGCTAGACGGATGGTGTTGAGAAAAATGTAATGCGTCCGTTTGTGTCTCCCACAGGTCTCACAACTGCGACGGTACATAGGCGACGCGGAAACCACGGCAGCACGTAACATAGGAGGCACAACACGAGGTCGATCGTGAGCACAGCAGACTACCCGCAAACACATAACATGCAATGTTTAAGATGAGTAGTGTGTTTGTTTTTATATTATAGAAGCATTTAGGGTGACCATATCTTGTTTTCGTTGTACGTCTATCAAATACTGCCGTAAACGTGTTCTGAACGTATTGATGGTTCCCAATATTCTCAATGGTGGTGGAATATTATTCCAAACCTTAGATGCAGCGTACCGGAAACTGCCTTTGAAGGCTGCTGTTCTATGAGATTGTGTAGAAAGTTGCTGTGCACAAAGTCTAGGCGCGCATTCTCGTCTACTAGCCATCCAACTAAGTTTATCATATAGATACCTCGGTTTCCTGGATCTGATGACACCAAAAAGAAGACAGGCTAGATGTAACTTGCGCCTCGACTTCATTTTAAGGATAGAGTGTTTGTTAAGAAAGGGGGTGACATGACCTCTAGGGGGAACCAAATAACAGAAACGAGCACAAGCATTTTGGATTCTCTGTATCAGCCTATCGGTACGAGTTAGCAAGCGCGGGCCGTAAACCGTATCAGCGTAATTTAATTTAGATAAGACTAGGGTTTCGACTAGCTGCTCGCGAAGCTTCTCGGACAAGAAGGGCCTCATTTTGTACAGCAGCCTCAGACGAAAGAAGCAGTTTCTCACGGAATCAGCAACGTGCTTCTCAAATCTAAGGCCGCTATCAATACACAATCCAAGGTTCCGCGCCTCATCTACTCGCTCAATAGACTCACCCATAAGAGTCAAACCTAGACTTGCAGGTAGCCGCTTTAACTGCTGCTTCGTACCAAACAGCATGTATTTGGTTTTTAAAGGGTTTAATGCCAAACTGTTCTCATCTGACCAGGCGGAGATTCGATCTAAGTCTTCATTTAGATCCCTTATGGCTGTTTCATAATCATCTGGTCTGAAAGACAAATATAGTTGCACATCGTCGGCGTAAATGTGATACTTGCATTTCTGAAGGCATCTTATAATATCCGCACAGTATAATATAAAAATAATCGGACCTAAAATTGATCCCTGGGGAACTCCTCTTTCTATAGAAGAAAGAGCTGAGGTCAAGGTAGTACCATCAGCCAAACGTAACTCCACGAGCTGCTTTCTGTCACTGAGGTAGCTATGGAACCACTGGATTGCATTGTCATCAAAGCCGTAATATTTTAACTTTGACAGTAAAAGTGGGACATTGATACAATCAAAGGCACGGGAAAAATCCAGTAGCACCATCAGTGAACACATACCCTTATCTTGGGCAGCCAGAATGTTATCAGTAACATCTAGCAGCGCCGTAGAAGTACTTCGCTGTTTCCTAAAACCGGATTGTAGGTCAGGTAATATTTCGTTTTCTTCCAAAAACCGTGTCAGCTGATGGCACACTACCCTCTCCATTACCTTTGACAGACAAGGCAGAATACTGATGGGCCGCAAGTCCTTAACTTCTACAGGATTTGGATTCTTAGGTAGGGGTCGAACTGTGGCAATTTTCCATTGGTATGGAAACTTAGCTGTCCATATGGAGTAATTCATAATGTAGGTTATAATTGCCAAAGTATGGGGCAAAGTTAGGGTGAGCATGTCTAAGGTTATGTTGTCATACCCTTCTGCATTAGACTTTAAGTCAGAAATAATGCGGGATATGTCATTTTGGTCTACTGGAGCGAGTGTGAAGATGGCTTCACTGTATTTGTGGGACTCATAAAATGAGATAAGTGACGTGCTAGCTATCGGGTTACCAGGGACTTTCAAAAAAGTGTTATTTATCAAGTCTGGGTTCCTAAAGTGAGAGGGAAGGTCCTGTCCCTGCTTTGCAGGTGCAAACGTGGATTTAATATTTTTCCATAGTAATTTTGGATTATTTATTTTGCTGTTTATATTGTGCCTAAAGTATGCAGTTTTTTCGTGAAACAATGAACTTTGTACTAATGATTTTAACTGTTTATAGTAATCTTTTTTTTTATCAGATTTAGTCGTCCTATATTTAGTAAGTGCATCATCTCGTAACCGCATCATAAGTTTTATGTTGTCAGTTATCCAAGGATACGTTACATTCCTAATTGTGCAAGTTTTAATCGGAGCATGGACATCAAACAATGCTATTATACAGCTATTAAAACTGTCGACCATGTCATTAATATCGGCCAATCCACAAATACGCTCTATATTAAATGTTAACAAATCCGTATAAAAACGATCACTGCAAATATCTCTTATCGGCCTAAAACTGGTTACGAAAGGTTTAAATTTGTCCCGCTTTACGTGAAATTCGCTGACTATAATGGAGTGGCCTGTAATCGAACCTAAAGCCTCCACTGTCGTGTATCTTGCCTTAAGGTCTGTGCACAGGAGGTCGATTAGAGTCTCACTCGTGTCAGTGAAATGAGTCGGCACCGTAACTAGCTGAACGAGACTTAGGTAATTTAAAAAATCCTGTACCTTTTTGGTTTTAGTCTCCCTTAAGTTGAGCATGTTGACGTTAAAATCGCCGAGCAAAATGTAGTGGTCACAGTTACCCATTGTTGCAAAAGTATTTGTGATGGCATCCAGGAACAGATCAATGTCAAACCAAGGTGGCCGGTACGCTGTACCAATGGCAATCTTTTTTCCACTAAGCGAGATTGTCAACCACATCTGTTCGACGGAATCGAACCTGGTATCGGCCGTGCAAGTGAAGGTACGCGCGCTCAAGCCACGGCGCAGATAAAACCCAACACCCCCACCACGGCCCGCGCGAACAGCTGACGACCGCGGCGTGTGACGAAGTCGATAGCCGGGCACGACCGGCGCGCGCCCCTCCTCGCCCGGCCGAAGCCAAGTCTCGTTTATAGCCATGACATCGAACTTATACTTATCCATTGCACATATCAGATCGTCATGGCCTGTACCCAGAGAACCTGCGTTTAGAAAGCCAACCTTAAAATATTTTCCACACTTAGGCAACATGTCTGTAATGTGTAATTACTGTGATAGTAAGCATTTGATGTGTCTCGGCCTGCATTCCGTATTTATCCGAAGACGTATTAGTAGTAGTGTTTATAGTAAATAGAATAATTGTATAGTAATTTGCAAATACTGAAAAGCTAGTAAGATAGTAATTTAATTGTCTTTTGTGTAAATTTGTAAATAGGTTAAACAAAAAAGCTGGATGATTAATGAAGTAGTAAATAAATAATGCTAAAAGAATGTAATGAAACCGGTTTACTAGTCCTATGAGTTGCGCCGCCGTGACACACACATTAGCTAGACTTAACAAAATACGATCAACAAATATAAATGTTTCAATTAACATAGACATATAGAACCATGACACTTTGGCTACATGTAATAAAAAACACGTCAAGGGTATGACGTCACAAGGTACTATTAAAACATAGAACTTAAAGTTATCATAGAAAAACACATAAATAATAAGGTCAGATATGACAGCTAGAAACAAATCTAATATACATGTTTCAATTAACATAGACCTATAGAACCATGACACTCTGACTACGTGCAATAAAAAACACGTCATGGGTATGACGTCATGAGGTATTAAAACATAGAACTTTAGGTTAACATAGAAAAACACATAAATAATAATAATGTTAGATAAGACAGCTACAAATAAGTCTTTAGGACAAACTCTGGCCGTTGGTAACCGGTACGGACAAGGGTTGGAAAATACGCTGTATATCCACCTCGCAGCGGATTTGTGAAGCGGCGTCCCCGGATTTGTGACGGGCAAGAATACGCCCTCGTTTGCACCATACAAACTGCCAACCGAGCCTCCCCCCAGCCTCCCGCGCCAACCGAAATAACTCACGATTTTGTTTCGTGAGGCGCTCGTTGACGTAGAAACGCGCTGGTGTGCCGGGCATCCCGAGATCAGCAGAAGTCATGCCACGACGTACTCGCGCGGCTTCCAGCATCTCGTTCCGCAGGTCACGGCGCGCGAGGCGCACGACGAGAAAGCGCGGGCGGGACTCCATCGGCGCTGGCTGCGTTGCATTGATGCGTCTGCCACCGACACGTTCGGCACTCACAATATCGCGAGCCTCGATTTTAACACCAATTTTAGACGCCACAAGCATAGCTGTATGTATGGGGTTTTCCCCACTTGTCTCTGGCAAGTTTGAGATCTGTATCTCAGTGGCAAGAAGCTCCTGATCACGTTCATTTATATCATTTCGCAATTGGGCAATTAATTGGTGCACATCTGACGTCACCTGAGGCTCAACCGGTTTTTGATTCTCAATAGCTACCACTCTTTCCTCCAAAATGCTCATACGGTCATTTGTGGCCTGCAGTGAGGATCTTAAGTCCGCCAGATCGTTGCGCAGCAACTGAAACTCACCGCGCACCGTTTTGATAATATCCTCTTTAAAGTTTTTTAGTTCAACTCTGAAGTTTGCGAGTACCTCAGCAGCGTCAGAAGTGGTAACAGCGGTGGTATTCTTAGGACTCGTGTCCATCAGATCAGCCATCATGCTGTCCTCCAGTAATGCATCTGCACGCCCTCGAACTGGCGTTTCAGAGCGGTTGTCCCGAACCAGGTTTTTCTCGCACTCTGGGCACTGCCAAGGGGACGTTAAAGAGCCGGTTTTTTTAATTCCAACGCACTGCCTATGGTACCAAGATCGGCACTGGTCGCATTTAGCCGCATCAGTCGACGTAAGAAATTTGCCGCAGCCACCACACTTAACCATAATGTGAACTATTTATTTCTAGCTCGTAAGAATAGTCAATCGACAATGCAGTTCGCTCGGTGACCAATAGATGGTGCTGTTTTCAGTAATGCGTTTACGGCAGTTATCACGGGTGTTATGGCAAGTTATGACACCATAAGACGAAACGCCGCTTCAATATAAAGACGCGCACACACTGAAAATAGGTTACTGATTTTTTACAGTAACTACGGAAAAAAGTTTGTGATTATTTACGTGAATCGGGTAGATTCGGGTAGGTGGATTTGGACTACGGTTTTTACTGTTTTTGTATGTTGTACACACCACAATATCACTTGATAATAATGTCACTTGCAATTTTTACTTACTGTTGTCTTTTAGTAAAAATGTTTTTGTGAAAAAGAGCTTGTTTTTATTTTTAAACGTAAGAGAATATTTTGACACTGTCACTCAACAAATGTTCCGTCACCGTCCGTTATTATGTTTCATTGTTGAATTTGTGGTTTTCTGTTCTTATTTTTTTAATGATTAATTACACATCAATTTAAAAAACCATAAATGACATCAGATACTCAATAAAAATGCCTATTTACCTATAAAAAATTAGACTTCTATCTGTAAAATCAAAAAGACTGAGACTGAATTTTTAGTTTCATTTTTTTTTTTTTTAAAAACCACCCCACACTAGGAATTTCTCCTGTATCGTGGGTGCGTTTACAAAAATACAAAGTCACATACACAAACAGCCAGACCCGGAACAACTATCTGTAGGCCATATAAATATTTGTTCCCTGCGGGAATCGAACCCGCGACACGCAGCGCAGCAGCCGATCGCTCAACCACTGCGCCAACCGTGTCGTCAAAATTTCATTGTTGAACACTTGACCCTAAATACTCTAAATTCTTAAGTTTTTGAAGTTCTATCTGTCAAAATGCGTAAAATAAATTACTAGGCCGCCATTTTGTTGACACTGACAGTGACAGATATACTCGACATCGCGTCTCTTTTGCTTATATGGTAGTGGTAAGATTGATTTCCTTACTAGTTTTTTCTTCACTGGGACAACATACCTGGGAAGAGGGATCAAAATAGTCCAGGCCCATCAGTTGCATGGCTCCTAGTTGGAAGCATTTTCTGACAATTATATTAAATATCTGCATGGAGTGCTCTGCTCCAGCCTTTACGTCACAAGTCCACTGCAATCAAGCGAATCAATACATGAATACTTACTACTTAGGCTTCAGGTAAATTCAATTTTAACATTGATCAAAACTTGCTTACTTTGATTAAAATCTTAATTCGTTTTCCGTCCGTTTCCCTGATTGTGTAAAATGTCAATGGATCAGGGGAAAACCTCTTTATGGTATGTAGAACTGAACCGTCAAAAAGTGACCTTAAATCAGAAAGAAACAGCTAATCAGACTAGCTTCATGTATTAGGTTGGGGAAAAAGTCTTTTCACGTTATAGTAAGTATGTATAAACTTGTAATAAAATCTCTTTGGCTACACTATTTGTATCTGGCTGGTTTTGGTATCATTGAAAGTTTAAATTTTAAAGAACATACTTAATTCATGTGTGATTTTCATTTGTTTTTCGTACTGTCAAGATGAGTGAATCTAATGAAGAAACTGATACATTTTAAAATTTTACTACAAAAAAGGTAAAAATGTAACGTAAGCCGCGAAAAAAATTTGCGATGTTTATGGACCTAGTGCAGTGTCTGTGAGAGTAGCACAAATTTGGTTAAAGCGTTTTCAATCCGGTAATTTTGATGTCAAAGATGCACGTCGTTCTGGTCGCCCTATTACGGATAAAATGGATGCCACTTTTGAAAAAGTGGAGCAAGATCGGCATATCAGTAGTTACGACGTAGCTGAAGAACTGGGAATTGACCACAAAACAGTTTTGGCGCATTTGAAAAAAACTGGGTACACAAAAAAGCTCGATGTTTGGCACGCGCTCAAACACGAGGTCACTGAAAGAAACCTAATGAACCGTGTACTCATTTGTGATTCTTTATTAGGACGTAATGAAACCGAACCATTTTTAAAGAGGCTGATAACTTGTTGGTGAAAAGTGGATCACGTACGACAAGAACGTGCGAAATAGGTCGTGGTCAAAGGCCGGTCAGGCTTCACAGACTGTGGCGAAACCCGGGTTTACTCGCAACAAGGTGATTGTGTGTGTGGTGGGATTGGAAGGGCATTATTCATCATGAGCTGTTACCACCAGGCAGGACCATCGATTCTGAACTCTACTGCGAACAATTGACTGAGAGAGTTTGGCTGGGAGGTGTTAATGCATCCGCCGTATAGTCCTGACCTTGCACCTTCAGATTTCCACCTGTTTCGGTCTCTTCAGAATTCTTTAGGCCGTGTCAGGTAAACATCACGAGAGGACTGCCAAAACCACTTGTCGCGGTATTTTGATCAGAAGTCCCAAAATTTCTATAGCAATGGGATCATGTCCCTACCTACAAGATGGCAAAAAGTTATCGAACAAAATGGTACCTACATACTATAGTTAAATGTAAATAAACTTTATTAAAAAATGTTTTGAATTTTCTTAAAAAATGCGAAGAAACTTTTTCCCCAACCTATTATGAAAGATGTAAGGAATAAATATTTAACAGAAGATGTGCATTGGTATCACTTCATTTTATAAAACTTAGTCCTCCGCCGCGTCTGTCTTTATGTACGCGATAAACTTTTGAGTTTCAAAAACCGTATGAAAATTCATTCAAACGAATTTTCATACGGTTTTCAATTAACGGAGTGATTTAGAAGGATTCAGAAGAAGGTAATGTAAATAATAATTCATTAACAAATAACTTTTCAGGCTCACGCTCTTCTGAAACAGCACGTAGGAACATAATTTTCTGTTGTTGTAGTATTAGTAGATACTTTATGGTCGCGTCAATGAAGCCTTTTACTCGGAAATGCTCAGAGACTAGAGACAGCTCCGATTCATGTTTTTTTTTTTCTCATTTTTAGAATCAGAAACGTTTGAAGCTGGGAAATAGAACATTTTTAAACCCATCGTAACATTTAAATTAAAGGTCCGATTTGAATAGTACCTACACTGTGTACTAATTGACATGTAGGTATATAATCAACCTTAATTATCAAACCATTTTCTTCCTTATTCATTTGAAAAGGATTAATATCATGATTTTATTTTATTTTTATTTTATTTTATTTGGGAAACAAACAGATGCAAAAACAAACATAAGTATACAATTAGTACAACACAATCCAGAAACAGTTTCCACAGATTGATATACAAGTAGATTATTATGTAGGTACCTAAGTGTAACAACAACCAGAAGTTCACACAGTTTACAGAAGTTATAATTGAATAATATATAACATTAGCTTATTTAAATTTCGATGCCAAAATATTTCTTATGCAAAACTTAAATTTGGGTAGAGAAAGGTGAAAAATATCTAAATCTTGAATTTTTAATGAGATTGTGTCGTTGTACAGACGACATGATCTTTTAATAAAAGTATTCTTGCCATAATTGGTTCGGGAGAAACCAATTTGGAAGAGAGTTCTTTTGCGAGCATTTAAGCGTGGACATCCAAAACTTATTTTGCTGAGAAGATAAGGGGAGTCCACTTGGCCTCTAATAATTTTATATAAATATACTAGATCACGCTCTGCACGACGTTCCTCTAATTTTTGAAGCCCAGGTGTATGATCAATTCCAGAGTTAAATCGCCAACTCAAGTGCTTATTAAATTTATTTTGCAAATTCTGAATTTGTTCAATATAGACTGCATAATGGGGATTCCAAACCGCTGAAGCATATTCAAGAATTGATCTTACGAGTGTCTTATAAAGAAGGATCAATGTTGACTTATGTTTGAAATCCCTACCAATTCTTAGTACCTACGAATCCCAACATGCGAAATGCCTTGTTGCTCATAGTGGTAATATGAATATGATATCAAATCACCACTATTCTATTCCAACCGGGTTTTGATTGAATAATTTGAACAAAATGCGCCAATGTGACCATAATGGTTAGACCTACGAATAATAAAAGTCAAGAAATGTAAGCTAAAAAAATACCGACCAAGTGCGAATCAGACTCGCGCACCGAGGGTTACGTACGAAAGTGAAAGTTCACCCATCACGACAATCGAGTCATAGTTATGGTATTTTTAAATAAAATTATTTAAAATATTTTTATTATATGATGTTACTAAAAATGTTCGGTTTTCGCAATTTTTTCTTTATCTGTGCTATAAGACGTTGCTTCGTACCAAATTTCAAGATTCTGTGTTCACGGGAAGTACCCTGTAAGGTTTGGATTCCTTTACGAGTGTCGAAAATTTGCGGCATAAACGGCTGTATCTTTTGATTGCGTTGGTTTAGAAGTTTGATTTTTTTCACAGCTCCAAGGGACAGTATACCTGAGTATTTGATATAAATTCCAGCTTGATACCTCCACGCGTTCCTGAGAAAAAGGGTCTTGACAGACAGACAGAAGAAAGGACGGACAACAAAGTGATCCTATAAGGGTTCCGTTTTTTCCTTTCGAGGTACGGAACCCTAAAAATTTATAACTGCGGTTCGTTTGGAAAGAAACGGTTGACACTTGAAAAAAAAAGCCATCCGATCGAAAGCAATCACGATATTGTGTTGTTCAAAGCTATAATTGAAAAAAATCTTACGGTTCGTTTGCATTATATGGCCAGAAAAGAGTCTACTTATTTCTACCCGTCACAAGTTAAATAAACTTATTAAAGGGACATAATTGTTTGAAAGTTTGATATAATAAAAAGTAAACACGTAGACAAGCCTACTTATTTTTCATAACACCAGCTACGCATCTCCTGATCTGACTACGACGCGTAGGTTAGGTTAGGGCAGCCATCACGGGGTGCGTGCAGAAAACCTCCTCGTGTGCCTGACGGCTGCTGGTTCCTTACGAATCCGTTCAGGGGAAAGAGCAGTTGTCGGGCCGGTGCACCCGGTGGACACGGGCAAAAGTCTCTCTATGTCGGAGGGGCTATTGTCTGTGGCAAATTTCTGCGAGATGGGGTCGCTCCTGTCCGATCGACAGTCGTCGATTGGCAAAGAATGCGACCAATGCCGCTGCGGTGCAGGCGCACCAACGCGGCAGTTGCTCTGTCCTCACAGAGCAATCCTGAGGAGAGAGCTTTCGGCGGGTCCGCTGAGTCGGGTTGGCCGGACAGCGGACGGAGGTATGTCTAATGCCGCCGTCGGGGGCTTGGCTTAACCGCCCGGCCCAGAGGAAGGACACCTCTAAGATAAAAAACCCCCAATCCTAAGTTCTGAAGCGCGGCGATAGGATGAATGGCTGGTGGGGTTACCAGTCGTTAGCGCTTCCCCTGTAGGTTACCTGCCGACCCCCTGCAGTATGTAGGCTTACCGTGTACCTAGGCTCTGCTCGGTGGACATTTAGTACCTATATCGACTCGTGGGAATCAAATGAACAAGAATTTACTCAAAAACCAAGACGAAGATGATGTGCCAGTTTTGGCGGAGATGGGAGAGCCGTCTGCTGGAAGCGGCAGCGAGAGCCGAGAAGGCACTCTCCCAAATTTTTGGCGGAAGCGAACACGCGGGGAGGGTTTAAATCCCTCCTCAAGCGAAGACGAATTGTCGGCCGCAAAGGTGCCAACAGCACGGAGAGGTGGTCGCGCAGTGGTGAGCGGAACTTCCGCTCGGCTGCCGCAGCGCGACCAAAAGGGTCGGTTTTTGCGACCCGCTACCCCGATTCCAGGGGTCAGTTCGCCCGGGTCGACGGCGCGTTGTGTTCCACGCGCGCCTCAAAGAGATGTCAGCATAGCAGTAGGGGCCCGTTAGGGCCAGAGCCTGCCAGAGTTGCGGACTATGTTCGAAAGAGTTACCGCGGCCCTGGAAAACAAGGGCACTAGGAGGAGCACGGATGGGTTTTAGTCAGTAAGAGTCTGACACTCCCTTCCGCTCTGCCCAGAGCGGGAGAAGTCATTTGATGATTTCCCATAAATAAAAAAAAAAAAGGGGGTCAGTTCCGATCGACCCCAGGAAGAGGCGATAAGCAACGAGACCACGCTCGCTGAACTCAGCGGAGACCCCGCTGCATCCCCGCTTTTAGCTAGCTAGGAAAACATTTGATTTCGAAGGGAATCGATCACTTTCCCGAATTTTTTTTGTTCGAATTTCATTTTACTGAAAACTATTGACCGACCGTCTTTTTTGCAAGTTTTTTAGGGAGTGCTGTGTTATGTATCTGTTCTAATATGGTGAGACTTGTTCTCATAGCATCTGAGTCATGTACAGTAGGCTGCACGTCAAATGCATTTTTTTACATATTTTGAGATCATCGAAGTATCATCATGTGTCATAAGTATTATTTTATCGAAGTATATTTCGCCGATTTACAAAATAACTTTTTACTATTGGCCGAAGCCTCTTTTGCCAAATGATTTATTTGCTATATTTTCACCACACCAAAACAATCTTTTAGAGAATACTAGTTGGTCACAAATATATACTCGGTTACTTGTTAGCATATTTAACATTCAATTAAAATAGTGTCACAAAAGGTCAATATGTTTTGCTACAAAATTTAGTGACAGAAACGAATCTCTGCAAAACCGACTTCATGCAGTCTTGTCTGCCCTACCCCTAGAGTGTAACTTAAGCCCGCGTAGGCGCAGAGGGGTAGGGCGGCCCGCCACCGAAGCTGCGGTGGTGAGCGTTAGAACCATCTTTGACGATTAGCTCGCGTGAAACCCCGCAGCGCCGAGGCCGCGATAGAAACAATGTTTGCTGCATGCCTGCTTGCGTGTTCAGTTGCATGCTTGTTTGCACGCTGCATGCTTGCTTGCATGCTGCATGCCTGCTTGCATGTTGCATGCTTGAAGCAAGCATCCTTGTTTAGGTAAATGATTCTTACTGACACCACTTAAACGTGTTCGGAAACGAACGAACAAATGTTATTTCGGCTAAATGTAAGTGTAACTTCCGTAAAAAAAAATCGACCAAATGAAACGTCGGAGTAACGAAAAAAATCGAATTGATAATAGGTCAACTGATACAGTGGCAGACGTGACTTCGATGAATTAAAAAAAACGAAACGATAATAGTTGAAAAGTTTCAGGTAAAATGAAATTCGGAAAAATATTTTTCGAACTTATGATGGGTAACCGATTTCGACACTAACCAAAATAAAAACAATTTCACATGCAATTTCTTTAATATACTTAAAAACTTAACTCAGCTTTTATGCTATGCTCATTGTTCATTAAAAGGTGAGTCAAGTTTTCTTGCACTTGCTCTGGCTTGATTTACATCGACGTAGTGTAGTTCTTGGGTCTCATTTTTGCTAGTTGATATTTTGGTATAAACGCTGAAAACGAGCTTTCTCAGCTTTCGTTTATACTCAAAGATCAAGAATGAATGCTCTTATTCTAGCTCTAGCTCTTTGTTCGTTTGGTTTAAACCCACCTTGAGGATTTTGACCATTTATTGTCTCTAATCAGCGACAAAATGGGGCGTCTATCAATAATAGATATTTTTTTGAGACCAATCCACAATTAAATCGATATGTATAATAGGTCTTTACCCATGAAATTGCCGTTTTGTATGAAAAAATTTAAACGATTTTTTTTCATGTATTTTTTATTTGTATTAATCGAAGTAATCACCCATGCAATCAATGCATCTTTGCCAACGCAGTGGCAGTTTATTGATGCCCTTCTTAAAGAAATCAGCTGGACCGGAGGCAACAAATTCTTCAAAGGCATTTTGTACTGCCTCTCGGGTATTGAATTTTTTTCCCGCCAAGAAGTTATCCAAATTCTGGAAAAGTAGTAGTCTGTAGGCGCAAGGTCTGGTGAGTAGGGCGGATGACGTGAACGTCAGGACCGCGGGTGTACTTTTCAGATCTGCCTAAATTTATTGCAATTATTTGGTACCTTCTGTGTACCTTTACGTACCTCTCTTGAAAATCTGTGTACCTACACCAGTATAATGATATTTTAAAAATTAGGTACACCCGCCATTCTGATGTCAGAACCGCGGGTGTACTGCTAACCATTATATGTAGCTAAGTACACTCTATAAGTATATTTGGTACCTCTTGTGTACCTGCAGAAACAAGTATTAAATAAACAAAATACTGTCAGGTTGCTGTGAAAAAAAAAAAAAACAATTTTCTTCCTTTGACGTTCTACTATTTTATAAAATAGTAACGACGTCAAAGAATAAATAACAATCTTCAGTAATCGAAGCCAGAACCTCCACGTAATTTCTAAGGATTTACATTGCAAAATGTCTACCAAGGCATTGTATATGTCATTAAAAAGGAACTATGACTATTTTTTTGATTCTGAAAGTGTTCATGATGTGTCGTCTGATAGCAGTGATTCAAAGAGCAGTGTTTCAAAAAATGTCATAACAGAATTTTCTTCGGACTCTAAAGTAGATTCTGAAGGTGCTACACAAGATGAAGACGAGGTCTCTAGAAAACATGAGTTTTTAAAATTTTCTCTTGACATATATCACTGGGAAAAAATACAACCTATCACAAAATACACTGTACGAAATAAATTTCAATTTAAGTCGAAGACTTCTCAAAAAAAAAATGTTTTACCCAAACATGAATGGGCTCATCTACTATGGGAAGAAATTTGGAAGAAAACTAAAATACCATGTAGTTGGACCTTTAAAAATCATTCCGCTAAATATGGCGATACAGTTACATGTTATGGAACTTGCGCACAATGTAAGGCTGATGTCAAAATACGAATCATTTGGCCGACGGATAAAATTATTGTTTGTGAAGGGGTTTTAACTAACTATGACAGTAGTCATCAGCATATACCCGCAAAAAAGATTAAAATATCACCAGCTAAGCGGAGAGAACTTTCTGAAAGTTTAAAAAACGAATCTGCGATAATTGTTCGTAATAGGTTAGCGGATGAAAGTATGTCCGTTGGAGATACTGAGCCATCAATACTGCCAACTGCGGGATGTTTGCGTCAAATAAAATATGAATATAAACAGAGTCAGTACTATCATAATCATCCTATTTTGGCTTTGTGGAGTATGACAACAGTACTTCCCTATAACGAATTGATAAGACATATTGCTTTTTACCCCTTTTATTTGCACTATTGGTCACCAGCTCAAGAACGATATTATGAATCCTATTCAAAATTAAAACTAACTATTTTGAGTTTAGATGCCACCCACCGGCAGTATTATAAAAGAGACTGGTCCTTCAAATGAAAAAATCGTCACTAAACACATATTTTTATATTCGGGAGTACTGTATGACACTAACAATGGAAGGAGTGTACCTGTTGTGCAAATGTTATCTGAAAATCAAAGTTTGAATACAATATATGTGGTTAGAAGCTTGGTTGGCAAAAAAAAGTCCTCCCAACGAGGTAATAGTTGATGACTCTGCTGCTATAATTGGAGCAGCGGTTAAGGCATTTACTCCTTACGAGTCCACGAAAGATTATATAACTTCATCTTTCAACAAATTAAATTCGGACGCTAAAACGCCAAAAGAAACATATATACGTTTAGATACAAGCCACTTAAAACAGTGTACAATTTATCTTGTTTTCAAAATGTAGACTCACGAGTGAAAGCTTTTTATTGTAAGTGTATCCTGTTTATTAAATCATTAGATAATTATGAGCGCTCAAAAGACGTTATCGCAGATGTAATAACAGTTTGTCTACATAAATTCATAAATACAGGGTCAACATGCGAAACTGCAATAAACACACTCAAAAACATTATTAAAACGAACAACGAAGTAACAGATACAAGCACTTCCAATGAAGAAACTGAAGCAAATGCGTATTCCATTTTTAATGACACTAATATAAGCAAAGGTCGTTCATCAGAAGAAATGCTTCCTTTAATAGAAATTTCGAATGTCCCCAAATGGTACAGAGATCAAATCGACAAAGCAAACTTGTTAGTATCTCTGGCTGATGATGATGAACCCGGTTGTCATGAAAATTTATTTTACATGCCATCATTTATACGAACGCTTACTCGTTTAGTTAGCCAACTCCCACTATGGTCTAATGTAATGATGACGGTTTATAACTCCACCAATACCGTGGCCACTTCATCCAACGTGGAAAGTTATTTTAAAACAATAAAAAGATACCTTTGTAGAATTCCCACAAAGAGCCATAGACTGAGAGTTGATGAGTTTTTAAAAATCCATTCAGAATTTTTGGCTGGTGAAGTCAAAACGGCCATGATTAAAAAATCACCTACAATCGTCAAAAGAAGAAATAAACCAAAGAAAATTAAATCACAAATATTAAAAAAACAGTTTAAGGATGAATCAATTTTCTCAGAAAATCCATCTCTCATAGAAAATTGGAAGGGGTTAGGCAAACGAAGCACATCAAAGTGTAAGAAAGGTGAAAACTCTATTCCATTGCTGTTTAATGGAAATAGGACAAGGACTGGTATTAAAGATGTTATGGTAACCAACACCTGTGCATTTGATGCAGTTTCTCAAATAATTGCTGTTGGATGTGTTGATGGTTTTAATTTAAGCACTTCGGTACTAAATAGCGACAGCATATACTGCCAATTCGTAAAAGCGATGATTGACAAAAATAGCAAGAAACAAGATTTGTACAAACTTCGAGCTGAAATTTTAGACAAATTTTGTGACAACAAAGTTTCTAATAATAATATAACCCATATAAATTGTGAGTGTTCGGTTACAAATATCTTCGATAAGATAATAATGGACGATATATACAGTGCTGACCGTGTAGAATCTTGTACAAACGAATCTTGTCCACTTAAAAAAGTCAGCAGAAAAATTGCATTTATTCCTATAGACACAAATGTTTGTGAAAATATTTCTCTCCTAAATAAATCCGCGCAAGATTCATTGTGCGACGATGAAAATATTGTTCAATGTCGGCGTAATAATTGCAAGGGAATAAGAACATTCAGTTATGTACTTCACAACACTGTGTCATTTGAGTTAAGTCAGTCCGAAAGTATATGTTTAGATGATGTGCCTCGTAGTATAACATTACACGATAAGACGTATACCTTGCTTGGTATTATTGAATTTTTGCCTTCGGGTCTTAAACCTCATAATGTTAAGTGTATTGGCCATTACAGAGCACATTGTTTTAGAGCCAAGCGATGGGAGTGCTATGACGACCTTCGTAATCAGTTAACAAAAAGCTCTAAATGTATGATTGCAGAATGTATCATGTATGGATTAAAATCATGTCTGTAATAAAAATTTAGATCTTTCATGAATACCTACATTTACGTTTAAATACTGTGTACATAGATAATACAGGACCGAATAATTTGTTACAAGACTTATATAATTTATTACTTACCCTTAACACGGATAAAACAAAGTTTATCTGCTTTACCTTACGCCAATCTACACAGCCTCCGAACTCATATTCCCTAATCGCTCACTCAATCGACTGTCATAACAACGCCACTTGCTCTTGCCCCAAACTTACACGTACCCCCACAATCAAATACCTTGGGGTAACTCTTGATGACAATCTGAGCTTCTCAGCCCACATAGATCTTCTAACAGCAAGGGTAAGAAAACTAATATTCGTATTTAAGACTCTCCGACACGTGGCGGAAGCACAGATTGTCAAAAGGGTCTACCTCGCTCTTTGCCAATCACTCTTGTCATATTGTGTTTCGGCTTGGGGTGGTGCCCCTAAGACCATTTTGTTAAAATTGGAAAGAGCTCAAAGAGCCGTGTTAAAGGTGAGCACTTTTCGTCCGATACTCTTCCCAACGGGGGAACTATATCAATGCTGTAAGGTACTTTCTGTCAGACAACTTTTTATTCTTAGTACAGTCGTATTACAACACAAAGTTACCCCCTACACTGAAATTACCAAAAGACGGAAGGATCAAATTTGTCAGCACTATAGATGTGGGTTTTCTTTTACCAAAAGGTTTATTTGCTTCCAAGGTCCTCTATTGTACAATAAACTAAATAGGAAATTGAAATTTTACTCGCTTTCAACCTCGTCTCTTAAAAATGCTTTGACAAATTTTCTGCTTACCCAGAATTATTTCGATACAGAACGTCTACTTTTTTGTGATAATAACCCCTAATAAAATGTTCACTCAAACTTAACACAGCACATATCACATACCATCATCAATACACACAGTATCATCAATACACACACAAATAATAAATATATAATTACATTAATAAAATAAAAAAAAAAAAAAATAAAAAAAAAAAAAAATGATGAATTGTAATTTTGATGAGGTATTTTGCAAGCAAGGCTTATCTTAACTTTATTTTAATAAACACTTGCTCTACCTGCAATTAATTATTATGTAAAAATTTATTATGCTTGGCTTGTACCACTACCCTTAATACAAGTTATTTTAATAACTTAGCAAGGGTGCTGGTTGCAACACCTACCTGGTTTTGTTACTTTAAAATGTAATCTACTAACTAAGATTTTATGATTTTTATGATAACATTCTATTTATTGGCTGAATAAATTATTATTATTATTATTATTATTAATTTATATAAGTCTTGTAACAAATTATTTGGCCGAGTTAAATGCACATGGAATCAATGTGTTATTCATATTAATCATTACTTACTATTAAAATTAATTAAATAATCCTTTAAAATTCTTGTTTCATTTTGATTCTGAAAACACTGACAAACATCTTAATTCTATAAATCCTTCACAATTCTAATATAGGCAAACTGTTGTTTGTTTATCGAATAGGTTTTAAATATTTAACTTAAGTTAATAATACTGTAATTGTTTTTTTTTTTAACAATAACAACGTCAAAGAAAGAAAATTGCAAATGTCAAAAAATTGAAAAATTTTTTACGCAGCAACCTGACAGTATTTTGTTTATTTAATACTTGTTTCTGCAGGTACACAAGAGGTACCAAATATACTTATAGAGTGTACTTAGCTACATATAATGGTTAACAGTACACCCGCGGTTCTAACATCAGAATGGCGGGTGTACCTAATTTTTAAAATATCATTGTACTGGTGCAGGTACACAGATTTTCAAGAGAGGTACGTAAAGGTACACAGAAGGTACCAAATAATTGAAATAAATTTAGGCAGATCTGAAAAGTACACCCGCGGTCCTGACGTTCACCGGATGACGGAGAGCTTCCAACCCCAGTTCTTGCAACTTGGAGACCGTCTGCTGTGCAGTGTGAGGTCGCGCGTTGTCGTGCAGGAGCAGCGGAGACGAGCGATTGACCAATGCTGGTTGGAGATGTGCCAGCTTCTCCATCATTGTGTTCAGTTCTTCACAGTACACATCTGCAGTAATGCTCACCCCGTTTCGTAAGAAGCTGTGATGAATCACACCGGCGCTAGACCACCAAACAGTGACCATCACTTTTCTAGGGGTAAGTTTTCGTTTAGGGCATTGTTTAGGTGCTGAACCAGGATCCAACCAACTTGCTGAGCGCTTGCGGTTATCAAACAGAATCCATTTTTCATCGCAGGTAACAATGCGGTTCAAAATTCCTTCATTTGTGTGTCTGTTGAGCAGTGCAAGGCACGTCTCGACGCGTACTTCGCGCTGGCGATCATTGAGTTCGTGGGCCACCCATTTGTCAAGCTTTTTTACCTTGCCAATTTGACGCAAATGGACCAATATTGTTTTGACGCTAACGTCGAAAGCTGCTGCTAATTCAGCCGTAGATTGTGTATCATCAGCTTCCACAATCGCCTTTAATTCGTCATTTCGTTTTTAAAATAAAATTAATTTGAAATTAGAATTCTTAGCCAAACAAAAATTATTTTGATTTGAAATGGCCAGTACTGCAGAACGGCAATTTCATAGGTAAAGACCTAATATAAGTATTCAAGTCGTTAGAACACAAGAACGCTTTGAAGAGACCGCTCCGGGGAGCGACCACGTACGAACACGCAAGATTTTTTTTTTAAAAAAACGTTGCCCCACACTAGGAATTTCTCCTGTATCGTGGGTGCGTTTACAAACATACAAACTCACATACACAAACAGCCAGACCCGGAACAACTATCTGTAGGCCATACAAATATTTGTTCCGTCTGGGAATCGAACCCACGACACGCAGCGCAGCAGTCAATTGCTCAACCACTGCGCCAACCGTGCCGTCAAACACGAACGTGCCGTAAAAGTTTACATCAAGCGAGCGAGCATTTTTAGAATGTTCCATAGAATCTTTGCGATCGCAGACAGCACTACAAAAGAATATTCTACGACTGTATAGGTACACTAAAATAATTTAATACAGTGGGGATAGAATGAGCATTCGTTCGTCTGATGTAAATCGCCCTTTACGTACCTACCTATAGAGCACGGTTTCAGCAACCATATTCAGAGCGAAAAGTTGCTGAGAATATTGTGAAAAGTTACAGATAGGAGCCCTGTGGTCAGTGGTCAAGGTCACTTTCAGATTTCCAAAAAGGAAACTTTTAAAGGTGATCTTCAGAGTCGTTCATTTTGATTTGATCGGGTGTGGCTTGTCCCAAATGATTCTAGCGTCCCTTTAGAATCATCTGATTCTAAAGGGACGCATGAGGCATGATGATGATGATGATGATGAGGCATGTAATCAACTATTTTAGTAATTTTTTAAAAGTAGATTTTAAATGTATTTATTACACTTAAAAATTAATTAGAACGTGGAATGTGATGACAGGATATCGAACATCAATAATGTGCTTTTAGAAGTAGTTTATTTCTCTTGTCTAATGTGTTAATAGCCTCTGAATAACGAAGAAAAACCCACTATCGCTAGGTTTTGGTCGGGGTAGCGCCTTAAGAGACTAAATGACGATTAAAGATTCATACAGATGAGTTGTTTTTACAATTAACATCGAAATATACAATTAACATCGAAATGTATCATGAGAACTTATATTAATGTACTTACGCTCCAATTTTACTTGTGTGCATTTTCAAAAGTTTTTTGCGCATTGATCTATTTTCTTCCTCTGGGGAGAATTCCACAGAATACTGGTACACCCTCCATTCGGGTGTTGTTTTTATGACGAAAAAGGTTGATCTCATATCTGCTGCAGTTCCCGGGTTACCTGCTAATTAAAGTTATTAGACCATGTTAAACGCTTATTCATTTATTGAAATCTAAACATATTTAAATCTGTCTAATTTTTTCCCAACTACACTGGTGTTAACAGAAACTGGGATTTATCACTAGGTACTTAAAGCAGTGACAGCCTTAAAAACACCCAACAAACGGAGCGGTTCCTGTAAGCATTTATCGACGTGGAGCATTATAGATAAACTAACAATGCCACTCAATGTACCTACTGGGAGATTATTATGACCGCAATGCTCTACGGCCGAATCCATTAGACACAGTCGTCGTGCGCTTTCCATCTCCGCAAAAGGCACGCAAATCGAACGCGGTCAAACACTGCTCGATTCCAAAATATCTCGGTGTGACGTTAGATAGGGCCTAACGTAGGTATAAGTCACATTGTTACTATATAAAGCTGAAGGTCGGAACCGGGAATAACTCGCTCCGTCGCTATAATCCCACCAACTAGGGAGCGGCACCCGACATTCTCCTTATAACTGGTTCACAATATTGCATGCAGAGCAAATCATTGTGCCGCTGTAACGGGTTGAAAACCAAGCCAAATAACAATTTTAAAATGTAATAATTAGGTGATAATAAAAATTGAGTCTTCCATGCGAAGCTTCGGCCGGACAATCGGAACACCTGTGCGCGCACCAGCGTGCGTCCCGCGCCTCCCGCACGTGCGTGTGAGGCTAAGAACTCACGGAGCGATATTCACCCGCGACCGCCGCGGTGGTGGAACTGCGGTTTTATTTCTAAACTCACGAGACCGGTTATTTGCGCGACGCAGCCGTCGCGCTTGCGATCATCGCCCGCAGATTACTGTACCCCCTACCCCCCGCCGGCCACCGCAGTCGCCCGCCAACCGATCGCAGAGGGCGCGGGCGCCACCCGCCGAGGCTGCGGGTGACCGCGGCCCGCGCGATTCTACTATTTGCCCGCCGGTGCAGCGGGAACCGCAAACAACCGCACACACCGCGGGCGTAACACGCGTCGTGAGTTGTGCTTTAATTTTTTACATATATATCTGCATTCTACAGAAGTTGCGGGCCCGCAACCGCAGCGGACGCGGGCGAAAACCGCTCCGTGAGTTCGTAGCCTAAGGCTAAGGCGCCCGCGCGCTCTGCGATCGGTTGGCGGGCGACTGCGGTGGCCGGCGGAGGGCGGGGGGTACAAAAATCTGCGGGCGATGATCGCAACCGCGACGGCTGCGTCGCGCAAATAACCGGTCTCGTGAGTTTAGAAATAAAACCGCAGTTCTACCACCGCGGCGGTCGCGGGTTTAAATCGCTCCGTGAGTTCTTAGCCTGAGCAATGCGTGTGTGCGTAGCAGCGAGGCGACCGCGGGTTGTCGTAGGTCAGGGATTGTAGGCGTTATGCAAATATTTTGAAAATTATTGTCTAATTACTCACGATCTACGCGGAGTTATAAATTAGTATAACTGAGTTTAAAAGTCCTTTTCTTCAGCTTTACACAGGTATAACTCACTAGCAAAACCAATAAATTTAAACTACTTTAACGTTAAAAAAAACTGCGGAGAAAAAAAAACGGTGTTGCTTTAGCGACAGAGACGACGACATGATGTATTTCTGTTGCATAACAGCAAATTAATACTTACTAAGAACAGAATAAAATAAATCTTCAAGTGGGCTCCAATAAGCGGCAAAAAAATCACATTTGTTGTATGGGAGCCTCATACAACAAACGTGAATAAATGTGTCAAACACAATGTAATAATTATATTGTTCCTGATAGATAAATACCGACAACGTGATTTTTTGGCGTTTTTTATAGATCATAATGATTTTTCGTAGTCTTTCGAATTTGATCGGATAACTAGCCGTCCGTCGTTTGTAACATGTTTTGTTTTTTGTTTTAAATACCTATCTGCTTAACCGCTGCGGCCCCGACATGTGAAAATTCCCAAAAAAAAATAATTCTTATACAGGGTGTCCCAAAACTCAACGTCAAGCCGAAACGGGGTGACAGGATTGATCATAACCATCACGAGAAAAATCTGAAAAAAAATCTATCCCATGCAGTTTAAAAATTATGGGCATTTAAAAAAAAACCTAGAAATTTGATCAAACTGTACCATTTTTCGGTTATTGTGGTTATTCTTTTTTATTTTTGTTCATTTGAACTTTGGAAACGTAATCCTAAATAACATTTCTAGAATCCCAATAAAAAATAATGACACAATTGCCTCAAGTTTCCGAGAATTGAGACTATTTGTTAAACTACGAATTTAAAATTTTCAAGATTCGTCGACTTTGACAGGCCCTCCTATAAAAAAAATGTACTAGAGTGCCTTGGCAAGTGGCATTAAAAGCATTTAATCAGAATTCTAAAATGGAAATAAATGTTGGAATAAAAGTCAGATGATAGAGAAATAACGTTTTTTATTAAAATAAATGTTCAAATTATTTACAAACCTAATTATTTTACTAATTTTACTAACTTTTTTTCACTTTGGTAAAAGTGGCGTCACTATCTGTCTCGCTCACTCATGGCGAACATACCCATTATCCATCTCTCTCATCATTTTGTCTTAAAATTAAGAACCTACCTAGAGCTTGTGTGAATTAAAAACATTTTAACTGAGTAAAATGAGATAGCAAAAATCGGGTTACTTGAGGTTTTAATTTTTTTACTCTTTTCTATTGTATGGAACTAACAAGTATTGTACCATTTTAGAATTCTGATTAAATGCGCCAACTTTTAATGCCACTTGCCAAGGCACTCTAGTACATTTTTTTTATAGGAGGGCCTGTCAAAGTCGACGAATCTTGAAAATTTTAAATTCGTAGTTTAACAAATAGTCTCAATTCTCGGAAACTTGAGGCAATTGTGTCATTATTTTTTATTGGGATTCTAGAAATGTTATTTAGGATTACGTTTCCAAAGTTCAAATGAACAAAAATAAAAAAGAATAACCACAATAACCGAAAAATGGTACAGTTTGATCAAATTTCTAGGTTTTTTTTAAAATGCCCATAATTTTTAAACTGCATGGGATAGATTTTTTTTCAGATTTTTCTCGTGATGGTTATGATCAATCCTGTCACCCCGTTTCGGCTTGACGTTGAGTTTTGGGACACCCTGTATAATAGGTAAATAAACATTAAATTCGCGATTAATTCGCGACACACCGGTGTGTCGCCGGGGCCGGAGCGGTTAATGCGAAACCTTCAAAGCTCCATATTTTACTATATATTTTTGACTAAACGCACTAATTTTCGGTTTACACCTGCGCCAGATAAACAAAAAATAACGGTCATTGACCCACCTACATTTATTGACACACTTAATTTCAAAAACAGAAATAATGACAATTATAAAGCTGTCCTGAATCGACATCTATCGTGATCCTTACTGATCTAGTAATGAAAAACGATTCATAATTTACTGTCTGGGGGTACCTTCGAAGAGATACCTATTAAGGAAAGGTCAATTGACCGTTATTCTTCATTTATCTGGCGCCTACTATACACATCTTGGGTAGAGATAACCCGTTTGTTGTATTTTGCCGTCAAAGTTAAGCCGATACTTATTACACGGATCAATTTCGGTTCAATATTGCTTTTAATTTCATTGCTTCAATGGCATTGAGACATCTAAATACATTTCACATGCATTTACTTGTACATGTGTTTTTGGGATGCATGAAGGAGCCTCCTCGTGTAGCGCAATTTGTTCCATCAGACAGTCAACTGAACCGAGCGCTCGGCGCATCCTGGACAGTCTCACCTAACACCTTATAAAACTGGCCAATCCTTCCCTTGCGGTGGTAGGGCTAACGCCCGCCTGGTTCGCGACCACCCTACCACCGGAGTTCGGCGTCAAGCAACCTGCTGAGTTTCGTCGACGCGTGGGAGTACCAGGGGGTCTACTCTCTTTCTCTGAAACGAAACTTGGTAAACGAACGAATTATAAACGAAGTTTCGTTAGTGACCCTACTCTATTTTGTTTTCGGACACGCAGACGAAGTTCGGATCCATAGACTATTTTCGTGAACGAATGACATGAACAATTTTACTTTTAAAATGTGGTTTAATAAATATTTCTTGTAATATTGATGCAGAAACAATAATTAAACAGATTTTTATTTTTATTTTTGGTGAAATTAACTGGGACACTATAAAACACCCTTTCACGGTTATTGTTAACCGACTAAATTATAGAGTACCTACTATTTAATGCCACCTATCAAAATTGTCTGAATATTCACACGCAATCTAATCATAACATGTCACTTACGATTTTTTGTTTGAATTCTTTAAAAAGTTTTCTGAAGTTTGTTTCTCAAGTACCTACTTTGTTAATAAATCATGTTTTCAAGTGCTTTTTACACACTTCTCAATCGCGATACACATTCCGCCAGAAAGTTTCAAGTCGTAGTCTGCACAAGTTTTGTTTTGGATTTGATGAAAACTTTGTAAGTATACAATACTTATAAAACAAAAAAATGTATTATAACAACGAGAAACAGTCTGTTGTGCCATGGGCCCGTCCATGTTTTGCCCAACAGACGCTTGGTAACTACCTCGGGCATAAAAATTCAAGGCCGTAATTTCCTTAAGTCGGGAATTTCATTAATATTAAGTTGATTGCGCAGGCGACGTCGGTTCCTTCTACGCTCTAAACGTTTTTCACGTAGAGCAGCCTCGATTAAGAGTATTCTTGCAGCCTTTGCAACCAAATTAATAACAAAATCCACACTAAAGAATGACAAACGAAAATCAAAAAGTAACACTTTTGGTTTCGTAAATTTGAGGTTAAAATTCCGAACAATCATCTGTCAAATTCAAATTTTCGTTCGCAACATTTATGAATTAGAGTAGGTTTGGAGAATGTAAATGTCAAACAGTTTTCGTTCGAATGAAACTTCGGGAGCGAATGGAACCGTGGTAGGAAACACGCAAAATTTCGATCGAAACTTCGTTTTTCGTTGAATAAGAGTAGACCCCCAGTGCCTCAAGGCATCTTCTAGGCACGCTCGCTTGTGTACGTTACCCCAACAAGAAAGTGTCTCCTAGAGTTATATGAGTAGAACGTATTATTGGTGCCTTATCTGTTGTAAATGTGCCCCCACATAAAAAATGTGTGCCCCCTGTCGTTTTGGAAAAAAACGGAAAAAACGATTCTTGCTGGGGTAACGTTTTTCTAGCAGGAAAATTCTAAACGAATGATCGGAGAGAGAAAAATTGTGCATAGCCAGAGAGCTTATATGTGTGCCAAAATGTGCCCCCAAAAATAAAATCTGTGCCCCTTCAGGTTTTCGAGATATCGCATTTCCTGCTGGAGTAACGTTTTGATGAATCGTATATCTCTAAAACCATTGCATGTGCCCCTGTAGAATAAACACACACGAGTAGCTCTTAATGTGTGCCCCTTTGTGCCCCAATTAGATTTAAGAAAATATTTATAGTTTTCAAGTTATCGCGGTTTAATGAAAACCCGAAAAAACATCGCAGCGCCTAAATGAGACAAGGCATAACTTCGCTGAAAACTGTATTCGGTTCTTCTTGACGCTAATAATAACCATACAAAGTTTCAAAACTGTTCATGCATGCGTTTTTGAATAATCATGCTAAAAGTAAAAACGATGGTGTCATAACTTTGACGGCAAAATACAAGGAACTGGCACAATCCCAGATGTGTAGGTGTAAACCAAAATCTTGTGCCTTTAGTCAAAAATATATGGTGAAAATATTGAGCTTTAAATGTTACGCATTAAGTAAATATAAACAAAAAACCAAAATATATAAACAACGGCTGGTTATCCGACCAAATCTGAATGACTACTAAAAAGCGACGGATTCATACATATCGATGACCTTCTTTACTTTACTCACTAACCGGTTCACACGTGTTGTGCCTGAGTACACTGAAGTAGAAAAGTAATATCTAATAAAATAAAGTTGTTATTGGATTATATTTTAATAGCTGTTTCTATGACCTTACACATGATTAAGTACATTTATAAGAGCCATTTTCAAATAAAATGTACATGTGACTAACATGCTCAAAATCGTGACCAAACTGTTTTGTGACATACCTGTATTTTTGTAAGTCACATTTATTGTAAAGCAGAGTTTACAAGTAACTATGTCCTACTGCTCAAATTGAGCAGGGTCCGGCAGGGAGCTAAAATGCAGGTTTAATGATCAAATTCAGCATTTATTCGAAACCTCCAAATTATTATTTTAAAAAATTACACTAAAACTCTTTTATACCTATTTTCCGTAAATGTCAGATTTACTTATCAGTGAAACGTTTTGTATGGAGATAACACCGGACGCCGCCGGCATATAATTTGTTAAAATTTTCAGCCGCAGTGTAAACATGTTTTAACTTTACACGTAGATGTGAGTTACGTCATATGAGTGACGAAATGTGACTCATATGTGTAGCATTTTCGTGAGAAACAACCTCAATTAGCCACAATATCAGAATAACTTGTAATATATAGATAAAGACGATACATACATGAATTGTATTAATAGGCTAATGCTATGAAAACAAATAAACTGACACTAAATATGTTCGTACTAAATAAAGGCGTAGGAAAAAAGAAAAAACAGAAAAACTCATTCCTACATCTTTATGAACTTAGAGCATTGTATTGATGATATTGATGATTATAATTTTGTATCTACATATGTCTTACAGCCGCGAATAATATTTTAATCGACATACAACCAAGCACTGGTCTGCAAATTGCAAAAAAACTTAGGAAAATTCGAATTTCGCAGGCTGGTTGGAGCATTTACCTTAATAGAAGATTCCCTTTTTTCGCCTCCCCACACCGCTACATACATCTCTGGCCCCGCGGCGTCCGCTAACGTCGTCACGCAAGGAATCGCTTTGTCTAGCTTAGAGAAAGTGAGACAGCTAGTACGCGTACGGTGTTAGTGTGACAGAGACAGTTACGTGTAACGTCGCTCTATTATGAATAATGGGTACAAAGTGTTTATTGACTAGGAAGTGCGTTTGGTTTATTACTTGGTATTGGTAAACAGTTGCAGTTATGTTATGACGCCAAGGACACTGTTACGTTGAGTCACGCAGTTGCACTGATACTGTTTGTTTACTTTTTTTTAAGTTTGTTGAAAGTGGCGTATAAGCATTTTATAACAATTATGTGGTTGTAGGGGTGGTGAATTTTATGGCACGATCTGCGGTGGTAAGTATTTAATGGCATTGTTTTGACTTATTTAAAAATACTTGTACCTTATCAAGCACTTGGATTTTTTTTTCATTACTTTACCTATTTGTTTATTTTTTAACTAGTATGTTCTAAATCATGTTTGTTTTGTTTTCATCTGAAAGGATATACATACTTTCCGATTGGTCCAATAGAAATTTCGTCAAAAGCGATTCAGTAATTTGTTTACTTTTTTTGTATAATACGTATTTAATTCTCTTCTTGTGCTAGGTTGATGACATATAATCCCTTAATAACTTCTAGTTACTATGTAAAAAAATAATTCATGACAAGAATTCATGTCTCCAAAACTAAGACTCGACCACAATCCGTCAACACTCAACATGTCACAGTCACAGGGCTGTATCTTTTTAGCCGAAATAACTAAATAATTGATTTGATTTTTACAGAATGTTCTATGGCAGCCATAACAACACATAGTCACAAGGTGCATTTAATATATTTTTTAATTAGCCCTCAAAACTTTTGAACGCGACTGTACGGACAACAGCTTAGGTATAATACGTCCATTAAAGAAGGTCATCGATATGTATGAATCCGTCGCTTTTTAGTAGTCATTCAGATTTGGTCGGATAACCAGCCGTTGTTTACATATTTTGGTTTTTTGTTTATATTTACTTAATGCGTAACATTTGCAGCTCAATATTTTCACCATATATTTTTGACTAAAGGCACAAGATTTTGGTTTACACCTACACATCTGGAATTGTGCCAGTTCCTTGTATTTTGCCGTCAAAGTTATGACACCATCGTTTTTACTTTTAGCATGATTATTCAAAAACGCATGCATGAACAGTTTTGAAACTTTGTATGGTTATTATTAGCGTCAAGAAGAACCGAATACAGTTTTCAGCGAAGTTATGCCTTGTCTCATTTAGGCGCTGCGATGTTTTTTCGGGTTTTCATTAAACCGCGATAACTTGAAAACTATAAATATTTTCTAAAATCTAATTGGGGCACAAAGGGGCACACATTAAGAGCTACTCGTGTGTGTTTATTCTACAGGGGCACATGCAATGGTTTTAGAGATATACGATTCATCAAAACGTTACTCCAGCAGGAAATGCAATATCTCGAAAACCTGAAGGGGCACAGATTTTATTTTTGGGGGCACATTTTGGCACACATATAAGCTCTCTGGCTATGCACAATTTTTCTCTCTCCGATCATTCGTTTAGAATTTTCCTGCTAGAAAAACGTTACCCCAGCAAGAATCGTTTTTTCCGTTTTTTTCCAAAACGACAGGGGGCACACATTTTTTATGTGGGGGCACATTTACAACAGATAAGGCACCAATAATACGTTCTACTCATATAACTCTAGGAGACACTTTCTTGTTGGGGTAACGTACACCGCTCGCTTTCATCATGGACCTCATCTATCGCTTTCCATCGAGGTCAAGACCTAAGCCCATTCATAATATAAAAAAAAATGTACACTTTTCAAACTTTTATGGTTATAAACGTCAAGAAGGACCGAATACTGTTTTTAACGAGCTCATACGTTTTTTTGTGTAACAAATATATGTTAAGGTAGCAAACAGGTAGTAAATATTTACATTAACAACGCAATTAATACAACGCTAAAACTATGAGAACTTGAAAGTGGTCAGCCAACCTGATGTCAGAATGGCTGACCACTTTATTTCTTTGATATATCTCTTAACGCAAAGGTAGCAAATATTTCATTATAGGTAGTAAATAGTAGCAAATAGATAGTAAACGGTGCACATGGACTCATGTACAAATCTCGTTTGGTCCAGCTATCCTGACGGTCACATTTTTTCGGGTTTTCGAAAAAGCGCGAATACTTGAAAATCATAAATATTTTCTTAAATCTAATTGTCACAGATACGCACAAAATAAGAGCTACTCGTGCATGTTTATTCTACTTGCGCACATACAGTGGTTTTAGAAATACACGATTTTGCAAAACATTACAAAGGGCCTCTTTTAATACATCAATGGCTGCCATTGATGTATTAAGAGGCCCTTTTAATACATCAATGACTCCAGCAGGAAATACAATACCTATCTCGAAAACTTGAAGACGCAATTATATTTTTGGAGCACATTAATGCACAAATATAAGCTGTCTACTCATGCACAATATTTCTCTCTACGATCATTCGTTTAGAATTTTCCTGCTGCAACAACGTTACCCCAACAGGAGGAAGTGTTTTTTCTGTTTTTTTCTTTCAAAACGACAAGAGGCACAATTATTTTTATTTGGCGTCCATTTACAGCAGATTACGCGTTTCACTAATATATTATAATATCTAGTAGTCTCTTTCCAGCTGCAGTAACGTCTTCTCGAAACTCATGCATTCGAAATCAATCGGGAGTAGGGTTTACTCGTTAGTTTCAGACTACCTTCGGACTCGCCCGTATCTTCGCTGACGGACTTCTCCCCAGCAGACTCCGACATCTACAAACAAGCAGGACAAACTTTATGTACCTATTGCGACAATATTCTAATTAAATTACAGCTGCTAAAATAGTTAACAAAGTGTTAAAGAAATCAAGAAGTCAATGGTGATTCCAAGTACCTAATAATAATGGTAAAGGTAATCTTAATTTTTCAAGATAGGACTCCTTAGGTTGGACTCATACATTCTGAATTCCTCTCTGAATTTAGAGTAGGAATTCATATTATTAATTAATAAAGCCCGGAAATGCATATAATTTCACTATCGATCTTAGAAAATCATAATCTGAAAAAATCGGAATCTGTGTGGGGGATAGTGAAATTGTATGCATTTGCGAGCTTTTTAAATTACAGGCTAATATTGACGGTAATGTAATATTGACGGTTTCGCCGCCATTATTAGAAAAAGATGTGCCTCTCTGATGACGCGTATTCGCGGCTGTACCAACACTATTCTCAGTGTGTTCGCAGATCGGTGGGATTCCCCTATGATGCAGAGGTGGTTGCAGCTCCACGCTAAAGTGTAGCTGTACAAACGTACAGCTACACTTTAGCGTGGAGCTGCAAAACTAGTGTTAGTAGGTACAGACATAAACAACTAAAACTAGTTGTTTATGTCTGTACCTACTAACACTAGTTTTTTAAGTTAATTGTTACTAACCCTATGGACTCTGTCTGCAATAAAATAATTATTATTATTATTTTAGTGAGTTCTTTATTTTGCTTCTCTATTGAGAGAGTATACTACCTTTCATACGGGCCAGAGCCAAGTATGTGAGGGGAAATTTAAATTGAGACGGTGGATGAAAGTGTTGAGGAAGTCAGGAACTTTCGAGTGATTCGACAGGTGTTAAGAATGGTGGCTTTTTGGAGCATGTAAAGTGTATGAGTTTGGCATCTGTAAAGTGTTCAGACTTTGTGTTAGAGATTTTGGTATTATGCCAGTAGACGAGAGAACAATGGGGACAATATGAACTTTTTGAGCTTTCCATTGGGTTTTCATTTCTATGGCTAGATCTTAATACTTGCTGAATTTTTATTTTTCAGATATTGTGGTTTGAATATTGTGTGAGTTAGGTATTGCTATATCTATCAAATATACAGTTTTATTAATTTTGTCGTGAACGGTGATATCAGGTCTGTTGAAATGAATAGTTTTGTCTGTTATTATTGTTCGGTCCCAATAAATTTTGTTATCCTTACTTTCTAAAACTGTTTCTGGTTTATATTTATAGTACGGAATCATTTCACTGACAAGTTTGTATTTGTACGCTAAATGTTGGTGTATAATTGAAGCGACTTGGTCATGTGGGTTTTTATAATCAGTTTGTGCCAGTGATTTACATGCTCCTGTTATATGTTGGATCGTTTCGGAGGCACTGTTGCAATGTCTGCACAAATCAGTTGGCTGATTCTGGTCTTTCATGATGTATTTCTTGTAATTCCGAGTGGCTATTATTTGATCCTGTATGGCCAGCATGAAACCCTCTGTCTCTGGAAACAATTCACCTCGTTTGAGCCATTCGTTCGACTTTGTTTTATCGACGTGTGACTGGCTCAAGCAGGCTCGGTGTCTTCCATGTAGAGCTTTTTCCGACCATGCTGCTATTTTCTGTTGTGTACTTACAATGTGTTCATTTATTTGCGTGTTAATACTTTGGAGGTTTAGTGGCGTGAGTTTTTTATCTATTTCTGATACTTGTTTGTGTAATAATGAATTTTCTGATTTGCTATGGAAGTACGCTCTCAGTGAATGTATCTGTTTGTTGTGTAAGTTGTGTATGTCTATCAGTCCTCTTCCTCCTTCCTGGCGTGGGAGTGTAAGTCGTTATATACATGATTTTGGATGGTGTTTTCTGTGCTTGGTTAGGAGTGTATTAAGAGTTCGCTGTAGTTTTTTTATATCAGTTTTTGACCATCGAATAATTCCGAAAGAGTATGTGAGAATAGGTATTGCAAAAGTATTTATGGCTTTAATCGTATTTCTACAGTTAAGGTTACTTTTTAAAATAAGGTTGAGGCGGTGTGTGAATTTATTGAGCAATTCTTGTTTTGACAGCTTTTGCTGTATCTGTCTGGACTGTTTAAAACCTAAATACTTGTAAGTGCTCAATTCGTCCATTGCCTCAATCGATTCACCAGATCCGAGTGTATAACTATTATTTTGTATTTTACCTTTTACAATTGACAAGATTTTGCACTTATCGACTCCGAATGACATACAGATATCATCTGAAAATTGCTGTGTTGTATCAGCTAGTTGGAAAAGTGCTTCCTTGTCTGCTGCATATAACTTTATGTCATCCATGTACATTAGGTGTGTTAGTTTGTATTGTGTATTGTTGTTTGTCAGTGTGAACCCCGCGTCTATTTTATCTAGCAAATGTGACAGTGGATTGAGTGCCATGCAAAACCACAGAGGACTTAGGGCGTCGCCTTGAAAAATTCCACGTTTTATACTAATTGGTTCAGTAGCTACAGTCGTCGAGGACGAATTAATTTTAAGAACAGTTCTCCAATTCTACATCGACGTTTCTAAAAAATTTTTCAGTATTGGGTGAATTTTATAAAGATTTATGACATGTAATAACCAGCTGTGCGGAACAGAATCGAAAGCCTTTTGATAGTCGATAAACATAGTGTGAATATCCTTCCTACTTCTAACAACACTGTTCATAGTGATTGCGTCGATGGTAAGTTGTTCTTTACACCCTTGGCTATTCTTACGACATCCCTTTTGTTGTTCTGCTAGAATTTTATTTTTAGTTAAATGCTCATATACAACTTCGCTTATGCAGGCTGTTAAGATTTTGTATAGGGTTTCTAGGCAAGTAATAGGTCGGTATTTGGCTGGGTTTATGGTATCATTCATATATTTAGGTATCATGTAAGTTACTCCGTGTGTTATGTATGTTGGAAGTAAGTGAGGTGATTGTATGAATGTATTTAAATGGTTATGTAAGAAAGGGTGTATATTAGAGAATTTCTTACACCAGTAATTGTGGATGTTGTCAGAGCCTGGCGATTTCAAATTGTGTGTGCGTTGGATTACTTCTATAAATGTATCTAATAGGTAAATTTATACATATAATACATCTGTTGAAGAGTCGTTTTTGTACTTACATTGTACTGTATAGAAAATAATTTAAAAATAAATAGCCGGGGAGATAAAGGATAACTAACAGAACACATTTTCAGTGTTTTTCTAATTTTTGTCTGTTTATCTGTTTAGATGTGGAGGCATCACGTAGAAAGTACAAAACTAATGTAGATAACTTTTACACATTAAAATTGTCCATAATTCAGATTATTACTTAGTTCTTGTTTCATCGTAATCGGTTCACTCTATCAAAAGTTATTTGTATTTAAAATGTTCAAGAAGAAATTACTTTTCATTACGTGAAGCATAATACACGTATATACATATAATACATCTGTTGAAGAGTCGTTTTTGTACTTACATTGTACTGTATAGAAAATAATTTAAAAATAAATAGCCGGGGAGATAAAGGATAACTAACAGAACACATTTTCAGTGTTTTTCTAATTTTTGTCTGTTTATCTGTTTAGATGTGGAGGCATCACGTAGAAAGTACAAAACTAATGTAGATAACTTTTACACATTAAAATTGTCCATAATTCAGATTATTACTTAGTTCTTGTTTCATCGTAATCGGTTCACTCTATCAAAAGTTATTTGTATTTAAAATGTTCAAGAAGAAATTACTTTTCATTACGTGAAGCATAATACACGTATAGCCAATTATTGAAAAAAAATGGTAATAGTTTAGTACTATATTGTATGAATGAAAGCATGGAAATAACACCAAAACATATTTTTAATTTATTTGTAAAACTTTTAATACGTGGCAAAGGAAAAGTAAACATTATTTATATTTAAGTATTTATAGTTTTTTTTTTTTAGGTATGACCACTAGCAAGTTAAAACACATGGGATATCAACTGCTTAACCGGACTAACCTGTGGTGGCCTCAAATGAATTTAAGGCCGAGCCAAGGCAACAAAACTAGCTACAAGCTTTTATTACTTATCTTATCGTTTTATCGTCTGAAATATTATTTTGACAGTTCAACTGTATGGTCGCTAGATGGCGTTTTTCATTTTATTTGGGTTTCTGAAGAATTCTTACGCTTGCCTATATCTGCTAATGCAAAAGAGATTGCTCAGTTTTCTTCTGGCCGTGGTTGCGCATCAAAACATTTTGTATGATAGCATAAATTGGATATAAAAGAGGGGTGATGTCGTACTTTCAAAGGAAATAAAAATTATCTATTTATTTTGTGGGGTTTTTGTAGTTTTTTGATTTTCTGTTCAGTTTTGAGGTTAGTCTTGTAACATACTTTTCACCAAAAAAACAGTTCTTTACAACAATGTGATTTGAATTCAGGTAAGACTACAGAGCACAGTTTCAAGAAACCAATGAATGATCCCAAATAAATAATAGATATTTCATAGGTAAGGCATGCTAAATGTAGGTTTGTACATAAAATAAAGCAAGTAGAAAATAAAAAAATGCTTGAATAGAGCATAGTTTTATTGATCAATATTATCATATTCATAAAACATGTCGACTAAAAACGGAGCCGGCGGATCAACAGACCTAAATTGAGCCCAACTTAGATACCGCAAAATGGTAACATAACGTGAGCACAGCATCCTACTGTTCGATTTTCACAGTACAATCACAATGGTCTTCAAAAGAGCTTCCGAAGACTCGACTGGACACGGTCTCAACGCAATGACACAGATTAAATAATAGTTCGCAATGATAATTTATTTATTAGCACAACAAACTCGACTACTATCATATAAAACCAAAAGTTCGCTGCCGAGTGCCGACAAGATGCTTTGTTTGATAGACATATTGACAGTAGGGATGAGCAAAAAATATCGATATTTTTTAAATATCGGTATTTTTTCAACCAATTATCGATATTTTTCGTCGATATTTTTAATCGCGATATATCGATATTTATTTTAGAGTATCGAATCGTATCAATTTCGATATATTTTTAACTAAACTCTGGTTTCGAGTTTAATGTTACAAGATAGGTACTCCTTGCACGCAGGCTCCTCGCGCATCGTCAACTTTAAAAAAAAACCGCCAGAATCTACATGAAATGCATTATAATAACAGTAAGACTATTGGCTGCGTGCACAAAAATACTATTTAATACTATTATGCCATCCAGTGTGAGACGTATATGACTCTGAAGTTGACAGGTAATTAACAATAAATTGTTGGATTTTTTTCAACAAATCAATTACAAAAAAGAAAGAAAACTAAAAATAAGCACATGTAGAAATAAAAAAAAAACAATTGTTTTAAATATTTTTTTCTATGTACGAATAATCATGCCAAAACTGACGTGATATATCGATATTTTTCACTCGATATTAATTTACCGATAGTGTTTAAAAATGTTAAACGATACAATAAATATCGATATATTTTTTTCACTTGCCCATCCCCAGTTTGTTAGACAAATATTGACAGTAGTGACACTTTTGACAGTTCATCTTGATAATGTTATCAACAGCTAATCTAAATCACCCCTGATCGTAACTGATTTGTTAACTCAAGAAAGATTCAACTAGTTAAGTAATACTATTTAAAGATGTTAATTAAAAATAAACTATTTTCATTATTAACATAATTAATAGAAATATTAATAAGGAGGAAAAATGTTAGAGTTCAAATTATTTTTGAAACTCGTAGTCTGTCCGTTAAAACCGATTATGGGGAGGTTTTTAAAATTGGCCACATTGCTATGCCAAAATACGCCATTTAAAAAAGTATGCAATAAAATCCAATAAATGACTAATTAAATACAAATATTAAACCCCACATACGATTTCTACCAAATGAACTAAGAGAGGCTAAAAAAATATTTTATAATTTATGCGTATATTTTTAAGGTCATACTCTTCTTCTTTAAAGTGATACTGTTGGTGGTCAATGTCCTTTGCTTCCTAAACTTCCTAAACCATAGCATACAATACAAGCGAAGGGTAAACAAGTAAAAGGTTCCAGGGTAAGCAGGGTGTAAAACTGGATACCTACTTGGAAAGCCGACTTAGCCATAATAAATTGGAAAAAAGGCCGGATAATTTATATTATTCATGGTTTTGAGTCTTTAAAATAATACTTAGTATGTACAGACACCAGCACATCAAGCTACAACAATCTGTAAAATTTATTTTATATCAACTTTATTGCTGAAGCATTCGGTTCAGGGTTGATTAGGAAAATTTGACTGCAGTTTCGGGTAGCTTGATGTGCTTTTTTTTTTAAGGATGGGAAATCATCAAATGACCCCTTCCGCTCTGGGTGGAGCGGCAGGGAGTGTCAGACTTTTACTGACTAAAATCCACCCATGCTCCTCCTAGTGCCTTTTGTGTTCCAGGGCCGCGGTAACTCTTTCGAACAAAATCCGCAACCAACAAAATCCGCGACCCAGCTTGATGTGCTGGCGTCTTTACGTATTAAGTCGTTATTAATCGGGCTGCTGTCTGCAACTCCACGTCCAAGTGCGTATTTTGCGTAAGGGTGAGACAACTATGGCATTTGATCCATCCCAGCTCTTCAAGGCAAGCCAGCAACGCCCAGTTGTTACTGACTAATATTAGCATTGTAAGTAAATCCAAGATTTTTGAGACAAACCATATACCTTTCTTAGGGTTGCCAAGGGTCACTCGCAAGACTTTTGAGTCACTTTGAGTTTTGAGTGACTTATGGCTTAGCACCCGCGGGCAGGGGCGATAGGGCCGTAATAGGCCCGTCGCGACTTCTAATACAAAACAAAAAGTGTAAAACTGTAAAAGGGACTGACCATCATGAAATTTTGTACAAGACTTCGTTTTATTTATTAATCTTGCTATTCCACAGTACCAACCGTACAATAACAAAGACTTCTATTACTTTGTATGACTGTTGTAACAGTATTTGTACGCATTTCATTCACAAAAATCCAGTTACGCAATTTGCAACCTTAATACATACACCAATGACATTGATTCGATTGATGCATAAAATAAATCCCCATTGTCGAAGTAATTTTGTCGCAGAACCTTGCCTTTGTCTTATACGCTATATCATTAGCATGGGGATAATTACCACCTTTGATCAACGTACAGTCCAAGGAATAAAGCAAATGACGTAATTATTATCCGTTATTCACTTTGAATTCTCTTTTGTGCGGCATCGGTTTTCAAGTATTTTCTGGAAATTGTATCGTATTTTAATTATAGTCTTGGAAAGTCTTTGTAGAAGGCCTTCCTACATGCAATTAATATTTGAATAAATCAAACATTAATTGCATATAGGAAGGCCGTATAATGCATGGAATATTATTTAAGCTAGTTTCAGTCGTTCGTTACGTTTGTTTATTCGTAAAGTAACATTCTATTCAGTCTGCACTGAAGAAGGAAGTCTCGACATAGTTACCGATCGCCTACCGTCTGAATTCGGTCGATAACTCCTAAAGTTGACTGCTGCGCTGTGTGTCGCGGGTTCGATTCCCGCACGGAACAAATATTTGTATGGCTTACATATAGTGTTTTTTTTTTACCTAATATAATAATAATAATAAACGTTTATTTTTTTCTCATCACAATATTACAATATACATATATCATGGTATCAGAGTCAGACAACATTTTTTAATATTGTGGGAGACTGGTGCCTAAACAGACACCAGGTCTCCGCCCTTTTACAAATGATACATTTTATTTTGTTATTATGTACTTGTACATTGACAACTTAAAAGATGAAAAAACAAAGAAATCAACATTATGATAAAATTATTGGCTCGATTGGACATTCTAGCCATAAAAACGTTAATTGTGCGTTCGCGTGTTCAAGTGTATAGCAAAACGCGCGTTATAAAATTATCTTAAATATTCCGATCCTGAATTCAGAACGCCGAGTGTCTATCTTACAGATCGATCTGAGAAAATTATAATCTGAAAATATCAGAATGTGTGTGGGGCATAGTGAATTTACAGTAATTTCCAGTCTTTCTAAATAATTAAAAATATGAATTCTGACTTTGAATTCAGAGAGGTATTCAAAATGTATGATAAAGCCTAAGAAGTAATACTTACAAACACTGAATACTCTCAAAAATCTTTATTCAACCAATCCCGACTTCTACCTTCAAAATATGATAACAGGCGTACCGCATCTATCTTAGGGCCCATTCTGTACGACACAGGTTTAATTATGACCTTTTTTTCAAGTACGTGTTGATTGAGTGCTCTTTTTAAAAAGTTTACATAATCTCTACAAAAACGAAAGGGTTTTAGTAGGTAAATAATTGTAAAAACCGGCCAAGTGCGAGTAGACTCGCGAACGAAGGGTTCCGTACCATTATCTATAAAAAAAAACGGCGAAAAAATCACGGTTGTTGTATGGGAGCCCCCTTAAATATTGATTTTATTCTGTTTTTTAGTATTTAATGTTATAGCGGCCACAGAAATTGTATTTCTGTTGCCGCTATAACATTAAATACTAAAAAACAGAATCTGTGAAAAATTCAATTGTCTAGCTATCACGGTTCATAAGATACAGCCTGGTGACAGACAGACGTACGGCGGTTTTAGTAATAGGGTCTCCCTATACCTACCCTAAAACCATATAAACATGTATACCCTAAAAACACGAAGGTGAAGTAAAAAATTTTAAAACTTCAGATTAAAAAGTTGTGGGCCTGTACGTCGTCAAGTTGATTTTAACGTTTTAAGACAGACAATGACGGCTTTACTACAAAACGCGTTCTAACTTTAGTCCAAGCCTAAACTTTCAAGCCCGTTATTGCATTTTGAACTATATTCCCACTACCTTAAACTTATTAATACAAAAACCTATTTTAGATCCCGGTCTATGTTGTCAATGTGCATTCAAGAACTTTATGGCATTTGGAATAAAGTTCGAAATTCAAAACTGGCTTGTTGGTTTAAAGCTGGGTTTAAAGTTAGAACGTGTTTTGTAGTAAAGCCGTGACGGTCTTACTACAAAAAAGACATTAAACGCAGTTTGAACAAGTGTTTAGTTAAGCATTGTCTAAAGAATTAAACTATGTTTAGTAGGATGTTTAACTTTTTGTACCACAAAACTGTGCGTAGCTCTTGTCAAGGTAAACATTTGTTCAACATCTGTTTACTCGATTAATTTTTTTAATCATAGCAACATTGTAAAACTTTCACTCCACCGTTCCACCATTCGTTCTTGCATTTTTCATGTTACGCAGATGATTAACAAATATATGGCATGTGTTTGCCAAAACGGTTATATTTATGGTGCAATTTACAAAATTCAAAAACAAAACGGAAAAACATTGTGATATTTTTAATTTATTAACAGTAGAAAATTATTATAAATATTTACTGATAATTTTATAAATATGTTTTAAATTTTGTACAGAGAAACGGAGCGACAGTATCCCAGCACAGCTGTCGGGTAGCTGTCAATATCACTCACTATTATTGATATTTTCGTTTTATTCTCTTTTTGTGTTGAATACTCGTTAGGTATAGTTTGTATTCGTGCATAACGTACAATGGAAATTGTAGAACCACGAGGATCACATGGAAGATCATGTTTGATTAAATCCACTATTTTGTTGGCTAAGCTTTGCTAAATCTATATTTCTTCCGAAATGTATCGTCAGTATAGCGTTCAAACGGATTTACTCGTACACGATTTGCTTGAGTATCTCCAAAGTTGTCCATGTAATCTAAATCTGCCAAATCAATAAAATCTATAAATTCTAATGTATTCATTTTATTATTTGAACCTCACTGACGCAAACCAAATGACATTTGGCGAATGGGAGTGGAGTGGTTAACTTTAGACGTATGTTAGAAAAGGGATTGCGTGTGTTTAAATTTAAACATAGTTTAAACCATGTCTAACTCTAAACATTGGCAAAACACGGATTTGTGGTTAAACATTTTTTAAAAACGTGTTCAACATCTGTTTAACATTTTTGTGATAAGACAGTGACGGCTTTACTACAAAACGCGTTCTAACTTTAGTCCAAGCCTAAACTTTCAAGCCCGTTATTGCCTTTTTAACTATATTCCGACTGCCTTAAAATTATTAATACAAAAACATATTTTAGATCCCGGTCTATGTTGTCAATGTGCATTCAAGAACTTTACGGCATTTGGAATAAAGTTGAAATTCAAAAATGGCTTGTTGGTTTAAACCTGGGTTTAAAGTTAGAACGCGTTTTGTAGTAATGCCGTTAATGTTTAAATTTTTCGAAAAAATGTGGATAATTTAACAGAATCCTTACTAGCATACATCATTTGACATGTTCCAAACAAACATTTACAAACTATGATTATTATATCCACATAGGTACATTCACTTCACCCTGTATCGAACAACACGCATGCACACAAACACACTACACACACACACACCATTACTTGTACAGATACCCATACGAGGACTATAGCTGTAACTGTAAGTCACCATCCGAGGACCTTCTAGAAAACCAGGTTAACGACGACTTACGACTTTATTAACAAGACAGAAAGAAAGAGAAAACAATATATAGGTTGATGAGCCTATTCGTATAGTGCTATCTCAATCTTTTTGGTATGACTTCCTATGAACAATGCGAGGACCTAAATACATCACACACACACACACAGCTTTTTTCCTGTGTGGGTAGACACAGGGTAAACACGCTTATTTGGACAGCTCCGAGTTTTAATTAATTTAAATTCATTTTTATTTAATTTTTAATGTTGTAATTATATTTTAATGTAAATTACCACCCTTCACTCACTGTATATAATTTTCAAGACTCTCTGATACCTCAATCTTCTACCTCTGCAACTCTTACTTTTCAACCACACTATGGACACAAAGCTGGCTTCAAGTTTGGAAGATCTGGAACGCCTATTCAATTCTCGAATGGCAGAATATGAGAACAAGCTCAAAGACGCATCCACTGAAACTCGACCAGCACTGGATATCACAGCACTTTCAAGTGAGTTCACTGATTTTAAAAGTTTTGTTTGGCGGACGCTCTCCAAATTTAAGAGCCAAATAGAGATGCTTTCTCTTGGGTTTGATAGGCATGAAATGATGATGCGGAGGAAAGTACTTTTGTTTCATGGGATCGCCGAATGTTCAGGTGAAAAATTACATGACGTAGTCCATAATGTATTAACCGACCAAATGGGGCTGCCTGAGATTAAAAAGGCTAGCATTCAGGTCTGCCACAGATTGGGTACTACGCAGAGTAAAGCTAGGCCTATCTTGGTCAGACTGTACACCACTGAACACCGACACTTAATCTGGGAGAGCAAGAAAACCCTGAAAGGTACGGGTATCACTATCTCTGAATTCTTGACGCACACTAGACACCGAACTTTCATGGACGCACGCAAGCATTTTGGGATGCAGAGCTGCTGGTCGGTGGAAGGTAGGATAGTCATCGTCACACCGGATTCTAAGCGTCACAAGATTGAAACTCCGGGTGAACTTCGGGCACTAGTTTCGCGGTTCCCTATGGCTTCTTGCGACTCGAGTAATGCTGCGCAGGCTGTAGAACATACTTCTCCAAGTGATGTGAGCCCGCCTGAGGTTACTGCGACACCCTCAAGAGGACAAAGAAAAGCCCGCCGGCGTAATTAACTTTGTTATTGTTCTGTCCCATATGCAAGTCGCGTCTTAATTTTGTTGGACAGCGATTACTTAACTTAGTCTCTGTGCCGGTACTTTAAACATTTTTCACTTTCTGTATCACCCACTTTTTAATTCTGTGTTAGTTATTATTCGGATAATATGGTGTCGGTACAATTATTTTATTATTTACATTTTTGTTATGTCAAGCCGGCCGCCAACCTGCCTGAACTGTCAGTGTCAATTTGAGTTTGACATTACTCTTGACGCAGTATTTTTCCGTTCCGGTGTCCGCATACTGACAGAATTCGAGCATGCTTATGTTTTCGTTTTGCGCTGTCTATTACCTTAGTTCTAATCTAATGTTTGTTTTATAATAAATTGAGTGCTTGTTTAATGAATAAGTTGCCTGGTAGATGATTTCTTTCAACATACCAGTGAGTTGGGGTGGTTGTTGTAAAGCAATCAGCCGTTTGTATTCAGTTTTAATTTGTTTTGTATAGTTTTTAGCCATTTTAGTTTATATATATATATTTATTTTACCTACGTATTTATTTATGAATGAACCTGTGGTTTTAAATGACAGCTTTTTCTCTTGTTCGTCTTCGACTTGTAGTTTTGTTAGTGCGGAAAGTGAGACTCCACTTCATACTTTGCATGACAACATCTCCTCTCTTTTTTCTAACTATCCTAAAAATTTGCATATAGCCCATATTAATGCTCAGAGTGTTCCTGGTCACTACTCCGATCTTCTGGCATCTTTCAGCTGTGCTCATCTTGATGCACTTCTCATCTCAGAAACTTTTCTTAAGCCTTCTCTCCTTTCTACGCACTATGCACTTCCTGGCTATGTTCTGGTTAGGAATGACAGGACTGGCAAGGGTGGTGGTGGCGTTGCCATGTACATACGTGCTGATATTCCACATAAAATTGTTAGTGCATCTCCATCGCAGTACTCTGGGTCGGCTGAATTCTTGTTTCTAGAGATTATATTAAATCACTCCAAAGTATTACTTGCGGTATTCTACTCCCCTAATCTACATATTAACTATTTTGACTCCTTAGAATCATCTCTCAATATTCTTTGCCCATCGTACGAGCATGTTATTATAATGGGTGATTTTAATACTTGTTTACTTAAAGATGATACTCGGTCTCTCAAACTCCGTTCTCTCCTATCTTCTTTTAATCTCGAAATTCTTCCGCTTTCTGCGACCCATAACTTTCCTAACTGCACGCCTTCTCTTTTGGACCTAATGATAGTATCTTCGCCTCACAAAGTTGCTGAGTTTGGGCAACTCACTGCAACCTTCTCTTATCATGACCTCATCTATTTATCTTATCGTATCCGATCTCCTAAACGTAAACCTCGCTACTGTTTTCTTCGTAACTACAATGGAGTAGATCTGGTTGCGTTGACGCGTGATGCAGGTGATATCGACTGGACTACGGTTACTGAAAGCTCATGTATTAATGAAAAAGTGAACTGCTTCAATTCACGGCTGTTGAGTCTATATGACAAGCATGCTCCGCGTCGGAGAGTTAAAATTAAGCATAATCCTGCTCCGTGGATGACTACCCAAATAAAAGATGCTATTGCTCGTAAGGACAAGGCAAAGAGTAGGTACAGGCGTAGACCCACGGAGCGGAATGTTGCTCATTTCAAAGCTCTGCGTAACACCTGTAATCGTCTGTGTCGAGATGCTAAGAGACGCTATTTCCACGAATCACTTGTAGATCGCAAATCCTCTGATATCTGGAAATTTCTTAAGTCAGTTGGTATCGGCAAATCTCCTATTAACACCTGTGTGGATATCGACTTGTCTGCTCTCAATATGCACTTTTCTCTTCCTCCTGTCTCTCTTGAACCTAATGTTAAAGCTTCTACTTTGCTTGAGCTCTCCAAACTGCCATTACCAAATGGTCCATTTTTTAATCTCAGTTCTGTCTCTGAAGACGATGTTAAAAAATCTCTTCTCGCTATCTCCTCTTCTGCTGTAGGCCATGACAATCTGTGTTCGAGAATGATAATCCCTATTCTCCCACAACTGCTTCCCATTCTCACTCACATCGCTAATTATTCCTTATTCTCCGGCACATTTCCTACAGCTTGGAAACAGGCACACATAATACCATTACCCAAAATAAACAATCCTTCGTCTTTATCTCACTTCAGACCAATTTCCATTCTACCTTTCCTTTCTAAAGTTCTTGAACACATTGTTCATGGCCAAATTTCCAGATACCTATCTTCAAACTCTATTATCTCACCTTTCCAATCTGGTTTCCGTGCTGGTCACAGCACTGTTACTGCACTTTTAAAAGTCACTGACGATATCCGCTGGGCTATAGACAATAAATCTCTCACTGTATTAGTTCTACTCGACTTCAGCTGTGCGTTCAACTCAGTGGATTTCGACATACTTCTTGGAGTCCTCCAGTCTATTAACTTTTCTTCTACCGCACTATCCTGGTTTGACTCTTATCTTCGGGGTCGCTCTCAGTGTGTCCGCCTTGAAGACACTTTCTCTGATTGGTGTGACCTCACTGCTGGTGTTCCTCAGGGTGGCGTTCTCTCTCCTCTTCTTTTCACTATCTTCATAAATACCGTTGCTAAGGTTATTTCTTCCAACTTCCATCTTTACGCAGACGATTTGCAGCTTTATCGGCACTTCTTGCTGGCTGACGCGGATTCAGCGATTAATGCCATGAATCATGACCTGGAGAATATTAATCAATGGGCTAAGTCTTACGGCTTACAGATTAATCCTTCCAAGTCCCAGGCCATGATCATAGGCAGCCGTTATTATCGCACTGCGCTTGACACTCGCAATTTGACGCCTTTATCACTTGACGGATCGATCATTGCGTATACGGACACAGCAAAGAATCTCGGTGTCTTAATTGATAGCAATCTTTCTTGGCGAGCGCAAGTAAGTGAAGTCAGTCGTAAGGTGCACTTTTCCTTCCACTCTTTAAAAACTCTTCAAACCTTCTTGCCCTTTAAAACTAAAATTTATTTAGCTCAAACTCTGATTCAGCCGATTATTGACTACGCTGATGCCTGCTACCTGGATGCCACAGAGGAGCTCTTAAATAAGCTTGAGCGCTTGCAAAACTTGTGCATTCGTTTTGTTTTTGGCCTGAGGAAATACGACCATGTCTCTCAGTTTCGCAAGGATCTCAAGTGGCTCCCTATCCGTCTTCGCAGGAACACTCGAATAGTATGTCTCCTCTACAATATCCTTTTTAATCCGGCATACCCTGGCTACCTGCGCGATCGTTTCTCATTTTCTCGCCCTGCCGATGCGCTGTGTAGATCCCACCTCAAACACCATCTAAACTTCCCATCCCATAATACTCATTCCTATTCCCACTCCTTGTCTTTTCTTGCAGTACGATTGTGGAACTCACTCCCATCTGGCATTCGTGATTGTAAAAATATTTCCCTCTTCAAAAAAGCCGTCAAAGAGCATTATCTCTCTACCGTATTATAATCTTTGGTATTTCATAGATATGTATTATTTTATTATAATTATTTATTTATGTAAGTATATTTGTTTGTATGTTTATTGTAGTTTGATTTATATTTATTAATAGATAATAATATGTTTTAGTTAAGTTAGTATAGTCTATTTTAAGTTTCCGTTTCTGCCCTTTTACACACTGTGTCTACTTTTCTAATCCCACTTTTCTATCGCAGGTCTGCTGGAAGAAATTTCTTTTGAAATAAGCAGTACCTTTGTGCTCTTTTATCTGTATAGAATTTTCTTTTTTAAGTTTATTGTGTGTACATAAATAAGTAAATAAATAAATAAATAAATACATTCGAAAACCCGCCTGAGAAGTACCATCCGAGGACCTGTGTGTGAGCCAAACGAGGACCTTAACCATTTGACCAGGGACACCAATGCGAGGACCTAATTTAACACACGTTTTCTCATTTCTTGTACAATGTGAGAACGCAGTATTAGACTTTTCATGTACAGTACGAGGACGTTTTTCCGAGCAGACGGTGTACAAAGCGAGGACCTTTTGAAAATTTCCAATACAAACTTTTTACACACTCATAAATTTACCGTAATAATATTTGAATTATCTTTATGTAGGCAATTCTTTTCACACACGTCAATTTCTTGATTTAAGTACCATCAGAGGACCTAATTTGATTTTAACTGACAAACGTTCAAAATGTAAGTGTGATATAACAATATTATAATCATGGTGATTTTATGAAGCTTTCGCTGGAATTGTCTCCTCAACGGTTACTTGTATCGTCTTGAAACTTTGTGCTATTTGTTGATATTAAATTTCATAGTAATACATCTGTTATGGTGATGTTATTGTAGCTACTGCTGGAATTGTCTCCATGTGAGACAACTCTTCATCGGTTACTCGTAGCGTCTTGAAACTCTGTGTGCTTTTTGTTGATATTTCATAGCAATACAAAGTCATGGTGATGTTATGTAGCTGCTGCTCAAACGGAGAGGATAGATACTGCTACCGTAATTCTGGAGCTCGAAAGACAATATTGTTCAAGCTAGCATCGTCGCACACCATCACCAAATGTGGCTGATCCAACGACCGCAGCAGCACATACTCCCATAAAAGGCATACACGTAACATATTGCTCAATGGCTCCTTAGGCCTCACTGGTCAGGCAACGACTCCGCCCAAAGTTCGACGCCCCTTTCCTCATGGTGCCCGGAGATCGTTGAGCTCCCGTCGACGCACGGCTGCCTTTCTGGTGCAGGTGGAGTGAGAGGTATGCACTCTTTCCCTCTCCGACGTCTCCTTTGAATGAATCTTTGACGGCATTCCACGAAGACGGAAGCGATAGACCACCCGACCACCCTTAGCGTCCTCGCTGAACGTTCCTCCAGCATATACGGTGTCCTCCGGACAGTCCACGTATTGGTGACAAACGGGCATCCGCTTCCGACTTATGCGACGCAGGTACTTCCCAAAGCATCCGTACCCAGTAAGCACCTGAGTCAGCTGGAAACTGAGGGCGCCATGTCACCTATCCAGTCACTCATGAACCTAATAACCATGGCTTTCTGCGGTCTTCGCAGTGCCACGGCGTTTCGGGCTATTAGGTTTACCGCCCATCAACCCCGGAATCACTCGCGCTACTAGGGCACAATACCCTAGCCCGCTGTAAAGCCACCTTCTTCAACCGACTCTTCACACGGGCGCCCCATAAATGGCAGGCGGGCGGGCAATGGACCGCACGATCCCCACATATAGTCTCCTGCAATAAGCGTTCGGCCCTGCTAAATTGGGTACAAGCCACGCAAGGGCAGCTACAATGCACATCAACCTGGGGACCAGCCGCTGAATGTGCGGCTCAAAATCACATCGGCTATCGAAGCTGAATCCTAGGTACTTCGTCATCAGCTCGATACTGATGCGAACGCCACCGACCACTATATGTGAATCCCGAGGTGGCTTGTTCATAGGTTTCCATGGGGAAACAGAGGGCTTCAGACTTATACAAAGCCACTTCGAGACTCAAACGCCGTATTCTTCCAACGACCTGCATAACCCCTGCCGTGGCCAATATTACCGCTTGCCAATGTCATTGCCCCCGGGCCGTCACCAGGGTATCATCAGCGTAACATATCTCATCGACACCGTCGAGAAGTGCAGTGCCCAGTCATATCTACTTAGATGATCCACAGCGGTAGCTCTAGGACCGAGCCCTGTTGTTTCTGGCCAGCCATCAGGATGATGGTTGAATAAATGTAGTAGTGTTGCAATTACAACAGTGATTGTCATTGATAACAGCTGTACAGACAGGTTGGGGGCAGTTAAAAAAAATGTTGCTAGTTTTCAGTGTTATCTTTGCTTCAATTTACAACCTAAAATGCTAAAGGGAGTTCTATTGATTTAACCATAAAAAAAATTACGTACACACTTCATTAAAATAACAGAACGGTGGAGCAAACTCCGGCGCGATCTCAACGTGGTATGGAATAAGCGACTGTCGCAATCGGGCATGGGAAACATTCACCTCCTGCAAAACAGAAATGCAAGCGAAGGAGGAGGTGATAGGTGAGGAAGAGGCAATCTTCACGTCCCAGCCGCCGAAGGAGACGCCCTGTGCGTCAGCAGTCGCCCTCAATGTCCGCCCAGAGCGGGAGAAGTCATTTGATGATTTCACATCCAAAGAAAAATGGGTATGGTTCTAGAGTTTCAAAAGCTTTTTGTCTCGTACTGTGAATATGACGTACTTCCATGCAAATGGTCATCCCCAATTTCACCATCATAGGACGAGGGTTCTGTTACAATGGAACAATTACCCAATTTCATTGTTACGTAGTTTAAGGCCTCTGTAGATTGATTTGATTTTGATCACTCGAGAAGGAAGTGATTTCATAAAATTAGACTATTTTGAAACAATTAAAAGCCAATACACATGGAAATCTATCCAAATGGGGACCTGAATACACATGTTCGGAAAAGCTGTCAATATGAGGACTTTTAAACACACTGCGTGGAAAAACTTCCATCCGAGGACATATGTGTGAAGAATAACACATAAGTCCCCACAAGGTACTTAAAATGTGACTAAAGTGTAAATGTAGTGTGTAAAAAATTTATGAGAGCTCACACACGTTCCGAATGTGAAAATGAATTTCCGCGATCAAACCGAGGTCCAGCTAGGTCGACATCAAGTTTCCCTTATTAAGTATATAGAAAGGCTCAAAATCGAATGGAGAATACAATGAATTGATCGGGTTGGATTGAAAATGTCCTCGGATGTGCCTTGTGTATTCAGGTGCATGTCCTCGCATGGAACTTAAAACAAACACACACAACAACATACACACTCATCACATACATGCTTATCTACCTTAGATCACCACCACCTTTACCTTGCACTAACACAGACCTCATTAAACTCCAACCTCAGTTTCACATTAAATCTTAATATGATTAATTTACTTTTTGTATTGGTAGTTCGTTACACTTCCATTCTTATAAGAACAACTTCATGAACTGTTTGGCCAAACACTGTCTCTTAAGATACAGGTCTCCTAGTTTAAGAGACAGGGTTTATCATTTTGGTTATATAGATGTATCTTTTTGCTGTCAATGTTTGTACAAAGTGATAAAGCATTTGTTACTCTACCACTTTTATGATTAATCTGTGTTATTGTGTTACTTTAAATTATGTATTACTTTTGGATCAATAAACTATTATTATTATTTATTCCTTTATTCATTATTTGTACATATATAAATTACATTTTTAAATATTTTTACAAAAAAAAACTTTTATAAATATAAAAAAATAGTAGCCCACCGGTATCGGGAACAGGGTCCAAGCTACCGGCGGTCAGGGCTCCAGAGAGAGGAACCTCCTAACAATGCGAGCCATGCCCAGAAGTACTGCTTTCTGAATCAAGCCCTTGATTCAGCTGCCTAACGAGAGCCTCCTGAGGTGTTGGTCGAGGCTCGTGGCTATTAAGCCGTTGGCTGACACGACTATCGGTACAATGATTGCCGAATTCACATCCCACATGTCGACAACCTCGCGAGCCAAGTCAAGATATTTGATTTGTTTATCTGTCTCGGCTTCCACGAGGTTCTCGTCATGCGGAACGGTGATATCTACAATCATTGCACGAATATCGATTCGGTCCACCACCACTATATCAGGCTTATTTGCAATAATAGTCCTGTCAGTGATGATGGACCGATCCCAGTACAATGTGATACTGCCACTATCGAGAACTGGGTCGGGCACATACCTGTAGTACGGCACCTCCGATTCCACAAGACAGTATATTATTTATTTATTATTACTCTCTTTATTCTTTATTATTTCCTTTATTTATGGTATATACATATAAAATACATTTTGTAATATTAAAATACAAAGATATAAAAATATTTAAAAATGTAAAAAATAGTAGCCCACCGGTATCAGGAAAAGGGTCCAAGCTACCGGCGGTCAGGGCTCCAAAGAGAGGAACCTCCTAACTATACGAGCCGTGTCCAGAAGTACTGCTTTCTGAATCAAGCCCTTGATCCAGCTACCTAACGAGAGCCTCCTAAGATGTCGGTCGAGGCTCTATTCTTTATTATTATTTTGTTTTTTTTATTTATTTTTCTCAGGTAAGTACCTGGTATTTGCTAGAATCTCACGGGTGTGAACCAAGGTGTGATCCTAGTTATTATTATCATTATTTGATGGTATATTATTCTGTACTGCAGTCAAATTGTTGTCTACATCAAGTTGTAAAAATTTCATAACTATCCAGCAAGTATTTAATATGGCTTTTTGTAGTGTAAGGTATGTATATTTAGATAGGTTGAGTGCATTAAAACTGTTGAATATGTGTTTTGGAATAACACCTGTTGTTGATACTACTATTGGGACTATGGTGACTATTCATTTTCCAAACTCTGGTAATTTCTTCTTGTAGCTCTGTGTACTTCCTGATTTTTTCTGAAATGGTTTTCTGTATGTTATTAGTGTTTGGGACTGCTATATCTATTATGTATGTATGTTTGTTTTCATTATCAACCAGTGTAATATCTGGTCTATTGTTATACATTGTGTGATTATTATTATTATTATTAACCATATTCTTCATGGCTAGGTTTTTAGGATTAATATAAATTATGCACTTATGAGCAATCACAAACTCTCACTTCGTTCTATTTAAAGAGTATTATGTAATAATACTCTTAATAATACGTTTAAATCACTATTGGCGTATTTTTATTTTTCCGCACAAAAAAACAGTGATATTCCACCAGTACGAACTTCAAAACGTCACTAAGGAACTCAGCACTCAGAGTATCTTGGTTCAGCAGCAAAAAAACAGACAGCAATATTTTCCACCAGTACAAACGTCAAAACGTCACTAAGGAACTCAGCGCTCAGAGTATCTTGGCTCAGCAACTTGCCTTTCAAAGCACTACTGCCAGACAAATGTTAAAATTACTGGAAAGAATCCTCACATTAACAATAAAAAATATAATAGATACTTTACGTTGGGTATCTCTGTATTTTATAAACACTTTTAAAATTTTATGTGATTAAAAAAATATACTGAAATGGCAGACAGTCAGCACTTACAATAAAATATTATGTCTTTAAATTTATCTCTGTGGGAATATCTCAGACTTTATTTATCATTTGAACAAATAGCTCTTTTCCAAGGTTTTTTCAAATGCAATTTGTTTGTAAAGCTGTTGAATGCTGCATAATGAGATTCCTGCAAATTCAGCTAAATGTATGATGGGTACTTTTCTGTCTATCAACACAACATAAATTGAACTTCTTTGTGTTGCCACTTTGACATCAAAGCAGAACAGGATGTTGATGTAGCCTAGAAAGAGTTTCATCTTATGTATGTATGGAGGTTCTTGCAGTACTTAAAATTCCTACACCATCAGTCATCTCAGAAATTTCGAAGACAAAGAGCCCTGGTCTCTCCTATGTGTGATCATGATCAAACTACTGAACATAGGTAAAGCTTGTTATTTCAGTAATCTCACAAAACATTCTTCAATTTTCAGGATACACAATGTAGGTACCTACTCTGACTGCTGACATTCAAATGTATCATTTATCTCTCAGAAATGATGATCTATCTAATAGATATTTAAAGGTTTGAATTTACGAGGGGACGAGTAAATAAACGAGTAAAATATTAATAAACTGTTGATCCATTAAATACAATAAAAATCAATCGAAAAGTGACCATTTTCTGCACATCTCAAACAAATTGATATTAGGTACAATGGTGAATCCGCATAAAAATCAAATGTTTCTTGATGCACTTTTCACTATCCTCCATTGATATACCGGATTAAAATAATCGGTCTTTAACATAATGGCAAATTAATAAGACTCGTCCGTGTGCAATATTACAATAACAACAGAAAATCTAAGTTAGCTTACCTCGATGAAATTAATTACGCGGTGATGACTGGAGCCTTTGTTTAACCAACTAGCAAATTAATTAATATCAATATAAGTTTATTGAGAATCAAGCAAAAAACACTACCGGCGGCAGCGCGGCTTTTCGTCTACACCCAGGGTAGGACTGTGGCACCATAGACAAAGACAGACTATAAAAATTAAAATAAGTAGGAGCCCACGAATATATTGGTAATAGTTATGAGATTAGTAATATTATATGGATTCACGTATTAGTAATCCGGAAAACTTATTTAATTATGCTATATTTCATCTTTATGTACATACTAGCTGTTGCCCGCGATTTCGTTCGCGTGTATGTATTGTAAAATGATGTGGCTAGGTAAGATCAATGTGTTCGTATATCTAATACGAACAGTCAATATCTATCATTGCTTGCCTCCTTTTTTATGTAGGTATGGGAAAACATCAAATGAGTCCTTTCGCTCTGGGCGGAATGGAAGGGAGTGTTAGAATCTTACTGACTTAAACCCATCTGTGTTCCTCCTAATGCCCTTTGCGTTCTAGGGCCGCGGTGACTCTTTCGAACAAATTCCGCAACCCTGGCAGGCGCACTGGCCCTAGCGGGCCTCGTCTTTATGTTGACATCTTTTTGTGACGTGCGTGGAACACAACGCGCCTCTTCTGTTCAAATAATTTTTCGTGAGAAACGTTGTAATGATAATGCTTCTTTCATTTCATCGAAACTATTCACAACAGTCCTAGAAGATATCGTTAACAATGTGGGTATAGATTTAGACTATAGCGGTATTAACGTCAATTTTCTGCCCAACTGTCTCACTTAAGTTTTGCAGATGATTTTTACAGTGGTTTTCACTGAGAACTTCGATGAGCTTCGTTTTCCGATGTTTATCTTGGCCATATCCTTTCAATTGGCAAAGAAAATCAACAAACGGAGGTATCGAGAGGAACACACCTTGGATGGGCCGCTTTTATCAAAATGGACGACATTCTGAAGCCTGCCAAAATTCCGCAATGTCTGAATTCCCGCCTTTATAACCAGTGTGCTTTTCCCACCATGACTTACTTACTTACATGGACGCTCACGCAGGAGGCTGTTTACAGACTGATAGTTGCACAGACAGCAATGGAGCGTTCCATGCTTGGTAGATGAACGTCGTCTAGATCCGAAGACGTACGAAGGTTTTCAACATCGGAAAACGAATTGTAGAACTAAAGTGGAACTGTGTAGGACACTTGGCAAGGCGCGGTGATGATAGGTGGAGTAACATCGGAAAACGAAGCTCATCGAAGTTCTCAGTGAAAACCACAAAGTCATCTGCAAATCTTAAGTGAGACAGTTGGGCAGAAAATTGACGTTAATACCGCTATAGTCTAAATCTATACCCACATTTTTAACGACATCTTCTAGGACTGTTGTGAATAGTTTCGATGAATTGAAAGAAGCATTATCATTACAACGTTTCTCACGAAAAATTATTTGAACAGAAGAGGCGCGTTGTGTTCCACGCGCGTCACAAAAAGATGTCAGCATCAAGACGAGGCCCGCTAGGGCCAGTGCGCCTGCCAGGGTTGCGGAATTTGTTCGAAAGAGTCACCGCGGCCCTGGAACGCAAAGGGCATTAGAATTCCATTCCGCCCAGAGCGAAAGGAGTCATTTGATGTTTTCCCATACATAAAAAAGGAGGCAAGCAATGATAGATATTGACTGTTCGTATTAGATATACGAACACATTGATCTTACCTAGCCACATCATTTTACAATACATAGGTACACGCGAACGAAGTCGCGGGCAACAGCTAGTAGCAAAATAAAATAAATAACCGTTTTTGATAAAAACAAAATTTAAAATAAAGAGAAGAAGCTATCATATATAAATTATAATTTAATAACATTTGAAAACTTGCCCAATAATGAGACATAGTTTATAGACAAAGACATAAGAAGCAGATTCAAACATTTATCAATCATGTTATAGACATTTGTTTGTGCAAATTATTTTCTTAACTCTCGCTCTGAAAGCTGACGGAGAGATGTTCTGTCTAAGAGGTGGAGGCAGATCATTCCAGATTTTGGCCGCACTGAACTTGAAACTGCCTCTATATGAAGCCGTTTTGTACTGACATACAATCATACAACCAACTTATTTAGCAAATGACTACGAGTGGGTCAGTTTCGTTGATCAAAGATCATCTTATCGGAAAGGTACCTTGGTGTTCCCGTCCTTATTACTTTTTGAAGCAGACATGCCAGGTGCAATTCTCTTCGCCCAGCCATTTTTAGAATTCGCTTTTCATTCAAATACGGTGTGATACGCGCCCGTTTGGGAATGGTGAAACAGAACCGCGCACACGGGTCAATATCAACAAAGTGCATTTTTCTTCAATTTTAGTGGCAAAATTTTTTCTTTATTTTTCGTGAAAAATGAGGACATGTTATATAAGAATAGCAAGTCCAAGCTAGAAGGATCTTCAAAAGGTCTGAGAATATCTTGATAACTTTCTGAGATATTTCAGTTCAATGTCTAGTGTGGCCACAAAAATTGAAAATCGCCCACCAAAATCGAAAGTGCCCACCAAAATTGAAAATCAGTGGCACCATAATTGAATTTCTCTGTCACAATCCTTAATCTCACTAATAAACTGAGTATTTTTTATTCTGAATATTTCTGCGTTTACTCGTGTTTCGCTCCGGTAAGGCAAATATCTCATTTGATTCCATTTCATAATCTGTGTGCTTGTTTCATGTAGCTTGTGTTGTCTCTTTTTAGTCCTGAAATTCTTCGCTGCAATAACTCTATCTCTTTGACTTCACTTTTTTGACTTTGTCTTCGACTGATGCTTCGTCGTACGCGGACGCCGTGATAGATGTGTTGCAGCAAGGACTGGAGTGCTACATTCCGTTCTCTGACGTAAGACTGCTCGTCTATGGTTTGGTGCCGAGTGCAATCGCGCTGATGCGCTTAAACACGCGGCGTACCTAGCATGGGTAGACGCTCGTATTCACAAAGCAAATGAAGTGTGCCAGAAGAAGAGAGCCTTCAACAGGGCTGCCAAGTCCTGCAAAAAGGTATTGCGGAGGGCTTATAGTTTGACCACATTAATCGAATTGACAAACAACCTTGCTTCATACCCGGCAGGTAGTAAAGTCTTTCGGTCCCTTTTTGAATTGAACTTCTATCGCCCCTCACTACCACCACTGCTGAGACCTGACGGGTCACTGGCCCACTCCGCAGAAGACTCTGTTTGCGGAATCTTCAATCCTGGTAGCGCAAGGCCCCTGCTGCATGCGAGTCGAGTATGTTGGGCATTCACATTCATCAGAAGGACATCCGGGGTACTGCTTAACCGTATACCTGCAATTGTACTGATTGCGTAGACTTGTGCGCCTGATTTCGTGACTTGGGCGTGTCTTTTTTCCGCAAAAAGGATTCGTTTTGACCAAACTCCTACCTTTCGGGGTGCGTCTGTTCCTGTGACTGATCGGCTCGAGCTCCTAGGCATGAAGTTGACATCCAGTCTCAAATTCGGCACCGCCATCGAGTACAAAACCCAAATTGCGGCCAAAAAGCTGGGCATCCTAAATAGGGTGAAGCGATACTTCAGGCCTGGACAGCTTTTTATCCTTAAAAAGCACAAGTCCGATACTGCAAGGAGTATTGTAGCCACCTTTGGGATGCCTCAGCTAAGTATCAGCTTGTCGCGCTTGACTCGGTGGAACGCAGAGCTAAGAGGCTCATCGGTGACGTAAAACTGGTGGATGCCAAGTTACATACCTTGGCTCATTGCCGCCGTAAGGTTGCCTGCTTATCGGTCTTTTACAGATTGTACTTCGGTGAGTGTGCCCAAAAAAAAAAAAAAAAAATGCGCACAGCAAAAGAGTGGAACTCTCTGCCTGCGTCTGTGTTGTGAGCTTACAACCCTAATCTCTTCAAAGTTAGAGTGAACAGGCTCCTTCTGGGTAAGCTCGCTCCATCGTAGACTTTGTCTCTGTCATCTCAAAAAAAAAACTTACGAAATCAGGCGCACAAGTCTGGTTGTGAATTAGCACGACTTGTGGTCAGTTGTGAAGAATTGACGTTGCGAAGTCGTTTGATTATAACTTTTAGTGCGAGTATCTGGTCTACATACTGCAATAACGGCAGGTTCGAGGACATAAATTTCTAGTTACCGAAGTATGTTGGTGCGTGCTCTCATTATCAAATCCTGAAGATCTCGTCGTGCTGCTTGCAAGAGGGTCGTGCGCATCAAAATCTCTACTATTAAGTAAGATGTCTTTGCTGACAACAAAGTGTTGGAGTGACGCATTTGATTCTGCAGTGCGATTCTGTAAACATGTCGTAGTGAACACTTCGACAAACAAAAGGTGCAGTGAGCTTGGACTGACGTAAGCTGTCAATAACGCTAGTGATGGACAAATCTATTAGAGAATCCTGTCGATAAATCGAGTTTACTGAATTTTAATGCTAAAGCCAAATATTTATAAAAGCCAAATATTACTAAGTAGGAACGACACAAAGAACAATTCCAACCTGAGTACCTGAGTTACTAATTTAACTGTTGCCAATAATAAATTTACCTACAAAGAGTAGGTATTCATCCTCACCTTATCACATTTTTCTGTTGGGACAAATCAATCAATGAACCCATTCACAAAGCACACCGCGCATGCGAAAAGTGAAAATGACAATTCAAACTAGCGTAGTGGTCACTCCACCGTATTCAGCCGACTCTAAGAAGAGGGTGAACACGCGAACGTAGGTAACGTTCAGTCGTTCACCCGTTGACCGCGCTTGCGTGAGAAGTGCCAGGACAACGAAGTGTTCCCTTCACCCTATTCCGGTGACTATAAGGCAAGGGGAAGTGAATGTTCCCTTCGACCGCGTTATTTTTTAATCTTTGATTCTTCCATAAACATTCAGAGAATATTTTATATTCAAAACTTAAAAATATCTAAAATATTTTTTGGGATGTAAGCAAATTAGATTTTTTTAAATGGTATTCTTTAGGCGTTTTTGTACCTACTTTTTTCCATAAGTAGGCAATCAATTATATAAGCCTGATTTCAATAAAAAAAACGGCTACTGTTCAAAGCTTTATTTATTAATAAAACAAATCCGGACGCCTAATGAAACCCTGTTATGTCGGAATAAATATTCTAATTCTGTCTTGAAACGCGTGGCTAGCTTCCGAAGTGTGAGCCATTGTGACCATTGTCGACCCTGAAAACGGGTGAACACTGACAGTATAACTACCTACTTTTTGACGATCGTATGACCACCGAGCGAGCAGCGATGCTCGAAGACCCAATATTAAGACTCAAATGTGGCAAGTGGTGTTAATGATGACGAAGCTTTTGTTGCTTCTGCTGCCAAAATGGCAAGAGTAGAATCAAAACCGAATCAACCCGATCCATGATGAACCGAGCACAACCTTCCAGATTTTACCACCAACACAAAATGTGCATTCCAATCTGGTTGACAAAAATAGCAGTCACGATGGAGAGGACACCTTATGATATTTAATCACTCATTATTGAGTTTTGTGGTGGAGAAATAACATTGTCAAGTTCAGTGCCAAGTGAACTATTGTTTAGTGTAGCTGGCTTAATTTTTGGAAGGAGACAAAGCCACAAAACTATTGTTTGTGAAACATAATTTGCCTATCCTTAGTTTTGATTAGGTACCTACTAGCAGGTAATGTTTGTATTTTTAAGAAAGTGTACCTATTGAAATAAATATTTACGACTTTCTATTACTACAATCAATCATGAGTTATTATTTTTCCACTTCCATGAACACCTCTGCCTAATTGGAACAATGTAATTTTGGACTCTTACTGAACCCAGCTAAATCTCAAGCATTCATTGTTGGTGGCAGATACATGCTCAGCCTATTGGATCACCAGTCTCTGCCGCCTGTAGTGTATGACTCAGTGCTCATTTTATACTACAAAAGCGCTAAAGTTGGTAAGAGGATATTCTACTCTTTCCAGTCTCATAAACGTCTCCAAAAATTCTTACCATTTCACACTAAGGTCAGTCTTGCTCAATCTCTTCTTCTACCACTTATAGACTATGCCGATATCTATTTTCTAGATGCTTCTGAGGTACCTACTCCTAAACAAACTCGAGCACTGACACTTCTCTTCTCCTTCGTACTCTGCATCACACTTCCTGTCGCTGTGGTGGCTCCTTCTCTGTTACTGCAGTGCATCTCTGGAACTTGCTCCCACACTCCCTATGCAACAGCCCTTCTCTTGATGTCATCAAGAGAAAAGTTAAAGAGCATTTCCTTTTGAATTTGACATAATTCTCTTATATATTATTATGTATGTGTATTTATTTACAGTTATGTATGTAAGTACTTATATTTATTTATTATAAAATTATAATGTGCACTGGATCCTACCCTCTATTGTGATCTTTCTCTATCACTCAGTTTGCTGGGAGAAAATTCAACTTAGAGTTAAGCTCACCTTTGTACAGCTGTTATGGTGTACGATAAAGAATTAAAAACTAATCTTGTGGTTCAAAATACCACTGAAATTGCCACCATTTGAGAAGAAGAATAAATGATAATATATGGCTCACTGACTTGAATCTTTTCTATTCTAGCAACTTGCTTTTCTATACTAATCAGGTATTATTAATAATAATAATTATTATTGTGCTATGCAATGATGCTTACTTCTGCATAGCTACATAAAATTAAAACCATGTTACCAACAAATTTAGGTGCAGCATCATCAACTTTATTCAGATCTAAGCAATATTTCCTATCTTTTGTACTTGGAGAGGATATAAATAAATCAATATCAGGCGAAATTACAATTTTACTCATTTTTATCCACATCAAAAAATACTAATACATCTTTTGCACTGAGCCAGCGGCAGGCAGAAGCCTGCAGAGTTCCCATATTCTGGATCTTCTGCTGAGGTGCTAATGGCAAAGTTAGAAAACTTGTCTGGATGGAAGCTGGCCGGCTGCCTATAGCTGAAAACAATGGGTAAACATAATTCATCATTATGCTAACTATTTTATACATTATTTCCCATGTTATGCTGATTGGTAATTCTATTTTTCAATAGAACATTCATCTATGTTTTAATTTATACAGCACATCAGTTGCATATTGTGAGCGTCTGAAACAATTCCATCCATCACATGGAACAATGTTACTCCTAGCTATTTTTAGAATAATCAGAGTTACAACTCATATGAAGTGCCCCCATCAATCACTAATAAAGAACGGTGCCCCATTCATGGCTTTCGTGGTCTACATTGTTATAATGTGTAAGTATTCCTATTTAATTTCGTAGTAAAGCAATACCTACTCAATTCATTGCGGTATACCCTTTGATTTGTGATCAAATCAAGATCAATCAATCAATTATAAAATTAAGATAACGTTTCAGCTTAGTAGGTAAACAATATATTATCACATCTTGGTAGGTTGGCCGTACTGTCGGCCCGACTCGGTTTAAACACATTTACGATCATCACATATTTAATAATTATCACTACGTAGGTACCTATAAAATTCGAAACTCGGAGAACTTCAAAACTTTCTTTTGTTTGGTTAAAAATAGGTAGGTAAGCATTACCCATACCGACGCGACGTTTGAAAATTTTTCGAACTTCATTGGCGAGTGGCGACATTGCTTTTTTTGAGATTTTGCTGTGTTGGCTACTGAGGCTTTTAAGCCAATCATATTTTTTTAGGATACGTCAATGGATGATGGCCAGAATGTTTCGATAATACCGAGCAAGTACACAAAATTCTTGCAGTTAATTTTATAACACCTTAGAAATATAGATAGAATGAAAGCTTGTAACTACATTTATTATCATTACACATTTAGTAATTGCAACATTCTAAACCCGGACTTCAAAACTTTATTTTATTTAGCATTGCCGACATTGTTCTTCTTTTTTTATTGGGATAAGTGATGGGCACTTCATATTTCACTTCAAAGACAAATAATAAACGTTCGTTTTTTTTTAACAAGTGTTAATTATTATTTTTGTGAATGTATTTATAACACATCTTGGTTAACCAAAAAACTATTATTGCAATAAAAACGAACGTTTATTATTTGTCTTTGTTAATGAAGTATTAACAAAGACAAATAATAAACGTTCGTTTTTTTTAACAAGTGTTAATTATTATTTTTGTGAATGTATTTAACACATATAACCAAAAAACTATTATTGCAATAATTGAATCTACCGTGGCCATAGATTCCGGAAGCCCGAAAAATTAATCTTTAAAGACTAGTACACATATTGAAAACAAAAATGCGGTAGAGTGGTACAATAGACTTGGTGTAGACATGCGATTTCACGCCCTTTTGATAAATAATTCAAAACGCCGCGCTGTTTCCTACGATACGTGTTTTTTTATTTTTTATTACCTATTCGATAAGAATGACGTAAGTATGCACTACGGACAGATTTTTAAATAATATTGATGTTTTTCCCCCGAAGGGATAAAAACATTTATTTTGGGTCTTGCCGAAGCTTGACCCTAACGAGATATCCTTTTCTTACCACATAACATCGAACGTGCTATCTGCTCCCTTTCGGCGCGTAGTAGGGACATATAGCTGTCTCACTCCTGCCCACTACCGCGCACCGAACGACCGCGCGCCGGCTAGATCGCTAGCGACTTCAGTAACTTTAAGCCGGCTAGGTCTTAAAAATAGGGTCAAGCTTCGGCAAGACCCAAAATAAATGTTTTTATCCCTTCGGGGGAAAAACATCAATATTTTGTGTCTGTGCCTTCGCTTGACCCTAACGAGAAGTGTTTGTATTCTGCCGGCGCCTTAGGCGTACTGTGACCTAGGTAATAGGTACGTCAAAAGAGTAAACGGATCAATAAAAACATTCTGTAAAATACCATAAAACCAGTTTTATTCTCACTAAATAATTAATATCAACACTATATAGAAACATAAATCAGTCATATAGAAAGTATTACTAATAGGAACTGTAGACATCACATCTAGTTACCTTATTCAAACAAAATTATAAAATTACAAATATAATATCAGTAACAAGATAACAATCATATCACATCAAAATTAGAAGAGGGTAATATATCTTTGGGAGAGTCAGCAGTCGTTCGCTCTATAGGCTTACAATAAAACTTAAGAAAATTATGACTATTCTTCCAATTTCCTTTCGTTAAGATATCATCTAAAGGCATATCCAGACTAAAACGAGAAGAACCAACGGCTGAGCGAATGCTTCCAGGACTAGTATGTATCCCTATTTGCTTAAGAGCAGTTTTAACCCATCCTGCAATGACTGCTCTAGAAGCTGCACGCACTGGGCCTCTCGTAGAAATAAAAAGGGAGTCAAGACCCTGGACTGCCTTTCTTCTGCTATCAGAGACAGCCACAAATATCTTAAACCAATGCATTATATCTAAGCATTGGTCATCATTTTTGGATATCTTCCACCCTGACTGCCGATGAGAGCCTGAATCCGTTTTAGAACCGAACTTAGGCCAAAAATATAAATAAGAGTCAGTCTCTTGTACATGAGAATCGTTTAAAGATAATAAAGTGAGATCATGGATACGTCTACCAGATGCCAGTAGCAGCAGTATTGCTAAATGTCTAGACACTTGGAAGATACTATTAGTATCTGGTGAGTTTGATTTTAACCACTTAATCAGTTTAGAAACATCCCATATAGACGAAGTCTTCTCCTTGACATTAGAAATACTTATTGCTTTAAGCATATGTCTGACTACTGGGTTATTATTAATCACATCAGCTCGACTAGGGTCTGCAAAAGAGGTTACGACCGACTTATTTACTAGGACCGTACTATACGATAATTTCTTATGATTGAATAAATAACTTATAAACAAAGCCACTTGTTCTGGACTAGGAGTATTTATTGGCACTGAATATTTATTGGCCCATTCAATCCATCTCTTCCAACCCGCGGAATAAGTCTTTAGGGTGCCTGGCCTCCAAGATTTTTGAAGCAAATCCAAATCCCCTGATTCCCAGCCTTGTGTTAGTTGTGACCACCCTGTATTTTCCAAGCCTGCAAACAAAGACGGTTGGCTTGCGGTGGTGGACACCCGGTTGCAATGTCTATAAGATGACGATTCAGGTCCTGAATGGGAAGAGGGGGTTCCAGAGCTCTCCGTCGTAGGTCGGGGTACCAAAATGCTTGAGGCCACTTCGGCGCGACGAGTATGTAAAGTCCTGTCGCCGAGTTGAGGTGATGTAGAACTCTTGGAACCAACGCTGGTGGGGGAAACACCCATGCTTTCTCGAAGTTCCACACCTGGCTGAACGCGTCTATAAATAGGGCTTCCTGATCCTCCGCGAATTGGCTGACATATGACGTTACTACTCTGGATTGCTTCGTTGCAAACAGGTCCACTGATGGAATGCCCCATATCAAGAAAATCTTCTGTGTGATCGCTTCTGTTAGATGCCAATCGGGAATTGTTTTCTGTCGCGATAAATGATCGGCTATGTTGTTGTATATTCCTGGAATGTATCTTATTAGGATTCGAATCTGATGCTGTTCCGCTAATAGAAGTATCTTTTCCACCATCGATAATAGAATTCGAGATTTCGTTCCACCTTGATTTCTGACGTATGCAATAACAGTCCGATTGTCCGACTGAATTAAAATCGTTTTGTTTTTCAGAGATTGTTTGCATATTTTTATTGTTTCGCACACAGCATGCAATTCCTTTCGGTTTATGTGCCACGGTATCTGTTCCGCTGACCATGTTCTGGAAATTGTCTGGTTGAAAATATGCGCTCCCCAACCCGTGTTTGAAGCGTCTGTTGACAGGAAAACTTCGGCTGGCGGGATGAATATTTCTGACTGTTGGTGTAAATTGTCCATCCACCATTTCAGATCCTGAACAGCTTTTGCAGGAATTTGGAATTTGGTTTTCGAAGAGTTTTCTGGGAGACATTTGCTGGCAATTTGGATCCGACGACTTCGTAATCGGCCGAGAGGAACTACAAATCCGACGAAATTTAAGCTTCCAAGAATTGATTTCGCTTGGTGCCAATCCCATACTTTTGACTCTATAAGTACCAAGAGCTCTCTTTTTAGCGAAATTATCTTCTTTTGAGGAATATATTTTCGATTCAAGCTTGTATTCCAACCTATTCCAAGAAACTCTATGTTTTGAGTGGGCTGTAGAATGGACTTTTCGAAGTTTACCTTCCAGCCTAGATTTATTAGAAACTTCACCGCGAAATACGCCTCTTCCTTTAGCCTCTGAGCGTTTTGATTTACTAAGAGAAAATCGTCTAAATAAACGATTACTCTTATGTTTTCCTTTCGCAGTTGACTCGCTATCCAATTCGATATTCTGGCGAAAGCTATCGGGGCGGTGGACAGGCCGAACGGCAGGCAAGTCATACAGTAGAGCTTGTCTTGATAGTATAAAGTTAGATAACGCTGATGAGTTTCTTTCACTGGAACATGAAAGTATGCCTGGGACAAGTCTAGTTTTATCATGAAGTCCTCTTTTTGTAGGAACTCCGGCACAGTAAAATGACTGGGAAGGTGAAATTTCTTTGGATTTAAGAAATTGTTTAAATTTCTGAGATCGAAAATCGGGCGATTGGAGCCATCGCTTTTCGGGACTAAAAACATTTTTGAGATGAGGCCAGACACCAACGTCTGTGGGGCTTCCTTTAAGATTCCTGAATTGATCATTTTTGATATTTCTGTGGACATCTGGTGGGTGGCTGGAGTTTGCATTCGGACACAAATATCTTTTGTAAATGGAATGTTTGGAGGTTTTCTTACAAACGGAATGGTGTAGCCTGTTATCATATTTATTATATATTTCGGGGCATAGGCTGTTTGCCATTCTCTGACAAAATGTTTGAGTTGGCCTGCTCTCCAGTCTTGATAGTCAAAAATGCCGCCCTGTACGCGGTCGACGATCCTTATGAAATTTCTTTTTCAAATACTCTTTTGAAGATGAAGCTTTGCCTTCGGTTGAACGGTCCTGATTCGTTTTCTGTTCTCTTTTCTTCTTCAAAGGTTTCGATCTTTTGGGAGGTGGGGCCGACTTGTCATGAAAATTAGAATTGTATTTTCTTTTATATTGCTTCTTTTTAAAAGCTTCGAAGCTTGAAGAGGGCTGCTTAGAAAGTTCTTGAAGTTTTTCTTCATCAAATAATGAATTAATTGAAGGAGGAATTTTGTGGAGCGACGGAGATACATTCTCATTGACAGGTGCCAAAATCTTTCGCCTTTGCTCTATTGCCTCCGCTCTCTTGCCACAAGTATATTGAAGCAAGTGGTCTGATATTTGTCGAAATTCAGATGTACGATCTGCCAATGCTTCATTTAAGGCCGTAAGAGCCGCCGGACACTTTTCAATTATCTTGAGAACACCCTTTCTAAAGGCCTCTCCCTGCATCAATAATCCATGTGTAATGGTTCCATAAGAACCCTCGGTCTTCTCGAGATACTCCGTGAAAGAGTTGGAAGGGAATAAATGCTTCAGTTCAGGATTTAAAGATAAAGCTCCAAATACAGGCGAAGCATGCAACTTCTTCTGTGCGTCTAAGTAGCGAACTTTATTCCACGAAGGCAGACCTAAACGTTGGCAATTGATTCCCTGTGTTTTAATCTCAGGATCTGGTTCTGGAATAGAAGGCTCCTGTTCCTTAACCCTGGGTAAAAAATCGAGATCCCCGGTTAAGATCCCGGGCGCTTTTGGGGGACTCCAGGATATTTTCTCATTTTCCGAACTTTCCGATTCACTCCCCCCCTCTTCTTCTTGTTCAGAACTTGAAATCTCTTGTCTTTCATCCATTCTGTTAAGAATTTCTTGAAGAAGAGACCTAGTAGCCTTGGACTCCTGTTCCAGAGCGTCAAGACGACTGCAAGAACTCTTACGTCTACGCTCAGGTCTAATTATCTCTTCCGGCTCTGAATCTGAGACTTCTCCACCTAGAGCCATCGACGCTTCTTTCCTTGATAGGAGTTTGTCACTTACACTTTTTGCCGACTCTCGAATAAGTTCACAGTGGAGAGCTGAACCTCTTATCTGCATCGCTACAGACGGAGGGCCTAAAATCAGCCCACGACAGAAGGCCCAGGACAGCATTTTCACCTTCATGTCTCGGTAAGGCCTCTCTTGCAAGCTTTTGGCATTAGGGTCAAAAGCTTTTGCAATATCTATCGCCGATAAACAATATCTCAATTTATTAAGTAAGGTTGGTTCCGGGTCCACTGTGATGCCCTCTCGAACTTTCCATTCTTCCCAGCCTTCAGGAAGAAAACTTGTAGCTGCTATCTTCAATCTGGCAAGGACTTCATCTTCTGAAGGTTCCTCATACAGTTCACGGAGCGTCTTGAATGCTGAAGACGTCGCCATCTGCACAAACAGGAACATCATTAGTTCAAAGTTAAACTAGAACGTGCATGATGTTCACAAGTTATATAGAAGGATAGTATACCGCCTCTATATAAGGAAAAGGCTCTCAAAACCACTAAGGGTCAATTCATTGACACAAGGATCGATCATCGATCATTAAGGCTCAATTGAAGAACCGTAAGGCTCATTTCTCGAACCGTAAGTCTCATTTATCGAACCTTAAAGGGTCGGAAAGTGAGCCGTCTAGGGTCAAAAATTGAGCCGTAAGGGTCAAAAGTTGAGCCGTCTAGGTTCAAAAGTTGAGCCGTCTAGGGTCAAAAATTGAGCCGCCAGGGTCAAAAATTGAGCCACCAGGATCAAAAGTCGAGCCGTCTAGGGTCGTTCACTGCGCCTTAACCGGTCGAAAATCGAGCCTACTGCAGTTCAAAACAGAACCCTTGACTTATAACATAAGCGTTAATTCTCAAAGATCAAGCAGACGTGCTGTAATCTTTGAAAGATCCAAATCGTAACTGTAAGATTTCACAGTAACATTGTGACTGAGGTTAGGAACGCTCGAATCACAGGATCTGTCTATATATTATGCCTATTTCTAAGAAAAAATAACAGAAAACACAAAACTGGATTTACAATTATGCTTATTACAGAAATAAAATGAATTACATACCTGATAATCATTATCCATAGCACTGTAATCCAAAATTCACTTTTTGATATACGTTTACGTAAAAATACGCGGGAGCAAAGCGCACGCTCGTTGCGAATGGCAACAAAAGGCGTACTGAAGTCGCTAGCGATCTAGCCGGCGCGCGGTCGTTCGGTGCGCGGTAGTGGGCAGGAGTGAGACAGCTATATGTCCCTACTACGCGCCGAAAGGGAGCAGATAGCACGTTCGATGTTATGTGGTAAGAAAAGGATATCTCGTTAGGGTCAAGCGAAGGCACAGACACAAAATAGGTTCTTATAAAGTATTTGAGAATATTGAAAAACGAAATCTTACAGGTAATTTTTGATGATTTGACCTAATTTAAGGATATATTTCTAGCCCATTTCGCTCTTGTGCTGCAAATGAGGCGCAGTTTGTTGCCCTGGTTCAAATGATGGAACTCCATCCGGAGATGGCCAGGGGGCATAGTAACACCGCAAATGCCCGCCTCAAAACCCAAAGGTTCTGGGAGGAAGTAACATCGAAAATTAACGCTTTAGGCGGGGCTACCAAGACTAAAAAGAAGTAGATGAAAGTACCTACCTACCTAAGTATTTTTACTCTTGGAATTTGTTTAGATTTTTTTTAGCGACAAAGGCCATCGGCTTACCTACTAAACAAACTAATCCTTCTTTCTTATCTAGTATTGGACGGACCGAAAATCTAACATAAAAAAAAACCTGCTGAGCGCGCCGCAACTGGGCGACGGGTGGGGGGTTCGAGGAAGTAAGATAACTTACTAACACCGAGGAGCGTGTGCTTCAAATTTTAGGCGGCAAAGGGTACGCTGTTCGTGACAGGTTATTCCGGCGAACGATGTTTGAATTTGAACAAAACTTTATCCGCTGCGGCCCCGACATGTGAAAATTCCCAAAAAAAAGTAAATCTTATGTAATAGGTAAATAAACATTAAATTCGCGATTAATTCGCGACACACCGGTGTGTCGCCGGGGCCGGAGTGTATATTAATGTTAGTAGTAGTGTTGATACCTATGTGTTTTTTGGGATAAAGAATTCAAAAAAATTGTGTCAAAAACATTAATCGCCTTCATAATAATCACTTTTTACCAGACTGCCAAGGAAGGGCTATGTTTTTATAAGAAGTTTTCTTTAGGTACCTATCTCTGCAACCGATTGAAATAAAAATCTATATCAGACTATATCTATATCAGTGACATTGTTCGGGCAAGTTATCATTTGGACAAATGATGACAAAAAAAATATGGCACTTACGGATAAAAAGAAAAGGAACACAATACAGAACCAAATCGGTTTGCCATGTTAGTTAGTATTTAAACCACATTATATTTTATATAATGCTGTGATATAAAAATACCTCCATAGATAAATCTTTAGCCGTTAAGTAATTATTTCATTGTATTCTATAACCGAAGACCCGAATTCAATAGAATTGAACAAAAAATATGATTGGCTTAAAAGCCTCAGTAGCCAACACAGCAAAATCTCAAAAAAAGCAATGTCGCCACTCGCCAATGAAGTTCGAAAAATTTTCAAACGTCGCGTCGGTATGGGTAATGAATGCTTACCTACCTACCTATTTTTAACCAAACAAAAGAAAGTTTTGAAGTTCTCCGAGTTTCGAATTTTATAGGTACCTACGTAGTGATAATTATTAAATATGTGATGATCGTAAATGTGTTTAAACCGAGTCGGGCCGACAGTACGGCCGACCTACCAAGATGTGATAATATATTGTTTACCTACTAAGCTGAAACGTTATCTTAATTTTATAATTGATTGATTGATCTTGATTTGATCACAAATCAAAGGGTATACCGCAATGAATTGAGTAGGTATTGCTTTACTACGAAATTAAATAGGAATACTTACACATTATAACAATGTAGACCACGAAAGCCATGAATGGGGCACCGTTCTATATTAGTGATTGATGGGGGCACTTAATAAGAGTTGTAACTCTGATTATTCTAAAAATAGCTAGGAGTAACATTGTTCCATGTGATGGATGGAATTGTTTCAGACGCTCACAATATGCAACTGATGTGCTGTATAAATTAAAACATAGATGAATGTTCTATTGAAAAATAGAATTACCAATCAGCATAACATGGGAAATAATGTATAAAATAGTTAGCATAATGATGAATTATGTTTACCCATTGTTTTCAGCTATAGGCAGCCGGCCAGCTTCCATCCAGACAAGTTTTCTAACTTTGCCATTAGCACCTCAGCAGAAGATCCAGAATATGGGAACTCTGCAGGCTTCTGCCTGCCGCTGGCTCAGTGCAAAAGATGTATTAGTATTTTTTGATGTGGATAAAAATGAGTAAAATTGTAATTTCGCCTGATATTGATTTATTTATATCCTCTCCAAGTACAAAAGATAGGAAATATTGCTTAGATCTGAATAAAGTTGATGATGCTGCACCTAAATTTGTTGGTAACATGGTTTTAATTTTATGTAGCTATGCAGAAGTAAGCATCATTGCATAGCACAATAATAATTATTATTAATACTATCTATGGCTGATTAGTATAGAAAAGTAAGTTGCTAGAATAGAAAAGATACAAGTCAGTGAGCCATATACTATCATTTATTCTTCTTCTCAAATGGTGGTAATTTCAGTGGCATTTTGAATCACAAGATTAGTTCTTAATTCTTTATTGTACACCATAACAGCTGTACAAAGGCTAGCTTAACTCCAAGTTGAATTTTCTCCCAGCAAACCTTTCAGTGATAAAGATGACAATAGAGGGTAGGATCCAGGGCACATTATATATTTTATAATAAATAAATATAAGTACTTACTTACATATATAACTAAATATATACACATACATAATAATATATAAGAATATTATGTCAAAATCAAAAGGAAATGCTCTTTAACTTTCCTCTTGATGACAATCAACAGAAGGGCTGTTGCATAGGGAGTGTGGGAGCAAGTTCCAGAGATGCACTGCAGTAAGAGAGAAGGAGCCACCACAGCGACAGGAAGTGTGATGCAGAGTACGAAGGAGAAGAGAAGTGTCAGTGCTCGAGTTTGTTTAGGAGTAGGTACCTCAGAAGCATCTAGAAAATAGATATTGGCATTGTCTATAAGTGGTAGAAGAAGAGATTGAGCAAGACTGACCTTAGTGTGAAATGGTAAGAATTTTTGGAGACGTTTATGAGACTGGAAAGAGTAGAATATCCTCTTACCAACTTTAGCGCTTTTGGAGTATAAAATGAGCACTGAGTCATACACTACAGGCGGCAGAGACTGGTGATCCAATAGGCTGAGCATGTATCTGCCACCAACAATGAGTGCTTGAGATTTAGCTGGGTTCAGTAAGTGTCCAAAAATTACATTGTTCCAATTAGGCAGAGGTGTTCGTGGAAGTGGAAAAATAATAAGTCATGATTGATTGAAGTAATAGAAAGTCGTTAATATTTATTTCAATAGGTACACTTTCTTAAAAATACAAAAATTACCTGCTAGTACCTAATCAAAACTAAGGATAGTCAAATTAATTATGTTTCACAAACAATAGTTTTGTGGCTTTGTCTCCTTTCAAGCAATTTCTTAGGGGTTAAGAAATTAAGCCAGCTGCACTAAACAATAGTTCACTTGGCACTGAACTTGACAATGTTATTTCTCCACCACAAAATTCAATAATGAGTGATTTCCATATCATGAGGTTACTATCGCTGCTGTCATTAAAGGTGTCCTCTCCATCGTGACTGCTTTTTTTGTCAACCAGATTGGAATGCACATTTTGTGTTGGTGGTAAAATCTGGAAGGTTGTGCTCGGTTCATCATGGATCGGGTTGATTCGGTTTTGATTCTACTCTTGCCATTTTGGTAGCAGAAGCAACAAAAGCTTCGTCATCATTAACACCACTGTCTTGCCACATTTTAGTCGTAATTATTCGGTCTTCAACCTTCGCTGCTCGCTCGGTGGTCATACGAATTGTAAATTTTATTATTTTTTCCCTCTCCCGCCGTATGTTTTGATAGTTTATGTACTCGATGCGAGGCGCGAAGGTTAGAATAGGTGATCAACACTGTAAAAAAGGTAGGTATACTGTCAGTGTTCACCCGTTTTCATGGTTGACAATGGTCACAATGGCTCACACTTCGGAAGCTAGCCACGCGTTTCAAGACAGAATTAGAATTTTTATTCCGACATAACAGGGTTTCATTAGGCGTCCGGATTTGTTTTATTAATACATAAAGCTTTGAACAGTAGCCGTTTTTTTTATTGAAATCGGACTTTTTTAATAATCTGGTAACACATTAATAACGCGTGAAGGTGAGGTGACCAAAACTGTCAAACTTTAGGTAATTACCGTCAAAGAGTAGGTATTTACTGTCAGTGTTCACCCGTTTTCATGGTCGACAATGGTCTCACATGGTCCACACTACTCCAGCCAGTCGTTTTTTTTTATTGAAATCAGGCTTTTCTTGAAAGTGAGATCTCTAATTATTACTTACCCCTCAAATAATTGATTGCCTACTTATGAAAAAAAGTAGGTACCTACCAAAACGCCTAAAGAATTTAAAAAAAAAAAATCTGATTTACATAAAAAAATATATAAAAGATTTGAATTTAAAATACTCTCAGAATGTTTATGGAAGAATCAAAGATTAAAAAAAAAACGCGGTCGAAGGGAGCGGTCACTTCACCTTGCCTTATAGTCCGCTGAATACGGTGCAGTGACCACTTCGCTTGTTTTCAAATTGTTGTTGATTTAATTAAATTTCCACTTTTCGCACGCGCAGTTTGCTTTGTGTAGGCGTACCAAGTTTCATTAAAATGGGTTCATTGATTACCCAATATAAGGACTTAGCTAGTATAAAAAACTTTGAGGAGTAAACGATCTTATGCATTGATGTTTTGACTCATAAATACCACTTTTGTACCAATATGAAATTTATAATTATGTAAAATTTGTAAAATTTTATTATTGAAAAAACTCGTTTGACGATGTCGATATGATTGGAAATGTAACGTTTCGTCCATCCCTAGTATCATTGACAGCTGACTTCGTGATCACTACGCCCGAGTCTTTCACTTCGACATGTTTACAGAATCGACCGGCTGCTTCTCTTGCTAGATATCCCTTTCCCTATTTCGTATTTTCAGCTTGTTCGGGATTGCACTTTTTTCTTTTTCTTTATGCCATTCTCTTTTTAAGCAGCCTCTCTTTGCTGGTCTTTTTTTGGAATTCTTAAAACAACGAAATAAAATATATGAATAAGAAACTTTATCATTATTATGCCACTCATATATTAATAGGTCATACTTACTGCCACGTACATAACATTTATTGCTTTAGCAATAAATGTTATGTACGTGGCAGTAATCAAATTGTCTTGCAACGTAAAAACTGGCTATATTGGTAAAAAACAATACAAATACAGTACATACTTAAAATTTGGTGGTTCGTTTTCAATTTTGGTGGGGTCAAAACGCCACCAAAGCCACCAAAATTGAGCCACCAAAATTGGAACCAGGTGTAAAAATAGTCCCCCGTGCTAGCCAGGATGGTAATTACGTTTTTGACGGGAAGTCTCAGCACTAATCAAACACGGGATATTTTTAAATGCACATCTGTATAATTTTAATGCATACCAGAAAAAATAATGCTGTGCAAAAAATCCCAATTGATTAGAAAACATGTCTTACAAAAAAAACTAAAAATATCATCCAAAACAAGATGACCTTTTTATCGAATTCACACCAAAAATGTGGTTCATACATCGGATTTATGATTTATAAAACAAAAATACGAATTGTTTATCAAAAATACTAACTTGCACTCTAAATTGCACTTCCCTGAAATAGCAGGTGGTTATCATGGTTAAAATAGTAGCCGGTCATTGGGCACCCCGACTCGGACAGGTTAGGTTAGAAGGGGATGGCGGGGTCAAGTGAGCGAGCGAAGCGAGCGAACAGACCCCGCCATCCCCTTCATGGTTATTTTTTTTTAAACCACCCAGAAATATCATTCGTTCCAAATATTCGTTCAGTAAAACAGTTCTGCAAATACCATTACATGCCATCAAACACCTGTTACGCGTAAGTGCAGGAGCACGACTGACAGATGCGAAATAATAAAACGCGATTGATCGCACACGCATGAAACTTCATGTTATAGTGAGTTGAAAAAGTGTTACCGAAATTTTGATTTTTGTTTGGACAAACTTTGATCGAGTATCCTGTACTGTTAAAACGGATTTGCTGATATGGTTTAATTGTTTTTAGATAATGTGTCTTATGCATATAATAACTAAATTGTTTATTCTTTATTGTACCTTAAATTGTTACTTTGGTGAATGCAACTATATCAAAAAATGGAGCTGGGACAAGCCACCAAACTTGAATTATAAGACGATTTTTTTTCCTGATTATTTATAATATGCATTTATCAAAGAAAATAATATGGCCCTAATTAAACCAAGTCATGTAGTTCACTATAAAAAAAATTAAGAAACGTCCTATCAATTTACACCTCGATTCTCAACGTGGACACGTAAAATTTGCCGCGGGGATATTCACCCCACGCATTTTGAACTCGCTGAGTGGCTTGAGACGTCTTTTTTAGTAATCTTGGACCTTATACCGTGTCGCAGTAATTAAACTGCGATAACACAAGAGATTCGACAAGTGTGATTCTGACTTTTTCCGAGAGACACTCTCTTAGGCCATTTGAGCATTGGCACTTTGAGCCTGTAAAAAGCGTTTCTGATCTTCGTGTTTAAATGATCGATGTAACGTAGATCGCTATCCAAGAGGCCCCACCACTCTCTCGACAGGTGCTCCATCGATGTATCTTTGGGTCCTGACTAATCACGAGTTCACGCTGGTGTTTACTTCCCAGTACAATAAGATTTGCTAGGGTTAAGAACTAAATTGTTTTTACGTGCCCATTCAGAAACCGCCGCTAAGTCTTGGTTAATCAGCTCCGTAGCCTTTCCAGTGTCATTCGGGTGAAATGAATAATATATTTGTGTATCATCAGCGTACAGATGCACTTTGCAGTTTTTTAAATATTTGCACAGATCGGCGGTATACAAAATAAACAGCAACGGACTCACAACTGAACCCTGAGGCGTTCCTCGTTTAAGATCTCCCACTGCAGAGGATGTTTCTACAGCATTTGCGTTTTGTGTAACCACATATTGTTTTCGCTGCATCAAAAAAGACGCAAACCAGTCTCGTGCTGACGATGATATTCCATAGTAGGCCATTTTTGCTAGCAACAGTTCAACATTTATGCAGTCAAATGCTCTGGAAAAGTCCAACAAAACCAAAACTGTACTTTTCCCAGCATCGGATTCCGACAACACATCGTCTGTCACATGAGCCAGTGCCGTATCGGTACCATGCCCACTTCGAAAACCCGATTGGACACTGGGTAATATATTATTATTTTCCAGATATGATGTTAACTGGGCACAAACTGCTCTTTCCACCAGTTTCGATGCAACTGGAAGAATGCTAATCGAACGCGAATCTTTAAAGTTGTCAATCGTGTTACTCTTAGGCAAGGACTTTACTTTTGCCAGTCTCCATGCTTCGGGGAAACACAAGATGTCAGGGATTTGTTTATTATGTTGCATATAATGGGTAAAGTGTGTGGTAACGTCATACTAGCATCTCTATAGTTTATCGTCATGGCCTGCAGCATTTGTACTTATGTCCCGAATAATATTAAGTACCTGTTCTTCATTACATACGTCAAAGTTAAAAACACTATCATTATACCTATTTTTTATGAAGTAGTTATTTGTTTCAATATCTAGATTAGAATCACCCGGCACATCCAGAAAAAAGTTATTGATATTTTCTGGGTCATTTAAAATATCAGGAATGTCAGGTAGCGATGGGCTGCCAGTGACCGAGGTGCGCTTTAAGTAAGTCCACATTTTGTACGGGTGCTTGACATTTCCATTGACATAGAATGTGAAAAAAGCTATTCTTTCTCGTTTAATGGCAACGTTTGTGAGGTTACGGAGAGTTTTGTAGTAGTCCCAGTGGATATCGAGCTTTGGTTGCGTGCTTTTTTCAATGCAGCGTCCCTTATCGACATCATTTTTTAACACTATAGAACATTTGACGAACAATATTCAATAGATTGTTGATAAGTTAGTGTAGATTAGATTTTTTTACCAGTTACTTACTCCTATTTCTAGGAGTAATAAAGCAGCAGCAGGCTTGGAGGCTGCTAGTGCTTGCCAACTAGTGTTATCAACCCAAAACTCCGTGTGAGTGACGAAAACGCCGTACTTAGATAACTTGTATGCGGCTTACAATTAAAAAATATTTTTTAACTAAGATTTGTTTTAATTTGTGGCTACCTTTTACCATTCAATCAATCGAGATTCCCCGGACACAAAAAGTGTCCGGGTTTTAGCAGGACCCTTTTCGAAAATCCCTCCCGGACGGTCCCCAGACGGATGGCAGCCCTAGGTTAGGTAGGCCGATTTTAGTTATTTAGCTGTCGATTTTGCTATAAGTTGTAGAATGAATGAATATTTGTTGGTCGGTGCTTATGCCCGTGTCGCGAATTGCACGAAGGAATTCTATAGCTCTAAATAATTTATATGATCTATTCACCCAAAAAAAAACTCAATTTCACCCAAATGTCCGGGATTTTTAAACTTTTTGTCCGGCGTCGGCGAATTAGGTGATGGCAGCCTTTTTTTTTTTTTAACGGGGGGAAATCCTCATGAAAGTCTTCCGCCCCGAGGCGGACGGAGGGGCTGTCAGACTCTTACTGACTAAAATCACCCCGGTGTTCCATCTCTCACCTACGCCGGGGATCGCGGGAACGTACGCGACTTCCCTAATCCCTGGCTGGTGCCGGCCCGCCTCTGCGGGCCACTTCTCGTAAGCGGGGGGAGTGAGGTGTTTGACTCGTTTGACTCCTCCCGCGAAGTCAGAGGGGCGCACGGGAACACCACGCGCCACCTCGGGTCCGTATAAATGGACGGCGACGGACGTCCCCGAGTCCGCCGCCCCTGGACCCAGTTACGGGGGCCGAAGGAAGGCAGCTTCGACGCCCAGTGCGTCTGTTGCGGGCTGGGAGAGCACTCGAAATCTCCCTCTCCCTATGATGGCAGCCCTAACATAACCTAACATATATGGTGAAAAAGTAAAAAAAAATACTTGTCCTGGATTTATTTACATAATATGGTTAGCCTTTATGGCGAACTCTTAGGCAATATAGAAAAGTATTGTTTTTTCAGACACCGAAACTTATACAGCGCTGACTAGTGCACTAAAAATTATCAGTGTATCTGGCTTTTGATTCCGTTGCGTTGTGATCTCAGGTAGTACCTACAGTCAATTATTTAGGATTGAGAAGCCATTTAAAATGCGTTAATTTACTAAATTCACTCTGTCTTACTATTTTATTCTTATGCTGCAAAATCGAACACACCACCTGTTAAAGGATCGCTGTCTAGTACCTATATAAATTGAACGATCCCATTCATGGAAATTCACCTTCTTATTAGGTAATATCTAGACCGAGGAGCCATACAAAAAGTATTGTTTTTCTTGAATTTCAGCACAACTGAACCCAATTTTTTAACAGGTAGGTACTATCTACAATTGCTGCTAAATCTATACATACAGGGTGTCCCAAAACTCAACGTCAAGCCGAAACGGGGTGACAGGATTGATCATAACCATCACGAGAAAAATCTGAAAAAAATCTATCCCATGCAGTTTGAAAATTATGGGCATTTTAAGAAAAACCTAGAAATTTGATCAAACTGTACCATTTTTCGGTTATTGTGGTTATTATTTTTTATTTTTGTTCATTTGAACTTTAGAAACGTAATCCTAAATAACATTTCTAGAATCCCAATAAAAAATAATGACACAATTGCCTTAAGTTCCCGAGAATTGAGACTATTTGTTAAACTACGAATTTAAAATTTTCAAGATTCGTCGACTTTGACAGGCCCTCCTATAAAAAAAATGTACTAGAGTGCCTTGGCAAGTAGCATTAAAAGTTGGCGCATTTAATCAGAATTCTAAAATGGTACAATACTTGTTAGTTCCATACAATAGAAAAGAGTAAAAAAATTAAAACCTCAAGTAACCCGATTTTTGCTATCAGATTTTACTCAGTTAAAATGTTTTTAATTCGCACAAGCTCTAGGTAGGTTCTTAATTTTAAGGCAAAATGATGAGAGAGATGGATAATGGGTATGTTTGCCATGAGTGAGCGAGACAGATAGTGACGCCACGCATTGAGACGGAGATGCGTCGTTTAAACGAGTGCGAATGAAACAGATAGATGCTATGGCATCTATCTGTTTCATTCGCACTAGTTTCAGCCAAGCAAATGGCTACGCTACCAGTCCGACACCAACCAGTTAGTACGTTTCGCTCATTCGTCTACTGCGCACGTTCGTATTCGCTTGTGTTGATTTAGTACTGACAACTTTGGCTTCTCTTTTTGGACTTGAATCTTTGTGAATTGGACTTGTTGATAACATACCGGCAACTTTGGCTTCTCTCTGGACTTTTGTGTTGGCATCCTTTTTATCTACCATGCCTACGCGCTACACTTCACAAGAATATGCGAACATGCACCTCATTTATGGGGAATGCAGATGCAACGCAAGTGCTGCCGCTAGACTTTATCGTGAAAGATATCCAAATTTAGAGCGCTACCCGGATCACCGCGTGTTTGTTAATGTGCACCGTTCACTCACAGAGGGCGGCCATTTCCCGAATCAAATACAGGCTGGAGGTAGACCTGTGTTTCCTTTCCAGGAAGAAGTATTGCAAGAGGTCGCACGTGACCGAAGTATTTCCGTACGTGGAATTGAAGAAAGAACGGGAATACCGAAAAGCACTGCTCATCGTATTTTACAAAGAGCCGAAATGCATCCGTTTCACGTACAACGAGTTCAAAGTCTTCTACCTCGAGATTATCAGGAAAGGATTTCTTTTTGTAGAACAATGCTACAGAGGCATAATGAGAATCCCCAATTCATCCAAAAAATTCTCTGGTCAGATGAATCGACATTTAAAAAAGATGGTTACATGAACTTGCACAATTATCACGAGTGGCATGTGGAGAATCCACATTTAATGCGAGAAGATAGATCCCAGTATCGTTTTAAAGTAAACCTGTGGACCGGAATTTTAAACGGTAAAATTATTGGGCCTATTGAACTGCCTGAGAACTTGAATGGAACTAATTACCTACATTTTTTAAGAGAAGATTTACCAACCCTGTTAGAGGACGTACCACTAGCAGATCTTCGCGACATGTGGTTTCAACAAGATGGCTGCCCAGCGCATTTCGCAGTGCAAGTAAGAGATTTCCTTGACCAGGAATATCCGGGAAGGTGGATTGGACGTTCGGGCACTATCTCGTGGCCCGCCCGTTCACCAGATTTAAATCCCCTGGATTTTTTCTATTGGGGAGTTCTCAAAGAAAAAGTTTACTCAAAGCCCATTGAGAACGTAGCCGACCTGCGTGAACGCATTTCTCAAGCAGCTGAGGCGATCAACTCTCGAAGATATGCCCGACTAATAAGTAGATCTTTTTTAAGAAGATGTAGGGCTTGTATTGAGGCTGATGGTAAACAATTTGAACATTTATTTTAATAAAAAACGTTATTTCTCTATCATCTGACTTTTATTCCAACAAACCTAATTATTTTACTAATTTTACTAACTTTTTTTCACTTTGGTAAAAGTGGCGTCACTATCTGTCTCGCTCACTCATGGCGAACATACCCATTATCCATCTCTCTCATCATTTTGTCTTAAAATTAAGAACCTACCTAGAGCTTGTGTGAATTAAAAACATTTTAACTGAGTAAAATGAGATAGCAAAAATCGGGTTACTTGAGGTTTTAATTTTTTTACTCTTTTCTATTGTATGGAACTAACAAGTATTGTACCATTTTAGAATTCTGATTAAATGCGCCAACTTTTAATGCCACTTGCCAAGGCACTCTAGTACATTTTTTTTATAGGAGGGCCTGTCAAAGTCGACGAATCTTGAAAATTTTAAATTCGTAGTTTAACAAATAGTCTCAATTCTCGGAAACTTGAGGCAATTGTGTCATTATTTTTTATTGGGATTCTAGAAATGTTATTTAGGATTACGTTTCCAAAGTTCAAATGAACAAAAATAAAAAAGAATAACCACAATAACCGAAAAATGGTACAGTTTGATCAAATTTCTAGGTTTTTCTTAAAATGCCCATAATTTTTAAACTGCATGGGATAGATTTTTTTTCAGATTTTTCTCGTGATGGTTATGATCAATCCTGTCACCCCGTTTCGGCTTGACGTTGAGTTTTGGGACACCCTGTATAATAAAACTGTAGAAGAGGTCAATTCTGTACATTGAATATAAACTAAAAAAAATACTCCAGGGGTGCTTTATACAACCAATAGAAGCCAAAAATATATTTTTTTCTTTTTTTGTCTGTCTGTCTGTCTGTCTGTCTGTCTGTCTGTCTGTTGTTCGTCTTTCACGCAAAAACCACTGGACGGATTTTAATGAAACTTTTTTTGTTGTATAGCTATTAGTCCTCGCCAACATATAGGCTATAATTTATTTCGAAGATCTGAATACAAGACGTGGAACCTTAGCAGCCCGGCTAATCTATAAGAGATATTAATATACCGCTTTAGGAATAGTTGGTCAACATGATGAGTACTGTCTGTCGACATAAAAAAAATGAAGGTTTAGAGCACCTGATGTGGAACCCTTTCAGGGAGCTAAGCTATCGGCTATTTGAATCAATTGTCAACAGATCTCATAGTCCTTTGGTTTAAAGCCTGCCTCTCAAACAACTTGGTATGGGTTCGAATCCCACATAAGTTTTAATTATTTTTGGATTATTTTTATCTTATTTATTTCCTTATTTTTTTATTCCTACCAAACCTAATATTTTCAAATATTAATAACATGTTATTGCTGTATTTTGCATATCTTTTCAGCAAGACAAGCAGAACCTATTTTCTGTTTATATGTATTCTGTTTTGTTTGCATCACGCTAAAAAATACAAAACTAATGTAGATAACATTCACATAAACCTGATACGATTGTGGCAACCTAGAAGAAATCAACTTATTATCTACTTGCATCTGTAGTAAGTAGGGGTAAGTATCTGTTGAGCGAAACTGTACTTACCATCAACATCACGAGAATTACACCAAAAAATATTTTTTAGTTAAAGATTCTTTTGATACTTACCAGGCTTTTGATAGGAACGCGTTTGACCACTATCTCACCTGATGGCAAACGATGATGTGATCGAAGATGGAGCACGCTTGCCTATAAGTAACCTACTCACTCTTGATAAGAGTCCCAGGCTGTTACTATCAGGAAACATGGACTCAATCAGGGAATTCCACGCCATGTGTTTCCAAAACGTTTTGTTCATGTGGGTGTGAGGTCCACCGTGTACCGGTGGCGTACCGCCGTACGTCTTGTGGTCCGATGATGGAACGAGCTTGGCGAAATTAAACTATGCAATTCCGTCGCACACTCCCCAAAATGCAACCGATACAAAACCGACAGGCTAAAATCTCGGCTTCGATGCTCAAGACTTTGGAGCTTCGACTCAGTGAGCCTTTCACCTCTTGGATTTATTTCCCAGGATCTCCCTCATTCCTAATTATTTTCTGTTTATTTTGAAACAAAACTGTTCAATTCCCAGTCAGCTGTGATTAGTCGTGACCAGCCTAGGGCCAAAAATTACCAGTAGCGGGTTTCACACTCCAGAGCTTCAAGGGGAACTGTGGATCCCTAGGCAATGACGCCACAGAAGAACTCGCGAAGATAGGTTTCGAGATGGTAGTGCTGGACCCGTACCCACTCCTCCTTATTTCTTTCTTTCACACAGTTTCGTGCATGAATTTGCCAGAGAACAACTGAACTTCATGACAACAAATGGTCACGGGTTACAGATTGCAGTGAAAAATGGCAATGACAAGTCTATAAACGTGACTAACTAAATGACTTCTCAGCTTAAGTAAAAATTACCTCCGTAATAATAGGGATTATTGTTACGGATCATTGCCCTTAAATTTTTTTAACTTATGCACCACAGACAGGCCAATTTGCGGAGGTTGTTTCGACGCCGAGGAATCAGTGGGCTACGTCATCCTGGTCATGACTTTCCAACGTGAAAAAATCCTCGGAACGGTGAGGTGCAGGTTTCAAATCAAATCGTTTATTGCAATCCATAATGATCCTACATATGGTGGTAAATATAGGTTTGTGAGTGCTAAGTGATTGAGCTGACTTTAATCTCAGATTATCACTCCCTTGCGGCTTGAGTATTATCGGTCGTCTCTCCGCTCAACCTGTGAAGCACACTGGTGACTTTTGTACATTTGGGCGGAGCTAGGCTTGCAAACTTAGCCAGGACAACGGAGTCTCTACTCTACTCTATCCGTTGTGGGTTTTTTTATGGATGGGAAATCATCAAATGACTTCCTCGCCTGCTCTGGGTGGAGCGGAAGAGAGTGTCAAACTCTTACTGACTAAAACACATCCGTATTCCTCCTTATGCCTTTTACGTTCCAGGGCCGTGGTGACTTTTCGAACAAATTCCGCAACACTGGCTACGACGCTTCGTCGACCCGGGCCTGGTAGTGTTCGGACAGTGAGCCAACCTACGCTCGCCATCTGCGGGCCCGCGCTTAGGGTGGCTGGGAATTGCCCTGCGACTCCCGACGCAACGCCCGGGTTGTCTTTTTCTGTTGCGGCGGCTGAGGGGGTCTACTCTCTTAAGCCCGAAGTCTGTAGTTTCGGCCTTAGTGTTGGGCGTTTTCTACTCCGTATCACCTACGGACTTACGATTAGTCCCGAACTAGGAATAACTGTCAAATCGTGCTGTCATTCATTCTTATATTCTTTTCCGGACCATGGAGTGAACCAGCAGTGCGATTATGTAAACATGTCGAAGTGAACACCCGGGCGGGGTGCCCGACGGGTGAGTTGTCAAACCATACAATGTAAATAAGATGGAATGACAGCTCTATTGTCGTTCACTCCGCTTAGGTGAACACCGTGAGATGTCTACAGAATCGACTGGCAGGACGCCGCAGCCGATCACCTCGACGAGGACACGGTGATGCTCCGCCCAAGCAGGGCAGACCTCCACCGTATACTCCACCATGTCCTCTGCGGAGACTTCTCTTCTGATAGTTTCGGCATGACCATTAATAAAGCTCAGGGACAAACTATTAGTCGTGTTGGTGTGGATCTGCGGAAGTCCTGTATCTCGCACGGTCAGGCTGTATGTCGCTTTGTCGCAAGTAAGCAGCGCGCAAAGCCTGTTTATACGTACTGATGAATATCACATAACAAGTAATATTGTTTACGAAGAATTTTTTTAAGTGTTAATATTCGTTCGTTCTTCGTAATTTTGTAAGTCATGTCATAATCATAATGAGTACCTACATACATTTAGTGAGTTTGTGTACTTAATATCTTCCTAAATACGAAATGCAAGCGCGAACGAAGTCGCGGGCACAGCTAGTAATACATAATTTTCAATAATATCCAGGAGTTCCAGGTGATGATAAAAATTCTATCCTAGCGCCAAACATCGGCAGTCATATTGGAACGCAATAAAATACTCGTACCTTAGAATATTATTTATTTGAATTTATAGTTGTTACTATACATAACTCCACAGACTTCTAAACACTTTAAAGCAGTAGGGAACTTATTTTGATTACCTCCACAACCGCTGTATGCGAAACCTTTGCATTTCCCAAGAGCCACGTCGAAATACCACCTGATAAATAATAAAATCATATCAATATTGTTCTTTCTTTCATTTGAAGTATTGCCGAACTAGAGAATATAATTTTGTATTTTTTAACTTCTCGGGTCTCAGACCATTGGAACACCTTCTGGGGGCTGGACTCATAAAACTAAAACACAAACAATTTGAAGTTCAATAGGTAACTTACATAGGATGATACGAGTTACAATCCCCGAAGTCAGGTTGATACCGGCAGAAAACGTTAAATGTTACATCTTCCGAAACTTTTACGTGTACTTCGTCTGTAATGAAATATTGTACTGTTTTCATAGAAGTATTTAAAAAGTACCTACAGTTAGCTTTAATCTAGCCGGGCCTATGTCAGGCCAGTAATCGCGCGATACGCCTTGTCCTTACTATACCTACCCACTTTTGGTTTTTATATTTGTTAGGTTTGGGGTTCTGAGAGGCCAAGTTTTTTAAATTACTAGGTATGTAAGTACCTTGGTTTTGCCACAGTATAATATTCGAAATTTTACTAGTTTATAATTTCATAGTTCCGATGGAGACTGGTAATTATGTAGAGGTATATCACCAAATCCGGTTGGAGTGTTAGGGGCGATATGGAGCGAGGACTAGGAAAATTTTTCTTTTTTTTTTTCGAAAAGTGCTAATTTTATTTCATTATCGAGTTAACCTTGCCCATAGAAACCATTTAAATTTTGAGAAGGAACCTATGACGCACCGGTTCCGACTTAGGAGCTTTCTTTTTTTTTCTAAAATAATCTAAACTAGGTATAATAATTGTTTTCATGACTGCGAAGACCCCACTGATGCACACTCGATAATTTACTGCGCGGCTGTATCTCGTGTAGCTCTCGTCAAAATAACCAATGACAGAGTTACACGACCAAAACCAGCCGTACCGGCCTGGCAGTGCAGGATCGAGCGTCGTATCGATGGGGCCAGAGCGTTAATCGGCAAACTGATCTGCTTCAGGGAAGGCAACACTCGCTCTAGAGTGATGCGCTTTGTGAGACGGGCATTTTCGGGGACTGATGTCAGCCCCCAACACTATTAATGTCCTGTGTCACAGAGCGCCTGTCTTCCTGAAGCAGAAGGTGTATGCATGGGCAAACCGTATTCGTAGGTATAGTAAAGCCGGCGAGTGGAGCGATTCACCCAGAATCGCACATTCCGGAATATTATTCAATTATTTTAATTTTTTACAATTATTATACAATTCGCCCCTAAGATGTAGCCCGTCCCGTCCGTCCGTTGCCTAATTGGAAATCTCCAGGGCCGGACGGAATACACAACTTTTGGGTTAAATGGTTACTAGGGTCGCATGTTCCAAACTGCCTTGGAGTCCGGCTCGCTGCCCAAATTCCTTACGACAGGAGTTACCCACCTGCTCCATAAATCTGGTAGCACCGCGGAACCCAAAAACTAGAGACCGAACTCGTGCTTACCGACGGTCTATAAAGTTCTTACATCCATTAATAACATCAGGTCTGCCTCTCAAAATAGATGTAGGAATGGGTCCCGCGGTACTAAGGAGCTACGATACTCCTCATTGATATGGGTATTAGCCAACAGGTTCGGCGTACTCGAAAGGATCTTTCGACGTGTTGGATAGACTATATGGAGGCCTATGACTCGGTGCCTCATACATGGCTCATGAGGATACTAGAATTGCATAAAATTGATACAACGCTACGCACCTTCCTGACGTCGTGTATGGGGCAATGAAGGACAGTCCTTCGCTATCCAGGATGTCGAAATATCTCGAGGAATAGCGAACCGATAAGGATCGAGCGAGGTATATTTCAGGGCATTAGTTTGAGTCCGCTTTGGTTATGCCTAGCCTTGAATCTGCCTTATTTAACAAGCTATTTAAGGGTCTGATGATGTATCTAACGAGACAAAAAATGCAACTCAATAATTATTCTACGGTATTTTCAGGATTAAGATTACGAATGCAGTTATGAACTGACTGTGATGGTTTTTTCAAATTGGTTGGATAAGTTGTTGTAGTGAAGGAAAATTAAATATTAAAAAAACTTATTATAAAAAAAGACAACCGAATTTCGAATAAAAATACTACCTATGCAAAAAAACCAAACACGATCTGGGCACAAGGAAATCTATGGCAAAAAGATGGAGGCCAGTAATTTGTTTTACCAGAATCAAAATAATCGAATGCGAGGGTTACAATAGCCAGATGTACCTAATGAACCTGCCTGCGTAAAGTTCAGACCACTTGTTAGTTCTAAAGTTATAAATATAGCCTCGATAAATTTTATAATTTATTTTTATTAACTGCTGCTGGCTATCTGCAGCAGTACGACACTATTGACAAGAAAGAATGGCAATAATAATTGTTTCTTCATAAGTAGCAGATGTAGTCGTTAATTTTTATAATTCTTTATTTAAAGCCAACAAGCATCAAAAACCATAGAAGTAGTGTAATGAAAATGTAGTCTTTGCCCTCCAACTATAGAATTGGAAGATGTTCTAATACGTTCTAGTTCGACCTTAGTAATAGTTTTAGTAAAATAATACACTTCTGGACACATCTATTGGCCCACCTTAGAGTTTAGGTTTCGATGGCCCCTACCGAAATATGATTGCTAGATTGAACAAAAACTGTTGATGCAGTTTTAAACCTGATACATTTTACCATCTTTTTCGATCGTATTGTTTTAAATTTGAATTCAGAATACCATACGACATGGAGCTACGCCTAACAAGTCGGATATACGCCTTGTTAAAGGCAATTGATTTTTGAATAAAAAACATGTTTTATCAAATAAAGGTTTAATTTAATAACGCGTGTTGCCTCCATGGGCATCTACCACAGCTTACATACGATTAGGCATAGAGTTTATCAACCGCTCTATGAAATTTTGAGGGATCATCTCCCATTCCTCTTCTATGGCAGTTTTCAACTCCTGCATCGTCTGGGCAACTGGCTGACAAGCCCTAACACGTCTTTTTAGCTCGTCCCACATGTGCTCTATGGGGTTCATGTCTGGGCTTCTGGCTGGCCAGTCCATAACTGTGATGTTCACATCCCGAAGATATTCCCTGACGATGCCGGCCGCATGGGCTCTTGCATTATCATGCATAAAAAGGAAATTTGGGCCCACGTAGTCCGCGTATGGTATCACGTGAGGTTCTAAGCACTCACGAATGTACCTTTCAGCATTTAATGTTGGCAGCCGTGGTCCTGTTACAACCTCAAGTTGAGTTTTGCCGCTCGCGGATATACCGCCCCAGACAGTCCATGAGCCACCGCCATAAGCAACCCTCTCTTCAAAGCAGCATTGTGCGAAACGCTCTCCCTTACGTCGGTAGACCTTCTTCCTTCCATCATTGCCATGTAACACAATTTTAGACTCATCAGAAAAGAGTACACGGCTCCAATCTTGCTGTGTCCAATTTAAATGACTGCGTGCGAAATGAAGGCGCGCTGTTCGGTGGGCTCGCGTTAGTTTGGGCCCATTAGCTGGCTTGTGTGGTACCATATCGCGTTCTTTTAACCTTCTCCGAACAGTTCGAGCGCTCACAGATACTCACTGGAAGTCGCGAAGTTGGTTTTGTATCTCAATGGAGGTAAGGTGACGATTTCTCAAGCTGGTCGTCACGATGAATCGATCCTGCCTTTCAGTTGTGACCCGAGATCGTGGCCTTCCTTGGCGACGAACAAAGCCGCCAGTCTCTAGGTACCTCCGATAAACATTTCGGACCGCAGATCGACTTAAATTAAGTTGAGCACTCACGTTTCTTTGGCTGTGTCCGGCCTGAATAAGTGCCACAGCTTGGGCGGCGACTTCAGGTGAAGTATCCATAGATTATTGATAGAACCTCATCTTAATGTTAAGAATAAGTAATGTTTGTTGCAAAACCAAAGATATCAATCACTTTTTCAAGAATTAAATCCAAGTAAACCAATAAAACCAAGTTTTCTTAGTATTCGATTGTTTGATATCAACAAACAGGCTCCAAATTGTCTTTTGTTTCTTTAAATTCTGTGTTCGAAATTCAAAAAAAGACTATTGAACGAAATTGTGAATGTGCCAGCTTCAAAACTGCATAAAAACTTTTTGCTCGACCTAATATAAAATTTTAGCTAGGACCAAACGAAACTGAATATACAAGGTGGGCCAATAGATGTGTCCAGAAGTGTAGTATTATGAACATGTTTGTCACTGTTTTATTTGCGAGAATTAGTAACCTTGCACAAAAAATTGTATGCACAAAACATTGGAACACAAATATAAGTAGGTACTTAAACTCATAATCTAAGCGGAAAATCGAACCGTTTTTTTTAAATATTACAGTCACACTTACGAAATTACAGTTATGGCAAAAAGTTGAGTTTGACCCAATAAATAAGTCCATGTACATACTTAGATACATTTACTTCGAACTTAAGTAGCTGCTAATTATGATGGTTCTACCACTTTGATGTCATAGTACCTACCAAATGTTTAGGATGATGTTCCAAACGGATTAAAAACATCCTTTCCCATTGGCACTTTCAATTTTTGGCCCAACTTTGTGTGACACCTGAATGGTCTCCTTTATGTTGTGCTTGTGATGCTTCTTGCACAGGGGATCTCACAGGGGAGGGGGGAGGGCCCTCCTCCCCCCTGTGAGATCTTGAAGAAACGGTTGAAATTTTGGTTATTTTTTTCCTAGGACACACCGCGAGATATTTTGTTTTTTTTTTAATTCCAAGACCCATAACTCTGAAACCGTGTGACCTCGGGCCATGCGTCTGGTTTCTATAGACAAGGTTATGTGCTGCAATAAAGAGTAGACTTCCACTTTAAAAAAAAATTGAGTCCTGTGCTCCTAAAGATACGCAAAACTACAAAATTAAACGGGGTTTTTTCGCATCATTTCATGTTGTGGCTTTTGACTAGAGCAACAACTTTTTTCAAAAAAAAAAAACTTTTTTACAATAATTTACAACCGACTTCGACACAAAAAACACTAAGTACAAAGTATAAAATAAGTACTTAACTATAATTTCGGAGTCGGCGTTTTTGGTTGTGTCTTCGTTTTTTGACTCTGACTTCCGAACATATAGTTATTTTATACTTTGTAGTGTTTTTTGTTTCGAAGTCGGTTGAATCTTATTGTAAAAAAGTTTTTTTACTTTTTGTGGTTCACAGCGTAGGTACTGAACGCTATGAACTGATGTAAACAATAGACAGACATGAGATTTCAGCAATCCCAGTCCATTTGCTATCATTTATTGAGGAGTTCCGTTGCCTATCTCCAAACTTCTTCATCAGATCTTCACCAAATTGAAATGGGACCACTCCGAAAAACTACTCTTCCAAAAACTACCCAAATCGCTTCAAGCGTGCCTATAAAATTTGCAGAGTTCTCTCTATTTCTCCAGGATCCCATCATCAGATCCTGACTTGATGATCATGGGACCACTGGGGAAGTATACCCTTTCAAACAAAAAAAAAATCCAAATCGGTTCAGCTATCTTCGAGTAATCGTGGAACATACATAAAAAAAAATAACAGAAAAAGGTTCCGACGAATTAAGAACCTCCTCCTTTTTGAAGTCGCTCAAGAAGATTTTTATCCGAGCTACAATTTTGGAACATAATAAAAAAAATAGACATTTCCTAATTCGGAAACGGTACGTCGTCGTAGGGCCATGCTTCTCGGATCGTAAAATAATGGTTTCTTTGGTCAAGGTCAACCCGATATGCAATAAAATTGGTACATTTTAGAAAAAAAAGTCAGTCCAGTCAGTTTTTTTTATGTTTCTTTCCTGCTCATAGTGCCACGTGCCACTAGCGCATACTCCACTCCATTTCCTACAACTCCGCTCCTATGACCCACTGTATGAGCCACTGACCCAAAATCTTTTAGAATATCGAAGTATTTAAATATCGGTACAAATTTTTTAATTAATTTTGACATAGTATTTTTTTAACAAAATAATAAAAAAGGAACCTTCGTCTGGCTGCGTGTCACAGCTGAATATTTCCAGAACTACCACAGCTATCGACTTCACATTTGAATAGTCATAAAAAGATGATCAACCATTTACATTACAAGTTAATAATAACAAGTTTTTTTTTTTAAATATCCTACCTCGACATGAATCCAGGCATACATGTCTCCCATCAAACATGTTATAGCTGTCGTTACAATATCCGTAATCAAATTGGACACATTCCTTCAGCTTAATGTCGAAGAAATACCTGAAAAATAAACTAAATAAAGTATGTTCCGCACAAAGGCCAAAAAGGCTTGGGCTTGAACCCACGATACGTAGCGCAGCAGCCGATCGCTTTACCACTGCGCCCACCGTGTCGTCAATATTACATTGTCATTTTTATATTCTCCTGTTTGTATCTATACTTTTACATTAATGTTACTTGATTAAGTATTCTATTTTTGTTATTTTGACATGAACATTTACTTTATAAAGTAATATTATATGTGTGTGTCGGAGATAGTTATCAAATACAACTGTGGGTAGTTGTCAAATCTTATGAAATACAAATGAGGGTAGTTACTTTGTCAAAATGTGTTTTATTACGCAAACTGAATTGTTTTGTTTGTCTTATTTAATTTAAATGATTTTACTATCAATTATTGTCTGATAAATGACTAGAATTGAGTTTTGGCAATTTATATCAATAATAGTAATCGTTTGTCTTCTAAAATACAAGTGATGACATGTTAGAGCTCTGCTCCTGACAAAACTGTCGTTTTATCTGGTACAGCGCTGCTGTATATTTACTTAGCTGTATTTTCTTGCTGATACACTTTGTACATACTTGGGTGGCTTAGGCCTCTGTACGAACTGTGACCTTAAAGGTCTGTTCGAATGACTGTGTTTTTATTACTTATCATTTATATTGGGTGTATGTGTTTTTAAAGTGTAATAAGATCTAGTTATTGAGTATGTCTTGTTTATCCCAGTAAAATGGGGTCTCTAAAATCTCGACACCCGCTCGGAACAACTCTCCTTGTTCTTACATATATATTTATTTTATTACATTTGAAATGGATACTTATTTTGTAAAGTATTAAATATATATTTTTTTTAATTCATTTTGTGAACATGAAGACTACAAGGATTATTATTATCTCTTTTTATTTCTCTTCTTTTTAGTATTATTAACGAGGACTGGCAGGTTGCATACTTTAGTGGCCTACCCAAATGTCTTTCCATTGGCATTGTTCGTCGAGTCGTTGAGCTCCTTATTATTGTTCCTAAGTATGAGTAGAGCTACTCGACTACAGACTTACAAAGGCTTGCACTAGCCAGTGAGCAAAATGATAGAGCACCTGGGTTTAGGTGTAAGTAACATGTTCAACTTACTTGCGGGATATCCTTTGATCTGCACAGGTGCGTTTATTTGGTTGAAACTTGCAATAAAAAGACATATCAAAATTTCTCAGGTCATCTGGAAGCAATGGGCACTATGTGTTTAACAAATTTATTACTCATATTTAAAGAACTTAATAATGAGTTAAACATGTAAATAACATTCAGTGATCAAGCCATTCTAATACTTAAATGTTATTTTTTAACCTCTAGCCCCCAAATGGTTCCAGTTAGTAATGCTCTTGAGCCTGGGTGGAACCAATTGATTCCAGCACACCGCGGCTGATTTAATATTGTTATTATTTGATAGATTATTGTATAATTGTGCTCCTTCTGTAAACGTCTATTTTGTAGTAAGTATCTAGTTAGTTCTACGTCTTTGTGTTTAATTTGGTGGTTCATACGCTATGATGAAATACTTTTTTTAATCAAGTTTCATGTGAGTTTTTATTTCATCAGTCAGTACTCACAAAATCCATTATAAATAAAATAATCACTGATTATCACGCTTGCTCAAGTTGGATTGGTAATTTTGAAGAAAACATGGTTTTAAAGGAAGTGATGGAGGTGCATACAAATGGCAGCCTTAAGAGTTGGCGAACTGCTCGGGACCTCGCTCTTGCAGGAACCTCCCGCAACCCGAGATCAAAAAACCTTTTCAGCACTAAAATGGAGTTATTTCACAGTTAATTATTATCAAGAGTGAAACGCAGGTACATCACTTAATGCAAAAACTGTGAATGCATGAAAAGGCCTATACTAATGTGCCACTATTCGTTATTCTCATAAGCGTTAATAAACTATATTTTTATCTTTACATCTTGTTAAATGTGTCACGCATCATGATAATTTTTAAAATGTAATAAAATTTAATGGAATAGTTACTCATTTAACTTACACGTTACACTCAATAACACTCACACTAACAATCTCTCAAACTCTTATCAGTTATTACGCATCCACCGTTACACAGACACTCTTGAACATATTATTATTTAAATTGCCTTGCACAAATACATTAGTAAGAAATAAAAAAATACAAGTAGGTAGTATACCAATGTTACTCGTATTATAGACACGTTAATGGATAGCAACCGGGAAGTAAATGAAACCAAAATTTCGAAGTCAGCTAACAAAATGATATTTAATGCCGGTGGCTCCGACAATGTGGGCGAGCACTTGTCTGATAAACTCATATAAATTGAATAAACCTTATTTTTTCCAGGGTCCAAATTCGTTTGTTATTAGGGTGGGTCAGTTAATGTTGACAACAGACTGTAGATCACTTTGCTCTATTGTCAATAGATACCGCAGCGTACGCGATATAAGGATTTTTTCACACCTTGGGTTACATTATCGAAGTTTTCATACGGATCTCTAACTTTTTGAAAATATTCTGTAGCCTATGTCCATTACGGATTATGTAGGATTCTATTGGTGAAAGAATTTTTCAAATCGGTCCAGTAGTTTCGGAGCCTATTCATTTCAAACAAACAAATCTTTACTCTTTATAATATTAGTGTAGATAAACCTGCTTTTCGTCTCTTTCAGTATCAAATTGCTGTATGTATTGCTGTATTGCTGTGTGTGTGGTCTTTCTGCGAATATCACAATATCATCAGTTTCTTCCATTTATGTTTATTCCGAAGTCGTCCGTCAGTCTATGATATATATTCCAGAACTGCAGTGAAAGTGTCGGGGTAAGTGGATCGCCATGCCTGACGCCCCTCTGAATACTAAATTCTTCTCGTTGTTGTGCAAGTTGGACATTGCTGTAGAGTTTCTGTATGTTTGTTGAATTATTTTTGTATTTGTTTTCTACCTCCTGGTTTTCTAGCGTTTTCCAGATATAGACGTGACTCAGAGAATCAAAAGCTTCATTGTAATCGACACATTTTAATGCCTTGCTGTAGTGTTTGCCATATTCAATAAGTCTTTCGATGATTTGTTTCACCACGTGAATATGATCGATCGTCGAATAATCAGCGTGAAATCTGACTTGTTCTCTCGATTGGTTATCTTCTATGTCTTTCGTGTATAAGGCCCAGTATTATTTTGGAGAACACTTTGTATAAATTGGATATTAGACATACGAGGGTGAATCAAAAAGTTCTTAGAATAGACTACTAAGACAAAACTTTTGAGGGGTACTTTTATTTTATTTCAAGCAGTGTTTAATGCACAATTACCTAGCTGAGTATCGTTTGAATCGCTCATTCTGTTCCTCAGATATTATTTTTTGAATACGAAGAATGATTGAAATCGCGTTGAAATGGAACAAAACGAGTTGCGGGCAGTGGTGAAATATCTGTGCCCAAAAAAAATGACAACTAAGGAAATTTTTTTGGACATGAAACAAACATTAGGCGATAGTGCGTTACCATATTCCACAGTTGCTTACTGGGTTGCTGAATTTAAAAGAGGCGGGTCTTGTTCTGAAGATGACGCCCGCTCTGGCCGGCCCTCACAGAGGGAGGTGGAGGAAAACGTCCGAAAAGTATTTTAGAAGACAGGAGAATTACTATCAAACATTTAGCTGAGATCCTCAGGATTTCTTTTGGTAGCATTCAAAATATTTTAACACATGAATTAGGGTTCAAAAAGGTTTCCGCTACATGGGTACCGCATATTTGTTGACAAAGGAAAACAAAAAATGGCGATTGGACTTTTCAAAGCGCAATCTCGATATCTTTCAGCGTGATCCTGATCAATTCTGTCGTCGATTTGTAACAATGGTTAAAATATGGGTCCATCATTTCGATCCTGAAACAAAGAGGTAAAGCATGTCCTGGAAAAGAAAAAATTTCTGGTTTGTTCCATCCGCCGGCCAAATTATGGCCTCTGTCTTTTGGGATAGTGAAGGAATCCTTTTGATTGATTATATGGCGAAGGGGCAGACGATAACTGGTCAATATAACGCTGGTTATATCCCAAAATTTCGCGAAGAAATAAAAAAAACGTCGAGGGAAACTGACATTGGGCGTATTGTTTCACCAAGTTAATGCTCCGGCTCATCGTTCGGAAGTGGCGCTCACGGAAATCCACATTACTGGGTTTGAAATCCTCGACCACCCACCATATTCTCCAGACGGAAATAAGTGGAAATTACTAGGGGCTAACCTAGTAATTTCCACTTATTTCCAAAATTAAAGGAGCAAATCCGTAAAACAAAATTTGATGACGATGATGCGGTTATGGCTGCCGTAGAAGAGTTTTTTGAGTCTCAAACAAATGATTTTTTTTTTCAGAGGGAATAAGGAAGCTAGAAAAGCGATACCTTAAATGTATTGAGTTGAAATGAGACCATATGTAGAATAATAAATTATTTTTTCCATTTTATTCTAAGAACTTTTTGATTCACCCTCATATAGGTCTGTAGTTATTAATTTAATTTTTGTCTTCCTTTTTATGTAACAGGACAATTGTAGACTTCGTCCATTGAGTTGGTATTTATACGTCACTGGTTTGGAATGTGTTGTAGTTCATTTGAAATTTTATCGTCTCCAGGTGCTTTGCCATTTTTCTGAATATTTATAGCTCTTGTGACAAGGAAGTTTCTCTTCATACTTATCTGTTTCAGTACATAGTATTTTGTCTGTATCTGTGTATATTTTCACAAAGAACTCTGTCGCTACTTTAGATTTCGATAATCTTTTTGTCGTCAATTTCTGATTCTCCTTCTTATTTTTGGTTTTTATGTTGGGTATCCATTGTGTGTATTCTTATATTTGGTTAAGACCATTAGACCTATTTTGATTCCGCCAATTTTTTTCTATTTGTTCTTTAAGTACCTACTTCCAGTCTATCTGCGTTCCTGTGTTTGTGGTATTGAAGCTTGGATTTTTACACTGATATCCAAGATGTTTTGACGGTTCTCTTGTTTACTCGGTTCATATACTTAAATAATAAAAAAACAAAGGTTTCGCAATCTGCAGCCCAAGGCCACGCAACGGCCGCCGCTGATGGAAGAAGACATGCTGCTTCTATTAATAAATTGGTGTTAGGGCTGCTTTTGGTGAGTAAGTACTGAATTTTTCCCGGATACTTACAACATTTAGCAACCTACTATAGATTAAAAAGTTACTTTTATAAGTAGGTACCTACTTGCCCGGATTTGAACCAGATTCATCATATGATTCAGGCGGCAGATAATATAGTAGGTAATTACTTTATTCTTTAATATACAACGTGAGTTTTAAGGAGTTTGACATAGAGTAGATTACTGAAAGTTCTAACGTACCCATTTTAAGCGTTGTGGTTGATTTGGCTTCCGTTGTAAATTCAAACGAGGTGTCAGTAGACTTCGGACCACATTGTATTTTTACAAAAACGATTGTGAATAAAACGAAAAGTCGGTGAAATCCATATCCAAAGAACATTATTTTGTTTAAATATTTTATTTTCTTTCTATTGCGTTTTACAGAATCAGTAGAGCGATAAAGTATAACAAACAGTTTCCAAATATTTTATTGAGGTTTTATCGTTTATAAAATGGCCATAATGCAACATAAAAGTCTTTTTGATGCCACGATTTGTTGGATGGAATTGCGAAACATTACCCTAAGTCTCGACATAGTTAACGATCGCATGACAACCGAATTCGGTCGTTAAGTCCTGAGGCCATACTTGACGCGATCCACGATCAAAATCAATGATATCTGTGGATCGCGTTTTTTTTTATCGACGATCGGTAATCGGTAACTTCCTGGAGCTTGTGATAACGATTAGTCAGAGGCCGCGCGTTGGGAATCAATCGCTCGCGAGTCGCGTCTTCCTCATCAGTTTGTCTCACTGTCGGACTCAATCTACACTAATCTAAACTAATACTAAGAAGAGGAAATATTTATTTATTTGTTTGTTTGTTTATTATTGTCATACTATTTGGCTCTATGTCGCTTGGTAAGATCGCTAAGATAAGATATACGGAATTTACAGTATTTTAGTAGTCCAAGAAGATATCGTGAAAATTATAGCAGGTATATTATAGACTACAGCAGTATTAACGTCAATGGTGCCTACCTGACTCACTTAAGATTTGCAGATGACGTTGTGGTTTTTGAACTTAAATTACCTCCAGAAAATGTTTCAAAACCTTTAAGATGTGGGTCTTAGGATGAATATGGTCAAGACGACGGTTATGGCAAACTCCTTCAGCGATTCAAATCCTATTGTTAAAGTTGGAAATGAATTGTTGGAGATGATTAACCGTCATTAACCGATATGTTTATCTTGTGCCCTATCCTTTCAATTGGCAAAGAAAATCAACAAACGGAGGTATCGAGAGGAATACAACTTCGAAGGGCCGTTTTTAGCAAATTGGACGGCATTCTGAAGCCTGCCAAAACTCCGCAATGTCTGAATTCCCGCCTCTATAACCAGTGTGTTTTTCCCACCATGACTTATGCTGCACAGACATGGACGCTCACGCAGGAGGCTGTGTACAGACAGAGAGCCATGGAATATTCCATACTTGGCTTGGAAGAAGTTTGGAACTCGATCTATTAGTCGTACCTATGACTATAATAATAGGTCGAGTTCCAAACTTCTTCAGTTGCTAAGGTTGTTAACACACGATAGTGCTACATTAAGTTGGCCATAAGAAAACCAACCAAAAGAGAAGTCTATCCCCGCAGAGGACACGGTGGACTAGCATACGTTGGAGGTCTACCCTACTTGGGCGGAGCATCGCCATGTTTTCGTCGACGCGATCGGCGGCGGCGACCTCTCGCTACTGGCCTTGGTTCACACCGTGGTCCAGACGAAGGAGGCATGGGCAACCGTCACATCCTTCTACGAAGCAGTAAAGATAGTGAAGGAGGAGGCTGGCCGCGTGAGGGTGGGGAAAACCTTACGCCTGGTCCACCGCAACAGAAGAAGTCGCCCCGGGCGTCGGTAGTGAAGGGCGATTCCCGGCCACTATTTCCCACAGGTTATGGGCTCAGGCTACGCAGTAATACAGTGTAAAGATTATATTAGTGTTCAAAAATAATCAACTGTTAAATCGTAAACAATAATTGGATAAGTATAAAAAAAACATATAAAAATAATGGAGTCGCGAAGTAAAAGAGATATACAACTATTTAACGGTGAACATGGAAATATCGCGTCAGAACACTTTTAGGGGAATTGCAAGTGTTAATTGTGATTGTGATGAACTACCGCCATCAAACCCAAATGAAGAGTGGCAATAGAATATTAAGCCGGCAAAATCTGTAATATATGATTTCGACAAAACACAATTGGCTCTGCGAAAACAGTTACTAAATTCAAAATTACAACCGGATGTGACGTTATTCCAGCACTTCAATAATTTTGACAACATAATTTGATGGACAAAGTATCACATTTGTTGTTAACTTTACCTACTTCCTACGACGGCGTTATACAGTATTATAAACATAGGGAGAAGAAATTGAATCTGGTGTTCGTTAAGACACGTCTTTTAGATCAAGAAGTAAAGTTAAAAGCTGATACTATAACCAAAGTAAAAGTGAAAGTATTATAGGCATCTGCGAAGAAAAATACAACAAGATCGGGATTTGACAACCACATCCTCGTGACTCTTTTTTTTTATTATTATTGTGGAATGGGCTAGTTCTTGACCTCGATCACGCCTGATGGAAAGCGATGAATGAGGTGAGAAGATGCCTTGAGGCACTCACTGGTACTCCCACGCGTCGACGAAACACAGCGGGCTGCTTGACGCCGGACTCCGGTGGTCGCGAACCAGGCGGGCGTTAGCCCTACCACCGCAAGGGAAGGATTGGCCAGCTATATATGGTGTTAGGTGAGACTGTCCAGGATGCGCCGAGCGCTCGGTTCAAGTCAGTGCTAAGTCGGAACTAATTGCGCTATACGAGGAGGCTCCTTAATGCATCCCATTCGATGCATAAGATTTCGAAATTATTTTGTGATCATTGCGGTCGACGAAATCATGTCAAGAAGGATTGCCATTTCTACAAGAACATTCAGAAAGATAGCGGTTATAACAGCAACTGCAAATAAAATGCAGATTTCTGGAAATGATGAGGACAGTTTCGCTTTCATGTTTACAAAATTACAACATGGAAGTTATTTCATTCACATCTATGTAATTCGTCTACTAATGATACTAGGAAGGTACCTACACTAGCATTAAAAATTAGCAACTTCATAAAATTGTACCATTTCAATTAAAAGGTGGATCTAATCACCAATTAAGTGTGTAAAAACACTTCCTAAACAAAATAAATATTGTTATGTTTATACAGGGTTATTTGTAAAACACCAACAACCTTTCAGGGGGTAAAAGTACTCATCATTATAAACAACTTTTACTATGGGACCAACTCTGAAATATCAAAAACGAAATCAGCTGTTTCATACAAAATGCAATAATCACCAAATGAAAATGTATGACATAGCAAATATTTTTTTCCATTTTTCAGAGTTGGTGTCATAGCAAAAGTTGTTTATAATGATGAGTATTTTCACCCCCTGAAAGGTTGCTGGTGTTTTACAAATAACCCTGTATTATCTTTCCTTCGAGCTTCGGTTCAAACACTGCAGTCCTATTGTTATCACTGTACAGCTCGCGTCAAATAACTGTGCCCCTCTGAAGTTGGCTACGAGTGGCTGCGTAGTAGTCAAAATTACTAACTTGCAATTGCGCATGCGCTAGAGACATGGGGGCGGGGATTATGGCGGCGCGATTTTATGTCTCAGTCGCTCGTTTACGTTCGATGCATGCTATGTGCCCGTGATGCCCGTCTACGTGACTGCACCTGCGCGATCTTTGTAAATGTCTAACTTCAGAAGGGCAAAGTTATTTGACGCGAACTGTACTGTGGTCTGTGACCTGTCTGTGCGATAGCCACCGCCTGAACTTATAGTGACGAGCAAGACGTGCGGGGGGCGCCCCAGGGATTTCCCCGAACCTTACCTCACCAAATCGGCTCGAGCGTCAAATCATAGCGTCTTAAATGTTGGTCCTTACTACATTCCGCCCGTATGGTTGATCATGCAAAAGATACTTCTTTGAAGCATGCCTCAAACTAAGTGGAGATTATGACATATGCAGATAACATATTATTCGTTCTACATATTCCTACTCCTGAATGAATTTTCATAGCATTGTTTTATAGTAGACTGTAAGAATGCTGGCAGGTTAAGTTAGGTTTTTTTTATGCTCATTTTTTTTTATTTGTTAGTAGGTAGTAAAATTTAGTAAAAAAAAAACACTTTAATACCACAGATAATGTTTTACTTTTAATTTAAAAATTATCTTTATTTAACTGTGACTTTTATAACACAGCAATTAAGACCAGTAAGTGATTACAAAATAAAAGCTTTACGGGGCGGGCGACTTGGGATAGAAAGATATTTGCGCCAAAGAACATAATACCTATATCATAAAATATCATGTGTAAGTTACTGAAGAAAACATTTTTGTTATTTAAAGACGGTATTTAGCAGCCCTGAGGATGGGGTACTTGTCTCCAGTGCAGAGACCGCGGAAGTCATCCATGGACAGATCGATGATGGACACTCCTCCAAGGTTCTTGGCCCTGGGAAAATGATTAAAATTTAAACAAATATATACGTACGAATTTCATTTATGAAATAAAAACATTTTGTTGATTGGGAATTCTGACAAAGTACAGAAGATGTTCGTAAATGTCAGTCTGGTCAGCTAGAAACGGTGACCAATCAAACCATCCATTTGTCGCTAATTAAATCGACGGCTTGCTGTTCGGTAATCCTAACTGCTCAACGATGTGGGATACGTGTATAAAAATAATCAGTTTTAATACATGTTTCCGGAATTCTCTAGGAACTAAAGATTCAACTTACTTGACGAAAGCCGCCCTCTGGCCGGCTGTGTCGGGGTCTTCGTATGACACCCACAGACCTGCGTCACCGTTTTCGTCAGGCAGACGGAATGCGTATGTTCCTGTAAGATTATATTGAATTAAAACCTAATTACATTTTTACCATTATTAAAACTACATTAAACGATATAGATGCGTGTTAACATATATATAAATACAGGTTGCATTTTGTTTGCCCATATTCAGAAGTTAAAAGGAAACGCTCCATAGAAACGCTCTCGCCCGTTTTCTTTCTGGTTAATGACCATCAAGCAATGATTTATGTCCCTATGTTTTCCTTTTTATTGATACATTATTTTTTAAGCACTAGAACCCTCAAAAAACTCAGACCGAGCGTTCGAAACCCCTTTCTACCTTTCAAATACGCCCCTGATTGGTAATTCCTTTGCTAATTCCAAGGGACTGTACAAAAGGTAGTGTCATATAGCGTATTCTGTAGGTATGCTCTAAAAAACCAAAAAGGTCTGAAAAATTGTGAAGCGGGTCATATCTAAGCCTACGTGACGATGAAATTTGAAATAACCGTAATATTTTTTTGTAAAGCACGAGTGAAAATATTATTATTATAAGCGTAAACGACATTGCAAGAGGCATGTTATTAACATTTAACAAATATTGCCATTTAGCATTTAGTAGTGTGTGTTAACTGAAGCCATAAGCCTACTATGAATGAGTACCAACCAAAAAGAGGGGTTAAGTCTTGCTCCTTTGTTAAGCCCTTCTCTGAAAAGTCAAATAGGCTAGCTAAAGCTGGGTTCACGTCAGTGTGTTGTGTCGTTTCGTGGCGCCTTTTAAGACGGTTGATTGGCTACGTACATACTCTTTAAAAGTAGGTAGACTTGAATAAATTCGTTTGATTGGTGTGTCCAGCGCCACGACACATCACGACACAGTTATGCGCCCAGTAAGCTCCTTTGTACACAACGCAACGCTAGCTAAATAACCCTTTACAACCGAGTTAAAGTGATTGTGAGTTTCGATTTTACAAAATTCTGAGCAAAAATGTAAACGACTTTAGCGGACGCAACGATGTGACAAAAAAAATGCACTCTGCGCGCACGTTTCGTCCTGTCAGCCTGTCGATTCTGTCGACATCTCACGGTGTTCACCTAGGCGGAGTGTAAACATGTCGAAGTGAACACCCGGGCGGGGCGCACGACGGGTGAGTTGTCAAACCATACAAATAAGATGGAGTGACAGCTCAGTTGTCGTTCACTACGACTAGGTGAACACCGTGAGATGTCGACAGAATCGACCAGTAGAATCGCACTGCTGTTCGTTAAAACCTGGATGAGGGATGGCTGCGTTTTTTAATCCCGACGCCTCCGCACGTAAGTAGATCGATTTTTAGTAATTGTAGGTATTGGAGTATTCAACAATTTTTTTATTTTATTTGATTAAATACGAGATTCTGTAGGTATAGTCATCAAGTTTTTGCAAATAGAAACATAAGTTTTGTAATTATTTTCTGTCAAACATAAACACGCACGATCATGCAAAATCGGTCGTAACGTGATAAGTATTGTAAATTTCGTTGTTTTGTATTTTATTTGTTATTTTGATTGTATCCATTGTTAAAATGACCTTTTATTTACATTACATTATGGGCTCAAATTACGGACAATGTAATATTAGAACAATTGTTGGCCGCAAATCTATTGGAGATCGAAGATTTGGACGAAGAAGAACCAAATAGTCTGTTTGATCAATGGGCTTGCGAAGATCTCTCCGATGGTGATAATCTTAGTGAAGATGAAGAAATTAGTCACCAATCATCACCATTGATATGTTCACCGGTGATACAGCCTCCATCTGCATCGACGCTGCAACCTTCTGCTTCATCAATGACGCAACACCAACGACGCAGTTTCCATCAATAACGCAGCCGCCTGGCCCATCATTACTATCTACGTCTCGTCGTTCTTTACGTCGACAAAGATCAGTATATGTATCCTCTGGACGATCGAGTTAACCACCAGTACACGGCCACACGGGGAAGAAGAACGGCGTCCACATCACGTTCTAACTCGTGATTTTATAAATACATACTTAGGTACTTATATATACTTAGTTTATTTTTTAATAAAGACTGATTGAAAACGGAAACTTAAATATTCAAATTTTATATTAATTTATCTTATATATAATTAATTATTCGAACTAAATCATTGATTATTTACCTACATATACTCACAATCGTGCGACTAGCAAATTATTACTGAACCTCACATATATGTGAGGGTTTGATTGCTGAAGACCAGCTTGCATGAGATTTTTTCAGGACCTCTGAACACTTTCCAAACGATTACTGAGTTTTTACTGATCTATGCAAGATTTTTCCTCCCGGTTGCAAAGGGAGATATACCCAATTGTGAGTCGCAAGTCGCGTAATTTATGCTGCTTTCATTCTCATATATAAGTTCGGATAGTGTATGTAATTGCAAAAAAAAGGGGCTTTGGTTTTTTTTTTTGTGGAATTTTAATTACGTGTTTACAATCACAATTTCATACGCATTGGTCGAAGAAGGCAACACGTCGCGGAGATCGGAAGGCTGTGGGGGAGACCTTTACCAAGTTGTAGGACATTACAGGTTGATTTAAAAACAAAATTAAAATAAACTAAAACCAAAGTTACCGATACTTCGGTAACAGACTATATTATTATGAACCGCCGGTCGATTCTGTCGACATCTCACGGTGTACACCTAGGCGAAGTGAACGACAAGTGAGCTGTGTTTCATCTTATTTGTATGGTTTGAACTCACCCGTCGCTCGTGCACCCCGCCCAAGTGTTCACTTTGACTTCGACATGTTTATTTACAGAATCGCACTGCTGAATGGGTTGCGCCTGCTACTACTAAAAATGCGGGTATTTAACTTAGGCTTTGAGTTCGTAGTTATATAGTCTGTTAAACCGAATTTTGAAAGAGAAAGAAAAAAAGAAGCTTGTACTTACTTTGTTTTTAGTTTATTTTAGGTAGGTTATGTTGTTTTCTATTCTCAATCTTGTTTCGTTCTTTTTAGTGTATTGCTTAAAAGTTTGGGGTTTTTGCAAAAAAAAACCTTAAATTAAGTGTTGTTAATTGCTAGAACATTTGAGCAGTCCAGTGAAAAATTTGCGACCAATACCATATTTACTGTAGGTAGTTATGACATGTTGCTGATACAGCCAAAGTAATAAGAACATAAAAAATTAAGTACTTATTGCATGATTGTTCACATACCGAAGCGCTTGCTGGGGTCGGTAACCTTCCTAAGGTGAGGACGCATTCCCTTCTGGTGGTTGGGGTTGATCAGCTTGGCGCAGACCTCAGGGTAGCTCAAGATACCCTCAGTTTTGGTGTAAGGACCTAGAAATAGAAGTAAAAGAATAAGCCTTCCGGAATCCTACTTATTTTGCTAGTTTTCAACAGCTGTTTTGGTATAGGTAGGTGCACGCCTATTTGGTACCTACGTCTGAGAATGACCAAAATAAATGGTTCTCATTTATTTTATCATGGTAATGTCAGATCACTGCAAACCGCGACAATATTGCTAAATAATGTGTTCCATACTGCGACATGTTTTTTTTCAGTTTCATTGTTAATTAATTCACTTAGCGAGATTGTGCAAAGACTGGGTTGGTTTCAGTTTCTCCGGTAATTGTAAAAGTTTGTGTTTTAAATAATCTTCCTTCACGTCACAAACCGGTTATGTGATACGAAACAAGTGAAAGTTGATGTTAATAAAACAAAAAATAACTAACACATAACATAACATGGATACATTGCGGATTAAACGCATCAGCTCAACTTAAATGTCTACAGAATCATAAGAAACTGCAATCTTGGCAGCGAGTGAGGTAACTATAATTCATTACATACAGCTGTATCTGGGGACTTAGATATATAATTGACAATGATATCTATACTTCTACTATTTATTATTATTTATTTATTTATTATTAATTAACAATTTATGCAACAACTTATGAACTATGCCCCACAAAACCGTTGTAATGGTTTGACTGTGGGAACTGGTGACTCTTAATACAATTATTTTTACATAAACATATAGCACTTTAATACATTAAAATTTTTAAATAGTGTCTTTTTAATTTCCTTTTAAATTTGTTTTTATTTTTCTCACCCCTTATGTCTGCCGGCAGACTATTCAATAGATATGGTATTCGTTTTTTTAAAGTTCTATCACCAAAGTAATTGGTCACTCTGGGTACATTGAGTCTGCCAGCAGCCATAGATCGTGTATTACAATTATTAATTACATCGTTACACGTTAGGTTATGCTCTTGAGTGCCATGATGGTTAACTGCTAGGAGATACTTATGTTTGTAACTAATCGGCAGAATTTTACATATTTTAAATAGTTTTCTATAATCACCTTTACAGTTATTCTTAGTTTTTTGAGTAACAAGTAATTTTAAGAATCGTATTTGAAGAGCTTCTAATTTATTTAAGTTAGTTTTGAATGTTAATCCATAGCTATCGAGAGCATAACTCATAATAGAATCCACTAGCGACATATATATACATCTTAATATGCTAATAGGAACCTTAAAGCTTAGGTGGTACATTTTACTTAATAATATTCTTAGTTTACCAGAAATGTAGTCTATGTGTTTTGACCACGTAAAGTTCTCATCTATTTTCATGCCAAGGTAGGTTACACAGTCAACTCTTTCAATCGGTTTACATTTACAGTCCAATAAGTTATTATGGTGACATACATAATCGTGAGTATATAAAGGCAATGTCGCATTACGTGGTCGTAAATATGGCGAATGAATTAACAATAATTTGGTTTTCTCAGCGTTTAATATAATGCCATTGTCATGCGACCATTTAACAATAGAGTCTATATCTCGTTGTACTAACTGGCAGGTATCGTCTATGTTAGTTCCGGAGCAAAGTATGCATAAATCGTCTGCAAACATATACGCTGAGCAATGCTGTAGCACCCGGCACAAACTGTTTACATGCATAAGATACCAAATTGGTCCGCATCCCGAGCCCTGAGCCACACCACTTCGCACTTCGACCCTGTCACTGAGCACGTCCTGCACCTTTACACGGTAGGAGCGCGCGGTGAGATAATCACGGAACCACTGGTTCAATGGTTCTCTCACCCCGCACTCCTCCATTGCATTGAGGATGGTATCAGATTGCAAGGTGTCAAATGCTTTTTTATAGTCAAAGAATATTGTAATTACAAATTTTTTATCGTCTAAATAACTGTTTATTTCATCTGTGAATTTTGCTAACAATGTATTTGTACTTTTTCCTTTTAAAAAACCATGTTGACATTCGTTAATGATGTTATTTTTTGCAGGTAGTTACTTCACGGTTAGGTTTATTAGTTTAGCTATCACGGGGCTCACTTTATCAATAATTATTTTTAAGTCAGACATTCGCACAAGATCGCTACCCGGTGATTTATTTATACTCATATTATTTATTATGCTTTTGATATATTTAGAGCTTACTGGTTGCCACCTCATCGATAAGTCTGTTGTTTTAACATAGGTTTGTCTGTCTAACCAAATCTCATGACATTTATGTTTAATATCTTCTATTTCTTTACAAAAGGTAGATGCAAATTTGTTACTAATATCTATAATACTTCCTTGGCTGCCCATGTTTGACAGAATCAATTCATCAACCGATTGTTTATTATTTCCTATCATTACATTTATCCTTTCCCATATCTTTTTATGTTATTATTACATTCTAAGATACTGTTTTTATCATGGATATTTTTATTTTTAATAATAGCTTTTTGACATTTATTTCTAAATTTGGTATAAGTAAGTCTCTTTAGCATATTCTTTGGCTCATTACTCCATACCTCAAATAATCTATCTTTTTCTTTTATCATAGTTTTTAACTTATTATCAATCCATTTTTTGTTGTTCCGGTTACTAGTAGAAATACGTTTATTTATGTAACAGTCATGATAAATATCCACAAATATTTGTTTGAATGTTGTATATAATTTAATAGGACATTCTATTGACATTAAGTGGTCAAAATCAGTGCTTAGTAATTTCTCTCGAACTTTATTATTGTCAAGGACGCGCTTAGTGGTCGCGAGTCGTGGCGGAGACTGTTGTGACGGTGCGCGTCTCCACTGTAGGTTGGCCGACACGAAATAGTGATCAGATATTTTTTGTTTTATTACAGCTGAATGTATGACGGTATTATTTGCTCTAATATAAATATGATCCAGGCAAGATTGAACTAATTTTCCAGATAAAATTTCCTTTCTAGTAATGTCGTTTATGCACTTTGTGAAGCCATATTCTGATAATAGATTTTCGTACAATACTACTAATTTGTCGTGACAATTAAGTAGGTTTATGTTTATATCCCCACAGATAATTACTTTAGAATTTGTTGGTATTTTTTCAAGAATGGTCCGAAATTCATCTATAAATTGGTATAATTTGTTTTGCTTATTTATTCGAGGTGGCCTATATATACCTATTAAATGTATTGTCTCATTATTGAACTTGAGTGTTATGGAGACGCACTCTGCCGAACGTATTACCGTGGACTGTGTCGACTCACACACACGCGCGCTTAGCTCCTCGCGAGTATACACCAATACCCCTCCCCCGCTTCGGTCCGCTCGCGTATACGTATTTATATTAAAACCTTTTATTTGAAAAAATGACACAAATGTATGGTTAATATTAGGTTCGGTTAATACTATTACATCTAATTTGTCTATAAAGGAATTTATACTTAGGAGTAGTTCACTAAAATGTTTTTTTAGAGAGCGAATGTTTACATGCAATATACATAGTCCCTTATTGTAAACAATTGAACTAATCCAATTACTCAGGTCGTTAACACAGGTATAGTTTACTGTATTATCAGCTATTACATCAACATTATTGAAGTCTGCGAATTTTGTATGTTATGAATAACCACGAATAATAACAATTTTAATAGGTAATTGACGTTATTGAAGGTCGTTACGTACCTAAATAATTATTTTACTTTTGTTAACTGATTTAGTTCGTTTTCGCTTTTTATCCATGTAGTATTGTCGCCTTCCTGTTTTTTGACCAGTATTTTCCATTTGTCACCCAAATATACCTATATACACCTTTGAGTTGCCTTTTTGCGTTCCATAGCAGTGTCTTCGTACTCTTAGTTAGGTCTTCATAAATAAATATTTTGTTTGTAGCCGGTCCGCCGGTAAGGATGCTGCTATTTAACTCGATCAATTTGCGACGATTGGCTAACCATTTCTCCCTCGCTTCAATGCCTGACGCCTTGAAACCTACTATTATCGAGGATGATTTAGTTTCTTGCTTGGAATGTCTGTTCCGTTTAATCCATTCATGTCATTGCTTGTTACGCCCATCTCGTCTCCAAGTTTAGCCACTATCTCTCTTAAGTTCTCGCCGGTTATGCATTCAACGCCTACGATTTCGAGGTTTTGTTTAAGCGATGATTGCTCAGAGTCTTGTAGTTTTTGTTCAAGTGCAATGTTACATTTCTCCAAATACACACATCTGTTGTTAATATTGGTCACAGTTTTCTCAAGTTTAGATATTTTTTCCTTAGATTGTTCGTGTTCTACTAGCAATGTGTCGTACTTTTCTGACAGAACGCTAATGCTATGCTGTATAGTGTCTAAATGTTTCTTAAGCCCGGGTATGGCACTGACCTTTTTTTGAATGTCTTTTAATATTTTTTCAAAGTCCTGTGCCTCTTCCTCCACTTCTTCCTCATCAGAGCCCTCATCTTCACAGTTGTGACAGTAGATTCTGTTTTTCCCCGCCTTCATGTCTGCAGCTAAGCCTTTCACACAGCTTCTATGAAAAGTTCCTTGACAGGAACCTTGGCACATGAAGTGGGCTCCTTTTTTCGATAGTGCTTTTTTACACTTTTGGCAATCCATTGTATATTACCACCTATAATTTTTCGGTGTTTTGTTATTTATTAGGAGGTAGATATGTTGAGAGTGAGGTATGACTTTTGTGAGTATTAGGCAAGTAAGCGACCGAACACTATACGTGTGTGCGTTGAAGCGGGCGAACTGCGGGTTGCCCTAGGTCAAGAACAATATTTCGTTCAAGGATTTTTTTAAAGTTTTTTGCTTATAACTCACTCGTATGTTAGAGTTTTGAAAAACTGAAACCACCACTGCACAGTACGGTTCAATAGCTTTACGATGCTATATGACACTAGAGATTTTAATCACTTTTAACACTTTTTCAAATAATTTATCAGAGAGGTAAACAAAAACGTGCTACCGCGTGGGCAAGCCGCTCTTTACTAATATCATAAAGAGGAAAGACTTGTATTTTTGCGTGTGTGTATGTTTGTAATGAATAAACTCAAAAACTACTGTGCCGATTTCAAAAATTCTTTCACCAATGGAAAGCAATTATTAGGGAGTTATATAAGCTATATTTTATCCACGTATTCCCACGGGAACGAGAACTACGCGGGTGAAACTGCGGCGTGCTGGTAGTGTCTTATAAAATGTAAGATACAATCAATAGGGCCTTTATATTTGGTACCTATCTGATAATTTTCGCCGCGGTGCATATGTCGCAGCCAATTAGCTTAATCAGTCGTTTAATTGGTTGCCTAGCCTTTTCATTTAAATGTGCCGATTTTTTAGCGACTTAAGTGACATCTTTTGTTCAATATCGTTTAATGACTTGCCCATGACACTTATGTCGCTGATTAAACGGCACAGTTCAATGAAAGGCTAGACTTTTAATGATACGGCTGATTCAGCTAGATGGCTGCGATACATACATGATGAGAAGGTAGAGTAAATGAAAGTAGTGGAGTAAGTACAGAAGTGGAATTTCCCAACATACCAGCTTCTCCGGGGCCATCAGTGTGAATTGGAGGCACGCCAGCGATCTCGCTGTCAGCATCCAGCTTCCAAGTGCGGGCAGCAGTCGGGATAGCCAGGACGAGCTTCTGGGCAGGGGCACTTCCCTGGAGCCTGTTTACAAGTACGAAAATTGAAGAAATTGATGGCAGTCTAGCAAGATGCTGCTTTGGGACATGTAACATCAATCGAGTCAAATAGCGACAGCATTTTATTACCGGTAGTGCTAGAACCTGCAATGTTAACTTACTAACCACCGATAAGACATAGAAACTGAAGGTACGTGACAATTCTAACTATGCATGAGACAACTAAAACTCGTGCTCAGCGCAAGTCAAAAACCCCATTGATTCCTACACTATTCATTTGGTGAGTTCAGTAAAAGGAAGCAAAATGTACGGACCAGTAAGTGACGACAGCGTCAGCGTTGAGCAGTGGGTTGCGGTTCTGGGGGGTGTACAGGGGGGTAGCGTAGTCAGCCTCCTTGGGGTTGCGCTCGGGGGTCTCGAAGTCGTAGGCACCAATGTTCACGATGTCAATTAGGTTGATGATGGCAGGCACGTCGTAGTACACTATAAAAAACAGAACGTTAGATTGGAAGATGCAGGAATTTGGGATTTAATACATGTTAACATCGTCATCATTCTTCATTCTGGGCATTGTTTTCTCCAAGCTAGTTTCCCGTACTTCCGTGCCAGCCCACAATAGGTTATAATTAATCACGATCAGCTTTAGCCAGCCAAACCTGTAGTCCAACTTCTTTGTTATTCTGTAATAGGTAGTCTTGCACCAACTGATTGTCCTTAGAAATACTTGGTACTTACATAATAGCGTTTAAGGATAATCGTCGGTTGATGCCTTATACCATTTGGAATGTAATAGGCTTCTGCGAGAATATTTTGGCCCCTCCTAGATACCAAAGCTCCGGGACCTCAGTGTTCCGAGATTTTCAAAGACATGTTAAACATAATCGGGACCATGAACATGACTAAAACGTTTATGCTGCCAGATCTTGCGATTCACAAATGGATAACGCCGTGGGTGCACATAATAGAATAATCACGATAAAAGGCCACATGATCGCTGCTGAACCACGAGGTCGTATTAATATCCTTATAAATTATCCCTTAAATATCTTCCTTATTTTAATACAAGTACCTAACGTAGACCAGTTGTTTATAATTCATCTTTAGAAAGAATTAAACATTATAAGGCCAAGATAAGAGGAATGCTTGAATTCCACATTGAAGAATCAATAGGTATTACCGAAATGTTTTTAACAAATATGATCGCTTAGGCTTTTTTCTAACTTTCAAATAATCGTGGAAACGATTTCCGAAACTGTAAGGAAAAATATTTAATCGAGTCTCGAGCCAGATTTTCATGAAACTAAAGTTGCATCATTGGATTTTTTAAAGGGAGTGATATCCAAAAGACGGTTAGAGACGGGTTCAGTACCCGCGTCTTGGATATCAATCCATCTCACTACTTATTCCCAGGAGTCAGCAGCAGCATCGCTACAGGCAGATTAAGTACTCTCACTCCAAAAACTTACCGGTAGAATTGACATTGGGGAGGACGGTGACAGACAGTTGCATGTTAGGTTTGACGTTCAAAGCCTGCTTCATCTCACGGATCAAGGCGGTGAAACCCTCACGGTGGTCAGCCTCCTTCTCATCCACGGGAGTAGTGCCGAAGGTCTTCTTGATGCCGTGCCAGAGGGATCCTTAACAAATCATAGTTTGGTTAAGTTAATGATAAAAAAACTAGGTACTTCTTAGTTCGGGTGCTTGAGCCTTTATGAAGCTAATAAACAAAGCTGAAGACATTAACAGGTAGAATTACAGAGATAAAAAAAAAATCTTAAAAAAATCGTCGCTCATTTACGAGTGATTAATAATGCAAATTGCATAGGGCATAGATGTATCTACAAAGTAGGTAGGTACTTAAGAAGGCATTCAAATATTAATATCATCTATTTCGTTGATACAGATGCAATGAAGCAGACATAAATTGTTAATTGTAGCTTAATGCCATTAAAAGCCGTTGCTTTTAATAATAAGTCTTTTTACCCCAGGTGGAGCGGATCTTCTTGGGCTTGTATTTGGCGAACTGCCACGCAAGGTCGATGCCGTCGAAGCCGTGTTGCTCAGCCAGCAACACTCCAGAGTTGACGAACGCGGTACGGGCGTTCGAGGATTCCAACTATATTATCGAGAAAGAATGCTTGATTTATTTAAAATTAAATAAAATATTTCTCCGCATTGCTGTCATCTGGAAACGTGCCCAGAAGACAGGCAGCATTACCTACCACATTGAATGGCAATGCTAATTCTTTGGGCAAAGAACAGGATTAATAATAAGGTCTACTTTACATTGCCTAAAGGTGACCCATTACTTATATCGGCTTTATTAAATTGATTGATAGTCATTATCCGAATTGTATAAAGGGATAATAATACAGATTTTTACCTACTAATTGGTAGGTACGCTCAGCGAGTATACCTAAACACATTGTTCTTCTCTCCTTGTCATCTACCTAAGTATAGCGTCTATCGTCTTCTGGAATATTTATTCAGCTTCGTAGGATTCCGTTAGGTATTTCATAAAATACAATTTAGGAAAAAAAACTCTGAATCTAATTTTTAACCGACTTCAAAAAGGAAAAGGTTCTCAATTCGATTGTTTTTTTGTGTTTGTTACCTCATAATTATCTCCGTCATTTATGAACCGATTTGAAAAATTCTTGTTTTATGTTAAAGGATATACTTCTCCATTTGTCCCATTGAAATTTTATCAAAATCGGTTCAGCAGTTTGATTTTGAAATCCAAATAGCTGGTAAAAATATGTGGAAAAATCATCTTGTATAGGTACGTAAACTGCGTATTTTTGCTTTCCTGTGGCTTTCCAGTGGTGTTGTTTTGTTAGGTGTGGGGTACCACCAAAAAGTGAAAAACAAGTCTGTGATTTTCTTCTGCTTCTTCGCTATTTGACACCGACTTCCGAAATCAAAGTCATTTTGTACTTTGTAGTGTTTTTTTTTAAGTCGGGTTTTTTGTGAAATAGTTTTTTTTTTGTATCATCATAGCTACACTATAGTTTTGTAGGACGCTCTGACTGATCAGTGATCATCACTGAGGTAGTGCTCAGTCAGCGTCCTACAAAACTCATTCATGTGTGCAAAATGATTAAATAGGTAGATAGGTACACAACCTTGGAACAAATTGTTAACCTTTTGGCTGAATCCGGGCTTTTTCACTTAATTAAAAAATAGCAAATGTATAATCGTAGGCTATTTTTTAGACCAATTTGAGGAAAGGCCTTGAAAATATTACAAGGCAAATTGTTATTGGTTGAGCTCGTCATGATAAAATCATGAATCTTATTTACGTAACGTACCTACGTATAATGTCCATAATTATGTGAAGCCATGCTTAATTGCTGTGAGGCATTCAGTCGACCTTTTTTTTTTTAGTTTTAGCTAAGAGTATGTTTACAGGTTTTAGTTTGTTTACAGTCATAACATTATTATGTTCTCTATAGCTTTAAGTTGGTGTGTAAATTGTACATGTATCTAAGCTTACAATCGATTTAATTTAAATTGCTCATGTGGTGTTTACCTATAAGTAGTTGTTGCACTGTGCAAAGTTTTTTAATCACGATTGTTATTTTAAGCTCATACGTGTAAACAATTGTTGGTGAACCAAATAAATAAATAAATAAATAAATTCGGGCAATACCAACTATTTTATTGTTGAAGTGAGGTAAATTTAACGAAATAGCTAGGTAGTCTTACCAGGCGGTTGTACTTCACGGCATCTTCAGTGTCGACGTCTCCTCCGACGGACAGCAGGACCTTCAGGCCAGGGTACTTGGTCTTGAAGTTGGTGATGGCGCGGTAGTTGGCGTGGGAGCGGTCTACGTCCAGGTTCTCGTTCAGAGACACCATCTTGTAGGTGTCGGGATGGACGCCAGCGTATCCGTACACCAGGTGGGTGCAGAAGGACAGCGCCGGGTCCAAGTCCAACGGCAGCATACGCGCCTGAGCTGGATAAATGCATCCTTCGACTGAATTAACATGTTTTCAATGTATCTCACGAAGTGATGGGATCTAATATAGAGCTCATTTCCTTTTCATTCTTCCTTCTCTAAATAACGACTGGCTGTGCCATTTATTTTCAATTCTGCGAAGCCTTTCGCAACATTGCTTAAAGACATAAAGGTCAATAAAATATCTGTCCGTACAAAAACATAATTTGCATTTGTTACTATAATTGCGTATCCTGTCGTGGGCGTAGTCTTTTTAGATTGACTCGTCTGACGACTCGGGTTATGTCATATTATGTGGTTATGTAGGTAGGTAGGTACATATCTGGGTGGTCGGTGAGTACCTAGGTAGGGATAATTTTTGAGGGGAAAAACATTCAGAGATAATTCTCGTATTTTTAAGGAGCGTTGGCATACTAGTTATCAAAAAGAGCTCTATTGTCCACATTTTGACAGTGAGCTGATATTGTGAAATAAAAACGCGTTGTATGTAGGTACGCAAATTGGCCTTCTGACGGCCTAGCACGAATGTTTTGACGTAGGTACCTACCTAAAGTAACGTTAATAAAACGGAAGTGAATTTTAATACTTACATTTAAAATTTATTATTTTTAGTACCTACCTATTGAATGGGTACTTAGGTAGGTACATAAAAACTTCAACTCAATAGTACCTACTTACCTATTTTGCTCTAATTCTAAGCGACATAGGTAACAAAGGTACCTAGGTAAGTATACCTATCCAATTCAATTAAATATTATGTGCGAAACGAGTACCTACCTACCTAGGTAATACACCTCGTTAGGTTAGGTTAGGTTAGTCAGTAAAATTATACGTTGCGTTACTACCTAAACGACAAAAACTTCGTGCAGGCCCTGTAATGACAGTTTCGCAACTCTTCTACGAAGCTCTATGAGCCACATCCGATACAGCAGTGTGGACTTCATATTGTAAACAAGCGGCTATTAATCCATTAAGTATCAACGCAACGTATCGGTTATTTTATTATCTGCCATTACGAAACCTCTCAATGCATGCTCAGGGTCACTTCTGTATTGGTGTTTGACTTTACCAACAATAAATTTGTTTGTATTAAACCAACTGTTTATTTTGGGGAAAATAACTAAGTAGGTACGCTTCTCGTGTAGATACTTCTAGGTTTTGTTCATATTGTGCATGTTAATAATTTATTTTATTTACCTACTTTCATATAAGTAGGTAAGTACCTACCTACTTTACATAGGTAGGTACTTAGGTAACTCTTTTCACAATGTGTCTAAATAGGTACCTACCTAGGTAGGGAATAAAAAAAATAGGTAAGGTGCCCCGGGGCTAACGTAACTACGAGGCTATAGCAACTAAATTAAATATCTCCGTTATTATAACATTTTTAAATATAACGTCATCTATAAATTACTGAGCAAACCATATTGTCACATGAAAATAACAGGTGGAAGCACTGCAGCTAAAAATGAAGGTAAAACAGGTTGATCTTTCAAACCGCCATTTTGTAGCCATTTTGTGCGAACGCACGTGGTGACAAAAATCAACGAAAAATATGTTTTAGAGTGTTTTTTGCTGGGGTTTCAAGTGGACTGCATAGCTGACAACGGTAAGTAGCTAAGATTATTTTTTGCTTAGATTCGTTAAAGCGACAACAAGATATGTGAATAGTTACTTTTTCCCTGATAATAAACGTAAAATAGGGTTATTGCAACTTTGAGGTTAGTTGCATTAGCCCCATGTCGGTTTGTATGAAACCATGAAACAATAGTGATGTACCATGTCGATATTTTAATTCTGTGATTTTTTTATGATGTTGAGTAGGTACTTTACTATTGAATTAGATATTGATATGATAAAAACTGGATATGTGTACTTACGATAGTGTACCAGATTGAACATAATCCATCATTCTATTCTACTTTCTATTAATATTATAAATGTGAAAATTTGTTAGGATGGATGGATGACTGTATATTTGTTACACTTTCACTCATAAACTACCTAACTAATATAAATGAGTATATAATAGTACAGAGCTGCAATTTGCAAAAAAAAAACGTAGAAACGAAAAGCTTGTAGGCCAACTTTGCGCATTTGCTTTAGTAATAAAATTAATCTATTGTTTTAGATGGTCCGGAATTATAAACGGAGAACAGAAATTCTGAGAAATTTGAAACGAGAAATTCCAACATTTGTTTAAAATTTTATATTTATATTGAGATTTTTTAATGTTACTTTTCATAAAGACTGACAACTCGTTAGTTTCTTTTCTTTCTTATTAAAACACTGTGTCATTAATTTTGCTTTTATTTTTATTTTCCTCTTATCAAACATTCAATAAAAAATCGATTATCGACAAACGTGAAAATTAAATTCACAACACTAACTGTTAAAGAAATAGTTGCAATTGCCCCTGAAGTTAGAAAATATTTATGTTACTTCAAACTAAGCTTAGTTACGTGAACTTACGTTTCAAATTCACCTTCGTTATCACATTGTGTTGAAAACCCTCTTGTTATAATAACTTTAAGACCAACAGATTCACTACGATTATCATTAGTTGCATTTGCCCCTTATCCCCCCGATAAGGGGCAAATGCAACTTACTTAAGGCAAGTTTTTCCACCTTTAGTAGAAAACCGTTATATTATTTCAATTCCTTACGGGCTTTCTTTTTAGAACGAGGTTATATTTAATATTAATGAAATTGTTTATCAAGCAGTAAATTCAAATAAAGAAAACTTACAGTAAAAATAAAACTGCACAAAATCAAAGTTGGAACATTATTTTTTCTAGTTGCATTTGCCCCGGGGCACCTTACTTACAATCGTAAATTTTAATGAGTGTGTTTAAACATAATAAATTAAGTAAGTACTTATGTGTACCTAAGTATGTTTATTATGTACCTACCTATTTACTTTTGTTCAAAAAGGAAATTTCACTACCTACATTAACCATGATGTAGGTAATATTGGTTGCCAAAAAAAAACCACTAAGTAGGTAAGTACAGGTTTATTCACGCACCCCAAGCAAACCAACCAAATTGAGGAAGATGGTAAAACGTGGAATAATATGGAGGTATCAATAAATAAAAAAACCTACAAAGTCACATATAAATCGATATCTAAGTAGTATAAATACCTGCATTACATCATCTTACAGAGCATTGTTCGACTATATTATTATAAATACAGGCGCACAACATCGTATGAGGGCGTCAAGTCATAGATTAGGTATCTACCTACCTACCTACATTAGGTAGGTACATACCTAGTCATAGCTGACCATAAATATGTAGGTATAGAATGGAGTAAGAACACTCAGTTCCATTGTTTCCGTATTAACCACTTAACGCCTAGCACGTATCTTGAGAAATGATGACATCAACACACCAACCGTGAGGGTTACTAAGGGTTACAAGGAAAATTAAAGAAGAGGTACCTACTTAATTGAATTAGGTAGGTATGGTAGGTACTTAGGTAGTACCTACTAACCTACTCATGTAGACTCTAGAAAAGTTGTATGGATCCTTAAGACTTTTTCTAGATCTACAAATCGATGGAAACTGAACTTCGTGCTGCAGTTAGGCATTATTCATTTTTCTGTGTACCTACCTACCCAGATTACAAGTGTAGGTACTTAATAGTTGTTATGATATTAGTGCGGTAAGTTGGTTTTTACAAACGAGTAGACGAATGTAAGCCCGAGACGAAGTCGAGGGCTAACCATAGTTACGAGTTTGTAAAAACCAAATCATACAACGTTTTTCAATACATTTGCGAGAAAACAGTACAATAGATAATGAAACAAACTTTTTGTTTTTAGATATCAGTTGGAAAGTCGCAACAATCTTTGACATTTCTAATGTGAAAATGGCGCGAATTTGCAAACGGCGCCACAATCGCGTGGTGAAAATAAGAACTACATCTTACATTTGTTTATATTATTATTCTTTTCTCATTTTCTCTTTAGTATTAAAGTGAGACAAACGTATTGAGCAAATGCGCTTCCAAGGAGGTTCGATCATACAGCTTTTTTATTCTAGGATTTTGAAACTCCTTTGTGATATTCTTATTTATTTTTTTATGGAAATTAAAAGAAAAGACCGTAAAGAATACCTAAGTACATATTTTACCGCACGGTGCTATTGTATAGCACCTAAGTACATATAGTAATATATGTACTTAGGTGAGAGTACCTATTTTAGCGCACATTCTATGGTGTGGTGTGTAAAATTTAACTTTCGAACAATGTGAACAAGCTTCGTAAATGCATTTTTTGAGCAAATGTGTTGAAAAAATTTTTACCTAATGTTCACCCCTGAAATATTGCCACTGCCCTGTAGTATAAAGTTTGTTGAGTTCTATACCAAATCCATCTCGATGTAGTCAGGGTACCCATTTAATTAAACGTTTAAATTTCGATGGCTCTTACTTAACCTAAAGTACCTACTGAATCAACTGTAAGTACTTCTAATAACTTTACAGGAAGGCGATAAGAAGGGGTTAGGGGTCATTCGGCCCACTATGGTACTGGGACTAGGGCCCAGTTTCCCCTTTTAAAAATTGATAATGGCTAACTGGGCCCACATCTGTTTTGCTTCAAAATAGTTAATATATTATTAAGTATAAAATAGATTTTGTACAGGTACAAGCATTTCCATACATATAAATATTATACATTTTTACTTTTATTACTATAACATACATTGCAAATTGCAAAAAATGTAAGAAAATTTGATTTTCGCGGGCTACCCTGGCACATTGCCAGAAAAACGAGTCTAATTAGTAAGTCAACCCTCATCTAAATACAAAATAAAATAAAAACGTTTGTATATTATGTCTAATATGAAAATGGCGCGAATTTGCAAATGGAACTACATCTTTGGTCTAATTTTGTCTCAAATGCATTTTTTAAGCAAATGTGTTGAAATTATATTTTTCAACACATTTTATATACCTAGGTACCTACGGGTACCTACCTATCTTTCAGATGACTTAATATTTCTAAAAGTTAAAATTCCTTTGCTAACCATACTACTTATTAACCGCTCCGGCCCCGGCAACACACCGGTGTGTTGCGAATTAATCGCGAATTTAATGTTTATTTACCTATTACATAAGATGTATTTTTTTTGAAATTTTCACATGTCGGGGCCGCAGTGGTAGGGGCGTTTCGTAAAAAAATAAGTAGGTACCTACCCTACATAATCTGAGTTGGTGCCGATGAATATAAAATAATCTCATTTGAACTTACTATCATTGTGCTTTTCTTGTTAATCCGAGTAATACCTAAGTACCTACTTAAGTACCTAAGTACTTAGGTAGGTACTAGTTATGATTATGACTTAGCGAAAGGTGGATAGATAGGTAATGCACATAGAGTAGGTAAGTATAATATTTGGTAATGCATAAGGAGATCAAGTCAATTTTGTGTCTGCTAGCAAGCAACGGTGCCAAGCCAAAATACGATAACTACCGTAAAATGCTACAACATTGCCGTCTCTACATAACATTGCCTAAATCCTAAAAATTAGCGATGGTCGTTGAATGAACGAACTAGTTAATTCGACCGTCGACGTACTGTGAACGAATCGACGGTTCACCAATAAACGATGGACTAGTCGAATCCGTAGACGCCTCAGACGGTTAAACTGAAACTCGCAACTCGCTTGCGCGACGCGACGCGACGGCGAGACGGGCGAGACGAGAACGAAAACGTAGACTGGTACATACAAATTCAATCGTCCGTTGAAATTTGTTGAAAGTTGCAAACAAATTTGAACTCTAAATCTATTAACAGCGAGTTGATATTTGTTTGTTGTACGGGTCGAATGAAATTATTGTTGTGCTATGTGAAGAAAAGGATGCCTATTGATGGATGTTTGGTAGTTTCGCGAGTGCGAAAGAGAAAGGTGATGGACTGGTCGAACTATGCGAGACAAACCAGTTTTTACTTGTTTGTTATTACTTACGTAGTTCATCTTGTTTTGATTTTAAAATTCATTGCGTGCGTGACTAATCGTGCTCTGCGCTGAAGGTTCCTTCCGTTCTACCGTTTTCGAATGTTTGCGAATTCAACGATTAACTGGTTTTGTATAAATTTAATTAATGTAGGTAGGTATATAAAATCAGTTGATCTTCCTTCTAAATACGCCAGAATAGTGAATAAAACTTTATTAGTGATTAACTCTATTCAGTATTCAGCCAGTCCTAAGCCTGGAAAAGTATGAAGGGAAGTTTAAATTAATAGGTACATAAAGCACGCGGGAGACTAGTCTAAAGTCAACCGCCTACGTCGCCGTCGACGCCGTAGATTTCGTCGTAAAGTTTACCAAGTTAACGCGTAAACTAGTCGACGAATTCAACTAGTTGATCGACTAGTCGAGGAACGAAATTGGACGGTCTAGTTTCGTTGACGCCAAATACGTCGACGACTCATCCCTACTAAAAATGTTAAATAGTTCTCTTATAGAATCGGTTGTATTGTCTGTGGTACTGTTAAAAGCAAGTTGGTAATCTATATGGCAACATTTACGCATCATTCATTCAAATAATCCAACCATAAACTGTCAGTGTCAAATTAAATGTCAGTGGTCGTGAATGGTTTATACCGGCTCGGGAGAAACTCAACTTTGCCTACCATCGTTAAAAAAATATATATATTGTAATTAAAGACTAGATAAAGTCTAACATGGAAAAGAAATTATAAGCAAAATAGGCGCAAAATTGTCCCCTTTGCACCCATAATAGTCAATGATATTTTTAGCTAGGCAATGTTGCAGTTTGCAACTTAACTTTGCCTACTTCTTTAAACGCACTTTTTGGTGATTAATAGGAGTGTTTTTAGCTAATAAGAACTTTATCCCGATAGCTTAAAGTACAATATTGAATTGTAATTGAAAACACATATGACTTTCTCTAAAATGAAGGATTTATGAAATAAAAACGTCAAAATACAGGCAATGTTGTAGCATTTTACGGTACTTATATTCATGTTTAAACGTGAGTCCTCGTGAGTGAGTAAACATGAGGACAGCGACTCGGCGACCTCGTCCAACAATAGATTACCTACCTACCTATTACGACTTTTGTTTACCTACTTATAGTTGAACAAAAATTTGAAAAAGCAGGGGCTGAATAATTATAAGAAGTAGATAAGGCACATTTTATTTCAAGTGGGCGCAGTTTGTCATTACTCATTAGGTACAGCCGAGGCGTTATTGAGTCTAGAGTGCAATGACAAATTCTAACTTGTAGGTATCAACAGACGCTTTTCACTAATGTACCTAATAGGAGTTGGAACTTTAGGCGGGCGACAGGCGCGGGGGCGCCTCCGCCCGCATTGCACTCTACACCACCTCCGCCGGTCATTCCCGGCCCTCCTGCCGGGCCCGCCATGCAGGCGGGCGGACGTCGGAGGAGGACTGGACGCAAAGGCTAAGCCGATCTCCCAGTCCCCCTCCAGTCAGACGATGCGGGAATGCCGCTGGGTTATTTTAGTGGATGTACCGGGTCAGCCCGGGGAGTCCCACATAGCCTCCCATTCCAATGGGAGGGTATGCGTAATGCATTTTTTCCCAGCGCAAACAAAAAAAAAAAAAAGGATAAGGATACTTACCTACTCACTAAGGACAACAAATATTATTGAAGAGGTTTTCTTCGATAAAAACAGCGTAAAAAAACCTTGACTAGGTTCTTCTATGTTCTTATAAAAATTGAATTCTGGGAATAGGTAGGTACCTTGGAATTTTAGTCGCAAGGTCGAAGTGAGTCAGTAAGCTAGGTTCTTTTTTTGGTAAGTACCTACCGATGTGTAGGTACCTAGCTTTTTTTATGTATGGGAAATCATCAAATGACTTCTGCCGCTCTGGGCAGAGCGGACGGGAGTGTCAGACTCTTACTGTCTAAAACCCATCCATGCTCCTTCTAGTGGTCTTTGCTTTCCAGGGCCGCGGTAACTCTTTCGAACAAAATGCGCAACTCTGGCAGGCTCTGGCCCTAACGGGCCCCTACTCCTATGCTAACATATCTTTGAGGCGCGCGTGGAACACAACGCGACGTCGACCCGGGCCTGGCTTTTATCGGACGGCGAGCCACCCAACGCTCGCCGTCCGCAGACCCGCACCTACGGTGGCCGGGAATCGCCCTGCGACTCCCGACGTCCGGGGCGTCTCCCTATATTGCGGCGGCTGAGGCATGAGGGTTGTCTCTCCCTCACGCGGCCCGCCTCCTCCTTCACTATCATTACTGCTTCGCAGAAGGAGGTGCCGGCTTCCCATGCCTCCTCGCTCCGGACCATGGATTGAACCAGAGCCGAACGCGAGAGGTCGCTGATCGCCTCGACGAGGACACGGCGGTGCTCCGCCCGAGCAGGGCAGACCTTCACCGTATGCTCCACCGTGTCCCCCGGGCGATCGTCACAGTGAAAACACCCGGGCGTTTCCTCCCGCCGAATCCAAAACAGGTACCTCCCGAAACAACCGTGTCTGGTGAGTACCTACGTCAGGCGGAAGGTGAGGAAACCGTGGCGCCTCTCCAGCCACTTCTCAAAGAGGGGCACTATCGCCGCAACTGTGGCGTGCCCAGCACTGGGTTGCGTTGCGACAGCCGCTGATTCCATACCGCCATGGTATCTTGCCGGAGTTCCGTCTACCACGCTGCAATTTGCCGTGGCAAATTGCAGCGTGCAAATCTGGGAGCCAAACGTCGGAAATGCTCGACGAAGTTCCATCGGCTATCGAGAACGAGTCCCAGATACTTGACCGTCGACCCGACGCCGATGTGAACCCCTCCTACCGTTATTTGGGATCCCGGTGGTGGCTTGTTCCGAGGACCATGAAAGCACATGGTTTCGGACTTGTGCAAGGTCACCTGGAGACCCAATTGCCGGATCCTCTCAACGACTATCGCAACCCCGCGTGTCATTAAGTCGGCCGCCGCCTGGTGCGACTCCCCCTGAGCCAGGACGAGCGTGTCGTCAGCGTAACAAATCACGCCGACACCGCTAGGGAGGTTGGCGCGCAGCACCCAGTCGTAGCCGATGTCCCACAGACATGGCCCCAGAACCGAGCCCTGTGGAACACCGCACGAATCTCTCGCCGAATCCACTCTCCCTTGTGACCGGGGTAGATGACGGCCCTATCCGTCAGATAGGCCTCGACCACGTGACGGTGGTAGGTCGGCATCCAGTGATACCGGAGTGCCTCCCTAATGCAGCTCCAGGGAAGGGTGTTGAAGGCGTTGGCGATGTCAAGAGACACCGCCAAGACGACCCTGCCCTGGTTCCCCGTCGTGAGAGCTCTCACGCGCATGATGGCATCCACCGTCGAGCGCCCCGTGCGGAAACCGAACTGGTTCTCCGCCAGATCCGGAACCACCAGGTGCTGAGCTGCGCGACGAGACGGTTTGCAATAACTCTTTCAAAGAGCTTGCCCACCTCGTCGAGCAGCACGATGGGCCGGTATGCGAACGGATAGTCCGCAGGGCGCTCCGGCTTCTTAATGAGGACCAGTTTCCTCGTCTTCGAACGAAGTGGGAACTGTCCCCTCTCCAAGCATGCGCTTAAGAACCCCCTTAGTCGAGTGGAAATTTTTTAATAAAAAACTAAGTAGGTACATGCAAGTACCTAATTCTACTTCTATAGTGGAACAAAATTAAGTTTGGCAATGCGAATTTAATTTCTTAAAAAAAATGGTGTTGGTGTCAAAGCGCTGACCATTCTTATTTACTTAGATGAAGTAGGTAGGTAGGTACTTGTAGCGTTGCCAACGGTCCCATATTTCACGGAATGTCCCGTATTTCATGCATAAATTTCTATGTCCCGCTGGGAAAGCCAATGTCCCGTATTTTACGAAAATCTGCAGACCACGAACGGCCATGCGAACAACACGCACGCTCTGGCCGCGACGCGGGCTAAGACTGAGAACGGGAGAAAACTGAGATTGACAATATTTACTAACACGATAATTTCTTTTAGGCATGTATTTAACGCGGCGACAAACTAACCTGTTATAGGGTTTTAAAAATAATTAAGATGGGTAGCAAAAATAATAGGTTGGCAGCTACAGTGAAGTAGCATTTTAAGTATAAAGTAGCAGCTTTATATAGAGTTGTGAGCTCTGTTTAAATTTAAATTGGCAGTGATTCTAGTATAAATAAATAAATATTTTTGGGTGGTTTAAAAAAAATAACCACTAACCTAACCTGTCCGAGTCGGGGTGCCCCAAGTCCCGAGCTCGCTTCGCTCGCTCTTACACCAATTAAAACATATATACCTACGTATGACATCCCACTGTTAATATTAGCCGCCAAGTCATTATTTTTTGTAACCAATTAGTTAGTCGCCTAATAAGTTGTTATTCGCCTCAAAAATAATTAGCCTTTCTTTTATTTTCAGTATTCCTATCTAGTTCAAATTTTTTTGTCGAACGAGTATTTCCGCAAATGACCCTTAAATTGACTGCCGTTCGTAATAAATGCACACCGAATTTGATTAAAACTGAATTGATGACCATGTTACTTTAACTACGATTTTAACAGCGTTTCTTTTTATAATTATGTCAATAGATTGAATGATATCATTGTTATGTGCAGGAAAATCTGTAACAAAGTATAGTTTAAGTCCAAATAAAACAAATTTTGACTAAAAACTCAATGATTTTTATTTGTCCCGCGTGAAATAGTGAAATCCCGTAGGTAAGTACCTATTTTTTTAAGATTTATGACCATTTGTCCCGTAAGGCCGAAAAAAAAAGTTGTCAAACCCTAGAACTTACTTAGGTAGGTACCTACTATTTCAATCGAACTCTTTTTGCGGAACACGCGAATACGGGGTTCAACGGCAGCAACAACACGACGAATATTTTCTTGAAATGCTTGAATAGGTCGAGGATTGTTATTGTTATACCTACCTAAACTCTTGATTTGAGATCCCCCCAAAAAAAAGTTCGCACGGTGTGGGATCATGTGACCTAGGTGACCAGATTGTCTCCGTTATCAAAAGCTGGAGATTGTCTATCATCTATGGCCAACTACCTATGATTCATACAACAAACGACAGCCCTATTTGCAATTTAGTTGTTTGCCAAGTAGGTAGGTAGGTACCTAGGTGCCTGGTTGATAACATCACAATAAGATCCAGACCGTCTCTGTACCTACCTACTTATATACCTACCTACCAACAAGGTAACAATGCAAGCAACGCAAATGATAAATTGATCAGTGCCTAGTAGGTACATATAACTCTTTTTATTTGCACGTCACGTCACAAGGTAGAAAAAACAAGGAAACTGGTTACCGGTATCTACAGTGTCCAGTTTTGTAGCTCACAAACTCAGTAGGTACCTAGGTAAATCAAATCTTGCTTCTTAGAATAATAACACTGTTTGTCTATTCAATTCCGAGTACCTACCTATTTCTAGAATAACAATGTTTGTCGAGGACGTTATCGTGTGCCCTCTTGTTGACACGCTTGATACCCGGCCACTCGGGTCGCGTGTTGTGGTCATTGATTAGCACTTATCTTCCTCCGACACTTATTGCATTACTTAACTATTAGGTAGGTACCTACATTAACTAATCAAAAGTTTTCACCGAACGTTGTCAGATCAAAAGTTATCATTTCGAAAACAAATGTCTTGTTTCTAAGTGGACACGGATTTTCTTATTAGATAGGTAGGTACCTACCTACTTAAGTATTCAAGGTCTCCTTCATTTTGGGGTCAAAACATTTGTTCTTCACGTGTTTGGCTGCTGGATGTCTAGGTACTAAATCAGGTTTCATTTCAGCTAAAATGTTGAATCGCATTTAAATTACTGTTTCGTTTTATAAGTACCTACCTACCTATCTACAGAAATCAAGGTTACCTACATGACCACAAAAACACTTTTCATAGAAGAAGGCCTTGTTTATTTGGCCTTCTGCTGTTGTGTTGTTGTAAGTACTAGATATTATTTTATTATTTATTTTTTATTTTACCTATATTAGATACTAGCACTTCGCCCGCGACTTTTTCCGCGTGGGGATAATAGGTACTCCACAAACTGCGATGCCCCTATACAGGGTGTCCCAAAACTCAACGTCAAGCCGAAACGGGGTGACAGGATTGATCATAACCATCACGAGAAAAATCTGAAAAAAAATCTATCCCATGCAGTTTAAAAATTATGGGCGTTTTAAGAAAAACCTAGAAATTTGATCAAACTGTACCATTTTTCGGTTATTGTGGTTATTCTTTTTTATTTTTGTTCATTTGAACTTTGGAAACGTAATCCTAAATAACATTTCTAGAATCCCAATAAAAAATAATGACACAATTGCCTCAAGTTTCCGAGAATTGAGACTATTTGTTAAACTACGAATTTAAAATTTTCAAGATTCGTCGACTTTGACAGGCCCTCCTATAAAAAAAATGTACTAGAGTGCCTTGGCAAGTAGCATTAAAAGTTGGCGCATTTAATCAGAATTCTAAAATGGTACAATACTTGTTAGTTCCATACAATAGAAAAGAGTAAAAAAATTAAAACCTCAAGTAACCCGATTTTTGCTATCAGATTTTACTCAGTTAAAATGTTTTTAATTCGCACAAGCTCTAGGTAGGTTCTTAATTTTAAGGCAAAATGATGAGAGAGATGGATAATGGGTATGTTTGCCATGAGTGAGCGAGACAGATAGTGACGCCACGCATTGAGACGGAGATGCGTCGTTTAAACGAGTGCGAATGAAACAGATAGATGCTATGGCATATATCTGTTTCATTCGCACTAGTTTCAGCCAAGCAAATGGCTACGCTACCAGTCCGACACCAACCAGTTAGTACGTTTCGCTCATTCGTCTACTGCGCACGTTCGTATTCGCTTGTAGATCTTAGTAGATCTTTTTTAAGAAGATGTAGGGCTTGTATTGAGGCTGATGGTAAACAATTTGAACATTTATTTTAATAAAAAACGTTATTTCTCTATCATCTGACTTTTATTCCAACAAACCTAATTATTTTACTAATTTTACTAACTTTTTTTCACTTTGGTAAAAGTGGCGTCACTATCTGTCTCGCTCACTCATGGCGAACATACCCATTATCCATCTCTCTCATCATTTTGTCTTAAAATTAAGAACCTACCTAGAGCTTGTGTGAATTAAAAACATTTTAACTGAGTAAAATGAGATAGCAAAAATCGGGTTACTTGAGGTTTTAATTTTTTTACTCTTTTCTATTGTATGGAACTAACAAGTATTGTACCATTTTAGAATTCTGATTAAATGCGCCAACTTTTAATGCCACTTGCCAAGGCACTCTAGTACATTTTTTTTATAGGAGGGCCTGTCAAAGTCGACGAATCTTGAAAATTTTAAATTCGTAGTTTAACAAATAGTCTCAATTCTCGGAAACTTGAGGCAATTGTGTCATTATTTTTTATTGGGATTCTAGAAATGTTATTTAGGATTACGTTTCCAAAGTTCAAATGAACAAAAATAAAAAAGAATAACCACAATAACCGAAAAATGGTACAGTTTGATCAAATTTCTAGGTTTTTCTTAAAACGCCCATAATTTTTAAACTGCATGGGATAGATTTTTTTTCAGATTTTTCTCGTGATGGTTATGATCAATCCTGTCACCCCGTTTCAGCTTGACGTTGAGTTTTGGGACACCCTGTATATATCCCCTTATAAAGGTTAGTTTTGGAAAATTAAGCACAACGATTCTCATTATTGGTTCAGCGCAACTGTTCAACCCGTTCAGCCCGTCAGGGGTTGATTATGCAAAAATTGTTAGGTACATGATCTGTTTCAATTATCCCACTTTTAGTTTGTTCATAGAATTCCGACGTAAATTGAAGCAAGCTATAATTTCCTCCCCTAAAAACTAATTCCCGCTTCACCCCTTATTATGTAATGTACCTAGTTGATTTTCGAAAAATACAAACATTTGTTATTCTTATTGTTTTATCGAAAACATTTAAATGCCGTGGTGTTTCAACTTCATCGGACCAAGCATTGATACGATCCTCCCCAGTTCGCTCAAGCCGCGACATTTTTCTTACTCCGAGCATGTTTATTACCGTCGTAACTTTTGAACGAAAGGTCCGATTTGAATGATTTAAAGTGTAATTTACACGGACATAATCAACCTTAATTATCAAACCATTTAAATGGATAAGGATTAATATCATGGTACTATAATCACCATTTTTTATTTCACCATGGGATTTGCTTGACTAATATTAACAAAAAGCGGTCATGTTCACTTATCCATAATAGTTAGACATATGGTGTCGCGGACTTTTTTGTAGATATTGATGACTTCTATAAAACTGTAGTACATCACTTTGCTCTATTGTCAATAGATTCCGCAGCGTACGCGATATAAGGATTTTTTCTCACACCTTGGGTCACATTATCGAAGTTTTCATACGGATCCCTAACTTTTTTGAAAATATTCTATAGCCTATGACCATCGCCGATAATGTAGAATTCTACTGGTGAAAGAATTTTTCAAATCGGTCCAGTAGTTTCGGAGCCTATTCATTTCAAACAAACAAACAAACAAACAGACAAACAAACAAACAAACAAACAAACAAACAAACAAATTTTGTTTATAATATTCCTCTTTATAATATTAGTGTAGATATCGCCGAGCTTGTAATTGCCACACTACAATTTTTGACAACCATTCCCAGTTTACTTACTGGGAATTGTTGTCAAAAATTGTAAGTGTACCTAAGTACCTACCTATATATCATCTAATCAAAGCGTCAATTATAGAGCGATTTCTGAATTAGCCATCAACAACCTGTCCAACTTAGGCTTTGGGGTAAATTAATGTAAGGTTAACATTCGGAAGTCGGCCAAAGGTTGAAACTGGCACACAAGTGCTCAATAACACAAACCTGTCCGGCCCCGGCGACACACCGGTGTGTCGCGAATTAATCGCGAATTTAATGTTTATTTACATATACATAAGATTTACTTTATATTAGGGAATTTTCACATGTTGGGCCCGAGTGGTTAAATTAAACTTTAGAGTTGTTCGTAAAATAATTCTATGACCGATTAATCCTATGGGTAGGTAGGTACCTACTTAGCTATTATTATCCCTTCAAGTTATTCTTAGTCACCATACTCTTCAACAAGGCTAAGTTGGCAAAGCCAAGTTATGAAAATAATCTACGTATTCTGTACTTACCTAGTTTTGAAAATACATAGGTACCTACCTACATAATTGGATAGCAAAATATTAGGTATGTAGGTACCTACCTATTACAAAAGAAAGTGAGTGACTAGCTACCTACTGAAACACTATCTTTTGGTTTCCAGCTAAGATCTAAGTTTGAGGATGTTTTTCTAGAATATCAGATTATTAACCTAGATTTACTTAATAACGCGAACGTGTGAAGATTTGCCATGACCCGGATAAGTAATATAAGTATCTATTAGGGATGTAAACCACTTTGCGCAACAAGGTAAGTAGGTAAGTACGTACTTAATACCTACATTTTATTTCTAAGAATTCAGCAAGGTACCATAATAAGTAAAAAGTATAGTTTTAAAGTATAGATCACCTTAATTTTAACTAAGGAAAAGAATTATACACTTGAACTTATAAAATACTTACCTATATAAAGTTCTGGAAAATGTGACAGATATTAACTTTATAGGTATTTAAGAACCTATATCAATGAAGTGTTAGCTCACCAAGGCTCACCAGCAATGAACAAACGCCAGTGAACACAAAAACCTTGACAATATTGACTTCTACAACAATTCATCAGCTCAATAAAAACCCATTGGGCTGCGGGCGTTTTTATTGCCAAAATCTATGCCAGATAATACCTTAGTAGGTATATAACCTACGCTTTTAACCAACCATAATTATGTACCTATTCCATTTTCCTTTTCCCCTTTTTGTACAAAAGTAAACGGTTATTCCGGCTCCATATTTAAAAAGTGGGAATGCAGGGAACAAGAACGGGCGCAGTGAGTTCGAATGTTTTATTACGCTCTGTCTCATGAAGATGATAGATAAGTTATGATTTTGATCATTCCACCAGTTTGGGAAAAAGAGAACGCTTAAAGAGAAGCTTGGAACTTTATGCAGGCTACAACACCAAACTACATCTTAGGTAAGTAGGGACTGAAAATGCTTTCGCTTTGAAAGGGATTTGATTAAAGAAGACTTTTCAAGATTTTGGTGCTCTCGCTTCTGAGTTTTCAGAAAGTACTGAAACATAATGGTGCCTACAAAATTAATGTTTGTTCTATTTATACAGCTGTACAAGACCATCCATATTTATAACTGACTCATAAGAACTGCTGGTGCATGCTCGTTTAATGGTGCCTTGAATACAGATAGAGCTAAGGAATTGTACTGGGAATTGTGCATTATTTTAGCTACAATATAGGCCTGCCCAGTAAAAATGATCAGTATTTTTAGAAGAATCCCTGTTCGGCTGCTATGCTAACAATTAAGTAAGTAGATAAATAAAGATCTGCTGTGAGAAAATGGATTTACAGTTTAAAAACTAAAACTAACATCAATGAAAACTTTTGCAGTCAAATAGAGGGACCGGTTGCAATTGAGAAAAAGTAAGTAGGTACCTACTTACACTGTTTGAGATAAATTGTAGTAAGTACCTATTACAATTTATCTCAAACAGTGCTACCTACCCACTTATTATTATCTATTAACATCCGAACATTTACTGAAACACAATAGTTAGAATTTATAAGTTATTTAGTTACCCTTATCATTTATCATTGAGGTTAAAGGTTGATTACAAAGCGACTTGTTTACAATACTTAGGTATTTTTCCAAGAAATACTAAGTAAATAAAATATTTATGCGCCTAATACTGTAACTGTAGTACTGCGTACTAGTTAGGTACTTTATGTAGTTGCTGATTCTCCACAGTCTAAGCCATTTTGACGATTCCATCGTAGATTCCTCCATTCCACTCAAGTTATTTAGAGACATTTACCTACTCGACTCCATGTTTTCATTGTCGATGTTGTTGATGAGCAAACGAATGCAAAAACTTCAATTATGAGTGTTTTGGAATATGGGCCCAAGCCTAAGGAGGAAAGCATATTTTAGCATTTCAAAAATTAACATTTAAGTTAGTTGGTATTGCACAGAATACGTATTGTCTGTATTAAAACAAGACCGTATAAGTTTGTGTTTTATTTTAAGCTGTTTATTTTCCTCAAAACCTGGTGGAACAAGGCCAGGGCCTTTGTCATACTTGTACGATGCATCAAATTGGTCATCTCAATGGATTATGACCTCATTTGTGGTGACAAGGTTTTTGTGCGACTCCTAAAATTGCTTCCAAGAACCAAATGAGTACCTATGTAGATTTATTCTTAAATAGAAATAATGTTCAATTTTCGAATAAAAAAATGTGATACTTACATGCTTTATGTATCTATCTATCTATCTATGAATATTTATAATAATATTTTTCTGTGCGTTACCCTCGCAAAATTTCGAAAATGGCTCGACAGATTAGATTTTCTAAAAATTGAATACCTACTTGGTAGAGGAAAGTTTTACAATCAAATTAATTTTAAGTACAAATAATACGCAGTTCACTCGGTCATGTAAGTCAGGTAGTATTTAAATATATAAATTGGTTTTTATCTATCGCTTTCATACATATTTATTTTTTTTAAAGATTTTTCACACCACCTGATCGAAAACGTCAAATTATATGTCATACCAACCTAACCTAAAGTGAGTCATTTTTGGCCGGTGGCACAGCCGGGCAATAATATTGTACTGGTTTTCATTATAACCCGCCGGTCAATAATGTGATTTAAATTTGGAACCTCATCTGTCTACTAAATTGGCGGTATATTAGGTACTTACAACGCCCTGTCTGTGTCTCTCTCTTTCTGTTCCAGAAAGAGGAAAGATATTCTCGATACTCTTACTACTTAAGGATGATATTCTCGAATTTCTACAGAATCATAAAGATTGACCAGGATTGAAGACAATTTACAAGAATAATTGGTTTTGTACTGTACGGATTACTGTATGAAAGGATAAGAATAACACTTAAAACCCATTTATAGTCGTATAATTTTCTCGAGCATCTCCTATGACGTTCTAAATTCAAATTGCATACAGCCAAACGTCCGAACCTATTCTACCAGCTAATATAAAGCTTTGTGTACACAAATTTCTTAAATTGTATTATAAAGGTTGCTAACAATAGGCCTGCACATATTTACAAACCCACAGAGAAGTAAAAAAAAAAACGAAAATCGAGTTGGTCGTGGCCGCTATGTGGTAGGTATACTGAGTGGAACGAAAAAAAGGCGCGAATATTGCAACCAACTTTTTTTAAGTAAGTATATAGTATAGAGTTCTAAATACATACCTCTACTTTTTTTTTTTTTTTTTTTGGATGGGAAATCATCAAATGAGCGGCAGGGAGTGTCAGACTTCTACTGACTAAAACCCACCCATGCTCCTCTTAGTGCCTTTTACGTTCCAGGGCCGCGGTAACTCTTTCGAACAAATCCGCAACCCTGGTAGGCACTGGCCCTAACGGGCCCCTACTCCTATGCTGACATCTCTTTGAGGCGCGCGTGGAACACAACGCGCCGTCGGCTTGGGTCTGGCTTTAATCGGACAGCGAGCCACCCAACGCTCGCCGTCCGCAGACCCACATACCTCTACTTAGTGTTTGTAATAAATACTTTGTTTTTCGTATTATGGCTTCTTATTTTCTCACAGGAGGTTTGAAAAGTAGAGTATCCTCCTCGGGGATAAAGGTGTCTTTGCCTTGGGCTAGCTTGACTCCCTCACTGCATTCAGGATTCTTGTATTAACTCCCTCGCTTCGCTCGTGAGTTAAACTCTAAACTCCCTCGCTACGCTCGGGAGTTAACTTCCGAATCCTTCATTGCGTTCGAGATTCAATATGACGCCCGTGACACAAGACACTGCTTTATCCCCTGGGTGCATAATCTACTATTAATAAGCAAGCCCTGTGAGGAAGTCAAATCATTTCACAAAATTTAAAAAAATATGTTCCTATTCATTTGCAATTTCGTAGTGGGTGAAAGATAGGTAGTCCACCCCCAGAAACGTAACTAATGATTAATGAATATTATAAGTCACCCTTTATCGGTAAGTACCTATGAGCTTTCCTAACTAACCTCGACTGAAGTCGCGATCGCAGCTAGTTGATTTAATCTCATTTTTCCTTCTACCCACACACCAGTGACATGAGCAGGAGCTCGGCAATGTGTAAATTGGCCGGTGAATAAGTTAATTGCATCCGCCGTAGACAGAAGATACAGAATCAACATAAAACAGTCAACTAATTGCGATTAATATAATAACGAAATAATGATGAACTAATGATGTGAATGGTGATGCGAGAGTGAAACGTAGCTCAGTTAACGACGTTGTTAGTCTTATCGAGAGTTATATAACTCTAACAACAGTTAGTGTGGTCATGTGTGACCGTTTAATACCTTTCACTGTAAACAAATGAGCTCTAGTTAGCAAGTGTGACTTGCGAGGCATAACCGGTTGACAGATATAGTAGGGATACTGTAGAAATTGATTCTTGTAATCGATTTCATAGGTAAAAATATGATGATTGATAAGTACTTAGATGGATTTTCCCAATGAACTTGTTCTTAGATACAAGTTAAATTAAAACTTAGGAAGAAGTTCATTGTAAGAAAGAGGTACCTACTTAGTAAGACAAATTTTGTACCAAAGTAGGCTTTTCTTTTTTGTCCTACATATATGTATATAAATCTAAATGAACTAATTTCTTGAACAATGTTTTAAGAGATGCGAAACCGTCTAACGAATAAAATAAAACATTCGCTAATTAATTATATAAAAAATAACGCCCAGCAAAACAAAATATATAGGTAGGTACTTACATTCCCTGACATAGCTCTTGCTGTTGTAGTAGCAGACGACTTTGCTGGTCGAGGGGCCAACGGCACCCGCTATAGCCAGGAAACCAGCTAAAACGATTAAAATATTCATGGCTAATAAATAACTATACTAGATGACTGATCACCACTGCAAGTATGTGGCGAATGAGCCGCCACGGTCGAGCAGCAGAGAGCTAACCAGCGCTTACGATACGAGAGGCGGACAGGTCAAAGATTAAGATGACCGCATCAGTTTCGCTCGCTTCGCCGAATCTTATCTGTTGCTCGAGGAAACATTTATAAACAAGCTGCCTACATACTTACCATTTTCTTTAATTAGTAGGTACATAAAGTGGGTATTTTGTGATAAGTAAGTAAATCATATTGTTATTTGTTTGGATCTGCTGCTTCCTTCGGGGTATTTTTTTTCAATAGTCAATAATTTATATAAATACATATTTTTATGGCTGCGTGACATAATTTCTATACAAAAACTGCCAAACCGCCATGTTTATGAATCAGGTGAAAGCCGACTGACTGTTAAAAAAGCAGCACTTAAGTTTATCATTTTTTTAAAGATGCATGATCCTGTCGTACTTTATGGATCGAAAAGTTGGGCCACGAAGAAGATGGATGAAAAAATGTGATATAGATAGAGATTTGATGTGAAGTGACAAGGATGGAAAGGAGAAAAAGGAAATTTAAAAGAGACGCTTCTGACAGAAAAGTTGATGAAGATAATCGTTTGTGTGGAGTGTGGATTTTCTATAGTCTCTTGGGTTTCATTCCTCCTCTTCACATAAGAGCAGGCATAATCACAGACAAACATAAACTTGAACGGAGAGGGTGAACAAGGTCAAGAAAAAGATGCGTGGGTTTTGTGAGAAATTATATAAAAGCAATTAGAAGTCAGTGTTAGCTTGATGCTAACGGGACGGGATGGGATGGGATAGCGACGACAAAGTAACACGCAGCAAGGGCAAGAAGATGATGTTGACGCCGAGATCCAGTTGTTGAAACATGATAATGACCAAATTATCCATTTGCATAATTTTAAACGAACTAATAAAACAAATAAAACGTCAAATTAATCTGCTGTAGGTATAAAGCAGTCAATTAATCTATGACGGGCCAAGCTCGATGATGTCATCGTGTTCGTAAAAAAGACTTCATGTAGCAAACATGGGCATGTTTGTTACAAGAAATCTGTTACTCCAATTAAATTATGAAGGTCTGCCTTTCCTTTGTCTACGTCTGGGATTGGTATGGTCACATTTTCTTCGACTTTCAGTGGTGGATGAGATTGATCGCTTGCTGTTTTCATTCTCTTTGCTTGTTTTACTAAATTAAAATGCGCTTTTTCTCTTGCTTCCAATACCATTGATTCGTTTCTGTTGTGTTCAAATATTTCTTCTTGTTCTTTGTTTTCTCCTTGTTCTTTGTTTTCTTCTTGTTCTTTACCATCGAAGTTTTGAGTAATTTCTGTGATTGCAACTTGCAAGTCTTCTTCATTATGGAATCCACTTATAATTTCCAAAGGTAGATTAGATGTTGTTAGCCCCACTTTAGGTTCCGTTCCAAACATTGACATTACATCCCTGAGTGAAATGCTCAGTTCTTCATGAATTGAACAAATAGTCCATTCGACCAGTTAGTGGTTTTATTGTCTTCCATCCAAGATGCTAGCATTGTTTCAACATCTTGATTAGCCCTTTCCACGGAACCTTGACTTTGGCTATGACGTGGTTACTAGTTACTAGTTTTAGCTCCGGCCAATATGATGTTAATTCTTTTATAACTGAGTTAACAAATTCTCTGTTATTATCTGAGTGCAAAATACATGCTGCTCCTAAGGTCAAAAAATATCCATTAATTGATATGCAACTTCAGTAGCCCTTTTTGATGTCAGTGGTCGCAAAATTACAAATTTAGTCAAATGATCCTGATAAACCATAATAAATTTATGCCCGCGATCTTCTTGCGACTGCATGTCAATAAGATCGACTTGGCAGCGGCTGTTAAATTCAGTGTGCAAGATCGGTTTTGAAACCAGACCCCTCCTTTTCTTGCTTTTCTTCCTTAGACATACTTCGCACATTAATAATAGTTATTTTCATCCCACCATCTCTGAAAGAGTAGATATTTTTAATCTTCAATATCTGAGTGGAAAAGCCGTTTTTATTCTCTAGAGGATAAAGTAAATTGAATTTAGAACATCGTGTGCACTAAGTTTGTGAATTAAAAAAAAACATTAAGCCTATTTACTGCTACCTCTATGGTGCCGAATATATCATACAACTTTTTTTTAATTTGTTAAAAACTCAGACTCGGAACCTTCTTCGTGTTCTTTTTTCGAGTAATTCATCAACTCGTCCTACACGCCTACGGCCCATTTAGGACGAGTTGCAGAAAATCAAAATAAATAATATTTTTATTCGGCAACTCGTCCCACGTTTGTTTTTGTGTGGAACTTTAAACTTTATCAACGTTTGGTACAGTTAATAAGACAAGATAAAACATTTTTTTTAAACAATTTTTAATTTTTACTTTCATTTTGTTCATAGATTATTTAAAATATTAAAAAAGTCAGTACCTACTAAATAATATTTTTCTAGAACAAAAGTTTATTAATAGATGGCGATTATTTCGCGAATATGCAATCGTCGCATTGATTTCTACAAATGAGCACGACAATCCCGTATCCGTGTGATTATCGCTTTCTTAGAACAACGCCTTAGTCTAATTGGGTGTATGGTTATATGTTGAGCGATTTAAATCTTTAGCAGTAAGTGTCAAATAAAATGGATGCAATTAAATAAAATCTTTGAATGATTGTAAATTTTCAAAAAAATATGATCCGTCTGCTTGGGGCCCATTAAAAGATACCTATATTTTAAGGCTTTTTATAAATGTATATTTCACTGGAAAATGGCAAACTCTGTAAGATTATAAAATATCTTGAGAGATTGTAAGCTCTCGATAAATAGTCAACTGAATATAGTCAGTCAACACGAAATAGTTTCGTTTAATATAATTTTAATTTTGTTGTAATCAATCATCTATTGATAATAACAACTTATGTTATACATTTAAGATCTTTTTTCATTTCATATAAGTTTCAGCTGACATCTTCATACACCTAACCAATGAATTCATAACTCTGAGTGTCTAAATACACTATGCCGAAGACACGCGACCGAAGTCGGCATGATGATGCCTGCAATTTGAATTACTGTCGACACATTATGCCGAAATTACATTGCGTTATAGCGTACAGCCAAACTTCGGTCGGGCGTAACTTCAGCGGAAATTCGGCGAGGACGCATTCTGTAGAGCACACATTATACGCGACCGAAGTTCGGTTCGATTGCCGACGAAGATCCGGGGCGGGGAGCAGCGCCCGCGCCCCGTGTATCCGCTCGTTGTGTTTATTTCGCCTCTGTCTGCGCACGACGCGCGTGCCCCGTGCTTTGTTGTGTCATTAAAACCTGAGTACCTACTACCATACCTACCTACCATATTTGATTCAGAAAAATTACACAAAGTTGCGCAATTAAATTTCTGCCCCGTAAGTTCGGCACTATGATGTGTCGTATCAGCCGAATACGACGGATCGTAAAATCAGCCGCGGAACTTCGGTCGCGTACCTTCGGCATGGTGTGTTTGGACATTATGGCGTACTCGAGAGCTCACACCAACAAATACCAATGAGGGGGGGCATGTTTCCAATTTTACTATCACACACACTAAAACATAAATCGTACAGACTGCTAATTCGACTCATTTTTAAGCGACGCTCGCATTCGCATGTCAGTTGCAATTTGTCAAAAATGTTTGGAAATTAAAGCTTTTTTAAAAAATTGCAACAGAGATGCGAATGCAAACGTTGCTTAAAAATTAGTAGAATTTGCCCTCTGAGTGCTCACTGGTCGCTAGACTATGTCAGTACACAATTTCTCGGATCGGCACGGAGATATTATAGAAAACAAGATTTTAATTATTGTACAACAAAATGTTCATTTGAAAATTTATCGAGAAATTACAATCTCTCAAGATATTTTTTTAATTTTACGTAGTTTCAATTATACGGTGACATAAACATCTCAAAACATTTAATAATATAAGTAGACACCACCGTTTAGGGGATAATGTAAATTTTTTTCTAAAATATTTCATAACAAATTCTGTATTTATTATTTCCACACTAACACTTTTGTTACTGATTGTACCTTATCCCATTTTGATATAACTTGGGACGAGTTGCAGAATGAAAATATTATTTATATTGATTTTCTGCAACTCGTCCTAAATGGGCCGTAGGCACGTGGGCCGAGTTGATGAATTACTCCTTTTTTCAATTTGCTTTGTACGCGGTTCTTTACGCGGCATTTTTTCACGTCATTGTTCAACCTTATATTAAAAACAAGAAACTTGAAAACAAGTGAAAAAACTAAAATGAGTGATTCTAGCGACGAGGAAGTTTGTTTGACGCCAACAGAATTGACTGAAACTGTTAATAATGCGCAAATGAGCTTTCTCCCTCAACAATCACGCGAGAAGTATTTAAAACAGTACGATATGTTCAACACGTGGCGACTAGCAAAAGGAGCCAAAACTTTCTCAGAAAACGTTTTGCTGGCATATTTTATAGAATTATCCGAGAACAAGAAAACAAGCACTCTATGGAGTACGTATTCGATGCTAAAAGCAACAATAAAGATGAAAAAAGACATACATATCGATACCTATCCTAAATTAGTGGCATTTTTAAAAAGAGCCTCATCTGGTCATCATCCAAAAAAATCGAAGGTTTTCACAGTATCTGATATTGAAAAGTTTCTTAACGAAGCACCCGATTCCGTATATTTGGCGGCAAAAGTAAGTCAGTTGTACATTCAGTATCTACTTAAGTATATTAATCTCAATTAAATATAATACTTAGTAGAGGTTGATACTGTTGATAGGCATAATTATGCGTTCATATCAATTTTTTTTCATTTATCTACTACAATACTCTTTACGTTACAGGTTGTTCTTATTATTGGAATAAACGGAGCATGTCGAACTAATGAACTAACACAACTTAATGTCAAAAACATTGAGAAACATTCAGATGACTTACTTTTAATTAATTTACCTAATACAAAGACAAAAAGAGACCGCAACTTCGTCATTCGCAAGGAATACGTAACGATTGTTGAGAAATATCAAGCCTTACGCCCGCCTAACACTCCAATCAATCGATTTTTTCTACAGTATCGCAATGGAAAGTGTGTTAGACAGCCTTAGGGTACTAATAAAATTGGCAGTATCCCACGAGAAATAGCAACATTTCTTGAACTTCCAGAACCCCTGTTGTACACGGGTCATTGTTTCCGACGAACTTCAGCCACACTTTTGGCTGATTCCGGAGCTGATCTCCTGTCCCTTAAGCGCCACGGAGGCTGGAAGTCCAATGCAGTTGTAGAGGGATACATAGAGGATTCCATCCAAAATAAGTCTAAAATATATGAAGGCATCGTAGGAGCCATTACACTGAAAGAGCCTCAATCGGATCCTTGGACTGGCCCTTCTACATCAAAAATAAGCCGTTATGAAACACCTAACCATCTCCCTCTCTCTCATTCACGCCAAGGGAATCCGATAAATCGGTACAACTATTAAGTATGACAGATAGTTTACCGAAAAACAGTACACAAGTGACTAACACCAATATTACAGTACCAAACAAAAATATTACACTCAATTTAAATAACTGTAGCAACGTTACTTTAAAATTTTCTTAATTATACCTTAGTATTATTTTGTTATAATTTAAAGATTATTCTGTAATACTTACCTGTCATAATGCAGTAATTAATACCTAAACTGAAATAAAAGTGTACCTATCTTGTGATTGTAAACGTTTTTTTTTGCATTTAGTCATTTCCTCGCTGAGGTGGAATGAAAAGTTACGTGTTGCACTCGAGTGCAAAGATTTTTCACCTCGTGCTCTTTTGATTCCCTCGCTAACGCTCAGGATTCTAATTTTGAATCACTCGCTGCGCTCGTGATTCTATTTTAGAATCCTTCGCTTACTCGGTCATCAAAATTGAACACGCGGTTAAAAAGCAACTTTGCACTCTTGTATAACAAATAACTATTTAATGACATTTCGGAAAGATTACTCAAAATTAACATACATTCGACAATCACCTTAATTCGTTACTGCTGTTTCGGAACTAAATTAACTTACTTTCTTCGTGCTTCCCATTTATGGAAGCACCCTCACCTTTTGGAAAAAATGGACCAGGCGCTGCGGCTGCAGAGATCCTCAAGCGGCGGAAATATAATAACCTTGTAGGTAGTTATATTTTTGAGCCGTTTGGGGTTGAAACTCTCGGGTCGTGGGGTCCGAGTGCTCATTACTTGATTAAAGATCTGTCAAGACGCTTATTTGACACTTCGCGTGACCCTAGGGCTGGCTTTTACCTCGGACAAAGGATAAGCATTGCCATACAACGTGGCAATGCTGCCAGCCTTTTGGGTACATTACAGCCGATCGTCCACCGCTAACTAAACTAAGTTAGTTTAGCTTAGCTCGCATAGTTAAGCCAGTTTTTCATACATATGCACATCGTTGCGGTGGACGCACATGTATGAAAAGCTGGCTCAACTATGCGAGCTAAGCTAAACTAACTTAGTTTAGTTGGAGGTGGACAATCGGCTTACCAGTGGCCTGCGATGCGGAGGAATTTTTCGACGCCATGTTTTAGATTATTTTTAGTTTTAGTTAAGAGTCTTTTATTTAAGTGTGTATATAGTAGGTACCTACCTAATAGTTGAGTTATTTATTAAATAAATTTATAAATTAAAAAAACAAAAAACATCAACTAAAACTAAATACAATAATGGTTACGCGTTTATATTGTCTCCATCGAAATCGAATTATTGTTCAATTTAAATTAAAACCTCAAAACGTCATTCGAAAATTTCTGACATTAACGCAGGCGAAGCCGCTGGTCGAAGCTAGATATTTTCAGTTTTTAATTTATGCCACTATCATTGTGCAACCCTATTGTTGATTTCAAGTATGACAAACGTCGCTTACGTATTGTGCTGCAACGGGGACTGCGGAAATTCAGGCCTCGGGGATCCCGAATCTCGAATCTCGGTACGTGTACCTAGGTACCTACTTATTAATCTATATTTAATAAAGATAATGATTCGACTTGAACGTTAAAAATATATTGGTTGACTAGCTGTTGCCCGCGACTTCGTTCGCGTGTATGTTTTGTAAAATGATGTGGCTAGGTAAGATCAATGTGTTCGTATATCTAATACGAACAGTCAATATCTATCATTGCTTGCCTCCTTTTTTATGTATGGGAAAACATCAAATGACTCCTTTCGCTCTGGGCAGAATGGAAGGGAGTGTCAGACTCTTACTGACTAAAACCCATCTGTGTTCCTCCTAATGCCCTTTGCGTTCCAGGGCCGCGGTGACTCTTTCGAACAAATTCCGCAACCCTGGCAGGCGCACTGGCCCTAGCGGGCCTCGTCTTTATGTTGACATCTTTTTGTGACGCGCGTGGAACACAACGCGCCTCTTCTGTTCAAATAATTTTTCGTGAGAAACGTTGTAATGATAATGCTTCTTTCATTTCATCGAAACTATTCACAACAGTCCTAGAAGATATCGTTAAAAATGTGGGTATAGATTTAGACTATAGCGGTATTAACGTCAATTTTCTGCCCAACTGTCTCACTTAAGATTTGCAGATGATTTTTTCAGTGGTTTTCACTGAGAACTTCGATGAGCTTCGTTTTCCGATGTTTATCTTGGCCATATCCTTTCAATTGGCAAAGAAAATCAACAAACGGAGGTATCGAGAGGAACACACCTTGGATGGGCCGCTTTTATCAAAATGGACGACATTCTGAAGCCTGCCAAAATTCCGCAATGTCTGAATTCCCGCCTTTATAACCAGTGTGCTTTTCCCACCATGACTTACTTACTTACATGGACGCTCACACAGGAGGCTGTGTACAGACTGATAGTTGCACAGAGAGGTACGTCATCGAGATCCGAAGACGTACGAAGGTTTTCAACATCGGAAAACGAATTGTAGAACTAAAGTGGAGCTGGGCAGGACACTTGGCAAGGCGCGATGATGATAGGTGGAGTAAGGCAGTGACTGAGTGGCGTCCGAGGACTGGAAGAAAAAGTATTGGTCGGCCGGCGGCGACATGGGCGGACGATATTGTTGCCATCGTGGGTAGAACCTGGATGAGGCTGGCACAGGAACGTGGGGATTGGCACACGGCCTATGCTCAGCAGTGAGCGAAGTTGGACTGTGGATAATGATGATGATACACGATGTTGATGAAACTTGCTAAGTTTGTTAACACGCGATAGAGCTACCTAAAGTTGTCCATGGGAAAACCAACCAGAAAAGAAGTCAACCCCCGCAGAGGACACGGCGGAGCATACGGTGAAGGTCTGCCCTGCTCGGGCGGAGCACCGCCGTGTCCTCGTCGAGGCGATCAGCGACCTCTCGCTACCGGCTCTGGTTCACTCCATGGTCCAGAGCGCGGAGGCGTGGGAAGCCGTCACCTCCTTTTGCGAAACAGTAATGCTAGTAAAGGAAGGGGCGGGCCGCGTGAAGGAGAGGCAAACGTCACGCCTTAGCCGCCGAAACAGAAGAAGACGCCCCGGGCGTCATGAGTCGCAGGGCGATTCTCGGCCACCGTAGGCACGGGCCTGCGGACGGCGAGCGTTGGGTGGCTCGCGGCCCGATAACAACCAGCGGCCCTACCATGACGTATTAAAGCGTGAGTCGTTCGAGCGAGAAGGAGGGATGGAGCTGTATAGCTCCATCCCTCCTTCTCGCTCGCTTCGGCTCGCGACCGACCCGGACCAGTGGCGCTATATAGGGTGTATACCCTATATAGCGCCACTGGTCCGGGTCGACGAAGCGTTGTGTTCCATGCGCGCCTCCAAGAGATGTCAGCTAAGTAGACGGGGCTCGTTAGGGCCAGAGCCTGCTAGGGTTGCGGAATTTGTTCGAAAGAGTCACCGTGACCCTGGATCGCAAAGATCATAAGGAGAATCACAGATGGGTTTTAGTCAGTAAGAGTCTGACACTCCCTTCCAGTCTACCCAGAGCGGAAGAAGACATTTTGATGATTTCCCATCCAAAAAAAAAACCCCGCAACGGATAGAGTAGAGTAGGGACTCCGTTGTGCGTACCTAGGTGTCCTGGCTAAGTTTGCCGGCCAAGTGTACAGAAGCAACCACGGTGCTTTACAGGTTGAGTGGAGAGACTTAACCGTTCAAAAAAAATTAAAATAACGTCAGTGGAGCAATCAGACCAAATCTTTTTTTATGTTATGCATCAAATGCATAACGGTAAGTTTTGTATCAAAAGAATCACTGTTTATGACGTTTTAAAAGTACCATTAGTAACTAAAAAATATATTTTGGTGTAATTCTCATGCTTTTGATAGTTAGTAGGTACTTCTTCGGTCAACAGATGGCATTACGGGTATCTGAATTATGTAGATAATAAGTTGATTTCTTCTAGATTGCTACAATTCCTATCAGGTTTATGTGTAAAAATTATCTAAATGGTTTTGTAACTAACTATCATGTCATTTTGTGCATTCAATTATTTTATGCATTCAATTACGAACAAAAACCTTTTAAAATCAATATTGCTTACCTCTCATAACATACGGCGTGATAATATGTAGCCTAAAACCTTCCTTGGTTTACAAAGAACAATTTTGCTGAATTTCAATTCAATCCATCCAGTAGTTTTGGCGTGAAGCCGTACCATACACACATACAAACAGACAAATAAAAAGTCACCTTTTGTCATCAGTTACGTTTTTCTAACAAAAGCCACTTATTTTTTCTCGAAAATTCTCAATGTACAGTTTTTCTTTCGTCACTGTTTTATTATATGTACCTATAGATAAACAGTCAACCTCCATGTAACCAATCTATCTGTCATTCATACATACGGTATTTTGGTATAGGTCCCCACGTCACCACATATTATGGTATATTTGGAACTGTTATTTTTGAGTAACAGTAACAGTGATAACAGATATCGAGTTTTACCTGTTAGTGTTACAACTCATTTCTATTGATTTTATCCACGTATTCTAATTTTGGCGCTATCGATGCGCCCTCTAGCGGAGTTCATCGAACAAACCGGACAACCAATCAGAATAAAGTACAGGTTGGAAAACATTACGAAATCAATACAGGTTAACAAGCGTAGACAGAGAATTCTACATAGAATACTCTGTCTACGTTAACAAGCGAAACCAATCATAAAGTTTACAGGTTGGCAGATTGTAATATTGCCATTCCCATCTGCAATCGGGGCTATAGTGTTGTCATGTTGAATGGCTTTCGACGACATATTTGTGTGTGGTACATAAGACTGTACTTTTCCCATTTTTGTTTTTAGGACTTTTTGAGAAGTACACTTTAGAAGGATGCTCCAGGACAGAAACCGATGGTTGACACTACAAATGGTTGCGTCACTGGATTCTCCCTATGTAGGAACAGAATGCAGAAAAAAGTGGATGAAATAATTAAATACCTAATCAGCGTACAAAAGACCCTGGCGATGCTCCACTGATACTTACTCTAAGTAGGTATAGGTACTTGGATGTGAATGTGACACTTTTACGATTTCATAGAGATGCTAGAGAACTGGCTCGCCATTTATCTGCAACTTTAAAATTGGATCGAAGAATACACTCTGCTTTTCGTATTTTTTGGGCCCTATCTGTACCCATAAGTACGAAATTCTACTCTCACAATAGAACTAAATTTATATTGAGGCTTACCTTAAAGACGTTTTAAGAATGCTATAGCTACCTATAGCATTCTTAAAACGTCTTTAAGGTAAGCCTCAATATGAAAGACCCTACGGTCAGGCGGGGTAAATATAAGACACCCAATATTTCGGATAAAAATAAGACATGATTGTAATTCCGTAGAAAAAAGAACCTTATTAAATTCAAAAATAAGCTTTATGTGGCACAAATTTTTAAACTTGTTACTCATTAGGTTGAACACTTTAGAAAACATTTTGTTAAGTACCAAAAAAATTGGCGCGAAAACTTTACATTCGGCACTACGAACTTTGCGTTTACATCCTCTCTTTCAAGCGTGCGCGGCCCACTCCCGCGCCCCCGGCATCCCTTGTGAGCCGTACTTGCGCACGAGGGTGGCAGTTTTACTATACATGCAGTCGTTTATCAGGAAACTTAATGTTATTTGACGGGTAAAAAATAAGACGCGCATTTGGCAAAATATAAGACAGTGTGTAGTGTAATATTAAGACAGTTAATATTAATTGTGCATCAAGATGCCTCGCAAATATATGCCAAAACACTAAAGTCATAGTGACCCAAAGCTGCAAGAAGCGGTAGATAAAGTAAGAAAGGGTGTGTATCATGCAGAGAACCTGAAATGAATTTTAAAATTGATAAATCGTTATGGAGAAAAAATCAAAACTTAAACACAAATAAACAAGGAAAGAAGACAGTTTTGAGCAAAGAAGCAGAAGCAGATCTTGCAGAAAACATTAAAATAATGGCTAAATGGGCATGGGCGCTTACCAGGACGAAATAAAGTCAATTGTGCATACCTACTTACGTTATTCAAAATAACATCAAAAACACCCTCAAAATTTATAGTTTTTTTCGTCTTTTATACTGTCATCGGTAGGCATATAAGTTTAATTGAAATTAGCATTAAATTGCTGATTGCTATTGTGATTACCGAATTATTTAAACCAAAAAAAAAATGAAATGTAAGCAGAGTGAAGTATTTTGATTTTAAAAACTTTAAAAACAATTTTTTGTTGAATTTAATCAAAGTTTTCGTATTATATTTAACCTCATTGTCTTCTTATTTCCCCTGTATTTGAAAAAGACACAAGGTATAGAAGTTTAAAGCTGTTTCATTTTTTTACTTCTGTGTCTGTTCGAGCCAACGCCTGCTCGTTTGGCATGGGCAAATCAGCGTTGCGTCCTAACTAGGATTCATTAGATGTAAGGTTATTGATAATGTCTTGTCATTTTTCTTCCATTTTTGTACGTCATTCAGGCAATACAAGTTTTTGACTAAATCAGCATTTTTTGAGTTTCTTTGAAGAGTCACCTAAAATTCCCCATCATTTTGGTCCATTACCGAGCCGGATTGGTATACACATGAAGATTTGCTAAAAATCAGTAGATTTGGATATAATACGGTGGAGTTTTGCCGAGGAGGTTATAAGCCGGCAACGTGACCGTGAACAAAGGACGTCAAGCTAATTTACGGTGTTAAACATATTAGAGTTAATATATCACCACCCAACACTCGTTCAGGTAGTATTACATTTAACCATTGTTGTGATTTTTAAAGGTTAGTATATCATCCTGAATATTGTTCAAATAAACATAATTATTCCTAGTTGCATTGTGAATAGTTTCTAGTAGGTACTTGTCAATAAATTTGATACTACATATTTGCCAATACGATTATACGTTCTTTCTATTATTAATAAAGTGAAAGTCCAGTAGATATTTTGCTACATTTATAATTGTTTTGCAGTAATTTAGTTAACTATTCATAGTAAATGACCATTAGTGTGTAGGTTGGTGTTAGATGATATTATTATAACAAGTCTTAATTAGCCTTTATTCAGTTAATTTAACCGTATTAGTCAATTTAATTCATTATTTGTTCGTGTATTTCCTTAAAGTTCGACGTCAGGTTAAGGTATTCAAGTTAAGAGGAATGTATGTAGCTTAAGTAAAAGTCTAAATAAAAACACTCATTTGTATTCATCTATGTAATATTGATAACAGGTGGAACTCATTATTTACAGTAATAACATCTTTTGTTAACTCGTTTTACCTTAGTACATAAACGTAGGTAACTTAAATTAAGATTTATTTAAGTATTGTATAAAAATATACCTAAGTTATTATTGTACAAATTCCAGGTTGACTACATTCGATTCCCAGTATGTCCGAAGAAAGAGAACTAGTTAAAGAACGAGGAAGCTTCAAGGGACGCTTAACTGCCTTCATCAATTACCTTGATGCATCCAGTGACAAGGAGTTGACTAGTTGTGAGGTCAAGGAATTGCAGTTACGGATTGGAAGAATCGAGTCATTGTATGAGCATTACGATGAGGTACGATGTATAGATGTATATACGTTCACCCATCTGATAGGTACCTGCAACAGGTTTTGTGGCGTGATAATGCATGCGATCCTGTCAAGGTTTACAAATTGAATACCGTCACGTATGGTACGGCTAATGCACCATTTCTTGCTACGCGTTGCCTCAAGCAAATAGGGATGGAATATCAAACCGATGACACTAAGGTCACTTCATGTTCTGCGGGTGAGTCATCCTCAGATATTAGAGCTAGAGATAGGATTGCTGACGTCATCAAGCATGATTTTTACGTTGATGACCTTGACAGGAAATGATGATTTAAATGATATATATATATGTATATACGCACAGAGGTCACCAACGCACCAGCATCTGCTGGCATGCCGCTTAGAAAGTGGAGGTCTAACGTCCCTAACTTAGTTCCAGGAGCTTCTCAGTCGTCATTAGATTTAGATATAGGATCTAATGAACCCAATAAGTTATTAGGGCTTCACTGGTTTTCTAGTTCCGACGAATTTGGGTTTTCAAGTTCAACCTTCTAAGGATTCTGTTACCAAGCGTGATATACTTTCTGCCATAGCACGTATTTTTGACCCCCTAGGACTTTTATCTCCTTGCGTAGTCACATTGAAAATGTTTTTACAACGGATGTGGTTAGACAAGCTTTCATGGGATGAGCCATTAACCGCAGCACTTAATGCTAGTTGGAATGCTATTGTCAAGACATTGCCGATCAATATCTATCGTGTTCCACGACTCGTTATATGCGATGCGCACACGTTACTGGAACTACCTACATGTATTCACAGACGCATCTGAGCGTGTGTATGGTGCGTGCGTCTATGTACGTAGTGCCAATGATCAGGGTGAGTACATGGTTCGTCTGTTAGCCGCTAAAAGTCGAGTGGCGCCAATTAAGCCGACCACCATTTAATTAGAAGCCAAATTGAGTCTTTTCCCGAGTATAAATTACTCTTTAATAATCAAAAGTTGCCTTATAAAAGCGCCCTTATAAAATTTAATATATTTTTAGATGATAATAAAATCATGCGTGTCGGAGGACGCTTAGCAAATTCAAACTTTTCTTTTGATAAAAAACACCCTATTCTTTTACAGTCCACTCACAAATTTACAAAGTTATTATTTGAATTTGAACATGTAAAGCTAATGCATGCAGGCCCTCAATTACTGCTGGCTTCGATTAGGGATTCATATTGGCCCATAGGCGGACGAAGCTTAGCAAAGAGTTGTTATCGTAATTGCGTGCGTTGTTGTCGCATGTCGGGTAGAACAGTTACTCCTGTGATGGGTAATTTGCCACAGCAGCGTCTTCTTCCAGGCGGTTATCCTTTTGAAAGCACTGGTGTGGATTATGCTGGTCCCATCATGGCTGCTAGTAGGCAAGGTCGGGGATGTAGGCTGGTAAAAGTGTACATAGCTATCTTTGTGTGCTTCACCACCAAGGCTATTCACTTAAAGCTGGTGAGTGACTTAACCAGCAATAAGTATTTACTTGCTTTATATAGATTCATCTCGCGACGGGGAAAACCCAGTGACATCTACTCTGACAACGGTACCTCTTTTGTCGGTGCCTGTAACGAACTTTCAAAATTCCTTAAATCTAATTGCAATTCTTTGGGCGAGCAACTGGCTAATGATGGAATTAAATTTCATTTTATACCTGCGTATACTCCTCACTTTGGCGGACTCTGGGAAGCGGGTATTAAGTCAACTAAATTTCATCTCAGGCGAGTGCTGGGAAATTGTAACTTAACATTCGAAGAGCTTAACACCACGTTGGTCCAGATTGAGGCGATATTGAATTCACGTCCACTGATGCCGCTGTCATCCGATCCAGCAGACTGCACCCCACTGACTCCGGGTCATTTTCTTGTTGGCCGGCCGTTGACGTCACTCCCGCAGCAAGATTTACAGAACTACTCCACTGCCTCATTGTCTCGTTTCCAACGGATCGAGCAGCTACGCCAGCATTTTTGGGCTCGTTGGAGTAAGGAGTTTGTGTCCGAGCTGCAGCAAAGGACAAAGTGGCACACCTGCAAGGACACGCTTAAGTTGGGATATCTGGTCATCATCGTCGGCATGTTCGAGCCAACGCCTGCTCGTTTGGCATGGGCAAATCAGCGTTGCGTCCTAACTAGGATTCATTAGATGTAAGGTTATTGATAATGTCTTGTCATTGTTCTTCCATTTTTGTACGTCATTCAGGCAATACAAGTTTTTGACTAAATCAACATTTTTGGAGTTTCTTTGAAGAGTCACCTAAAATTCCCCAACAGTGTCTTATATTTCCTCCATTATTGAGGAAAAAAATGAAACACATACTTTGTACACAAAACTATATAACTAGGCCAAATAGCTTCAATTTAATGGTATCATGTGAAAGATACCAATGGAAAGTATAATATAATCTGTCCTAAGACTCACTCAATAATCTTTTCACACCACCTGATCGAAAACGTCAAATTATATGTCATGTCAACCTAACCTAAAGTGAGTCATTTTTGGCCGGTGGCACTGCCGGGCAATAATATTGTACTGGATTTCATTATAACCCGCTGGTCAATAATGTGATTCAAATTTGGAACCTCATCTGTCTGCTCAATTGGCGGTATATTAGGTACTTACAACGCCTTCTGTCTCTGTCTCTCTCTTTCTGTTCCAGAAAGAAGAAAGATATTCTCGATACTCTTACTACTTAGGGATGATATTCTCGAATTTCTACAAAATCATAAGGATTGACCAGGATCCAGGATTGAAGACAATATTATAAGAATAATTGGTTATGTGCGGATTATTGTATAAAAGGATAAGAATAACACTTAAAACCCATCTATATATTCGATTTATTAATTAAAAACTATTTTCTCGAGCATCTCCTATGACGTTCTAAATTCAAATTGCATACAGCCAAGCGTCCGAACCCATTCTACCAGCTGTTATAAAGCTCTGTATAAAGCTTTGTGTACACATAAATTGTATTAGGTTGCTAACATTAGGCCTGCACATATTTACTTACCCACAGAGAAGAAAAAAAAAAACGAAAATCGAGTTGGTCGTGGCTGCTATGTGGTAGATATACCGAGTGGAACGCAAAAAAGGCGCGGATATTGCAAATCCGTATGGTATTAAACTAACTTTTTTTAAGTAGATATACAGTATAGTTCTAAATACATATCTCTACTTAGTGTTTGTAAATTTAAAATATTTTGTTTTTCGTATTATGCCTTCATATTTTCTCACAGGAGGTGTGAAAAGTAGAGTATCCTCCTCGGGGATAAAGGTGTCTTTGCCTTGGGCTAGCTTGAATCCCTCGCTGCATTCAGGATTCTTGTATTAACTCCCTCGCTTCGCTCGTGAGTTAAACTCTAAACTCCCTCGCTGCGCTCGGGAGTTAACTCCCGAATCCTTCATTGCGTTCGAGATTCAATATGACGCCCGTGACACAAGACACTGCTTTATCCCCTGGGTGCATAATCTACTATTAAAAGCTTCAAAAATGAAAAGATTGTTTTTCGTCTCATCAGTTACCCCGCCTGACCCTACTTAAGGTTACACTCTTTGATATTTTGTCCAAACAAATTTCGGGGGGGTATTACTTCACTGTTTGACATTTTACATTCAAAGTTAAGCATGATATCTTTTTATCTTACCTATTATTAATTTTGTCCGTACGGAAACAGAATAGTAAAAAATAAAAAGCCATTAAAAAGTTGTAAGCCGACAAAGATTCGTTTTTTTGCCATTTTCAACGCAACTTCGGGCGTAAATAAGTAATAAAAGAAGTGTAAAATCTCAAAAACAAAGTCGGCACCGACAAACCTCAATTGTACAAGAGTTCAATAAACTTTATTTGTAATGGATTTAAGCAGTGGTTTTTTCATAAAACTCAACCTTCCAATAGACTTTTCGTGCATCGTCTAACGTTGTTTTCGTTCGGAACGGTGTTTTGAGCGTGGAAACTAGACGTTGTGCGTTTAGACTAGCATCTAAATGCTCATCACTGATACTGTCTCTGTCGGGCACGATGCCCGGTGAGACAGCGTACTTTTTGGCCACGCTTACCAGCGAGTTCGAACCCGCGACTAGTTCAACCCATCCCTAAAATGATAACCTAACCAAAGACCTTTTGCACATCAATATCAATATACTTAAACTCATTGATACCTATTGATGTGCAAAAGGTCTTTAAGTATTAAACTCTTATGAAATATAGGTACTTATTAAGTACCTATCTCTTTTATAATTATACTCTTCCGTTACTGGTGACTGAGTGACTGACAGAAACGCACAGCCGAAACTACTGGTCGTAGAAAGCTGAAAGGCATGGCATGTAGGTTCATTGGAGACTGTATGAAAGCACTAAGAGAGGATTTCCCGAAATTCCTACGGGAACGGGAAAAATTGAGATAGGCTATACGCGTACGAAGTTGCGGGCAAAAGCTAGTATTTCATTATAAAACTTTTTGGTACAAAAAACAAAAACACCCACCCATATACCTACCTACTCTACACTCACTCCTACATAATCACAAACTCCACAAATACAATCACCCACCCTTTTTATTCGATTTTCTTTTTTAAAATATAAAATCTTAGTTGCTTACTTACCTATACTGGAAATTCTAGTAGGTATGGGATCCAGGGAATTTGTAAAAACCTGGCCCTTATTTAGTCATTTATTATTTTTATAAATTATCTCCGTTGGAGTGCTTTTTGTATCGCTTCGTCACGGCAGTGTCTTAATACATACATGATATCACGAAAATTACTTTTGACAAAGGAATAAACTGAGGGAGTTTGATAGGGTTGTCTAGTATTAGAACAGGGTGCTTACGGACACCTTCCGACTTCATCGGACAAGCAATGATATCTTAATAGGTAAATAATGGCTTGTCATATTTTTGCACAGCTAAATAGAACACCGAAGTGGATTAAATTAGTCTAATTCCATTGCAAACAGCCACCGGCTTCCAAATCTTGCAGACAGACACTGGGCAGATAAAAATAAGTTAACGCTTATACAATAATAAAAATAGAGCCCGCAAATATATATATTGAATTTCCGAAAATGTATGTTACATTTTCGGAAATTCACTTGTTGATCAGTGCCTTCGTTTTGTGAACTAGCAAGCATTCACTCACCTAGGTATGAATGAAAATGAGCAAGCATGTAATAAGCGCAAATATTCAGCCTTGGAATACAGAACATAACTAGGTAGATTCGACATTAGGAGTTGTAAATCTCACATTTTTAGCCACACAGCCATGAAAGTAACCGTTGAGGAGTGCTATCATGAGGAGACAATCCGAACTGCATCATATGGTGAAATTTATGTTCAGCAATCAAAGTTAAACCAAAGATTCGTGTCCTTACTCGTACACGGACATTTACTAACCAAAGTTTCGTTAACAACCTTTGCTAACAAAAACTTAGGTCAGAAGGGTCAGTCAAGAAGATACACCCCAAGCAGCAGATAACAAGCTTAAAAAGAACACCATTTTCATTTAAAAATGAACTTTCATTTGCAGAGCAGATGATGTCGACATTACGCGCATTGCATCAAAAATTCTAAGTGTAGGTATGTAGTAGAGTGGAATATTTTAGCCCTCAGAAGTTCCATTCATAAAATCATTGCCCTAATACTCATTGTAATAGAATCGCCCGCAAAACGCTATCATGGTAATTAAAAAACATTTAATTCATTCATTAGAGGAAATGGTTACATTTAATTCCAAGATTTACAACATTATTGGTACAGATACATTGACCATATTGTAGGTATTCTTAGAACATAGAACTATGCTAACGTTAAAAAATCCAAATTTGGCTTTCTTATAATCAGTCCACTTTTCTTCCTGCTTATTGTTTGTCGCTCCGCCCGCCACCGCGCGGCTCTCTGGCCCGTCGTGCTCCATCCAGTTTGCGCTGTCTTCACATCCGCATCGTGTCCACTACTACCAGTCCATGGCTTCTTCCGCTACAATATCCTCTAGGTTGTTCCAGACCCATTCTGTCTTTCCAAAAGACTTTCTCATCAACTATACCGAATATTGAGTATTGATATGACCACATAGATAATTAGATATGACAATAGATTAGGTAAGTGATTAATATGTAAATAGTAACGTTGCCTTTAGAGGCTACTATGTTACTATTTTGATGGAGTTATGAATGAAATTAGCCAGCTGTTCGATGCTCGGGGTCCTCATTGGTAGTCATCTCCCTAAGAGAACGTTCTACAGCATCTTCGACAATGTTCATCAAATTCTGAACATGTATCTTGCCCATTTCATCATTGGGTTCTTCCTCTTGTGTCCTCTTCTTCAGCAAAGCTTGTACCATCTCCTTAGTTACCACCTGTTTGTTGGTAACCCCAAACATCTTGTTGAAACGCTTATGGATCATAGCAGGTATGTCATCATCTTCTAATTCGTAGATGTAAGCATCCATAAAATCGAGGGATCCATCCAAGTATTTGCTGGTTTTTGGGTGCATCTGGATAATCTCCTCTGTTACTTTTCCGTAACGTATCATGTTGTTCAGCTTAGCATATCTGTATTTGATGCTGGTCCACTCCTGTTTGCAGACTTTCTCTGAAAAAATAAAAAGATATTTTTAAGTAGGTACCTACTTAGTAATAATTTATTATCCCCTATAATTTGTGGTGATAATAATAACTCGCTGTTCTAATTTGTTAGGGGAATTTGATTCGCACGCTTATAACATTTATTGGAGACTTCGCCGGGTGTTAGACATAATGTATTATATAACTACCAATCTAATGCCAGGCCGACAGTACCTACGTAATGAAATTCTGTCGCAAAAGCCAGATTACACAAATGTTTTAGATGAAAAGTTTGTTTCCTCCTACCAATAAAAATAACAAAGCAGATACTTACGCGGCATGCGAATGTCACGAGCAATCCTATCCCAGGCGGTGGTCACGGCCGCCTTGTACTGGGTCGGGGTCATCATGATGTCCCTTATGTACGTGATAGGATGACGCTGCACCATCTTCATCACATCCTGTTGGAAAGGAGACCAGAAGTTCTCCTCTGGGCCGATCTTCTTCGCCATAATGTATTCGGTTATTTCAATTTAGTCACAAAACTCGGGATACGTGTTACTCCGCAGAAGCAACGCGGGGACTAACGCGATGAAAGCGATCAATATTTCAAAAGCTGCGCAGCTTCGGGAGCGGTCGGCATGTTGCGCGCAACCCCTCATCCCATATACTCTCCCTCGACCGGTGTAAGGTGACCTTACACCGGTACCATAGTGGCGAGCGGTCGCGGGTCTCTAAACTAATTTTGCCTTTTCAATTCGAGCAAAGGCGTTTAAGGGGGGGGGGGGGGGGCTGGTCCGTGCCCACCCCAGGATGTTTGGGTAGGTACCGATTTAAAATTCTAGGCTGGACACATCAAAGTATATAACTTGTTAGTTGATATCATCAAACTTTTTTCCATAAGACTTGTAGTTTTGCCGGAAATCGAGATAAACCGTTTTTATCCTTAAAAGCTCACCCCCATCCACTTCCCCACCTCAGATCGCCCATAATTTATTTTTCCTTTTATGTTTGCTATATTCTCTTCCATTTCCAATGTGTTTCATTCTACTATAATTTAATTTGTTTAAAAATTATCGGCTCTGGAGAAAATAATCTATTCAAGGTGGAAAACAAAAATTTTCGATCTTGCTTCGCTCGCTCTACATTCTCTCAGTTATTGACCTAAAAACCACAAGAGAGAGTCACAAGTCACTTCTATTAACCAGTGCCTCAAGGCATCTACTGGGCACGCTCGCTTCATCCATCATGGACCTCATCTATCGCTTTCCATCAGGCGTGGTCGGGGTCAAGACCTAAGCCCATTCATAAAAAAATAAATAATAATAATAATACCTAGACGAATGAAAAGAAAATCGAATCTATCCTAAATACAGAATAAAATAAGTAAATATTTAATGGGGTCCTTAGCATACAACAAACATGATTGTTTTGCTCGTTTTTGCTCGATATTGATAACGGCAACAGGTAGACGCTTGAAATATTCACAGAATATTAAGTTATATATTCACTTTAAAAATAAATTAAAATAAAACAAATATTTAAGGGCATTTACATAAACGTGTTTTTTTTGCCGTTTTTTTATAGATAATGGTAGGTATTGAACCCTCCGTGCGCGAGTCCGACTCGCACTTGGCCGGTATTTTTAGTATTTGGTGTTATAGCGGCAACAGGAATACATTATCTGTGAAAATTTCAACCGTCTAATTATCACGGTTCATGAGATACAGCCTGGTGACAGACGGACGGACGGACAGCGAAGTCTTAGTAATAGGGTCCCGTTTTTACCCTTTAGGTACGGAACCCTAAAAAAGAGCCTGTCCGAGCTTAGGTCGGGTGCAATATTTCTTTTCCCCCTTAAAAAGTGTCAAGACGCATTATAGTGTTCTGGACCTCAATACACATAGGTACGTCATTATAAATCTACAGACCATTCAAATTGTAGAAAATTGTGTCTGCTTTAATTTTTCCATAAAATGCATCGTTCCAAAAATCAGAATAATGCACCACGAAGTTAGCATAGGTCTATGGAAGCTGCAATATTGAGTTCATATTATTGGTAGGTAAGGTAGGTATATCCGAACGACATCCCAAAAAAATCAGATCAATTTATTTCGAACTAACGCGTTTAATCTGTCTTCGGTGCCTGGCCTAAAATTCCATTTTTTGTGGTTCTCACCGTACCTATGTTGGGCGTCGCATCTCAGGTTAGGGGCCAGGCCCCCCCTGGAAAGAAGTCCTAGACACGCCAATGAATAATAATTATTTTTCTTTTGTTTGATTCCTGAGAAAACTATAACAGAAGGAGCCGCGCTATTCGGTGTTGTTCATTGGTTAATTTCTGCCCCCTAAGCAGCGTTACTGCAGCCTGTAGGTAGGTAGGTACCTATACCTACCGGTTCCCAGTGTTAGATCTGTCGGTAATTAATACTAGCAGCTTTGTCTCTGTGATTGCAACATTGACGATATCTCTGTCACTATCTGTCAGATATTGTAGATAGAAAAGAACTAGGAAGGCCTATTATAGGTAGAGCCAGAAGTCCATCACCAGTCATGTCCAAGTTACATAAAAATAAGATAAGGATTTGGCCTACGGCTTTGTATCATATAAAGACTGATGCTAGGAATTTTACGAGCAAATTCCGCTTCAGCGCACGCCTATACGCTTCCGCCAGTCAACGGAGACAGCTTTAGAGACTGGGTACCCTAGTATAGGTACCTAGACTGACAATTTTGGTACCTATTCCTACTACTAGTATCTATCTACTATGTTGTATACGTACCTACATAGGTACCTATGGGCCTTCCATGATACCATTATATATATAGCTATCACGTTTTATGCGAAGCCACCGCGCATCATTTCATACTGTTGTTTGTTTTGATCATTAAATTAAGTTTTGAGGCTTCCCTATTTAAAACTTTATAAAAATGATTCCTGCCTTGATTTCATATTATTCCAATTGAAAAATACCGTTCAAGGCTTAATTAATTGATCGCAGAGGGTGAGAGCGAGCGTGAGATTTTTTGAGAAACAATATAACTTGAGCTGTAGCTGCGTCTATTTCGAGCCCAATCAGAGGTCAACCATTAGGTACCTATATTCTAGCCTTGGCTTTGACAACACCTTGTCGTAGGTCAAATGTTTGTTTGTAAGTATAGAACGTGAGCTTAGATTAGAATGTAGGTACTACTTTTTTACTTTTAACTCGGATAGGTGTTTTAGATGATTTTACCTACCTATATCTTCCTTAAAGTAGGATACTGTGTGCCTACCTACCTTCTACGTAGGGAATCATAAGTAGGTGCAATGTTGGGTAAGACAACCTGGGAAGGTTGGCAAGACAACTGACCGAATCGCAAAATCTACTTGTTGTAAGTACTTACCTAGTTAGGAAATTTTATTGATGTGTGGTGTCAGACTCAGGGCTACTTAGTTTTAAGTACCTAAGTAGTCCTGAGTCTGAACGATGTTTAAAAACATCGTGAAAATATTAAAGGTCTATACAATATAAAAAATGCATTGTCCGACCCAACCCACGCGTCTAATAACACTCTAAATTAAATTTAGATACAAAATGCACCACCCATGCTCTGCTGCATGGTGCTGATCATCATACTTTCTAATGTAGGTCGCGCGTGTAAGTGCAAAGATGCGAGCTTGGTAGTTATTGCAGTACTAAATCTTTACTTATGTAAGTACCTACCTACTTACTTCACAATTTTAAAATCCATGTAGGTAGGTACGAGTGCCGTACTTAAAAGTTAGAGTCCGATTTATTAAAGTAGGTACTTACCTAGGTAGGTATTATGTTATTAGCTAAATAGTCGGGCCCTCATTCTTTCCGACACGGGCCGACTGCAACTGCCCGTTTCGGAAAGAATGAGGGCCCGACTTATGGCTACTCTGGACTCTTGAGGCGATATGTTGAGCAGTGTAGGAACCTCTTTCAGCTAGACTAATAAATTGATATGGGTCTGAGGCCCGGTTTCTGAGGTAGGTACCTACTTAACCGGTCGTTTAACTGTCCGTTACCTAACCACTATCAACCAATAGCGATAAGACAAATAGCGTTTATGTAGATCCAGATCTGTGGTCCAGATAAACGACCGATAAAGTGCCTCAGCAACCGGGCATTAGCCACGGCTGACGGGTGTGCGAAGAGCCTCTCCGAGCGATCGCCGTCCAACCGAACCGGTCTATTTTGTCAACATCTCACCGCGTCGTGTAAACTTTGGTGGAGTGAGCATGAAGTGACTATCAATAATAGTAGGTAGGTATTGTTTAATTCTACCTATCTTGCTTAGGTACTTAAAGACTGGCCGCTCACTTCACCAAAGTTTACAAGATCAAAATTTCAAGGTTACAAATCGTTACAAAATGCCCAGCACATCTGTAACAGTTGGCACTCAGAAACGCATAGTCCCGCTGCCCTGTATTTTGACCACGATGATCTCCTGCCTAGGAATACAAGCAAAGACTCATAAGAGTATAACAATCAGCATAATTACCTAAATGATATCATTAAGAATCATCGTGAAGACGAAGAAGATGAGACTCGTGATTTGCACCACACTATATCTATGATTCGAGATACCTAATTTAAATTCATCATCATCACCAACTCAAGTAGGTACCAAAGTACATTTTAATACTTATGTTCTTTTCAATCGAACAAATCACTCAATACCTACAACTTGTACAGCTTGTAGGTACTTGAGATTTTCTAACATCACAGGTACCTACATACATATTTGGATAGATGTGATGAAAGATGGAGGAACTCTCAGTAGGTAACGCAAGCGAGTGAGGCAAAATATTTTCTAATGTAAAAAATCTGTCTGATTTGAGCCGATTTCTCGATGCCAACAATAAGCTTCTATTTGTCATCAGAATCTACAGATACTTGCTTGCATAAGGGCCATGTCCCCCGGACCTCGATACTACTAGAGCCGGTCTTTTTGATCAACATCTCACTGTGTTAATTTGATTGTAGTGAGCACAAAGTGAGCTGTTATTGCATCTTATTTGTATTGAGTCCGCTCACTTCATTTTCACCTAAGTTTACAGGGTGAGAAGTTTGAATAGTAGGCCTGTGATATGTCTGTTTATCATCTGGCCATCGCAGACAACCAGATAGTCGAGTCAATTGTTGCTTGCAGACAGCACTTCAGTGAACACTCCAGACCAGTACCTACACTATATAGTACTCAACTAATTTAAAGGGATATTATAGAAAAAGTAAGCCGACGGTTTGCTATGTAATTTTATTTAACAGCTATTAATTCTCTAATTTACAATTATTTATTATCTAATTTACATAATTCTGCGTAGGTCAGAATAGCTATAAATAATTATAAAAACGAGCATTTTGTGAAAAACATAAAAATAAAAAAGCGTGAGACGAATTTGGCACCCAGTAGTGAAATTTATAAAAACAATATAAATAGTCATCTCTTTCAATAAAAAAAAATACGTCAATAAATGTTGTCTTTTTATTATCTAATGATTTACTCCTACGTTTTGTGCATTAACTGGTGGGACTTGTGCTTGCGCCGGTACTTGGTTCTGAGTCTGCGCAGCCTGTGCTGGGGCCTGCGGAGCTTGTCCTTGACCCGGCTGAGCCTGTCCTTGTCCAGGTTGAGCCTGTCCTTGTCCAGGTTGAGCCTGTCCTTGTCCAGGTTGAGCCTGTCCTTGTCCAGGTTGAGCCTGTCCTTGTCCAGGTTGAGCCTGTCCTTGAGTAGACTGCGCTTGCTGCACTGGCGGAACTTGACTCTGATTTACATTAGGCTGTGGAGGCGCTTGCCCTTGGGGTTGACCTTGAGCATGAGTCTGCTGACCTTGTGGCGGCTGTTGGTATTGACCTTGTGGTGGCTTTTGGTATTGACCTTGAGGCGGCTGTTGGTATTGACCTTGAGGGGGCTGTTGGTATTGACCTTGAGGGGGCTGTTGGTATTGACCTTGAGGTGGTGGCTGCTGGAATTGACCTTGAGGTGGCTGTTGGAATTGTCCAGGGGGATATTGCCCTTGATATTGCTGTTGTCCCTGCTGATATTGCTGTGGAGGTTGTTGGTAAGGTGGAACCTGTCCTTGAGGCATTTGTCCTTGTGGGACTTGGCCGGCCGGGTAATATGGCTGTTGTTGGGCGTGGTATGCCTGTTGTTGCTGGTGCTGCATTTGTTGTTGGTAAGCTTGCTGATGTTGGTAGGTACGGTACTGTTGAAGAGCTTGGTGAATTTGATGCTGCGCACCGGGGATGGGCTGGCCATGAGCATCAACCTGAGGCAGAAGAGAAAGGTACTTAATTTTTATTTAAACTGATGAGTCACGAGCGTAGCTGTAAGTCCTTGAATTTGAACAGAACTGATGTAGGCATGTTCCATACAATTCTATCCCAACCAAATGGCGACGATGCGAAGAGTTTGTACAAATTCATGGCCCACGTCTTGTGAAGTAAAATTGTTTAGGATACGATGGGGCTGGCATACGCTACGCGTAAAAGCCCCTATAAATAAATAAAGAAAAAATAAAAAAAAGTAAGTACTAATAAGAAATTGAATGTTTACAAAATAAATAAGAAATGTCTTGATAGAAGCTAAAAAAAAGTGTTATCTAAGCACATATATTATAAAGATATCTTAGGTTTTCACTAATATCCTAGACAATAGGCTGTTGACCAACTGAATTATTAATTTACTTAATCCCTCAAAGACACTTGAAACAACCAATTTAACCAATCAGGATTGGAAAAAAAAACTATCACCAGACACAGCACTGGTCTGGTAGGAGGACCCTCTCTTCCCACATGCGAGCAGAACTGTCAGTGTTGAACTGGCTCTGGACCATGGTGTTTGGCTCAAGCATAGTGAAGCATTCCCCAAGCAGTTTCCCAACAGTCAAGTTGGGCTGTGGATGGTGAAGTTAAGGAAGCTACATACCAAGCCACGTTGCTGAAGATATCTCATTTCCTCGAGCCTCCTTCTCTCGTATTCATCATACTCTGCTTGAGTGTAAACTTGATTTTCTTCAAGTGTCTTCCATCCTGAAAAAAATTGGAAAAGTTTTTAAGTTATATCCACTATATTATTTATTTAGACAGTTAAGCTTGGACAGTACAGAGCAGTTCATATTATGTTCGAAATTATATAACACCTGATTGGAAAACTACAGGAGAAGGAACAAAGTCATTGTGAAGTGGTTTTATTGTGTCAAGATACGGTTGAGAAAAAGGCGTATACAATCAACGATAGTTCGAAAGAGGATTCCAATTTTACCTTCATCTTGATTAAACTCTGCCTTCGTAGTCTCCGCCAAGAATTCGTTGTAGTCGATCAATCCGTCGCGGTTCTTATCGTTTTCCTTGAAGACATGTTCACGCATCCTCTCCATCTCCTCAGCCCTCTCATGCAGGTCCTTGTTAGGACCACCGGGCCCGTACAACTTGTCTAGCTCCTTGATGAACAGAGCCTTTACCTCGTCGGCGTCCCAAACACCATTGCCATCAACATCTGCCGATTAAAAACGTCACAAGTGCTTTACATAATTAACAAAAGAAATCATAGATTGATAAGATTAAAATAAGATGGTATCTGTAGATATAGATTATGTTAAGTTAATCAGTAATTCGTAATGAAAATTAATCATACAAATGATTGTCTATATATGATATAATTAACATAATAAAGATAAAGATGTGCCATAAATGCCACATCATCTTCAATATTATTGTTAAGTTTACTCTTTGACTAATCCCGAAACTTCATCACAAAGCAATAACTGTAGTTATTTTTCTTTTCAAAATAACTAAGTACATATGTTTTTTTTTAGTAACAATTATATTGAACAAGTCTGGAGGATTAGAAAATTTGTAGTTATTAAATGTAACCTTTCAATTACAATTATAGTTATAGATGCTTTCCATTCTGTGCTCTTCACTTGTGTTAAAAAAAACAGTTTTCAATACATTAAATGTGAGGCACACATACAAGCACAAAATACTAAATTATAAAAGTGCTAAGTTAGGCAACATACACAACACATTAAAAACAAATAAAAGCTAAAACAATTCTAGATAATACTAAACAGCAGTGGGTACGCAAAAAACCATGCACGGTTACCTACCGTGTTATCTAAATTGATTACCACTACAAACTTTAAAAACCAAATAAAATTGATTTTAGATTCATTAAAACAAAAACGAACACATTCCAACTTAAAGATAAAACAACAGTGCATGCGGGTTTCTCAGACCAACAAAAAAAGGTAGACAGCGCACCGCGAACATCAAAAGTGAAGCCACAAAACCGTGCTCCTTCAAATAAATACACAAGCTCACGCACACACCTACACTAAAACCATGCTCATCGCTCTTAGTACGTCACGAGCCGTCGTCTAGAAAACATGAATAGAAAAATATAATGATGCCTTCCCTGTGTAGTAAAAATTTGTGAAAACAATAGCTAAACTCCTAAAAAGTTTCACGGAATCACTTTTCACTTGTAAGTACTTGAAATAACATCGTTTTTATTATAAATTAACTACGGTTACTTGGAACAAAAACGTCAACAAACGAAAGCAGTGACATTAAGTGCGAGGGTTGCCATAATATGATTTAAAATTTCCCCATTCGATTAAGCAAATTTTAATGATTTCTTTCTTCGAGTTATATTACTATTTTCTTTTTTTTTTTAATGTACTAAATATTTTAGATTTGATATTTTTCAACACATTTGCGAGAAAACAGTACAATAGGTTATGAAAAAAACTTTTTGTTTTTAGATAACAGTCGGAAAGTCGCAACAATCTTTGACTTTTCTAATATGAAAATAGCCCGAAATTGCAAACGGAACTACATCTTTCGTCTAATTTTCTCTTTAGTATTTCTATTAAAGAGAAAATGAGACGAAAGATGTTTTTTTTTGTTTATGATAAATAATAAATAATATTCATTTTGTAAGTTTTTATGGTGGTCTTTTTGAATTTAATAAAGTTGATTGAAAATATAATTACATATTTTATTTCAAAACAATTTATATAATTACTCATACCTACGAATATGACGTTATGACTTACGCTCCGACAACCTCGGAAAATCAAATCAATTTTTTTTTAGGAATAGCTCTTTTAAAAAAATTAAGTTACAATTCCATACTTAACAATATCTTAGTTGTGCTGACTTGCACAATATTAGCTAACCCATAAAATATTATTTCCCAAATTATAGGTAAAAATAATAAAAAATGGCAACCCTTCGAGACACACATAGATAAAAAGATGGCTTCATTTTGGATGTTCGCAGTGCGCTGTCTACCTTTTTTTGTTGGTCTGAGGCGGGTTTGTAAAATCCAAATTAGCGTGCGTAAAACATTGGTAAACTCGTTATTCCATGGTTTACGAGTTACCTACCTATGAAACCTACTTACTAATTCGTGTTCTATGTTATAATTGACTTGCACGCTATGGATCTTACCATGCATCATGAAAAACACCTTTGGGTTGAAATCTTTAGTATCCATTTTGTCGGCGTTTTTCCATATCTCTAACAACTGATCCTTTGTCGCGGGGTGGTGTAGCTGTTACAAATAATTGACGATTAATAAGTAATGTTGTAAGGCACCACTCACCATGCATCATGAAGAATGCTTTGGGTTCAAATTGTTGTTGTTCCATATGATCCTGTTTCTCCCATACTTCTTCCAGTTGTTGTTTAGAACCGGGATGGTGAAGCTGCATTTTATTAAGTTCATTTTTAAGTTTAATTTTGAGATCGAATCAATTTGTAAAGCCAAGATATCATTGAAATTTGAAAATTACATGCAAAGGAATAAAGCCTTATCACATTGCTAGTCATAAAACGGCCATGTTTTGCGTTCATTTAAACAACATCTGACGCTGGGGGAATTTTATTAGTAAGTCTCATTTTCCTTAATGACGTAATAGCTCAGTTATCACTTCTGACAATGCGAGTAGTGATTTATCCTCCTACCAGTAGCGGTACTTACCGGTTTGTGGTGCTTGATAGCCTCTTCCTCTTGTTTAGTTTTCTCAATATATTCCTTCTTTTGGGCTTCTTCCATGCCCTCTACTTTCTGATGTTCCTCAAACTTCTTTTGCATTTCATATTCCTAAAAACGATTCATATTGTAACTAAAAACAGCAATAAGGAAACAAGTAACGTAACCAAGTATATGTGATGATAAAATATTTGAAACAATAAATGATTCAAGGTTAGGTGAGGCTGAGTTACATACTTACTACTTTGGCGACTGTATTGGTATAATGTGTATGTCGTACATACATGCGAGGACAGACACGTCTCACTTATGTGTTAGGAGGGCAATATACATACATTATTTTCCATTAGCCTTACCTACTAAAATATGCATTAGGATAAGGCCAATTATTGCCTTAAAGTGGTAAAAAAGCAACAAATACCTTAAACTCTTCTTTCCTCTTCTTATCAGCCGCCTCCAAGTCAGCAGTTGTCTTCTTGATAAGCTTCTTTAAATCTTCGATCTCGAACGTGTGTGGGTTGTTATGATCTAAATGTTCATTAGTAGCGCCCTTGCCCTCTTCATGCTGTTCCAAGTTGTTTGTCAACTCAAATTGCTGTTGGCAAAAAAGAGATTGTACAAGACAAGTGTTTTGCAGAATTAATATTTACCTATATTTAATCAGCTTATAAATGGTTACACAGAAGAAATTGAATTAATATCATAGCTTTAAGGGAGTAAATATTACTATTTACCTTAGTCGCCAAATGACGAAGTCTGTCTAGTTCACGACGTTTAATTTCATCCAATTTTGTCCTTACATTATGGTTGACAAAGTCCAATTGTTCAGCAATTTTTCCAGACTGAAATAAATAAGAATAACCAATGAGATTTAAAAAAAAGTTCCTATATCCCACTGCATATTAAAGATTTACACTTTGGATAAGTTCATGGGTTACCATGGTTGCTGAAAGGCAACAAAGCAGTAATTAATCTAGTCATATGAATTAGTTAGGGCTTTCCAGTTACGTACAGACTTAGCCTTCAAAGGGCGAATAGACAATTATCTAGACAGGGGCTAGTAGCTTCGAGGACAATTGCCTTCTATCGATCCAATGTATTGCATTATAGATTTGTTCGTCAACCTTGTCTTGTTCGGTAAAATAGTGGCAGAAGTTATTGACGAAAATGAAGGGCGAGTGTTTGTAGTCATGAAAAAGATGTGTTAAGAACTGCTTATTACATCTTTTTCAACACTGGCTCTCAAATGTTGATGCAAAAGCATCAAGGGTCATTTCTGCAAGTTTACTTGTGTCATAATGAACACTAAAAAAAAATGTAGACCAGGTATATACAACGTGTAACAGAATAAACGCAATACCTCTTAAAGGGGGCATTGTAATCATCATTATGAACAACTTTTACTATGGGACCAACCCTAAAATTGCGAAAAAAAAACAGTTGTTCAGTACGTTTTGTCGAGTTATGCGCACAGAAATGTATGGGGCAGTCGAATTTTTTTTTGCGATTTCTATGTTGGCCCCTAAGTGGAAGTTGTTCATAATGGTGAGTACAATGACCCCTTAAGAGGTATTGTGTTTATTCTGTTACACGTTGTATAAGAATGCCTCCCGATCTTTTATTATTCGTAGCTCCCGATATAATGAATATGAAGTCCAAGGTCATATCTATGAATATTCTCCTTGATTGCAGCGACGTAGACATACGTGAGTTGCAACGGAAATTTTACTTTGTCTATGATTGCACCATTCAACCAGTTAAAACTAAATATAAATTGGATAAACGGTTTTAGAATGCACTAACAGAGAGACGGAAGGACTGTATTGTGTATCAAGATTATGTAAGGATGATAAAAATACCCTCTCACCCTAACATCATCTTCATCTGCTTTTTCCAAACGTTCTCTAAAATCGGGATCACTTTCCAGGGCTTGAACGACTTCCTTCAGATACCTGTGATATTCCATGTACTCTTCCTGTAGACAAACATTATAAATATTACATGATTTTTGCAGCTTTAGAAATATCATCACAAAATGAAATCAGAAGACTGGTCTTTTTGCAGAGCAGTTTTTAAACATTAGCAGAGGCAGAGGCTAGGCTATCCAGAATCATGATAAATAAGAAAGCCAGAAGTCGTATTATTACATTTTACTGTGATATGATAAGTTTTAAGGATAAGAGTGTAAAAAAAACTTTTTCACAAAAGAAAACCGACTTCCAAAAAAAAACTACAAAGTACAAAATAACTTTAATTTCGGTAGTCGGTGTTTTTGGTTGCTTCTTAGTTATTTGACACCGACATCCGAAATTAAAGTTATTTTGTACTTTGTAGTGTTTTTTTTGGAAGTCGGGTTTTTTTTTTGTGAAATAGTTTTTTATTTTTGACTTTTTAGTGGTACCCCACACCTAACAACACCACTGGAAAGTCATAGGAAAGCAAAAATACGCAATTTCGTAAACATGGATGATTTTTCCACATATTTTTTCTAGCTAAACCAAACTGTTTAACCGATTTTGATAAAATTTAAATGGGACCAATCGAGAAGTATATCCTTTCACATCATACAAGAATTTTTCAAATCGGTTCATAAATGACGGAGATATGAGGTAACAAACACAAAAAAAAAATACAGTTGAATTGATAACCTCCTCCTTTTTAGGAAGTCGGTTAAAAAGTGATAGGCCATTAGTTTACATGACTATGAAGACAATTAGAGATGAGTGACTAAATCTCCTGAGACCGATTGAGAGTGAGACTCATATTATTATGTCAAAAAGAAAGCGTTTGTTTGGAAATATATCCCAGTCACTTAATTTTACATGAAAATAAATGTTGCTGACAGAATATTTTGTTTTTTATTGCCTGCATAATTTAATGATGTCTTTTAATACAATCCAATTTATACATTTCTCGCCTGCCCCAATTTCACATGGGTGCAAATATACACACAAACCTTCCTCGTTTATTGCTTTTTTATTAGTGAAAATTGTATCAAAATCCTTGCATGGTTACAAAGTAGAAACAGGCAAAAGCAGACAGCAACTTTATTTTCTCCTATTTAGAGATTAATTCGCACATGGATCATTAATGGTTCATAGAAGTTTACATAAACAATGTTGAAACATTCCAACCCCTTCCAATATTACTTATTGTGAGAAAGTTATAAGAAATCGCAAAAGCCAGTAAAAAAATGTGGCACAGCATGCAAAAGGTGTTCCAGTAGAGTTGAGCTAGATATTTTCTTGTATACAGTTCATTCAGGCTGACCTACAATGGAAGCAAACAATACATTGTATTGTCCAATTTGTCATAACAATATACAGCTTAACAATATGCTGCATACTTCCCATGTGTATTGTTGACACGAGATTGTTTGTATGTTCATTCAACTCTTATAGACATTTACTAAAACTCCCTTTTCTGGAAAATTTTGTTTCAAGTTTTTTGACTGTTTTTTTGGTCACCACTTCACAACAGCAAGCTGACCAACATTAAACTCTCTTTAATGTTGATCAGCTTTTTGGAACTGGAGTGAATACAACAACTTGGACTAGAACCAAGTTCTAACACTTAAAATTGAGTACTATTCTGTATTTTTGTGTGCCAGAATAAAAGGAATGCATCCAAACAAAAAAAAACAAAAGACGTATGAACAACAACTTGTTTTAAATAAAACATGCACAGAGCATACACATAGGTATATTGTAAGATGCATTTCACCAATGTAGTAGAGCCTATAGCTGGCCTTATTTTTTTAAAAAGAAGGTCAACTGGTTCTATTTTTAGACACACACTTCTTTTTGTTCCTTGTTTCTAGAGCATGTCTGTGTAAAAGACACTAGATTGGAGGTAAACCTAAGTGAAAGGAATAAGAATAAAAGATAATAATTACCAAATCATCCTTGACTTCGCTGTCTTGCTCATTGGACTTATCTGGAGTCACAGGTGGTGCATATGAGCAATGGAGAATCAGCAGGAGAAATAAAAATCTTGTAAACCACTTCATTGTATCTACAAAAAAAATCATTATCTTACTAATTGATCTGCAATTACCTGAGTAGCTAATTATGCATGATTATTTAGCTGCTGAATATTGTTATCAGGTGATTGGGTATTAAGGATATGAATTATAAACGGCCATGTTATGCACTATGATTAATCCATAAGAATCAGTGACACATCAATTAGATTCTTTCGATTTAACAGTGAAAGCTACATCTTTTTTAATATAGGTAATAATACCTATCCCCTACTAATCAATACAGCTTTAGCCATTTGCATACATCTTTCAAAGGTTTTATAAAAGATAAAGATAAAGATTTCTGTTTAACATTTATGTTATTTTTAAAAGTGATTCACGCAATTATACAAGATAATAATATAAACAACACGGATCGCGCTCGACTAAATTAAATACAAATTTTATTGTGAATTATATTTTTGGAAATAAAATAGGTACTTTGTGCCTACAATTTAAGAAATGCTACTTACCAATTTGCGTTAAAATAAACAAATTTACATGAAATACACAATGTTTCGGAAATGAAATAGGAGGTTTCGTCACATTAGTTGCATTGAGTGAAATTGAAATGAAATTATTGACGTGTCCCAATCGCTTGCACAGAACTAGTGATGTGGACCAGTAAACTAATACCCTGATTCGTTAGTCTCGATCTCTAACTAAATAGTCGATTATGACAATTATCTCCTTTTCAGTCTTATTTTTATTACATTCAAAATTGATAATTATTAAAATAAAATTCATTCATTTGTTTAAAAAAACCTAAATAATGTCTTGTTATCAGCTAGCTTAGACCGACGGCCAATTTACAGGTAGGTACATACCATGTCTGCCGCGCTAATGACATTAATAACATAACTTACAGTACATAAGTCACATTTTTGTCGAAATTAAGCTTAGTACATATTTGGAGAAAGATAATTAAGTTCTACATTTCTGTATAGGTATTTAAAGTTTTAAAATACGGTATAGAAAAACAAATATGTAAGACACGTTTTTTGAATGTTTAATTGAGTACGAAAAAGTAAAAACACGAATTTATTAAGAATTTTGGGGAAAAAACTACCTACCTATACTTACTTAGGTGATATTTTAGAAACATTTTGGTTAGTTAATATTATAATTCTAAAATGCTTAAAAAAATAAACAAGTTGTGAAACAAACCCATAACAAACCGCTGCGGCCCCGACATGTGAAAATTCCCAAAAAAAAAAAAATCTTATGTAATAGGTTAATTCGCGACACACCGGTGTGTCGCCGGGGCCGGAGCGGAAGACTTTTTTTTTATTTTTTTAAGCATTTATTTATATTTCGGGAAAAATATTTTGACATTTCTCCCGAAATATAAAATAAAATATTTAACTTTTACCCGAAAGTGTATCTGTCGCAGCCAATTAGCTAAATCCAACGTTTCATTAAAAGTTTAGCTTTTTCATTGAATTGTGCCGTTTAATCAGCGATACAAGTAACGTTACTATACGTAAAGACATTCGTGCTAGGCCTTCTGTTCTGTACAAGCATGTTTCGTAGAATACTGTTAAAATGAATCATTCATACTGCCAGACACATAACTACCCGTCGGCGGTTGTGCCAGACGCTTTAAAGCTCCCTAAACCATTATGTAAGTTTTCTTATTTAAAAAAAAAAATAATACAATGAGTACCAGCGCGAGTGTGATATACCTAATTAGATGATTTGGTGCTTTGCTTTAGTAATGATTTTTTATGCTTTACAAAATTGCTTGCGGTCACTTTCCTTTATTTTATGCTTTTAACCTATAGGTATCTTATTAAGGGACCAAGAGAAGGCTTCAATCATAATAAAAGATCAGAAACAGAATATAGATAATTAGAAGTGTAAAACGATGATTGTTGACACAAGTGTAAGTTTTTTTCAATTTTAACATTTTTACGAAATAGCTGAAGCGTTAACATTCGCTTCAGCTATTTCGTAAAAATGTCATACAGTGCCAAAATTATCTAATACTACTATATTCACTACATGAAACATCAAAACGCGATATAATAAACAACTATGTGGCAGAATAAACGTGTTTTCTTTCTTTCTTTTCTATTAAAAAAAGTTAAGTGTACCTAGATATTAATTAGTACATATTACATGTGAATAATGTATACGTGGTAGGAAATAGGCTTGGCTAGGTTTTATTAACAGCCTTCGAACTGTTTTATTCCTTATTTCCCGTACAATTGATGAAAAAGACGACTATTTAAAGTAATTCTAAATTAATAATGTAAAATAGTATGTATAAGAAAAGTTTTGTTGTAAGTACTTATATATTATAATTAAACAGTATCTACTTTGTACTTTTAAAATAAAGTTATTCATAAATGTAATTCACCGCTCCAGCACCGACATGTCTTGCGTAATAGGTAGTAATTAATAAAAATTAAAATCGGGAAAATCAGACGGCACACCGGTGTGCCGGCAGTGCTCAAGTGGTTCATTAGGTATTTTAAAAACAATCACTATCATATTCATAATCAAATGTTTGAGTAATGAAATATAAAGTGTCAATAAATCATAAATGTATGTTCAACAACAGGTGACGCCATATTTCCAGTTTCCAATCAAGTAACTTTTCATACAAAGTAGCTTAATTTTACCAATATTGGAAAACAAAAAAAACTAATTTCACCTGTGTGTGTCGTCAGAAAGATTTTGTTTGGGAGGACATGCTAGACTCCGTAAAAATCCAGATCCAGATAGTGGACGACACTGCGCAATATTTTCATATTTTGTCTGTGGTTATTATTCTTGACACTTGACATTAGAAAAGAAGCGGATATGTAAACTGACGTATTATGAATGCAGCTTCCTATTTACCGTTTGTTTACATTTTTTGAGACGCCGTTGTCAACCAGCACAATTTATTCAAACATTGAGTATTGATGTATGAAACCGGACCAAGTACATGACGCACTTGATAAACTTATACATATTTATAACTTTAAGATAATTGTACAAAACATTCAAGATGAGAACTGTTCCAAAGTGGGTGAACAAAATACACGAAGCCGACAAAGTAGAGTTTTCCAGGTAAAGTTTTCCTGGCTCACAAAACAGCATGCTCATACTATTATTCAAATATAACACTATTGATTTTGAGATAATATTACTTTTTGACAATTTTTCTGGCAAATTTGATATTTGCCATAAAAATTACATACCTACATTGGTTAACTCTACACTCAAAATGCAACTCAAATTATTTGAGTACCTACCTAGCACTTTGTGTGTAGAGTTAACCAATGTATGTAATTAATAAAGCCAAACACATAAGTTAAATATTCTAAAACTATAGCCTACTAAAATATATAATTTAGGTTTCTATTTATCCTACCTAGGTAGGTAGTAATGCCAAGATTTTTTTTTTTTTAACTATCTGTCAAATGGATGGCTCTTTCTGAAATGATCCCAGTATTTTTTGCTAACAATGCAATAGATTCAGTATAAATTCTCTTCTCACATTCATCCTTCCAGCAGTCAATACAGGACATTAACATAATAACAAAAACGGTCACATTAAGAAATATGTATTTTTAGTTAACATCACCAATTTTACATTGGTAGAATTATTAAAAAAAATAATATTTTATAGATTTTTTAAAATGTTAAATTTTGAGAACAAATGATGCAAATTTATGTGGTTATAAATTACTGATTCACTAAAATTTACAAAAAATATGCTGTTAAAAAATACCTAGATTATTTTCAATAGAAAACAATTTCTTATTGCTACATAATACTCAATAGGAACATTATTCTTTGTTTAGTTGTATTCATGAGCTATGACTTCTATAGTTCAGTTATAATGTTATGTAATTTTAGAGTTTATATGTAAAAGTAAACTTGTTGTACCTAGTGATAAGCATAGACTGTGTAAGTGATTATTTTAAGAAAGTACATGTCGCAGCCAATTATCTTAATCAGCCACTTAATTGGTTGCCCAGCCTTTTCATTTAAATGTGCCGATTTTGCAGCGACCTAAGTGACATCTTTTGTTTAATGACTAACCCATGTCACTTATGTCGCTGATAAAAAGTCACAAATCAATGAAAATGCTAGACTTTTAATGAAACGGCGGATTCAGCTAGTTGGCTGCGACATATACAATATTGAACTTATTCGCCTGAAACACAGGACCCTCCTAGTTCAGGTGACAGTAATATTAATACCTTTTGCTATTTTATGTACTACAGTGTAATTTAGAATTAAGAAATTCAAATAAATGTTTTGATTTGATTTGAGTTGTTCTCTCATTAAATCACTATGTTTAAAAACTTTCTTTTCAGTGTGCACACAATATGCTTCAGTCCAGACGGCACTCAACTGGTGGTAGGTGCCGGTGAGAAGGTCATGGTCTACGACCCTAGGGATGGAGCCCTTGTCCAGTTGCTTCAGGCTCACAAAGGAGCAGTCCATGCTGTGGCATACTGTGGAGATGGCAAAAAGTTTGCTAGCGGTAGCGCAGATAAAAATGTTATCATTTGGACTTCCAAAATGGAAGGAATATTAAAGTATTCGTAAGTAGATACTATAAATATGCTAAAGATGTTAATTTAGCCACCAAGCTCATTTTCAATTTATAAAATATTTTGCCTGAATGCTGCGCATATGGTGTATAGTATTTTATCAAACTAGCTTTTGCCCGCGACTTCGTACGCACATATCCCGTTTTTTCCCGTTTCCGTTGGAATTTCCCGTTCCTGTATAGCCTATAGCCTTCCTCATAAATTTGGCTATCATTATCCCATACAAAAAGAATTTTCCAAGTCCGACTAGTGGTTCCAGAGATTGGTGCGTTCAAACAAACTATTCAGCTTTAAAATATTAGTATAGATAGTACCTATAGATGACAACATTTTTCCAAATTACGAAGTATTTATTTTTTAATTTATTAACAGCCACAGTGAAGCGATCCAGTGCCTTGCCTACAATCCCGTGACATTCCATCTGGCATCATGTGCTCTCACTGATTTTGCATTCTGGTCCATGGATGTCAAAGCGGTGCAGAAATATCGTGTGTCAGGACGGATTACAAGTTGTGCTTGGTCTCCTAATGGCCAGTACTTAGCAATAGGACTGGCTGTTGGAGCAGTTTCTATAAGAGATAAAGTAAGTTGGGATAATTGATGTAAGTAATATATAAGTACTTAAAACTATTCATGTGTGCGTAAATGTAAGCTGAGCAGTAAGCACCTTCAACACATAATTTGAATGAAATAAAAGAGATCACTTTGACCCTTTCAACAAACTAGTTCACAACCCCTTTCTACAAATACTATACAAATAAGTTCAATGCAATAGAAGTCTGGCCCTGGGAGAGTAATCAAGTTGTCAGACAAGTCCATGAAATTTACATTTCACTGTTGCTGCTCGCGTAAATTTTGAATGGGAAAACTACACTGCGCTCTACTTTCTAACTATAACTTATTCATAGATGACGTGAAATCAATGAATAGCTCGCGAGTTTAAGTGAAGTGTAGAGATATGTAGGTACTTTAAATTTATCAAAAATTAAAATTTTTTCAGCTTGGCGATGAAATGTACCGCGTGACCCGAAACGCGGCTGTATGGGCGGTTGCCTTCTCAAAATCTGTTCTAGTAGTGACCGACTGGAATGATACCCTGTCGTTCTATACTGCTCAAGGTCAAAAGATTTTGAAAGAAAGGGATATAGGTAAAGTCTTTTGTAGCATGAAGTGGTTATATTGTAATGGAGGCACTCAGCTGTGGCCCTAAGGCACACAAGCGCTTACTTACGCAGTCAGTCCGGTTATTTTTTTAATGGATGTTTAACAAGCACAAGCAATAGCTTTGTTGGATTATAAGAATAACACATGCCTACCTATACCTACAAAATGCATGCAATATAAAATGGTTAATTTATGAAACAACATGGCAGGTCACTAGTACCTATTTCATGCCATGTTGGAGATAACGAAACTATAACATCTGCTAAAGATTCCAGAAAAGCTCTAAAGTTATTTGTTTGTTTTACAAATTACAGTACCTACAGCTTTTAGATTCAAAGTCAAGGTATGAAGTTAAAACACACATTGCAAAAACTTTGAAAGCGGAACTATCCGCTTAGAAGTACCTACCCGTTCTGTAGGGCGTACAAGATTTTACCAAATACATCGGCCTCATGTTGAATTATCCCCGTGACAACTTGTAAAGCGGGCTCCACATTCGCGCCGCGAACACCCGCGAACGCCGCGAACCGTGAATGTGGATGGCTTTCGCGCCCCTTCGCGGGCTTCGCGCCTGTTCGCGCCTTGTTCCCCGTTCAGTGTCGGTATTTGTGCCTGCTTCAAAGGGTTTGCGAAGCGCGAACGCAAGCGCATCCACACTCGCGCGTGAATTCAGTATCGCGCGAGACTCCGTGCCGTGAGGTCGTGCTCATTTGTATGTTTACGTTAACGCCAAAATGAGCGTCAATTGGACGAATTAACTGGAACTGGTATTGATCGAATGCTTCCATGCTGAACCCATTTTATGGGATCCCAAACATAAAGAAAAAACGAAGGTATATGATGCATGGATGCGAATACAGGAACTTATGAATATAGAAATGACTGAATTAAAAAAAAAAAGAAAGTCTTATGTCCAGCTATAGGACTTATAAAAAAAAAGTGAAAGATTCTTTAAAGTCTGGAGCAAGCAGTGATGATATTTATAAGCCTATTTGGTAAATCGGCGTCCATTCTCGACGAGCGCGCGAACTAAACTGTGAACGATTGCGAATGTGGAGGGACATGTTGTTCGCGACGACTTCGCGGCAAATTTACTTGCGCGAATTTGACAGCTGTTCGCGGCGCGAATGTGGAGCCCGCTTAAAATATCCTAAAAACAATTCCAGGTATATCAGCGTTGTCAGTTACAATGCTGGGAGCATTAGTGCTGGTTGGAGGTGTGGGAGGATGGGCCGTGCTGACCTCTGAGGGAGTGCCGATACTGAACACGCCGCAAGAGTGGGTGTGGGCCATAGCTCCCTCGCCTTCTTATAATAATTTGGTAAGTTTACATCATTTTTAACCGACTTCAACAAAAACAGGAGTTTTTTTTAATGAAATGATATACTTTCCGATTGGTCCCATAGAAATTTCACCAAAATCGGTTCAGTAATTTTGTTTTTTAATCATTTTATCTGTGAAAATATGTCATTCAAGTAAGTGAAATTGCGTACTTAATAAAAATTAAAAAAATAAGAAGTAAGTACTTACTTGTATTAAAAAGCGTAAAATAGAAAAAAAAACCGACTTCCGAAATTAAAGTTATTTTATACTTTGTAGTGTTTTTTATTTGGAAGTCGGGTTGTATTTTTTTGTAAAATGTTTTTTATTCAGTTAACATAACTGTAGGTAAGTACCTATACTTAAATATACTAACTAATTATAAATGCGAAAGTGAGGTTGTTAGATACCTTTTAATGAATTAACGAATTTGGAAACTTAGCACAGGGGTAGTCTATACTTTTCATCCTGAGAGGTTGTTACCTTGGCACAAAGTTCTACTGTAACGCGAAGCTAGTCTTTCATAAGTGCCAGTTGCAAACATCGTGAGCTATATCTAAGCGAAATGTTGAGGAAAACAGTGATTTGTCTTCCTCAATAGGGAACATGCATGCAGTTTGTAGGGTTCCGTACCCAAAGGGTAAAAACGGGACCCTATTACTAAGACTCCGCTGTCCGTCTGTCTGTCTGTCTGTCACCAGGCTGTTACTCATGAACCGTGATAGCTAGACAGTTGAAATTCTTCACAGATGATGTATTTCTGTTGTCGCTATAATAACAAATCCTAAAAATAGAATAAAATAAATATTTAAGTGGGGCTCCCATACAACAAACGTGATTTTTTTGCCGTTTTTTTTATAGATAATGGTACGGAACCCTTCGTCCGCGAGTTCGCACTCGCACTTGGCCGGTTTTTATTTACAAAATGAAATACTTATTAGCTTTAGAAAGCACTTATGAAATAATTTTTAAAATAACTTCATCAGCTATGAAGTTATAGGTAAAGCTTCAAGTTCACAATTAGAAAGAGAAATCCGATATGGACTTTAACGTCAAAGTCCATGACGCCTATACAGCTGCCATACAAAACAGCGTTTTCGCGAGAGGGACATATTTGTTTAAAATAGTGATATCTCGTTATTCGATTTTTTTTTATCTATTTTCACTGTTAGTATTTTATAATTGTATATTTTGAGATAAATCTGTAGACCACAAATCATTTTTCATGCATATTCCCTAACTCTAATGGGTGACTTGCTATAATACCGTCATATTATGTATGTACCATTCCGTAAGTCCGAGTCCAGAGTACCTACAGATTTAATTCTCATACAACTTAAAATATTGTTTCACTCGTAATGCATTGTTCTTTAGTCAGACACCGTCGCTTTTCTGTACAAAACTATTATAAGTCATAATCATAATTGTTTCCAGGCTGTAGCTTGTCAAGACGGCACGCTGTGGTGTTATCAAATAGTGTTCAGCACAGTTCACGGGCTGTATCGCGAGCGATACGCTTACAGAGAGAACATGACAGACGTTATCATACAGCACCTCACCACGGGTAACAAAGTGCGGATCAAATGTCACGACAGGGTGCAAAAGATTGCCATATATAAACATCGACTGGCGGTATGTATCATAGTCTACCTACACGAATGTATAAAGACGTAAAATTGTAATAAATCTTACTTATGTTTATTACTCAATCATGCCGGAACGTCTGAATGAGTTTGGAAGAAAATTGGCACAGAGTTAGATTATAGTCTGGAATATCACATAGGCTACTTCTTATCATCGGAATAATGTGCCCAGGGGATTATTTCCGACTCTCGCGCGGGCGAAGTTGCTGGCAGAAGCAAGTTGTTTGCAATAACAGCTGCACTTTGAAAAACATTTTCGAGGTCAACGCCAAAAGCAAAGTGTCTCAAATCATAATGAGCCATTGCACACTTTAAAACTGTTCAAGGCATTACTGGCGGACAGTTGTAGATGATTGCATTCGGACGAATGTGCACGTCTTTTTCATGTTGGTCGACATAAATAGAAACAAAGGAAACAAAACTGGTTTAGGTATTGGGATAAACACATATGATGACTTGGGTCCAATTAATCTTGGTTTCGGCCACGTCTGACACAATAATGATTGATTCGGAGAAATACTTCTTAGAAGGACCCATAGGTTTCATCTCTCGTAAAATAGCTGCCATCAATTCGACGCTTCAACCTAAGACCGACCGCCATTATACCCATTTATTAAGTTTGTGTAAAAGAGTTGTGTAAATATGTTTGGTGTACAATAAAGTATAATAATCTATCTATCTACCCTGGTCACGCATAATCTAACTAAACGATGGTTATAACCAAGACATCCGTCAACGATGACTGTGTTAAAACTGAACTCATGTCAATGATCTGCTTGGATGATGAAAGTTCTGTCAAGCAGTCACAGCAGTTGACAGTAATTTGTTATCTAAATACTTTTACTATATACACCGTTTACTTAGACATAACGTTATGGTTTTCAGGTGCAACTACCAGAACGCGTGGTGGTGTATGAGCAGGGCGATGTCGAGGGCATGCTGTACAGGGCCAAGGAGAAACTTCCTCAGAAGACAGAGTGCTCGCTCCTTGTAGCTACCAGCGACGCCTTGCTTTTGTGTCAGGTAACTACACTAGGTAGACACCATTGCAGTAACACTAACGGTCATTGACTCACATACATTTATTGACTTTCATATCAAAAACAGAAATAAAAACGTTCTCTAGTAATGAAAAACGGTTCATAATATTGTTAGGGTATCAATGATGGGATTAGGGAAAGGTCAATGTACTTAACTGCAAGATTATCTGGCGCTTACCATACAGATTCATAGGTCATCAATTGCCTAGCCTTTTCCCAACTATATTGGAGTCGGCTTCCAGTCAAACCGGATACACATACACATACACAGCTGAATACTTACCAATGTTTTACGTGGAGTGGCTGCCTATCAGACCTCCCCAGCCATTAACCCTAAGGTCACCACCCTAAGATCACCACCCTAAGGTCGACTGGTAGAAAATGCCTATGGCTTTAAGTCCGCCTTTGTACAGTGTTTTTTTACCTGTGCATAAAGTTTTAATAAATAAATTAACTGGGTAACACGGTACTTTCTTGGCAAGACTGGTGTTTCTAGGCCTCCTCCCCCAAATGGGGGGGTGGCCATAATCGCCACGCTTGGCAGGCGGGTTGGCGATCGCAATGCTGTAGCTATGTACCTACAGAGAATGCTGCTGCCTATTCTCTGGTGAATCCCTTAGTCGCCTCTTACGACACCCACGGGAAGTGATGGGACGGTTGCTATTCTTTTACGTCCGACACCATACGGAACGCACTGAAAGCCTACGCCAACAAATTTGGGAATAGCTAGGCTGATTGATTTAACTAGGCTTTGCTTTATGTGTACATGATCTATTATACATTTATCATTCCGGGTTAATTTGTTTGTATCACCGCATAATTATTTTCTGCAGGGGATTCTAAAACGGAAACTTTACTGGCGATCATGAGCCTAGGAATAATCTAAGTTAGGTTCCCTAAAGTTAAAATTATCTTGAGAATGCTTAACATATTTATGTTTGTCCCATAACCTTTTTCTGACACGTCATTGCCGCTATTTTGAATGAAAATTATAGTTTGATAAGGTGTCAAGGCGCTCACTATGTGGAAAGGAAAAACTTTGAGTTGAAAATTGTCGTTCCTTGACCATACCTTCTATCCTATAGCTCAGGCGGCAGCATCCACATATTGGTTGCCTTATAAAACTGTCCCTGTGAGTAACATCGTTAAAACATTCGCCGAGAAAATTTTAGAAACGAATAAAGTATTAATTGCTTTTCTAATATGGTCATTGGGTGTTCCAAGATAAACTTTTCCTCATGTTTAATCCAAATGTACAATGAAGGTTGTTTTTAAAGTTTTGCAAAGCTGTAACAGTTACAATTTATTGGATTGAATGCGATAGCCAGTTAGGAGTTTGCATGCAAACACGCTCAGCAAGAAGAACAACATATATTCAAGAAGGTAATTTTAAATTCATCATGTATCGTTTCAGGACACGAAACTGGCAATAATTGGGCGACAAATACCGAAGTCATGGACACTCCCTGCACCCATACGTTATGTGAAGGTGACCACATTATACTTCGAAGAAGTTCTGCTGTTGGGACTCATGAATGGACAGGTAAAATTTGACAACAATCAGTTCGCTGAACTGCTAAGCAAGCTGTATCAAAAATCATTTTTTTTCAAACTTAAAGCAGGACTTCACCTCGAAACGCACACGTTGTATTAAATTAATCGAACAGATATGAATAAAATGTGTTTGTTAAAAAAGGTCGCACGAATTCAAATGAAATGTTGATAAAAATCACTTACCATTTTAATATCGAAAATCTCTTGTTACATAACTCAACTGTTGGCAGCCCTTCATTACCGGGACCCTTGATTATAATTATATTTGTTCGCGAAATTCGGACCTCATTTGTGACCATCTGGCTTTTGAAACGCTAAACGACTAGTGTAGCATAAAATGAGAGTTGATAATAAAAGGATTTGTCTGCGAATCGGAGTGGAAACTTGGAGGGGACTGTCACAAAATAATACGGTATTAGCACTGCCCTTGAAAATCGCCAGATGTGCGTTGCATGGCAGCTGGCACTAAGTACCCAGTCTGATATTAAAATTTGCATGAATGGACGATCAAATAACGAACGGACTCTTTTGATGTCGGCACGTGGCCATTGTCCAGCCATTCCCACGAGAAATTGCAGTTACACGTGTATATACAATATGCCTCGATGAATTTGAATACGTTATTATTCGTCTGAATTGCTGCAGCGCCGGTTTACTGATTGTAAGCCGTTGCGAATTCTATGGAGAAAGGGTTGTTGCAACGCAGCTCAGCTTAGCAACCCGATGAGCATAAAGCTCTGCAACCGTTGGGTAGTGCAAAAAATGGGGAGTTAGGTACATCAGATAATACGCATGTAATGTACATATCTGTCTGGATCATCCTTTTATGTTTAATGTGAAGGGGATCACCCCTGTCTCTTAGTTTATGTAAAACGACTGTTCAGATTCTAGACACCACATAACAGGCGATCGATTTCTCTGAATAAGTTTGCCTACAAAATCTGAATTTACGACACCAGTTTCAAAAGGGACGAATATAGAGCGCTTCTGTCTAAAATCAACTCTTCTGACTTTAGCTATAATCTATTTTGTTTTTCGGGCAGCTTTAGCAGAAAAGACAATATTGTTAAGTAGTTTTCAGGCCACATTACTATTACTACTTTTTTTTTAAGGATGGCAAATCATCAAATGACTCCTTCCGTTCTGGGCGGAGCGGAAGGGAGTGTCAGACTCTTACTGACTAAAACCCATCCGCGTTCCTCCTATTGCGCTTTAGGGCCGCTGTGACTCTTTCGAACAAATTCCGCAGCATTACTAACTATTACTAGTTTAAATGACGACACGGTTGGCGCAGTGGTTGAGTTGCAGTTGACTGCTGCGCTGCGTGTCACGGGTTCGATTCCCGCACGGAACACAATATTTGTATGGCCTACAGATAGTTGTTCCGGGTCTGGCTGTTTGTGAATGTGAGTTTGTATGTTTGTAAACGCACCCACGATACAGGAGAAATTCCTAGAGTGGGGCAAAGTTTAAAAAAATAAATAATAAATATATAGGGTCCAATTAAAATAGGTGGACAAATTTTACCACAGCGCTCAGTAGGTCTAACCAAAGATATCCAAGCAAAAAAAAACACTGATTAAAATGATTTTATTTTGACCTAAAATAATAAATACCTGGCACTCTAGAATAAACACATCCATCCAATAGGGGTAGGTATGCGGTGACGTGGTCACGTGTGCCTGCACATTTGTAGTATCAAGGGATGTGTTGATGCATTGGGTAACCAACATTTATAAGTGTATTTTTGTTCGCTGATTATTTTAATTGTAGGTATCTAATGCGATTTTCTTATATATTTTTTACCATTGTCCTTATTTTGGTGGTCTGAATGATTCCTAAAAGTTTGTCCACCAATTTTAATGGGACCTTATATATATACCAGATAAGCTACTGAGTCTAGTGTAGTATCTCACCGCTCGCAGAGTGGGGTCTAGTTCCAACTTAAGTCTAGCGAGGGCTTTCAATTTGGTAGCTCTTAATGTGAATTAATGCGTTAGCTTAGTATCTTTTATTTTGTAGCTCATCAATGAATGTGACCAACTATGTAATAGTCACCAGTCAATAGTCCACTCGACGGTTTTTGAGTGGCGTCTCTGAGCGTCGCAGTTTGTTAGATTGATTTTTCATCAAGTAAAAAGAACTGTAAGTCTCACTTGCACAGGTCAGAGTTATTTTTCTATGATTGTCGATTTATGATGTCCAAAGCAAAATCCAATACAACAACTTGTGGTAGATAAACGATTACTATTCCAGAAAGTGTTAGCATGAGGTGAGATAGTGGTCAAGACGTGCTTGACCACTTTCTCGCCTATCAATAATAATAATTAAAAAAAACGTGTGACAGTGGCACTGGTGTATGAAAAGTTGTGTGGATATCGGCTGCCATGGAATGGGTATTTGGGTAGAAAATTGCTGATTTTATAAACCATAATCAAAACTACTTATTTTTAGTGATGAATGTTTCAAATTACTTCAATTTCTCCGCTACAGTTTAAACTTTTGCAGCTGACATCGTTTTATTTGTTGTACTTAGTCTTGTGTTGTTATTGTTCCAAAATAAACTTTTACTATTGCTTATTACTTTTTTATTACTTAATAAAATACCCACCAATCTAATCAATACGAGTACACAACCAAAGTGCCGTAAAAAAACTAAAATATTTACTGTTGAGCAAATCATAGCGCGTATTTAACTGTCATTGTTGAGTTTACGCAAAAAAACAGATGTTTCTTCATTTTATGTTCCTTTGTAGTTAGCAGATATAATTAAGATGAAAAGTCTCATAGATAGCGAACCTGAACTGTTTCTAAAATCTAAATGGAAACGTGTGTGCGTGGAGTGTGATGGACGATCGGGTATCATGTCCATCATACCTATGTTGATCGATATTGATTATAAAGACAGAATAATCTTGATATACAAAGAAGTAATTTTATCAAATCTGTTAGGCTTTGTCTTTATTCCTCCGCGCATCACATGTCTATTATATGAAGCGCGAAAATGTCGTGAGGAAAGTTTTATATATGAATGTGGATGGCTAATAGAGTAGGGGAAGTACAGGTGGGTAGATTGTGTGAAGGTTGGTATGTACAGAGAGGGTAAGGCTACTGTGATAACAACTGTTAGATAAGGAAGAAGAATATATGTTGCATTTGCTGGAGTGTCCCAAATGCCTGTCTACCTGCACCCTTGATGGTCTGCAGTCCGATTCTGTAAACATCTCACCATTTACTTACTGAAAACGGCTGGATTTTAATGATATTTGTATAGTAGAATAACTATTAAAATATCAGAAAAAATACGATAAAAACATATTATGAAGAACTTGAATTTTCTCAAACATTTTGTTCTCCGATACATGATAGAAACATTACTGATCATGGTATTTATTGATTCTGGGGCGGTAAGAAGTTCGCAAGGTCGGGTAGTCTTATTATCTAACTACTATTATAAATGCGAAAGTACATCTATACTTTCGCATTAATGGATGGATGGATGTTTGTTACTCAATTACGCTATACGGATCTGGATGAAATTTGGTACAGAAATAGATTATAGTCTGGAACAGCACATAGGCTTTTGACCCCGGGAGTGTGTTCCCTTGGGATTACGACACTTACGCGAAGCCACAGGTAGAAGCTCGTAATAAATAAATAAATTATGATAAGGGTCAGACTGATGTCTGTTTGTATCTCCCACAGATCTGGCAGGTGGAGCCGTGGCACGACAGCGCTAAGATGGTGCTGCACACGCCGGCGGCTGTGCGCTGCCTGGACGTGAGCGCCTCGCGCGCCTACCTCGCCGTCGTCGACGAGGCCTCTGTCTGCCGGGTCTACAACCTATCCACCGGGGAACTACTTTTTACGGTAACAAGTTATAAACTGCTCCTTTCCACGGCTCGTGACTGCTGAGCTTGGGCTCCAGGTTTCGATTTCCCGCGGCCTGATTGTGTAACATGTTTCGAAAAAGGTAGTGCGATTCATTTGCCATACCTTTACCTACGATTCGCTTAAAATAATGATTTTCGAATTGTATAATGCATCTAAAGGTGTTAAAAGACTGAATGTAATTTGACAATATTAGACCTAACGCTACATTGCATAAAATTTTATTGGGATCAATAATTTCTTTGTGTTAGGCCGTAGTTTGGAAGTTAAATGAACTGCATGAAACAGCTGCATTAGAATAGGCTAGACCAGACGGTGCTCAGACTTAAAGTTTAGTATCTTCAATCGATCCCGAAATATTAAGGCACCAAGCGATCGACTACCAGCCTTCTATGACGTAAGACGTAAGAAAAACCGTAAACTCTAAATTACGTGCTCTCGTTGTAATAGAAAGGTGACGCTGATTTAAATAAACGGTAACACACTTCGTGTTTACCTTAATCAGCGTCACGATTCTTACTTTAGTTATATTGTCTTCAATATAACTAAAGTAAGAATCGTGACGGTGAACGGTGCCAATCACTTATGTACAAAACCCCCTAGCACTTCTTAGTGCTAGGGGGTTTTGTACATAAGTGATTGGCACCGTTATAATACTTTTTGGGAATGACCTACAATTATTGGAAACAGGGGTGAGACGACCAGCTGCTTTCACGATCTACCGGTTATTTGAATAACCCTAGGAATAAAATTATAGTGATTACATATTATTATAATAAAGAAAAATATAATAACAGTGTTCAGTTTGATCTCAAAAAGTTGAGCAATTTATAGAGTAACTAAAATTATACAGCACATAAAGTACGCAGCAGATGCATCCTAGCGTCCCAACAACGCATTTAAACTCCACAAATAACTTGTGAATCTTGTTGTCAACTGTGTAAAGTGTCTTGTAAACTGCATACTATTATCATCATTACAAGCACAATACATTATTGTTACAAAATAGCTTTGTAACCTATGTTGTTCACATGATTGAGAAGACCTAGATGTGTTTTGCCCTACAACTTTACTAGTATTCATAACTCAAAAAACAAATGATAAAGGAAATAGTGGCCACAACATGTAGAATATGTTGTGGTCTAGTCAATCAATCAATAAAACCACTTATTTCAAATAAGCCATTTAAAGGCACTTTTGAATTGTCAAGGTTGGTCAGTCAAAAATATGAAGCCAGTTGCACGTTCCAAAGCATAGATCTCTATGGAGAAGAACGTGCAAGTAACTCCATGGATACTCTTTTCAATCAGTAAATGTTTACAAATCAATCGTTACATGTTGAAATAATTCATGCAAAAACAAATAATTATATTAATTCAATGTCCGAGGTGGTCTTTTGAAGAAAGAGCCACACAGATTTGAGTGGATCTGTCCAAACAGTGCAGGCATTTTTCAGTCATCGTGTAGCTCAACTCCAAACTTTGAGGAGCTCAACGTTACAACAAACAATACCAAAGTAAGGACATTTGGGTAGGCCGTATAATGTACGCAAACTGCCAGACAATCATGAAATGAACCCCTTAGATAACGACCTACATATACACATGTACATACATGTACATAGTCCTCATATTTGCAATTTGTCATTTAAGAACCATGCCAACCATGTCTGAGATGGTCTTTAGAAGAAAGAGTCACTCAGATTTGAGTGGACCTGTCCAGTCAGTGCAAACATTTGTCAGAAGTCGTGTAGCTCTCTGACAAAGTTTGCTCTTTACTAATGATTTGAATTTATTAAGGCTTAGTTCTTGAATATGGTTCGCGACCACCCTCCCACTGGAGTTCGGCGTCAAGCAGCCTGCTGTGTTTCGTCGACGCGTGGGAGTACCAGTGCCTCAAGGCATCTTCTGGGCACGCTCGCTTCATCATGGACCTCATCTTTCGCTTTCCATCAGGCGTGATCGAGGTCAAGTGCTAGCCCATTGATAAATAAAAAAAAATAAAAAAACATGGTCAGGGAGTTTATTATAAAAGCGTGTACATTGGCATTTAAACGAACCACCTATTTTTTAAGCCTGGTTAATACTGAGACGGCACAGACATTATATTAATCTCTTTATTTTTTTCTCTGAGGGAGTGCCTACGACATATAAATTGCACAAATGGCCCTTTTTTGTAAAACAAAAATAGTTTGTACGTCGCGGTCGGCGGCATTTCCCCACAATAGAATGCCGTAAAACATCACACTATAAAAATCTAAAATAAACTAAATGGCCTCTCTAGATCAGTTAAACTACGATTTTTTGTAACGGCGTATGCTGCAGAGCTGAGTTTCGTAAACAGTTTATCTTTATGGGGTTTCTTAGTCGTTTATTCCTCCGTCAGTTGTCAAATTATTTAATTTATGAAACCATACACAATACCTTTGAAGCTATGGTACTGGGTGAACTACGACATAGAAAAGATATCTCTGGAAAACAAACACCAAAATAAATAAATTAATGCAAAGACGATAAAATGTGTTAAAAACCTTATTAAGAATAATTTCAGTAAATGCATAAATTCTTGTTTACTGAATGGAACTTTTCCTAATAGTCTGAAAATTGCAAAAGTTACACCGATACATAAAAGTGGCAGTAAATCAAATGTTGAAAACTATCGTCCTATTTCTGTACTCCCTATTATCTCGAAAGTCTTTGAAAAAGTTTTATATATCCGATTACATAAATACTTAGCCTCTATAAATTTCCTTACCGACAAACAGTATGGTTTTCGACCAAAATCGAACACCTTATCAGCTACAGTCGATCTCGTCACCAAAATTAAAACTAGCATGGATCGGAAACAACTGGCCTTGGGTCTGTTTATAGATCTAAAAAAAGCCTTCGACACAGTAAGTCATGAACTGCTTCTAAAAAAACTAAACGCCATTGGTGTTACTGGAGCAACATACAAAATTTTTAAATCATACCTTATGGAGAGATATCAAGTGGTAAAAATTGATGATTATCAAAGTAGCCCCCAACTGATCACATGTGGAGTTCCCCAAGGCTCTATTCTGGGTCCATTGCTGTTCTTAATATATATATAAATAATATTACAGATATAGGACTACGAGGTGATGTGTCCCTCTATGCTGATGACACGAGTTTGTTCTATTTTGGTAATAGAATTGATACTCTTATGGAACAGGCACAAGATGACTTACATCGATTATTTAATTGGTTCCAGTGCAATCTGCTGACAGTTAATACGAATAAAACTAAGTACACAATATTTGCTGCTAAAAATAAAAAAATACAAACACAACACACTCTTAACATAAATGGTAAAATTCTAGAAAAATCTAAAGCAGAAAAATATCTGGGACTTATTTTGGACAGCAACTTATCGTGGAAAGCACATATCGAGAAAATAAAAAATAAGCTCTCTGCCTTAACTGGTGCACTGCGGAGCATTGTTCGTTGTTTTCCGCCACAAGTTTGCTATATGATTTATAATTCCATGGTGAAACCTCATTCGGACTACCTAATTGAAGTGTATGGCTGTACTTATAAATCAAACCTGCAAATCTTGCAAACAGCTCAAAATAAAATTATTAAAGTTCTTTTTAAATTCAACTACCGAACACCTACAATAAAAGTCTACAATGACACAAAGCTTATGAATATTTTACAGATATATAGGTATAATACTTGTATACTTGTATTTAAAATCCTAAACAAAAACATACACACACAAATAACTCTTACAAAACAATCACAAATAAAAAACAGATACAGAACCAGACAGGCTAATGACATAGCGTTACGGGCGCCTAGAACAAACTACGGCAGGAGTACTATTCTGTATGAGGGAGCACAGCTTTACAACAAATTGCCTCGTAATGTAAAAGACCAAAAATCCATATACACTTTTAAAAAATATCTTAAGAAACACATTTTAGGGGATTTAAAAATTTAAGTTATCTTCGGGTACTGTACCCACTGATCTGGCTTATTTGTTGTTTTTTTTTTGGTTGTGTAACTGTCGCGTCGCCTAATGTATACTAATTAGAAATAAGTTTTTTCTCATATAAGTGAATGTAATTCTTTTTGAGAAATAAAGTTCTTAAACCATAAAATAACATAAACCATTCAAAAGTGTGACGGAGGCGTATTTCGGCCACTATGTCACGCGAATTTATTATAAAAGTAAAAATATTAATCCATTTTAATCATCATCATCATATCAGCCGAAAGACGTCCACTGCTGGACATAGGCCTCCCCCAAGTGTCGCCACAACAATCGGTCCTGTGCGTCTCGCCGACATCGGCTACCTGAGACCCTCACCAGGTCATCGGTCCATTTTAATGACATTGTAATAATAGTACACATATCCCGAGATAATCAGATACATCGGCGTTGATAGATGTAATATATATTACATATATAAATCGTTCCATTGAAAAGTAATGTACACATGAATGCAATAAAGAGTTTGAGTTTTATTTATAATAAGCTCGCTCCATCGTAGACTTTGTCTCTGCCATATCTGACATTGACTAGAGTTAAGAGCAAACCCATCACTAATAAAAAAAATAAAATATATATTATATATATTTATTAATAGGCATGCGCCTGACCACTATCTCACCTGATGGTAAGCGATGATGTCATCGAAGATGGAACACACTTGCCTATAAGTAACCTATTCACTCCGGGTTGTAGCTATCAGGAAACAGATCCAGATAGGCAAGGAATTCCACTTCTTAGCTGTACGCACAATTAATGTGATCCCAAAACGGTTTGTGTGTGTATTTATATCTCGAGATGTAATACAAATTACATTATATCCCATAGAGAAAAACGAGCTTTAAGCAGATTAATATCATGCTTAGTTCAAATGAATGTAGACCTTAGGGTATCCTAACCTTAAGGTCCTACCTAATTTTGGCATGACACAATGTTTTAGTGCGAGTTACATGTATTTTGATAAATAAAAATTCTTTCTTTTTATTCCTTGATGTAGACGCATTCACTTTGACAAATCAATCAAAAACAATAGAACAGTGTTATGTTGGCGGGTTTCCAGGAGGAGAACATATCATCAGTATCCTGGAACTCGTGGTGTGATGAGCTACTTAGTCTCTCCGGGGGTGGTCTGCTCTCAATAAAGGCCTGTCACTTTCCTCCTGCGACGCAACCCTTAGCTGGCTCTGTTGTAGGATTCCAGGTAAGAAATATTATATTTATAATATAATTTATTTAAGACCTCTGTGTTCTTGAGACTGGCATTAATATAAAGAATGGTTTCATTACATTTCTTAATCTATGCACCTAATTATGAGTGTGTATGCATATATGTACTTATATTTGATAAGAAATTTCTCAGTAATCAGTTGTATTTAATTATCTTACTTTATATTTTTTCATAATACAGTATAATGACAGGACACAAAACAAAGCTTATCTCGCTAGTAAAATTTTAATGTGAAAGTATTGAACTTTTTCAGGAAATACTGAGTTATTTATTATGCTTTTGTTGAGGTTCACCAGGCAGCCTGGACATTGTTAATGGGGCATGTTAGTAATTGGAAGCACTTTTTATATCTTTCACAATTAATGTAGTGAATGCAGTGTGTAATCCCGTTTCATTGAAAGCCTAGCCTTTTCATTGAACTGCGCCGGTAAATCAGCGACATAAGTGACACAGGCAATTCATTTCAATGATATTGAACAAAAGATGTCAATTATGTCGCTTAAAATCGGCACAGTTAAATGAAAAGGCTAGGCCACCAATGTAGGGGCTGATTAAGCTAGTTGGCTGCGATATGTACATTGTGTTAGAATATTGGTTCCCAACCTGTGGTCCGCTAGAGGTGAAATACGGCCCGCGAAAGATTTAAAATGTCAAACTTATCAACTGTAAAGTAACATTCACGCGAACTGATTTTATGTTTTATCAGAAATATTGTGTTTAGTAATATTAAGGACGCGTTTCCAAATGGGTAGTCAAATCATTACTTTTTTACCCAAAACTATATTTATTAAATAAAATGCTTTGCATTCTTAAAATGTTTTTCCCATGAATTGTTGATAGATGTACATTTTCTCAATAAATGTACCGAAGTAAAAAAAAAGGAGTCATTTGATCATTTCCCATACTTATAAAAAACCGAGTGAGGTCCCGTGGTCACAATGAGATAACAATAAGAATATTATGTTACTTGTATAAAAACATGGTACTTGCGTTTAAGGTCTTATTAAATATAGGATTAGGATCTGACATGTTTTGCCATTCGCTGGCATACAAATATTCGAACAATAGTAGATCGTTCCTTTTAACAAATGTTATAAGTAACATAAATTAAATTGTGTATTATAATTAATTCAATTGTTACCAGAACAAGACCAAATATATTAAAATCGAATTAAAACTATAATATTTATTATATTTGTAACACTTTCGGGTACACTGGTGCTTTATAACATAAGTTAGGATAAAGTACCTACTTATTTGAAATTTTAACAATAGATGATATTAGTATAATCATTAAGTAGGTAGATAGGAACAATTACAGTAATCACTTGTCGGTTACTAGTCATACTTGTCTAGCTTTTACTTTTAATCAAAAAATAAATCAGTCCATTAATCGCTCACCAGGCTGTATCTCATGAACCGTGATAGCTAGATAGTTGAAATTTTCACAGATCTGATGTATTTCTGTTGCCGCTATAACAACAAATACAAAACAGAATAAAATAAATATTTAAGTGGGGCTCCCATACAAAAATCGTGATTTTTTTGCCGTTTTTAATAGATAATGGTACGGAACCCTCCGTGCGCCAGCCCGACTCGCACTCGGTCGGTTTTTTAAATAACTTAACCCCTGGTAGGTGGCCTCGGGAATAGCAAGGAAGTTCAACACATTTCTTGGTGTCATATGACACTTATCATATAGGGAATCAACCTGAGTGCTTTGCGTTTAGGTAGGTACATGCATAGGCAGAAATTAAATGACAACAGGTATGATCGATCCGGCTAGGCAAGCGGACCATGGTCGTGGTAATAATTTATCAGTATGTAGGTACACTACGGGCGAGGTGACTACGGGCAATATCATCTTTTTGCCAAAAGTTCACCAGTGGATAGCAGCGTTAGACTGTTGATGTCACAGGTATACTGATAAAATCTTACTGCAATCAAAAAGCACTTCACCATAATTAGCCATCATAAAATGTATAGTTTAGCCCTAATTCCAATGTAACGTTTTGTTTAAACTCTCACATAAATGTGCCGCGTTTGTGCGTCTTAAAATAAGATTTTTATTTCTAATTAAACCGATTTCAATACAATTTTTTCATGGCTTAGGGAACGCTCTGTGATATATTCAAGATTTAAATGAAAATTGAAATTGGCTTGATTATTTTTTATTGTTTTGCTTGTCTATTTTATAAAACGCAACGTATGTCTGTGTGGTAGCGCACTTTTATATTTAGATCCATTTAGCTCTTATTTTTATTCGTATTCATTCTGATTAGGTTTGAGCTAAAGTTGGTTACGTTAGGTAACTTAGAGATTTGCTAAATACATACATTAGGTATGTTAATAAATAATGTAGAAAATCAGTGCACCAAGTCAATAAAATCTTATGCTCAACGGTAAGGCCAATAATCTAAATTTGTTATTCATTATTTTGTGACGCCGTATACAGACTTCTAATACGGTATTTAGTTACTGTTAGACATCGGGACAGTCGGGATTTTTTTAGAACCAATTCAGAGTATAGATTTGTACTGTACAGATTGATACAGTATTATACAGCCAGGGGCTACTGAGACTGCCGCCGATTACATGGAAATTAAACAAATATGCGTTTATACAAGATGAATATGTTCGCGCCAAGGCGACGGACGGGTCCATCGCAGGGCCTCTATGTCACGTTTGCGCGGTTATATGATTTCGAGGAAATTGAATGTGGTTTTTCAGTAAGTAGAATCCACATTCACCATTCATATAATCACAAGAAAACTTTCGCCTCATCTATCTGAGGCGTCACACATATTCGAACAGTCCAAAACGAATTTATACAGAAGGGATTCATTATTTAAACTTTAGAAAAATACCATTTTTATTGGATAAGTAATAAAAGTGTTTTAATGATTTTTCAGGGCGGCCGTGTGTTCTGTCTACAAGCGAGTTCTATGCAAACTATCAACGTGCCGCTCTCGCATGCCGTGCATCAATACATACACGATAAAATGTTCAAGTACGTATTAAAATATTTGGATATTATTACATAGTATTAAATATTAAGATATTAGCTTTTTCTCGTGGCTTGAAACCTTGCATTTTTTCCTGAATAAAAATTAGATGTTATGAGAAGTAACCGTGAAATATGGATCAAATCGGGGTTTTATAGATTACCCTGACTTTGGTTTAATACTGTTCATCTGCTGGGCAAATACTTCCACAAAAATGCTTCTAGGCATTCTTATCAATCGCCACCTAGAACCAGCCCTTGAGGCGTCTAGGTCGTCTCCGCCTTCCATCCTCAGGCATTTTGTAAAAACTTGCCCAGCGGTTATGGGGCATGTGGCTTACGTGGCCCGCCTTTTAATCCCTTTTAAGATTGCCCGATTCATTTAACTGATGCTCAGGAAGTATGAACCGCGTGTCAAACGATATTACGTACGTGGATCTGTGATGTACGTGACAAATCGGACGTACAGTCAAGTTGTTTAATCCCTCGTCATTTTTTCCTTTATCATCATGACTTATCTGTAGCTATACCGCAATAGCCTGCTGTAGTTTCAAAAGGTGTAATAATAGTTTATTGAAGCTACAGCAATGAGTAGGCTACTTTAAAGAAAACTATATTGAATCAAAACAAAATTTTACTAAATCTGGATCAAAATCCTGCTAAAAATCCCAGTGTCACATTCTAAATTGATCAAGAACTGAGGCTAAATTATGTCAATACTAGCATAGCGACCACGTCCACGTAGATATCGGCATCAAATAACAAAAACTTTATACAAAGTTCCATGTGCCTTTTCTCCCTTAAAGTAGAAATAAAAAAAAAAAACTTTCTTAGCAGATGCTTAAGTTATTAAATTAAACCTATATTCCTGATTTCAGCTTTCTATACTTATTAATTTTGACTGTGCGTTGATAGTCAGGCAGGACAGAGGATTTTATAACTATAGTCAAGTATAAATCAAGTTAATCATCACCTTCCTGCCCTTGTTCCATTTTACATAATTGGGGTCGGCGAAAATATAGTTTTCTTTTATTTCCTAACAACAACAAAATAAACAACAATATTTAATCAGTCGCTTATATAAAAAGATGTCGTAATACAGCATTTTTTTAGAACGATGTGTACATATTCAGTCTTCAAGTTCAATTTGTTAGATTTATATATGTATATATGTATATGTATATTGTTAATTTTAAGTACGTGTATTTTTTGGTAATGTCCCCGAACAAAACTTTTTCGCAAAAACAAAGAATCACCACTACAGATGGATAAACATTGAGCTGTTTTAACTGAAGTCAAATCTAGAATGCCCATTCATGCCTGCTGTACTTAACTCAGCTTAAATAGAGTTTATAAAAAAATCTCTACATAAGTATCAAATAATTACGACAGCATTTAGGCAGCAGCCTAAGGGTAAAAGTTTACTGAGGACTGGACGAGAAGTTCTGATAATTAGAACGCAATTACCTATACCCTATCTGAAAAGTTGACTATGTCGAATTTGCTACAAAATAAGCCGCCATGTTCTTTGCTAGATTGTAATAATACTGTAAAGGGGGCTTTTAAACATGTTACTTTTTAAACTGTCGATTCTTTTGTGCGAGCAGTAATCTCAATGTGAAATCATTCGCCATTTAAAGTGTATTATACTGTCGAGTTTATTAGCTGTTTATCCATCATCCGATCCATTGTCCAGGTATGGTCCAGTTAGTATTACCCAGACTATTGTGCAGAGCTTAACTCATCTCGTGTACGACATGGCAACAACAGACCTTTTGTTGTCATGAGAGGGTATTAGCGCTGCGCAAAACTCGCCCCTATAACGTTTATTGAAATGTAAATCATAAAATTTGCATCTCAATAAATCAAAACGTGACGCACGGAATAAAAAAACTAATACGGGTTTATTATTTGGCGAATCTTTTCAATGGGAACCGTTACAGCTGCTGCAAATTTTTTGCAATGAGGATTTTGCTTATTATTCCAGTTGGAATTGTAATATTCTCGTGAGACGCGTGGTTGATATTGCGAGGGGTGCCCAACAAAAGCGCGCTCGCGGCGGGGAGGCTGGTATAAATAAGGGGTGCAGGCTTGCATTCTATCTTTCTGGTTCGATACGTGGTGCTGGCCGTACGTCTTCGCCGGCACGGCCCCGCACAACCGTGTACGCTGGGTTCTACCGGTAATAACAACGAAGTAAATTCTGGCGCCGCGGCGGCGGTGCGTCTGCGGCACGTCTGCGGCACCGTCGCCCGGAGCCCTAAGTTTCTTCCAAGTGCGTGTTCTAAACAAATGTTCGTAATTATGTCTGCTGAAGTAATGTAAAGCTAAAATTACAACAATTGACTGGTAAGTTTTTTCATAATTACTTTTATAATTTACTTACGTCATTGAGAATTTTCCATAAAATTATAGTAACATTTATTGTGGTTTGAATTGGTTTTTATTGTGGTTTGAAGTGGTTTTGAAGTAAGCAACTTTGTATTTTTGTAATGAAACTCATTTTTAGCACGAGTTAGTGGAGCTTAGTCATTTTTTCAAAAGATTTCCAACTATCTATTAATAACTAATCTAACTATGTATTAATAACTAATCTAACTATCTATTAATATCTATTTCTTTTATAACTATCTATTAATATCTATATCTTTTTCTTTTATATAATTATAACTTTATCAAATATTGGATACGAATCGACACATAATTCGATTGTTTTAAGACAATGCTTTTTTTTGCAGATTTGGAAGTTCCTGATGAGAATAAGGGCGAGAGCATATGTGATCCAGGCGCTTGTGCCGCAGCACCCAGGTTAGTAAACACTAGTTTATTTTCACATACCATCACGATCCAATTTCCATAAGCATTCTTAAATGTTATTTTTATTCTTAATCTCATATTATGTCATTCTATACTACTTACAAATCTTCACTTGCAAGAAAACTATGCCAAAAGCTATTTTCATCAAACTTTAAGTTTCATCCATTCTATTCAGATGTGTTGTTTGCAGAACATACTGTGTTTTTGTGTAATGTATACTTATTTTACGTTTGTTCGTAGTTTTTGTGTTTTTTTTATAATTATTTATTATGCATACACGTCTTCGCTGACGTGCTAAATTGGTCAACATTCGTGCAGTTCTCTCCCTAGAAATTTCAATAAGATCCACTAGTGGCGACAGTGTAGACGAACTCATTGCTATTTAAACGTGGCCTTATTGTAGATAAACTATTGACATTTCTATCTAATTAGCCGTTATGTCAAAGGCAGCCATTTCTTCCGGTAGGAGTCAAGCTCGTCCCTCCATCACTATCTTAATCTTACCGCAATGTCACCCATTAATTAAATAAATGGACCATTTTTATTTTTGGAGCCCACAGCTCATTTGGCGTATCAATGCCATCTTGATTTAGTTGTGAAAAGGCTGATGCTATCCATTATATCCGTCTGTTATGTACTTTGTCCTCAAATTCACAAATACGTTGTTATTCATTATGTATAGGCTTATAGACATACTATTTTAATAAAAAATTAAGTGTCTGTAATATTAAAATAATAGCTTTTTAATACATGCTGAAGTACCTGCCTATATTTATAGCAAAAATACGTTTTAATTTTTTATCGAATTTAAAAAAAAAATTGGTTATCAATAATTCGACACGTTTGTATGTAATATTGTCAGAATTGCAGTTTTTATATATGTTAGTCTATACCGGCTTCTAAACATGTGCCAAATTTCATAAGTGTATGTATGTTTGTCCGCGCATATCTCAAAAACTTTAAGTCGGATTTAAAATTTTTTTTTAGTTGTACTGGGTAGGTATAGTCCAACTTAGGGTACGGTGCAAGTTTGATTAAATTCGGTTCAGTAGTTTTTCAGATAGAGAATTAAGTGTGAATCAGTCACTAGGAAAACGTGTCTTGTTTTCACATCGTAATGCATGCTGTTTCAATGCTTGCATGCAGTTAGGCTCTAGCTAAATAATCTCGATGAAAACTTCAAAAGTGGCTAAGCAATTTAAACAGTAGTCGTGTATTCGGTTTCGGACGGTTCGTCAATTCATGTGTCATAGTAGATAATGATGGAGGGATAAGTAAGTACTTACTTGTTCTTTTTTAAGTACTTACATCATTAGTTTCAGTAACAACTGAAATGAAAAAAAATTAAGGAATAAAATAGTAATTTATAGTACATTACTACCTGCAAAAGAGGCATTGATGGACGAACGTGTAAATTTGGGCCGAGGCGATAGTACGTAAATCCATCAATGCCTAGTTGTGGCCAAGGCTTGTATAGTACTTTTCTCAAATAATGCGCGGAAATTCATCATATATACTCATTGTCTTCACTTGAACTCATTTTATTATCAAATACAAGTACTTTTCGAAACCAATGACAATATTTTTTAAACATTACGAACGACAATAATTTTTTCCCACGTTAAAGTTCATTTGTTTTTTTTTTCAATAAACTGCTTTCTATTTGCAAGCCAGTTCGAAATTTAAATAAAACCTTATGTAAGTTACCTTCTTGAAGGCCATGTTTCGGATCATTCCATTTTTAGATCACACGACAGTTATGAGTTAGTTATTATATATTATGTAGCCGCTAAACCAGTACAGATATGGATTTTCATACAACTTTTGCCAGCCGCTGCTCGCGTATATTTGGCCAGTATCGCACAGCAATTTCGATTTATCTCGAAGAAGGTTGTTAAAATAAGGCTCAAATTTCCAAAAATGTTTGAGAAAAAATAGCTAATTAAATAAAAAGATAATTTTGCGGAAGTTATGAGGAGTAACTAAGACTACTTATATTTTAGAAAAAGAATTAAGATTCTGTGCAAAAAATTAAAACCCATTTTCACCCGGCTAACCGCAGAAAGCTGATGTTATAAGGAGTGAAATAGGCCACTTTTGCCGTAGGAAAAAGATTAGAGTTCCGTGCAAAAATAACATTAAATTTATTTACTCTTGTTTCAGTTTGATCCCAATCGAGAATTGATTGAGTGATGTCTTCCTTGGTTCCTGTGTGTAAACCAGCCGTTTTCCAAGATGTCCCTATGGAGTCTTGTAAGTCAAATTTATTTCGTAACGAGCAACGACTCATGGATAAAACTGCGCCTGGATTCGAAAGTACGTTAAATTATAAGCGAAAAATTTTTTTTTTTTCATGTTTGTGAAATTACTAATCCGCATAATAGACTAGGCGTAACTTGATTGTGCATAACATTTGGTTCCCATAATGATTGAATTGTATACCACGCCGAAATACACACACTATCATGCCGAAACTGCGTAGTTTGTGTAGGTCTAGGTCAATAAATCAGCCATTTTTAGAAAAACTTTTTAACCATGTTTAGTTAAATGCTGATTAGTAGATATTAGCAGAGAGAGGTTTGGTTTCCATAGAGAATTTGAATTTAGAATCTGCTAATTAGAATTTATGTATTTTCAAACTACGTGGATATTGTATAATATTGCTTAGCATCATTTACGATTTCACAGATGTATTTCAAAGCCAAATGCTGCCGAGTTTTGCAAGTTAATTTCAAATCCCAACGTTCGTTTATCGATTTGCGGTACATTGCAATAAATTCAACACATCCATTCGGCAACGTTTTTGTTTGTTCACTTTATTGTAAGCAGTCTCATTTTAAAGATGTAACGTGTCGTGAAGTTTTACAAGTGCATTATGCCCACCCAGATTACGCCATTTTTTTAAAGACTGATATTATGCGGGTTTTTAATCCAGAAAATTCATAAAGCTTCTTCACAAAACATGATTGTTAATTTTATAATCTCAGGTCAATATTTTTGCGTTGCGTTTCGATGAAACATAGAATCAACAGGAGTTTCTTAACAACTATACACAAAACAAACAAAAAAACGTGTGTTTACAAGCTTTGCGTTTTTTTTGCGTATTTGATTCCCCAGTTACTGGGTTTAATTAATGTTTTCTTGTGTGCTTGCTATTTTTTTGTACGGAGTTAGTTTCTGTTCCTAATTTAATTGCATCTATAGATACGTAGGTTGAGAAATAGTCGTAAATCTGAGTTTGAACTAAAATAACTGCTACCGACTCCATCGGATTGCTTGAAAACGGATCTTGTTTGGACAACATTTTTATTTGTTTTTGCAGGTTGGTTTTTTCCGTTTTTTTTTTCATTCTAATTTATTTAATTGCGTTTTTATATGTAGTATTAAATAAAGTCCCTTTCCGAACTCTCTGTGAGGCAGCGTATTTTCTCTTGTACATTGATGAGTTTAATGTGTGGTTTTTTATCATTTAAAGAATAGTTTAATACAGTATTAAGAGCGTGAGTTAAATGTGTAGTTTTTATAAAGAAAAAAAATACTAAAACAAGACTATTGTTTTTGTAAAAAAAAAAGCAAAAAAAAACAAAACCAAAAAAAAAATGCATGCATTAATATTAAGTCTAAAGTAACAAATAGTTTAATTCCATTTTTTGTACAGTTGTTCACGCTGTATATTACTGGCTTTTAGTTTTTCAATTTATATGATTAGGATTGCTACTTGAAGGTTGTGACTATTTGATAAGTATTAAGTTGATTTTTAAGCTTTTTGTTAGGATAGCTAGAAAATAGTTTGTACATTGATGAGTTTAATGTGTGGTTTTTAATCACTTAAAGAATAATTTAATACCGTATTAAGAGTGTGAGTTAAAAATGTAGTTTTTATAAAGAAAAAATACTAAAACAAGACTATTGTTTTTGTAATAAAATAGATAAAAAAAAAATAAAAAAAAAGAAAACCAAAAAAAATGCATGCATTAATATTAAGTCTGAAGGAACAAATAGAGTTGTTCACGCTGTATATTAGGTACTGGCTTTTAGTTTTCAATATAGGTAATAATATGATTAGGATTGCTACTTGAAGGTTGTATCTATTTGATAAGTATTAAGTTGATTTTAGAGTTTTTTGTTAGGATAGCTAAAAAATAGTTTATACATTAAAATCAGTTGGTTATCGTCAAATAGTTAAATTTCATTGTTTGTACAAAGTGGTTTACGCTGTAGCTTACTGGTTTTTAGTTTTTCAACATACGGTTACGATTGCCACTTGAAAGTTGTATTTCTTTGTTTTTTTTTGGGATAGTTAAAAGTTTGGGTTTACTATTAAAATCGGTTGGTTATCGCTCTGAAGTAACAAATAGTTCGATTTCACTGTTTGAATAAAGTTGTTTACGTTGTAGCTTAATGATTTTTAGTTTTTCAATAATAATATTCAGTTACGATTGCCACTTGAAGATTGTATTAAAATTTCTTTGTTTTTTTTGGGATAGTTAAAAGTTTGGGTTTACTATTAAAATCGGTTGGTTATCGCTCTGAAGTAACAAATAGTTCGATTTCACTGTTTGAATAAAGTTGTTTACGTTGTAGCTTAATGATTTTTAGTTTTTCAATAATAATATTCAGTTACGATTGCCACTTGAAGATTGTATTAAAATTTCTTTGTTTTTTTTGGGATAGTTAAAAGTTTGGGTTTATACTATTAAAATCGGTTGGTTATCGCTCTGAAGTAACAAATAGTTCAATTTCACTGTTTGAATAAAGTTGTTTACGTTGTAGTTTAATGATTTTTAGTTTTTCAATAACAACATTCAGTTACGATTGCCACTTGAAGATTGTATTAAAATTGCTTTGTTTTTTTTGGGATAGTTAAAAGTTTGTGTTTAATATTAAAATCGGTTGGTTATCGCACTGAGGTAACAAGTAGTTCAGTTTCACTGTTTGAATAAAGTTGTTTACGTTGTAGCTTAATGATTTTTAGTTTTTCAATACTAATATTCAGTTACGATTGCCACTTGAAGATTGTATTTCTTTGTTTTTTTTTGGGATAGTTAAAAGTTTGGGTTTACTATTAAAATCGGTTGGTTATCGCTCTGAAGTAACAAATAGTTCAATTTCACTGTTTGAATAAAGTTGTTTACGTTGTAGTTTAATGATTTTTAGTTTTTCAATAACAATATTCAGTTACGATTGCCACTTGAAGATTGTATTTCTTTGTTTTTTTGGTTGTTGTTTTACTATTAAAATCGGTTAGTTATCGCTACGGAAGTAACAAATAGTTAAATTTCACACTTGTACAAGGTTGTTTGCGCTGTAGCTTACTGGTTTTTTAGTTTTTCAATATATTTTTGGTTACGATTGCCTCTTGAAGTTTGTAATGATTTGATAAGTATTGAGTTTATTTTAAAGGATTTTTGTTAGCGGTGCTGTTTGTTAGTTTCTCTTTTGATTTAAACATAGTCTGGCAGTAAATAATAGACCAAGTGACGACATAAACTACCTCACGATCTGTTCAATAGTTACTGTTATTAAAACCGCATTAAGTTTTTGTTTCACGCTGATTTTGCCGTTTGTTTTCATGCTGCTTGTTTAATCATTTCCAACTTCCCCTTGTTAAAAAAAATAAATAAAAAAATTAACAATATCTGATAAATTTTCAATTTTCTGTGCAAAAGTTTTGAAATATTATTTTTAAATATCTTTTAGTTTGGATTATTTTGACGTAACTAACTGATTATTTTGACGTTGGACTGGCTCGTTTCAGCTGAACTAAGCCTGATATGTGCTGTTTCTACTCCCAAAAGTGGGGGAAAGACGTTGTCTAAATCTTAAAGCAGACCAATAGACAATTACGAATTCATCTTTTAAATTGCAATTTTAATTATTTTTTAGTTATCTGAGCCAATCAAGTGGATCAATGAGTAGGTATTAGTTAATCGGATAAATCGTTTTTGTGTGTTTTGTATAAGATGGCTGATAGTTTAGGTCAGTTTGATGATTTTAGATAGTAGATTACTTACGGTTTTTTAATTTGTAATATTTTGCTTACAGTAGGCAGGTAGGTAAACACGTAGGATTCAAGGTTGTATTAGATATAGTATGGAAGATGATTTCATATAGACATAAACTAGCTGTAAATATTAGATCAGCTGATGATATGAACATATTCAGGCTTATGGGACAATTTAGCGAGATAAATAATAGACTTTAAGTACGTATGTATAAATAGTTGGTGTTTTACTTTATTATTTTTAAGTAAATTTAGTGTGACTTTTTGTTGGCTAGGTTACTCAATTGAAATTAAAAAAAAGATTAAAAGTCTAGTTTTAATCTTTTTTTAATTTCAATTGAGTGAGTGATGTGAGTGTGAGTTTTCTGAGTGGTAAGTAGTTTTTTTATTTTGATCTTTAAATAGGTAAACACAGTTTTGTTAATTTAATAGGCCACTAGAATAAGCTATTAGAACATTTTATTTATAATTAGGAACACTAACTTTCATTTTCATAGATAAATAGAATAGGTAAACACAGTTTTATGAATAGGCTACTAGAACAATAGGCAAGGTCTAGTTTTAATCATTTTAATTTCAATTGAGTGTGAGTTTTCTGAGTGGTAGGTACTTTTTTATTTTCATCTTTAAATAGGTAAACACAGTTTTGTTAATTTAATAGGCCACTAGAATAAGCTATTAGAACATTTCATTTATAATTAGGAACACTAACTTTCATTTTCATAGATAAATAGAATAGGTAAACACAGTTTTATGAATAGGCTACTAGAACAATAGGCAAGGTCTAGTTTTAATCATTTTAATTTCAATTGAGTGTGAGTTTTCTGAGTGGTAGGTACTTTTTTATTTTCATCTTTAAATAGGTAAACACAGTTTTGTTAATTTAATAGGCCACTAGAATAAGCTATTAGAACATTTCATTTATAATTAGGAACACTAATTTTCATTTTCATAGATAAATAGAATAGGTAAACACAGTTTTATGAATAGGCTACTAGAACAATAGGCTAGGTCTAGTTTTAATCATTTCAATTTCAATTGAGTGTGAGTTTTCTGAGTGGTAGGTAGTTTTTTATTTTTAACAGTAAGGTTGTAGGAACGGGTAGGAACATTTTATTTATAATTATTAACATTAACTTTCAGTTTCATAGATAAATAGAATATGTACATAAATGCACAGGGCAACACAATAGGTGGCCTTATAGATAACCGAACCAATTAAAGACTTTTTTTGTATAAATGATAAGGTATATTATAAGTAGAAACATACAGTGTAAATTCTCAGTCGGAAAGTACAATTCAAATAGGATTAGGGTATTTGACAACTATTATAAAAGCAGTATGGCTAAAATAGTACTATTTGTGAAAAATTAAAAATGATGAAAAATAGACAATTTTCGCACTTGAAATTATACTTCTATCTTTGTCACGCAAAATGACGTTTGTATTTCATGACGCAAATTTACTATGGCAATCCTTGTGAGTGCCGCCGTCACACGTAACTATGTCACAGATTTTAAAGAACTCGCAACTCCGTAATTTTTGAGATTTTAAATGTATTTATTTACAGCGTCTTGTCTTTTCTGTAGGTGGTGAGAAATTAATAAAAAAACCAGTCAAATACTCTATTAGATAAAATAGTTATATTGCTAGGCTTAGCTGGGTGTTCTATGATATTGCGTTCTTTGCTACTTTTTTAGTTATTAGCCATAATCAAGCGGGAAATGTGCAGTGAGAAATTTAAATTAGTTAGTAGTTAATGCTGTAAGTAGCTTTTTTGTATATCAATGACTAGTAATTATGATTAATTATATCAATACTACATAATGAGACTATAAACTGTTTTGATATAACTGAGACTACATATTTCCAATATTTCTGCTTTTCGTGACTGTCCGTATGTCCGCTTAGTTCTTCTTGACTTCAGAATAGATTTTGATTAGTTTTTCACCTTTTAGATTTTATATTTTAACCTTTTTTAGTTTTAGAGCTATTGAAGTGGGTAAATGACTAGATTTTAGTTAGTAGGATAAATAGTTTTTAGCATATTTACGAAGACTGATAGTTAAGACCTGTTTCAAGATTGTAGTTAGTTGATTACGCTTCAGCTTTCCGGTTTTTTATTTGTAATATTTTGCTTACAGTAGGCAGGTAGGTAGACATGTAGCACTCGGGGTTGTATTTGATATAGCATGGAAGATGATTGAGATGTATTATTGTTAATGAGGCCCTTTTTAGTTAATTTACTTTCATCTAGACATAGTTAGTGTTACTCAAGCCGAAGTTTTTTTCCACGTTAATTTTACCTATTTTTCATGCTATTTGTTTTCAGTTTATTCATTTTGCATTAGGTACATAAACTTTTAATTTTTTAATATTTTTTTAAAAAATACATAAAAACATTATTTATTATAATAATATCCAACCCTAAATTCGTAGATTAACGCGTTCTATTGGGATAAAAGTTTTAAAACAGTAGTTTACTACGCTTACCTAATACGACACAGACCTAACGTTTCAGCCCCAAAACGGCTCAAACATATAACTCCCTATAAAGTGGTTATATTTGCGCCGTTTGAGATTTTCAACCCATACGTAATATCTGGGTAGGAGATTAATTAAACACTATTATTTTAATTTAATAGCTAAAGCTTTCATATACCTATTCCAAAGTTACAGTAAAAAAATAGTAAAAAGTATAATTTCATAGTTTTTATGGCGGTCTTATTGCTAAAAACGATATTTAAAGACGCCCTTGAATCGATTTGAAAGGGAGAGGCAATACGTGAGAGTGGGTATTTCAATAATTTGTGAGTGCTGTTTAATACAGTGTAATTCTTTTGTATTACTAACAAATAGATATGACTATCTGTTATAGGGGATAAATAAAATATAGGTTGTTACAGAAGTGTGCTGTCAAATTTTAAGTTGATGTTATGTATTGCATAATACTTAAGTACTTAAAGTAAAAAACAATAGCAAAATTTAAAATATAAAAATAATAGCCGACCGGGAATAGTATCCAGGTTACCGGCGGTCAGGACTCCAGAGAAACTAACCTCTTAATAATGCAAACCGTGTCCAGAACTAACGCTTTCTGAATCAAGCCCTTGATCTAGCTGTCTAACGAGAGCCTCTTAAGGTGTTGGTTGATGCTCGTGGCTATTAAGCCATTGGGCTGACAAGACTATCGGTACACTAATGATTGTGGTGAAACGAGCCTAACAAAAAAAATAATCTCTTTAAAAAAAACCTGCAGTGGAGTGGTACTCGTATAGATCTAGGTATCACATACAAAATATCACCCTTAAATATGACCACGCATTTCTGAATCAACCTGTATAATACTCACTCAATACGCTTAGGATAGTATATCATAGTACATAGTTAATTATTGTGTCGCTTGTGTTATGTATGAGTTTTCAGTGTGTTTGTGTTATTTATATAATTAAGTAACATAAAAAAAAGTTAAAAAAAAATGTGTGGTTAAGCTAGATAATAAATAAGCTAGGTAATAGACTTATGCCTTTATGAATAGTGCAATATACTTACCTACGCGTAGATTAGTATTTTTAATCATGTATTTGTATGCTCTGTAATTACTTAATCGCTTGCGCATCAATTCAAATAGACAATGTATTATACAGTAAATTGCGTCGCCTCGCTGAATTTAAATATTTATTCATATTATTTTTTTACGTGTTTCGCGTTTGCTCGAACTTAATTTTTTTCATCTCGACATACACCGTGACATTATAATCGTCCTAAAATGGCACCCCCTTCATATAAACAATGACTACAAAGCATTAATAAAAAATACAAATGTCATAAATATTATGACATTTTAATAATTTAAAACGTAAAATATTATAGAATGGAGCGGCGAAATCTTTGTCAAAGCTCATTCTACCTAGCGCAAAAATGTTTCTTTATTGCGATCTTAATGTTCAAAGAATGTAGTATGTATTAATGGTAACAATTATATTGTTTAATCGCACCTAGAGGTTTTTATATCGGATACATTGAGTGGACCACCTTTGTGATGACTAAAATGTCACGGTATATATTTTTTTACTCGAATGCAAAAAACGAGTAAAACTTTCCAAACCAGATCACTTTTAAAGCAGTTCGATGGAGTTGTTTGTAGTTATTTAAGTTCAATCTCAGATTGTATGTGTCTCGCTCTCTTTTTATAGACTGTGTCAAGCGATAATAATAATTATAATAGGATCATCATGATAGGTCAACGTTTAATTTTAGTATTTTGTGTGCTTATACTAAACCCACAGTGTAACACAGTGATCGCTGATCCTTTTGTCGTTTTAGTACTTTTTGCGTGAATACTAAAAGCGTTTAGTTAGGCTTTAGAAGTTTTGAGTTTTATTAGTACGCTTTTATTCCACCTCAAGCATACAACATAGTGAAAGATTACTTTAGTTTCGGAAATCAATCGCAAAATATAAAACAATAACACTAAATTCTAAGTTTAAAATAAAAAGTATATTTAGTTACAATATTAGTTTCTTTTCCTTTTGATTCTTGTAGTTTTTGGAAACGCAACATTTTTATTTGTTTGGGTTGAATACAGACTTTATAACTATCGTAATCCAAACATGTGTCACTTTCTTTTAAGCTTTACTAACAAAATTGTTTTAAGGCATAAGAACCTACTGTATTATTTTTACTTAGTTACATATTGCGCAAAAGAACCCTGTTTTCTTTCTAAAAAAAATAAAAGTACGGTTTGTGTGGCAATGTGCGAATGTTTACGCGCGCTTGGCAAATGTTTATAAAAGCTATGATGTAAAAGATAATGTTTTATAAATGATTTTCAATTATTTGATACTAAGTAATTTGTATTAAACTGTTTCCAGCGTCCAATATGGAAAATTATTATTGATTTTTGTACTTTGTTCTTGATACATTTCATTTAACATAAGCTTAGGTTTATGATCAGAAAAGTAAGTTTGACAAATTGTGATAAGGAAAAGTAAAAAAGTATTTTATGTAATAAAATATTTGAATGGAGTGTGTACCGTCCAAGGAAACACGTTAGGCATAGCAAAAATGTGGTCCTTTGTAACATTGTATGTACCTACAAAACTGATTAGTTTAAAATTAACCTTTTGTATGCTTTTTCTTAGTATTGTTAAGTGTTTTCGGTTACTTTGAATGTCAAAATTATATTAGTATCTAAGTGATTTCAGTGATTTTACTTTAGTAAATAAATTGCTTTACTTTCTGTATATTGTTTTTATTACAACTTTAATACACGGTTGTGTTGTCCCAGATGTATGCAATGCCAATTCTCCTGATAGATTACCAGATGAATCACTCGATATACTTACGCGCGCTAACTGCCTACCGGCCACTGGTTCGATCGCGAACCATTTCTTAGTGGGTTGCCAACAGCCGCTAGGCGCGTACAGTTCTCGTCAAATAACTTTGCCCCTCTGAAGTTGTGTCGAGTGGCTGCGTAGTAGTCAAAATTACGAACACACTGCAACTGCGCATGCGTAAGAGACATGGGGGCAGGGCGCGATTTTATGTCTCAGTCGCTCGTTTACGTTCGATGCATGCTTGCGTCCCGCTTGCTCCCGTGTACGTGACTGCACCTGCGCGATATTTGCAAATGGCTAACTTCAGAGGGGCAAAGTTATTTGACGATAACTGTACGTTCGCATATATAGTTCGGTCGACCTGACGTACTTTATAGTTTCGAGTTCTTATGATATGGCTAGTTCTGGTGTATTATGTGCAGTTGATGGATGTAAATTCAGCAAGAGAAGAGATAAAAACTTATCGTTTTTTAGTTTACCTGCTGATACAGAAATGTGAATATCTATTTTTTTTACTACCTATCGTTTTTAGGGTTCCGTTTTACCCTTTGGGTACCAAAGGGTAAAACGGGACTCTATTACTAAGACTTCGCTGTTTTTATTTTATTGAGTGCACGTTGCCCGCGACTTCTTCCGCGCGGATAGTGTAGGTACTCCACAAACTTCAACGTCCCCTCTACCCTCTTTTAAAGGTTAGTTTTGGAAAATTAAGCACAACGAGTTTCATTAATTACCTAGCCATATCTGCTTATTCTTTGAACTCAGGAGGCCCTAGACAATATACCATTCAATTAGCGAATGTGATAGCATCTGTCAATCCCATACATTTTTGTCGCCTTCGCCACGCTACCGGTTGACAGAATCTCACTTGTCTCGAGCCCAGGTTCAGCGCAACTGTTCACCCCGTTCAGCCCGTCAGGGTTGATTATGCAAAAATTGTTACATTTTTATTTTTTATTATTGATAGGCACGGGCTTGACCACTATCTCACCTGATGGTAAGCGAAGATGTGGTCGAAGATGGAGCACGCTTGCATATTTCATATTTCAATTATCACACTATTAGTTTGTTCATAGCATTCCGACGTAAATTGAAGCAAGCAATAATGTCCTCCCCTAAAAACTTTATCATACCTCCTTCATCCCTTACTATGTAGTTTATTTTCGAAAAGCACAAACATTTGTTATTCTTATTTTTTATCGAAATCATTTAAATGCCGTGTTTTAACTTCATCGGACTAAGCATATGATAAGATTCTCCCCAGTTCGCTCAAGCCGCGACATTTTTCTTACTTAGAGCATGTTTATAACCGTCGTACCTTTAAAACGAAAGGTCCGATTTGAATAATTTAAAGTATAATTTACACGGACATAATCAACTTTAATTATCAAATCATTCAAATGGATAAGGATTAATACATGATACAAAAATATCCATTAAAAAAAAAATTAAATAAAAAACAAAAAATGTGTGGTTAAGCTAGATAAGTAAAGTAGAGCAGATTACGGAGTGGACTTCGGTGGTTATTCGTACACTAAGAGCATTCCAACGGTATCTAATAATAAGGTAATAGACTTATGCCTTTATGAATAAAACGTTATCTGGTAATCTGTGCCTGTATTGCTGATTCCTGAAATAGTACAACAATGGAGTTACTCTGTTGACAAATCACCATTTGATAACTCACGACATGGCTGGTTTCTGAGGAGCTCATATAAAATATCAAAAATAAACCGGTCTAGTCCGAATCGGACGCGCGCACCGAGGGTCCATACCATCATATATGTATAGATATTTTGGATGTGTTACTTTCCGTACAGTCCTAAAAAGTAGCGCCATCTCTTGACCGATAATGTAATTTTTGTAACAACTTAATGTAATTTTTGTTGATGATTTCTGAAAAAGTGTGCTGTTTAGAGACATCGTATCGTTTTATATTTCCTGTAATCTTTACATAAACTTCTATGACATAAGTAGAATAATTTCAGATTTTTTTTCTATGCAAAGTTCGGAGATAGGTAAGGGGGAACGGTATGGTTGCGGATTTTGTTCGAAAGAGTTACCGCGGCCCTGGAACGTAAAAGGCACTAGGAGGAGCATGGATAGGTCAGTAAAAGTCTGACACTCCCTCCCGCTCCACCCAGAGCGGAAGGGGTCATTTGATGATTTCCCATCCTTAAAAAAGGGGGGGGGGGAACGGTATTTCTTTTTACATTTTTCGTCAAAAGTTACTCAGTAAAGTGATGTTAATGGCTGGAGCAAAACAGTCTTACACTAAACGTGTCGAAAACTGACTTTATCACCTTTGGCCCAAGACGCTGCACCCTACCACGGGACGGTTCAATACTCAAAAAAAAAGCCCACAAATTCTAACCCTCTGGTTTGCACTTGTCCCGTTGTAACTAGAAGAAAACTTATTTTCCTATTTAAGAAGCTAAGTGCAAACAGCGAAATTCTTAAGATTGTTTACTCGGCACTAGCCGAATCAGTACTGAGCTATTGCCTCTCTGACTGGAGAGGGGCCGCCAAGACCGACATTATACAGGTGAAACGAGCTCAGAGAGCTGTAATTAAAGTCATTCTTACCTTTTAGATTCCCAACACGGCAACTTTACATATATAGACTTCAAAACACCAACGGTTTGACAACTTTACATACTTCGCGCAGCTTGCGAAAACACGCAACTCTTCCATATAGCGTAAATAACAGCCCAACAGTAAGGAGAAGACCCAAACCGGCTTGCCCCACAACACATATAAAAACACATTTGCTAGACGTCACTCTACCCCTACCTAATTGCCCTTATATACAATAAAATACATAAAAAAAATAACATACATACACTCAACGCTCGCAAATGTAAAAATATACTTAACTAAAGAATTCCTTCTCACCTTATACAAATAATCAAGCATGAGTATCACGAATACTTACCCACAGACTCCCCTTATACGTACTCTGCACACACAACACCCACTCCCACCCATCACACATCACATCACTCACCCTCACACCACAAACTTCACCCATTTCATCACATCACACGCGCTTACTCACATAGTTACTATTGCCACTGTTACACGTTTCAGCCTCCCTAATTTTGTAAACCCACCCAACGGACGAAAAGATGGCTCCTATAACACAAGGTTTTCTTAGTATCGGGGTCATTATTCACAAAAAAAATACCACAATTAATATAACATGATAATACACATTGTATCTCTTCTTTTTGGCATTAAACATTATTATTATTATTTATAGATAGCCCCGAAGCTAAATGTCAGGCATGGAATTGCCTGACATTTAGCTTCGAGAACTACCTTCGTCTACGAAGAGAACGAGAACTACCTACCCAAATGTCTTTTCACACCACCTGATCGAAAACGTCAAATTATATGTCATGCAAACCTAACCTAAAGAGAGTCATTGTGGGCCTTGGGCACAGCCGGGAAATAATTTTTTACTGGATTTCATTATAACCCGCCGGTCAATAATGTGATTTAAATTTGGAACCTCGCCTGTCATCTAAAGTGGCGGTATACTACTTATAACCCTCTGGTGTTTCAGAAAGAGAATATATATTCTCGATACTCTCACTTATGGATGATATTCTCGATTTTCTACAGAATCATAAGGACTGCTTCTTCATATCGTTGCTGTGTTTTCGAAGACATGATAAGTCGATTTATCACCTTCAATTAAAATTTATTTTTCATCCCACCATCTCGGAAAGAGTATTTTTAATCTTCAATATCTGAGTGGAAAAGCCGTTTTTATTCTCTAGAGGATAAAGTAAATTGAATTTAGAACATCGTGTGCACTAAGTTTCTGAATTAAAATATTTTAACCGCGTGTTCAATTTTGATGACCGAGCAAGCGAAGGATTCAAAATTAGAATCCTGAGCGTTAGCGAGGGAATCAAAAGAGCACGAGGTGAAAAATCTTTGCACTCGAGTGCAACACGTAACTTTTCATTCCACCTCGGCGAGGAAATGACTAAATGCAAAAAGAGCCTCATCAACCAAAAAAATCGAAGGTTTTCACAGTATCTGATATTGAAAAGTTTCTTAACGAAGCACCCGATTCCGTATATTTGGCGGCAAAAGTAAGTCAGTTGTACATTCAGTATCTACTTAAGTATATTAATCTCAATTAAATAATATACTTAGTAGATGTTGATAGGCATAATTATGCGTTCATATCAATTTTATTCATTTATCTACTACAATACTCTTTACGTTACAGGTTGTTCTTATTATTGGAATAAACGGAGCATGTCGAACTAATGAACTAACACAACTTAATGTCAAAAACATTGAGAAACATTCAGATGACTTACTATTAATTAATTTACCTAATACAAAGACAAAAAAAGACCGCAACTTCGTCATGCGCAAGGAATACGTAACGATTGTTGAGAAATATCAAGCCTTACGCCCGCCTAACACTCCAATCAATCGATTTTTTCTACAGTATCGCAATGGAAAGTGTGTTAGACAGCCTATGGGTATTAATAAAATTGGCAGTATCCCACGAGAAATAGCAACATTTCTTGAACTTCCAGAACCCCTGTTGTACACGGGTCATTGTTTCCGACGAACTTCAGCCACACTTTTGGCTGATTCCGGAGCTGATCTCCTGTTCCTTAAGCGCCACGGAGGCTGGAAGTCCAATGCAGTTGTAGAGGGATACATAGAGGATTCCATCCAAAATAAGTCTAAAATATGTGAAGGCATCGTAGGAGCCATTACACTGAAAGAGCCTCAATCGGATCCTTGGACTGGCCCTTCTTCATCAAAAATAAGCCGTTATGAAACACCTAACCATCTCCCTCTCTCTCCAACATTCACGCCAAGGGAATCCGATGAATCAGTACAACTATTAAGTATGACAGATAGTTTACCGAAAAACAGTACACAAGTGACTAACACCAATATTACAGTACCAAACAAAAATATTTCACTCAATTTAAATAACTGTAGCAACGTTACTTTAAAATTTTCTTAATTATACCTTAGTATTATTTTGTTATAATTTAAAGATTATTCTGTAATACTTACCTGTCATAATGTAGTAATTAATACCTAAACTGAAATAAAAGTGTACCTATCTTGTGATTGTAAACGTTTTTTTTTGCATTTAGTCATTTCCTCGCCGAGGTGGAATGAAAAGTTACGTGTTGCACTCGAGTGCAAAGATTTTTCACCTCGTGCTCTTTTGATTCCCTCGCTAACGCTCAGGATTCTAATTTTGAATCACTCGCTGCGCTCGTGATTCAATTTTAGAATCCTTCGCTTGCTCGGTCATCAAAATTGAACACGCGGTTAAAAAGCAACTTTGCACTCTTGTATAACAAATAACTATTCTCGAGCGTCTCCAATGACGTTCTAAATTCAAAATGCATACAGCCAAGCGCCCGAACCCGCTTTTACCAACTGATATAAAGCCCTGTATAACGCTTAGTTTACACAAATATCGTCAATTTTAATAGGTTGCTAACAAAAGGCACGTGCCTATTGTTAGCAACCTAAACATACATAAAACCATAGAACAGTAAAAAAAAACAAAAATAGAGTTGGTCTTGGTACCTATACCGAGTGAAATGCAAAAAAGGCGTCTTTGCCTTGGGCTAGCTTGAATCCCTCGCTGTATTCAAGATTATTGTAATAATCCCTCGCTGTGCGGAGTTAACTCCTGAATCCTTCATTGCGTTCGGGATTCAACACGACGCCCGTGACTTGAGACCTTGCTCTTTGCCGAATTTCATAAACAGGGGCTGTTTATGAAATTCGGCAAAGAGCAAGGTCTCACAGAAAGTAAGGGAAAAATTTCTGAAAATCGTTGTTTCGTAGTTTTATCACGAAAAAATACGATTACAAACTCATATTTGCAGTTGAAAAATTGACTGTGACGTTAACATCGATTTAGGGAGTTTTTAACCAACTTCTAAAAAAACAACCGACTTCAAAACAAAAAACACTACAAAGTATAAAATAACTATAATTTCGGACGACGGTGTATTTTGTTGTTTCTTCGTTTTTTGACACCGACTTCCTAAATTAAAGTTATTTTGTACTTTGTAGTGTTTTTTTGGAAGTCGGTTTTTCTTTTTTGTTAATTTGTTCAATGCTTACTACTTATCTTTTTGTAAGAGTAGGTACCAAAGAGTGCTTTCATAGTTTTTTCTAACTAACTTACTAACGTAACTTTAGTCGGTAATTTATAGAAAAAATCGAGACATTGGAGACTACGAGTTCCTACGGAATCCTCGAACTCGCACTTTTTAAATGTCCCGCGTCTCCACCGTCAACATCGATATTCATTTATCATTCTTGAACAAACAACAAGCCAATAGATTAGGGGTGGACCGTGAGTTTGTGGCCACCTGGGCTAATACTACTTGGGGGGGGGGGGGCTGCCTAATTAATCAACTTAGTCCAGTCAAATTATGCCGAAAATTAATTAACTTTGCAGTAATTATTAACTCTGATTTTTTGCCTTTAACGCGTTGGGCGGGCAGCTGAAATGTACCTATTCCGCGAAAAGTTGTACCCATGTTCGGAACACCATTATAAATGAAATGTGAAAAGTTATCGATCCGACATTTGTAAAAAAATATATTCAAGGTAAAGTTAAAAAATGTTACCCTGTAATTGTTCCACCTTTTTTACCTGTGTACACAAATAAACTTATTTAATTTGATTTGCCAAATATGAGATTTTTTTTGCGTTTTACAGCCAAACGGATGGCAAAGACGACACGGTTGGCGCAGTGGTTGAGCGATCGGCTGCTGCGCTGCGTGTCGCGGGATCGATTCCCGCACGGAACAAATATTTGTATGGCCTACAGATAGTTGTTCCGGGTCTGACTGTTTGTGTATGTGACTTTGTATGTTTGTAAACGCACCCACGATACAGGAGAAATTCCTGGTGTGGGGCAAAGTCAAAAAAAAAAATCAAAAGTCATTTATTCAAATTAGGCTGAGAGCCAGCACTTTTTGAACGTCAAATTTTACATAAAGACAGTCCCCCAAAGCGCCCACCCGTCACCACTTCCTAGTGTTTTAGCTGGGAAGTGGAAGTTTCGCAACAAACTCCCCAGCAACACATCTGTCTGTTACGTTTTAAGAACTTCAATTAAACAATAGTGCGCAAAGTATTTTAAGACACGAACAAAAAAAATAAATATGTATCCAACAACATGGAAATCATAAAATTAAATATTATTTACAACATGTTAGCTAGCACACTCCATTATACGAGTACCATTAAAAAAACGGGCAATGGTAGAATTTTGCGATAGAACTGTGACTCGAACCACAAGTGTTATACCAAAAGGCTTCAGTATTAGTACAGTAGTTAGCAATAGTAATAAATATCCAAAGACGGTAAGTCAGTACCTAATTTGATACCAATGTATGTAATTTTTGTGTCAATAAACAATTTTTATTTATTTATTATAAACGCGGTAAGTTTTCAAATTCAAATTCAAAATATTTATTTGTCACACATAGGTAAAATGTTGAACATTGGTGGAGTAATTTATTATTAAGTGTTTCACTATGAGCTGCCTTGCTGGGTTTACAAATATTGTACAAACAGGTGTAATAAACAAAAAGCAACAAGTTAAATCTTTACAAATAAAATGTAACTTTTAAGTTACATTTTATTTGTAAAATTATATTTTATATATTTTAAGTTACATTTTATTTTTAAAAACATAAAATAACAGTGGATTACACAGGTAAAATTATAATTATCAGAGGTAGGTACAAGTGAAATGGGTTTCACTTTTCTTCTAAATATTCGTTAATGCTATAATATGCTTTGTGCACCAGGAACTTGTGGAGTGTTTGCTTGAACGAGTTTAGGTCTTTTGCAGATTTTATGATTTTAGGCAGTTTGTTGAATATTTTTGGTCATTCCTAGAAAACTTTTATCGTACTAATCGTAATTGTAGATCATGTAACTAACAATAAAATTGTCTAGACACTTTTTTTCCTAAGAGTCACCGTTTCTGAGATACATAACGATTCAAAAAGTTGTGTTCTTCACACACATTACTGGAGCAGTAATACAAGCAAAAATATTTTCTTATCGTTCTGTATAACTTATACATACAATTTATACAATTATCAACTCGAAAGAAACCCAGACTCACATTTTTTATACGCGTAAAACACGTGTTTATTAATATTGTGACCTCCTTGGCTGGAGACATCTGATTCATCGCTGTTAGGACAATTTACTTGCATTCAGCAGGAAGAAGAAAAACAAGAAGAGGAAGCAGAAGTATTAGATGATTTCGAATAATTTACCTTTTTTTTAATTTACACCGCTTTCATAATTTCTAATAGTACCATTTTTTATACTTAACAAATATAAAAAAATCAATAAAAAATACGACCGAATTTAGAACCTCCTCCTTTTTTTTGAAGTCGGTTAAAAATATGAAGAATTGTAGCCAAGCTACCGATGATCAGGGCTACTGAGAGAGGAACCTCCTAACAATACGCGCTGAATACAGTAGTACTGCTTTCTGGATTAAGCCCTTGATCCAACTGCCCAACGAGATCCTCAACAGACGTTGTATTGAACACGTTCTTTTTATGTACCGTATTCGAAGAGCGACGACCTTAATTTTGTGTTCTTACAGTGAGGCGTACTCGGTGGCGTGCCTGGGTGTGACTTCGTTAGATTGGGAGCGGCTGGGGGTGGCTGCCTTAGAGGAGCTTGCTTTCGAAATCGCCAGGAAGGCCTTCCAGCGAAGCGAAAACATCGTGTTCCTTAACCTCATTGACCATTTACAGGTAAAGTAGTAAATTCGATAAATCGAGTAAAAAAAACCGGCCAAGTGTTTAATGTGTGAGTTACATTAATATCTGGCTAGCTTGAAATTCATAGGTTATTTTATATGGTATTTTTAAAGCCGTTAGAACGACCTATTTCAATTTTTTATTGACGAATTGCATTTTTATTACTTTCGTTAACTGATTTCCCTATAAAACTATTATTTTATAAACGTGCTAGCTTCGCCCGTGGCTTTGCTCCCGTTTAAGAAGATTTATTTTCGACAAAAGTAGTCTATAACCGTCTTCAGGGTCCCATCTACTTCTTGTACCAAAACCAACTTGTGTTGTCCAGATGGTTATATCCGATACAATTGAATGATCTTTTCATGAAAGTCAGCCGATTAACACTAACACTAAAAATTATAAGTTTTGGTTATTTTAAGGAAAACTCGCATTACAAAAAAAACGAATGCTGAAATTGTTTACATGGTACAAGAACGACTGGCAACTAAGTGCGTCGTATCTCTGATGGGTTCGGATTTACCCACACTGTCCTAAGTTAAAAAAACACGCGCATTATACTCAAATTAAAAAAAAACTGTAACAAAGTTTGTAGATAAACTATGATGATTTAAAAGGAAGTACTGATCCTATTACGAAAATTCTTCCATCGATAGGAAACTCCTACTCGTCTTCGTATCAAAACATCCTATTCTCAAATTCTCCTATTAGTAGAGCGCCCTAAAAAAATAAGAATGAGAAAGTACAGACATAAGTATAAGATTAAAAATTTACAAGTAAATCGCGAAGGTTTTATTTTCGCTTACAGATCATGAAATAGGGACGTTATTCAACTTCGCTTAAAACTTTCTTGAATTAATTTAATCACGGGCCGGTTTCGCTATCAGCTAATGTGAAAACACGCCCAATGAAACAATCAACTAATATCCATCAAACAACAGGCATGTATTAACATTTTTGCTTTTTTTATTTTGTTTGATTCCTCCTTGTAATTTGTGAGTCCACTCATGATTGCCGCCGCAGTCTCTAAGCCGTGTCTTTAATAGGGTTTGAAAATAGTTCGATGAATTTGTTAGTCCAGTCGTTTATAAACGCCGCGGAAGAGTCGGCATAGCTCATCGTACATGGAACATCATCATCATCTGCCTAGCCTTTTCCCAATATATTATGTTCGCGCGCAAAGGGTTCCGAACGAATAATGTTTTTGGGGTTCCGTAGCCAAATGGCAAAAAACGGTATAGATTATAGATTCGTCATGTCTGTCTGTCTGTCCGTCCGTCCGTATGTCACAGCCACTTTTTTCCGAAACTCTAAGAACTATACTGTTGAAACTTGGTAAGTAGATGTATTCTGTGAACCGCATTAAGATTTTCACACAAAAGTAGAAAAAAAACTTTTTGAATAAAAGGTTAAAAAACATAAATAAAAGGTTAAAAAACTTTTTAAATAAAGGTTTTGAAAAAAAAAAAAATTTCGAGTTTCAGTACTAAGTATGGGGGAACCTCCAAAATTTATTGTTTTTTTTTCTATTTTTTATTTTTTAGCGTGAAAGCGTTTTACGCTTTCGTGCGTTGTTCGTTGTCTTTCTGTTGACAGACAGAGTTACTTTCGCATTTATAATATTAGTAGGGAAGTATCTTGATAATAAAGGTTTCATTATTAAAAAAAAAAACCCTTTATGACTTACAGGAGCGCTTCGAGGCCGGTGAGCAACGCGCTGTTGTCCTAGGCGAGATAATGGCGTACCGGGGCCGGTACGCCGACGCAGCGCGGTCTTTCCGAAGCGTAGGACGGGACGAGAGGGCACTGAACCTGTATGTTGACCTAAGGATGTTCAACAAGGCGCAAGTAAGTTTAATGAGTAGGTTTATGTTATACTAGCTGACCCGACGAACGTTGCCCTGTCCAAACTAAGTTCATACAATTTTTTTTTTAATTTTCTGTGTATCTCTTCCTGTTTGTGTGGACCTTCAAAACTGAAAAAAATATTTTCACAAAAAAAATAACCGACTTCCAAATAAAAAAACACGAAAAGTATAAAATAACTTATTTCGGAAGTCGGTATCAAAAACGAATAAAAAACCTAAAACACCGACTTCCGAAATAAGTTATTTTAAAAATGTTTTTCATTTTACACTTTTTAGTGGTCACACAGCTAAATTGAAATTTCCATTTATGTGCAGTCCAAGTCCAGACCAGCTCTTAGTTAAATATCTACTTTGCTTTGAGATTGACATAAACCTAACAATATCTCACTCATTTTAGTAGATTTCATTGATTTTAAATACTCTTTCAAACAAACACACAATCATACAAATCAGTTGACAATTAATTGGCGAAAATATCGCTGAACAAACATACAAAAAAAAATCTGTCGAATTGAGAACCTCCTCCTTTTTTGAAGTCGGTTATAATGCCACCCAAGACGAAATATTAGCCAATTTTCGACGGTGCCACTTTGGATTTTTGATTTCTAGCTCATTGTTTGTTGACAACCATGCTGTAACTAACTTCGTAGGGATTCGCGCAAGCGACTTTTATGGATGTATGTTGGGTTGGTGACCGCAACTCCACATCAAAATATGTCATTCAATCCATCTCAGCTCCTCAAGAAAGGCTAGCAATGACGCCCTGATACTACTGACTTTACCCTGTTTGCCCTGAATCCAGCGACTATCTCTGTCTATCTATCGGGGTTTGGTTTTCACTTAGTCCTTATGTAGGACCATTGTATGTGAGCCATGGAGGCCAGGTCATTCCATCCAACCAACCTCCCTCCTGAACCAGATTGGGCCTCCCAGTTTATTCAGATCTGTAAGAGAATTCGGTATTTATTGTTTGCTTCCGTGTTTCGGCGACGCCTGTGCACTCAAAAGCACTTGCGCTACCGTTTCCTGCTCTTCCATGTATACTCTGCAAAGAGGACTGTCTGTTATACCTATCGTGTACCTAAGGTATTGTTCAGTGAGCAGTGGCCGGTGATGATCCCCGTCACATTCGCAGGCTGCTCTGTCCAGGTGCCTAGTCAGTTTCCTGTTTAGGGATGGTATAGCCTCCCTGGACTGCTTGCAACCTGGTGCCGAGGCTCACCAAATTTCTGCTTGTGTGGGTGTGTTCTTGTAACCGCATGTGCTTGTGCGCAGCTGGGTGAAGAGGGGAGTCCTACTATGGGCTTAGATAATGCGATAATCCGTTTGATAGACGGTGTATTCGAGAATAAGTTGGTGGATTTGCTTCACCTCTAGTGTTCGATACTGCACTGCCTCTAATTGAATGGTGAGCGTTTGAGTCAGTTTTTTAAGATGATCAGGTATAGGTTGGCGTTCTCGCAGTGTTGGATCAAATCAGTCATCTCCTTCGGTGGGCAGTTCTCGTCGTTGCCTGACATGTACACCGAGGCTTGTTCAAGATCTGGGACATATCTGTCAATCTGGAATTGAGTTAGCGGCGTAATGGATGTCTTCTTCGTGTGGTCCAAATCATGCTGTATATCTTGTGAATGTCAGACATATAACAAACAGAATGAATTCTCCATCTTATGAGTATGCTTCTCAACTCATCTTGTTACATTCGATCCAACGAGAGTTCATCGTTTATTGAAATATCGTGAAGCCGTTGCTCGAGCGTCGAATACATCACGTGTTTTCGTTGTTCCCTTATCACTACGGATCACCGCGTGGTGAGGTAAGTACACTGATTTATTTTTTATTTAATCCTTAGGTGGTTCTTAGAATGTTTTAATACTTTATAATTATTCGTTTTGATAAAATCTTTTTTTTTGTATTTGAAGGAGTCATATTTTTGCTATTATCCAGCGTTGCCTTCTACTGATTTTGGTTGTTTTGTTTTAAGCGGTAGCTTGACTAACCGTCATTATCTCTCTTGTCTCTTCTCATATACAACGTGTAACATAATAAACGCAATACCTCTTAAGGGGCCATTGTTCTCATCATTATGAACAACTTTTACTACGGGACCAACACCGACATAACAAAAAAGAAATCAGATGTTCAGTACATTTTGTCGAGTTATGCGCACAAAAATGTATGGGGCAGTCGATTTTTGTTTGTTTACACAAACATCGCGAACAAAAATCGTATCAAAACATGTAGCAAAAATCGCGAACCTACTAACCTACTTATAAAATGTTATAAATGAAACTCGATTTGAGTTTAAACGGAATAATTATATTATAGCAATCCGGCCCAACAGTGAGCTACTACATCAGTTCTTATAAAAACAAATACATTCTATTTAACTTCATATTTCAAAATACTATGTATTTATTTTTCTACTGGACGCTTCCAAAGTCCCAATGACTAACTTGGCTGCCAGAGGTTGCAGCCAAAAAGGTTACAATGTTATGTTTTCACAAATCAAGTTGATCAGTTAGGGTAAGTTTTCTTTTCGTATCAACTTCCCATATTGTCATCAGTAAATCTTCACGTGCGTTCAGTTTAATCGTTTTCCACCCATTCAGATTTATGCCAGGTAAGATATTTTGGGCGTATTGTGTATCAGGTGGACCTCTTAGCGGCCCTAACAGATCAGTAGGTCCTGACGCATAATAACTTGTATCTGCTGGTTGGAGGTTTGCTTTATGCGGGCGTTCAGTCCCCATTGTTGTGTCAAGTCAAGTGCTTGGACATCACGTATGGCTCTGATATCGTGACAATACTTGAAAATTGACCTTATACTTGATTCTGACTTACTTGGATTGTATTTCAGAGACAATTAAAATTACTGAAGACTTTTATAGGTTCGGGATCTGAGTTGCCTTCTCGCTTATATAACAAATGCTTGAAGGCCTGAGTCTACTGCGCTCTAAGAACAGTCTATTGCCCTTAGAGAACAGAATGTGCCCATATTCAGGTTCACTCTTCAAAAAAATACTAAAGTTAATAGTGTTATCTTCTGCCCCGTGTTATTGAGACGCAATCATTCAACTTTCTTTGCTTCTACATCTGCATATTTTTTGAATGGGAAATCATCAAATGACTCCTTTCGCTCTGGGCTGAGCGGAAGGGAGTGTCAGATTCTTACTGACCAAAACCCACCCGTGTTCCTAGAAATGCTTATTGCGTTCCAGGGTAACTCTTTTGAAAAATTCCGCAACTACTACATCTGCGTGACTAGATGAAGTCGGTGACTTACTTTCAACATTTGAAGCCGCTTCTTCCATTTGATTGGGTTGATGTAAAAGTGTGTGCCGCGTCTCTTGCCGTTTAGCATTGGCATACGACACGGTACTTGAATACCGAATGTCCCGCCCCAAGCATAATTTGGTTGCTTTGACATATTGGCTTCTTCTATTTATCGATATTTAATTTAATATTTATGCAATGAAACAGTGAGTGCGCCCGGGGCAGCTGACACCCACGTTACGCCACTGTCTACCTGTCATACCTTTGGACAACTGCTGCACGTCTCAATGTCTTACTCAGTTCAAGCTATCCAGCTTTTTCCCAAGTAGTTATGTTGGGTTCGACGTCTTAAATAATGCAGTTGAATACCATTGCAGCATTGGAGCAACCGATCTCAACATCTCAACACCTAGAAATTACGATACTTGAAAGATATGAGTTACTTTATTCCATTACATATTTCTTTCGTTTTACAGGAATACGTGGGCGAGGGTGAAGGATTAGCAGCGTTGGCCCGTCGTCGGGCAGAGTGGGCGCGGCACGTGAATGAGCCTCGTGCGGCTGCTGAGATGTACCTCGCCGCGGGCGACGTCAAGCGAGCGGCCGAGCTGATGGCGGAAACCGGCAAGAGAGACATGTGAGTACACATGCTTACTATATCACGGCAAAGGTATGAAGCTCCATCATCATCAGCCATGATGTTCGAACTAATGTGGGCGTACTAAGGTAAGTGTCAGTTATGGCGCAATAGATGGTCTATCTTTGAATTTAAATTGTATTATAATTAACGTTAAAATTCACACTTACTATTACAATATTATTACAACACAATTATACAGAACGCATGACAGTTTCTGCCGTGTTCACTACTCGACGGCCCACGGAGAAAGAGAGCCCCGGCTCTGTGGAGTACACTCTGTCGAGCGCCCCCAGGTGGTGCTGGCGTCCCGATTAGTCCATTGCCTGATGTATTTTCGACATACACTTTTTTCTTATCTTATTCTTAGGCTAATTTACTTGATACGAATTCTGACCTAAGTGAATTATAAAGTCTGCCATCATTCGTTTTTCAGAACTACCCCCAAAGACGATTTAGTGGGAGTTCAAGTTTGTATGGAAGGTTTATAAACTTGAAACTTGGCACGAATACTGAATGAATAATAAATTATGTCATAATTTAATACATTTTTCAAAATCATTTAGTTAGAGGATTTATAGCATGGAAGTAGATAATAGACTTTATCTACTCTCACAACGTAATGTTCCAAATATGAATTCAAAAACTATTGTATAAACACGTTTTTTTTTTCGTGGATAGGTAAAATTAAAAAAAAAGAACCATTACAGTTCAACAATTTCCTTCGATTTTCAAACAACTGCTTCAACAAATAACTTTTTAATTTTTATAGCACACTTTTACTTTTTAATTTCTGGCGCATATGGGCTCATTGACTTAATGTAGAAAAATAGTAGGTATCATTGTCTATGGATGCGCAGTCATACGCAATGAGAATACCCGCCATCCGCCATCATATATTTCTTATTCAAAACCGTGATGTTATGTTACGTTCAAATGAATTGCTGTTGTTTCAGGTTGATAGAGTTGGCGCGAAAGCTAGACAAGGGTTCGAGCGTTTCGCTTCGTTATGTGGCTGAGGCGTTAGTGAAGGCCGGTGAACCGGCTACTGCCGCTGACGTCTACCAACGACTCGGGGACTACACGTAAGTAGCAACATTATTTTATCGTGAGAGACGGAGATAAACATACCTGAAAGTACAGGCCCGTTCCTGTTTAGCAGTGGTTCTTAACAGGTGGTCAGCGGACCACTGTTGGTCCTTGGTAGCACCCGAAGTGGTCTACCAAATCATCCAATAATCCGATGTTTTCGCACAGCTTTATAAATTGAATCTAAACTGCAAGGGCCAAAGAAGAAGTGACTAACTTGAAACATACATTTGAGACAGGAAATTAATCCAGCGCAAAATTAATGTTAATATTTTTGCTGTATTGTTGTTTGTTTGTAAATTGTTTTGTTCATTTTCATATTTTCTGTTACTTCTGATTGCTGGTGTGTCCCGTGCAATTCTTACTTTGGACCTTGACTCACACAGTTTTGGCGTAGCATTTTTGTGCTATTTCTATGTACCGTGCGTTTTTCATGTATGTGTTGAATACATTTTAAACACTGGTTTATTTACTATATAATTTAAGTATACGCCTACGAATAGTAAAAGCAAGAAATGTAACTCAAGCTTATAAATGGTACCACGCATAGGTACCGTACCGCAGTAGGCGTTTACTAAATACCGTACCACGCAGCGCTGACAGTTTGCCGGTTTAGTATACGATGTATTTCGGAATTTTGTTTAAATGCATAGACATACGGATATGAAGAATACCGGGAATTTCTTTACATTTGTGAGTAAACAAACATTTTGCAATCCTATAAGTACTTTAAGACTCTGGAAAGTGTTTATGCAACATGAACGCAAAATGAAGGACACTTGAACATGAGAGGTTTTTGTTTTTAGTTAAAACGAAAAATGATAATATGCATTCGTATAATATTACATTTTATGTCACAGATTCCCGAAAAAGGAACTATGTACGGCGAAAAAATGGATAACTGCGGTTCGTTTGGAAAGAAATGGATGACACTTTTGAAACTCTAAAAGAAAACCATCCAAGCTTACATATTTTTCATAACAACAACTCCTGATCTGACCACGACGCCACCAATCACTCTATTATTCGTAGGTAAAAGCCTAAATGTTCAAATCCAGGGACAGTAAAGACACAAACAATAATAGACCCGTGTCCGTGTTGCCAGTGTTCAGCAATGTGATGCTTAATCAGATGCTTTATCATTTTAACACCAATAACATCAGAATGATAAACAGTTTGGTTTCACTAGAGGACGCTGTACGACTGACACTGGTGTTACCTTATTGAAGCACATCTTTAATGCGTGGGAAGAGGCACAAGATGCCATAGGCATCTTCTGTGTCCTATCTAAGGCGTTTGATTGTGTAAATCACGAAACATTACTTCTGAAACTTGGGCTTTACGGGCTGGGCAAAACAGCTTTAAGCCTTGTTAAATCTTATTTAAATGATAGACAGCAGTTAGTTCAAGTAAACGGTGTCAATTCTTCGGGATTAAACGTGAAAATGGGGGTACCCCAGGGCTCAATTTTAGGTCCTTTTTTATTTTTAGTATATATTAATGATTTGCCCCATTTATTGCAACAAAAACTTAACATGGTGTTGTTTGCCGGCGATACCTCTTTAATTTTTAAGATAAATAGACGGACCAATAATCTTGACGTCATAAATAACGCCCTAATGCAAGTCCAAAATTGGTTTACTGCCAATAATCTAGTTATAAATGAAAAGAAAACGAAATGCATAAGATTTGCCTTACCAAATGTCAAAGGCAGTGATTGTGACATTGAACGGGGAAAAACTTGAATTCGTCGATAAACAGTTTTCCTGGGAATTACGCTTGACTCAAGGCTACAATGGGATCCTCATTTAATATCTCTTGCAGGACGGCTAAGTTCAGCAGCATAAGCTTTTAGGAAAATCCGCCAATTTACGAATGTTGATACCGCGAGCCTGGTCTATTTTAGTTACTTTCACAGTATCATGTCTTACGGTATTCTACTTTGGGGACGGGCTGCAGGCATCGAGTCAATTTTTATTCTGCAGAAAAAAACCATTAAAGCCATATACAAACTCGCCCGGCGCGATTCTCTAAGGGAACTGTTTAAGGATATTAACATCATGACGGTACCTTGTCAATACATTTACGAAAACATCATGTATGTTAGAAAGAATTTACATCTTTTTAGTAAAAGAGGCGACAGACATAATTAAGGTACTCGAAATAGGGACCAATTAGTGCAACCAGGTTTCAGGCTGGCTAAAGTAGCCTCATATTTTATGGGGTACTGTTTAAAATGTTATAATAAAATACCTCCCCATATATTAGAACTAAATGAGACAAAATTTATATCTTGTATTGAACGCACACTATGCAGGCAAGCATATTATAAGTAAGGGCAGTATATTAAAGATAAAAATGCTTGGCTCAATGCTGGTTCTGCTCCACAGCCACTAGGGCGCACAAAGTAATCTGTTAGCATTTGGAAATATGGATGAAGATTGTAAGAATGCAATATTTTTCATTGTATTTACTCAATTTATTTAGCACTGTATAATTTCATGCATTAACGGCACATGTGTGAGTACTATGTACTTTAAATTTAAACTATAATGATCATTTTGGGTATGTCTTTGACTTGAATGTACCCTGGCGATTAGGGATGTCATGCTCACTCAAAAGTCTGGTTGATGGTGGCGTATGCGTTGAATCATTTGGCTCCCTTAAAAATGGTTGAGCCGAATGGTGCTAGCGTATGCGTCATGTTCGTGAATGGGCGCCGTCAGCTGAGACTGGTCATCTCTCGGCTGCCATGGTTTATTTTAATTATTTCTTTGAATCGTTTCTTTTTTACTCCGGAAGTCCGGACTCTTTTATCCTGCACGTCTTTTACGTCGTTCTCACATAAATGTATAATTTCAATATGAATGATGTAACCATAATTTAGTAACAAAATATTATTTTTTAAAAGAGTGTCCGTGGAGTTTCTTGCATGTTCTTCTCCATAGAGATCTACGCTTTGGAACCTGCAAATAGCTTCATCTTTTTAACCGACCGACCTTGACAATTCAAAAGTGCCTGTAAATGGTCTAATTGAAATAAATGCTTTGACTTTGAAATGGCCCCACACATTTCACAGTCGGCTTGCAGTCAGTCGACAGTTTCACACCGCAATAGGTACGTTGCAATACACAGCGAGATCACGTACTGTCCGGCCGATACTCGCCGGCGAACTGTGTGGGTTACATTAAACTGATTAGAATATTTTTTTTAAGTTTAGATCCTTACTATACATTACTATAACACAACCGGTCAAGCTCCCGACATGTCAAAATTCAAAATCATATAATATACTTACCTTGCGTCATAGTAATAATAAAGTTTTAAAACGCGTAAATCGGGCCACACACCGGTGTGTCGGCGGAGCTTGACTGGTTAAGAAACATTTTAATTCAAGAAACACTCGAATCTCAAACTTTAAAATAGGCATATTCAAAAATTCGGTTTAGTTACAACATATGTAACTAATAATTAATCCAGTTAATATGGTGCAAAAATGTTTTCATGCCAACCAGACCAATTACCATTATCTACCTTGCCAGGAACCAATCACCGCGCTTGCCAGAATACAACGCGGCAAATTGGCTTATTTGCATGTGTGTTCTTTCTGTTTGGAGCTGAATTTCTAGTTGATTTTGTTCAGAGTTACGCTTCCTGACTTTTATTATTCGTAGATACACGCAGATAAACAGTTAGATACAACATAACAATTGTAAAATAAAGGACTGCTTGTACTTTCTGTCATTTGATTTATCTTCTTGAATAATTTCAGCAAAGTGGCGCAACTGGCGGTGGCGGCGGGCGAATGGTCGCGCGCGTTCGCGCTGTCTCGCGAGCATGTCGAGTGCAAGCGCGAAGTGTACCTGCCCTACGCGCACCGCATGATACAGGAAGACAAATTCGTTGACGCTCAAAAAGGTACGTTAGTCGATTACGTAATGACGATTAACCAAAAGAAGAACTCAATTTAGGCCCCAAGTTACCGGGTCAAAATCGTTGCAAATTAGCTCTAAAATATTCCATTTGAAGGCACGCATTCATTTAGCAGTCTACCTGTATATAGGCGTCAGGCACCAACATCACAGCCATAGACTAATTTAAATGGTAATCACAGCTCTAAAAAACGGCGCAGGCACAAGCGGTACTAATCGGTAGCAAGATAGCTACGTGTAAATACATAAAGATTAAAAAAAAAGAAGATAGCTACGTGTTCGCGTGGGGTATAGGATCGCGGCAGTTGCCATCACTTTATGTTGCCATTTTAGAGTTCGGGTAACGCATCTATGGTTAATTTATCAAATTTGTGAAAACGTTCTTTAACTAAAAAAGTAGCATCATAAAGACATCGCGTTTTGCTTGGTTTTAGAACCATAAATTTTTTGAAGACACCATAAAAATAAAGTTACTCAGTGGAAGCCGGTTAGACTGGAAGCCGTCTCCAACAAATTTTAGAATAAGTTAGGCAGATTGATTGACAGTTGAGATTGACAGTGTAAGTTCATATGATGCTTCTCTGTATATTTAAGATTTTTCCATAATGTTGATCATCCTATGTTACCATACAAAAGGAGATCATAACTGCTAAGTACCACAAAACACTGGTTCCTAAGATACAGTTTATTGCCATTACTCGGTGATGCTGTTCGTAGGCTTCCCCCAAGAGAAGAATAGTTCGTAAGAGTTACCACGTCAGTGAGAGACTAACACTACCGCTTCGTAGAGCGGGAGGAGTCATTTGATGCTTTCTTATCCACAAAAAAAACTAAAACCACACTACAGAAAATTCACGTTCTAAAAAGTATGAAACAAGAAAACATAGCCGTGCTCGGGAATCCTTTGCTTTTCGATCCCATTTCAAAAAAGCGAAGGCGTGGCGTAATGAAATTTAGTACAACATTATAACACTCGTTCGGATATGGTTACTATGAAACTAGGTGTTTTAATGTTGGCAATAAGCTAACTGTTTCAGACACTTTTATAGAGGATTTATAGCATGGAAGTAGATAAAGTATATAATACACTATATCAGTTATTTGCGCGACGACGGTTAGTATCGGACGTCGTCCTGAATTTTTTCTATGATCAGTTACTTACCCTTCTTCGACATGACGCCGAATCCAAAATCTCACGGTAAATTGTGATGACGTTTAAGAACGGTAGAAAGAGCAAGAAATGTGGAAGGTTTGTGTAAATAAACTGCAATCACCGTGAGAAGCCGGGGCTAGTATATAATTTATAAATAAGACCTTCATTGTCGATCATCAAAGATCACTATACACTTGGCGTCACGGGGTAAGTTTTCCGTACTGAAATCGGGCTTTTCGGTGTGCATGATGCACATTAATTTTTGAATGAAATTTGGCACTGTGCAATGTGACAAACTTGCATGACATGAATTGGATATTTTTTTTTTTAATTATCTTAAATATTTGGGAAATATCAGAGATAGTATTTTTTTTTGTCGATCGCGTATACGCACATAGACCGCTTCTTTTAGGACACCTGCTTTTGTTAATAGGAATGATAAATTATATTTATTTTGCAAATTGGTTATAAATAACACTTTTACACGTCAATTTTCATCGGTTACAATTAGATGAGGCAGGTGTTTCCTAGCTCACTACCCTGAGAAGATATATCGAGGTCAAAGTGTAAACATGTAATAGTCAAATCATACGAGAAGTCGAGAACCATTTAGGTTAATGTCTAAGGTGGTCTTTTGAGGAAAGAACCACACAGATTTCAACAGACCTGTCCAAATAGTGCAAGCATCTGTCAGTTGTCGCTTAGCTCAACTTAGAGCTATGAGGAATAATTAGAACTATAAGGGTTCAGTAGGTTAGAATGGTACAGTAAATAATGTTTTGTTGTGTTATTCTTCCATGGTCAACTTGAATGTTTCAGCGTACCACATGGCGGGTGAGACGACAACGGCTATGCGCGTGTTCACGATCCTTGTGAGTAACGCGGTCGCTGAGGAGCGGTTCAGCGACGCGGGCTACTTGCACCACCTGCTCGCCACGCAGTGCCTTGAGACTGCTGCAGCCGCCACTACCGATAAGTACGTGTTTTTCTACCAAACGCTGTGTATAAATTGGTTGTCAAGCTTGAAAGACTCACCATATATAAGTAAGTGTAGTCCCACCAAAAATACGTCATGTAAATTGGTTGTCAACACTCACAATATTATTGGTAAATTTTATCTACGAGAAGCCGAGAACGGTCCCGCTTCGCGCCGATATATCCCGCGTCGCGCTCCAACACTCGCCACGTCATTAGCGCTGCCTATATCCCACCACGCACACAGGACGATGTTTACTTGTCACATCTGTCCACATTAGAAAATATTCTTATGGCTCCCAGTATTGAATCATTTTACATAGCCGGTGATTACAATCCCGACCCCGGCCACTCGTAAATTCTCTCCACGAACAACTCAACGTTCTGACCATAGACTCCAATAATACATAGACAACCAGTTTTAATTTTGATTGAAAACAAATCACCATTTCAATCATTGTGACAAAATATAATTTACAAACATATAGCCAATTATATGTTTAATTGGCCACAATTACTAACTTGAATTTAATTTATTTCTTCCCTGAATTCTTACGACTCAGGCGCCATCTCCTAGCTAAACGTTCAAATACGAGTGATGTCAATAATGACAATCATAAAGTCATAACTAACTAGTCATACGTGCAGTCCGGTAAACAAGTCGCCTTCCTCCCCTGGGTCGGATATGAATCGTGAATAAAAAATCATAAATTATTACAGTAGAACCCTCTTATACGATCGCGCTTTGTACGATTACCCGCACAATTCGCCATTTTAAGTCAGTCCCTGCAATATGAGATTTGTTTTTATACTTTTTTCTGATACTAAAATCAGGGAATGCTACCATATTACGTTGTAACAAGAACTGTCATTTGTGTCCAATCGGGTTTATCTCTCGGAGACAAACCCGATTGGATTGGATACACCATACATTACCATACCATACAATATACCTACACTTAAATAGGGTAAAATATATGTTTAAATTCTAGCGAGTTTTAATTCTTTATCAAATTTCAGCTTCCTAGGACTTCAGGAAGTGCCCTAGAAAAATTAGCATGTAGACAGGTCTCACCTCGCTTAGGACAGCCTTAGCGAGGCGGGCACGACCTGTCAACATAGCAATGTTTATATTTTTCTCATTGTTTGTAAGCAATTCCTAGCCTGCATAACAAATTCCAGTCTTCAATTACCCTATAAGGCTTGATGATCATCGGTGAGTGAGACAGTGAGTACCAAAACCGAAGTATTTTAAGTACTGATAAATCTAATTCAGTAAAAACTAGACCGATGAACTTTGGTGTTTGGTAAATCCCCCACCTACATCTTATTCTGAGAATTTGGGCTCTAGTGTTATCCAAACCTTTGGCACTGCCGTGCATCCAAGTATTTTGCACTGACTTAACTAGAAAATGTAATCCTCGCTACTGCTAACTAAGGCATCGTTAATTCCGCAGAGAGCGCAATCTATCGATGCGCGCGTTCGAACACAACGACCGGCTGGCGCGCATCTACCACGCATACGACGTCGTGCACCGCTGCGTCCACGAGCCCTTCTCGCTGAGCCAGCCTGAGGCGCTGCTCAACGCCGCGCGTTTCATCCTGGCGCTGATAGACGTCGAGCCGCCCGCGGGAGTTTCAATGTTGTATCCTTTTTATGTGTCTTTATAATTACTTCTTTATTATGTTCTCTTTCTAATCTTCTAGTTTTCGGTAGTTAGCTACCTTATAGATAGCTCTATTATTGCGTTCGTAACTACTTTCTAAAAATCTAGCTTTTGTCGTTCGGAAAAGAGAACATTCAGGCCTCAAACATTTTGTACCCTGAAATAAAAATGACATTTTGTTACTTCCTGAACATTTACCACTATTACAGCAAAAGTCTACGTTTAACCTTCTGGCTGCTACATGTGTTTGAAAATACAAAAAAAGTTTACCTGCAAATGTTTGAAGCATTATTACTATGTGTCATAATACGAGAAATGCTTTCTACTAACTAATTTAGACATTTTCACTGACGAAAACCATAGACTTCCAGCAAATCATTTTTATGCACTAATACATGTAAGTACATACACAGATTACCATCATAAATAACTTTAAACCAACAACGAAAACGCAAAAAAAAACAATCAGCTGTTCCATACTTTTTTCCACATAAATCGTTGGAATGTGTAATTTTACAAGTAGATATTGTTTTCATGTACTTAACAATGTTTTACTGCTCAGAAAGTACTTACGTAATTGAGGTCGCTAAAAGAACAATATAAAAAACACCCAACTGCAACATCATGTAAAAATTTTCACAAAATATCATTTTCACTTTTGAGTAGTCTTTCGACATAAGCGCGCGTTCAAAAACGTTGTAATGCTTCAAACATTGCAGTTTAAGAGCACTGTTACAAATGGGTAGTCAAATCATTACTTTTTAACACAAAATTTAATAAACATATTATTAAATAAAATGCTTTGAAGTAAAAAATATCACTTCGGTACATTTATTGAGAAACTGTACCTATCTAAAATTATATTTATAGTTCAGAATCGTACCATGCACATCTATCAACAGAACGCTTAAAAAACATTTTAAGAAAGCAAAGCATTTTATTTAATAAACATACTTTTGTGTTAAAAAGTAATGATTTGACTACCCATTTGTAACAGCGCTCTTAACATATTTTAATATTTTCAAACACATGTAGCATGTGGGCTAACTGAAGACTTTCACTGTTGAAGTGAAAAATGTTATTGAGATTATTTCCCACAGCAATACAGTAGTTTTGTTTTCTGGTAGGCACTTTCGTGATTGGATACGATCTGAGTGTTCCCCTTTGTTTTTTCGTTCGTTACTATTATGTTCATAATAATTATTCTTGATGATAAATTCAGTGGTTTGTATCTTTGTTTATCAAAACAAGCGAAGGCGTTGAACGCAAACACCCTGGCACGTCAAATGTTGGACAAAATATTGGGCTTGCAGATACCACATAAGTTTCAGGTTTGTTTGTAAAATATTTTTTTCATATGTTCCGATCTACTTTATAAAAATATCTTGAACTCATTCTATCACTAACAAAAACGCATAGCCTGTACCGCCTTGTGTAGAAGTATGAAATTTTATTCAAGAGATCCTTATTATTATATAGCAAAAGTGGGCACTAAAAGAAGGGATGGACAGAGAATGCTGCTGCCCATTCTCTGGTGAGTAAGGGATTCACCGCCTCGGACTAAGTCGCCTCTTACGACACCCACGGCAAGTGTAGGGCAGAGTTGGGCGTAATCAACTACTTTTGTAATCGGATTAATAATCTGATTGAAAGTAATCATGAATACATCAATCATGATTACTTTTAATCTTGATTACTTTCAATCATGACTACATTTGTAATCATTAGTTTTGATTACAATAGTCAGTAATCTTAATTACATGGGTAGATTTGATTAATTTTTTAAGCATATTTTTAATAAATGCGGTTCTATATTCAATCAGTATGTATCTTGTATGTCTGCGTTTTTCTAAAAACTTCTGATCCAATTTGGATGTCATGGACGTTTTGTACTCTTTCGTTATTTAAATCCTTAACTAAATTCGAAAAAGAATTTCTGCGTGCTCAATTGCATTTCGAAGATACGGCACGCGGGGTGCGGGAGTTGGGTGGGGTACGGGGTACGGCCGGTAAGCCAATCGTCCGCCGCCTGCGCCCCGCTTCTTGCCATAGCGCAAGCAGTCAGTCTGTATAATAGTGCGCAAGGATATAAACGTAAATTGATTCACGAGTCTAAACCGTGACGTATTGGCCTATGTGTTTTGGTGTTTAAACATTATTATTGTAAAATCAGTATTTATTGTAAAATGGCGTCAAGTTCTTTTTTTCGAATTCCTAAATGTAGTTAGTATGCATCAATCAAAAAAGTAATCAAAATAAATTACAAACTAATAATCATTAATCACCGATATGATTACTTTCTTGATTAATTTCCGTAATCTGTAATCTTGATTGATGATTACAAAATGTAATCGTAATCCTTAATCATTAATCTGATTACAATTTGCCCAACTCTGGTGTTGGGATTACTTGGGATAGTGTTATTCTTTTACGTCCGACACCATACGGAACTATTATTTTAAGTACTTCTACATTATTTAAAAAGGCAAATGTTAATTCATTTATTTCTTGATTTTTTTCTGTCAAACATTAATCTAATATATAAATATTCGATTTTTGTTTGTCCACACGCAGTGTAAAGTCTAAGGTTTATGTGACTATAAACTCTTCGAAATCAAAATAACTGATAAAATATTATTGTAAGGATATAGTCCGCGAGGCGTAAGCTGAGCTTTGCTTTTGTGTGAGTGTACATATATAGTGTAGATGTGACGTCGGCCTAAAGCGCGGCGCGTCCTTTGCTTGGTTAAACCGGTTTATACTGCTTTTTTGCAATCGGCCTGAGGCGCGGTGCGTCCCCGCTCCTTCCACTCTTCACCTCTTGTACTGGTAGCAGCGTGACGTGTTTAATTCTTAATATTTTGTTTTCGATTTATTACTGAAATGGCTGCCAACACAAATAAACTAAGAATATGAAAACCTTTAAATAGCTCAATTGGTTGCGACATTGACGGGAATTCCATGTCCACTGTCAAAAGAGTTTTATTGTAAGGGAAACGTCTTTTGGAAGCAAATTTAAATCTCCGAAAAATACCAGATGCAGGAATAATATAATTATCATTGACGATTTTGATAAAGCGGTAATCCGAAGAACTATTCACAACGTTCACATTACTGATAAAGAGGTGCCAACTATGAAGCGAATACATGAGTACCATCCGGATTTTAACCCAATTGACAATATAAGAGCAATGATAAAAGGATACGTGGCGAAAAAAACGTGTCTATGAATATGGATACAATAATAAGTTTAGCGAAAGAAAAAATTGACACTATCACTGTACAAGAATGCAAAAATGTATATAACCACGCAATAAAAGAAGAAATACAAGTTTAATGGTCACGACGCCGTTCTTGATGATATAGCGAAAGGATTCATTATTAACACAAACGACACATCAAACGAGAGTTAAAATCCCTATTAGAAATGTCATAGGAGTAGAAATTTGTTTTTTTTCACCTGTTAAAAACAAAAACTTGTGATTACTTATCTCTTTTTAGGGGCTTAATATTTATATCTGTTTAAAAATTTGAAGCTGCAGCTGTTTGTTTAATATAAATACAAGTGGTGCTCTGTAGTTTCTGACTTTTTTGTGGTAAATCGTCAAATGACGTCCTCCGCTCTGGTTGGGGCGGAAGGGATTGTCGGACTTTTACCGACTATGGTCGACGCCAGATAAATTTGCAATAACGGTCATTGCCCTTTCATTAATGTCTCTTCTTAGGTACCTACCTGGACAATACATATGAATCGTTTTTCATTACTAGAAAATGTAAAGGATCACGATAGATATTCAATCAGGACAGCTTTATGTCTTTATTTCTGCTTTCCCAATTAAGATGTCAATAAATGTAGGTGGGTCAAAACTTTCATACAACTTTCTGAACATTTTAAAAATTTGCATGTACGCAGGAAAGCGTCGAGCTGCTGATACTGAAGACTCGCGCCAGCTCTGGAGGCGAGTCGCGCGACGACGACGTAGCGCCGCTGTGCTGGCGCTGCCGCCGCCACGCGCCGCCACTCTGCGCCTCGCGCTGTCCCTTCTGCCGGCATGCGCTCGCGCACTCCCTCGCTACACACGGTCAGCTAATTTACTTGATTGAATGGCCTAAATTTTTGAAACAGGGTTATTTCGGAGACTGCTGCAAATTTTACGTAGATATTGCAAGAGTACGTATTGCAAGATCATTAAAAATAAACAGACACGTATTTTTTTGTTTCACCATGTTTCATAGTCATAGTGTAATCATAGACGCTCTTTTCAATACCTAACAACGAGCAAAGACGATGCAGTTCTTCAAAAATAACAAAATAAAATATATTTTTTTCCTGATTTACCTCCTATTGACGATGGTGATTGCATGGAAGAAAAATGCGCATTGTCTCCGAAGTAACCCTGTTATTGAGTAGCAAACGGGCGGTACTTTTAGTGGTCCTGCTGTCCATCTGCAAATAACAGGGGTACCACAGGTGCGTTCCCTATACCCGTTGCAATGAGGACTTGTCTCTTCAATTGTTGTTTGAAGCTGTCCATGTCTGAGCTCAGCGGGAAGACTTCAGGAGCATCCCACATTTTCTAGGTACGCGGTAGAGGCTGAGATGTAACAGATGTATGGTTTTCAAAACCACTCGAATTTGAACGCTTTTATAACAGGAAAATTGGCCTTCTAAAGTTCACTTTAAAGATCAACATTTATATGTTAACAGAAGTGCTACCCCTGGTTCAATTCGAGCCAGCCGAGGGTATCAGCTACGAAGAAGCGTTGGACCTGATCGAGCGCGCCCCCCTCCCTGAGTCCTCTAATGCTGGGAGCACAGAGTATGGCGCCGAAGTCCTCAGGATAGACCATGACGCGGATAGCGCTGACCCGTTCTTAGATAAAGTTGATGAGGTAAGTAATTGGGTAATTTTTCATATTCAACCCTTCACAAAAGCCGTCATGTTAAATTGTACCACTTATTCTATTAAATGGACTACGACAGACCAGCTCGAGGTCATCATCATCTGTCTGTCTAGACTTTTTCCATGCGTAGGTGATCGACCGCGTGACCGCCTGCCTTCCACTAGTCCCCGGATAACGAGTCGTTCCAACAAGTGATGGTTCCGAACAATGTGTCCGAAATATTTGAGGATTCGTGACACTAAACACTTTTTCTTTTATTTCTTTCAAATAGATTTAACGTAAATCTCTAGCTTTAGAGTTAGTAAATTGAACTTCACTAATGTCAATCTACATTAGTTGGGCCCGATTCGTACTTTTTGTTGTTCACTACACTTTCGATTCGAGATCGATCGATTGTAGACCGATAAAGGATTGGTCGATTGATGTGATAACTTCGTAAGCCACTCAGATAAATTTATTTTTATTTAAAAATAATTGAACTTAATAGACAAATACTGCGTGTGCCTGAGCATAGACGGCGCCGCCGACGCCGGTCTAGTAAGAAGTGGCGAGACAACCTAGACGCCTACTGCTACGGTTGGTTCGAGGTGGCTCGGGATATAAATATCTGTAAGGACCCGGGGGAGGCCTTTGCCCAGCAGACTGTATAGGCTGAAATTTAAAAAAAATATAATTGTATCCATTTGACTTAGTAATTTTATGTTACGTAAGCCCTGGTAAGTTTATTTTCCTTTGTCATGTTTGCAGGATGATGATCTAGGCGTGGTGGTGTGCAGCAGGGGCGTGTTGATCCAGCTGAGCCCGGCCAGCGTGGTCGTGGTGCAGCGGCCGCCGCTGAAGCCGCTCATGTACCGCAACATGCTGCCCGAACTGCCCGCCACAGCCTGCCAACACTGCCAAAACGTTCGTCTGTCTCTATCTATCTATCTATGCATACGTATGTCACCGGGTTATTCTCGCAATAAGGACACGGATAAATTGAAAACTATCACTGTCGGCGGGATTTGTTGTATTTAAAATTATATGTTCACAATATATCGAAAGTTTTACAATCTCGGTGTGAGATTTATTACTATCTTTCGGGTTTTGCAATTATCCGGTGGGATATAGGAAAGGTAACTGACTGACTGACATTTATCAACATTCAGCCGAAACTACTGGGACTAGGACATGACATTTTGCACAACGCTTCCTTTCATGATGTATGTGAGCACTAAGAAGGGATTTTTAGAAATTCAACCTTTAGGGGGGTTAAAAGGAGGAAAATTATTTGTACTAAATCTGTGCAGACAAAGTCGCGGGTGAAGTGTTGGTTTAAACTACATTAATGGCTGATTTTGTTCAATGTTAGATGTCTTTTTCCGTGGAAACTTTATTATCGTCATCGTCATCTTCCTGTTCTTGTGCTATGTTACTTAGGCTGGGCACAACATGTTTCCTTTTTTTCCGTCTTGTCAGGCGCCACGCTGTTACTGACTGACTATTCTTTCATTCTCACTCTCCGTCCATCCACATTTAATTGATAACTTTTTAGTCACATCACATGCGTTTCGTTTCATCTTCTTTACATATACGATACGATTCCCTTTCAACTTTGCTTTCACTAGCGCGACTTTCGAACTTCTTCTAATAATACTCATTTCTCACTTTATCCATTCTGGTCACTTCACGCACATCCATCTTAACACACTTATCTTCATGTGTAATAATAATAATGTCAAAAGTTCTAAATTATTGCTCAGGAAACGATATATAGCTTTGGAAACATCAGCCCTAAATGCGTAGTTGTCTATCTTAGGTAATGTACATAAGATGTGCACCATCAATATGAAAAGCTTTCGGGTTAAATTGTAAACAATTTCTACTGGAAACTGGTACGTAGGAAACGGATGGACAAATTTTCAGTTTACATTAGTGTGGTGTATCGTGGCGTCTCTTGGCGTCGTTGATTGGCTGCAAAACTCGTGATGGGTGTATCCCGGGCCACGACATGTCACGATACTGTAGCATTACTCCCAATAATGCACATGTTTTCAAATCGCATGATAATTTTTGGCCAAATATTTTTTAACAGCCAAAAAACATAACTTAAAAAAAGAATCAAATATACGATAATACATAATTGAAAAATAAAATGCATGCCACATCTGGCCATAAAAGATACAAACACAAGCCGCTAAGCTGGTGATAAACTTTTCGATATTAGAAGCATTACTTATCAGAAATTATCCAAGAAACCTGTATGAGTTTCATTCGATTTATTATTTATTCACTGCTGGGCAAAGCCTTCCTCAATTCCTTCCATCGGTCCCGGTTCTGTGCCACTTCTTGTCAGTAATATAAGATTTTTTTATACAGCTATTCTACATGGAAGACTTCGAGATCCAGTTGGTGACGAAAGGCCACTGTCCCTTCTGCCGACACCCGGCCGAAGAGCCCCGAACCGATAGCGAGGAGAACGAAGATTCTCTGCTGGACGACTCGAGTCCGCCCACGACTAACCGCAGTAATGACCGCGCCTCATGGTGATACTTTCATCATTGCCCTTTTAGATACCACAGGAACTGTGGTAAATAGTTCATCTGTTCATATTAAACTAACGATACAGTATATTCTAACACCTTCAGCTATAAAAACGTACGTAATTTTTAATATATCACAATGAAGTTTGCATTAAGTATCATTTTTCACCCAAGTGTGTTGCCCGTTTTCCTAACAATAATCAACATAATGAATACACATGTGGTTGAAGTATTTTGACAACCGCGAGCGGCGTTCGACAAATCTTAAGTTACATTTGTAGCTTTTAACAATAACCGTAACAGATTAGGTGATATTTCACTCATTTTTGCACGCTTCAAACCACAGTCCACATGCAGTGCCACATGTCTCTGCCTTTTTTGTTTAAAAGGAAATGCGCTTGTAAGCACTAAGTAACTGCGAACAAAGCTCTGAATGACACACGCACTCGCGTGCAAAACGAGTTTATTATACGCCCCACAAATACGCCCAATAATTATTGTGCATTAGGTGGTAGAAACGTGCCCTGTACCCGTTGTCAGTGACATGCGTTCCAAAACCTGTATCGTTGTCACCGTATATATCAACGAATTACGTACTTTTGTCATTTTTGTTCACAAAATATAACTTTATTACTTATTCTATATTCAGTGTCAGAATTGAATGCTTATTGGGTTCCGTATTCGCATAATTTCAATGGCCCTTAAAAAGTTACTACCACTTTGCCCGCGACTTCGTACGCGCATATCCCGTTTTTCGCGTTCCCGTAGGAATTTCTCGTTCCCAGCCTAGCCTTCCTCATGAATATGGCTTTATACAAAAAGAATTTTCCAAACCCGACTGGTAGTTCCATAGGCAATTTTATGTTGCAAGGCCGATATCAGTCAATTCTATTGAATTTAAATGTTTGACGTAGATTGTTTCGTTATAATCTTGTAAATGAATGCGTGGAGTGAATTCTGACAATTCACCGCATAGAATTTCGATGAAATGTCTGCATCGGGTGCCAGCCGTGTGACAGCATTTCGCCCACCACTCTCGTAGCCCAGATCATGAAATTATTTCGTTGTTGACTGGCGATCTCTATGCCATCAAGACCAATTAGTGAGAATTGAAATTTCTAAATTGCTTAGATTTTCAAGACAACGACTGTGACAGACGGGCAAAAAGTGACCGTATTTATAAATTAAAGTTTCGTTTTACCTTTTATCGTCGAAACCAAACAAAAGACATGAAGTTAAACCCAGACTATCACCGTCCTATACAGCTTTAATTACGGATATACAACCCATAACATAAAACTCCCAAGGTTAAGATCAGGCTCGCAAAAACTTTTTATAACGAGAGACGTAACAGATGTAGGTAATAATAAATTAATAGAGGTTCACTTCGGTAATTGCTTTTTCACCACCTTGCTATTTGTAGGTACTACTCGTAAAATAAAACCAAATGAATTCGCTTGAAATTGATAGAGGTAGCCTCGTCGTACCTGTAGTGTCATGAATAGGGATTATTGTAACGGTTTACATTTTTTTTTCTAAAATTGTCTTAATTTTTATATTAGTGAGATTTATTTTAAAAAGGTAAAGTTCAATTATAATTTATGTCAAGCGCCGGACATGTAAAAATTCAAAATTATAATATATCTTGTGTTATAGTAATAATAGAGTTTTAAAACGCGTAAATCAGGCGCCACACCGGTGTGTCGGCGGAGCTTGAGCGGGTTTAGATATTTGTTTTGTTTCAACTACTTTTAGAGCCGTTTTTTAAATCGTCAATTCATTTCTACTATAGGGAGATTTGACGCATTTCGGGGCTTGAAAAAACACCATGTTTGTTTTTAAAACAAAATTATCATAAACCATTAATGAATCTTTATATTAATTTGACATTGTTCTTTATTCGTATTAGTTTTAATGTTAATAATAAACTTATGGTAATAATCTATTGAAAATGTATAAAATACTTTTAAATACTGTATGATAGCTGTCCGTCCTTTGTTTATTAAGGTTAAAAAATATGTATTTTTTAAATAATATTACCTCATCTGTTGTTATATTTAAGTAGGCAGTAGTGGCTCTGCCTAAATCAGCTTTTAGTCCAGTCAATCTAGATTTTATTATTATATGAAGTTGGACTGCAGGGGATGACACATATACCAATGTGTACGTAATGTAGTCACGTGATGTGCGCCATGTGCAAACTTTTTCAAATCACCGCAACAAAAAATACATTTTTGCGACCCCACTTCTAGTACTTACATTAAAGGGAATTATGAAATCTACAAGCTGAAATTTATTTTTACACCAAAACTTGCAGAAGTTTCCGGTACTTAAATAATAATGGAAGTAGATGTGCAATTTGTCCCATTAGTATTTATAAAATTATAATTTTTCGGATCCACGTGCAGCTTAAACATTTTGACATGACAATCAATGTGTAGGGGATTTTTCCGTAAACATTGGTATATTTTTCATCCTGTGCGGTCTAACTTGATAGGTAGGTATACCTAACATCTCTAAATTTACTGGACATATGTTAAATATGCGTTATTATTCGACGTTGCTGATTTAGCTTTCTTTATGCAGAAAGATAATTTCAGGAAAGTCTTACCAGAATTACGCATCTAATAAAAATGCGATAAGAAGGCGTCCATCTTAGTTTAGGTACAGGCATCTAAGACTTACGAAAAAAATATTTATTATATGCATAGGTAATGTTTGTATAAGACAAGATAAACAACCTAGGAGTGTAATTCGTGTGAGTTGCTTTTCAATGACCAGCCATTTTTTTCCAAGCCTAAGACACGAATTTTGTTTCAATCCGCTCCCGAAAAAATCTGCTGTTATGTAAATTTTTGCTGACATGGGTACGTAACGATCGGCAAAATGTAGAGAACAGCAGATTTTTTCCTCTTCTTTAAAAAGTAACTCGGTACCTATGTCAATAAAATAAATCGTTTTCCAAAAAAAATATAGTCTACAAGGTCCATGTTGAAAGAATTAAAAATTGTTATTTCCTTTACTAAATCACATTTTATTTTTAGTTGGTAATATTGAATGCTGTATCCGGAATAAGTAATGACTAAGAAAATGATCTCTTAATAATACAAAGCATTTTAATGTGAACGAAAAAGGTTTTGTGATAAAAGCGACCGTCCCAACGATTGTAATATAAATGTAAATACAAAATGACCGTTTATCATTTAACCTGCCCCACAGAATACAATATAATTATGGCTTGCTCCAAGCACTGATTTCCTTTAAAAGACTTGTACCGTCCAATCTGCGGTTAGAGCACCTGCTATAGGGCACATCTTGCAAGATGTTTAAGATTATTTAGTCTGCCATATGACAGCTGCTTGTTTTTAGCCCGCGGTAAGTGATGTTTTGCGAGGGAGACACGCTACATGTGCATTGGGGAATATTTTAACTTTAATCTAGGTACAATCCAGTACGAGGTAGGTATACGAAATGACCAAATATTTTGGCCTGGTGGGAAAGTTATTTAACAAATAGAAAAGCACAAAACGTAGGTAACTGATACTGTAAAAATAAGATACAGCGTGCTCCATCGGCGACCACATCTTGGATTTCCATCACGTGAGATTGTGGTCAAACACGAGCCTATCAATGGTAAAAGAAAGATATAGAGTAGTGTTTCGAACAAGCTAAGCATAAATAACACCAGCGCCATCTAGTTTCAGTTACTATGTGTTACCTACAGAGATGTCGCTGAAGTTTAGAGCGACACATCTATCTCAAATGGGGACATCATAGCATTTGTAGCTTCCAAATGGTTGTACAGAGGTCATGCCAAGTGTTGTTTGTGGTTGAAAATTGGTTTGCTCGGGATGTTCTCCTGTATTTAAATTTCTATATCTTAAGCTCAACTGGTGATGGGAAATTCCCAAGAACATTCTCTTAGAGAGAACTTTACGGATATGCTCTCGAGAATGTTCTCCGAGCAGAGAATTTACGAGAACTTAAAAACGGAGTAACAAAACCTAACTTCATTTAATCCTGGTTTACAAGGAACATTTTTGCTGAATTTCAATTCAATCTATCCAGTAGTTTTGGCGTGAAGCCGTACCATACACACATACAAACAGACAAAAATTCTAAAAAGTCACTTTTTGTCATCAGTTACGTTTTTCTAACAAAAGCCACTTATTTTTTCTCGAAAATTCTCAATGTACAGTTTTTCTTTCGTTACTGTTTTATTATATGTCATTGTATAGATAATTGACTTAACCGCACCCCGGAGGGGGTAGTAAAGTCGTCGAAAAACAGAAGGCAGATAGGAATAACGTTGACGCTTATGACGCGATGTCGAGTATACCTAACTATCACAATTTGAATGTCATCAAAATTTAAGTTTCGTTTCACGTATTAATTAGTGATTTACGAATATTATTAGAAAATTATTTTAAATATTTCGACGCAGCATGGGGGCGCTTGAGATTGCCCCTTGACCCCCCAACAGTGACAGACTCCTCAAATTCAGGCGACTTGATGCTAAACCCAACTCATTGATTTGAAACGAAAACCTTTCACAAAGTTCATAATTAAATAAGTAATTAAGTTTATTATAGCTGCTAGTTATGGCACCAGTGTCCTATTTATAGACTACAATGTAAATTACATCTAATAATAATAAAAATTATCAAAGTTATCTGTTTCATGTTTAAATTGGAAGGATCACATACTCGTCTAGTTCTCATATGTTCTCCGCTCACGAGAATATTCTCATTGTGAGAATGTTCCTTTTCCCCATCCCTAAGCTCAACGCGGTGAGCGTTGAGCTTAGGGATGGATTTACAACAAGAATTCTGTGAAATGTAGGCGAAAAGCGACTGATGTATTGCATCATTACATGGCAGCAAGGTTCCTGTCTGCTCTAAACTGCGATAAATCCAATCAGCTTAAACCATTCTTTGTCTTTTTTTTTTAAGGATGGGAAATCATCAAATGACCCCTTCCGCTTTGGGTGGAGTGGCAGGGAGTGTCAGACTTTTACTGACTAAAACCCACCCATGCTCCTCCTAGTGCCTTTTACGTTCCAGGGCCGCGGTAACTCTTTCTAACAAATCTGCAACCCTGGAACCACTATAACAAATGTTACGGTTCATCTGCCTAGCCTTTTTCTTAACTACATACGACGAGTATATTCCAGTCAAACCTAATTTAGCTGAATACCAGTAAGTATTTCACGTGGGACTGCCGGATAGGCACGTCCACCTCCACATGCGAGTAAGTGGGTAACGGGGTACTTCTTGGTAAGTTGAGTCAGATTTCCTTGCTTTTTACAATCAGTTACGAATGCCAGAGAGATCCCTGACCGTGCTGGCCGTTGGTCCCGGCAGTCATTTTTAGGTACAAATGACTGCCGGGACCAACGAACGGCTTAACGAGCTGTCCGTGGCACGGATGAGTCTCGACTATGCTAAGATGGTCATCCATCCACAGTCTGACCTCGGCAAGCGTTGCTAAACCTTGAAGATCGATCCTGTTATTATTTTAATATTCTTTTATTTATTGTCATTATTCAAGGGCTGTATCTGTTGTCATGTCGACTGACTCGAGTGGAGGTCCTTCAAACTGACTTGGACAATAGCCTAAGGGCCAGCTCTTGCCAAGACGCTACACTTTAGGCACTTTTTAAGATGGCGATACAATCGATACGATGTATGTACTTACTTAGGTAAATCTATATAAATCTAATGTATCAATTGTATCGCCATCAAATCAAAAGCAGGTACCTACATTAGATAACCTTATTGAATTACCTATCATACTTTATAGAACTTTATCCGTAGACAACTCTAATAAAATTGAAAAGTTATTTTACATTATTAGATTTTTCATTTTTTTTTCACTTTGGCACAAATGTTTTAATAGGTAGGTACTAGTGTTTGGCAAGGTACAATTAAAAATAACAATTGATTAATTGTTAATTGTGAAATATCAATTAACAATTGATTAATTGTTAATGTGTCGTTTCAATTATTAATTAATTGTTAACTGTTAGTTTTTCAATTAACAATTAAACAATCGTTAATTGTTCCAGCAATTAACTTTTATCAAATTTAAATGATTTATAGAAATAATATAAGATGTGAGAATCGTGTCTCAATGACCGGTTTTCCACCCGCCTTCAGGAGTTCGGCCGTAATTCCGTCCTCACCCGACGCCTTGTTGTTTTTAAGCTGCTTCAGAGCCATCATAATCTCATACAGGCTGACGTTCGGGATGTCTTCGGTATAATGCCGGGTCAATCTAGCTCTTGGGTCGTTCGCTAGATTTGCTGCGGGTTTGGTCATTGACGTGTATAACTGTCCATAGAATGTCTCGATCTCCCTCAGAAACTCCGATTTGGCGGATATGGTTCTGCCATCGTCGGTCTTCAGTTTTGTGAGCAGGCTCTGCCCAATAGACAAATCTCTTGCAAACACCTTGGAGCCCTTATTTCGCTCTATCGCGTCTTTAATCTTTTCAGTATTAAAGTGGCGGAGGTCGTTTTTCAAGGACTTGGAGAACCGTCTATTGAGCTGCCGGTATTTGCAGCATCGTCTGAAGACTGCAGAATCATCTCCCGCCTCTCCTTCATGAGCTTGAGAGTAGGATCAGAGAGCCTCTCGGTCTTATCTGTACGGCGAGTCTTGAAGAAAAGTGATGTATTACAGTTTTATAGAGGACGTCAATATCTACAAAAACTCCGCGATACCATGTCTAAATATTATCGTTAAGTTACAATGACCGCTTTTTGTTCAAATGATTCAATCAGAACCCTGGTGGAATGGAAAAGTGGTGATTTTGTAATCATGATTATCCATTTAAATGGTTTAGTAATTAAGGTTGATTATGTACCTAGATGTAGGTAAATGACTCTTTAAATTATTCAAATCGGACCTTTCTAAAAACAGCGAAAAGTCACTTACTGATTTATCACGAAATCTCAGAAACCACTGGATCTATGAAAAACTAATTTAGCACAAAGGTAGATTATAAATAGGAGACGTAAGCTATTAAAGGATATTAGGAAACTCCCCCCATAAAGGGGTGAAACAGGGGGTGGAAGTTTGTATGAAAAACTTATTCCTTTGGCGAATATACTTGAAACTTGGTACGAATACTGGTCTAAGTGAGGGTTTTAAAGTTTGTATGGAATAACTTATTTTTTTAGATATAAACACTTGAAACTGAGTACAAATACTGAGCTAAATAAATAATAATGACACATCCTAAGTAAAATCATGTTTTTGGAGTTGCCTATTTATTTTGATTTACTTACTAAAATTCTGAGGTTTCCAGTATTTTTTTAATTGTTTGCATTAAGTAGTAAAGTTTAATATTTTTTCAATAACATATAGCATTTTTTATTGTGCTAACCTGTGGCACAGATTACCTACTGTGGATCTAGCACGAATATTTGACGTAAGTATAGTAACGTTAACGTTAGTAAACTTTGAATGTAAAAAACAACAACCCCATAGGATTTTGGTTTAATTTAATGCGACAATACAATTTGTATCATACAAAAATATTAATTATAATACCTATCGAATTCCAAGTTTAATTCAAATAAATTAGGTATAGGTACTATGCGAGAAACGAGTATTATAGTTAAATTTAACGTTACGTTACTATAACTTATAAGTATGTCAAAAACATTCGTGCTAGGCCCTCTGTTTCCACTTCTATTATACTCAAAAAACAAACTGATATTCCAAATATGCTGCATTTATTCTATAAATTTGCAAGCCGAGTGCGGATATGGAAAAGAAACGCAATGCGTGTCAAATGCAGTGAATTGTGAGCCTAAAATCGGTGCAATACGAGTCACTTTTCGAATTAGTGTATAGTGTGTGCTGTGTTGTGTTGTAAATAAATTATTGTAGTGGGTATGAACTGGCTGGCGGCGTTTATAAATTTTAATTAAAAGCGACAAATTGGTAATTAATTTAATTATGGTCAAACAGAAGGTTTAAAAATTTAATATTATCACTGGCGATGTGAAATGTTCAGTGTTGAAGATAATTAAATACCTATAATACCTACGTTTATCCGTTTAATAAATTATTTCTGCTTTGATAGGTAATTAGGTACCTACATATAGTGGTAGTCAAAGTTTAATGACGCTAATTAATTTTGAACTCACCATATTTTTCGTTGCTGATGAATTGTTTTATGCAACATATGTACCTACCTACATTATCATTTTAAAGCAAAGCTGCAAGGGGAATCTAGTGAGCGTTTTCAAATACCTAGTTAAGTAGGTATTTGAAACCCTATATAACCTTAAATAAAAAAAATGTTGTGGCAAAATGATGTAGGTAAGTACCTACCTACCTAAACCTATTTTCCAGTACTTACAAGTCTTCGAATACCCGCATCGGACAAATTTTTCACAATTTCCAGCAGGCTTAGGTACATCCCTACTAATTAACAACAAGCGTACCTACCTACTTATGTTCGTCTGTAAGACCGTGCAGTTTTTTGGCCATAGGTCTCAAATCAATGCAACGTTGATTCAGGCAGAGCTTTAAAAGAAAACTTTTAGGTACCTAGGTACTTAAGTATACATCTCGGGATTTGAAAATAAAAATCACGAAGCCTTGAAACTTTGGCTTTGTAGCTGATCATCACTGGAAAGGCCTACGCGAAATTGGGTAGAACTAAAAGGATTTCCGCTTGTAAAAAAATAAACCAAATTAATTATCTTAGGTTGGTAGCCAAGGAAATTATCAGAGCCATGAGATTATCCTACTTCAAGCTCATTTTGCGTTCAAAAAAGTTACAGCCGATAATCTTGGTAATGTACCTCACTAATATTAATGAGAAGACAAACCACTTACAAATAAATACCATAGGTAGTTTTCGGAAAATATCAAACTAGGTACTTCCGTAGAAAAACCAGCCAAGTGCGAGTTGGACTCGCGTGCAAAGGGTTCCAAACATTATTAGGTATAATATGTTTCCTGAAATCTATAGGTACCTAAATACCTATTGTCCGTTTGTTTCAAGGTTTTATGCTTAGTTCTTTCGGAGATTTGATGTGTCACACCTCAAACGGTACGTACAGTTTTTTTTTCTAAATCAGTGACCCAATTTCTACAATTTATTTATTTGATGAAGATTTGTGATTATGTGTGTACCAAATTTCAACTTAATTGGTCCTGTAGATTGGGATAAATTCGGCTGTGACAAACGGACAGATAGACAACCGAGTGATCCTCTAAGGGTTCCGTATTTTCATACAGAGGTTCGGAACCCTAAGATGTACAATACACCCACACAATGCACTAGGAGAATCTGCAGCTATTAGCGGCAGACTGAATGCATCGTACCTCGGTATAATGAGTAGATATATCCTATCATCCTATGACTTAGACTAATCTCTAAATCGGATTCCAGCTTCTACAGAACATTCAAATAGATTTGATTATCTACATGGAAATTGGAAATTATATCTATATTCCGCAGTAGGTGGGTGCCTTGTGTGTGTATGATATTCAAGCCAGAGGTACCTGCAAGTACCTATTATAAGCTTGCAGGAGTGTTCACATAATTAGAGCTGTTGACTACGTTTCTGGTTAATGAGTTAAATTCGTTACGCGCCGTTAATTGATTGCAATATACGGTTTTCATGTAAAATTTCGTGGCAATCAAAATTCCATCTCGGTGATGCTCTTTGCGGTCCTGAAATACTAATAAAAGAAGCTAAGTATAATAGGTACCTACTTAATTTTAGTTGATTTCTGACAATGTTTTCAAGTTGGTACTTAAATTGATTTTTGGAACCACGTATTTTCATAGGTTAACTCAGAGATACTTTTGTAACCTGGTTATTAGGTACCTAAGTAGGTACTAGTACCTTAACCGTAGTAGTACCCTACCTAATTTTTTAACATTTTTCAATTAGTTTAATGTTGGATATTCCTCGATAAATGGGCTATCCAAAACTAAGAGAATTTTTCAATTCGAACCAGTATCTACTTCCCGTTTAACCAACCAAACAAACAAACTCTTCAGCTCGCCACTGCAACAGAAGAAGTCGCCCCGGGCGTCAGTAGTCGCAGGGCCCAGCCATCGTAGGCGCGGGCCTGCGGACGGCGAACGTTGGGTGGTTCGCCGTCTGATCCAAGCCAGGCCCGGGCCGAACAACGGTGCGTTGTGTTCCACGCGCGCCTCAAAAAGGCCAAAGTTGCGGCCAGGGTTGCGGATTTTGTTCGAAAGAGTTATCGCGGCCCTGGAAAGCAAAAGGCACTACGAGGAGCACGGATGGGTTTTAGTCAGTAAGAGTCTGACACTCCCTCCCGCTTCACCCAGAGCGGCAGGAGTCATTTGATGATCCATAAAAAAGGGCACTACCTACCTTTTCTCGAAGAGCTTCGTCGGTTTTGTTTTTTTTTAAACGTTCCCTCCCTCACACTCGGAATTTCTCCTGTATCGCAACGAAGCAGCCAATCGCACAACCACAGCGCCAACCATGTCGCCGCGATTTTTAACCCTCATAACTTTGGTTTGGAATAAGTTATTTCCGAAAGCTACGGATATTACAAGCACTTTTTTTTTAAGCGATGTGGTTGCAGTTGTGTACTTCGTCATTACTTTTCTACACTAATATTATAAAGAGGAAAGATTTGTTTGTTTGTTTGTTTGTTTGTTTGTTTGTTTGAAATGAATAGGCTCCGAAACTACTGGACCGATTTGAAAAATTCTTTCACCAGTAGAATTGTACATTATCGATGATGGACATAGGCTATAGAATATTTTCAAAAAAGTTAGGGATCCGTATGAAAACTTCGATAATGTAACCCAAGGTGTGAGAAAAAATCCTTATATCGCGTACGCTGCGGAATCTTTTGACAATAGAGCAAAGTGATGTACTACAGTTTTATAGGAGAACAACTAAGTAGGTACCTATTTACAGAGATCCATCATGGTTTTTAAAATAAAACTTTAGGTAGGTACCTACAGAACCTCAAGTTTTTGTCCATGGATATTGTAAACTACTTACAGACCTGTCTCTAAACCTAGGTACATTATACAGTAGGTAGCGGCATATTTCTGTTTGATTCCTTGACTATTCAAAAGTACCTGTAACTTGTGAAAAAACGTTTTATTTTAACTAGACTAGTAGGATATATTTTATTCTGGAAACATACCTATTCCAATAGGTAAATTATTTGAGTTTAGGTGTAAGTAAGTACCTACTTACCTATCAACTTAGGAACTACCTTCACTTTCTTTCACGTGGCTTTATCATAAATAAATACTTATTATGTACTTAACTCATTTTAATTATAACTCCACCAAGCTAAGTTTGCACCTCGCTGGAATGCGGCGCCCGCCCGCTTCCCCGCTTACCTTCCCGCGATCGCCCTGTCGCGTCAGTACGGTTAGCATCTTTGTCGCCGACACGCGTCATACGTCAGTGTGACGTAATCGACGCGAGGTGCAAACTTAGCTTGGTCGAGTTGTAGATTCTGTTCCGGAAAATATGTTATTGTATATAATGGAATGTTATTATTACGATTACCTACTGTATTCATAGACTTTAGGTACTTACTTGAACACAATCTCAGTTCCCCTTTCAACAGTTTATTAACTTGACTAGGTTTCATTTCATGTTGTGATTGAACCTTAAAAACATTAATATGCTGCTTATATTGGTTTTAAGTTTTGCCTTTATAACAATTAAGAATGAATAAATAGTAATCTACACAAATATTAATGAATCTCTTATAATATCTAGCTACCATGAAAAAGTGAAAGCTTGCGCTTGCCGCATGGATATACACTGTTGTTACGGAATTCATTTAGTTTTAGGAAAACATAAAAATGAAAAAAGAGGCTAATTTGGATTTCAATAGAAAGTAAATTGACTACCTACCTTGAAAGAGTATTTACACCTAATGACGTTACATGTTATACAAATCTACGTGTATTATTAAAGATTTTAAACCTTAAGCTCCAGTACTAATATTTGAAATAAGAATATAAAGTATCGATAGTGGTTGCGCAGGAGTATCGATGAGCGGCAGGCAGCAGGTGACGCGTCGTGTTCGTTTTTGGCGAATCAGAGGCGAGCAGGTGCGCGGGCGCAGGTGTCTCCGCGATCTCAGCCGATATCGATATACAGGTTGATGGTGATTGATCGGCTCTCTCGCTTATGATAGTGTTTGTATCGCTTTACTCGATGTTTTATTTGATTAGATTCTAAACGTAAATTAATTACGAATTAAGTATGTTTTGTTTTGTTCGATTTTGATTTTATTTCATGCTGTTTAATTTTATGAATTTATTAGCTGGGTTTCCAAACAAGCAAATCCAAGAGTATACCAAATTATAACGGGAATTCTTCTGTTAACTTTCCTTTTGGATGAGGAACGAACTTAAATAAGTTTAAAATCACTTCTCTATGATTAATGTTTACCTTTCCTCAACTTTGTTAGAATCGGTTTTCAGTTAAACTGGGGCCAGCTTAACTGAAAACCGATTCGTTTGTTTTATTTTAGTAGGTATTCTCTGTAAGTACAATTTCAAAAAATCTTTTATCGGTTCTATACTATCACTGAGATTCATAGACCATTTTATATGACAACGTGCGGTTCTTGTGTGTGTGGCTAGGAAGCGAAGCTACAAGAAAAAGCTAGTAAGCACCCAAAGACCAGTTAAAAACCCCACGTGTGAAAATAGATCATCGTAGCAAAGTTGGAGCAGCCTGTAAGTTCGGCCCGTGCGCTACTATGGTACCGTGCGCGAGATAGGACAGATGCGCGCGGCATATGCGCCCGCGCAGCCCGCCGGACGCTCGCCACTCCCACCCTGCGCGAGCCTGGCTCTATACAAGCCCGGATTTGTTGAGACTTTCTGTCAAGGTGCCAGACCAGATAAACTAGTTTCTTGTTACAGATTTTATTTTTAGTGTAGGCTCTGTGTAAGTAGGTAGCATGGGGCAAGCATGTTATTCAAAAGTAGATGCTCGTAAGTTAATTAGAATAAAGAAATAAATCTCAGGAGATCTAAACAGAAATCCGTACCTACATCCAAAGGTTTTGTTAGAAATTGCTATCAGCGATAAACCTGCCATTGTATCAATAAAATTTGCAGTCACAGACTGAAATAGGTAAAAGACCTGTGTTTTTTTTTGTAGGTATTCCATCTCCCTATCTGTTTATTGTACGGCACTTCTCATAAAACTATATCAAAACAAACTTTTATTAATTGCAGCTGGTTATCTTCATAATGACGTTTTGCTGTCAAATCTCAAAGTACATTATAGATTGAGCTCTCTCGCGTAGGTAGATGATGACTGCTGCATGTCCCAAACCAAAGAAATGTCATCGGGACGGAATTCTACATAGCAAAAGGATGAGATGATGCCGAAGGATGAGACAGTGGAGTCTCACGTTAAAAGGCACTAGTCGATTGCCATCAACGGACATGAGTCAAGGCTCTGGGACTGCTACTGAGAAAATCCTAATAGCATTTTGCCCGATCTGTGAATCCAACCCAGGACCTCGTGCTTAGCCATACCATATTCAACTACTCGACCAATGAAGCAGAATATGTTTACAAATACTTATCTAGATTGGCTCAGAGAAAATTAACTTCCAAGTTGGAACTAACCTACTTAATAAATGAAGTTCAATAAAAGCTTCAATTGTATCAGTTGCTAAGTGGATAACAATAATTTAAATTAGTTCACGAGTCGGCCTGGGTTTGTGGAAAGTGTTTTCAATGAGCATAAAACGTATACTTAATGGACGAGCTTTTGAAAAAAAAAAATACATAAATGATCGTTTTTCATTCGATAACTTACTACAATCACACTGCGATAGTAGTAAGTTATCTATATGAATTATAAAATATGATGTGGCTGTTTGTCATAATTTTCTACACAAAAGCTGTCAAACGGCCATTTTTATTCCTCAGGTACAAAATTGTAAATTCAATTTACGTATTATATTAAGTTTTTGTTTTATGGCGTGTATTTTAATTGACTATAATTACATTATATGAAACTTAATGATCTAATAATTTAAGAGGTAGGAGGTGGAGTTAGTTTAGAACTACAATATTTAATTATGGATTTAAAACCTATGGCGGATGCCAAATCACCGAACGTCAATGAATCGACCGATATTGATTAGATGTCTTTAAAACACCTCTAGATACCGACAAAAACAAGCACGCTACGAAAACGCTAGGCGGCTACGATGCCGCTACGATGCCTCTACGATAATACTACGACGCCGCTACGACAATCTTAACCATCAAAAGGCTATAACAATATTGTGACGAACCCTCGTAACAATTTCGATGTAGGTAGCGGTTTAGGATAATAATGAAATACTTAATTATTTCCATTTAGGTAGGCTACACATTGATGCTTAATCGTTGTAATTTGTTATAACTTAGTCGTATGTTGATAATTTAATAGTAACAAATGATTATTGGATGCGTTGGATAAACATTTTTTGATTCACAAACTACGCAGATGTTGTAGATCTTGATATTTGACTTCGCTTGTACATTTATACATAATTATTTTCTATTAGCTTGTGTAAATTATCTAATAAGTTTTGATGTATTTGTATAATGTAGCCGTACAAAAAGGATTAAATACCTATAAATATAAAAAAATAAATTAGTATGTCAAGTAGCTACACCACCGTTGACCTTGCCCCCGTAGTTAGCACTTGCTTGAAATTCGTCATCAGTTCGAAACCCTTATTCATACCGCTGCGGACATGCTTTTAATTTTTAATTTGACTCAATAAATTAACCATTCGATGAATAAATCAATGAAGGTTTATTACGCATTCACTCGCACACACTATTGGAAAATAAAACCTGATGATGATGAAACTAGGCAAAAAAATGGTGCGAATGCGTATCACAACAAAGTGAACATTCAACTGCCTAGTCATGAATTCTTATTCGTATTGCTATTCTTATTCTTAATGATTTCCGATTTCGTATACCTACTACCTAAAAACATACTTAACACTACTTTACCTATAACTACAGCAGTCTCGACAGAAGTTTCGATCCGATTTTAAGAAAATTATCAGTAAGTTCTGACTATACAATTTTATACTTATTTTGCAATTTATGTGCATTTGAATGTGCTCAATCTAAAGGCAGGTGTTAATTAAATAATAATTATCAATTCATTACCACGAATCTTTGATACCGAAATATAAACAACATTAAAATTATAGCCAGAAATAAGGAAACCAAAAAACTGTGGCTCAGGTAGAATGATCGACTGTGCCTATTTAATTTTAGGGGTCCTTACGTCACACGACGAGCCTATGCTTGACGACACGATCGAACCGGTCTTGGGATATCAAACAAGTTTATACTTATTTAACCACTCAGGCCCAACATGTGAAAATTCCCTAATATAAAGTAAATCTTATGTATATGTAAATAAACATTAAATTCGCGATTAATTCGCGACACACCGGTGTGTCGCCGGGGCCGGACAGATTCGCGATTAATTCGCGACACACCGGTGTGTCGCCGGGGCCGGACAGGGTTTTTTAAAATGGTAAGTAAAGTTTCAGAAACGTAAACTTCCTTGAAATTTTAATAAAGTACCTACCTCGTTAGACGTTGATGAAACATGCATCTTACTTCGAAAAGTTAGTGCTTAAAATATCCGTAGTACGTAAGTAAGTAGTTTTAGTAACATTGCATACTGAAAATAATTTCTCTAGCATTCTAGCAAGAATTTCTTTAGCAAGTAATAAATTCGGAGGATTTTCCAAGAACATTGTTAAGTTTGTAAGTAGCTGAAGGTGTGTTACAAGGCAAGTTCGGTTAGCGTGCTTGCACCCACTGCATATTGTACCGACAGAAAAAAATCGATACCTACTTTTAAACTTTGATTTATTCATGCGAGCTCATCATATCTCAAAGCCTTGTAGGAGGAACCGCTTGAGAAGTTAAAAGATTGATATTAGTTAAGAAAAGGTTAGCCAATCACTAGGGCAGGAAGCGGGATTGTATGGCAGTGGCCACACTGGGTGTTACTCTAGGTACTTACACTTGCGAATATTTCGACAACTCACACCATTACAAACGATTTTGATAAGTAGGTCCTTTCATTTGGAAATCAAATATGTATTCTCACAAATTATAAACATTCTATCTACAAGTTGACAGAAAAAAAAACAACAATGAATACGGAACCCGTGCCGCAAGGAAGATGTTCAACTGTCGCATATAAAATAAAGGAGCGTGCGTTGCAGCTGTCGTTAATAACAATGTGGCTCCAAAAGTATCAGAGCGCGCGCTTCGGGCACGCACCGGCTGTCCTTATTGCCTTCGAAAACACAGCTGCCTGCACCAACGAAAAAAAGAAACTACTCAAGACCCTCAAGTGTTAGTACATTAGGCCGAATCATTAAATCACTGCAGAACAATTTATGCCTGTTCAAATTCTGGTATCCCTGAACATGCATGGGAATAATTGGCGCGCACACGAATGCGGTTAGGCAACAACTGTTGGCAAAAATGTAGTTATAATGATTTATTATTTTGTTTCTGTCGCTAAGAGCTCTCTTTTCATAATTTGGCGCGATGATTATACCAAATTGACTGCAGGAACCAGGTTTGTGAGTTAGTAAATACATCATCATCATCATCATCATCATCATCATCATCATCATATCAGCCGAAAGACGTCCAATGTTGGACATAGGCCTCCCCTAAGTGTCGCCACAACAACCGGTATTTTGTAAATACATATCCAATTACGTTTAATTTTTGACGGGTGAGATGTAGATTCGAAAAATGCAGGTTATATAACAATGAAAATAAAAAAAAAAACAGGAATTTGTTTCCATCTATGTTGTATAAGCCTTACGATACAACGAGGCGTGTGGATTTGGACAATGTTTTCGTTTTCCGAAAGCCCTTTTAGCAGAACAGAGAGCGCAAGACAAAAGGAGGCACTGATTAAAAACGGAAATGTTGAAAAGTCGAGTCCTCGGTGTCTGCACAATGACTCTTGTTCGGAAGACTTATGAATTTACTAGATGGACCTTGTGACAAATATTTGTGCAGCAGTTTTGGATATACTATTATCTAAGAAGTTTCCACAAATGTCATATTTCCGGTTGTCAATTTAATTCCATATCTCTCAAGCCTTTATTGGTAGACAAAAACAACAGAGCGATAAATAGGCATGTTTCATCTCATACCGATCAGGCGTGATCGAGGTCAAGAGCAAGCTCATTCCACAATTAAAAAAAAGAAAAATACGAGACTTTTGACAATTTGAACAGCCCAAGATCATTATTCCGTCGCAGTCTTTTAGTCAATACCTACGCCTGAATACTTCTAGGGTGCACTGAAATTAAGCCAATTAAATAAATATAACTATTATGTAAAAAGCTCAACACCATTTAATTAAAGCAGAGTAAGTAAAACAACAAATAGTTGTTAGTGTTTTAAAGTACCTAACAGCAACATAAATAGTTATGTTTAAAGTTAATTCTCTCAAAGATAACATTCCTACCACAAGAACACTATCTGACTTTCTGTTACCACACTCTGTAGTACAGGCTGTCCCTTTTACGCCTACACAACGTGAACAAAAACGGTATGCACATTTGCAAACCCCTTTGTGCAATTTTCCAAGCCGCTCTGTAAGAAATAATGTAGGAAAACGCTTTTGCGGTTAAAAGCATTTTGTTTTATTTGTTTGGTCAATTTACAATTCCATTCATTATGGACTTGTGCATTTTATTGTTTCTGGAACCCTAATTGATTCTGACTTTTGCGGTAAAACTGACCGTCGTGTTTGTTTGACAAAATAAATAGTAAAGAGGTAAGCAAAGACGAAAGGATTTGACAGCTGGTCAGCCCGTCTGGGTAAATAATGGGAGGCGGGATAAATACCAAAATATGTTCATTTTTCATACTCGGAAAGTAGTGTTAGTTTGATCTAAGTAGCGGGTGGAAAACGCTGCTTCCCAAGGGTGGGAAAAACTTAAATACATAGTACGATGATTTTATGAAGTGGCGAGCAGACAAGAAAATAAAATCAATTTCAGAAAGTGTGTTTCTCACATACTTTAACATTATATCTAGAAAAATACAGCCTTCCACGCTATGGAGCAGGTATTCAATGCTCAAGAGTACACTAAGCGTAAAACATAATGTAGATTCGAAGAAATTCTATAATCTGACAATGTTTTTGAAAAGACAGTCTCAGGGGTTCAAGAGCAAAAACTCTAGGGTTTTCACCTCTTACGAAGTGGAAACATTTTTAAATGAAGCCCCTGACGAGATATATTTGGCATTAAAGGTTGAAGGTAAGCTATCAACGTTTATCTAGTTATGGAGAAGTCTTTTCATCTAATAATGAACGCGCGTCGTTCCCAACTCTGATATGTCCCTTTTATAAGTAGATAGGTTTGCATAAAAAGAGGCAATGACCCTTTATTCCCGTTGTCCCCGTGTGCCATAACCCCGTCACGGGGACAGCGGGACGTGATTAAATTTATTTCCCGTTGTCCCCATAACGTACATTCGGCTAACGGGGAAAACGGGAAGTAAACCATATTTCTGGGTGGTTTTAAAAAAAATAACCCTTTCTAACCTAACTTGTCCGAGTCGGGGTGCCCCAAGACCCGAGCTCGCTTCGTTCGCTCTTGCACCAACATAATTTGAAAAGTATATTTAATTATTACAATAAATTAACGGGGACAATGGGAAGTAATTTTAATTATTTTATTAAATTCCCTTTGTCCCCTTTAACGGGGACATGGCCTACGGGGACAACGGGAATATACTACAATGACACTGACCAGATGAACGGAGGCGTGTATTTTTAGAGTAAAAGATCTCTGCCTGTTTATTCTGCCTACATACCTACATAAAAGATAAATCCTGACAAAATGATATGTTTTTCACAGGTGGTATTGATACTCGGTATAAGCGGCGCCTGCAGAAGCAGTGAGCTCACAAGTCTAACAATTAACGACGTTGAATATCAAGGTCAGTTATTACTCGTAAAGTTGACTAAAACAAAAACAAATATTGAGCGCACGTTTGTAGTACGAGAACAGTTTACACAAGTAGTAAAAAAATATGAAAAAATCAGACCTAATGACATAAAACGGATCGCTTTCTTCTCAATTACCAAAAGGGAAAATGCTATAAACAAGTGATCGGGAAAAATGAAATATCAGGTATAAGCAGATTACAACATACTTACATATTTGAATTTATCAAACTGTGAGCATTGTTATAGAAGGTCAATATTATTATATTAAACTGCCGCATTTGAATGCTCACGAATATAGAGAGTTTTATACATTCATCTGCCTATATATTTTCTTAACAATGAAAAAAAATACGTCTGTTTCGCATATATGAGTTTAATAAGGCCTAAATCTCTGTTCTTTAAATATGTCAAGATCTTTTGCTGGCTGACTGTGATTGTTTCCCCAAGTAACAAACAGCCAATCATAGAAGTTGGCAAGAGATTTCGCAACAAATTAGATTGAATAAGCTCTCAAAGCTCGGGGCTTATGAGCGATGACACGTGTACGATGGGACGTATCATACACAATTTAATAACACACAAGGTTGAAACAAATTCGCTTGGTATTTGTTTCAATAGCTAGGTTATAAACCGGAATAAAACGTCACTTTCGTCTTTCAATTTGGATCAGTCAAACAATTACAACTACACTAACACTACAATACAATTTCAGTCAATCCCGTTTTCTGAATCTTTCAATATTTTGGTTGAAACTTGTCCATTGGTCATAAGGTTAGATATATTTCAGGTATAGATTATATGTCTATCATGTAGGCATGATAGACTTAAACATACAATAGATTTAAACGAAAGATTCAGAATTGACGGGCATGGCTGATATTGTAGGAATATCGGCCATGCCCGTTAATTCTGAATATTTCAATGTTTTCGTTGGAACGTGCACTTTGGACATAAAGAGCTCAGAGATACTTTATACTTGCAGTCTGGACCTAGCACCGCCAGTTCGCTACTTGAAGAGATTGTTTTATGAATAATTAGTGCATTTCATATAGTTGGGAAAAGGCTAGGCAGATGATGATGATGATGTGTGGTTCATTTCTTGATTAGTCATCTTCTTACGTAAGTATTGGTAGGTGCTACAACACTCGCTGCAGTTATTTTGTTGCGTGTCTTGGTTAGGGTATTAAGTCAGAGAACAAAAATAAAATAACATAGTGTTGGGTATATTTTTAAGTCTATTGTTAGTTACTCAGATGGTTTTAAGAACTAGCGCTTGCTGCGGTACTTGTAAGTGTTTCTGTTATTATATTATGTAATAGCATTTTCTACAAGCTTTAATTTAACTTGCAAATTGCAATATTAGTTGGTAGGTTTTAGGTCAAATCTTGGAACATTTGGAACTACTTGGAACTACAGAGTTGAAGTTCAAGTTGGTTCAGTTCCAATTACATTTTTGAAGTGAAAACTTCTTTAGCGGCGTTGTGCACTTTTTGGGATGGGTAAAAAATGTTAAACTCGCGTCAGGACACGTGTCCAACGATAATTTTTTTCATACAATCTGCCATCCCACTTTTAACTTTTTCAAGGCATGAATTTCAAATAGTAGCACCGAGGGGATAAAGCAGTGTCTTATTTCACGGGCGTCGTAAAGAATTCCGAACGCAATGAAGGAATCAAGAGTTAATAATAGAATCCTATATGCAGCGAGGGATTTAAGCTAGCCCAGTAGCGTAGCTAGCATGGGTGACATCCGGGGCGAATAATGTGGTGTCACCCCTCCGAAATAATTATTGGTTGCGACTTTGATCCATTTTTTTGGGACGCTCCGTTTCAGCTGCAGGTTTTTTTTAGAAATGTTCTTACCAACATCACTGTTTGTTAAAGACAATAATTATGGACCGTGAGTACTGGTTGATGAGAGCATTAGAATTTGTGTATGTACTAACACTAAGGCGAGCTCTAAAAATTTTACGCCCTGCCTCAAATAGGTTTGTTTTTTTTTTTTAAATCATCTAAACTTAATTCGAAGTAACTTTGTTGATTAAGCGGCTAAGCTCAGTAACTAAGACTAATCATGTAAGAGCGAGCGAAGCGAGCATGAAAATTTTTGAACACCGCTTCGAATAGTTTTGGTTTTCTTTTGAATATCAATCAATCATCCTAATATATACACAATTCTTTCGTTACCAAGTGAGTGACTGACAGACAATGCACAGCTGAAACTCCTGGTCGTAGAAGCCGAAATTTGGCATGTACCTAGGTTCCCTAAACTCCGTCCCCTTCACCCAAGCCACCTTTGTTTCTGAGGAGCATACTCTACTTTTCACACCTACTGCGAGAAAATTGTGCTCAACCCATGAAGAAAGCTGACGGGACACCGCGAGGGGCGCGCGTCGGCCTCCACTGCTAGGAGCGTCACACGTCCGAACCTATGCCTCTGGCCCAACAATACTATTGTACTGAATTTCATTAGGTATTATCCCGACGGGCAATAATGCCATTTGAATTTTGAACATAATTTAGGCTGGGCGACCTGCACCTTGCAGCGAAGGCCGACGGGCGCCGCTCGCGGGCTGTAATGACGTACTTTAGTTTAGGTTTGCATGATAAATAATTTGACGTTTTCGTGCAAAAACGGGCGACTTTGAATAGTAATTATGATGATTTCGGTTTACCTTGGAACTTTAAAGGACATCATTCCATACATATGCACTTTCATAATTAAGCCCAAAATGAATTATGTCCTTTATACTATAAGTATTTATTTCATTGTCTTTTTTGTTTTTTTTTTGTCCAATACACCCGATGTTTTTTGCGGATGCACCGCAATTGAATCTTCTTCTAAACTTTGAAAAATCTAAACAAAATATCTTTAGGTATCTAATTTTATAAAAATTAATTTTTGTTCATCACTGTTTTTATTTCTTTTTATGCTTAGTAGGAAGCCAGAAAAGTTGATTCATACCTACCCCATATCCGGATAAAGTTTTCAGGTCACTTAGCAAAAAATTGCTATGACAAGTTGGATGGTTAGAACAACAGACATACCTAGATGCCGACTTGTAGTCTATAAACGGAGTGTTTTCGTGGATTCTTACATTTTCAGACTGTCTCAACTCTCAAGGCAGTACAAAATATTTATAGAACTCCAGGTTTTCTTGACCTCAAGGCTCGAGCTTCCAATAAAAACAGATATTGACAAGCGATCTCTCTGTTAAAGCTTTCTGTAACACGGTTCCAGAATAACCGCCATTAGCTAGAATCTTATCGTAGCGCTTAAGAAGTACAGTCAGCAACAATATTCGATGAGCAAGTAAGTACAAAGTCACTAAACAGCTTCGGCCACAAAATGCAAAGCACAAGTCCGTTCCTGTATGGAGTATTGCAGCCACTTATGGGATGACTCAGCAAAATATCAGCTTGCTGCATTGGACTCGGTGGAACGCAGAGCAAAAAGGCTTATAGGCGACGAGTCGCTGGTGGCTAAGCTTCACAGCCTGGCTCATCGGCGTAGTGTTGCTTGCCTGTCGGTCTTTTACAGATTGTAGGTACTTCGGAGAGTGTGCGCAGGAACTTCACGACCTGATCCCACCATCGCCGTTTACCACCGGAATACCAGACTTACTGCTGGGTACCATTCTCACTTGGTCGATATCCCGACCAGTCGTACTCAACGCTTCTCCTCCACATTTATTATGCGCACAGCCAAAGTGTGGAACTCTCTACCAGCGTCTGTGTTCCCTTCCACATATAACCCGTCTGCCTTCAAAGCAAGAGTGAACAGGCATCTTCTGGGCACGCTCGCTCCATCATAGACCTCATCTATCGCTTTCCATCAGGCGGGATCGAGGTCAAGAGCTAGCCCATTCCTCAATAAAAAAAAAAATGCGGATCAATGTTGAAAAATTCACATTTTACTTCTAGTTAACCGACTTTTGTTGAACAAATATATTTAGGTTATTTTGTTGCATTGCTTTCAAGTTGATCTGTTCGCTAATTATGGGAACTATTTACTTAGTCCACTAACTGAAATATTTTTAATTATTTAATTTTATGCATAGTTTTATCCGACTGTCCTAGAAGGACAGTAATGTGTTTCGAGAGTATGTATTCATGTTGTGTGTCTATTTCTTTGTCATAGACTGTAGCCTAAACAGTTTGATGGATTTTGTTATATGAGGTAAATTAGATTCGTCTAGACGATCTTCGTCTAGATGTCAGTTAATTTAGTCGATTATTTTGTGGCACGGTCCTGTGCGGAATCAAAGAAAAGGACCCGAGGAGACGATTCTAAATGTGTGCATTGTAGAAAATCAATGTACAGAAATTTCGAAAAACCCGACTAGGTCCAAACAAGGTCAACGTTTCTAACGATAGTGTTATAATAGCTGAGTAATATTAAAATACGTACCAAAACTTCATGTAATTTATTTACTATTTATTTCATTTTATTTTGTATATTGTCTGGCTACAGTTGTAAGTTTTAGTAAAAATAAATCGGTTTCAGTGAAATTTTGAATCTTATAGATGCTTCGGGTGACGGAGAGCTTCCAGCTTTAACTCTTGTAGTTTTGTGATGGTCTGTCGTGAAATGTCAACTTGCGATGTCGTGGAGGAGCAATGGGGAAGAGTGATTGACCAGTCTTGGTTGTTGAATTGCGAGCTTCTCTTGCGACAATGGTTACCGGCCGACCGAAAGGCTCGTTCTTCAACTCAAAATTTCCAGATTTAAAACGATTGAACCAATAATGGACCGTGTTTATGCAAGCAGCGTTAGGCCACCAGCCATTTCGATAATGTTTCGTGCTGTTTACGCAGCGGTACTCGTAGGAACTCATATTTGAGAAATTGTACAAATTTTCAGTTTATCTATGGCGCCAAAAACTAACACAATTTCACAAAAACTGAATTTGAAATAAAAAAAAACGCGGCTTTGGAATTTCGAATTGCGCGCCAATCCACATATTAATTAAACCTGAAAATGCTGGTTCTAAAATCTCCAATTACATAGGTAAAGACCTATTATTTATTTTCGCAAAACTCGTTAAAATGTTCACTACATTTTAACGACGATTACATTATGAACAGCTGATTTTATTTCTTTCATACAATTTTGTTTACGAAGTTTAACCCATGTCTTAACCTAAAGTCGGAAATTATCCCGAGGGAACAAAATCCCGGAATACAATACTCCTAGGACATATGAGTATTTTCTTATGTCATTACGTTCCTCCTCGAAGAGGTATCCTCAAAGTATGCTTCCTAAGTACGCACATGAGGAGTCAGCCCCTGTGAACCCTGATAGCAGTGTTTAGTAATTTGTGAACTAGCTAATCATAAAGAACCTTCACGACATTCCATCTCGTGTCGACTTAACACACCTAAAGACCTCGTATTCGTAGGAGAAAAGAGGTTATTCTATAGACAAACCCATTTCTATAACTATGTGACTTTTATCGAGCTATTCTATTAATTACACGTATCGGTCGCTTGTCGCAACTGTGACGCATGGTCACCTCAATATCGAACCTAACAATAGCTAAGAGTGTAAAGGGTACAACCCCTTTCAGATGTTCTTCGAAACCTATACAATCACGATGGATTGGCAGCATATGTGCTTAGGTATTATATTTGCACAGGCAAGCTCCATTGTAGCCACCTAAGCTCCATTGTAAGTCATTGAATGCCTTCGACAAGACTATTTTCTGTGAACCATGTATTGTTAAGGATTGACAATGTATGTAGGACATGTACATGGGCAAATTAGAGACTGCTGTGATGCTACCGATATGGGTTATAGCTCGCAGCATCTCAATATTACCGAGTTACACAAAGGAGGCGTTACTTAATTATAATACAACACACCGCAGTCTATGGTGGGCCCATTACCGTGGAGGATACGGGACCCCATAGCGGGGATCAAACCAGCGAATTACCCGACGCTTAGTAATAAGTACATATACACGATTGCTAAACCTTGGCAATCATTGGCGTTATCGAGGAGAAGAAGATACAATTACTAGTTAGGCGTTAATACTTAATAACTTCTTACGATCGGTTATGTTATATACTCACGTATACAATGTTCCATTTTCGTAATGTTCCGTTTGTTATTAGGTGTCAGATGAAGACCTCTGGTGAGTTTTTTGTAAGAATATCACTACCTACCCATTTTAAAACAAGCTGCACAGCTCTCCTGTTACAAGTTGTGGTTGTCTTGTCTCTAAACTCCACACTCTGTCTCCGCTTCCGAGACTTCAAGTAGGTTGACGACTGGGATTGATATAATTGCTAAGGCACTTTCTGCATAGAATTCCTGCCACCTTTGGACTGTGATCCATTCGTCTCACCAAAATCATGCAGATATTCAATCACCAAATGCACTTAGATACCAATAGATGTGACCATCTCCAAATTTTTCACACGTTAATTTGTTGCTTATTATCGTGTGATATAAGTTGTTTCGCTATACTTACTTTCAAGGAATTTGTAACCATATATCGTGGCCACGTATTTATCCCATGAAAGGTGGTCGTCGAGCACATGTCGTGGGAAACCAACTGTTAAAATAGCCAGTTTCATTGGCTTCATATCAAATTGCTGAATGGGCATTCAATATAAACGTTCAAATGACGAATAAATGGCTGCTCCGAATAATGTTATTGAAGCAAATTAAGTCTCTATGCGCACTTCAAAAATCGGCCGTTATTTGTCGCATGGTTACTTACTAAATAAAATGAGACATACCTTCATTTAGGTGGTGTGCTCTGCTTTCATGAAAACTTAGATGTTTTTTTTCCTTGCTTAGATTGGCAAAAAAGAAGATAAACTTTGCATTATAGCTGTAGGTATTGATTAAACACAACGAAAAACAACAGTAAACTTCAATTAGATATTAAACTTGCGAACAAATCATAAAAGTGAATGAATAGGCAGGTGACTATTGGACAAACACTTTACAGCGAGTGTCAATATCTAGTTGTAATAATTACAGGGGCACGGAACACTAATTGCACATGTAATGTACCCATGACTCGCTCTATGGACCAATGCTAGTTTTTTTCTTCTAATAAATATACGATATCGAGGAATATCTTTCTCGTCGGCGTGGTGGGTTTAGTAATAATATTTTAACAATACGTTGAGAGGAATTTCAATAAGTTAGTAGTGTTAGTGCTCCAAGCAAACAATAATAAAATTGCATTAAAGTTAATGTGGATAAAGCATTGAAATTTTTTAATTTAATAGTAATCCCAAAAGGACTCACGAGAGAATGGTCAGCAGCATTCTCTGTAGGTATATTGCAGCTACACTGCGATCGCCAACCTGCTTGCCAAGCGTGGCGATTATGGGGAGGCCTATGTCCAGCCAGTGGACGTCTTTCGGCTGATATTATGATGAATCCCTTTGAAGTACCTCGGATTGCAATAGCAAAAGTGCTGATTTTATGATCAGTCGCGACTGTTTTTATTTTAAATCGGGAAAATGATTTTGAATTTCATTCAGCAAGGATTTTTTAATATTTCAATAGATTAAACTTAGTTAAAGTAGAACTTTTACTAGTAGAAGTTTAAAAAATCCTTCTTTATTGCCTACCTTGTTGGTCTGTGTCATAAGGAAACTTGGTGCATTTTATGTTTCCAGACCCAGTGGTTTAGGCTATGCGTTGTGAGATGTGAATAACTAATTCTTATCTAATTCATTCAAAGACTTTTATTACCAGAATAAAAGTCTAAACCCGCGATTAACTAAACGACTACTCAGCCTAAGCAGAAACGACCTTAGAACAATAATAGGGACAATTACGGGCCATTGCCCCCTAAACAAACATCTCTATAACATAGGCGCCACGGACAGCCCACTCTGCAGGGGCTGTTTTGACGCCGAAGAATCAGCTGCCCACGTGATCCTGGAATGCGAGGCTGTGTCTACCCAACGTGAACAAATCCTCGGAACGGTGAGGTCGCTCCGCGAAGCCTGTGAAGCTCCCAGGAAACTTCTGTGCTTCTGGGCGGAGCTAGGCTGGCTAACTTAGCCAGGATACCTACGCACAACGGACCGAATGAGAGTCTAAGTGCGGATAACGGAGTCCCTACTCTACTCTACTCTACTCTACCAGAATAAAATTGATTTGAAACAGTGGCAAAGCATATTGTCCTTTAACAGTATTTTTTAGTACTACTGACCAATATATGATTTTGAGCGATAGTTTCGTTAACCACATTTGATGCAGATTTTTTTTGATAAAAATGATTTACTACACGTACGCGTTAACTTGGCACCTTGACCTGGCTCGAAATGTGTCGAGCCAGGTGCCAAGTTAACGCGTACGAGTAGTACTTGAGGAACACGACTGCGTTCTAAACAAAGCTCTCGAAATTCGAATTGAATTTCCTCGACCACTTTTTGGCTTGGAAGCTGACGCGGTTTCCCGCAGTTTGCGACGGCAGTACTCATAATAAATCAGGTGCACCAATATTATTAATATAATCGATACAGCAGCGTCTCCGAGCGCAGATACCCTGGTGGCTTTGTTTTTGGGGTTCCCTGGTTACGGGTCGGTCGCAGAAAAATGCTCTAAAAATAATCATTACTAACGGTTCTGGTATTTTGCTACAACAAACAACTTTAAAATATAGTAAACGTAATGGATTTTCTTCCTTTCATGAAAGTTCGATCTTCCATATCGGGACCCAGTAGGTAACTGTAGTCCCCGGAAGCAATACAATTACAAGGAAATAGTTTTAGCCACCGCAACATTAAGTTTTTAATTTGTTGTGCGAACTCAAAATTAGATTTTTCAGTTTTCACAATCGGAAGCTTGAAATTAAACAACCCAAAAAAAATACTAAAAAGAAAAAATAATGTGTTTTGATCCAGTTTAGTAGGTATATTATAGGTACGAATGTTTTGGCTCAAGCGTCGTCACCTCGGGAGACCTTATTTTTGTATTTACCAAGTACTATTTTATTTATTACTAGCGACTTCGTTCGCGTGTATGTCGGAAAGTAAAATGATGCTAGGTAAGATCGCTAAGATAAGATATACGAACAGTCAATACCTACCTAGCATTGCTTGACCCCTAGAAGGCACCAGCTGTATCACTTCGACACGAAATCTTGAGATCTTCTGTTCAAGTAATTTTTCGTTATGAGAACGCTTCTCTCATTTCATCGAAACCATTCACAGCAGTCCTAGAAGATATCGTGAAAATTATAGATTGGGACTACAGCGGTATTAACGTCAATGGTGGCTACCTGTCTCACTTACCTGTTTCGCTAAGAACTTCGATGACCTCCAGAAAATGTTTCAAAAACTTTAAGATGCTTCTTGTAAGTTGGGTGTTAACATGAATATGGGCAAGACGAAGGCTATGGCAAACTCCTTCAGCGATTCAAATCCTACTGATAAAGTTAAAAATTAATCGTTGGAGATGATTAACCGATACTATCTAGACCATATCCTTTCAATTGGCAAATTAAAGATCGAGAGGAACACAGCTTGGATGGGCCGTTTTAGCAAATTGGACGGACGACATTCTGAAGCCTGTCAAAACTCTGCAATGTCTGAATTCCCGCCTCTATAACCAGTGTGTTTTTCCCACCATGACTAACGATGCTGAGATATGGGACGCTCACGCAGGAGGCTGTGTACAGACTGAGAGTTGCACAGAGAGCCATGGAGCGTTCCATGCTTGATAGGTGGAGTAAGGCAGTGACTGAGTGGCGTCCGAGGACTGGAAAATGAAGTGTTGGTCGGCCGGCGGCGAGATGGGCGGACGATATTGTTGCCATCGTGGGTAGAACCTGGATGAGGCTGGCACAGGAACGTGGGGATTGGCAAACGAAAAGAGAGGCCTATGCTCAGCAGTGAGCGAAGTCGTGCTATGGATAATGATGATGATATACGATGTTGAAGAAAGTTACTAAGGTTTTTCACACGCGATAGAGCAACATAAAGATGGCCATGGGAAAACCAACCGGAAGAGAAGTCTACCCCCGCTGAGGACATGGCGGATCATACGGTGGAGGTCTGCTCTGCTTGGGCAAAGCACCACCGTCTCCTCGTCTAGGCGATCGGCGGTGGCGACCTCTCGCTACCAGTCCTGGTTCACTCCATGGTCCGGAGGCATGGGAAGCCGTCACCTCCTTCTGCGAAGCAGTAATGCTGATGAAGGAGGAGGTGGAACGCATGAGGGAGTGCCAAACCTCACGCCTCTGCCGCCGCAACAGAAGAAGACGCCCCGGGCGTCGCGCGTCGGGAGTCGCAGGTCGATTACAGGCCACCGTAGGCGCGGGCCTGCGTATGGCGAGCGTTGGGTGGCTCTCTGTCCGATCACAACCTGGGGTCTACTCTCTAAGCCCGAAGTCCATAGTTTCGGCCTTAGTGTCGGGCGTTTTCTACTCCGTATCACCTACGGACTTTCCCCTGATTAGTCCTGAACCGCTCAAGCACCGGCAACACACCGGTGTGCGCCGAATTAATCGCGAATTTAATGTTTATTTACCAATTACATAAGAGTTTTTTTTTTTTGGGAATTTACAGATGTCAGGGCTGGAGCGGTGAACCCGAACTAAGAATGAATGACAACAAGATTTGACGGTTGTTCACGTCGGGAAGCCACGGCCTCACTTCCAAGATGACGTAGCCGACTGATTCCTCGGCGTCGAAGCAACCTCTGCAAGTTGGGCAGACTGTAGCGAGTGGTATTTTTTAGGGGTAATGAACCGTAATAATGATTACGGTTCATTGCCCCCTATGATTTACCATCCATAAAAAAGTATCAAAATAATCACTTTTTAAAACGTTTTAAAAGCACCATTAATAACAAAAAAATATGTTTAACTTTAATGCTCATGGTGTATCTACATTGGTTTTGTACTTTTTAACGTGATGCGAACAAAACAGACTTACAGATAAGTAGAAAATAGGTTCTGTTAATTATCCTTGTTAAAAAATATGCAAAATACAGCAATAACATACTGTAAATATTTGAAAATATTGGGTTTGGTAGAGAGAGAGACAAAAAATAAGGAAACAAATAAGATATAGAATAATAACAGCATTCGAGCTCACACCAAGTCTTTCGATAGGCAGTCTTTAAAACCGACGGTCTTTGAGTTCTGTTGACAATTTTATTAATTAAAATACCTAGCCAATCTTATTTATGTCATGGTTTTTGCGCTGCTTAGCTCCACGAAAGTATAGCGTGATGATAATCATTGGTAAGGTTAGACCCACATGCAATATTGTAATATGTTGTGGCTTCTTGTAACAATTCCTTGCTAAACTGTCTGAGATAGTAGATAGTGAGCGAAATTCTTACATCAATCCACACATAGGTATATCGAAGTAACACAACAGAAGTCTCCTTTCTCAGACTTTTAAGCCAATAGTCCGTATGAATAGCCAAGTAAAAGCGGATTTCCACGAACCTAATATTCGAATGGTGAAAAATTGTAATATCCGCATTATGACGTTTTTAACATAGGTAAATAAAGTAGTTTCACCTCTAAGTAAAAAAAAATTGCTTCGTATATGTGAACAAAAATTTATTAATTACAAAGCAGCAATCGCACTGACAGAAATACAACCGAATTGAGAACCTCCTCCTGTTTTTGAAGTCTGGTAAAAATCGAATAATAGCTATTTATGATATTAGTGCGGTAAGTTGGTTTTTACAAACGTGTATACGAATGTAAGCACGAGACGAAGTCGAGGGCTTACCATAGTCACGAGTTTGTAAAAACCAAATCCGCACGTGTGTCATACAACGTTTTTGGACACATTTGCGAGAAAACAGTACAATAAGTAATGAAATGAACTTTTTGTCTTTAGAAATCAGTCGGAAAGTCGCAACAATCTTTGACGTTTCTAATATGAAAATGGCGCGAATTTGCAAAGGGCGCCTCGTATCGAAGGTGCGCTTTCCTCCCCCCACCCTATACGAGCCGGTGTCCCTCAAGGCGGCGTGCTCTCCCCTTTATTTTTCACGCTGTTCACTAGCGACATCCCAAAGAATAATAAGATGCAGCTAGCTCTATTTGCCGATGATACGGCCATCTATTGCTCCGGCAATAGTGAAAACGCAATAGCCAAAAATCTTCAAAAGGCGGCCAGCGACCTAGGCGCTTGGTTCTGTCTCTGGGGATTTGAGGTTAATCCCGAAAAAAGCCAGGCGGTTTTGTTCTACAAACCGCGGGCGAAATTCATTCCCAATCCACCGAGTCCGATCACCATGTTTGGTAAGCAGATCCCTTGGGAAAAGCGAGCCAAATATCGAGGTGTGATATTAGACCATAGACTCACCTTTGCTGAGCACATTAGTGCGGTACGTTCGCGTGCTGCATTTGCTCTGGGTAGACTCCACTCCATGCTGAATGCACGCAGCAAGCTATCCCTTAAATGTAAACTGCGCATCTACACTACGTGCATAAGACCGATAATGACTTATGCGAGTGCTGTATTCGCACACACAAAGCCAAAGCAAATCCACAGGATGCAAGTAATCCAAAACAGATTTCTCCGAAAAGCCACGGGCGCCCCGTGGTATGTACGGAACGAACGACTTCATGTCGACCTTAAAATCCCGACCCTAAAACAGTTTATGAAGCGCCTTACAAAGCGTTTCTTCGAATCCGCTGAAAAGCACCAAAACCCTTTGATTTCAAAGGCAACCCAGTACACTCCCTCTCGCATTAGTAAGATTCGCCGTCCTCGGCATACACTCGTCGAATCCGACGACGAGATCACAAAGATTCAGGAAAGCTGTAGGGAAACCAGCACCCTTAGAATAAACAGATACAGACCGCGTTCCGTATACCGACCTCGCCGCCGAGGTCCGTCGCGACGACCCACTCAAAACCCTCCCCGACTTTTGCAAACGAGCCAGCCCGCGCCGCTGAGCCTTTAGCTTTAATAACCCCTAATTAATGAAACGACCCAGCCTGATTGTCCCTTGCTGTCCCTAACTGAAGCCGCTAAGCCGAGGTCGTATTCCACAGGGAATGCCCTTAGCGAGCGGTCAGTAGTTTTTAGCTTGTAGCTAGTTTTGTTGCCTTGGCTGGGGGCCTTAAATTCATTTGAGGCCACCACAGGTTAGTCCGTTTAAGCAGTTGATATCACAAGTGTGTTAACTTGCTAGTGGTCATACCCTAAAAAAAAAAAAAGCAAAGGGCGCCACATGTGCGTGGTGCAAATAAGAACTACATCTTTCATTTGTTTATTTTATGATTCTTTTCTCATTTTCTCTTTAGTATTATAGTGAGACAAACGTATTGAGCAAATGCGCTTCCAAGGAGGTTTGATCATTCAGCTTATTTATTCTAGGATTGTGAAACTCCTTGGTGAAATTCTTATTTATTTTTTTATGGAAATTAAAAGAAAAAACCGTAAAGAATACCTAAGTACATATTTTACCGCACGGCGCTATACAATAGCACCGTGCGGTAATATATGTACTTAGGTGAGAGTACCTACCTATTTTACCGCACATTCCATGGTGTGGTGTGTAAAATTTAACTTTCGAACTATGTGTACAGGCTTCGTAATTGCATTTTTTGAGCAAATGTGTTGAAAAAATATTAATAGTCAATGTTGCTTTTATACCATCAACGTGAATTTACCACGCTAGACAGATAACAATTTATTGCCTTCTTTTCTGAAAATCATCTATTTTCGTGAAATTATGTTCCACTGCCCAATTTTCATTACAGCAATAGCGTGATTTTTTTTTAGTGCCTATAGCTTGATGATAGCACAGCCAAATAATTAACTGAATTAAAATATGTTTCACAATATTACATGCTGTTACAGAATGGTTACGCTTAATATTAACGGTAATCGGTAATATTAAGGGTGTTAATCGTTTCAAATACATTTTGTACCTAAACTGAATGGTAACCTACACTGACTGGTTCGACAGGAATAATGACAGGGCGCATCATGGACATTAGTGTATTCAGTGTACAGAAATGTACCTATGTTGTATTGTACATATCACGCCAGAATAGAAATAAGGTTATATTGTAGTACGTTTAAAGAAAAAAGAAAACAATGAAACACGATGTTTATTCCGCCCTTGAAATGAGTAAGTATACCTACTTAAAAATACAAAGCATTTTAGGTAAGGCACCAACCCTTTCCGTCCTCAGTCAAATTGTCTTGACGAAACTGGCATACGATAAGTACCGAAACAGACGCGGAAAATGAAAGAAACTGCATGGAATAAAGATTTCATAGCGGGCGATGGATCTCATGTATTTAAGCCATTTATTGTAAATGGAGTTAAAATGTGGCTTTTTTAAAGTGTATGCCATGCTCATGAGGTAAATATTTAGAAGATAATTTAGGAAATGGTAGCTGAAAGTAGGAAGAAATAAAGAGAACCAATCTAAAAACTGGTTGAGGTTAAGCTTACCGGATTATAGTTACACGATTGCAAGGAAACACTGAAAATATTATTTTAAATGTCAGCATAAAAGACGGGGCCCGCTAGGGCCAGTGCCTGCCAGGGTTGCGGAATTTGTTCGAAAGAGTCACCGCGGCTCTGGAATGCAACGGGCATTAAGAGGAACACGGATGGGTTTTAGTCAGTAACAGTCTGACACTCCCTTCCACTCCGCCCCAATCGGAAGGAGTCATTTGATGTTTTCCCATCCATAAAAAAGAGGTCAAGCAATGCTAGATATTGACTGTTCGTATATCTTATTGATCTAACCTAGCTACATCATTTTACTTTCCGACATACACGCGAACGAAGTCGCGGGCAACAACTAGTTTTAAATATTACAGTGACGAATCTGTAGAGTGACTATCCTGCTTTGGGTTTAAAATAATTATAGATGTTGTACTTGCGTTGCAAATTTCCATAGCGAAGTCTTCCAGACAGGTTATCTTAAGTTCCAAGTTATCGAGCCAACATGAATTCATTCATTCTCGCCGTTTGTATCCACGTGTGGCTTGTTATAACTTTTTAACGGATTTCTAAAAAGTAATAAGCTGTGCAATATTCTTAAAATAGAATAGAAAACATTTATTCGACACATACACAACACAACAGCAACAAACACAAATTTAAAAAAGAGAACAATAATATAATTTAACAATGTAATTAATAACTGAATACCTATTCCTGCCGTTTTCAGGATCTACTGAAGGCATTCTGTTATTCAACAATGTTTGGTTTAGCAGCCGATTGATAGATTCTGTGAAAAAAAAAGTTATATCTTGTTACATTATGTTCAATATCCGAAAAACAGGCTGCAAACGTAGGCTGTGGGCGTCTGGACAACTGTTGAACGCATCTGCGTCTTCAAACTCCTGGCGCGGAGCGCTCGGAGGCGCGCGGCGGTGTGAGGCGCGGTACCTATATACGGTGGAGCGGGCTAGTGCGCGCTCATTCCTGTCGCGATCACCGAGCGAGGCAGCCGCCCCTTTGCGATTTTCCGTACTCTCAAGTTACGAACGCGTAACCATGAAGTGCTTGTTCCGTGTGTTTTTGACTGTTACCGGTATTCTATTTGTGACCGCGGCCGAACTACAAATACGTGATGAACTCCAGGCAGTAGCTGAACAGATCTCCATCCTGAAGACCCTGCACAAGACCGAAATTTCCTCATTGAAAAACGAAATTGAGGACTTACGGTAAGTGAAAAAAATATTTTTATTTGATTACTTTGTAAAGGTCCTGTGAAGAAATTGTGGCGAATTGAATTAATGGATTTTTCAAACTTGCGTGAGTTTTCATGATTTAATTTCCATGGCGCGTCTGATATTTGAAAGTTTGCCGACCCGAACTGTTTCAGTTATGTGTTTGGCGCGTTAACTCGGCAGTTTCCCGCGCTTTGCTCGGTTCTTTTACAGCCGTACGTAAATTATAAAAATTGTTCGGCTTCAAAGTTCCACAATGCTGTGCTTCACTTGTTACATTTTCTTGCGGCCATTGCGATTCAAATTAATTGCTGGGGCGCACTTCGAACGTTCGTTTACTGTTAAATACTGACATTATGTTTTTAGAGTCATTACAATTTTTATTTCACAATTTGTTATATGAATTAAATATATTTAAACTTTTATTTTGGTCAAGCATTTATCGGTTAAAAGCGTTTACGACGCGACGTACGGCATTTCATACAGACTTTCAAGTCCTAATTTTTCGAAATGAATAAACCGATTTAATGAAAGTTCCTACGCATAAGCAGGATAGGTCTAAAAAGTTATCAGAGAACATTTTCGAAATGTCTTAAATAAAAAAAGGTAATTGGAAATCTCTGTATCTATGGAAAAATTAAAATCGGTCGAATTTAGCTGTAACACTATTTTTCGAATATGTTCTTTGATAACTTTTTAGACCTATCCTGCTTACGCGTAGGAAGTTTCATTAAAATCGGTTAATTCATTTCGAAAAATAAGAACTTGAAAGTTTGTATGAAACGCCGTACGACGTAAATGCTCCTAAAACAATTTTATTTGTTCCTAATTACTTATGTTGAATTACGGGTACTTACATCTTCATGTAAAATAACATAAAACAATATTTTTTTTTAGCGACTATTATTTCTGATACAGTTTTATCCTTTGCAAAAAAAACCTGTATACGTTGTATTAAAATTATTTGAGTAGGTAAGTAGGTACGTCGTATAATGTATAGGCACTACACAAAAGGGTCTTCGCAATAGATTTAAGTATCCTACAATGTAACATCTTTACGATTTTGGTTATCGCTGATGATTGGGTCCTCCATATATTATGCATTATTTATGAGCACTTATGATATTTCCTTTTGGTGGGCAGTATAACCTTTTATAAAATCTCACAAAAATTGAATAAAATTATTGATAAGTTGAATTTTTTGAGGTAGTAAAAGTCTTCATATATAAAACCAGATTAATAAAAAATGAACGGTTACGGGAGGCTCTCTTTATCGCCGCTGAAGCGCATCGAGGATTGCAAAGTTAAACGCCGTCACATTGAACATTCACGAGAGGAGATACTCTCGGAATGTTCCTAACTAAAAGGACTTCTTTTCATTTGGGGAACGTCGCGTCGTACATTACAGCTAGATGTTCTAGCCCTCATTTGATTTGATCGTCCGAGTGAACCGAGGTTGCTAGTCAGCCTTCCAATTAATTGCTTTGACATCAGTTGCAGCCTGCCCATAGTGCTCGCCCTTAATTTAGTTACTGATCCTAAGTCCGTACAATAGCCTAATTTGGATCCGCCTCAGCGAGCACTGATGAAATAATAATGTCATGGATACATCTTTCGCATAAGAAATATCATTTCTGCAGTACAAAACAACATGTTAATGATAAGAATAAAGCTTTACCCTTCTTGCTATTATGGTTCGTTTTAATGCCTTCCCTCAATCCAATCCGGAAGGAATAATAAAATAAAAAGAGCCTCATACAATATTGAATTGCGTTGCAATTGTTCAACCTTCTTCAGATCTGAGCTTTTATTCATCTTTGTGAATTTATGAAGACCAAGAGTGCTCAAAATGTACGTCCGGAATATCAGAAATCCCGGATGCTTTATTGCTGACTGAGAAATATTTTACCGCGGCATCGACATGAGCTATTTTCGAATAGTTGGTGCTACCTTTATGAGGGAAGAAGATAATAAAGACCTACCGCAAAAGGAAACTACACACCTACCTAACTTAGGTACCTACTTTTAGATATCCCACAACAGATGAATTCGCAGATTTGACAAATATTAGCAACGTGTGCGCCTGAACAGCCCGGTGTGCACCGATGGGCGCGCACGGGGCCCGGCCTAGCGCAGGTGTCCGTCGTGATAGGTACGACTATACGACATACGATAAATGACACCAGTACGTGACGTTGCGCGTCGCCGCGTCGCCCTGCTCATAATACCACCGACTCATGTCGAGTAATTCGCCTCTTCCACGATCCGTCTTGTAATAAATTAATAATTGATTTTGTCTCCTTAACGCCTCGGATAAGAGCGGCTAGACTTGCCTGGTACAAGTACCTCATAAAGTAATATTCACGTTGCCTCAAGACTGCCTGAAACAGGTGTTTTAATAAAACCGTTTTAGAAATGGATGCTTCCGTAACGGACGCCTAGAAGTTAAGTAGGAGTTTACAACTAACTTCCCGAGATTATGTACCGCCTGCTCGAAACAAATACACCAAATATTATCAAACAAAACAAAAGGTTTACAAGATTAAAATTTGCCGAAGCGAAGTTCGTTAGTATTTGGCAAAACAACAAAACAATTTCAAACTTGTTAAGCTCTTGAATCGAAAACGGGTCAAGAGTAATTTTTACGGCAGAAAGAGAATCCAGAATGGCCCTCGAGAAGGGGTTTTCATGTTTATAGAACTGATTGTTCTGGATGGCCCGGCCAAATGATATACATATACCTAGCTCTATACCTAATGCACAAGAACTAGCATGAGTCCATATGCCTGCATACACATTCATCGAGAATGTCCCGATTTATAATGAATTAATATTAGTTTCCAAACAGACACATTAAAATTTAATGTACTGAATGAGTCTAGTTTGTAACATGTATGTAGGTACCATTGTTTGCCAATAACAGAAACATCTTGAGGTATGTCTCGAGGCGGTACGTAGGTAGTTCTCTCGATTGATTTAAGTGGCCACAAAGCCTAAGAGTTCAACATGCAATGAAGAAGGAGCGGAGTTCCTTTAGCAGGCATTAAAAAAGTGTTGTAGTTGGCTTGAGGCGTAGATTCGAGAGGTCGAGGTGTAGCGTCGAGGCGTCGAGGGCGTGCCGCGGTGTCGCCTACAATAGGTGTCGATGCAGCCCCAGAAGCGGTAATGGCTCGCGCCCGAGGCTTTGAAGTCTTGCAAGACGTGTCATAATATAAAACTTGTAAACACAGGAGTGCTTCGAGATCGGGAAGCAAGGGCCTCTTCACGCGAACCAGGCCATCTGATCGGCACGAATATTCCTCTTCGTCTTTCCCTTGGGGGATTTATAAAAGACATCGTCGTTTTTATTTCTTTCTTGATACGCTGCTGAAAAATTAAGCCTCAAGTGCCGCTCGATGTGATGCGCACTTGACAATGAATTCTTTTCCTGTTTTTGCTTTCATAATTTGGATATCTTATAAAAAATTAATATTCCAAGTTTATTTTGGAAATTGGATACTTCGGGGCTTAGGTTATTATAATTTATTTGCACACTAAGTTAACTTATGTTCTTGACCCAATTACTGATGAATATATTTCAGCTTAGCGAGCTGAATTTAAAAGATTGTGACGTCACTTTAGAACTTTGCGTTAAACACTAGAGATAGCTCTTTCACAATCATCAGTGTCAGGTTTATTTCCAGTTTGATGAGAATTCCCGAGAGCTCTCATAATGCACATAAAAGCAGGCGGTGAACGTTTGACGATCAAAAACGGTCTCTTCTACATTTGAAGAGTGCGGGTGGCATTTTTTAACACATTTTCCATAAATCTTGCTGTAATGCAAATTATGAGTGTCGTTCGCCGTTTGTAACGCGTCCCTTCCCATGCATCTTATTTACTCGCCGGCTGCTAATGTGACAGGACATTTTTCGAGTTGCCACTTCCCAAACATACGAGTACGTCTTACTTCTCCACCATAATAGCTTTTGGGTGTTAAATGTAAATATATGTTTACCTAGGTATACATATTTTTGCTTCATACTCGTATATCTACGAATGTTAAGAGACTGCTACACCATATGTTGCTAACTTATAATTGGCAGTAAATTAAGCTCTATCTATGAAAAGCACCTGCGAGTAGTGAGAAGTGGTGGCTCTTGATCGCGGGAGAGCGGAACAGACTCGTTTAAACCTTATTCCAGAGGTATAAGATTTAAAATGAATGTAGATGAAAACGTAGCTATAGGTAGGTAGTGCCATCTCGTGTGCCAGATGAGTTTGCATCTGGGAACTGCAAAGGTACCCGTTTGCATACTTGAAATTCAACGTCGCCAGCTGTAGATATCAGTTTTGCTCATCGATTTTTATTAAGTCTCAGTTTATTTTTATATGGCGAACAGCAACAACCTTTAGTCATCGCCGTCGTATTGAGTTAATAGTCAACATAATATTGTAATTGTTATTGTATAATTAAATGTGTTTGTGAGATGAATGCGTTATTATGACGACTAGTTTTGCTGAATACATTTGGAATTTAGTCCAAATATCGATCAGTATGCTCTTAAGAAATTATTGTTTTATTTGTTTGAAATTAAACGTTCGGATAATGTTCTTTTGGATTATAAAAAAAAAAACTCATCGAGTCATGTTCGTCAGGTTCGGTAGGTTCTTGTTGTAGTACAACTGAGATATTTATTTGTTGGTTATTTTATTTTTAAAGCGTTTACAAGCTACACACTATCTTGGTTATATAATAGGCCGTGTTCATTAGCTCGCCATTAGGTATGGGCTAACTAGATCCGTCACTCACAATATCTCTAATACATTTGGGGTTACGCCTGTGAATTGTAATTATTGCCTATTCCAATTACTTAATCCAAATCAATAGAGCGGATACCTTGCGCGGACATTATCACACATGATTTGTCGATAATTGTCTATTAATTAGTTTGGGATAAGACTCAGCTGTGATTATCCATTGCTTGATTAATTTAGCTTTTGGAGTTAAGCGGACCGAACTGACTCGGATGTAATATTGATCATTCCGGACTTTGGGTTTGTTTACCTATGTAGAGTTTAATGTGGAGGGAGACTGATCATGTAATTTAGTCTCATAGTACAATGCCACCTGATAGGCAGTTGTTACGGATTATCAAAGGCGAAAATCTGACGCCAGTCTTGCCAATAAGTACCGTGTCAACCAGTAACTGGGTTGTATAGAGGCCAGATAGGCAGCATTCAGCTGAATCCACTTTGACTGGAAGCCGACCCCAATATAGTTAGGAAAATGCTAGGCAGATGAGTACATTGTCACCTTATCCAAAAGGCACATCTCGTCATTATCGCTTCTAATTACCGTGTTTGTTCTAAATATATTAAGAACCTCATAATGATGTACTTACTTCATACAACTGGAGATAGTTTTACAAAAATAAATACACAGTTTGTAAAAAAAATTTAAGAGTTGAATTGAATAGAGACGACTTGTATTGATTTGAGAAGTGTTGAATTGAATAGAGAAGAGCTGAACTGATATGAGAATGCTGTGAAGTTAATTAAAAGGGCAAGTGAATCGTGAAAAGTATAGATTCAATCAATCCAACTCTTTTAAATTCAATGCAACACAAAGTTTATTGCATTTTGCGAAAGGTCGAGCCTATTCTCGTTTAATGGCGTCGCACCTTCATTGAAGCTTTTATGCCAAAAGGTTTATTCATGTAAAAAGGGGGTACAATCTGTTATCATGTTGGAACATGTTTATCCACATTTTCCTTATAGGGCAGGGTAGCACGTGTTCTTGTTTTCTTACATACGCCTAAAAATAATATGATAATATGTAAATATTGAAAGGCGCACGATTTCTTGTGCCGCACTCAGCATCCATGTCTCAACTTAACTAGGCGTTCATACGCCGAATTTACATGTGAAAAAATAAAAAGAATCCTACACTAGGATCTCCGTTTATGTCGACGTCGCTCTCGCAAAGCTAACGTAATATTTTTGAACAATAAGTTATGGGTTCTGCATATTTATATCAGCCCCTCTTTGGTCGTAAAAGAAAACGAACAAGTACCTATAGAAACTTTTTTCTTATTCAAATACTTTTTAATAAGATGTATAATATGTCGCAGCCAACTAGCTTAATCAGCCGTTTCATTAAAAATCTAGCCTTTTCATTGAACTGCGCCGTAAAAACAGTGACATTTAAGTGGCAAGTCATTAACCGATATTTATTTATTTTTATTTATTTAACAATTTATGTACAAACATTAAAATAAAGGTAATTAAGAAGAACGAAACGGAAAAATATGTACAAAGATAATGCTTATTGCTAAAGAAATCTCTTGCCGCACCTGCGAAAGGAGAGTTTAATAAAAGAGATGTAGACACCGTGTGTAAGAGTTGAGTAAAAATGAAACAATAAACTTTAAAATACCATACAATACATAAATATGACTAAAATTAACATCACAATAATACATAGCAAATAATATTATAGGATAAATAAAAATATATACTTATAAGCAACTATGACGGAACGGAAAGGTAGTGTTCTTTCGCTCTTATTTTAAAAACTGCAAGAGTTTTGCAGTCCGTAATGTCAGGCGGCAGTGCATTCCACAACCGTACCGCGTGCGCGATAAAAGAGTAGGAGTAAAAATCGGAAGAGTGTGGAGGGGATTTCAGGAGATTTCTAAGATGCGACCTGCAAGGTGCATCAGAAGGACATTTTTAGTTCAATATCGGTAAAACGCCTTCCTAAAACGCCTTCCTACCTGCGAGAACGCTTCTCCTACTCCCGGTAGGAAGGCGTTTTAGGAAGGCGTTTTACCGATATTGAACAAAAAATGTCACTTAGGTCGCTGAAAAATCGTCACATTTATTCATCATTATGCTGGATAAGTTTTCCCGTCATCCCTTTCATGGACAGAAAAATAAGCTCCGTGCAGCGAGGCTCTGTTGTCGAGGTTACAATGTTGAAGTTGATTGCTGTTTGAATTTAGAATTTCAAAAATTAAATATTGCGTATATTTTCGTCATACGGTTAGCTACCCTATTCTATGAACGGCCTAAGCATATGCTAACCCGTTCATTAACGCATTGGCTGGATGGCATTTAAGTCACTGATAAAACGGTTAAATAAACGGCTGATTTAGCCAGTTGGCTACAACTTCAACAGCAAATGGACTGGGCTCAAAGAAAAATATGGATCGCATAAGTTAGCAAATATAGAGCGCGTCTAAACTGTATATGGCACAAGCTCTCGTATAATTTTACTTATATGAAAATTAATGACCATCAACTAAAAGGCAGAGATCCTACACTTTTAAAAATGGTGCATTAAGTGTGAATACATTATTAACGCATGAGGAAAAGTCGAATTCTTAAAATGGTAGGTGGATTTAAAATCAGCTACATTATGCAATATATTTCTAATTCTAGCTGCTGAATGCACCACGTCTAGTTGTCGAAATCGACTTAGGTATCTATTTTAGCTCGAGCAAAAATACATCGATCCAACTTAATTGACTAAGCTAATTGCTATTCACTAGATGTTACGTAGATACTAGGTAAGAATGTAGACTGGTTTTAGAGCTCATTTAGAGCTAGGGTTTAGTTTATAAATATTTGCTCATGGTTAGAGAAATAGTTTATATTTATTACCCATGATTATTGAATTAAGGAGTTGAAGTTGAGTACTTATTCTCAAACTCTACTCAAGCCTGCGAAGCTGCAATTTGGCAATAAATTCTACTATTTTCTAAGCAACGCAACGTTCGCATTGGGATTGGGATTGACATGCAAATGTAAACGTTGCTTAAAAATTTGTAAAACAGACCCTCTGTCCTAAGGAGATATTTAAGACTGTTGTCATGCCTTTAAGTGACGTATATGAATCACATAATATATTCTTTAGACTACATTACAATAATTGCAACATCTGGGTACAATTATTACATAAACCTACCTATTATTAGTAATATAGGTAAAGATGGATAATTGACGAAATCAAATCCATATTGTAAGTGCAACAACAGCATGGGGGTGAACATCTGGCGCTGATGGGATGTTTATTTATATCCCGACCGGAAGTAGTGTGCTACGAACCCACATCCGGTCGCCGGCAAATGCCGCGCGTGCGCATGCTACACCAAATATGGTCACAAACATTCATAGAAAAAAAAGATCTTTTTAGGGTTCCCAAAGGCCAACAGGATCTGTCCGTCTGTCTGTCAGCTGGCTGTTATAACCGTACGAACCCGTGAACCGTTGTGCGTAGATATGTGTATAAACGTATTATGTAGACTATTAAAATTTTCAGTGTGTATTTCTGTTGCCGCTATAACAACAAATAATAAAAATAAAATCCACAAAGGTATTTAAAACGTAAGTAAATAGTTTTAAATCTTCTACGATGGTACGGAACCCTTCATGCGCCAATCCGACTCACACTTGACCGGTTTTTGTTTCTCATTGCCACATTTCCCCAATCTCCTAATTTCTCGCTTACTCAACACACTTAAATAAATAATTACAGTCTAGCCCCACTAATTTATCTCCTATGTAAATTGGTAGCGACCTAATCGAAATAACTCCAAAGTGTACTCTCCCGCTCTTTGCTGAAGAAATCTCGTAACTGTTTCAGCTCTAATTATCTCTGTTAATTAGGGAAATAGCGGTCGCGAGATCTATGAAAAGCAAGAGGTTTTCTTTTTATCTCATATTTGTACCTATTTATAAAATACTGCTTCCTCCAGTAAGCTGTAAAAGAATATTCTATGGTTGTATTTTCTAATAATCCATTTTTAGAAAATACAACCATAGAATATTCTTTTAGACTTTGCCTTCCTTTCTGAAAATTAAAATTTACTACAGTCGTTCCGGCACTCCGGTGTCCAACCCTCGGGCTCATGTAAAGGGTCCACATTATTCAACTTCTAATGTCTAACAGAAGGCAGGTGCTATTTCTAATGACGGTCATTCTGTTTCGACGGCATTTGGCCAACTGACAATAGTTCGAGTTGCCTAAAAGAGGCTCTGGACTACATTGCAACAAGGGCCAAAATGCTCGGTCACCGAGAAAGCTCAATTTGAACCTTTTTTTTATTAAAGCGATGTTTATCAAGGAGTTCGCCCGCACTTTTGTTATAAGGGTGATATTCGAATTGATTTTTTTTCTAATACCATTGAGGAGCACATGGCATCCTTGCATCTGCCGTTACAATGAAAGGTTTTCGAAAACTTTTTTTCGCCGGCAGGTATAATCTTTGTTCGATTGTGCGCGTAGCCCGCCATCCGCCACATACAAAAACTGTTTCGGTAATTATGGAGTATTCAGTTCCATTTTAGGCGCGTGTTGCAGCCGTATTATACAAAAATGTTTGGCAGCTGTAAAGGTTGGAGGTATCAGGTACTCCAATTCTGATACCAATCTACCTACATCAATCAACGAAAGTCTGATTCCTATACGGATGTTTCTGTAATCGTAATCTTATTTATAGAAAGAGAATTGAATGAAATATACAATCGCTGTGGCGATTACAACATTGCAGCCATTTCATACCATTTCTTTTACACCGAATCTAAGATTCTTTATAAAGACCGCCATAAATTAGTGTCGGGCACGTGGCGCGCTGGCGCATGGCGTCCTGGCGCGATGGCGTGCTCGGCCGCGCTCCGCTGCCATTATTCGCCTTCACTGAAAACCGAAGTCCAATAAAATATAATTTACATTTAAACTTCTCTGAAAAAAGCAATTCGGCGCTCTCTCCAAATTGTTAATTTTAATAATGCCTCCGAAATGCTGCTCTATATCCTTCGCGTTTGGAGATTATTGCCGCCATAAAAAAGTGCTGTAGGTACTACAATCTCTTTAACGTCGGGAAAAGTTACAAATCGAGTCTATGGCATAGGAACGCTAACGAGTGGTGGCTGACAAAGTCAATTGGGAACATACTTTTAATGAGCGGCGAACTTGTGCCCGCTGCTTACTGCTGCACGTAAAGTGGGCCACCCGCTACTCGCTACTCGCTGCTCGCACACTTCGGGGCTGTGAACGAATCGGCTTGAAGAATATTTTTGACACATACACGTGTCACCTTGAGTAGGCCCTCTAATAATGTAAATTATTTAGATGTGAACCTAAGTAGACGCTTGAGGTAGCCGTCAGCTCAACTGAAACGAATGTGGTCTTCACAAATAACGTTCGATTGAAAGCCAACGCGGCTTCTATTTACGTCTTTTTATGTGCACCTACATAATTATCTGAGCACTTTTTGTCTTTTTGCAGAACTTGTTGAGAGGGTTTATTTCAGAGTCGTTTACAGCGTATTGTGTGGGCTGTTGTTGATAAGAGGGCCCTAGCACGAATGTTTTGACACATAGTATAATTAACGTATATATATTGTATTTTTGGTTTAATTTTATGCGTCATACATACACGATTTGCGTCATAAAAAAATATAAATATAGTATCCATTCAAATAAATAGTATGTGCGAAACGAGTTATATAATAATAATAATTATAATAATAATTTATTTATTTCAGAAAACTGGTTCCAGAGATAATTACTAATACTAATAATAATAATACATTACAATTTGGAATAAAAATTAAAATCGAAGCCTTACCCCACCAGCACAGTCGTCCAATGGTAGCTGATAGGACACTCACTTCCCACCCACTTTATAGATAGAATAAAATTTCACGTTACGTTACTAAATAATTCGCTTCTCTAGCGAATTATTTAGTAACTCTACCTACTGCCAGTGCCTTCGTTCGCTCTACTAATGAGGGCGAGTTTTTACTCAACTGGTTAAATTTGAAAAAAATGCTTTTTGCGATCAGTCGTTACCTTGGCCAGTGGTCAAATTAATAACTATTACTTAAAAACTAACAATAAAATTGATTATAATATTATATAGGTACCCACTATTTTTGACTATTGGTTAAAATACTCGCCCCTACTGGCTTCCGTTAAGCAGATTCCGCAAAGGCATGAATCAAAATGAACCTAAATATTCGTAGTACGAGAAACTACCGACAACACCTGACATGATTATGTCCGGTGTGCGATACGGAAAGATTAAATACCTACCTTTACTTACATTTTGGAAGTGACGCGTTATCTTCATTCTCTAAGCAAATATTGAACATTTGCCTGCTCGGCACGTAACCTCATACTTACTTAAATAAAGATATTTCATTGATAAACTATCAACATCGATTCTGAGTAATAGTTGGACACATGTACATATATATTTGGCTTAAAAACTATTACAGTTTTTAATTCATGCCGCTTTATAAAATGTAGCGCGCGATGTTACAAAATATTTATTTTATACAAAATGCATGCAAATGGTGGCAAAAAAAAGGTGAAACAATAACGTGAACAGAATTGGAAAGCGATTGGTTTCACCGTAAATGATTAAAAAAAGATGTAAAGTGGTGACCACGTGCACGTTATTAATTAAGTTTCCTGGTATTCCATGTCGATGTTATTTAAATAAAAAATCCAAAAAATAGCTAACTTACATTATATTATAAAGCACAGTTTTGGGTAGTTTTAAATGGTTGTAGGTATTAAATAATCAGTAGTGTTATTACAAAATGGAACCGGAAGGGTCGCCATACTCGCTATAGCAGGAGACACGGCGGTGCCTGTGCGCCGTTGCATAACATTGCATCCTGCGCGCACGCTGCGTGTATGACACGCTTGTATTAACACAATTATATTGAAAAAAAAAACACTTCACCGTATTAAAAACAAAGCTTGGAAAAAAATCTCTACGACAAATAAACTGATTATGTCAGTGGTTTATTGAATTGTGTCAATAAATCTCAATTTTCGGAAACTTTTTGTGCAATTAGTTCCATGAAATTAAATATTCACATCCTGCAACAAAATTATTCATGCAAATGCTGAACAGGAGCCAGTTTTCGGAAGCGATTTGTCTCAGTAATCTTCTTTTGTGAATGGTCCTTTTTATTAACATTGCATTGTTGTCCGACAGGCGAACTCCTCACAGCGCCAGCAACAACCACGAGCGCAATGAACGTGCCACGCTGCAATGGGCCAAACGCTCCATGGAAGAAATACGCGTGGAAATGCGCGAACTGGAGGAGAGCGTTAACAACTCAGTGCTGCTTCGTCAACTGCATGTCATTAGGAATGAAGTAAGGATATTTAATATCTTTATCTACTTCCATAAATCCTCTATAAAAGTTTCTGAATCAGTTAACTTATTGCGAACATTGAAACAACCAGTGTCTTATTAACCATTATTATCCAAACGAGTGATATAATTATGTTGTACTCAATGTCATTACGCAACTCCTTCACTTTTTAAACGGGATCGAAAAAGCAAAGGAATCACCAAACAGCCACATTCTCACTACGTTTGTGGTATTTAAAACTTAGAATTTCAAAAACATACCACGTCGAGAAAATAATATGAAAACGCGTAAGGATTCATATCATGGGTGTAGATAAAGTCTTGTACCTATACAACTGTACATAATTAGGTATTAAAACATTGTATACATGTGATACTATTATCACACTCGGCTTCGCTTCGTGTGATAAACCCACATTCGTGTTTTAGCCCCCTTCTTATACAACAGTTGCATAAATAACTAGTACCTACTTATAACATTTTTTTTTCTCAATGCTGACAGGGGGCAACAAGACTACGGCAGGCAGAAGAAGTTAGCTTACCTTTTCTGCCGAGTACATTCTCTGTATGAAGACATCTTGACATGCATTGTTTCATTTGTTTGTCAGTTTTATATCTGATAGTAGTTGCGCTAACGGTACTGCCGATTGACAAACTGTCTCCGAACAATTTCAATATCAACGACGAAAATAATATTGGAAGATACTCTGATAATTCTATATATTATGTCTCAACGTCTTTCCCTAAATATAAAGGCCAAGTGCGAAGTGCGGAGTGCGGAGACGTCGCCTTAATCTCTAAATCCGAGGTTCTATTAATTAACAGTAGGTAAATATTGTATCTGTTATTATTGCCTTCGCGTCGGATATGCGGATATTATTAGTGAGGAATAACGAGAAAATGATGTAAATAATAATTGGAAGGAAGTCTCGTATAACAGTGGCAGGGAAATAGGAGAGTTTCCTATTGTTACAAACGAACTACATTAAGCGAGCGTCAATTATTAAGAACGTACATCGCGTATGCGGGTAACGTTGTACGCTGTCTAAATAATGAAGGCAGTAATTAAATATTCTCTTTTAAAACATTTTCTTTTTCCACAGTTAAAACAAGCTCTAATGGAGACTTTGGACTTGGCTCAGCTCACCCGCACCCAGGAAGCTCGCATCGACAAGTTGGACAGCGAAGTGGGCCGCATGAAGTATGAAGGCCAGCAGATGAGGACCATGATTGCTGAGCAGCGCAACCACATCAGCAAGCTTTCCAAGGAGGTGAGTTTTGACTTAAGAAGTTACAGGGTGAAGAAAACGAAGGTGCGGAGTCGAAGACGACTAGAATTATTACACTTAATATTACTACGTTCTACGAAAATGATCTCAAGGGAACATACTCCCGAGATAAAAACTATTATATACCCGTTTGCCAATTTTCATCAAAATCCGTTCAGCCGTAAGTATCCAGATAATTAAGGCAAAACGAAACTTTTTCAAATTCATAGATTTCGAAAAATTTCATCTCCGGGTCAATGCAGGAAATATTATAAAGTTGCGAAAAGACATTGCAGTCTAAAACTAGCTAACGATATCATTGAAAGTGATAGATAACATATTAGCATAACTATCGGCCCTTAAGTGGCGCTCGTTTTGCCACCCTGCGCCGGTTATGGAGCATCCCTTTGTGTCCCCATGCGCTCACAAGGGGACTAGGATTATGTACAAAGAGGTAGAGCTACGAAATTCCATATATAGGCCTTGTATGCAGGTTTATATGTCAATGACTAATATTTCTTTTCTAGTTATCACGTTCAATCAAAGACACGATTTTAAAAAACCAAAAAAAAATCAGATGTTCCATACATTTTGCTTAGTTGTGCGAGCAATATTAAAGTTTTCATTGATAAAATTTAGAGTGTTTACGAAAACTTGATGAGATGAAAATAGCCTAAAAAACAACTGAGTTTCATGAGGGGTAGATAAATTGAAGGAGGAAACCTAAAAGTGATGTTTAATATTTGTATATTTAATCATAATTCACTATAATTATAACAGGTAAACAAATGAAACGTTTAGGGAAAGAATGCGTAACGCATAATTTACAGTAAAAGCCAATAATAAATATTAGTACTTACTAATATTAATATGTGTACAGATGTAATTTGGTTGCATGAAACACACATGAACGAATTCTAATTAGAAATCATTTCAATAAACATTGCACTCAAATAGAATTTGTTTGAATATTAAATGCCGAATTAAGGTATTTCATATTAAGTAATGAACCTGGAATTGTAAACGCAGCATTAACGTTGCCATTAGTTGAAATTCGTTGAATATAGAATTGATAAAATATTGTTTTAGCATTATACTCTTAATATTAAACAATATTTTATCAATTCTGTAGTACCTACCTACATCATAGTTTCTACGTTATGGAAGATGTGAATGTAGATACTTGCATTTACCTATTAACATGCACTTTAATTAGCGACCCGCCCTGGCTTTGCACGTGTGCTTTTGTTCGTGTTCGTGTCAAAAATGTTCAATCATACTAGGTTACCTTGGCAAAAAAACGCATAAAAAAATCGGCCAAATCAGTTAGTCGTTTTCAAATTCAATTCAAATTGATGCTTCGTCATACAAGTGCATGGCTATTTGTATAAATATTTAGATAGGTAGGTACTATGCTGTACTTATCTTAATCTGTATAGTAAGTAGTAGGTACTTGTATCACTTGTAAGTTGTAGGTATATCAAGAGCTAAAGAAGTGCAATTTTCTCCGACTGTGACACACTTCAAGCAATGTTTAAAGATTAGGTCCCCGCTTGTGAAGTGGTAAAAATTAGAATTTAGATGGTCAAGTCAAGAGTGAATAGGTAACTTCCAGGCTTCTTCTACATCGTCGACCACACCATCGCTTTTCATCAGGTGAGGTTGTGATGAAACGGGAACCTAACAAAAATAATGACGTGTAAAAGATGGTTAACATGTTACCTATTTGCAGAAAAAATAAATATCACTTAAAATTATCATTTATCAAAAAAACTAGAAAACGTTCTATATCTACTAAGTAACACAGCCCGTAGAATGATAAAACTCGTCCTGCGAAGGACAAAAAGAACCAATTTGGAATTAAACTCGGTGTCCTATTAATACAGCTCCAAGCCAAACTGCAAAGTAATATTTGTAGTCGGATTAGTCGCAGATTACTCTTGCAAGACATACAGTGTCGGGGAACACAAACACTACAGAACTACATATTTGTGGGAACATGCACGAGAAGCAATATACTCAGCTGCACTCCTGACGTATTCACTAATAACATAATTCAACTCGGAACGTTCCCTTTATAACTCGTATAATTATTCAACGTGAAAGTTGTACAAGGAAATTTTTACATAAAATCAACAGCTCTCTGCAATTAATTACTTAATGAATTTGTATCTGACCGCCTTAAGGAATCCTCACTGGCCACAGTGGCCACAGCATGAACGCAATGATGTAGATAAATTAGTTGGGTAAGGTTGCTCAAGTCGCACTACCGCCTTTGGGCGCGTTCCCACTATGTCGTGACGACAGATTATCGTGTCGTTTAAACCGTTGTGTTGTGGCTTGTGTATTTAAATGGTGTTCACATAGTATAGGAAGACACGATTAACTGTCGTCTACGCCTTTTTTCCACATGATGTCGTCGTGACAGAAAAAAAGCAAAATTTAGTGTTTACTCCCATTCCTTGTTTTCATCTAACAAAAGAATATGATGATCAAGTAATTTTTATGATCTACTTCTATTTTTATTATTATTTTTTTGCATTTTTATGAAAGCTGGTAAAAATACAGTAATTTTCCCTTACGTACGACTAACGTAACCTTACCCTACAATATCCAAAAATCTGTTCCCCAAATAACATCTTAATATTAAGCCAAACCCTCCAGCAATCAGTCAAAAAGGTTACTTATTAGGTACTACCTACTTACTCTATTTAGGTTTGGTTGCTCTATTACTGCTCGAACCCTAAATTTACTCAAGATATCTCACAATTTTCTTTATCGGACTCTCCCTTTATTTCTGGAGAGGAATAAACTTCTCGTAACCAAATTGAATCCATTAAAACGATTTGTTCGGGATTTATTTTGTGTGTCACTAGTTACATGTTATCTGAAGGTTTTATTTGTAGGGAATTCGAACAAATAAAAGAGCGTCCTTTGAAATATTGGGTTACGAGTAAATAGAGTCCGATTCCATCACACTGCACTGAGGACAACGGCGGAAATGAAAAAGCGTGAAGTAGAAATGTACGGGAGGAAATTAGGTATCCGTGGCCGCTCGGGGAGGAAGGAGGCCTGCTTAAGTTCACATTAAAAACATTGTATGAAAGAAAGAGTAGTTCGGACTACATTGGTCCTCGAATATTCGTCACAGAATTTCAAACTAGAGGCAGAATACAAGAAACATTGAGGTTTGCGCTAAGGTAAAGCTACAGAGTCGTTGGCCAGCTTGCAATGAACAAGCCATGGAATCGGTGTTGTCTCACCTGTTGAGACAGCTACGAAGGTGGCTGCAGCATGCTCCGCCGCACTTTGTTGTTACGAACTGACAAGTTATAAGTCGCAGTCACAATGCCACCTATTCCTTGAATGGCTCGGCACAAAACTGAATAGTTTTATGATTGCTAAACTATGCACATATTTAGTAGGTATTTTAATAAAAAGAAAATCCGCAGCGTCCGATGTTTGGGCGACTGCAATATACTTGTTTTGACATGTGACAGAGGCCGGCCATGTTAGAAATTATAACTAAAAACGAAGAGCTTTGCAATAACAAAATTCATTTTGAAATTTCCCATTCGTTGGGACAGTTTCTCAAACCTTGGCGTAGTTATTTATTAGAGCCGCGGATTTATTATTAGAGACTCAAAGGCTTAACACAGCCGTGCATGTTTTTATTTCATCGCTAGCCTTATTAAGTCTCCATAACAAAAGCGGCATGCTACAGCAGCTCATAACTAACTTTACGGGGTGTAACAACACACAAAAAGGTATTGTTAACGGAACATGGAAAAATACTACCATTTACTTAAGAAGTTTTCTTTGAATAATTTCTAATTCACTTCTTTTTTATATATATAGAAACGTTAGTAGCGCAATTTTCCCTAAATTTATCGTAGCCTCGTAGCCCATGATGATTCACGGTCCGGTTGGCGGGGATTAGGGCCTTACATAATGTAACCGAGGGTTGTGAACATTGTAAAAGAACCCTTTCCGTATTTGCCGATTGTTGATTTGACGGCGCTTGTTCCATTTGCTCGGTAATCATGTTAGTGGCAGATGAAGGCGCATGAATTTGAGTAAAAGCTTTTTCATTTAGCAAGACTGCTGTCCGATTTTATTTGTGGCGCATTTGGCTTAGCTTCAGACGGCTCCGGTCTAAGAGACAACTATTGTATTTTATGAGAAAAGATTTTCTCCAAATGAATTTGTCTCTGCACCTGACCATCCAACGAGATCTTTAGTCGAGTCAAGTACTAGACTATCTATAAAGTACTCGCCCCTCACTCTTCCCTTATGTTCAACAATCAAGAAAATGATAATTAAATTCCATATTTTATTAATAACGTAATTTTACAGTCTGCTTGATTAATTAGCAGCAGGGGTTCAAACTGTATGATTAAGAAGTGAGGTCGTTATTGGTAAGACAGGGGCAATAACAGGTGGTGTCTGTTCACGCTCGGTGATTATAACCGCCAACCGGTGACCGTTGCGCCCACGACTTTTTACCGGTCGATATGCTTTTGAATGTAGAATATAGTTACGAGTAGAGAGTAGTTAGTAGGTACTAATCGCTCGCGGCTTGTTTGTTGAGGCTTGTACAACTGCCGTTTTGTGAACCTTAACCAGTATTATCCAAGCCATTTTGAGTACCCATCTAAGGCCCGGATTCCACCAAAGCAGAGAGGAGATGTGTTGAATAAACCAATCCGATTTCGTTATTTCCACATCTCTTCTCCGCTTAGCTTCTCTGTTTTGGTGGAAACCGGGTATAACAGATTTTAATTCAACTTACACGTGTGTGAGAGTATGCAATAAAATACTTTGCAGATTCAAGCAAACAGTTTCTAATTCAATTAATGATATCCATTACATAGTTAGGTATACTTAAATGTTTTTACGAGAACTTATCGTAAAATAAATTAAGCGTGCTGTAAAATCAACTGAACGCCTCAAAGGTATTTAACTAAAAGTGAGTGGGTACAGTTCTAATGAAAACAAAGTGAGCTCAATAGTTGTTTCTGAGTATAATACGTTATTGGGCATTTTTCAATCAATGTAGACTTGATTACTAAGAATTGCTTTCAAATGGTAGTTTAAATGAAGCTTTCTTGAAACTTCGTGAAAGCTTGTGATACACCTGAATTTATAAAAATGCTCGCTCTACCATTTATGTTTCTATAAGTAGTTGGAAACAAAATTGATCGAGGTACTTTAAATAAATACATTGGAAAACAAACGCTAGTTAACAAAGATTGTAAGATAATCTGTACATAGAGTTGGGTACTAATTTCGCCCTACTTTATTATTCACAAGAGCCTTCCCGGGAAGGCTCGATTTCGTAGAAAAAAAAATAGGTTAGATAATGGAAGGGAAGTTAAATGACACATGGTGAATACACTTATGAAGGTACAATTAATTAAAAGGTACTAGCTGACCTGTTATTAAGGCGTAAAGAGTTTTTGGAAAAGTTCCGGCTTATGTAAAAACATTTTTTTTAAAGCGTCGATTTTGACTGCATCCTCATTTTTTAAATCCCGATATACCATCAACAGTCGGATGTGAGTATTAAGGAGAGTGAGAACACAGAACATATATTATGCCACGGGTACGCGTATCTCTTATCAGTACGACATACAGAGTCGTTCCCGCCTCGGCGAGTTAATTACTCACAATTATTATAAGCATACGTGCTACGGCCAAGGAAACTGGCGCGCAGCCAAGTCGAAAGGCCCAGATAAGTGATGAGATGGCATGTAATGGTCGTTCGGCGTGATTACATCTTGAAGCTCGCTCCGGAGAGGGATACCGCCATTGTGCTTGTACGAACGTTGGCAACATTTTACCGTCGTAAGGTTAACGAATTTTAGAAAGAACATTAAAAGTTCAAAATGTCATGGATTTTTTTAGATAAGCAATGTTTTGAGTTAGTGATGATTTGGTTGTAGTTGGAATCTAGTCAGAATATCTACATCTGACTCACCTACCTATGAGCATTAGTTATTGTAATCAAATACTTTGTTTTTTAAAGTTCTTGATTTATTTAATGCCTTCGTTTTTGCTGGATATTCTCTCTCAAGTTGCCTCGACTAAAGCTCTGACGTCACAGTCGAAGCAATACTGGTCGACTGTGACGTCACAAAATATCAAGCTATTTACGGCATCGGCAAGAAGCGTCAATTTGGAGAAATGTATTGCAATGACAATGTTGAGCAATATTGAGAAACTGCAAGAAACTAGGCAATTCACGAGCAATTTTAATCATAAGGAATTGGGTTGAAAATAAAATAAAACATCTATCGCGGAAGCGAGGCGAAGTTATGCCGCCGAGTAAATAAGTGCAAGCGAGATAGGAAAAAAAAACTAAATTTCCATGCCCACTGGATGTTCGGCAATTCGTGTCGGCGACAATATGCAATAAATGGTGCAATTAGAAACAATGTTGCCGAAACAATTATCGCATTTTATTGAAGTTGCTGCAGATCTTTCAAATAATTGTTCCACATGGATCCATACGTGTTGCTGAGCAATAATTGCTCAAAAAATGCCCGTGTGCCCCACTTTAAACTGTAGAACAAAAACTAAAGAAAATAGAATATTGAGTTAACAAAATGAGTCCTAACCACCAGATCTATATGTCCTAAAATCTAAATAAAAACAACCGGCCAAGTGCGAGTCGGACTCGCTCACGAAGGGTCCCTTACCATTATCTATAAAAAACTGCAAAAAAACACGTTTGCTGTATGGGAGCCCCACTTAAATATTTATTTTATTCTGTTTTTAGTATTTGTTATTATAGCGGCAATACAAATACATCATCTGTGAAAATTTCAACTATCTAGCTATCACGGTTCATGAGATACAGCCTGGTGACGGACAGACAGACGGACAGACGGACAGCGGGGTCTTAGTAATAGGGTCCCGTTTTTACGCTTTGGGTACGGAACCCTAACAACATACAAACAGAACTGATCTAGAGCAGAATACATTGAATACACCTAACGGAAGTAACAACCTCCTCCTTTTTTGAATCAGTTAAGAAGTACTGTGAATAGTAATCCGTGTTTAGTATTTAGTTTTCTCGTTTTTTCCGTTGGTTAAATATATTATTTCTAGGTAAATTTTTCCGTTGGTTACATGGCAGAAAATTATTTAGGGATTTTGATGAAAAAAAAAGTAATATTTTCATTAATAGTAAAGTTAACAAAACATTTAGGCATTAATGTGACTTGTTAAACTGACTGTGTTACTAATTCCGTGCGCAATAAGTGATGTCGATATTGGATTTCCAATGGAAGGGTGCATGTGGCTGACTAATAGCCATGTTATAAAAACAATTTGAATAACTTTTTACAGAGTCCATACCAGATTTTCTAGATACATTTTTATTTGTTAGAAAATGTATCAAGCAGATGTAAATTAAACGGTTAAAAATTGTAAAACGTTTTACTGTTACTTGTTGTCAAAGTATATGTTAAATCTGTATGCATAAGACTATTAAATAATTGTGACGTTGGGAAATATCTCATCTACCTTTGTACAGCAGTTGATATCCCATGTGTGTTAACTTGCTAGTGGTCATACCTAAAAAAAAAACCTCTGCACAAAAAAACATTAAAATAAGTGGCATTTAGACGGGAAATCTTAAAAAACTCACTTTCGTATTTGTTATTTTATAAGCATTAATGAGAAAAGGATTATAAGTGAGTGTGTTAATGCACAGTGTAATTAAGTTACATGCCGCCACTAACTAAATGCGACTAGATCCTCATGAGCCTGACATGAATCTCGCCGAAATAATTGAATTATCTCGTACATTGTGAATCCGCTCACAGTTAATGTACGAATATGTTGTTAGTTTTGTAACAACGCGGCATCGCTTTGTAGTGAGCGATACCGCGATGTACTAAATGCCAAAACAGCAGAATACGAGCTGTAACTGCTGTAAGTCAATCATGAATTTAATATAACTAGATGTCTTGCGTCGAGAGTATTGTGTACCTGCACACAAGTGACTGATTCTGTTTAAGTTATTGTAATGCAAACGCAAAAGGAATTAGTATCGCTCGTTACACTCGTTAATTTGCTACTTTTATGAAGGCAGTAGAGTTGTACGTAGTCACAATACATACTAATGCTACAGATGCGGAATTGTTTCTCCTTGTTTAGTTTACACGCCTAAATCACTAAACAGATTTTGATAGTATCTGGATTGGGATATAGGATTTTTTTCATCCTTGTAGTAAGTTTTAATAAAAAACTTCTCATGCGGGCGAAGCCAGTTTCTTCGTAAGGTACCTATGCCTACCTATCCGAGATCAATAACGATCACACGAAAATAACTTTTGTTTATAACTTTGTCTTTGGTAAAAATAAAGTCATTAAAGGTACATATTTCTTTGTTTGGACACCTCATGGCTACATGTGGTAAATTGAGTCAGAAGTATTTACCTAAGAACTTTCGTTCCAAATGTTCTGAAGTCTCAATTACGCGTGGCTATACAAAACAATCTCCTAAGGCTTTACAGCAAATACATTTGCATATGAAAGAACAAACTTAGGTACATAAAATGCACTGTATTTTTATCCGGTAATTTCCGTGGGGGCCATCAAGTGATTGCAAGCACCATGAATGACACAGACGGTCGCATGGTTTCCGTTCACAATACTCTGTGGAACTACAAAGGCACAAACGGACGAGGAAGGTACCTTTACACAGCATTTTTATATAGACCTAAAACAATTTGAAAACCTTACTTCGATAATAAAATGCCTTTGGTAAAGGACGTATCTTGACGGCTGTTATATACTTATGAAGGAAAATAAACTTCTTAACTGACTGACGGCTCTTTGTACTCATTAAGGATCAAGTGATGAGAGGGATTGAATGGATTCAAACCCTTTAACTAGAAAGCTCTTGCGGTGTTAGTGTTGTGGAGCCGAGCATCAGTCATTGAGATTATAATATATAGATAGAATATAATATATTATAATTCAAATATAAAGATAGAATAGAATATCAGTGAACCGTTTTTCCTGTTAAGTAAAAAATCAACAAGGAAATATAATTACAAAAAATTTGTATAGCCACGTAGTAAGCAAACTTTCCTTGCTGCCATTTAATATTAATTCAATTTACTTGTAATGTAGTCCAAACCACTTAATTTATATAGGGAGGTCGTGAGAAACTAACTCCGAAAAGCCTGTGGGAATGTGAACCACTCGAGTAAACTGCAGGACGCAAAAAGTGGGTGGACCTCACACGTACTCACTGCACGAAATCTGATCACTGCAAGTAATTATTAAATAAAGCCAGTGATCACTTGTTTATCGCTTGCTGTGTACAAAGTCAGTGCCAAGTAAACAAAATTTTCGTATAACAGCCGATCTAGTAAAATAATTTTAAGGTACCTACATGTTCATGGGCCAGGGTTAGATAGGTACTTCTTTTTTCATTGAAAATATTTCTGTAATTTAGACAAGACTCGGAATCAAAGGAATCGAGCGAAACTGGCATTTTAATTAAGAGTAAGTTGTTAACGTTAACAAACAATGCTCCCAAAGCAAAATAAAGATTAACTAGTCTTATGTGTTGTTGCAATCTAATAGAGAAAGTATTAAAACGAAATATTGCAAATTGACGTGAGGAATAAACAATTATAAAGAAAGGATTCCGTCGTTTATATTTCGAGTTTAGTTATATAAAGAATAATTTATTTCTATTCGTCCAAGAAAAGGTGAAAGCTTGCTTACTTTTTCCAGAATTTTCATATTAAATTTTAGGAAGGAAAATTTTGAAGTGCTTGAAAACTTAGTAAAGTTTTCAAGCACTTCGTAGTTTCTTTTGGATATTTTTGGGGCGTGAGCTCCAGCCAGTTCGGTGGACGCTGACTCGGTCAGGCAGTTTAATTTAATCAAATCAAGTGTCTATCTCTTCATTTTATGGCTTAGTGTGTGAGGATTTGAGAAGGATTTTAAAAAGGTTTTGTTATTAAAAAAAAAATGTACAAGTCCGATACGCCCGACGCGGTTAATTTAATTCCACTGTGTCACTGACATTTTCTATAGCTCATTTTCAGCTTGGTAGTGGTTTAAATGTTTTATAAACTAATTTTATACTCAAAAATAAAGTGGTTGTTAGTGTTACAGATGATCACAATTGATATTATTGAGAATGTCACCAAAATACCTTTGAAGTGGAATGCTATTCCCACGCTCTAACTTCAATGAAATTTGAACGACTTTTGAATTTATCGCATCTACACATCATCGGCAAACAAATCAGCGAGCTACAAAAGTTCCTCTTCTCGGTTTTAAATAGAGTCGGTTCAAAACTGAACTAAAACAAAATAAACGCCATTTTTCTTATCTTATATTCGACTTTTCAACGTTGCAATAAAATTATAGTGAACTAATTACTCCCCTGATTGTTAAATAGCTTAATGGTTTAAATTAGACTTTTTTTAAAGTGGCTGTATCTGTATTGTGAGATTATTTAATGGAAATGACACTTTATTTAATAGGTAGCCATATTGAATCAATACGTACGAGTAGGTAGGATTCCAACTTTATTCATCAATTGGAAAATGGTTGTTCCTAACTTAGTTCGTACACTCATCGCATCCATGCACACTAATAAGATAACTAATTCTTTTACTATGTAATAACAAAGGACACAGCTGCGAGATAGCCTTCAAATCGAAATGAGAAAACTTCGCCAAACTGTTCCCACTTCCGCATCATTGAAAGACAGCCAATCACCGACGATGCTTTTGTTTTTTTTATTCATACACATTACACATGTCAGCCTGTTACGTGCATAATGCGGCCGGATGTAGTCGCGACGAGTCAAAAACTATGCTTTGTCAGTTTGCAACCCAACGCAGTGGGAACCTGTTGCAACGTAATTGCTCAGCAACTGGTAATTCGACGGTCCATTCAGACACAACAGAATATAATGGAATAACATGCAAATTGCATGCGTTATTGTCTTGTTATGGTTACACAATATGGGTAGGTTGGTACGGTGTTCCGACCTACCCGGGACCGACTACTTGGGATGCATGAAGGAACCTCCTCGTGTAGCGCAATTTGTTCCATCAGACAGTCAACTGAACCGAGCTCACGGCGCATCCTGGACAGTCTCACCTAACGCCTTATAAGACTGGCCAATCCTTCCCTTGCGGTGGTAGGGCTAACGCCCGCCTGGTTCGCGACCACCCTCCCACTGGAGTTCGGCGTCAAGCAGCCTGCTGTGTTTCGTCGACGCGTGGGAGTACCAGTGCCTCAAGGCATCTTCTGGGCACGCTCGCTTCATCATGGACCTCACCTATCGCTTTCCATCAGGCGTGATCGACGTCAAGAGCTAGCCCATTCATAAAAAAAAACCCAATATTTGGCTTGATGGGTTTTACTCGGTAATTGGGTTGGTAGGTTATTTGTGCGAGGTGGACGCTGACGCCAACTTAGTAGCGGAACAGGCATGTATATAGATAAAATATACACAACGTGTAACAGAATATTCGCAATACCTCTTAAGTACTCATCATTATGAACAACTTTTACTATGGGGCCAAAACAACGATATCGCGAAAATAAACTGATGTTCAGTATAGGCATGCTGAAATGTATGGGGCAGTCGATTTTTTTTAAATTCAATTTAACAAGAAATATATATCTTCCATTTCGGAAAACCTGTAAAGTTATCAGCCATGGATTTAATTAATTGAAATATTTACAATGTTACTGTATAATACTAACTATCTATCTTACATTACCTATCTATCGCAAGCGCGGCATTGTGTGTGTTATACCTACTAGATTATACTAATAAAGTTTGAGAGTAATTAATTCCATCATGTTTCCGTATAATATGTACCTCAATTAAAACCAATTTCACAATGTTCAGAGGCAAGCAGAATACTTAAATTTTCGGCGATAATTCGTTTATTGTCAACTACGTATTTTGCATTGAATTATTAACTAAATTCATTGACAGTCAGGCAGGGTTAAAAGCTGGAGGAGAATGCAAATTCTGCGATCAAGTTTTATTATATGTACCTACCTACCTATCTACCGAATTGTATAGACTAGAAATTCTCACTATTATATGCAGGTAGGTACACCACACAAAAATTACATTAGTAGCTTTGTTTATTGCATACCTACAATTATTAAGATATATTTATTGCTTAGCAAACTTTACAGTTTGTTTTTTTATCAATTTATCTGTTGATCCCTAAAAATCTAGAAGCGATGAAAAATAAATAATATATAGAATATGAGCCCTAGCGCAATACAATATGCCTAGAAGACAATACATAGACCATTCATCGGCGTTTTTACGTGTTTCTCAAATAAAATGTAATAATTTTTTATCAGTGTCTTACGCAGAGGGTATCCAGTAAAAGAAAGAATAAAAAACCTGCATTACATTTTAGAAACAGAATAGACCTTCAGAGTCCCAGCTATTTCCGCAGAATATGGGAGTAGACAGACAAAAATAGACTAATTAGAACATTTAAAAAGGAAAATCACAAGAGATGAATGCTTATCTCGTATTATTATCGTATTTATTTGACAGGCCATGGAAATAAGCCATAATACGAGCAAAAAGCTACGGAACAAGATAAAAACTGCCCATTACGGAAACAACTTCACACAGTAGTTATAGGGTTTCGTAGTACACCGAAATAAAAATTAATGATAAACGAGCACCAAAAAAAGTTTAAAAAAAATCTGTCGAATATTAATCAATGCAGAGACCAAAGTAGTCCTTTTTCCGTCGAATTGAAAAAGCTTTCATATGATTTTGCAAATTCAGCACTATGTAGCAGGTTACATGCATGGATTGAAATATAAATAAATTTCAACAAAGCAAGGATAACATGTTCACTGCAGCTGTCCTGGCAACCCAAATATTATTTGATGCAAACCTTTAAATGCGAGGGGAAAAACTACGTGTAAGTAAATCTTCCATCAAAATAGTATCTATTTAACACCCATAATTATTCATAAAAACTTTACTATCATTACTTAGTTAAAATACTGTATTTACCTATAAGAGATTCTTTAGTCAAATTCTACATTTAAAATTTTAATAAAGAGTCTGCTTATCAGTATTTTAGATAAGTAATGGTTATAAAGTTTTTATGAATAAGGCTGTTAAATATATTTTTTCAACACATTTGCTCAAAAAATGCATTTACGAAGACTATAAACATAGTTCGAAAGTTAAAAATTACGCACCACATAATCGAACGTGCGGTAAAATAGGTACTCTCACCCAAGTAACATAATATATTTTACCGCTAACTCCGTTGTATAGCACCGTGCGTATCCTTTATCGTATTTTTTAATGTCCATAAAAATATTTAAGAATTCCACCAAGGAGTTTCACATTACGAGAATAAATAAGCTGAATGATCGGAAGCGCTTTTGCACAATACATTTGTCTCACGTTAATACTAAAGAGAAAATGAGACGAAAGATGTAGTTCCATTTTCATTACCTATTGTACTGTTTTCTCGCAAATGTGTTGGAAAACGTTGTATGACACACGTGCGGAAATTGGTATTTACAAACTCGTGACTATGGTCAGCCTTACATTCGTCTACTCATTTGTAAAAACCAACTTACCGCACTAATATCATAAATATCTATTACAGTACGTACATACGTATTTATCTAGGTGTGCGTACAATTTCCACTGCACATAATCACATCTGTTTATTAAACCTGAATGCAAGCATTCACTAGCACAAACCTGGCTATAATATGGCTATTTCAACATTTAAGTAGTAAAACCAAGTTATTACTTACTTTATATAAAAATATTTATAAAATTACTAGCTTTAGCCCGCCGCGCATTTCCCGTAGGATTTCCCAGCCTTCCTCATAAACAAAAATCATTTTCCGAATCCGACGGGAAGTTCCAGAGATTAGCGCGTTTGAACAAACTCTTCAGCTTTAGAATATTAGTATAGAAGTAACTGTCAGTATTTCCATCTGCTACACGTAATGTGATCAAAATACAAACTACAAACTAGGCAGCCTTGCGCCCGGGCGAGTGATCACACCAGGTGTCATGCGTCCTTAAGTGTGGAGGTTTCCATTATCCTGCCCACCACTCGATGACCAAAACAGGCCGTATATTAATTTATGCCCAAACTGTAGTAAGGTAGCAGCTTTCAACATAACATCGTGTTGCACGCACCTTTAATACCTCAATAAAAACAACACGGAAGTAATACTACAGCGTTTACACAAGACATATGTCCGCTGGGTGACAATTAACTAAAACAACCCCTGTAATTAAATGAGCCGCACTAAATTGCCACTTTTTCATAACAACTCAGCTAAGACTCCGGTAAAGAAAAACAATAACACCGAATAATGGATGTAAGGACATCGAACAACTCCTAAAAGTTCCTAAAGTAGGTAGACGTTTCTTCATTACTAAAAAAAACAGAGATTACATTTTTATCTACACTAATGAAATAATAATAGCTGTTGTCGTATCGTAACTCAGGATATGTCATCAAACAAAATGGACGCATTGAGCAGAGCTGTAATAAAACTTTGGTGTATCCTCCAGGGAATCTCCGCTGTCTAGAAGTTCCCAGCGAAATTAAGTAGAGGAAAACGTTGGAGGCGGAACGAAATAATGCCCCAATGAACCAGCGAACACTCTATCGAGGTAGCGGACAGACGCGAGACACAACTCCTGCCTCCTGGGTGAAACCAGTTCCGGCGGTCCACGTTAATTACACGCGCCGAGTATTCCGAGCAGATGGCAACGGCCACTCAATTTAAATTGCATTACTCATCTTAAGCATAGCGAGTTTATTGTTTTCACTTGCAATTTGACCGAAACTTGCAATCCTGAAGCTTAAATAATAAAAGTACCCTGATATTCCGAAGTGTGCGCATTCATTAGAATAGTACCTATTCAACGCGAGTCAAATGAATTAAAGACAATAAAAGCTCTTTCCTTCGAGTTAAGTTTACAGAATCAGAATTTCAGATTTAATTAAATATTTAAAATTAAAACACTCATACATAAAGGCTCGTATAAATTGTGGAGCTGAGACGAGTGCTGTATAAAAATATTTTCAACTGAATTCGGGTTTTACACCGAACATGGTAAAAACCACTAACATTTTCTCATGACCTTGTTCTTTCGCACGATGGTAAACATTAGTGAATGCAAAGCTGAAGGGGTACTGGAGCTGTGTAGCGTGTACGGCCTACGCCGAGTTTGAATATTCTCGTGAAGTTTTGCATGCGAAATCTTTCGTTACGAGCCGACTCTAATAGCAAGTATGTTCTTGCGAATGGCAGGAACTACAACATAGGCTTTAAGAGCTGAACTTTAAGAGTCACATGAAAATCAGTGATGAAAAAACTTGGTCGAAGGTATGAATATTCTGAGCGAGACGTCGCTCTGTTGCCGCATCGCAACCCGTCACAATCTTCATTAGCATTCTGTCTCTCCCTTTTTGTCTGCCATTCCATCTCCTTTACAATTTTACCTGTACCTACTCGCTGAATTTTTCATGCATGTTTTTGTTAGACGAGCAAAGTGGATTACAAGGCGAAATATCCTAATATAAATATCTGTGAGTGACTTGACACACTGAATAGATAATATTGCTATTTTTGTGCGATCCTTTGAAAGTGATTTCGTTGAGGGCTGCGTGGAACCGGCTCCCGCGCCCTTTGATTCGTGGGGAGTTTAATTAAAACTAGACGTTGACGAGGTAAGGAGCTTAACGTGTTAATAAATCATGTGATCGGAACAATCATTACGTGCTCCTTTATATACGAGTCGTGGCTACGAGTAAGCTAGATATGAAACGTATCATTTCATATCTAGCTCACTCGACGCTAGTTTGCGGAAATGTTCATAAATGTTACTGCTTTACACAACTGCATACGGTCTCCAATTCGGAATAAAAGCTCCATAGAATTGTCTGTCTTGGTTTCCTCTGAGGTTTCATAACATGGTGTTATCTCTTTAGGAAGCAACTACGCATGCACCTATATTATTACAATATATATAAAACGTAAATAAAAATTGATTTAAGTCAATTGGTTGTCAGGTGAATCCACTTATAATGATGAAATATGAACACGAGTAGCCTTATAGAGTTTACAGAACGTGGTATGACGTACTTTTATACATGAAGCAATTATGTATTAATAGGGCTTCAAGTTCGCGAAAACTAACCACAGACAGGCTCTTAAACCCGTGGCAGCAAAGCGTAATAATCTGGTGTTTACCTGAACCTTAGAAATCTGATGGAGTAGTTTTATTATTCAACCACAAACACCACCACAGCCAACGAGTTTTGCTCCTGTACGAGCCTTTGTAAGCCTTCCACCACCTACCACCTACCGGCGACCGCAGAGTAGGGTAAAACAGAAGCTCCACCACTATGGATGAGAAGTTTGTTTGTTGATATCGACGATTCATATGCCATCTGCATTGGTTACTACATCAATACTGTAACGTTTATGAAAATTTATAAAACAGCTTAATATTACTGGTACTACTGTAGCGATCTTCTTTTTCTGTGGCACTTATTCAAAGCTTATTTTTAAATGGTAGCCAATTATGCTGGAATTTTATGTTTTGAAGTTTGTACCTTTTATCTTATCCTCTTTATCTTAAGTCTATGTTTGATATTTAAGAATTTAAAATATTTTGGCACATTTGATATGTAATTTAATGATAAATGATAAATGATAAATGATATTTATTTTGTAAGTAGGTTAAACATAACACTTTTACACGTCAATATTTTTTGGTCATTTTAAGCTAGATGAGGCCGGTGTTTCCTAGCTGACTACCCTGAGAAGAAACACCGAAACAAACTCAGAGGTCACAGTCTCTTTTGAAGTCCATACAAATTGTACTGGTCAAATCATACGAGAACCATGTAGGTTAATGTCTGAGGTGGCCTTTTGAGGAAAGTGCCACACAGATTTGAGTGGACCTGTCCAGACAGTGCAAGCATTTGTCAGTTATTGTGGAGCTCAAACTTAGAACTTTAAGGAGCTCAACGATTTGACGAACAATACCAAAGTAAGGACATTTGGGTAGGCCGCATAAAAAAAAATCTCAAACTGCCAGACATTTTTGACTAACATGAAATGGATCCCTATTATAGCGATCTGCATGGTCCCCAAATTCACAATACGATATGAGGATCATGCAGATCAGTGTCTGAAATGGTCTTTTGAGGAAAGAACCACACAGATTTGAGTGGACCCGTCCAGTCAGTGCAAGCTTTGGTCAGTAGTCGAGTAGCTCAACTTAGAACCAAAAAGGAGCTCAACGAACCGACGAACATGCCAAAGAAAGGACATTTGAGTAGGCCGCAAAAGTACTCAAACTGCCAGACCTCGTTAAAAATACTTCGAAGAAGAAGTATTCTAAAGAAGCGAAAAATAAGAAGAAAATAACCCACATAGTCCCCATATTCACAAAACGAGTTAAATAATAAAAAAATAAAATATAATACTTTTCAAAGTAAGTATTCATGTCAAACATAATAAATTGAAAAAAAATAATAATAAAAATAAAATATATTACTTTACAAAGTAAATATTCCATGTCAAAAATAATAAAAATAGAATAGGTACTTAATAAAGTAAACATTCATGTCAAAATTTGCAAACAAGATGAACGAAAAGTAATAGCTTAAAAAAATGACAATGTCTAAAAATTAAAAAGGTATAATAGATAAATGTAATATTAGGCCATGTACATCATTGAAGCAGCTCAATCCCAAGCCTTTTTGTCTTCAAGATAGTCTTTAATTGTGTGAAAAGCTTTCTGGCATAGCTTACGTTTTATAAATAATTTGAACTTATTCATACTAAGGTCTTGAATATGGCTAGGGAGTTTATTATAAAAACGTATACATTGGCATCTAAATGAACCACCTATTTTCTTGAGCCTGGTTTTAGGAATGACAAAATTGTGTTTGTTCCTAGTATTTACGTTATGGATATCACTGTATCTTTTAAATAGATTAATATTTTTATGTGCATACAAAAGATTTTCATAAATATACTGAGAGGGCACAGTCATTATATTAATCTCTTTAAATTTGTCTCTGAGGGAGTATTTGGGACTTAATTTATAAATTGCACGAACAGCCCTTTTTTGTAAAACAAATACTGTTTGAATATCGGCGGCATTTCCCCACAACAGAATGCCGTATGACATCACACTATGAAAGTAACTAAAGTATACTAAACGGGCTGTCTCTAAATCAGTTAAGCCACGAATTTTTCTAACGGCGTATGCTGCAGAGCTAAGTTTTTTCGACAGTTTATCTATATGGGGGCCCCACTGTAGCTTCGCATCCAAAGTTATGCCTAAAAACACAGTGGTATCTTCGGGTTTCACCTCTTCCCCCTTTATTGACACACTAGTGTTCACTTGTCTAACATGTGGTAACGTGAACTTTATGCATTTAGTTTTTTTCTCATTTAGCAGAAGATTATTAATATTAAACCAGTTAACTACAGTTGCGATGGCACTATTAACATCGTCAGTAACCAGCTGCTGACGCTTGAGTTTAAATAAAAGTGAAGTGTCGTCTGCAAACAACACTATATCGTGCTTATCCTTTATGAGGTACGGCAAGTCATTAATATAAATTAGAAATAAAAAAGGACCTAAAATTGAGCCTTGGGGGACCCCCATCTTGACTACAGACCCGGGAGATCTTGTACCGTTCACATCGACTCTCTGAATCCTATCACTCAAGTAAGAAGTAAGAAGATCCAGCGAGGCGTCCCGGATTCCGTAATAGTGGAGCTTCCTGATTAATGTCTCATGAAGAACACAATCGAACGCCTTGGACAAATCGCAAAAAATGCCCAAAGCATCGCATTTGTCCTCCCATGCATTATAAATATGTCCTAAAAGTTCAACACCAGCATCGGTTGTTGAACGACCCCTTGTAAAACCAAACTGTTTATTATGTAGTAGTTTATGTTTATTAAAATACCTTTGCATTTGATTTAGAATAACTTTTTCAAAAATTTTACTAAAAGTAGGTAGCACTGATATAGGTCTATAATTAGTGGGGTCTGATGTGCTACCCGATTTAAATAATGATATTATTTTACTGTATTTCATTAGATCAGGAAACTCACCACGGTCAATACATTTATTAAAAATAACAGCCAAGATAGGTGCTACGATGTGTATAATAGACTTAACAAGGTCAACAGAATTACCCCATAAATCTGCCGTCTTTTTAAAATTCAAGGAATTAAAAGTTTTTATTACATCATTGCAAGTGACATGTTGAAATTTAAATTCAGCATCACAAAATGGGACGTTTTCTTTAAGTAACATTTCTGCAGCAGTGGGTGATGAATTTAGAGACTTAGTTGTCGATACGGGAATCTCTGCAAAGAAATTTTCAAAAGCCGCGGCGACTTGGGAATCTAATTTAATTACACTGTCATTAACAGCAAGGCTATAATCATTAATTAGTTCGGTTGCAAGATTTTCCCGTTTCGCTATTAATAATATTCCAAGTCATTTTAATCACATTGTTACTATTTTTAATTTTTGAACTCAAGTACCGAGACTTGGCGATATAACAAACTTGTTTATATAATTTAGAATAGTTTTTAAAATATAAATTAAATTCTACTGTATTAATATAAGTCCGCTCCTCGTACAACTCGTAAAGACGTTCTCTACTCTTATAAATACCAATGGTGGCCCAGTCACTAAAAGAAGTGCTATTATTAACAGAAATAGTCTTAGGAATAAATGTAGTATCAAATTGTGTGCAATACATTCTGAAAAAAATATTGTAATGTTGATTAGGGTCATCATTGGTTAACAAAGATGGCATTTTGTTTAAAAGTTTAGTTTTAAAAATCTCCAGACGATATTTAGATTTTGGGTTAACAGTGATATCTTTCTTTGGCTTTATTTTGTTTACATTTGGTATAGTAATTAATTGCCCACAATGATCAGAATCCATTAAATTAATAATTTTTTTGTGGGAAGGTACAATATTTGTAAAAATGTTATCTAGGCATGTGGCACTAGAAGGAGTTATTCTAGTAGGTTCCATAAATAGGTATGCAAGATTGTATGACTGAAACAGAGTTACTATTTTAGTAGTTAATCCAGAATTTTCTAACAAATTAACGTTAAAGTCACCACAAATAATAATAGACTTGCTTGAATTACAAATTTTGTGCAAAACTTCATCCATTATTTTTTCAAAACAATCATACAATCCAGAAGGTGGTCTGTACACACTTAATATAATAAACTGCTCCAATTCAATACAGGCTATTTCAATTATCCGCTCAACAGAGAGGCTCACTATGTCTTTGCGGTCCTTAAATTTGAGGTGATTATTTATTAAAATTAATGAGCCACCATGTATAGCATTTTCTCTGCTGAACGAACTACCAACCTGGTGATTGCTATAATTAAACATAAACTGATGGCTTTTAAGCCAATGTTCTGTTAAACAGAGAATATCAATGTTGTTATATTTAAGAAATAGTTCTACCTCTATCTAATATTAATGTTTGTATGCCACCTACTCTACTGTGGCAGGACATAGAGACCCATTACCTTGTAATTGTTCCACGTTTTTTACCTGTGTAGGATAAACGTATTTGATTTGATTTGAAAAGCCTAAATGTAAACTAAAATGCGATCAACGTAAACAGATAATTATTATTTTGGCAAATCAAATCATCAGCTTAGTAATTCCAATAACGAAGCGATTCCTAAATAACAAAGCACTATTTAATATTGATTAAATAAAATTATGATATCTCGCACGAAACATTTTCTGATTGAACTTAATTTGATTTTCGCAAATAAATATTTACGAATAAATGAAGACATTAATAATTGTGCTTATTGGAATATCGTTTGAAGTATATTTCGTTAAAATGTTCTTCATATTCTTGTTGCGAAGGTATATTTTCGAATCAATTAGTCAGTTTTCGATATAACTAGTTTCGGATCGAGTCAATAAGTGATGGAGGTATGAACACTCAATCATTAAATATCATATCGCTTCTCGATCAAAATAACTTCAAGTTGTTATTTAAAAGCTAATAGCTAATTAACAATTTTCAGAGCTGAAACAATAGTAAGATTAATTATACGCAATCTTTGATTAAATATAGACTGGCTGGGTGCCAGATAATAATAAATGTTTATTTAAATAACTTACAATAGTTACATTTTTACTTCTAGGAATGACCTTTTAATAGATAAATGTATTACGGTCATTGACCCCCATACATTTATTGACAATCTAAGAGCGGATTTCACTAATAAAAACTGAACGCGATCAGTACATCTAAACTGCGTTCAAGAGCTGTCAGTGTAAATATTCCATAGAAAAATAATGACACTGCCAGCTCATAAACTTAGTTTATTCGCTTATCGCGTTCAGTTTCATTGGTGAAATTGGCCCTTAATATCAAAAATCGAAATTAAGACATAAACCGTCCTGAATCGACTTCTATCGTGATCCTTTACGGTCTCTAATAATGAATAACGGTTCATAATTTATTGTTCGGTTATCTACGAAGGGATATGAGGGAAAGATGTAAGTACCTTATTGCTAGTTTATCTGGTGGCTACCATAGTAGGTATTGCAATAATAGCAGCTTGTCAACATCGTGAAACTGCTTACCTACTGATTGTGGTAATTTGCGGCACAGAAATCGATTGTTCTCACAACAGACGCGGCTCATTAATGAATTAGTGATTATATAATCTAAATAGCTGCCAGCTCGGAGACAAGGGCCGATAGCGGTAGCTTAGTTGACGGTATAAGTACCAAGTTCTAAATAAGTAATAGTCGTGTTTCTAAATAGATGTACAACATAAATGGTATTGACTTGATAAACTCTACGGTTTATTTTTAAATAGTACCTAGTTACTTTTCCACCATTTCTGACCATGTTTTTTTTCGTTGACGCAGGTAAATGCCAAGCAGGTCGCTGAGTTGAATCTGGAAAACGACATCCTCCTGGAGCCCCATGAGAACCGAGCCGGCCCCCTGACCCCTGAGCACAACCACAAGTACCGCCACAACAAAATGGTCCACGCCCAGATCTCGCGCCTGGCTCACAGCCAGGACCAGCTAGATGAGCTTCAACAGAGTCTGCAGACCCAGGTGCTCGATGTTCAACGCCGCATGGACCGCTTCGAAGAGCCAAACTGGAACCTGCTATCAGCCAAAGTAGATTTCCTAGAACTTGAACACAAAGTCCTCAGCGACCATCTGAAGAACACCACCCAGAAGGTTTCCGACTTCGACAAGGTGCACGCCTCCATCCTCGAGCTCCGCGAAGATGTCGAGAGCATTGAGAACAAAGCCGACAAAACCATACCCGAATTCAGAAAGGAGATCTCCAAGTTGGACATTAATTTTGCTCAGGTAAGACCATTGTTACTGCGTTATCTTGTGGTGAAAACATAGGGGAAGCAATAACACTTGGCTACTTTACCGATATCGATATGAGTGTTGGGGCTAAACTAACAATAGGATACTAATTAACTTGCTCAAAACTTGTTATTGGCAATTTACAGTGGTATAGGATAGTGTTAACACTCCTTGTTTTAAGCAATCTTTATTGTAGATTCCTTCTTAACATAGATTTTTCATTTTGTTTAGTTGAACGCTGCATCATCGTACTTCAAGGAAGACCAAGAGAATCTACGTCAGTCGGTGAAGGCTATTGCCGTTAGCGTGAGCAATGCCATTGACCGTGCTGAAATGGACCGCCTTCTCATGAAAAAGATCAATGACTCAGTGGAGGAACTGGAAGCCAGGTCCCGCCAGCACTTTTACCGGCTCAACGACCACATTCTGAAGGTAGCCTAATCTTATCATTGCATTGCAGATCACCAAAGGAACACATAAACTGGTCAAAAACTTTTGATTCGATTTCAATAGTAGGTACTTGAGTGAGAAATGTTTCTAAAGAATTTTGCTGTCCAGGAAGCTTTTTAAAAATGTTCATTCCCAACTAACTTGTCTAAAAGCTAGTTTGCACAGCACGTACTTTTCAGAAATTCGCTTTATATCGTAGCTAGTCTGGATAGATATTTGGGCATGTTGCGCGTTGGAGCAAACAGTTCTTGGTTGGACTATACGTGCTTGATTTACTCTCCTTAATTTATTATTTATTGAACTGCACACAAGGCTACCGGATTGCGTGTGCAGGCCATTTATGTTTATTTAAAGAGATAATAGTACCTAAATGTAATTGCAATTTAACTTGTTTCTTGATTCGACCAATTAGTTGTGTAGGTCAGGTAAATACGTATTTGAATAAAAAACAATGCAATTTAGGTAAATAGTTTAGTCCCAGCTTGGTTTTTACTTGGTTAACTAAATGTAATTCTTAGTTCCAACTTCATTCGTTGATTGTGTCTACGTGTGTCTAACGTGTCACATTTTTTGGCGCAGAGCGAGGCTAACCGAGATCTGAACCAGACGGAAACCATCCCTCTCCCGGAACTGATGGGCGAAGTAAAGGAGCTGCTACCCGTTCAACGTGAGTACGAGGACTTGGTCAACCAGCTTCCTAGGGACTGCTCCAGCATCTCCGGCCCCGGAGACGTCTACCTCATCCACCCCGGACGGGTTCCTTTCGACACCTGGTGCATCAACGGCAGCACTCTCATTCAGCGCCGGTTCAATGGCTCCGTAGAGTTCAACAGGAAGTTCGCCGAATACGTCCATGGCTTTGGCGACCCTTCCGCTGAATACTGGCTCGGACTGGAATCCATGCACCAAATAACCGCTGACAACTGCTCCTCCATGCGTATCGACATGAGCGACATCTATGGCGGATTCTGGTACGCTGAGTATGAGCACTTCTACATCGGTAGTGCTGACGCTGGATATGTTCTTGAAGTTGGTGGATTCAAGGGCAATGCTAGCGATGCTTTTGAGTACCAGAACCACATGGAATTCTCCGCGATCGACCGCGACCGTGACATCTCCAACACCCACTGTGCCGGCAACTACGAAGGAGGATGGTGGTTCTCGCACTGCCAGCACGTAAACATCAACGGCAAGTACACGCTGGGCCTGACCTGGTTCGATGCCGTGCGCAATGAATGGATCGCCGTGGCCACCAGCGAGATGCGCATGTACCGCCGACCTGGCTGCTCTTAAACACATAAAGCTGACACCAGAGCTTCTTAATCACGTAGTTAATATCATAACGATTCATTATAATCTAATAATATTAACGTTATTCACTTTTCAATCATACCAAAGATTTCAATTTAAGTGAGGGTATTTTTATTTCATTAGATTGATTAGTTTCATAGACAGTATTACTTTACAGATGTTTTGTTTTATAGTTTCAACCTTAAAAATATCTGATTTCAGTCTTATGATTTTATTTATTTTAATTACATACAATTTTAATAAAACGCTCATTGGTTTATTGTAATGGGTTAATTATTACGTATTTTAAAAGCAAATGGTAATAATCAGGTTAATATAGATAAAGTGTATAATTTTGGAGACTTGGGTGATGCTGCATAACGTAATTATTTGAATGTTGAACATCTTGAAAAAGTGTAAAAAGTCAGTGACTCACTCTAAAACAAGCGAACTAACTGGGGCGCAGACTCTCGGCACCTACTTTTAAGTTTATTTATGTCATGTAAAGAGGTAAAATTTGTAAATATAATTTTATTAGGCAAAGATGCCATATTCTGTTTCGCATGCATGTCGGATTTAGTCAAGGGAGTGTAAATGATAATATAAGCGATTAGATTGTAAGACTCTTTCATAAGAAGCATTAAATGCTTTGCGAGACTTGTTCTATAACACCTAACAAGGGGGAGCGGGACGCGGGGACATACTTATTTATTACAAATTTATTTGTCAATTTTGTTTCGTTACATTAGAAGATTATTTCACAATTTCTCTATTACCGGAAAATACCTACTGTCTGCAGAAAATACGTTTTGCTTTCTGTCGATTAATATTAAAATTTTAATTTAATTGATTTAACTCAATTGGTATGATAACAGTGTTTTGAATATAATCAATATAATCGCATTTAAACAAAATAGTAGTGATAAAATTAACGTATATCTATCCTATATTTCTAACACAATTAAAGCATCAACAGAAAAATAATCTCTCTATGTAACATAAACAGTGATCCTGTATACTAACAAGATTTCATGAATAACAACCAAAATGAACAATTTTCTGTACCCGTAAGTAAATATTACTTAACGGTAGCTTAAAATCACCTTACAAATAAAATTTTAAATTATCAGTGTTGTTTATTTTCCTCCTCTTTTTTCCACCATTTTCATGGTAGAGGTATTTCCGCATACGTTTCCAGAAGGTATAATTGCCTACTTATTTAATACGAATGGTAATGGTGTGTCAGTGTGTGTTTTAAACACATATAAAAACACACCTACATGTACTTACCTACATTTACATATTCATTTCGTAAAAGTTCAAATCAAGTAATTTTATAAATGGGTAGGTACTAAATTATTTATTATGTTTGGTCATTAAAAATATTACTACTACTGTGGTGAGCACTTATAATCTAGGTAAGTAAGTACATAAGAATTTCCTAAATGTCATCCATAAAATAACATTTCAATGATAGTTTAAATTGTTTTAACCTTATTTGTGTCCCACAGCTGGGCAAAGGCCTCCTTTTTTCAGTTTAAATTACATAGCTGAAAAAAACCATAGGTAGTTCAGCGGATAGTTCTGCGACAAAGCTACTTCCATAGGGCCGCAGAAGGCAGTTAGCTAAAGCAACTAAGGCCTGATTTTTCAGTAGTCAGATAACGTATAGGTAGCTGGGGAATCAAATTGGCGGTTTGACAGCTTTTGTATAGTAAATCTGTCAAACCGCCATTTTTATTTCTCAGTTAGAAGATAACTGACGATTGAAAAATCAGCTGAAAAATCAGTGCGAGTCGGACTCGCGCACGAAGGGTTCCGTACCATTATATCTACAAAACGGCAAAAAAACACGTTTATTGCATAGGAGCTTAAATTTTTGTTATATTTTAATTTAATTATTAATTTTTAAAGTGAATGTATAACTAAATATTCTGAGAATATTTCAAGCGTCTACCTGTTGCCGTTATCAATATCGAGCAAAAACGAGCAAAAAATCACGTTTGTTGTATGGGAGCCCCCGTAAATATTTATTTTATTCTGTTTTTAGTATTTGTTGTTATAGCGGCAACAGAAATACATAATCTGTGAAAATTTTAACTTTCTAACTATCACGGTTCATGAGATACAGCCTAGTGACAGACGGACGGACGGACGGACAGCAGAGTCTTAGTAATAGGGTCCCGTTTTACCCTGTGGGTACGGAACCCTAAAAAGAATGGCTAAATATGTTGCCAAGCGCAAACCTCGAGAACGGCTGGACGAATTCAACAATTTTGTTTATGGATTGAGGAGCCACGTCAGATTTTAGCGGCAAAGTAGTAGATTTCGCAGCACAAATTCTGGATTTAGCAGCAAACTACATCACAGTTATATCAATGCAAAAGTGGCTCCTCAATCCTAAACATCTGAATTGAAGAGCCACCTGGAACTCGTTCAGTAATAGATGAATATTATTGAAAATTGTGTTTCATTTAGGAGAATTCTAAAGAATGTTTCAGAAGTGCGTGTTCAAATTTAAGGGCGATTTGATTACTGATATTATATATAAATTAATTTAAGAAAAAATAGTAAAACAAAAAAAGTTATTTAAAAAAAAATCGACGATAAAAACCGAATAAAAGTTCAAATAAAATGACTTTTCTTGCACTTTGTTACAGTTGGTGGATTAACAAGTTCAATCAAAGATTTAGTGTTCCAGCTGTATCAGACTGCTTGAAAGTGATTTGCTGAATAGTGCAGATGAATTAAGCAGACATTTCCGCTAAATATTAGTGTCTCTGGCTTTTGATTCCGTTGTGATGTTAGGTAGTGTAGCGTAAAAAAAACGAAGTAAATTTTTCCACTGAAATACGTATAATTTTGTAAAATAAAAAAAACGCCTAAATTAAATATCACCACAAAATCAAATAAAATAGGTAAACACTTTAACATAAGATAAAAAATATGTTGGAAGTAATCGTCTAATTTAATTGTAAGTATTTAAACATTAAAAACCTAAATATGGCACAGAAACCATTACGTTTAAATTTATAATAATCTTGTTCGGACCAATATATGCAGATTTAGAACACGGTTGCAACACGTTTTTTAAAACTGGGAGGTTTAAGGAAATACGTAATTGTTAGTTTGCCTACAGTTAAGAAATTGTGAAACTTTATAAAAAATCTAAGTAACGGTATTTACGCGCACGAACGAGGGCATGCCGACGATATGCCTTGGGAGGGAACGAACCTCCAAAACTTCACCACAAACCTCTGCACCGAGCCGTGAGTAGTGAATCTTCACGCCGCTTCTTTACATCACCATTAGGGATAACGTTCGGAGGGTATTTCTACTGCCTGCTTCCTTGGTATCAAGCTGCAGTTGCAAGTACCTTACGAACTCGCCGCATAATCAGGCGATCTGGTCTTCGAAGTGGATAGACCGGGGATCACTACCGGGAAAAACCGGCGAACCGGTTTCTAAGACAAAGAAACGACTAATTAAATACCATTTCACAAGAAGTCTACGAAACCGATCACGAAACATAAGCAGAGTCAACTTAAGAAAGAATTACAAAAGAATTATTGATAAAATATGCACAAATTAACTGATAACACGAGGTAATTTCGATTTTCCTGCTCCAAAAAATTTAAGCAGAAAGTCTCACGTCGACGAAAACTCCAACATTTACAGGCAAACAAATTTACATTTTTCTTGTCAAATAATTTCGATCGTATTTCAAACACTCGAACAGAAAGAAAAATTTAAGCAAAAAGATTCACTTAAAAAAAAGGTTTGAAATAAAACAGAAAAATATAACCGCATTGAGAACCTCCTCCTTTTTTAGAGTAATTTAAAGAATCATGTGGTGATAACACTGCAGTAGGTATTAAACAGTCAATTATTTATTTGCAGAACGTCAGGATTGAGGAGCTAAATAAAATGCGTTATTTTACCAAATTCACTCTATCTTACTATTTTATTCGTATACTGCAAAATCGAACACACCACCTGCTAAATGAATAAAATAATGACCGAATATATTCGAATATATTAATTGAGCGATCACTTTCATGGAAATTCACCCTCTTATATTAAACCGAGGAGCCAAACTAAAAGTATTGTATTTTCTTAAATTTCAGCACTACTAAACCCATATTTTTAACGGTGTGGAAATCCTCATGTATGTCTTTCGCCCTGGGGCGGACGGAGGGGTCTGTCAGACTTCTACTGACTAAAACCCCATCTTGTTCATCTTCGACGCAGTCCCCGACTGGTGCTAGCCCGCCTCTGCGGCCCCGTCAGGTCAAGCTGGAGGAGGGAGGTGTAGGAGACTCCCCCTGCGACATCTAAGAGGGCCGCGCGTGGAATACGCGCAACCACATCGGGTCCTATTCCTATATGATGGGGGGCGGTGGACGTTCACGAGTCCGGCGTCCCTGGACCCAAACCTAACCTAAGCTATTCGTGCTTATGCTAGGGAAGTCAACGATATTGAACCAATTCATAATACATTTAACCAGCGGCCTGCTAAACGGTCAATGAAAAGCTAGGAAGCCAATTAAATGGCTGATTGAGCGATGGCTGCGACAGTAGCATAAAATGATAATATATATTATGTAACATAACATACGTTGTACTAAGTTAAAGTACCAAGACAAATAAAACATCCTACTGACTTTATAATATAGGTAATAACGCTAAGAAACAATAATTCTATTACAAATACTCTGCATAAGATTTGTCACTATCAGAATTTGTTGCGTCCATTAACAAATTTTCATCGGGACCCTCTAAATCAGTGTCATTAGCGTTTAGGAACGGAACCAATCGTGGCGGATCAACCGACTCACGCTCCTTTTCGATGACTTCTTTGTAGGCTTCCCTTTGTCTCAGTTTGTCGTATAGCTTCTTTTTGTAATTGTGATGACGGCTATTGAAGAGGACATCCCTTATGTCTAAGACGTGTCCCCGTAACCTCGCCAGCTCTCTATCCAGCTTCATCATTAGCATAGCTTTATTACTTTGGGCAAATGGTTTGGGCCGTATCACTCGGGTCAGGTTGAGCCACTTCGACAGAATGAAAGCACGTTTTGCCTCAAACAGTGTCGTCAAGTTATCCTTATCGATGCGCCGTATTAACGGCACGTTATGAAGCAGCCATCTGTAATGGATATCATGTATGATTATTTGAAATCAATGTTGCAAGTTTTCCTTTATCATATAACAATTTATCATTAGATGAGTATATAAAAATATAGTGTCATTAAAAGAAATTAAAACTCCATCAAAAACAAAGTGTGTATATTTAATTTTAAACAATAGACATGATACTCTAGCTAAGTAATCTGATCCTGATATCAAAAACGGCATGATCTTTTTAGTGGAGAGCCTGGGGCATTAAAAACGTGAAAACCTCAGATTTTGGTTACAGTTAATGAAATTGAATTTTTAGCTAAAAATATTTATAAAAAAAGTTTATTTACTATTAGAATTAATATTGAAAAATCTTTTTTTTTTTAATCAAAAGCAACATTTTGGATTAGGTAAACTTTTTTATACATTTTATTAGCAAATCATTCCATTTTGAAATTTTAATCACTGTAACAAAAGTCTGAGGTGAAAACCCCCAGGCGCTCTACTGCCTGAAGCGTTAGTTTCAAGACGAATATTGGGTGTTTATTATTAGTAAGAAGGTACTTAAATCAATATGTTAGGCTTATGTACCACATAGTCGAGTCGCCGAGGGCTAATTTGTTATCAGTCGACCATTATTCGCCTTAAGGTGGTATTTCACCAGAAGCCGCTGCGTGTAATAATACAATTAAGATTCGAGCATTACATTTGTGACCGTCGCACAATATGTGCAGAGACCTGCAGTGATATTCTTATGAACATCTCATCGTGGAAACTTAAGTGAAGTGATCACGATGTAGCTGTCGAACTATGCAAACAAGACAGAATGACAATCTCACCCCATCAAGTTTACAAGGTGACTGGTTTACAGAATGGCTGGTGATGATACATTGTAAGAGTTAGAAGAACCAGCATAGCAACATTGTCTCCGCACTCATTGTATCCTCTGAAATCGTCAAAACTGTGTTCTTTTCTTTTTTCTGAGTCGATGGGGACCGTTTAACAGTTTGTTCCCAGTAGGTGGCAATATTTAGCAGCATCAGTGGCATTAGGGCATCAATAGTACCTACCTACGGGTGTAAAGGGCACTTGCGGCTCTCCAACAAGTGGGCCATATTATGGACAGGGGAACTGCACTCACATCTGGTGTTAAAACCACAGACTCGATGATACACGATCGAATGCCCTCCTCATAGAGTAGATTGTAACGTTTTTTTGTAACGTTCACAGCTATTAAAGCGAATGCTAATCAGTGCGAACAGCTGGCGCAGTGTTGTAGGTAGCGTGATGATCAAACAAAGTCTTGCATTTCTACATTACACGCGAACGCTCCCGGAGAATGATTCGTAATAATTACATTAAGCTATCAGCCGGTCGATTCTGTAAACCTGTCACCGTGAAAGTCAGGTGGAGTAAGCGCCAAGTGAGCTGTAACTTCGTCTTGATTAAATAGATTGACAGCTCACTTCGTGATCACTTCATAAAAGCCTTCATTTCGACACGTTTACAAAATAGCACTGCTGAAATCAACGTGATCAATACTAATAAAATGTCAGTATCACTCATGTGTATGGTTATAGGCTTCACTTTACCATTCCCATTTCACGGAATATGGAGAGGAATATGTCCAACCGGCGCAATGTATAATTGATTGAACGAATGTAGTAATATAAACGACAAGGCGCACATGATTTATCATTTAGTCCGTTACTAGATAGGTACCTGTACCTATTGCAACCTAGCCTTGTATGAAAAATATGAACTAAATAAATCTCTAGGCATATTTTCAAGTAAAAACTCTGACAATTTACGATTACTCGTCAAGATAAAAAGGAATAATCTTTGACATTTACAAAGTTAATTGGTGCCAAAAAGCAAAGCAGGGCAGACGAAGAGTGACACTTAAGATAAAAGTTAATTGTTTTTCCTCGTCTCTCACGCACGAAAGTCTGAAATCTTTATCTTAATAGATACAAATTGTGACTTTTTTATAAATCTGTATCTACTATCTACCTACCTACGTCTGTTTTAGACATCGCTCTGATTGTTGAGCGAAAACATTGTAAGGAAAGGAAGGACACATGAACTTATACGCGTCGTGCAAGCTGTACCTATACTGTAGGTATAAGAAGAAGACGCCCTTCAGTAGCAAGATGTCTTGTGTGTGATAGCAAGATGCTGGTATCATACAGGGTTACTTGTAAAACACTAACTTTCGTTTAACACACCTACTCAATAAATGGTTTCTACCCCACTGCTTTTAGGTTGATGAAGGGTATTTCGCAGTAGTGCGGAAAAAAACGGCGGTTAGACCCCACTTATTCAATTGATTATATACTTATAATATGAGGCTGGTTGCCGGGCAGCCCCACTGGTCACCGAGCAACCCCTACGAAAATCGAGCGCGGCGCACAAAAACCAATTCACACAATTATTTGTTGAGTAAAATTTTATGAAATCTTGTTTATTTTTTAGAGTGTTGAAAAACGTCGTTTCATATACGTGGGCATTCGTCATTGCAGTCTTTCCGGCTCCATAATGATCTCAGTTTCGGCTGGGGTGTCTATGTCGTAACCATGTCGTATAATACACCGTATTACAAATAGGCGCACCGTATTGAAAAACTCCGCTGTAATGTAATGCGGCAACCTCACGATCACCCGGATTTCAATTCGGCTGAAATAAAGTACGCCGCATTGAATGAGCACTTTGCGTTCGTCAAAGCGGCTTTTAGTAACGTGGAGCCCATACACAAACAGGCGCATCTTCGATGCGCCGCTTTGAAAGTTTTCGTTCCAACAACTAGCTTAATCAGCCGTTTAATTGCCAGCCTAACCTTTTAATTGAATGGCGCCGTTTAATCAGCAGCTTAAGAGCCTACTTGTAATACGGCGTGTTATACGACAAGGCTGCGACATCTAGTACCTACCGCCTCGGCTGCATGACAGACTTTTCCCCTCTTGTATCAATATGAACTATTTCAGGGGTAAAAGTAAGTAAGTACTCAAGATTATACACAACTTTCAGAACAAGCCGGAAACATTTAAACACAGCTGCTGTTTCTTTTACTTTTACTCGATGAAAATGTATGAAACAGCCGATAAGTAGGTACTTCTATCCCCTTTTTTTATGGATGGGAAATCATCAAATGACTCCTGCCGCTCAGTGTGGAGCGGAAAGGAGTATCAGACTCTTACTGACTAAAACCCATCCGTGCTCCTCGTAGTGCCTTTTGCTTTCCAGGGTCGCGGTAACTCTTTCGAACAAAATTCGCAACCCTGGCAGGCTCTGGCCCTAACGGGCCCCTTCTCCTATGCTGACATCTCTTTGAAGCGCGCGTGGAACACTACGCACCGTCGGGCCGGGCCTGGCTTTGATCGGACGGCGAGCCACTCAACGCTCACCGTCCGCAGACCCGCACCTACGGAGGCCGGGAATCGCCCTGCGACTCCTGACGCCCGGTGCGCCTCCCTGTGTTGCAGCGGCTGGGGCGTGAGGGTTGTCTCTCCCTCACGCGGCTAGCCTCTTCCTTACTAGCATTACTGCTTCGCAGAAGGAAGTGACGGCTTCCTATGCCTCCTCGCTCCGGACCATGGATTGAACCAGGGCCGGACGTGACAGGACGCCGCCGCCGATCGCCTCGACGAAGACACGGCGGTGCTCCGCCCAAGCGGGGCAGCACTCCACCGTATGCTCCAAGCCGTGTCCTCTACTTCTATCCCCTGAATCGTTAAGAGTGTTTTACAACGAAATCTGCATTGCCCACTTACGGTTGATAATACTGAATGTTAGTATAAATCAGTGGCAGGTCGTGTTCGTAACCGCACCCGTAGCCCCACGACTGAAGGGCAGCTAGGTTGCCGTCCACCACAAGAGGAGCCCCAGGGACGGCCAGGCAGGGGGTCACTTTGTCCTCCTCCCGGGAGCGACCGACGCAGATCATGCCTGGCATCAATTTGACACCGTTCTGGGAAAGAAGTTATTTAATGAAACTTTATGTACCTACAATAAAACATGGGCGGACTTAATGTAACAAGGCATTCTCCAAAAACTAGTACATTGTGGTAGGTACCTACTGACGCCTTTTTTTAAAAGTCCATACATAATGATGTATAACAGCCAACATGTAACAGAATAAGCGTAATATCTGAAAAGGGGCTATAGTACTCATCATTATGAACAACTTTTACTATGGAACCACCACGAAATCGCGATAAATAATTAGCTGTTCAGTACATTTTGTCGAGCTATAATACCTACTCACAAAAATGTATGGGGCGTTCGATTTCTTTTCGCAATTTTAGTGTTGATCCTATAATAAAAGTGTGTAAAATTACCCTTTCCCTCGAATTGCGTTCATTCTGTTGCATATCCAACATCGCAGCTCTAATGCGGGTCATACACGTTCAAGTAATTTGAGAGATCAAACAGTTTTATCCGATTGGCATGAATGTATGTGGGAAAATTTGATCAAAAATGAGTCGTCAAAATGCGTGAAGAAATACAAAATTTTATATTTCTATTCGTACCTTCAAGTAATTTGATCAAACAGTCTGTTTCAAACTGTTCGATCAAATTACTTGAACGTGTATGGCCCGCTTAAAGAAACTGCACAAGCTCAATGGGTACTAATTGGTAGCAAGATATTTACGTGATCACCCGCGGGGTAGGTATAGGGTTAATGTACCTTCTTTTTCATGATCAAATTAGAGTTTGGGTACGCATCTATATTTTATATAACATTGTTTATACAAACTAAAATAGGATTATGCCGGTCACGCCGATCGTATGCACAGTGATCGTTGGGCAGTCTCACATTCTCCATTCAAAGTCTGAAGATGGACGGCGCGACCGAGGCTGCCCTAGAAAGAGGTGCGAGGCGACCCAGACATCTAGTGCAAAGGCTGGTTCGAGATGGCTCGGGAAAAAAACCCTGAAAGGATTTGGGGGAGACCGTTGCCCAGCAGTGGGACAGTCAGCGCCGAATAAAAGAAAAGGATCATACAGACATTCAGTCCCGTCACAGTTCGCCGATCCCAAAAGATGTTCATGTTTCAATGAAAACCTTGTCGAACCTAACAATAGGCTAGCTTCTCAATATGAATAAGAAGCCTCCTAAGAGCAGTAATAAAACCTTTTGTGCGCAAATAAATTACATGGAATATTAACCCTGGTAAAATTCAATAAAATGATTTTTGACGCAATCGGATGAAAACATAAAACACAGTCTGTGATCAAATCCATGCTAAAGCCGTAAAAATAGTCGGAGGTAGTATCACGTTACACTAAAAGGTATGTTGGTATGTTGATAAATGGGTACAAAGATTTTTCGAAACAATTTTTTTTATTCAGCGCCAGATCCTATTACCTGCTTTACTTAATTTTATGCTTTCGCCTGTTGGCATTTTTGTAGACTTTAAAAAATATATGTATTATGTAGGTATAATTTGACTTCTGTGAATTGAATCCAAAATTACTATTTTATTTGTATAACAAGGGTGACATGAATAAAATATTATTTTTAACATTTGAGTTCGTGTTTTTTTGAACGCGGTTCTTTTATGTGTTCCGAATTGCCGATACCTACTCTGATTTTTGTTTTCAGAATTGTTATGCGGTTTACGGCGTTGAAATGGTTTCCTGGTAATGCACACCAGTTTCATTTTTGAAAAACGTTTTTTCGATTTCCTAAATCCATCATTCACAGTAAGCGTATAAATATAATATTATGCATTTTGCAGAAGCGTTATTTTGTTTGGTGTATATTTCGTAGGTTGGTTTATAGCAGTTTTTGCTTGACGTGAGGATAATTTAAAAAGTAGCTAATTGTTCATTGATCCCTAAAATCTTCCATGCAGTTACTTTAACGTTTTTCTTATACAGATTCAACCAGAACAAACCAAAAACATACCAAATGTACCATGCATTTGATAAGTTCTTGATTTGTTCAATATTTCCAAAACAAGCCAGTTGAATCCCAAGTTATGGTCTCAAGATTGCTACAAATTAGCTATGGTATATTTATTCATTGCAAGGCACGCATAGGTAGGTAGGTACAATACCAATCTCCCTGTATACCTACAGAAATACGTATTTTTACTTTTTTATTTACCTACTTTGTCCGTTTTATGTACGTCTGTCCTTTGTGATATCACTGGTTTAAGAAGTTTATGACATATTTGTAGAGGTCAGATAGATCGGCGACCAGACATCAAAGTTTTACCAATAGGGTTATTCTGTGACATGTTTCCATACTAAAGATTGAAAAACAAAGCCTGTGTAAAGGTAGAAATTGAAAAGTTAAGAAGGAAAGCATTTGTAAATACAACTTATAAACTAAATGAGTAACTCTTGGAACCTTCCCAGCTAAAACTGCGTTCAAACGCGACGCAAAGGATGTTCGCAAGGAACAAAGGCTGTCTTGTGGCCTCTAAGTAAAAGCTTCAACTTTCCAGTTTTAAGTTACCTACGCCTTTCGACTCTGTCATAAGAAGTAAGTATTTATCATCCTATTTTAGATCGAGAATCGAGCTCCCAAATTTACCGCCATGTAGGTACTTTATCATTTATTTTCGTGACTGTTTATATTTTATTTTCAGCTAATGTCGATTTTCACTCTGCCAAGAATAGAAGGCAACACATCTCGAATTTCAAGGATAAACAAATGAAAGCTTTATTACAAGGTTTATTTAACTTGCCTTGCTTGTTACATACTTAGGAGGAGCTCGCGGCTAAATAATTGGTCACAGCCGCAACGGTCGATTTTCATGGTTAAGCAACGATTTCCGAGGTCAGTCCGTGGATAGGTGACCATCAGAAGAATTCCGATATTTTTCCGTGCCTTTAGCACGTAAAGCTGTTGATCTCGTCTATCATTTGCACATCTTTGACAGTCATAACCGGCAGTCAAAAGCCAAGAAATCTGACATCAGTCTATTCAAGGGGTATCGTAATAATCAGTTACAGGGTTGCGAAGATCAGAGAGGCAATTTTACTCATTTTTAAACAACGTTCGCATTTGCTTCTCAGTCGCAAACTGTTAAAAAGACCAGATTGCGATTGAGATGCGAATGTGAACGTTGGCCCTCAGACAGGCAGTTCCTCTATATAAAATACTGAAGACCTCTAAAGACCTAAGGGCCAATGATAAGTTTGCTTTTTTTATTGTTGATAAAGATGTATTTCTTACAAATTTTCTTAAATTACTGTCCTATTTAAAATACGATAAAGTGATGGCCTGAAACACAGGTTTGAATAATACTAGATCGCTACATATAACTTAAATTCCTAGTTAAATATCTTGTACCTCTAATTAATATAATTTAGCCATACACTAGTTTTAATTTAGCCGTTACTAATTAAACCATTATAATATATAAGACTTTACTATAAATTTACTTATTTGGTTATCTATACACACCTCTTTGTAAAAGTTTATGAATAGAATTTATTTATTTGTTAGGTATTTATTTATATTTTTTCCAAAAATAAAATAAAACCTACTTCGAAATAAAAACCACTACAAATAAAAAAGATGATTCTACTCATTTTTAAACAACATTGAAAACTAGTAAAATAGGCACTCAGGTAGATGGATTCTTATTCAGTTTGTATAATGAGCCGGATCTGAATCATACGGCAACTGAATTTTAACACAGTTATCCTCAACCGATTGAACTGATATTTAACATAATTATAAACGCTTGGTAGGTATGGAAGAAATTGCATGGGGACCAAAGTAAAAACTTGTTTTAAAAATAAAAGTTTTGAGTACTTAGATAATTAATAATTATTTCATTTTTATAAGATCTGTTGATTGAAAAGCGCTAATGCTGAGCTTGAGGCCCCAAGGCATTAGATTGATAAACGCTATGGAAATCTCACATGATCAACCTCACTTTGGCATTTCGATAACCACCTGTCGTTCATAAAATTACACTTTTTCCACAGCCTCTGTTTTTGATTCCCGGGTAGGGATAAATTTCATTGAAACAAAATTAAAAAAAAAACACGTTTTTCGCCTGAAATAATATTGAATGACATATGATATTCAGTTTTTATAGCTGGAATGAAAAATGAAAAAAATACCTCGTTGATGGCAACCGCGGGCGGTGTATACAGGCATGTGATGTTCAATTTTTATTCGTAGTTTTTCGCGGAACCGTATCCATCAATAATCCGTATCAAGCCCGAAATAAAGGGATTGAACACCGACGTCCTAATATATCCATGTGTATGTTTGAGAACGAGTTTATTTAACGAAACATTCACCAACTCTGCGAACAACAAAAACGTAAAGTACAAAAGTAAGAGTACCTACTTTTAGAAATAACATGATGAACATGACTAAACAAAAACAATTAATCCGAGAGAGTGTAGGTGTACCTACTAAATATATAAAGGATGTAATAAAAATTACGTAAAACTCGAGATTTCATTGTCCCTACTGTAACGAAAAGTAAAAAAAAGGGTTTCACCTCAATAATACGTATACCTAGGTAATTTTGTTATAAAAATAAAAAACTTACCGTAGTTAAACAAACAAAAAAAAAAAATGAACGGATAAATAAAAAAAAAATTGGAGGAAGCTGTCGTCGTATAAAAAAAACACACATTACGGGGCACAAAAACTAAAATGTATGAATTAATTGTCCTCTCAAGCGCCGGACATGTGTGAATTCCAAATTAAGTATATAATAAATCTGCATCTTGCCGGGCTGGAGTGGTTAATATTTTTGTTAAGAAGAAAAAATGCAGGTTTAGAACATGGTTGCAACACGTTTTAAAACTGTACGTTCGGTTTAAAGTTTAACATTACGTGGAGTTTTTGGCCTAAAAAAATTGTCAAAAGGAACCGAAATTATAAGGTAATAGGCGTTAAAATCTAATTAGCACGTTGTACGTTTCTTCCTCGACGACCCGCGTTGCGAGGGAACGATCTTACTGCTCTTACACCACCAACCTCCTAACTATATTGCGGTCGGAGGGACGTCTGTCAATCCGCTGCGTAGTAACTCAGGTGACTCTCGAACTCAGTTGAGATAGTTGCCACGAGATCTTAATTTCTGGGCATAAGTTCAATCTGGTCTCCGAAGTAGGTTGAGGGTGACTTTGTACCCGGGAAACCGGCGAACCGGTTTCTACAGACAAAGAAACGACTATTAATTCACCATTTCACAAAAACTCTGAGAAACTGAACTCCAAAGATAAAAATAGAGTGGATTGAAAAGAATACTTACCAAAATGTTAAGTAATGAAAAAACACTAATAAATCAGTTATTGGTGACTGGCACACAATGAACAAAGTAAGGCCTCTGGACACCTCACAATTGAGGTTTTCAGAAAAAAAACAGATTTGCTTCGCCTCATGTCACAACTGCTTCCTTAAGGACCAGAAAAAAACTCGAACGCAGTATGTATCAAAATTTGTCAATCGAACTTTAAAAAATAGAAATAAATAAAAAACCAGCCTTGTGCGAGTTGGACTCGCGCACGAAGGGCTCCGTACCAATATCTATAAAAAAACGGCAAAAAATCACGTTTGTTGTATGGGAGCCCTACTTACTTAAATATGTACTTTGTTCTTTTTTATTATTTGTTGTTACAGCGGCAACAGAAATACATCATCAGTGAAAATTTCAACTGTCTAGCAATCACGGTTCAGACAGACATGTGACATGTGACAGACAGGCAGACAGACGGACAGACAGACCGTCCGGTCCCCTTTGGGTACGGAACCCTAAAATCATGAAGTAAATGTGACTTAGTGCAGTCACTCATCAATACAAAATGTACTATTTTTTTAATTTTGTAAATCAATAGGTACAACTCGACAAAATGAACTATTTTTTTGTATCGGTCGGTCCCATACTAGAAGTTGTTCATATTATAAGTTGGCACGATTCTGTTACACCCTGTAGCTATATTCATTATATCAATGTGTTAAGATTTCGTAAAACATCTGTCTCGTACGCCAAGTTGAAGAGCCTGTAAGTCTATTTGAAAACTTATTACGGAACAAAGCAATAATGTTAAAAGGCCTTTGACGGTATTCATAGATTTAACGTCAATCTCAAAATATTACAGGAAGCGGTTCGCAGCTGAAAGCTTATTAAAAATATTGTTATTATTGCTTAACTATTGTTTTCTTGATTGCCTTTTTAGGGATTTCTCTAACGGTGGCCATGTGTCTGGGTATTGGATTCGATTCCTAGGACGTGCATGGTATTATGGGTTGAGCAGCTGCCTAAAGTCTGTATTCGTCCTACAGAAATAACAAGAGGGTTTTTGATAACTGTAAAAAATCTACATAAATTGATACTTATTTGAAGGACGTTACTAAAATAGTACGATTTGTGACAACATAAATTCTCTCTCTCGTTCTCTAGATATTGAGAAATGTAAGTAATAAAAAAGTGCACTCAAATAAGTACAATATCAGCTCACCCCCTCCCCCTCTCTTCATATCGGAGAAGCGAGTGTAGTGTTAACCTACATAATTATAAAATCTTCTGCACAGTCCTATGCTTGCTAAAAGCATACCTAGGTACAAGTACAAGTACCTACAAGTAACATTTTTTGTAACACAACCACTCTATTTTACAATGAAAATATGGAGTTTAAATTTTGCAGTGCTAATACATTACGAGTAGTAGCGATCAACATACAGATATTAATATTGAATAATAGTATATACATATATAGCCAACAAGCTTTAGACTATAGGAGTATTAGGGTAAAGTGGAGTATATTATACCAATCGATTTACCTTGCCTTGTCCCAACGATATTGGTCGGCTTCCAGCTGAGTGCCAGTATTTACGTGGAGCAACTGCCTATCTGACCTCCACAACCCAGTAACTGGGTAACACGACACCTTTTGGCAATACTGGTGTCAGATTTTCTGGCTTCTGTCTGACCCGTCACGACTGTTTAACGGTTTATTGAGGCACGGAAAAGTCTCGGTATGTATAAGGTGGTCAACCCTCCACGGACCAATATTATTATTAGATTATTATTTTTTAAATATTACTCAGACTACAATGCAAGGTAGTGCAAAACCGCCCAGTTATAGTGTCCACTGTGCCCAGTGCTCGCCACTCCTGGAGGTTATTATAATCTCACTCATTCATTAATTTCTGGACCACATCAATACAAGAAAGGCCATAGAATTTCTAAGTACTATTTTAGACATACAGACAGCTGACAGATGTAGGTACCTAAAGTTTTACCATCAAAATAATTATAGGACACTCATAATTTCCTACAATAGAACATTGGTTCTGAAACATTCACAGATATGCGATCTCAACATATTACATTTAATAAAACCAAATTCTCGTCAAATCTGTGAACCAACATATTCGAGGTTTACAACGAGATTTCTTCCAGAGGAGCCGCCTTATAGAGAAAACAAATACTTAGCGGAAATTAATGTCAGACATTAATGTCGCAATTTGTGTCCTAGACTCAGCTGAAGTTGCTACCTTTATTGCATCTTGTTCCCTACTGAAGATGGAAATTATATTATGTATACCTTGTAACAGCTAACAAGTTTCGTAGGTAGAATGATTAGTAGCAAACAAGATTCTTACTAAATGAATATTCAATTTTCATGAAACTGAGACACACGCCCAGGCTTGGATGTTTTCGAGTTTCAGGATAAGATTGCCGTACGGGTATGAATGACCGAGGTGCTGCCGACGCAACGCTTTGAAAAGTGGTACTTTTTCTTAGTTCAAAGTGCAATATAATAGTAAGTACCTAGTCCTCCTGACCGATTTCGGCCATGACGGTCAATCGCAACGGAGACCAGCCATCGTCAAAGTGCGCAAGCGCAAAGACAGACGCTTTCTATCTTCCATCGCTATGATAGTCCGATGAAATCGTTGCCCGCGCGTTCCATCGACGCTTGTCGTTTTAACGTACCGTGTGGCATATCGTTCTGATTTGTATGCAAAACAGCGCACCGTCATAGCTCCGTCGTCGCAGCACCGACGAAACGCCGACGCAGCGCATAGTGTGGCACCCCCTCTTAGGCCACGGTAGTCGTATATTCCATTACGCTTGTTAAAGGATGCGAAAGAAGTCAAAGAGATTCCCTGTATCACTCACGGTAAAAGGCGTTATTCGATGAACGCTGATTTTGTAATGCGTCTAGCTAAGTAAGTGATTTTAAGTAACGAGATTGGCAAAGAATAAAAGACTCAAACGTTTCTTTGAAGTAACTTCAATGTAAAATAAGCTCATCTTCAATGTACCTAATAGGGAAGATACAATAACAGAATTTATGAAAAAATTGTGATCAAAATGATAAAAAGTATAATAGGGCCACTGCAACGGTTTTATTGTAGTTAATATTGATTTTTAATAATAATTACGAATTAAAGTAACGTGAAACGGGACGTACCTATTTATGAACAACAATCATCGTCTAGAAATGTCACTGCTGATAAGATGACAACGAAAAGACGACCTTAAACCTTTGATATACCTACGTCAATTCATGACCACTGACAGACAGGAGTGACGTCATCGTCCGTTTATGCGCGAAAATTTAAACTGTCAGTTTAAAACCGCAATTGTGGTAATAAATCAAAGCGTTTTAATTTTTAGGGTTCCGAAACCCGAAACGACGAACCCAAATGGGACCCTATTACTAAGACTCCGCTGTCCGTCTGGCTGTCTGGAATTCTCCAAAATGAAAATATTGCAAAACACACATATTTTATCACAATATTATGTTGTAGGTACAAGCTTTTAATCGGCTTTGCTCCCGTGATCGGTCTCACAGGATCCGTGCACTATTCAGGGATATAAAGCACTTAGTTAAGGTAAAACCCTGTGGCACTTTACTGATGGTGTGGCTTTCTGACTGTGAACATTTTTCGGAATTGCGTCAGTAGGTACTTCCACTTTCATAAACATTTAAATAAACAATTTTACCGATATCATTAGTTTAGCCTGGGGTTCAAGGTGGACCGATTACCTGGTAGAGTGGCGGGCAACCGATGGATGCGAGACGCACAAGACCGGTTGTCGTGGCGACACTTGGGGAAGGCCTATCTTCCGGCTGATATGATGATGAGACTGGGGATCCGCTCTTGCTTTGCACAGGTCTTTCTGAAGTGCCGAGATTTTTATGCTATTTTATATGCGTCAATCTGCTCAACCTTTTCCCAACTATATTGGGATATATGCTACTTATTTAACCGGTCAGGCCCAACATGTGAAAATTCCCTAATATAAAATAAATCTTATGTAATAGGTAAATAAACATTAAATTCGCGATTAATTCGCGACACACCGGTGTGTCGCCGGGGCCGGACAGTAAAAAATCCAAGCGGTCACACAGCAGACGAAAATCAAACTGAGTTTTACTAGAAATGTAAAAATTAAAAGCTTGTAAAATAAAGAAGTGGAAAATCCCGAGAATACGTCCACAGTTTTCTTTATTCGTTCTCTTTGTACATTTATTCGCGCAACTGATTATAACCGAAGTTTTAAAGCATGGTTTATGCGCTGCCATACTGCTTCCGTTTTTATGATCCTGAAATCCCCGCTAAGTGCTTGCTACAACCATTGAGCCCCTCGCTCAAGGGGGAGAGCAGTGCTAAAAGTGCCGGTTTTCATTATACCTCATTTTTTTCTGGAAATGGACACATACTTTTATTTGGTATTAACAATTGCGTTTTTCTACTTCCTTTCAAGTTTTCTGATTTACTGCAATATGCTCGAACATAATATTAGTGTCTGTGAAAAATACAACACTTTGTCACTCTAGATGCTACAGAGAAACAAAGTCTGAATGGGTATTATTATTTATTTATTTCTTACAATGACATATTTAAATAGGTAAAATTTTCAATTAATTTTTTTGTTTGTGTCATTACTGTTAATGGTTAAGTAATTAAAAGTATTTATTTAGTAAAACATGCATTATCAATGTAAAGTAAACATTTCATAATGCATGCATGGTTTACTAAATAAATACTTATCAAATCTTAACAGTTTTATTTAACATTTTCACTAAAACAGTTTTTTTTTCTATTTATAACCTTTCCATCGTTTTTATAATTTAAGTGTAAATTTATCATAACATTTTACCAACCATCCCGGTAACATTGATCGCCGCCCTCCCCTCCAATGTCTACAACTTGAAAGGGAATGCATACTTCAAACTTCACGTTTCTTGGATCAGACTGGACGTCTGAAGATATCCAGCGGCGACACCTTTTACTTCGAAATCCGTCTCAAATATCCAGTTTGAGATGTAAAGGGAATGTAAGGTGCTTAACCTCATTCCTTTTACGTCTCAAACTGATAAGATTTACGTACTTGTGTGAGATGCGTACGTCAGGGAAAGATGACCTCGCATCGGCAAATAAAATAATAGGTACAGTACAACTATTTTCTTAATGTCATTCGGCAATCATCGCATTTCCGAATACAAACGAATACTATTTTCCATGTTTATCAATTATTAGATTTATCATGATGATTTTTTACTTTTTTTATTCAGAACTAAGTACTTTATTGTTATAGGTACTTATAGTTCACACGGAAATCAAAACAAAATAACAATTAATTAGAATTCCGAATTCAAATTATTATACATGATAAATATAGTAGATAATTGTTGCGGTTGTTGCCGAGGGACATTAAAAAAATAGTTATACCATGTTAGATTGTTTTAAACCGGTTAGAATGGGAATCGACCATAACATAGTTGAGTTAAAGCTAAATAGTCCAATCAATTAAGCCACTAAGAGGGCCCACCTCGGCTTGAAGTAAAGCTGGAAACTTGTTTAAACTTTTACAAGTATTTCGCCATTTTAAAAGTTGTCTCAAAAGTCTCATAAATCTCGTGTTCGCGTCTTGAGATATTCAAGGTCACAAAAACCTCGCACCCTGTCTAAAAACAGTTAATCGTATAAAAAATGTTTGGGACAAAGTAGAGGATTTTATGCACTACAATTTTCATCATAGATGCCAATATCATTGAAACTATAATGAGCGTTTTGAAAACCTGATTTTTGTGACCTTTGACCTTGAATATCTTAAAACGTGGACTTAAGATTTAATGAGACTTTCAAGACAACTTTCAGATTATACAAATAAGCAAGTTAACAACTTATTACTATCTATTATCATTCCCAGGTTTAACTCCAACAATAAAACAAATATGTATTCCTTTAAATTAAAAAAAAAGAACATTGAACCATAAATCTACTCAAAATAAACAGAAAAATTTCATTTTCATGACACGTCAGTCATACAAGTCGATACAAGGAAATAATCGCAGGAACATCGAGAAAATATCTGAATTGGCAATCGCGTCATATATTGGATTCTCATCGGTGAGCCCGACCCTGATATATACACTACGAACGTCAGAGCCAGCTTGTTTTCAACAAGAAACACGCTGGAAATTTAATATAGTGTCCGACTGAAACAGGATTTTCAGCTGAAACCGAACCATCGTTTCTGATCTAAATTTCAGCCGAAACCGAAACCAAAAGTAAAACTTATACATACAATATAAACTATATATCGTCACTAATGTCTATCTTTTGTTATTTAAAGAGCTATGGATTTTGTGAATAAAATAAATAATATTATAATTGCGAAAGTGAGTCTGTTTGTAACCCCAAGCCAAATTTGGATGAAATTTGGCTTGGGGTTACAAACAGAATCACTGTTTTTCGATGAAATTTGGTACAGAGATTGATTAGATCTTGGGACATTGGCTGCCTTTTGAAAAGGAATTGAAGGGGTTAAAATAAAATAAAGTTTGTATGGGCGTCCGTCATATAAAAATATATTATTAGCATCATGAAGTAACTATTTTAAGTCGCAGGCAAAAGCTAGTTATATAGCATGTTTTATATTTTTCATTTTTATATTTTACGTGCTATAAATGTTAACGTAAATTATGTAAATTTGTTAATGTAGCTTTCTTTAATAAAAAATAAATAAATAAAATAAAAAACAACAAATAAAATTGGTAGGTAAAAATAATAATAATCTATATGTTATTTTAACAAATTAACATAAATAAAACTAAACATCGTATTAAAAACAATGATGAACACAATTTTTGGCTGAAACCGAAACTGTGTCTGAAACTAGAATTTTGGGCTGAAACTGGCCGAAACCAAAACCGAAACCGAACCTTTGGTCCGTCTTTAGGAATAATAGCTCACAGCATCCTTATAACTCTAATGAGCGAATCGATCTCGAAGCTGTTCTATTACCTACCCGTATTTAAATGAAAAACAAGGCTGCAATATTCTCCCCACCAACCGTGTCTCCACGTTGCCGTCGTGGTGGGGCTTGCGTGTCTCAGTGATCTTGGGGGCTTTGCCGGTAGAGCCACTCATGCCGGAAGGTCCCAAGTGAGAGACCAGACCAAGAGAGACACAAGAGGGGCACACCGTTCGGAGACTTGAGCAGTGTTCGGGTCCTCGGACGGTGTGCGTCTCATTGGCTTGCTCGCTGCTCTCTGGTACGCGTCTGATCATCAGACGTGACTGTGAGGGCAGCGAGCAAGCAGTGAGAGAGAGGGAGAGAGGAGGGGAGACAGGGACCACACCCTTTAAAGGACAACTATGGATAGCCTTGAAAGAGACAGTATACCCCAGGGCGGTCCGGACTGCAGAGCAGTCCGGGAATCCGCCACGCCTCGTGCGTCAAGCCCCTCGTATTCTGGGGGGGGCAACAAGGCTGTCCACACTCCGATTGCCGATGGCAACAAGGGCCGAGGAGGCCCCCGATCCGGAACATCCTTCGCGGAATTGATCGGTTTCAATTTTAGCTCGCCCGACAAAGTGTCGGTCGGGCGGAGCGCGGGTAGAGGCGCGCTAGGTTGGAGGGAGGGCTTGCCTGAGCGTCACGCGGGTGCAGAGTCGGAGTCCGAGTTGGACTCCGACGACCTGGTGACCGTCAGCTCGGCAAGTTCTGAACCCGAGGGGGCGGGGCCTGCTGCGGAGGACTCCAGGTCCTTCCGCAAGCGGCCCAGACCGGAGGACGACCGGGGGTCGTCCTGCAGCGAGGAGGTGGCCTCGGCCCGAAAAATCCCCACCAGTAGGCGGGGTAAGGGCCGAGAGGGAGGCAAGGGGAGATTGCCCGCCTCCAAGGTGGCTGGCCAGCGAGCCGAGAAGCTCGACGCTGACGGACGACCCCCCCGAGAGGACGGTCGCGGGGCTCCTGGTTCGGAGTCTTCCGGCGGTGAGCCGTATGACTCCGGACAGGAGCGGGTTCGGAGGGCCGGGTTTGCGGAGGTCGTGGAGGCCGCGCTTCGCGATGTGGCCTTGAAGAGGAAGCTTTCCTCAAAGAACAAGGCCATAAGCGAGGCGATGGCCTCCATTCTGGCGGCAGCGGAGGCTAACCCAGGGGGGCCTCCGCGGGACGAGATGTCCAAGCTGCGGGCGGAGGTCGCCCGCTTGGCTGCCGCCACGGAGCGTCTCCAGAAGGAGAACGAGGGGCTCCGCGCAGACCTGGCCAGGCTCCGGGGAGCCGGCCCACAGGGGGCGCCGCAAGGGGGGCGCAAGAAGGACAGCCAGCCCGTGCCGCAGGAGAGCCAGGTGCTGGACCTCGTGCGGCGGGAGATGGCTGCCTTCCAGGCGCGGTTCTCCGTCCTGGAGGGCATCGTCCTGCGCCCCCCGCTAGCGAGTGCGGCGAGTGGAAAGGCCCCCCCAGGCCAGAAAAAGGCGGCGTCTTATGCGGCCGCCGCGGCTGCCACACCGGGGTCGTCCGGCCTGGACAAAGGGTCCGGGCCGGCACCCGCGAAGCCGGTGCCGGGGAAACCGGACCCGGCCCCGGGAAAGAAGAGGAGGGGTGGGGTTGCTGCGCGGACGGCGAAGGCTCCTGCGCCGTCTGAGCAGCAGCTCCCCCCGGCTTCCTCGCCTTCAGCTCCTCCCCCGGCTCAAGCCGAATGGCAAGTGGCCGGGGAGAAGAAGAAGGCGGGAAAGGCAGCCAGGGCGGCCAAGAGGCGGGAGAGGAAGCGGCGGCAGAAGGCGCGAAGCGTCGCGGCTGCGCTCCGCCCCCCGAAAACCGCGGCTGTAGTGCTTACACTACAGCCGGACGCGGCGAAGAGGGGCGTGACGTACGCGGACGTGCTCACCAAGGCAAAGGAGGCGGTGAACCTTGGTGAGCTAGGCATCGTGGGGGGCCTTCGGCTCCGGGTCACCATGACTGGGGCCCGGATGCTGGAGATCCCCGGGGCAGCCAGCGGCCCAACCGCGGACGCTCTAGCCGAAAGGCTCAGGGCGTCCCTTAGCGCGGACGATGCCCGAGTGTCCAGGCCCACCAAGCGCGTCGACATGCGCATCTTGGGCCTGGACGACTCCGTCACGGAGGCGGAGGTGGTGGCCGCCGTCGTTAGGACGGGGGGGTGCTCAGCAGAGGAGGTGAAGGCGGGCACCCTACGTCCTGACAACACGGGCATGCGCACTATTGTGGTGAGCTGTCCCGTGTCGGCGGCCAAGACCATCTCGGAGGGCCGTAGGTTTTTGGTGGGTTGGGTTTCCGCGCAGGTCAAACTGCTGGAACCCCGACCTCTGAGGTGCTTCCGGTGCCAGGTGGGCCACCATGTAGGAGCTCAATGCACCTCGGAGGTGGACCGCAGCGGTCTTTGTTTCCGCTGCGGTCAGCCCGGTCACAGGGCCGGCTCTTGCGTCGCCGCGCCGCACTGCGTAGTCTGTGCGGCAGCTGGCAAGCCGGCCGACCACTGGGCTGGGGGTAGGGCCTGCGCCCCACCCGCCAAAGCCGGAAATCGGAGAAAGCCCTCCGCCACCGCCGTCTCTGCCGCGACCGCCGCCACCGCCGCCGCTTCCTCCGCCGCCAAAGCCGGTTCCACTGCGGCTGCTGCTACTGCAGCAGCCGCAGTAGAGCCCCTACAACGGGCTCCGGAGGGGGCTGAAATGGAGTGCCAGTAATGGCCCCATTTCGCCCCCTCCTGTTGAACGTCAGCCACTGCGCCGCCCAGGAACTGATGCTCCTGAGCATGGCGCAGTGACTGACGCCTGTGGACGGCGAGCAATGGGTAGCTCGCCGTCCGATCAGAACAGGCCCGGGTTGACGGCGCGCTGTGTTCTACGCGCGCCAAGCCAGCAGTCGTCAGCATGGGTCGGGGCCCGTTAGGGCCAGAGCCTACCAGGGTTGCGGATTTGTTCGAAAGAGTTACCGCGGCCCTGGGAAGAAAGGCACTAGGAGGACTAAAGGGTGGGTTTTAGTCAGTAAAAGTCTGACACTCCCTGCCGCTCCACCCAGAGCGGGAGGGGTCATTCGATGATTTCCCATCCTCGAAAAAAAAAAAAAAAAAAAAGGCTGCAATATTCTAACTCTGTATTTTTTAAATCGTATGCGAAATTTTAAAATCCATTTCAAACTGGCAACATTTTGGTAACCACTTTTTAACAAACTGTTACGTAAGTTGAAATTTCGAAATGGGGTTGTCTGTAAAATGGGGTCACATTTCGAAACTTCAATTCCGTGCAGCTCTCTCATGACAAAAAACTAAACAAATAAAAGCTTGTGAAATTCTTGTTGAGGACACAAATATGCTCCACATTTTCCTCGTTTCATATATCGTCCAGTACATGTCGAAAATGGAGTTAGTAAAAATAACGAAAGGTAGGTTTCATTCGATCAATATACTCGTGAGTCGTGCAATACGCTAGTGATTGCACAGTTTTATTAATAAAATAAAACTTACTCATACATATATTACGAATACAGGCCCCTTGGAAACATTCCGCTTTAAACGATGCTGCTTTTGCCGGATACGACGTTATTGTTGCAATATTTTACGCCGAAAAATTAAATAAAAATATGAAATTGCTTTTTTTAACATTAATTTTTAACATTAAGCACTGAATGTTTGAGTGATAAGCAATTAAATCCGCTAACGCTATTCATAAATTGTATTATGTAGTTCCTTCTCAGCACTTTTTTAGGGGTTCCTAACGACCATACGGAATCCATATAGGATCACTCGAGTGTCTGACTGTCACAGCCAAATCTACTAACCCAAATAGACGAGTAAAACAAAAATAAGTTTTGAGTTTTTTGAGTGGCAACTTGAAAAAGTGTGATGTGTGACATATGAAATGAAAGGGCTCATTAAGGGTCTCAAATATATATTATTTTCGTAAAATAATTTGCGCTATTTTATTTATTTATCTATCGAGAGACTTTCCAACTACCACTAAGTGGACCGTGTCTCATGTCTCTGTGTAATTGCATGGGACGGCAAAGTGCGATCAAAGTTTTCTCGGGATAGATGCCCTGTTTCTCAGCGGGTCGTCTATCCTAAACGTGATTTATATGGACTAGGCTCACACGAAAAAAATCACGAAAAAAATGTCAGCTGTTTCATACATTTTAGTCGAGTAGGTAACTTTTGTATTTTTCTTGCGGTGGTTGGGCTAATGCCCGCCTGGTTCGCAACCACCCTACCACCAGAGTTGCCGGTCAAGCAGCCAGCTGTGTTTCGCCGACGCGATGGAGTACCAGTGCCTCAAGGCATCTTCTGGGCACGCTCGCTCCATCACACACCTCATCCATCGCTTTCCATCAGGCGTGATTGAGGTCAAGAGCTAGCCCATTCTTCAATAAAAAAAAATGTTATATTGGCCCTGATCAGGAATAGTTAGTTAAGAGATTTAGTAAGTAAATTGGAGCTGGACGAGCTAACTGGTTTAGTCCAGTTATGTTATGTCGGACTGTTTGTTTGTTTGTCTGCTTTTCGCTTCGTTTGAAATTGGACGCTCACACACGTCAAGTACAGTCAAAGCAAAATAGGTTCGTCACTTCAAGATTTATTGTAAATTTCAACGTTCACGATGGAACTTCAATCTCTTTACTGATCAACAGAGAGAGTTTGTCTTAACGTAAATGTCGCAGAACTACGCTCAGTCGCTGTGTCACTGATATTATAAAATAGATTTTGATCCATCAATGGATACAAAACTCTTCCGTTACTGCATGACTGACAGACAACGTATAGCCGAAACTACTGGTCGTAGAAAGCTGAAATTTGGCTTGTAGGTTCCTTGGAGAGTGTAGGGGAGCGCTAATAGAGGATTTCCCGAAACTCCTACGGGAACGGAAAAAAACGGGATATGCGCGTACGCAAGTCGATTACATGTATAGTTTTCTTTGCGGTAGTATTTTAATGCCGTAGTTGCAAATAATGTATTCTAACTGTAGTCATGTAAAAGTTTGAAAATTGACGAAGGTATAAACAAGTCGACTGTACACACGAGACGGCATAACCCATAAGGCCGCCGTACGTCATTCCTGTGGACATACAATGCCACCCTGGTGAGTTCGTGCGTACTGCAGTGCGATTCAGTAAACATGTCGAAGTGAACACAGGGGCGGGGCGCACGAGTGCACGACGGGTGACTTGTCAAACCATACAAATAAGATGGAATGACAGCTCCATTGTCGTTCACTCTGCCGAGGTGTACACCGTGAGATGTCGACAGAATCGACCGGCAGTTCATATATCGTGCCGGTGCCGGTGTACAGTTCTGTCGCTTGAATAGTCTGTAGGAGAGGGACGTGTCTTAATTTATAGGATGAGAGGTAAGAGGTCACGACATAGAGTATAATGTCTACATAAGTACCTACCTACCTACAACCCTGAAGCACCGTAGTTGGAACAACTATAGAATTAAGGTTAAACGTAGCACTGGTTAATACCAAATAATTAAAAAGTGATCTTTATATTAACACGTAAAACCTTTTTATACCTATCGAGAACACGTTTAAAGATAACCAGTACAGCCCATACCACCACTATTTTTTTTTATTTTATTAATGAAATGGGAACAACAAACAGCTATTAGGTATTTTTGGTACCGGAAGACGCGTTTCACCCGGCTATTGTTATTAACGTTATAGATATTTTAGTTCCACCAATGAAATTGAGGTTATTTAAAAACATGTAAGTATATTGGAAAGGGTTAAATTATAAAGCCAGTAAGGGTATGCGCGCACTACGAAAATAAATCGTTGCGACTTTTAAAGTGCGAAATAAAATTGCAAACGACAATAATTCCTACACGCACTACGATTTATTATCGCCTACGAAATAGCAGAGCCAAAAGCATGGCCAAAACGGTCAAGCCGGATTTACATTACGAAACTAGTTTCATGCATGATGAAATTAATTTCATAACACTACTTTCAGTACCTGTGAAACTAGTTTCATTAAAAATAATAGTGTCGTGAAACCCACAGTATGTCTGTGTTCATGGCTCCGCCAACATCAAAGCTTTATTTTGCACTGCAAAATGTTGTCATACAAATGTTATAGTAAAAACTTAAGAAAAGTTGTCTCGAAAGAAAAGATGTTGGTGGATTCGAGGCTGGCTAGCAAGAAACCAAGCACGACTAATAAACACACGTCCTATCAGCGCAGGCACTTTCGCGACACTAGTTTCGCGTCGCGTTTATACGATGACATTAGTTGCATGACACTAGTTTTATCCAAAAATCGCGCGCATCACGAAACTGTTTCAGTGTCGTGAAATCGATGCATGCATTGTAAAACTTGACGTTTACACGTGAAATTGTTGGTGAAATTAATGTCACGAAACTACTTTCATGCCACTAGTTTCGTAATGTAAATCCGGCTTCACTGTGCCTAACACAGATAACTAAACGTTACTGGGTCCATCCTTTGACAGCAGTAAGACATTCTAAACGATTTTTTTACGTACGGTATAACGATCTTCGTGAATATGATAAAACATTTACCGCTGCGCTTGCGATTTTTTCCACAATGTGCGAAGCTAGTACCGCTTCATAGGGTACAAAATATAAGTATGATTTCGCATTTGCGAAAATAAATGATTTAATTTCACAGTGCGCGGATTGTAGTACATTTCTGTTGTTCACAGATTGACGAATTTTCTTCGCAACAATTTATTTTCGTAGTGCGCGCTTACCCTAACAACGAATTTTTAGCGTGTGATTGGGAATCAATCTGTTGTAGTGATATAATAAAGCTTAATCATGTTATAGAAATGTTCTACTCAATAATTAATGCAGTTATTGATAAATATGATCCGCAAATCACTATCGGAGGTCTACCTGTCTAGTACAGTCGAGCACTAATTAATGTTATTAATTAAGGAAAAGTCTAAAGCGCACAGACAATGGAAAAAATATTAAAATCCCCTTGATTCTGTGACTTTTGCTGTATTATGTAGGTATTGCTTGTATTGTAAAAAAGTTGAAAAGGAGTGTCATACCTAATAATTATTTTTACAGATCACAAGATTCATTAACACTTCATCTAGAAACATTCTTGGCCGCACGTTAAATCTAGAAAGAAGAATAACAATGGTTATCCCAAAAACATGATGTATGATAATCACCAATTAACTAGTTTTAGACCGAAATATGTAATGATTTGAATGATTTTTTCTGTAAGAATTTTAGCAGTAGGCTTAGATCTTACGCTCTTTTGTCGACTGAATGCGAAACATACGGCGACACACTGCACAACCTGACCATTGATAGTGCGAGTATCCTGAAACTCCAGCAGAATCTGGATACGTCAAAGGGTCCAGGAAGTGACTTTGTATTGAAGAATATTAACGCTTGGTTCGACGAAATTAACAATCTTGATAAAAATAAGAAATAAGTACGTGTTTTTGGAGTTTTTTACATAGCTAGCTAGCACTTCGCCCGCGAGTTCGTCCGCGCGGATTTAGTAGGTACTTTTATCGCTAAACTTCAACGCCCTCTATACCCCCTTATAAAGGTTAGTTTTGGAAAATTAAGCACAACGTTTATTAAATTTTCATTAATTACTTAGCTATTTTTACTTATTCTATGGTCTCAGGAGGCCCTAGATAATGAAGGTACCATTTAATTAGCGAATGCGACTGTCGAAATGCCAAAATGTAGGAATTTGGTCACGTGACATTTCAATAGCATCTGTCAATCCTATACATTTTTGATGTATTGACAATTGCTTTCGCCACGCCACAGTTGACAGAATCTCACTTGTCTCGAGCCCAGGTCCAGCGCAACTGTTCACTCCGTTCAGCCCGTCAGGGGTTGATTATGCAAAAATTGTTAGGTACATCTGTTTCAATTATCCCACTTTTACTTTGTTCATAGCATTCCGACGTTAATAAATTGAAGCAAGCAATAATGTCCTCCTCTAAAAACATAATCACCCCTACTTCACCCCTTATTATGTATGTAGTTTATTTTCGAAAAATCCAAACATTTGTTATTCTTATTGTTTTATCGAAATCATTAATGCCGTGTTTCAACTTCATCGGACCAAGCATTTAAACGATTCTCCCCAGTTCGCTCAAGCCGCGACATTTTTCTTACTTGGAACATGTAGGTATATTACCGTCGTAACTTTCGAACGAAAGGTCCGATTTGAATAATTTAAACTGTAATTTACACGGACATAATCAACCTTAATTATCAAACCATTTAAATGGATAAGGATTAATATTATGATACAAAAACCTCCATTTTTCTATTTTACCCGGGATTTGCTTGAATAATTTGAACAAAAAGCGGTCATGATCAACTAGATAGGGTCAACTAGATAGGGCTTCCGGACTCCGGTCTCAATAATTTTAGAATTCCGTTTCAGGCAACCAATAACAACTTCATGCATTCAGTATTTTGAGTGGTTAGTTTACATGAACAGAACACACATTATTTGTTCACATAACAACAGTAACGTTCAAACTCCCATGTTTACCTGTTGTGAGTAAATCCAAGGGAAGATGCCTACTACCCACGTCGGTCTGTTCACCGCAATCATATTAAGATTCTGGCTTCACTTACTCTGAATAACTGACGGCAATCCATATGTCAATGTTTATCAAGAAATTATCAATACATATTTACACTTTGCTGTGTATATGTCACCGGATAATTTCAAATTCCGTAAGATTATAAAAGATCTCAATAAACTGTCAACTGAAGATTTGGAATACTTTTTTACGCATTAAAATTTGATAGTCTATAATCTATCGAAGTCATTCCGAGAAATTGTGAACCGACGCGACGTATCGGATTTTCTTGCCTAGCCAAGTAGCGTAACATAGGACACAGGGAGCTTAGGGCTCCCTAGTTAGACTCTCTGGCTCCGTCTTTGAGGTTAGAATGTTGAAATGTAAAAAAAAAAATCGCTCAAGCCTGCATGTTTTTGCCTAAATCTAGACTTTCTCGTGTTGTCAAAGAGCGTTCATATCTTCTTCTATCTTTTCCGTGTCTTCCTGTATACTTTCATGTTGTTTGTGACTGTACATCTGTACTCTAAGACTTAATAAACGTTTTCCTAAACATTCAACGGTGTTCGTGATTTGCCAGTAACATCATAGCCTTGCCTAATACAGATTATAGACTATCGAACTTTGATGCGTAAAAAAGTATTCCAAATGTTCGGTCTTAAGGAGTTTGCCATTTTCCGGTGACATAATATACAGTACCTAAAGCGTTATGAATTCCTAGGAGTCGTGTCTTCGACAAAATACGGCTTTGACCTATCCTTAGTAATGGTACAATTACATTTTGTTAGATATTGAGTTGTCAATTTAACGTGCTTAAATGGCAGAAAGGCTTTCGATGAAATACTGATAGAGTTTGTCTAAGGGTCAGTTCACAACGGGACGCGAGGTGATTTTCGCGCTGCGAAGGTCGGGACGCATCACTATGCTGCGAGACGTACCAGAAGCTCTTGACAAAGAGCGATTCTATCAAAGAATGCGACTGTCGATATGCCAAAATTGACAAACGCTATTGAAATGTCATACATTTTTGACGATAAGCCAATCGCCTTCACTACCGCTACTGCTGACATAATGTCACTTTTCTAGAGCCTCAGGACGCTGCAAATTGCATGGTAAAGACGCACGGCATATTCTGATTCGCGAAGTGCAGCATAGACTTATCTGCGTGCTGCGCCTTAACGAGTCCTAAGGTGCAGCGGTGTATTTAAATATTGTAATTTTTTTTTAAGTAAACATAGTTCTATTTTTTTATGCATTGTCTCTCGCCGGTCCACCTGTGAGATTGGTATAGGCCATAGATATAATAAACATATTTCTATGGTATTGCTAACGGCCAGGGACGGGCCGGCAGGGGTTTGGTATATCGATAAGACCGCTGCCGCTGTTTGCGTAAGAGTTGTTTAACTATTTTTGGTGTAGGTAGGTACAATAAATTATATTCCATCTATTTATCTACGAAAAAGGTGTAAATTGTATCACTGCCTTACAAAAATACAATCGAATTGAGAACCTCCTCCTTTTTTGAAGTCGGCTAAAAAGTACGAGCAGCGTCTGCGTTGCGTCAGTTCGCGTCTCGGTGTGACCTCTAGGAAAGTGACATATTTCTGGGGCATATTGAATAAAACCGACTGGTAACAGGTGACAAGCGACCATTTTGTAAGTTTGTGTCATATTATACTCGTACATTGTCTGCTTTTTAAACAACACCTGTTGCAAAATAGTGACAATTACGTCAGTTTATGGCAAAGTTGGTCGCACATTTTGTATGAACTCGTTCACACACGTCCGTGTCCGGGCAGGCGCCAGAGCTTCCGTGCCCGGGCCGACGCACGGATGTGCAGATACGGATGCACGATCCCTGTACAGCCACGGCCCTGACTCTGCCCGGCCACGGTCCGGCTATGTGTGAATCAATCATAAGAAGCGTGCCAATATTACTAATTTTTAAGCAACGTTCGCATGTCAGTTGCAATCTGTCAAAAATGTATGTATGTGTGTATGTGAGCCATTTTGACAGCTTGCGATTGAAATGCGAATGCTTATCAACTAGTAGAATTGCCCCTCAGTTCGTGCCAAAAATAAATGGGATGGGATTATTATTATTCCCCTATATTTTGGTATTTCGACAAAAGAATGCATTTTGTCCTATGAACTGGTCCGAAGTTTTGGCGTGCAGTATGAGCTTCAACGTATCGGGCTAGGCACCTCAAATGTTACGTCCCTCTATTCCACAAGCTCTTGCATCAGAAACACAATTATAAATTTACTCGCCAATCACTGAAAACTATTAATAGTTTGTAATGTAGGTCAGTGTTGCTGTCCGATCAGTCAGGTATAGAATGAACAGGAATATAGGATAAGTTAATAGCGATTCGAAGTAGCACACACAGGTGAAATTTGAGTTTTAGGCTGTTAGGTAAGAGGTATTTCGTTTATTCTGTTACACGTTGTATATGTCGCAGCCAACTAGCTGAATCCGCCGTTTCATTAAAAGTTTATTTTCATTGAATTGTGCCGATAATCAACGACATAAATGACATGGGCAAGTCATTAAAGGATATTGAACAAAAAAATTCACTTAGGTCGCTAAAAAACAGCACATTTAAATGAAAAGGCTAGGCAACCAATTAAACGGCTGATTAAGCTAATTGGCTGCGACATATATGCCTAATTTAGAGACGAGATAAAAACATTAAATCTTATAAATACTTACGCCAAACCAGCGTTTCCATAACATACAAAAGACACAATAAATACAACAATAATTAATGTTTCATAGAACAGATAGAGGAATATTTCAAGGGAAGGGCAGGGACCCTGCACATTTACATATACGTCCTCTCGCTCTATACGAGTTACATCAGCTAGCTGAAATTGATAAGGTTAAAACTCTACACTCCCCTGGCATCTGTGTAAAGACAACCTTAATCTGATTTAACTTGGTACGACCAACTTGGACTTTTCATCGTATATGGAATAATAATTTTGTTATTATTTTACGCCATGCAAGCCGAGCCGAGATAATCTAGTTGAAAGGATGGACTTTGATGCTGAGGGATATTTTATCATCTTTAGAGTGTAGGTACTTACTGCGAAGTGGAAAATTAACTTGATAAAAGGATAAACAATATACTTACCTATTGTAAAACATAATGTAGGCATGTTGTGTTTTTACGAGCTTTTATTTAACTTGTTTGTTTGTTTCGTCAAATAGGTATCTTGAAGCTGAATTAGAACTACTTGCACTTATTCTACAGAGTTGAAGTTTTACATGTGGGTTCAGTTCCGATGACACTTTTTAAATGTAAAAATAGAAAATTTGTTCAGTGCGGACAATATTTTTTTGTTCTATTTAACGCGTTAAAATAATAACTTGTTTAAAAAAATATTCTATTATATTATTCTTGTTGACTTACGTCAGTAAAAACAAACATTTTATAATAAGAAATTGATTGCATTCTATTTTATAGAAAATCTTATTTAAAACGCGTCCTCCCACAAAATCGAAATAAATACCTAAGGGTTAATAATGCAATACAGCATCTATCTATCTATAAGTCAAATGAATTTCTATTTTCAAAAGTCATTCCATTACATATATCTACCTAACATACTGATTAGTCTATCGGCATTTCGCATCTGACTTGACAATAGGTGACAACCTACATTTCCTTTTGTCCCCACATCATTACGAGAAAACGCAAAGTAAGATAGCTGAATATAATGTGAACTAGAGGGAAAAAGATTCGCAATGACCAGCGCAAACAGTCACAATAAAATTGCTGTCGCATCTCTAGTTTTTGTATAACACAACATATAGTATTATAAAACAAGCTGTTACATGCGGCTACGCTTGCATGAAATTAGTTTCTGTGCCATGTATACGTAGTTATGTACATGTAACCCACATATGAGCCGATACTATTCCAGAATTTTTATTTTATTCTGAGATTCATTTTAAAAGTAGGGCACGTTGTCCCTCATATAGGTACCGGCTTGTCATAGTCAACTGGTTAGAATAGCCGTTTCATTAAACAATGCTATACAGCCACATCTATAAATGTAGATTAGCCATGCGGCTGAACACAACGTTCATCAGAACAGCTAGACGACGTTTAGTTTACTTTTTTTTTTTTTAAGGTATGACTAGTAGCAAGTTAACACACTTGGGATATCAACTGCTTAACCGGACTAAACGTTTAGTTTACTGGCTTGTCCATCGACAAGTGACATTTTGGAATTGCTAAGGCGATTGTCAAAACGTAAACGATGTATGGGATTGACAATCGTTGTCGAAATGTCACGTGATACATTCCTTATAATATTGCCATTTCGATAATCGCATCTGCAATAGGTTGGCACTTTGTGTCCTCAGGTCGCTGTATAATATTCTATTCTATTCTATTTTTTTTATTTTATTTTTCTCTCTCTTATTTTACTTTATTTTACTCTACTCTACTCTACGCTGCCCTACTCTACTCTACGCAACCCTACTCTACTCTACGCTACCCTACTCTACTCTACGCTACCCTACTCTACTCTACGCTACCCTACTCTACTCTACGCTACCCTACTCTACTCTACGCTACCCTACTCTACTCTACGCTACCCTACTCTACCCTACTCTACCCTACTCTACCCTACTCTACCCTACTCTACTCTACTCTACTCTACTCTACCCTACCCTACCCTACCCTACCCTACCCTACCCTACCCTACCCTACCCTACCCTACTCTACGCTACTCTACTCTACTCTACTCTACTCTACTCTACTCTACTCTACACTACTCTACTCTATTCTATTCTATTCAAGTAACGTCAGTCGACGAATTCCGCGCGGTGTTTCTATTTCTGTCTACAGGGTTTAATTAAGGGAACACAACACGAAAATCCGTCACCGTAACAGTTGAATTGCACGGCTAGGCAAAAAAATCAACCCGTGCGATAGCGGCTATTTCAAACAGTTGGCGGCTACAAGCATAACATTGGCCAGTATTCATTTTTTTAAGGGGACTATATTTCTTGTCACCAAAATTTATATTTGTCATCAAGTTGCATCACCTAATAAATAGATCTATCGCTACGAAGTATTTTCGTTCTCAGATAATTATATAAAAAGTGTGGCCAGGTATGAATTACCAAATTAATGCCAATATGTATGTAAAATAAGAGATGGATTATCAATAAAATCGTAGTTCATTCCTTGGATAAAACTTTGTTCTCAAAATAATAGGTTTATTCCTTTAACTTCGTACTCAGAAAGGTATATCTGTCACCAAATATTCGAACATAGGGCACAGGGAGCTTAGGGCACCCCGACTCGGACAGGTTAGGTTAGAAGGGGATGGCGGGGTCAAGTGAGCGAGCGTAGCGAGCGAACAGACCCCGCCATCACCTTCGTGGTTATTTTTTTTAATCCACCCAGTAATATGGTTTACTTCCCGTTTTATAATAAATCCCAACCTATTTATTTGATACTTGATAATATATCCCGAGGATTACTTGTGATTTATTATGGAATTGCTTTTTACAATTATTTGGCAACTACATTTTGGTGACAGATCCACTATTTTGAGGACAAACCCTATTATTAAAGAAATTCAAAACGAATAAAATTGGCGATAGCTTAAATCATACCCTTTTTTTAAAGGGTCTTATCAAATACATAATTTGAAAAAAAAACAACCGAGAGAATAAAACAAGAGTCCCTGTATAAAATGTTTAAGTATTTCTAAATTATTATTAAGCTGATTTTAAAACAATGCCTTAAAATTTGCATAGTATTATACACTATCGTTTATATGTGGTTATCGCCGGACCCATAAGTTTGCGAGCCCAAGTTCTTGCGAGACTTACCTGCTGAGAAAGACATTTGAATTTAAATTCCAAGTTAGTTGCTAATACCTCTGCTTACATCATGACGTTGATTGGACAGTTCCGACCTGAGTTCATACCATGAAGTGTAAAGTTGGTCAAGTACATTGCATGTATTTCTCTGTAACATATATGCAAGGCTAATGAAATCACACGTTTATCGGCACACTTCAGTGATCATATCTAACGAGTCCCGTTTTACTACCTTCAGCTTGCAAACTTGCTAGAAAACTGCATTTTATTTTCGTTCGTAATTTTATCACTAAGATTATTGATATGATGGCGACACAACGATATCGTGCTTGTTAGTAGTTGTTGACATATTTCTTAAGAACTAAGTAGGACTTATTCCTGATTCCACGGAAAAGCTTCGCTTCGCTACGGTCGTTTGTTAAATTTCCACGTAATGTTTTTAGTTTTTAATTGCTCCAGAACAATTTTCAATTTTTTGTTTTTGTAAAGGTAATAATGATAATGATAATTTGTAATTGGAATTGCTGACTCTCTGTACGTGTTGGTAATAATAATAACTGTTAGTGTAGAGAGTAGCTAATTGAAATAAAATAAACTCAGTGCAGTCATAAACTTCTTTTCACGGTAAAGAATGCCCAAAGTTGGCGCGAGTGTTGAAACCAACGCTATTTTCCTCAATCAACACGTTGGTCGTTCGAACAGCGTTGGTGCCGAAAGTCGAGCAGGACCAACAAAATTGACACCGTGTCGTGGGCACTGCTTCCGTTCGGCTCCTTTATCGGCAGGCTTCGTATTTCGTATCAAGATCTTAAATATGAGGTCATCTTTTGAAATGAGAAATTTGGCACGAAAAATGAGTTGTACATTTAGGAAAGTGCAAACTTGAAATTAAATTGTTTAGAATCAGGGAGAGAATCGATGTCAGATTTTTTTAAGTACCTACCTACGTAAGTATGTTTAATTGGATACGTTGGCGGAGCGGGGAGAATATGTTTTCTTTTACCTTTTCACGTGAACCTTTTGAGGCGTTCCGACTTTCCCCTAGGTATTGACTCCAAAAATAAAGTTGAAAAAATTAACAAAAGAAGAAGTTCAAAAACTAAAACCCGACTACAGAAAAATCACGTTCTAAAAATATGAAACAAAAAAACATAACTGTGGTCGTATGCGCCTTAATGCGCCCTAGAGTGCGCCACATGCAATTTATTGCGGACAATTTAGACGCTTCCAATGGTCAAATTCATAACCCTCCTTTTTGCTTCGCCGTAGTCGGGTAAAAATTACGAGTTAATTTTAATTAGGTAGGTTCATGTTTGGACCCAATTGCGCTGAAAGCTTAACTCAGAGTCAGTTGCTAACACTAGGATAAATACCTAATGTTTCATACAAAATGGCTCGGGCGCTATCCCGAGCCATTTTGTAACTCGGAGTTACCACGGTTTGTGCAAGCGGTCCTTAGTACCCCTTTGACTATAAATAATTTTGTGTAACTAAACTTACTCTTGCAATACCTACACAGGATTTGTAGTGTAGTTTAACTCGTTGGTGAAGGTTGTATCTAATAAATGAAAGTCCTGAAACGAACATAAGACTGATTCGAGGTAGCCAGGAGCTTGTTGTACCTAATCTACTAATTGTTAAGATAAGTTATGGAAATTTAAGTTCCAGGAAAGTTGTGTTTCCCACATTTCCAATATGTACAGTTTATATATCAAAGTGTAGATATTTTATTTATATAAAAAGATTTACGGAACTTTAAAATCAGCTTATTTTTCATGGTTTAGAAAAATATCGTCACACATATTACGTCATATTTTTGATGTAGGTAGGTACTTTTTCTTCGTGTCGCCTGGCACCACGGTAACTTTGATTTGAAAGGCCCCAAACTTTGCTGCTTCAGTCTAGTCAACAAGGGCCTTTTTGTTCAACTTTTTTTTCAGCAGTCTCGGAAAAGTATGAACAAGGTGTCATTCGATTCGGAATAGCATGAGATGATTTTGGAAAAAAATAAAGTTCTGCTTTAAAAAATTGGGGGTTGATTTTTTGGTGTTTTGCAAATATCTCATAAATAATTACTTAGGTATTACTTAGGTTTGGTTACTTATGATTTTTGAAATCTAAAAAAAGATTCTCTCAAGAACTCATACATATTTTTCAGACAGTGCTGAAAAAATTTGAACAAAAAAGCACTTGTTGACCAGACTATAGTCGGATGGGAACACGACTGTGAATGAACATTTTGAGCCGAAGGTAAGCTAAGTTGTGGAGCCGAAGGTAAGCTCAGTTGTGGAGCCGAAGGTAAGCTCAGTTGTGGAGCCGAAGGTAAGCTCAGTTGTGGCCCCGAGTGACTGCAATGACGAATGCCGACGATTAGAACGACGTTGTTGAACAACTTAATCGACAAAATTATTGGAAAACCTAATATTTAGTAACAAATCATTGAGTGAAGAAACGGCTCGCGGAATAATTTTGGCACGCCGAGTACCTACGCTTTTCGTGAGGGCGACATTAGTGCGAGATACAATTAGTTGCGAACCTAAAAGTTAGAGTAGGAGCCGGTTTTATTGTTAGTGTGTTGAAATTATAACTTCTGTTTGATGATTATTTATGTTTAGTATAATATGGGTTTTCAGAAAAAAAAATGTCATTTAAAATGTTATCAGGAACGAAAGATACATATACGCATTTAACTGATTATTAGTTCTCAAAGAACTTCAGAAAATAAACCCGTTTTATTTGAAGTAATACTTTCTTCCCGACTACAAAATTCATATTTCTACAAGTTTCAAAATATTGGCGGCTTTAGTGGGACTTGGCGATAAAGTTCGAGTAAAGTAAAGTCATTCAGTGTGCAAACTTAACTACAGTTTCTAACTACGAGTAGTTGAACCGCTGTTATCGTACAATCTGTTACTGGCATGATAATGTTTACTTAGGGTAAGTATGCATGTGAAGTTCATGACGCTATTGTAAGACGCTATTGAAGTGTTTATTTTAAGTAAAATAGTCAATCTCGAACGCGATTCACGATCAAAATCAATGACCAGCGGCCCTACCATGACGTGTTAAAGCGTGAGTAGTTCGAGCGAGAAGGAGGGATGGAGCTATACACCCTATGTAGCTCCATCCCTCCTTCTCGCTCGAACTACTCACGCTTTAACACGTCATGGTAGGGCCCCAGAGGGCCAATTCTACTCATTTTTAAGGAACGTTCGCGTGCGCATCTCAGTCGCGATCACTCAATAAAACCTCATTCTCCATTCATTTTTGACAGACTGCGACTGAGATGCGAATGAGAACGTTGCTTGATTATTAGTAAAATTGGTACTCTGATCCGACTGTGTGCCCGTACAGTCCTTAGAACTTATCGACCGAATTCGGTCGGTAGGCGATCGGTATCTATGTCGAAAATTTCCGCCGTGGTAGCAAAACTAATGTAGATCTATGACTGACAACAACATAATACCAATATAGGTACTTTTAAATACTTCTTCCCGCTGCTGCGCCCACAGGGCCTAACCCATACGAACCTTTCATTTTTCTAAGAAAAAAGTAACAAACGATACTCTGGCTCTACTCGTATATCCAATACAGTAGGTTGTTGATCACAGCAGTTCAATACTGCCAGTAATAATGTCCTATGTAGAAACAAACAAACAATTTTATCAGTTACTTGATAATATTAATTATTTTAGATTAAGTGAAGACAACGAATCAATTTGAACAGGTAACTGAACACTCCTGAAAAACTGATTTAGCCCGATTGTCATATACATCACATCAGCATCACATCGTCATATACAAACTCGCGGTTACCTAATGTGTTCGGTGCACCTCTAGTTCCGAAACCAACTAGTTAATTGTTCCGATATACGCTTCGGCTTTTAGCCGTGTAAAGCAGTTTTTTTTACATATGTACAGTGATTTTTTCCACTGTCTGTTATTTTGATGTATCGTATTCGTGTGAAAAATTTTCTCTGTTTTCTGTGTTTTTTCCACTGTCTGTTATTTTGATGTATCTATCGTGTTCGTGTGAAAAAAAAATTCTCTCTGTTTTCAGAGCAAACCAGACCGGACCTGCATTTACGTAGTTACATCTGTCGAACATCGATCATCACACGTTGACGCATGACTTTAAATTGCTAATAGTTTTGTTTCAAAGCTATAGGCTCTAAAGTTACTATTTCTGATTTTTGCAAGCTTTATTGTTTAAAGACTTTTTTGTTTTAGGAGATGGCTGAAGTGAAGGTCGTCTCTGCTCGAAAGAACTTTTTAATAGATGAAAAAGTCAAGTTGTCTCCACCCATTTTGCTTTTCAAACAAAAAGTTATCATCCACATGGTACTTGAATCCATCTCTTGGCAATACCATCTCGGAAAGGTGCAAGCTATGGCGTCAAACCCCTAGACAATTCCATTGAGCCATGGGAGGGGCTTCCACCTGGGCACGCGTTGTTTTTTCCAACCTGGAAGACTTTAAACAGATTCTGGTCAGCCGAAGCAAATACAATCTTTATAGGTGGAGGTTCTCGGTTAGTATCGATCTCCAGTGTTCATGCGGCTTCTTGCCACAGACCATGGCCTATCTTAATTTTGCGTAGCATGCCCAGTTACTTGGACACGTAAGGACCTCATAACTGCGACGGCAAACGGTGCTTACGTAGCTGAATTTAACTTTGGGAATGAGTAGATTTGTCATCGTTACGCTAAAAAAAAGAAAAAAATCATTCACAGCCCGACTTCGCGTAATGCTCAGCATAGATCTCTCTGGTCTTGTCATCTTGTGCCAATCCCTCACGTTCTTGTGCCCGCCCCACCTAGGTTCGACCCGCAACAGACAACCACAACAATGTCGTCTGGGGCTTCTTGCCTCGGTCGACCGATACTTCTTCTTCTCAAAAAAATCATAATACCTACTTAATAATAATTTGCGAGTTCTATGATATAAGAAAGCTATCTAATACCGATCGAACACGATCCTATTTTCAATGAGCGGTACAATGTAGGATCAGAGGGGAAATTGCCATAATTACACACCGGATTGGTTCGTTCGATCAGTTCGTCGGGATGGGAAGTGTAGGTTATTTAAAGTCATTAAGACGAGCTACTTATCTCCTTGACGTGAATCCTTTCCCCGTAAAAGCATAAAACCTCTCTCTTGCTCAAAAGGTATTTTTAACCGTTAATCCAGCAGACAACGGAGGTTTCGGATTAAGATAGTGCCTAATCCGAAACATCTGTTGTTAAGAATATCATGCTCAAATACGTGTAGGTATATAGGTATAAAGCGAACTTTGACAAAAAGTATTTAACTAAGACAGGGTATGGTATAGTATAGTACTTGTTGTGGGTATTCCCTATGTTCGCGAACTATCGCAAGAGAGCGCAACTGCTCCACATAATGGCTCCACTATGTGAAGCAGTTGCAGGAGCGCGGAGTGCAAGACGTTCGCGAACATAGTAAATACCCACTTTTAGTAACACCATGGTAACTGGCCAAAAATACATTGTCCTGTGTAGGAATATTACAAAAAAATACAGGACCCGTCTGCTCCGCAGCATGATAATATTACTTAAAATTTGAATGACATATCTATTGAAAGTCCTGGCGATGATCGCCAACAGACTGGATGGCCCTTTAGTGATGCTTTAGTTATGGTTGATTACTAATTAGAAATAAAACTCCTAGTTGTAGGTAAGTCACGAAGGTTGTAAAAAGAATGAATAAGTACAGTTTATTTTTTTAGGAATGACCACTAGCAAGTTAACACGCAAGGGGTATCAACTGCTGAACCGGACTATCCTGTGATGGCCTCAAATTAATTTAAGGCCCCCAGCCAGGGCAACAAAACTAGCTACACACTAATTTACTGACCGCTCGCTAAGGGCATCCCCTGTGGAATACGGGATCCCAGTGTAGGTACTGTGAGGTAGAGATGGGCGTCGAATCAACGAACGGTTTAAACCGACGGTCGACGTCCAATCAGCGTTTGGACGGTCTATCGTTCAAGCGTGGACTAGTCAATTCATGGACGGATAAAATCAAAAGTTCACAACGTTCCTTTAGACTGCCGCCGCAATGACGACGCCTAAACTTAGTCGGTTACTACGTTCGTGCGTTTATTTCATCGAGAAAATTACTAATTTGAATTTTAATTCTTTAAGAAGAGAGTTGATTTTATTAAATAGACATGTTAGAGTGAAATGGTATAATGTGCGAGTGAGTACGTCTATAGACAGGCTAGCTAAGCCTGACGGTGCTAGATAAACCCGTTTAGACTGGTTTGAAGTTGAATTTGATGTTATTTAGACAGTAGAAGTAGAAATGACTTTATTTTTAGTCGATATTGTCGTATATATTCTTTAAAAATTTAAATTCTTGTGAGATTTTTGTTTCTGTAAATATTGGCTGATGATGGAAAATTCAACGCAGTTCGACGAATAGAGTGTACCTAAATTTTGTTTAAAAATAGACACATAACCATCGTCTATGGCCGATACAAAATTCTATAAATTCAATTTTAATTTAACGTTGTATGTACCTAGGTAAGTTCTATGTTTGAACGGTTCAACAACGACGTTTGCCGATCGACGGACAGACGTCCACCGTCGAGCCATAATCACATAGTCGCACCGTAGACATCGTCGCTACGTTTAGATTGGTCGCTTCCCGTTGTCACGTGAACTAGTCGAAGAATTTAACTAGTTGATCGACTCGTCGATGGACGATAATGAACGGTCTAGTTTCGTTAACGAAAATTACGTCGATGACCCATGTCTACTGTGAGGCCTTTGAAATCAAAGGATTTTGATGTTTTTCAGCAGTTTTTAAAATGTGTTTCTTATATACATTTTAAGAATAATTACGAGAGAAAACGTCTGCTGTTGCCCACGTGTGCGGCAAGCGAAGACTGAAGAATACGACGGCGGCGTGTCTTCAGTATTTCCTGTTCCTTTCACAGAATTCTAGTTCTTTTGAGAAGTGTTATAAAGAGTTCTTTTGAGAACTGTTTATTTCGTGGTTTCTTGACGAAAGTCATAAAAACGTGCTGTGATGAGTGGTGGCTACAGCCCTTACATCCGGCAATGCTGCAGTAGACATTGTTACCTTGTGAGTGTTCGTGTTTGTCTGTGCTTGTACCCTATCTGTATCCTTCTATGTACCTATGTTTGTTTATGAGTCGTGTTACTTGAAATAAACTAATTTTATTTATTGAAAAACAAGTTGAATGTTCACACCTAGCTTCCCTCCAACACCAATTTAAGTGGGCAAATGCTCAAATAAAAGAGCTCGCAGTGAGTGCTCTTAGACCGCGTTTCTGACTAAACGAACGTCGTGCCTTATGTAGAACGGAGATGAAGAGAAACGAAGCTATGAAACATAATATGAAACGTACATGAAGAAATCACGTTTGATAGATGGTCCAATGAAATATTGATTTCTTACCACGCTTAATCTGATTCGCATGCAAAATCATACAGTTTAGTTTAAATTAACGTAATACGTAGGTACCTAAATGAAAAATTCTTGAGGAAGTTGGGAATTCTAAACAATCCGGGCTACAGCCAAAGTTAGGCCACCTATTGCAAAACTTACTTTTCTATATCGACAAACAATCAAAGTCGAGTAACAAAGCTAGTACGTATCTATCGGTAGGTAATATACATATTTATGTTTATCATACAACGTGTAACAGGATAAACGCAATACCTACCTCAGAACCTGTCCGGCCCCGGCAACACACCGGTGTGTCGCGAATTAATCGCGAATTTAATGTTTATTTACCTATTACATAAGATTTATTTTATATTAGGGAATTTTCACATGTTGGGCCTGAGCGGTTAAGGATTCATTGTACTCATCATTATGAACAACTTTTACTACGGGATTAATGAGTAGGTACACGCGAAAAAAAACCGATTTTTTTTTTTTAAACAGAAATGTAGGTATAGAGCAGTCGATTTTTTTTTCGTGATTTCAGTGTTAGTCCCATAGTAACAGTGTTGTTCATAGTGACATTAAGATTTACTTATGTAAGTTTATATTTGCATAAGCTATGTACCTACCCTCCTACCCTCTAATGTGTTCTCTCTATCACTCAAATTCACTGATAACTGTGTACTACGTCATTTTTGGTGTACAATAAAGAATTAAGAGTATTCAAAAAGAAAATGACGTTTAATTTCTAAAACTAGCTGCCACAACTAATTTCGAATCAAAATATAATACTGTGTCGGAGCTGATTGGCGAAGGCTTCTCCCAAATACCGTTGGAACATGTGCCCAAGTTTTCAAAGAAAATACCTCTTGACATCCATAAAAGGCCCGTGCTTTTATCACAGCGCCTGCTCAAAGTGTGCTTGCATTTTTTGAATGATGAGTGATATCTTATAACTGTAAAATATAACTAGTAGGTACCTACCTTAATGCACTTGTGTATTGTGTACATATTTTTTTTTTAAGTCTGAGATATACTATGGTCTCTTATTTCTTATTTATTGAAAATTTTATGTAACAGTTCCTAGTTGATGATGATGATGTACAGTGGTGCATAGGCGGACTTAACGTAACAACGCAATCTCTTCCACCTTTATTTGTTTTTTTTCTATTCCTTTTTTCTGAGTAGCACCGAGAAGTTTGAAGGCTTCTAGTTTAACAGCCGCGTGCCTCGGAACGATCGTATATCCGTGGGTCCTGCTCTAGATCTCAGAATCGATGACACGGTTGGCGCAGTGGTTGAGCGATCGGCTACTGCGCTGCGTGTTGCGGGTTCGATTCCCGCACGGAACAAATATTTGTATGGCCTACAGAGAATTGATCCGGGTTTGGCTGTTTGTGTATGTGAGTTTGTATGTTTGTAAACGCACCCATGATAAAGGAGATATTACAGTGGGGGCAACGTTTAAAAAAAAAAGAGATCACTCTTCGGTTATGTTGTATGCCATCCCATCGAATTAGGAAGATCTCAAGGAAGTCGGTCAGGAGGATTAAGGGCCTGCCCGCGCCTGAGCTCCCGGTCTTGTCGAATTACCGCTACATAGGACTATAAGCGTAAAGGACCATAGGGTGCACCTGTGCTTTTGCAAACATACTTTACCACCTGCGTGCCTACGCGACCGAATTTCGGTCGCGAGAGTTATACCTATAGAAATATAAAAAAAAACAGTTGTTTATTATATCTACGGTTATACCCAATGTCGACATACATAATAGACGCGTCATGCACAACATCACAGCTCTAAAAATACCGCAAACACTATCGGTACTAATCGGTAGCAAGATAGTTACGCGCAGGGTATATCGCGGTAGTAGGGGACTTGATATACTAAGCGGACAGGGCGCTGACAAGATAAAATGTATGGCGCCAAAGAAACGAAATATACTTAACGTCGCGGGCGGCTGGCCCGTACTAGGATCCCTTACCTTTCTCATAAAATACGTTGCCATGGGGCTACGCATCTATACCTTTCTATTTATCATTGATAACACCGATGCACGTGATGTTATTAAGCAATTCACAAGGTAGTAATGGAGCATGTATATTATCTTACCCTCTTGTATCCCTCGCAGAAGAAGTTGGGTTGTCTGATGACGAAGGACACAGACCTCAGCATGGGGTCGAACTTCTCGCCCGGCGTAAACTTGCTGGAGCGGGGCAGGCACAGCTCTCTGCCCTGCAACATGTTTGTATAGTTAGGGCCCTTTACCTGTCATGACCTCTTTTTATGGATAAGTAATATATAATATAAATACAAAATCTCTAATATTTACAAGACATAACAACTGAATCTATAATTTTATTTGATATAGTGATCAGTTAATATAATAAACGATTGATATAATTTTAAAACCACTAATGTTTATAAGCGTAACATACTTTGAATATACAATCGTTAGATATAGGTACCACTCAAAAGACATAAAACCTGTTTAGTCCAACCTAGGCTATTATTATTGAAAAGTTGTAGCCTGTAGGTAGCTTAAAAAACATCATTGTTAGTTGTCACTTTGTGTGCATAATCTTTCTCAGTCAAGTAAATAATGATTTATTTATTTATTTAAAAATAGGATTATTAAAGTGTGAGACACACAAAAGCTCAAAGGGTGCAGAAAAATTGTTTGTGAATGGACACCGCTATAATAAAAACAGACGAATAAATAATAAGTTAAACGAGAAAAATGCATCATGCACGCAGCAAGCATGTAGCAAGCATGCAGCGAGCATGCAACATGCAGCAGGCATGGTTTCTGTCACTGTTTTGCAGCGTTTCGTTTCTGTCACTCACTTTTGTAGCACAACATAATGACTTTTTAAGACAATATTTAAATTTTAATTTAAGGTTCAAAATGTTATTTCATAAATGCGTAACTGTTATGGTATGTTGGTGGCTGTTGTGGTTTTAAACGGTATACCTAATGATTTTCGATTAAAAGTTATACAAAATAAGTTTTAGAATATACAAATGTTATATGTAAAGAAATTATATCAACAGTTGGTATATCTTACGTGTATTACATCATGTGAACGTTGTTGAAATGAAAATATACCAAATAAATTTACATGATATGAAACGCACCCCTTTTTATGGATGGGAAATAATTAAATGACTCCTGCCTGCCGCTCTGGGTGGAGCCGGAGGGAGTTTCAGACTCTTACTGGCTAAAACCCATCCGTGTTCCTCCTAGTGCCCTTTGCGTTCCAGGGCCGCGATGACTCTTTCGAACAAAATCCGCAACCCTAGAATGTCATGAGTTCATGACCCCTACACTCGAGAATCTTATGACTTGAGTGAATGATTTTTTTCTAAACATAATATCTCAACATGGCACATAATGAAACCTGTCAGCATAAAATATGGCTTCTTTCACCCGAAACTATTTTTATTCATTATTATTAATACATACATTTATCGTGAAGTGAAATTGTCGGGTATTAAACTCTCTTGAAGAAACATTTGAGTCTCGCAACTCGAGGTGGGATGGTACCAAGAAACAGCAGCCGCAGCTTCGAAGGACTACTTGTACTCAGTAATACCTCTACAAAACAACGCTTTACCTTAGTAAAGCGAGTGTTTTGACTTCAAGTGTGTCTTAACACACTCGAAACACTAACAATAATATGGGAAGACGAGGCAGTGTATCCTTGAAAACAAAGTGTTTACGTTGGTATTAATAACTAATTACTGCCTGCGGCCTTTCCAACGTCGATATTTATCTTAAAATAACGTACTCTCTGGATTAAAATAGTAGTTTATGCAACGGTCATATAAATTGGGTTATTAAAACACGAGTGTGGGTTAATTATACAGGGTTATTTGTAAAACACCAGCAACCTTTCAGGGGGTGAAAGTACTCATCATTATAAACAACTTTTACTATGGGACCAACTCTGAAATATCAAAAATTAAATCAGCTGTTTCATACAAAATGCAATAGTCACCCGATGAAAATGTATGAAATAGCAGATATTTTTTTAGATTTTTCAGGGTTGGTCTCATAGCAAAAGTTGTTTATAATGATGAGTACTTTCACCCCCTGAAAGGTTGCTGGTGTTTTACAAATAACCCTGTATACCGTTGCATACACTATTTTATCTTCACTCATACAGTTGAAAAAAAATAGTTTATTCCAATATGGCGGATATTCCCATTGCGTATTCGAATGACTACGCAGCGCGCGCATACATAGCCAATAATAAAAAGCGCTTCGAGGTAGCCCGCGAAATTCAAATTGATTGACGATTTCATGAAATCGGAGGAAAATGTAATGGTTTATTTTTTAATTTTGTCTATCCACGAGAAAAAAGAACGTGTTTATGCATTAGTTTTTGAACTCATATTTGGAACATTACGTTGTGAGTGTAGATAAAATAACTTAAGTCCTTCTCCAAAGTCTAATATTATGTCTCTTTAAGTACCAAAACTGATTTAGCCAGTTAGATGTGAAATCGTAACGAACAGGAGGCCTACCACAACCTCTTAAAACAATATTATTTTAATATTACTTTGTAATTTCTGTTGTTGCATTTTCAACTCTCGGCGCTGATCCGAGCGTTGAAAATCCAACAGAGCGGAACGCAAAGTAATATTAAAGTAATATTGTTTTAAGAGGTTGTGGTAGGCCCCCTGAATGACTTTTCGCAATTATATTGACAGTAGGTATGGGTTTTTATCTTTAACATACACCTAAGAACTTTTTGTTCAAACAGACGCCTCTATAAATAATAGGTCTTTACCTATGAAATTGCCGTTTTGTATGAAAAAATTTAAACGAATTTTTTTCATGTATTTTTTATTTGTATTAATCGAAGTAATCACCCATGCAATCAATGCATCTTTGCCAACGCAGTGGCAGTTTATTGATGCCCTTCTTAAAGAAATCAGCTGGACGGGAGGCAATAAATTCTTCAAAGGCATTTTATACTGCCTCTCGGGTATTGAATTTTTTTCCCGCCAAGAAGTTATCCAAATTCTGGAAAAAGTAGTAGTCTGTAGGCGCAAGGTCTGGTGAGTAGGGCGGATGACAAAATTAATTTGACAAACTCAACATTTTGTTTTTTGTCTATTACCAACAAACTTAGTTTTACGGATGGATGGATGACACTAATAATTTCTAATCTACGTTTGGTTCCAACCCCACATGCAGGAGGTCCGACGCGCCCTGAGCCGGTTTTGTTTACAATTATGGTATCTATTTATGGAAGAAAAAAGATATAAACCAAAGAACGCCATAAATGTGTTTGCGTGGCACACGATTATATTTAAGTTACGCTTCAATATCGTCAAGGCCCTTCAAAGACTTACAGCAGAGTACCAATTCTACTATTTTTTAACTTCGCATTCGCATGTCAGTTGCAAACTGTCAAAAAAGCCTTAATTTTTAAACATTTTTGATAGTTTGCGATTTTTTTTTTTGCCCCACACTAGAAATTTCTCCTGTATCGTGGTAGCGTTTACAAACATACAAATTCACATACACAAACAGCCAGACCCGGAACAACTATCTGTAGGCCATACAAATATTTGTTGCGTGCGGGAATCGAACCCGCGACACGCAGCGCAGCAGCCGATCGCTCAGCCACTGCGCCAACCGTGTCGTCAAAATTGTAGATTGACATGCGAATGCCATCGTTGCTTGAAAAGTAGTAGAATTGGCTCTCTGTTCTACAGTAATAAATAGCGATGCGCTGGCACGAGTTGCCATAGGCTATTATTATTGAGTGTGTTTAAAATGCAAATAGATTATTGTCGGATCATTGGTTAACACCCTTTGGGTCCTGCCCTGCGGACGGCTTTGCTACAAGAATACTCTCGGGCAGACCAAACATGTGCATTTTCATCGTTTTCATCTCATAAAAGCGAATTAATGTCTATGGTGTCAATGTCTGCATAACTCTTTATGGATTTTAATCGTTAAGGTTCCGTATGACAAGTTATCTCATAAGGATGTTGCAACCAACAGTGAACGCTATCTTACAACAGTACATGTCTGCATACCCCTTTAAGCATTATAGTCGTGATAATTCCATGTGACAAGAACTTGGAGAACCCTTCGCCGTACACATTTCTGCTAACCCCTTTAAGGATTATTAGTGAAGGTTATAAGTATAGTAGTTATAACATAATAGTGAAAATCTCATAGCCTCTAATGTTTTGCATAGAAGTAAGAGGAAGAATTCACCCACAAGCTAAAAACGACTAAAAAGTTCAAAACAACGACTCGTTTGGAACCTTTTAGTCGTTTTAGCGGTCGGTTTTTTTTGACATACCTAGTATTTTTTGTTATTTCCTACATTTTGGTGAGTTTTAAAAAATAAAATAGCTTAGTTCACTATACCACAATTCTGACGAATTCAACGACACCTCATATGTCAAAATCAGTTTTGCCGTTTGGGCTGCCAAAGAAATGGCATACATACAAACATACATACGCTCGAAAAACATTACCCTCCTTCTGACGCAGTCGGGTAAAAAGCAACATTTTAACCCTTTTTTATTTAGCGATTTTCATGAGCTTCGGCATTTGAAAAGCACCAATACGACAGTAGATTTGAGTATAGTAGAATCTCAATAGCGTCTTGGAAACATTTTCTCCCCATCTCCTCGAAAATTTAATTTAATATTTCTAAACCGTCTCTTTTACGTGACATTCCTGTCAGTCTTTCAAACTCGGGATCAATACTTGCGTATTGGATAGAATTTCACAATTTACTAGTAAATAGTAAGTTAATATTGTGAAATTCCATTTATTTTGATTGTAGCGCTACGCCATGCTACGCCGTAGCACGTTGACTGTCCGCTGAGACAATATGCGTGCGGATAGTCAACGCGCTACGAAACGTAGGCGCGACAATGAGTAGCGCTGCTGCCTGAAATTGAATAAACGGCTACTTTTTAAAACTACGAGTACATTTTGTACATTTTGCCGATTTTTTTGTGTTTATGAAAACACAAAAAATCGGCTAACACATTTTTAACATTCATTCCAGTGAATGAATGTCGGTACACAATAACGCGCAAGAGTTACAAGGAGCGTACCCGACGCATTGCATTCGACGATTTATTTTCTCGCAGAACACATTTATGACATCTAACTTTTTCCATTGTAGGCCTCAACAAATTTTCAAGCTTCTGACAATCCGTAACGACTGCCAAAGATCTACAAATGACAGCTGGGACCAACGGTTGAACGTGCTTTCCTAAACACGGAGGAGTCTTGGTATGTTACGATAACCACCCATTCAAAGACGGACCTCGGCCGGCGTTCCTTAACCTTGAAAATTGACTGGTGTGGCTATTTCTATTTAGCCACAAGCTTGTATCTTAGCTGCCTTATTTATGATACTCTATTAATTGCGCCCACAACCACTTATGGAAATACCCAGTCTACTTGGAACTGGCACCGCATCACCAAAATACGTATCAGATCCGAATATTCCGTGCTCATTATGTTTGAAGTGATACGAGTTGTCTGGGACGTTTGTACTGCTTTCTAGTTGTATGACTTTTGATTCTTATTGCGGAGAATTGGTTGCTTCAGATAAGCGTTGCACTTATTCGTGGTGAGACGGGAAACACGGACAATGTGTAAGACTTGAATGCTCGTATATGTGTTGTGTTCGGTTTAATGCTCAGGGAACAAACACCTATTCCCTTCTCCTTCTTGTTTGATCATTTCCACTTTATGTGGGTCGGCTATGTTAAGCACCAAGTTGTTGTCTTTTTTTATGGATGGGAATCATCAAATGACCCCTTCCGCTCTGGGTGGAGCAGGAGGGAGTGTCAGGCTCTTACTGACTAAAACCCATCAAAATCAAAATCAAAAGTCATTTATTCAAATTAGGCTGAGAGCCAGCACTTTTTGAACGTCAAATTTTACATAAAGACAGTCCCCCAAAACGCCCACCCGTCACCACTTCCTAGTGTTTTAGCTGGGAAGAAGAAGTGGCGCAACAAACTCCCCAGCAACACATCTGTCTGTTACGTTTTAAGAACTTGAATTAAAAAATAGTAGTTACGCAAAGTATTTTAAGACACGAACAAAAAAAAATATGTATCCAACAACATGGAAATCATAAAATTAAATATTATTTACAACATGTTAGCTAGCACACTCCATTATACGAGTACCATTAAAAAAACGGGCAATCCGTGCTCCTCTTAGTGCCCTTTGCTTTCCAAGGCAGCGGTAACTGTTTCGAACAAAATCCGCAACCCAGGACCAAGTTGTTGTCTTGGGTTGTCAATTTGAGTATTTAATCCTGATCCAATGTTTTGGTCATACTGGTCCACCAGATAGAGGAAGGTCGTCCTAGCCCTCTTTTTTACTTCACTTCTGCACTATTTTGACGACGACCATACCACCTCAAGCTTTCTACAAGTTTCTCGGACACAGTGACTACCTTGACGATAGGTACCGCGGATATTTATTTTTTCGGATACTGTCCTTTTTTTTTAACCCCTCCCCCCACATATATTAACCTCCCCAAACATATTAACATCTCAATTTCTGTCCGGTGTAGCCAATAAATAATAAATAAATATGATTTATTTTTTTCCACCACATAATACAATGACAACAAAAAAAAAAAAAAGTTCATGCTTACAGTCGGTATTTTCATAATATAAGTACATTGATTTTGTGGAACCTGGAGCCTGTACTAGGAATAACTGTTCTACAAGGATATTATATAGCATGAGCCGCCACACGACGACAGCGCTTGATAACTAAGAGGATTAAAAGCATTAGTCCTATTATTTCGCAATGAAATTTGACGACACGGTTGGCGCAGTCGTTGAGCGATTGACTGCTGCGCTGCGGGTTCGATTCCCGGACGGAACAAATATTTGTATGGCCTACAGATAGTTGTTCCGGGTCTGGCTGTTTGTGTACGTAAATTTATGTTTGTAAACGCAACCACGATACGGGAGAAATTCCTAGTGTGGGCGCAACGGTTTTTTTTTTTAAATAAAACTATAAGTGCACTATTTGTTTTGTATGGACTTTGGTCTGCGAATAAATTATTATTGTTTTTCTTTGTCAATCTCGGGACTCATTGCGTCCCCATTGAAGCTGACAAATATTACTGTTTGCACTATGAAAGTATACCCTCTGGGATTACCCACCCGGACAAACCCCGGTTGGGGTGCTGCACTATTGCAAAATATGGAAACAAGAGATTAGAGAAGAGGCTATGAGTATTATTATTAGCATGAGCACTAAAGCTGGCTGTACATGGCAGGGAATTAACAAAACTAGCATGATTATTCGATATTACCAGTAATAGGATATCGTCTGACGGATTATGTAGCGATACAGAGGATGCAATTATAGTAGCAATTCTCTAGCAATATATTGAATTACGTGGAATTCTACAATATGTGATAAGCTTCCGAGCAATTTCTATAACAAGCTATACCCCGCGACTTCGCCCGCCCGCGTGTGGTTCCCTCCTGTTTTTTTTTTAAGTGAAATCTTCTTTAGCGGCGTTGTGCACTTTTTGGGATGGGTAAAAAATTTTAAACCCGCGTCAGGACCTGTGACGATAGCGCAATAAATGAATATTGTATTTAACCACATAAATGATAGTACTTTTATACTGATAAATAAAGCAATTCGTGCGAAATTCCCTAACCAATCCAAAATATTCAAAAATGCACAACGTTAAGTGCAACCTGTTGTTTTTTTTTGCTCGGCGAATAATCTGCTACAGACTTAGGCTATCGAATAAAAATATTTTTCAAATGCGACTGGTTCCGATCTGACAGAGCTCGTTCAAACAAACAAAACTCTTCAGCTTGATAACTACTATACTATTAGCTGCACTAGCTTTTGTCCGCGGCTTTGCCAACACGGTAAATGTTAAGCGCAAAGTATTTATTACAAATGTAAACATTGACCATTAAATCGGGTTTCATCCACAATTTAATTATTATTTACCTATTCTTTTTTGTTTTAATATAAAAGTACTTACCTAAGCAAGTAACTCATTTTAACATCAGCTTTTGGCCAGTTAAAATCCAAACAGATACTTTAATCTAAGATGTCGTAGCCATATCGTAAAATTGGCCATTCGATGATGTGGTATTTCTGTCTGCAGGGTTTAAAGGAACCTTATAGCGGGTCCCAAAGGGTAAAAACGGGACCCTATTACTAAGATTCCGCTGGCCATCTGACTGTCACCAGGCTGTATCTCATGAATCGTGATAGCTAGACAGTTGAAATTTTCACAGATGATGTATTTCTGTTGCCGCTATAACAAAAAATACAAAAAAACCGGCCAAGTGCGAGTCGGACTCGCGCACGAAGGGTTCCGTACCATTATCAATGAAAAATGGCAATAAAATCACGTTTCTTGTATGGGAGCCCCACTTAAATAATTATTTTATTCTGTTTTTAGTTTTTGTTGTTATATTGGCAACACAAATACATCATCTGTAAAAATTTCAACTGTCTTATCACGGTTCATGAGATACAGCCTAGTGACCGACAGACAGACTGACGGACAGCGGAGTCTTAGTAATAGGGTCACGTTTATACACTTTGCGTACGGAACCCTAAAAACACCTATTATGTTGGACGGCTCGCGGCAGTGACGCGGTGTGTTCTAAATTTGAAAAAAACTATATAATTTGGCGGGGTATATACTCTGTAAGCGCTACCGAAATTCAAAATCTCGGTTTTATAATAGTTATCTAATATAAAACAAAGTCGGGTTTGTTCGAACACTCATGGTTTTTGATTTGTTGGAAGTGTCTCCGCCTCGAATAGCAGAAAAAAACAATGAAAAATTTATTTAAAAAAATCGTAGGTAGGGTAGGTAGGGTAGGCAGGGTAGGTAGGGTAGGCAGGGTAGGGTAGGCAGGGTAGGTAGGGTAGGTAGGGTAGGCAGGGTAGGTAGGGTAGGTAGGGTAGGCAGGGTAGGTAGGGTAGGCAGGGTAGGGTAGGCAGGGTAGGTAGGGTAGGCAAGGTAGGCAGGGTAGGTAGGGTAGGTAGGGTAGGCAGGCTAGGTAGGGTAGGTAGCCAGTTGACGGGAGTGAAGACGCGGAGTTCAGCTAGTATTTGATTTTTTTTTATCACCCCAGATTCGATTTAAGACGAAAAAAATACATTATTCGAAAATCATTTGAAATTTCAAAGGAAAAATACTTTTTAAATCCATACAATGATTTTATGAAGAGAAATAATATTCCGTAAGTGTGTTTCTTATTCATTTCATACTTCAATGGACAATATCTAGCAAAATACAGCCTTCTACGCAATGGAGCATGTATTCAATGCTTAGAAGTACACTAAGTGTAAAACACAATGAAGCTTTGAAAAAAAAAATAGGTTTACTACTCATGTTATTATTATCAATAAATATTTTAGAATAATTACTATTTTTTACTTTCCTTACATTCGAAATGAAAACTAGTGTTGAACACGGGTAAAAGTTATCAATTTCTACATACTCGGTATATACTATAGTCGACCCTTGTATACCAATCTACCATTGATTTCAAAGCGTCGGAAGGTATCATGTACCAAGATACAACGTACAAAGGAATTCGCAAAAATTCGCCAGTGCAGCAGTGCTAAAGGAAAGGAATGTTAGGAGCGTCAGGACGCTACAATGACAGTGAATATGCACGGATCACTGAATTCAGCACTGCAGCACTACAAAGCTCTCGTGTCGCGTTAGAATCTAGCGCTCCAGCGCTGCGTCGTCGCCACGTCGTCGTCGTCGCCGCGTCGCGTCGCTGGGTTACTAGCGCATGACTGAATGATACAATTGTAGTTTCCTAACGGAATGTACTGCATATCAATGTGCGAGTTTAAAATGACATTCGTATCGGAAATATCAATCGCTATTCACAGTCGCATTCATTGCGTAGATTCAATAAAATATTGTTTTCTGCAGCATTCATGACTTTGTTTCACCCAGTATTTTTTTAACAAAATAAAAACATTCAATTTGTTATTTTTCCAAAGCATGAAAATAAATAAAAATGAAGTCGGTTGTTATTCAATCGTTTGTCCTGAATTACCATCAATGCACAACCAAAATAACTGAGCTAGAAAGCTTAAATTTTGAATACACTTTTTTATAAAGTAATCAAATTTTAACTCCTTTAAGGAGGAGAAATGGCAAGGGAAACCCATTTCTCCTCTCCCTTTATATCGCGATAACTGCAGTGCGATTCTGTAAACATGTCGAAGTGAACACCCGGGCGGGGCGCACGACGGGTGAGTTGTCAAACCATACAAATAAGATGGAATGACAGCTCAGTTGTCGTTCACTCCGCCTAGGTGAACACCGTGAGATGTCGACAGAATCGACCGGCTGACATCTACGGAGACGAGTGAGATCCCAAATATTGCATGCTTTAGTTGTAATATGGACCTAATACCTTCAAGAATCCCAATCTAAATAATTTTGGTAACATTATGAATGAAAAGAAACGAATACGAATGTAAGCTTCTGTTAACGTTAGTATTGGCTTGTTAACAATGGAAGACTACCGGCTGAGGTACACTGAAGTTTTCAGGGACGGTGGTATCTGCTTAAATGTTCGTATCGCCCGTTCCAATCAGACCGCCAACTATCTATACTTTTCAACAAAATTTCGTTACAACTGCAAAAATCTGTCGAGGGTCGCCGCGCTCGACAGATATTGACAGAAATACTATTGGCCCTCGGAGGGTCAGCCATTCGATTAGACTCCTAAGTAGGTTGGACGAACGAAACGCTATCACAATAACCATTATACTGCTGCATGAACCTATTTGATGACGAGACCAAAGAAGCTACAATAGGTAGACAGTGATATTACCGTGCGATCGCAGCGCCCCCAGCCGGTGACAAACGCTCGATGGCCATTTAGGGATTTGTTGGGATGTACCAGCTGGATAGCTTTTACAGAACATCTGGGGAGAAACAGAATGAGCACAATTTAGTTAAGTCATCGTTAACATCATAATTTCAGTCGAAAGATGACCACCGCTGGACACACCTAGCTATAGACCTTTCGTATAGTAGTCGTGCCGATACGAGTGAGGAGAAGGTAATAATGATGATGAGAGATTCCAGAACGACGTCAAAATCCGCATTCGAAGTCTGGCAGCGTGAAATGAAACGAAGAATTCTCGGAGTCAAAATCACAGACCGCTGAAGGCACAAATCACAAACGTGGGCAACAGAGCCGCCAAACTACAATGAAACTGGGTAGACCATATCAGCCGCATGTCGCAACGGAACTCAGGGAAGGTACCCACTGATTGGATCCCGAACAACAGGAGGCGGCAACTTGGCCCAGAAGGAGAAGGCGCGATGAGATAGGCTGTTAACTTAAGGATTGGCGAGATGTAGCGAAGGGTAGAGATTATATGGAAAAAAGAAAGGAAAAAGAAATGAATTTGTCAAAAAACCCGACCGCTAAAAACGACTAAAAAGTTCCAAACAAGTCGCTTTTCAAACAGTCTGATACAGTTTGTGGCCTCAGATCTGTGATTGAACTACATCAGACTGCTTGGAAAGCGACTTGTTTGGAACTTACCAAAGGCTCATATAAATTCAAAATTACGAAAGATCCCTGCAGCATGCAGTGGCAAAACAATGCTCGACTTATAATTAAATGTTAGACAGATGCGTCGAATCATCGAGGCATCTGTCGCGCGGCCGGATCGCTTTGTATATCAAGTCGGTATACGGTATCCCATGGCAAGACTGGTTGTCAGACTTTCGGGTCTGAGGGCTGAGGCTCTAGACAAGTAACATTCTGTCAGTGGCAGCGTTTTGCGAAGGCGATTGACAAAACGAGAAAACTGTACGGGGTTTACAAATGCAGTCAAAATGTGATTTTCCCCTTACATTTGCACAATCGCATTCGCTGTTATAATGGCACTTTTTACAAGAACTAATCACACCACGTTTTCTGCTTATTTACATGTGTGAGGAAAATTCTTCGAAAACTAATATTACTGGTATTATATTATACTGTACTGTACTATAGTGTTCAGCTGCATCCGACGATTGTTGTTTACATTTTGATTAAATTGAAGGGATCCAGTGATAACTATTCAAAGTGACTACAAAAATTATTGCTATTCTGTGGTGCAAATACGAGTTCTCATCAATATGAATAAAAACTGATTTTATAATAATAGGTACTTAACTAATTTAAACACTCCCCCCCAAAATTCCATTATGTTAAAAAGTCCTGTTTTTTATTGTAAAATACTGTTACCTATACAGTTGTATCCGGTAAAACAGGATGCCGACAACATAAAGGAAAATATTTTGATGAAAAACAGCGTGGTTCAGTTGTGAATAAATACATCCCATTGTTTCTAAGCTAATTAGAAAACAGTGAGTGAGTTGTTCCCTTTGCAGATTTTTTCATTGGCTTGTTTTATTTCTTTATATTTTTCACTTTTAATGTTTTACAATGATGCAATATTTTTATGAGTAGCTTCTGTCTGTTCTTTGTTGTTAAATAAAACTGAGAAGAATTTAGGGCAATGTTCCAACTTTTCCCTACATTCTTCTCAGCAGTAGTCTGCTACTGCAGATTAAATTAACCCATGGTGTTTCGCCTCCTATCAGGAGTCGGTAAGTAGATTGGGTTAGTAGGTATACCGAAATATGCAGGTATGACAGGTACCCGCGTATACTTGGTTGATTTCAAGAGTACTATGTGTGGCTGCCGATAGCTGTACACAATGTTCATAAGTGACGGTATTAGATGTCCTACACTCCTACTTTCTTGAGAATTTGCAGCTAAGAAAGTGCCAAAGCCAAAGCCAAAGTTTTTTTCTGGCTAAAATAGTTTTTCAGAAACTCAAATACCTACTTAATTCAAAAAATGGAGAGTAACACTAGTGTGTTTTGTTTTAACAAAAGCTAGTTCGTTGATCAAATTCCATTCATCTATTCATCTGGTGGGCGTGAACCTGGACACGCTATTTAGCCAAAGCTACGTTATTTATTCTAACGACCTATTCATTAATCACAACACAAAATACCTATGTAATTTAAATCGTAATGTACCTACATGTCGTGGCCATATCATAGAATTGATCACTTCATTGTGTGGCTGACCATTGCATAAAATGGTTGTATTATGGTTGTTGTTTATATTGTTGTGTTACGAATGTTACGATATTATTATCTATATATATTTATTTATTAATTCACTTGAAACAACAAATTATTCTATTTCCTCGACTGCTGAATCAGTATTTTACGTCCAGGGTTCACGCTTGATTCTAATGATCGTATTATTAGCGCCGCTACGTACACGGCTACATTGCATAAATGTCAAAGCCACATTAAAGTTGTAGGGAGTCAATTACAGTTCAGTCGGACAGAATGAGAGTTCGGAAGATAACATCTAGTACATAGTACAGAATATATTGATGAAGTAGGTAGTACTGATAATTACAACAATCGTAAAAGAAGTTTCTATTTTATAACATTGATCTTCTGACTTCTCACCTCCCTTTCTTTCCATATTCTTCAGGCTAACAAGAACCATAAATAGAAAGCACATCGTTACCTGAATGGCGTGTCCTCGTAACTTCTGAGCAGGGCCAGGTCAGAGGCTTGAGTGTACCGGTCGAAGTGCTCGTGGATAATAATCAGCACCACGGTCAGGAGGGTGGCTCCTCTATCCGCATAGTTCTCCCCCACGACTACGGCTATTTCGTCCAGCGGCACACTGCAATTTGAACCTTATTACAATGCTATCTTTGCCCGTGGCTCGGTCGTGTTCAAGTTTTATTCAGCAATTTTCATTCCATTCTGTATCCCGTTACTAAACGTGGGGATGTTGGAGTTAGAACTAGTTTAGAAAACATAAATATCTACGTATTTTAAATAAAGTTGGTCCCAAACTTGCACATGAGATTCATGCATACGTTCCTTATGGATCGTATCGTGGATCCATAATCCTGCTTGCGAAATTCATATTTTGTAAAACCAACTGCTTAGCTACTAACTCTACGTTGGTTCTGCCTACATCAGATAAACTTGTAATAAAGTACTTAACCACTCGGGCCCAACATGTGAAAATTCCCTAATATAAAGTAAATCTTATGTATATGTAAATAAACATTAAATTCGCGATTAATTCGCGACACACCGGTGTGTCGCCGGGGCCGGACAGGTATTGAGCTTTCATAATATCCCTTCGTTGATACCCGAACAATAGAAGAATAAAGAACTCGACAGAAGTCAATTCGGGTAACTTTGTCTTTATTTTGATTTTTGATAGTAAGAAAGTCAATCAATGTATGGGTCAATGACCGTAATTGCACATTTATCTGGTGTCTACCATAGTACTAACGAATACTTTAGCATCCAAGCGGACGTCTGCCTTGAAACTCAATTACTAGTCTCCAAGAAGTGATGGAGCTAACCCCTATAGACTATCTGTAAGCGAGTCTTAACAACTATGAGAAAATCCATTTAGACCTATAACTAGATTTAGCTTTACGCTGCAACAGTCAATACACCAACCGCATTTAAAATATAGCAAGTCGTTAAGGCCCACTTGCACTGCTTGCTAACTTTACAAATTTGCAGAATGGTGTTTTTGAGAGGCTAGTGAAATAACTAAAAATGTAGTTTTAGCCAGGGCTAACTATGTTTTCGTATTTGTGCAAGACCATCCCTCAAACTATTTATACGCACTAACAAGTCGATAATCACGGAATTAAACGCATACACAAGTTACCTTTTTCTAAAAAGTTAACCGCTGCGGCCCCGACATGTGAAAATTCCCAAAAAAAAAAAATCTTATGTAATAGGTAAATAAACATTAAATTCGCGATTAATTCGCGACACACCGGTGTGTCGCCGGGGCCGGAGCGGTTTTAATGCAAATCAAATCAAAGGTTTTATTTCGAATAAGCCACTTAAAGGCACTTTTGAATTGTCAAGGTTGGTCAGTCAAAAACATGAAGCCAGTTGCACGTTCCAAAGCGTAGATCTCTATGGAGAAGAACGTGCAAGAAACTCCATGAATACTCTTTTAAATCAGTAAATGTTTACGTTGACTTCGATGTCATTTCTTGGGATCCTTAATCTTTCCATTCCTCTTCTTCACTTATGATTAGCATAAGATGGTTCGACTCCTATCTTCGAGGCCGCTCGCAGCGGGTGGTCTTTATGAATCTTCTTCGGATTAGTGCTCCCTTAATGCGGGTGTGCCGCAAGGTGGCGTTCTCTCTTCTCTTCTCTTTTCTATTTTTATTATCTCCTATAACTTCCATCTCTATGCCGACGACCTGCAGTTTTACCATCACTTTTTGAGGCAATATGTGGAAGCCGCTGTCCCCGCCGTGAACCGTGACCTGATGATAATCAGGGAGTGGTTGCGGTGCTTTGGGCTGCAAATCAACCCCAAGAAATCTCAGGCCTTAGTTATCGGCGGCAGGTATATGCGGAAAAGCCCGGATATTGCAACGCTGTCTCCACTCTGGTTGAATGGTGTTCAGATTGAATACGCAAAGTCGACTAAAAACCTGGGGGTGATCATGGGCTCCTATTTATCGTGGACAAACCACACGCACATTTCATTCGCTGAAATGCCTCCAAAGCTTTTTGCCCTTGAACACCCAAATTTCCCTTGCCCAAACTCTCATTCAGCCCATCACAGACTACGCTGATGCATGTTATGTGGATGCCACTGAGAAGCTTTTAAATAAACTTGAGCGTTTGAAAAATATTTGCATTCGTTTTGTGTTAAACCTAAAAAATACGATCATGTTTCAGGATTTCTCAGGAACTCTCAGATATTGTGTTTGCTATTTTACATTCTTCACACACAACCCAAAAAGGCCTTCCTACCTGCGAGTACGCTTCTCCTATTCCCGTCCTTCTGATACGCCTTGCAGGTTGCATTAGTCCCCTCCACACTCTACCGATTTTTACTCCTACTCCTTTACTGTGCACGCGGTACGGTTGTGGAATGCACAGCCGCCTGACATTACGGACAGCAAAACTCTTGCAGTTTTTAAAATAAGAGTGAGAGAACACTACCTTTCGGTACGGTCATAGATACTTATAAATACATATATGTTTTTATTTATCCTATAACATTATTTAGTACTAGCACTTCGCCCGCGACTTCGTCCGCGTGGATTTAGTAGACTCCAGAAACTTTAACGCACCCTTTACTCTCTTTTAAAGGTTAGTTTTGGAAAAATAAGCACAACGTTTTTCATTAATTACCTAGCCATATCTGCTTATTCTTTGGTCTCAGGAGGCCCTAGACAATGTACTATTCAATTAGCGAATGCGATGGCATCTGTCAAGCCTATACATTTTTGACGCCTTCGCCACGCTACGGTTGACAGAATCTCACTTGTCTCGAGCCTAGGTTCAGCGCAACTGTTCACCCCGTTCACCCCATCAGGGGCTTATTATGCAAAAATTGTTACATCTGTTTCAATTATTCCTCTTTTAGTTTGTTCATAGCATTCCGACGTAAATTGAAGCAAGCAATAATGTCCTCCCCTAAAAACTTTATCATCCCTCCTTCATCCCTTACTATGTAGTTTATTTTCGAAAAGGAAAAACATTTGTTATTCTTATTTTTTATCGAAATCATTTAAATGCCGAGGTTCAACTTCATCGGACTAAGCATAAAATGATATGATTCTCCCCAGTTCGCTAAAGCCGCGACATTTTTCTTACTTAGAGCATGTTTATAACCGTCGTAACTTTTAAACGAAAGGTCGGATTTGAATAATTAAATGTAATTTACACGGACATAATCAACCTTAATTATCAAACCATTTAAATGGATAAGGATTAACATCATGATACCGAAATCACCATTTTTTCATATCACCAGGGATTTGCTTGAATAATTTGAACAAAAAGCGGTCATGGTGACTTAACCATAATAGATAGACATATGGTATTGCAGACTTTTTTGTAGATATTGATGACCTCTATAAAACTGTACTACATCACTTTGATCTATTGTCAATAGATTCCGCAGCGTACGTGATACGAGTATAAGGATTTTTTCACACCTTGGGTTCCATTATCGAAGTTTTCATACGGATCCCTAACTTTTTTGAAAATACTCTATAGCCTATGTTACTCAGTAATAATGCAGCTTTCTAACGGCATAAGAATTTTTGTAACATACAAAAATATAAATCTTTCCTCTTTATAATATGTGATGTTAATTTTAGTTATATTTATGAATTGTTTGCTGTATTTAAATTTTATTCTTTTATTTCTACGTATAACTTTTTCACACAGTATCTACATCTCTTTTATTCGACTCTACTTTCGCAAGTACGCTGGAAGGGATTTCTTTAGAAATAAGCATCACCTTTGTACCTATTTTTCTGTTTCCTTCCTCTTATCTATTTATAAACGTGTGTACTTATACAAATGCAATAAAATTATTAAGTTACAAAAGAACCACGAAGTTTAATGTCTGAGGTGGTCTTTTGAAGAAAGAGCCACACAGATTTGAGTGGACCTGTCCAGACAGTGCTAGCATTTATCAGTCCGTGCAGTTCAACTCCTTACAATGCGATTCAAATGAGAATAGGATCGACTTTGCGCCATTTTGTGACGTCATCGCTGTCAACTCAAACCAGTTCGGTAGGGTGAGCAAAACAAGATTTTTTCTTAAATAAAATTTATTTGTGAATTGGTGCCAACCATGAAAATAAAATAGGTTCTGTTATGATTTAAAAAAAAACTAATAATTACTTAACAATTAAATATTAAATTTAGCTAATTTCTTACTATTTAACGTTTTTATTTAAATTTGATATAAAACTTAAAAAAAAAATTAAATAAACCGTTATTGAAATGCCACGTTTTCTTTGCTAACCGTACTTTTCAAATGACATTTGACAGATAGAGGTCATTGACGTTCCTATTCTTATTTGAATCGCATTGTACTTTGAAGAGCTCAACGTTCCGACAAACAATACCAAAGAAAGGACTAGGACTTTGAGTAGGCCGCAAAATGTAGGTACTCAAACTGCCAGACAAACGCTAAAAAATATTAACTGAAAAGAAAACAAAATATCCACATCGTTATAGCATTCACCATAGGTTAAAAAAGTAAATGGATTGTTTATATAATTTACAGGGTAAATATATAAAAAATATAAAATAGAGCATTCACTGTGCTTTTTGATCGGAGCAGCTCAATCCCAAGCCTTGATGTCTTCAAGATAATCTTTTACAGAATAAAAAGCTCTGTGGCAAAGTTTGCGCTTTACAAATGATTTGTATTTGTTAAGGCTTAGTTCTTGAATATGGACAGGCAGTTTATTATAAAAGCGTATACATTGGCATTTAAACGAACCACCTATTATCTTGAGCCTGGTTTAAGGAACAACAGTGTTTGTTTCTAGTAATTACGTTATGAATACGTATCACTGTATTTTTTAAAAAGATTAATAGTTCAATGTGCGTAGTTGTAAACTTTTTCGAAAAAGTGAGTGATATTTAATATACTTTCCATAGAAAACTACAAATTATTGCTCTCTCTTAATCTCTGAACACTATTTCGAAAAAGTTTTCAGAGCTTGGACTTCAGACCTCTTTAAGACTTCGGTATCTTGCATAGGAAAGTTTTACTCAAATCGTTTCATTAATGTCCAATAACCCTTAATCGGGCCGAACAAAAAAAATAACTTTTCATGGTTTAAGTGTAAGTTATTGTATCATGTTAGATAGCAGTGTACATAAAAAACAATATAAATTACTGAAACTGAAAAGAAAAGGTTTTTTTCGTGTGGGAAATTATTTCCCTTTGCCCGTTTAAAGATAACCCCAGTGGGAAATTATTTCCCTTTGCCCGATTACGTCAATACATTTTAATAGACTAGTAACTTACCCTGACTTTACTTTTGAATTTATGTTCCTCAATCCTCCAATAAATGTGCACCGAGTTGTTAACTTGGAAGTGAGGTGGAGGATCAGTGTGTGAACGAGGGATTCAATAAAAATTCAGAAAAAAACGTGATAAAAATTTATTCAGCCAAATGAAATAGTTTAAAACATTCTTGCGGGCATAAGGAGACCTTGCATGTGCAGCACAAGATGTTGGTGCGTTTTTCTTTAATTTTTGTGCTCCAATAACGGCACCTTTTGTAGGTAGCCCCTTTTTCGGGCAGATGCACACCGACATTTTGAAGCCGAATTTCATTTGGAACTCCAAAATTCCCCCCTTTCTTATTTTTAAAAATAATTGTTCCCCTTTTCGTCTCCGTGTAATTATCTATTAACCCTAGCGCCAGCCGTAGCCTAAAGTCCTTATGTGAATCGCTAGTAATTCTATGGATAGTTGTGTATGTAATATAAGAATTTATTATGGCAGCATCAAACAAGAAAAAAAATAACCTCATCCAAAATTTTCTACTTTTCCGGTTTATGGGATATGATGATCTAAAATGATCGAAACGATCGACACCTCCCATAGCTTGCGTATAATCAGCTATGGCTTTAGGACACAAGACGTCTGCTTTGGTCCCATCTTTTTGTGTTCTTTTTATAAAAACAACATCCTTTGGATCGTGTGCTGTGGTGAGCACGGATACATCTCGGGTATCTACCCATTTTATTGCTGATACCGGTGATGCAGTTACTGCTGCGAATTCATGTTTTCCTAAACGCATATTTCTTGGCTGAGTCTTCTTGATAACATCTGGTAGTCCCTTCCGGTTGCTACGTACTGTTCCCACAGCATACACATGTTTCATGTATAAATCATCCAGTAAGTTTACTCCAGTAAAAAAATTGTCAAATGCCAATAACGTGTTCATTGGCAAGTTTTGGCTAAATTTCCAAACAACATTGTAACCTAAACCTTCATGTTCCATGTTATCTCCCTTTCCAGTGTACACCTCAAATTCATAGAGATACCCAGTTTTAGCGTCGCATCTAGCCCACACCTTGAATCCGCGCTTAATAGGCTTCTTCGGCATATACTGTCGTAAAGTAGATCGCCCCTTAAATTTCACCATACATTCGTCTATGGACTGAATACTGGAGTTAGCTGTTTGCTTCTGAAAAATTTCATTCAGTTCATTTATAAATGGTCGTAGCTTGTATAGTTTGTCATAATTCGGAGAGTTTCTTGATGGTTCTAGAGAATTGTCATTTAAATGTAAGTTTTCGGTGATTTTCTTAAATCTTTTTAGCGTAAATTTTTTTGATATCTCGGAATTATTATAGAAGGGATCTGTCGACCAGTAATATTCCATATTAGGTAATGGGTTAAGTCCCATCATAATTAATATACCTAAATAAGCACTCATATCGCTATCTGTTACGTCAGACCAGTTTCTGCTCGATTTTTGGTGTGCATATTTATTTGTCTGTTCTGCAATTTTGGCTATAAGATATCTCGGAAAGAAGTTGTTAAACACTTGGACAGGTTGCGTTTTGTGAGTATATATTGACTGCGGTATAATTTTATTGGTAAAGTTTGGAATGTTATGAATTTGATCTACAATTTTCCATTCACGAGGGTTATTATTGAGTCTTTCTATTCTATCTATTCTTATAGTTGGTCGTGCAGGGGTGGGTTGATCTATAACCGGTTCTGTTGGTTCGTGCGATAGAAGCAAAGGTGGTGTAGAAAGCGGCAGCACAAAACCTAAACTTGCTGGCGTAGTTAGTGAAAGCAACGATGGCGTATTATGTGGTGGTGAAGAAGCAGAAGTATTTTGCCTGGATGTTGGTTCGATCGATAAAAGCAAAGGTGGTGTAGTAAGCGGTGGCTCAAAAACTGAACTTGTTGGCGTAGTTGGTGAAATCAATGTTGGCGAAGAATGTGGTGGTGAAGAAGCAGAAGTACTTTGCCTGGATGTTGAAGGGCCTTGTAAAATTTCTACGAGTGAGGAAGTAGGTAGCTCTGTTTTGTTTGTAGTGTCATTTGAAACAGGGTCTAAAGTTTGTCTACCAAATATTTCCTCTAAACGCCTCTCGACTAAGTCTTCTGAGTTTGTACGGTAAAATGAATCCGTTGGACTTATCAGGCTACCTCCGTAAATATCATCATCATCAGAAGTATCGATGTCTGATAAATCAGAAATATTCTCTAATATATTTTCAAGTGTTTTATCATTAATTCTTCTATTAAAAGACATGATCTAAAACAATTAATATCAACAATTAAAAACGATAAAAAAGATCAAATACATAATCCTCCTTTTTTGGCTTCACCGCAGTCGGGTAATAAAAAAAATTACAAAAATAAAAAGTCGACAGAAATAAAACCCTACATTTTATATATATTGACGCAGTATGGAGTTCAGGAACGGGCAATCGCAACTATTTTCCCACTTGCAAGACAATATTTCAAATGAATATAAGCCACACAAATATAACATTTTTGTATTGAATATCATAACAATGTTACACAGAATATAATATACTAGTCAATAACGGATCAAATATCTACTTACCAGAATCTTTCTTGAAAAAACTTAACAGAATTATGTCTCCACTACACGAAAAACGCGCAATTTTTTCAAAAGTGACTTTAGTTTGATTCTGACGTTGACATTTGACGTTTGAAAGAGTGGGGTTGTCAATAAAATAAATCAGTAACTAATCAAGAATATATTTAGGAAAAAAAAAGACTAGGGAGTTGCCATTTTAAAAATATACGACTGTTTATGACGGGTGGGAAAATAATTCCCTGTGCCCGATTAAGGGGGAATTGCGAGCTTGAATGAAATACCGTGAGGAATATTACAGAAAAACTTACTTTAGCTACAACTAGCTAACTTACTTTAGTAAATAAGACTAAACACACTAAATTTCTGCCTTAAAAGTTAATTACATAATGGGTGTGAGATGAGGACTCGTAATTCAATCTCTAATAATATACGCTGTTAGGGGAGGATTGGGCACACAGTAACCAAATTCTTGAAGGCCGTGGGAATGCGTGGGATGCGCATGAGTCGTAAAGGACGTCGATGAGGCGAGGCATATGTCCAGCAAGGGACGTCTCACGGCTTAAATAATGAACCACATTTACCGCATGTTACTAAAAGAGTTATGAATAAAAAACGTGGATGGAGGGAGAAGGAGAGGGAGTCAAAAGAAAAAAGAGAGAGACCAATTGATGGATTGTGTGTGGAATGTTGTGAAAGAGAAAGGAGTCAGTGATAGCACATATATTCTTTCTCTATTCTGTCTTATCATCCGTGATAGGACAGAATGGAGAAAGATTAAGTGTTGCACCGACCCCAAGTTACATGGGATAAGAGCAGATGATAATGAGGACCCACATCAATTAGCTTACTCAACCAAGGGATGCGCTACGGTGATGAACAGGTTCTTGGTGAGCATGGTGGCCACGGAGTAGTGCACGATGTTGCGCCTCACACTCGCCACGTAAGGGTGCTCGCGAATTGTCACGCGAGTCCCTCTGAATATCTGAAATAGATAAATTTATCTCTGTGAAAAATATTGACCTATAAAACAGTGTATTCCCGTTGTCCCCGTAGGCCATGTCCCCGTTAAAGGGGACAAAGGGAATTTAATAAAATAATTAAAATTACTTCCCGTTGTCCCCGTACGCTGTCCCCGTTAATTTTGTTCCCCGTTGGTGCAAGAACGAGCAAAGCGAGCTCGGGACTTAGGGCACCCTGACTCGGATAGGTTAGGTTAGAAGAGGATGGCCGTGTCAAGTGAGCGAGCGATGCGAGTGATCAGACCCTGCCATCACCTTCGTGGTTATTTTTTTTTAAAACCATCCAGAAATAGGTGCCCCGCTTAGCCTCCGTCGACTACACTTAGGTATTACTTCGGTGGAATAAGAGGTCACACCCTCCCGCTCTTGCCTCCCCTATTAAGGCGATTTTTCTCAGAAATGAACTGACCGTTGTCCCCGTTGCCAATATGTTCATAGGGACAACGGTAAGAAATTATATGACGTTCGAACACAGGCTAAAATCGACTAAAACGATCCAAATAAAGTAAGTTGGAGGCATCAAATTTGTGATTGCGCTAAAATAAATGCCACCAACTGCCTCAAACTACTTGTGAAGTGACTTGTTTAGAACATTTGTGGTATTTTTGCGGTCGAATTATTTAATAGGTACGTATTTATTTTTATTTCAGTAATTTCAGTGAGTTTGATTTTTGGAATTGTGTCCTCGAGCCCTTTATTTGATACCCCTCTTGACTGACACAAAAATAAAATAATCACTTTACTTACCGAACGGGGGCCGCCATCTCTTTTTATTTTTCAAATTCATATAGCCTATGTCACTTGACAATCTAAATAAACCTCATTTGTTAAAATCTATACAGCAGTTTAAGCTGGTTTAAGCTATAGATACCAATGAATTACCCCCTCTTCTGGGGCAGGCGGGTTAAAATACCGAGTACTTTTTCCTTCACTCGTATTTATTTTCTAACTGAAATTAAGAATGCTCATAATAACAGCGCTTCTAATGCTAAAGAAATTTTTATATTTTCTATTGAAAAGATTGACATGAAAGGCAGCACTGAGAAAAATTCTGCACAATAACCATTATCAATTGGAGTGAAATGCCATCCATTGTCTTGTATCTCACATTGCAGCTTATTTAAGCATTGCCCACTGCGTTCAAAATGAACGTTCATTCATTCATTTTAGTACTTAGCTCCAATGTATATAATTTTATATCGCAGCTAGGGCTACCATCCGTCCGGTATTTGATCTTAGCTCGTCCAATAAAAAAAAAATAAACATTTTCCATAACCGGGTCATTCTGAAAAAAAACAACAACAAACTCGTTTACATTTGAAAGAACCAGGAAAAGCAAGTTATTTTTTTTTACAATATGTAGAAAATCGGTAAAGGAGATGTTTCATTTTCAGCCATCAGATGTTACATTTATCTAAAAAGAGAAAAAAATATCCTTATGTGAATTTAAGCCTGATTTGTTGTGTACAAAAAGTAATAGTTTTTCAATTATTGCCATATTCTATTCAACATGGCGTCTCATATTTTGCATAATGCATTCATTCTGAAACCATGTCTCATCAAAACAAAATACCACGTAGACGATAAATATAAAAGTATGTACTAATAAAATAAATTATTGTTATTCTCTTAAAGATCTTTTTGACTAATTATAAGCAAATGTGACGATTTCATCGATGTAAAATATTTAGCTTACTTTTCTGAAGTTTACTTCTGAACGAAAAAAATCAAAATGACGTGACCGTTTCTTTTGACATAAACTCTGTCAGTCAGTTTCGTTCGTATCGACTTTCGTGGCTATTGGTGTTATTTAACGTTTTCTCATTTATTTTTTAATTAAACAAACATGGGCCGGTGACCTGGTGAAGGTCACGGGTAGCCGATGGATGCGAGACGCACAGGACCGGTCATTGTGGTGACACTTGGGGGACGTCTATGTCCAGCAGTGGACGTCTTTCAGCTGGAATGATGAAGATAAATGAAACCCATTTTCTGAAGGATATGTATTGAAATAAATTATATGTCCAGCTGGGATTGAACACAGTACTTATTAACTTTTTTAATTTCTTTCCATAATCATCGAAATGAGCTGAAAAACTACTTAAAAAATTATTCAAAAGATTTGATCGTGGCTGAACATCACTTTTGTCTAATATTTTATTAGAAAGATCACAGTTTGATTGTACAACATTTTTAGTCCAATAAACAATTAATGTTAAACTTTAATTATTATTAATTAAGTTCTGATAAACAATAATTATCAAATATTAATTTCTAGGTTAAGTAAACCTCATCTCTACAACCTGTCATGGCTGTCATAACTCAAACGAAAAACGTCAAATATTTTTAATTTTTTAAAAAAAATAAAAAAATGCTACTTTAATCTATTCAGAGGTTAGTTTCCAAGCTTCGCTAAAAGGTGCAGGTTATGGCCGGAGTCCCATACAAAAGTAAACATCTTCTTTAATTAATCTTGGTGGAATTAAACATTTTCGCCCTAAGGAAAGTCGTGAAAAAAATAAATACGGGTTTTGAAAAATTTATCAGGTATGTTTTATTATTTTATTATTTAGTCAGACATGCATGGCCTATACATTAAAACTAAACCGCAAATGCCTGAACCGCAATCGCAAAAAAACTGATACTAATAACTTACGCTAACAATAATGTGCAATTTTGTTAGTCAGCGAATTAAAATATTTAATTAAGTAATTTTGTGAAAAGAAAGTAGTAATTTTTTAGCTTGAAATACAAAATGAAAAAATATTTTTTTAAATAAAATATGATAGTTTCACAGATTTTTTTTTTTAATTTACTGACCTACTTGTAAAACTCGATCTCTTACACAAATGCTCGAAACAAACATGCCAGTTAATATTTTTTCCCATCGAGTTAATATTGAAATTAAATGTTTTACTAAAAAAACGAACATCCGGGGGTTAGTTTTTTTTTTTTTTTTTTTTTTTTTTTTTCGGTATGACCACTAGCAAGTTAACACGCAAGGGCTAGCAACTGCTTAACCGGACTAACCTGTGGTGGCCTCAAAAGAATTTAAGGCCCCCAGCCAAGGCAACAAATCTAGCTACAAGCTAAACTACTGACCGCTCGCTAAGGGCATTCCCTGTGGAATACGACCTCGGCTTAGCGGCGTCAGTTTGGGACAGCAAGGGACAATCAGGCTGGGTCGTTTTATTATTTAGGGGTTATTAAAGCTAAGGGCTCAGCGGCGCGGGCTGGCTCGTTTGCAAAAGTCGGGGAGGGTTTTGAATGGGGCGTCGCGACGGACCTCGGCGGCGAGGTCGGAATACGGAACGCGGTCTGTGTTTGTTTTTTCTAAGAGTGCTGGTTTCCCTACAGCTTTCCTGAATCGTTGTGATCTCGTCATCTGACTCGACGAGTGTATGCCGAGGACGGCGAATCTTGCTAATACGAGAGGGAGTGTATTGTGAGGCCTTTGAAATCAAAGGGTTGCTGTGTTTCTCAGCTGATTCAATAAAACGCTTTGTAAGACGTTTCATGAATTGTTTTATTGTCGGGATTTTGAGGTCGACATGAAGTCGTTCATTCCTAATAAACCACGGGGCGCCCGTGGCTTTTCGGAGAAACCGGTTTTGGACTACTTGCATCCTGTGGATTTGCTTTGACTTTGAGTGTGCGAATGTGGCACACGCATAAGTCATAATCGGGCGAATGCACGTTGTGTAAATGCGCAGTTTACATTTAAGGGACAGCTTGCTGCGTGCATTCAGCATGGAGTGGAGTCTACCTAGAGCAAAAGCGGCGCGCGAACGTACCGTTTTTATGTGCTCAGCAAAAGTGAGTCTGTGGTCTAGTATCACACCTAGATATTTGGCTTGCTTTTCCCACGGGATCTGCTTACCAAACATGGTGATCGGACTCGGTGGTTTGGGAACGAGTCTAGCCCGCTGCTTGTAAAACAAGACCGCCTGGCTTTTCTCGGGATTAACTTCAAATCTCCAGAATTTAAACCAATCGCCTAGGTCGATGGCCGCCTTCTGGAGATTTTTGGCTATTGACTTTTCACTACTGCCTGAGCAATAGATGGCCGTGTCATCGGCAAAAAGAGCTAACTGCGTCTTGTCATTTCTGGGAATGTCGCTTGTGAACAGCGTGAAAAATAAGGGTGAGAGCACACCGCCTTGAGGGACGCCGGCTCGGATAGGGTGGGGGGAGGAAAGCGCACCTTCGATACGATACCGAAAGGTGCGATTCGACAAATAGTCTCGTATGATGAGCACGAGACGGTCGGGCACGCCGAGTTTGTATAGCTTATAAATTAAGCCATTGTGCCAGACTTTGTCGAAAGCTTTCGCTATATCAAAGAACACGGCTCCCGTTTTTAAACCGCGTTGAGTGCGGTCGCTGATATGTTCAACGATACGGTAAACCTGTTGGACACATGAGTGATTAGCTCGAAAGCCAAACTGTTCATTTGGGAGGAGGCCCTTGGCTTCGGCATAGTCTCTGAGTCGCTTATAAATAAGGCGCTCGTAGATTTTACCTAAGACCTTGAGCAGACTGATGGGGCGATAGCTATTAGGGGAGGACTTTGGCTTTCCCGGTTTTGGAATACCGATAACGGTCGCCTCTTTCCACGATTGTGGGAACATGTTGTTGGACAGAGCGCCGTTGAAAATGGCAGTCATCAACATGATAAGGGAAGCTGGGAAAAAACGGAACACCTTATTGGTGATACCGTCAGACCCAGGGGCTTTCCTGGGTTTGAGTTTCCCGATTATATCCTTCACCTCATCTGGAGTGATGGGGGGGAGGGGGTCCTCGGGGTCTTCGACGGGGGGGAGAGAAGTCCTACGTTCGACCTCAGCGTCCACCTTGGCGAGGTGAACTGGGTCAACCGGGTAGGAGCTAGGAGAGCACTGGGACTCTAGGCTGTCGGCCAGGCATTCTGCTTTCTCATCGTCTTCAAATGCGATGGTATTGTCAGGGCGAGTGAGGGGAGGCATAGTTGTAACCTCAGAGGCGCGTAACTTCCTCTGGAGTTCCCAGAAGGCCTGGTGATTGGGTTCGAGGTCGCCAAGCATCTCTTCCCAGCGACTGCTACGCAGTTCAGCGATGGCGCGACTTACTTTACGCTGCAAGTAGCGCATGTGAACTTTGTTACTGTGGCAGGGAAAGGATGAGTAGGCACGGACCGCCGCGTTCTTCTCCGTCAGCAGAGCACGCACCTCGTCCGGGAGTTTCCAGCGATGATCGCTCATCGCCGGGACCTCCTTTGAGCATTCGCTCAGGACGGATCGCACATGTTCCGTGAAGGAGTCGACCGCAGCCGTCGTGTCGGCGGCAGACTCGATGAGATCTGGAATCTTATCCAAGTGAGGTGACGTGGTGATTTTCAGCTTTTCGCTTACTTTTCTCCAGTCAGTGATCACTCGGGAAGGAGGGGGTTGAGTGGGGTCCATGGTTCCCGATCTGGGGGCAAGCTCCAGAATAACGGGCCTGTGGTCCGAGTTTAGCTCGTCAATTGTCTCCACAGAATGCAGCCTTAGGCTAACATTCTTTAAGAGGGCAATGTCGAGCACATCAGGACGAAAGTTGGGGTCATGAGGGTAGTGAGTGGGATGCATCGGAGCGATGACATCAAAGTTGAGGGGGCCGGAGAGTTCGAAAACGACTCTCCCCCTGGGGTTGGCCGTGAGGCTATTCCACGAGGGGTGTTTGGCATTGAGGTCACCCGCCAGAATGACGGAATCACTCAAACCGAGAAGTTTAATGAGGTCATCTTTTATCTCCGAGGTGTTAGCCGCCGTGTTGCTGGCGCTAGGAGGAGGGATGTAAGAGGAGATGACCGTGATGGGCTGATGGCCTGTCATACCTAGCCGACAGACAGAGACCTCTACTTGTGCAAGAGTGGGAGGATCCACAGGGATGCAGTAGAGTGAATTTTTATAATAGATAAGGGTACCTCCCCTGTGACATCGGGTCCTATCGTTGCGAACTAAACGGTAGTTTGCAATTTTAGGGTCTCGATGTTGGGGCTTGAGAAAGGTCTCTTGAGAAAGGAGTCAGTGATAGCACATATATTCTTTCTCTATTCTGTCTTATCATCCGTGATAGGACAGAATGGAGAAAGATTAAGTGTTGCACCGACCCCAAGTTACATGGGATAAGAGCAGATGATAATGAGGACCCACATCAATTAGCTTACTCAACCAAGGGATGCGCTACGGTGATGAACAGGTTCTTGGTGAGCATGGTGGCCACGGAGTAGTGCACGATGTTGCGCCTCACACTCGCCACGTAAGGGTGCTCGCGAATTGTCACGCGAGTCCCTCTGAATATCTGAAATAGATAAATTTATCTCTGTGAAAAATATTGACCTATAAAACAGTGTATTCCCGTTGTCCCCGTAGGCCATGTCCCCGTTAAAGGGGACAAAGGGAATTTAATAAAATAATTAAAATTACTTCCCGTTGTCCCCGTACGCTGTCCCCGTTAATTTTGTTCCCCGTTGGTGCAAGAACGAGCAAAGCGAGCTCGGGACTTAGGGCACCCTGACTCGGATAGGTTAGGTTAGAAGAGGATGGCCGTGTCAAGTGAGCGAGCGATGCGAGTGATCAGACCCTGCCATCACCTTCGTGGTTATTTTTTTTTAAAACCATCCAGAAATAGGTGCCCCGCTTAGCCTCCGTCGACTACACTTAGGTATTACTTCGGTGGAATAAGAGGTCACACCCTCCCGCTCTTGCCTCCCCTATTAAGGCGATTTTTCTCAGAAATGAACTGACCGTTGTCCCCGTTGCCAATATGTTCATAGGGACAACGGTAAGAAATTATATGACGTTCGAACACAGGCTAAAATCGACTAAAACGATCCAAATAAAGTAAGTTGGAGGCATCAAATTTGTGATTGCGCTAAAATAAATGCCACCAACTGCCTCAAACTACTTGTGAAGTGACTTGTTTAGAACATTTGTGGTATTTTTGCGGTCGAATTATTTAATAGGTACGTATTTATTTTTATTTCAGTAATTTCAGTGAGTTTGATTTTTGGAATTGTGTCCTCGAGCCCTTTATTTGATACCCCTCTTGACTGACACAAAAATAAAATAATCACTTTACTTACCGAACGGGGGCCGCCATCTCTTTTTATTTTTCAAATTCATATAGCCTATGTCACTTGACAATCTAAATAAACCTCATTTGTTAAAATCTATACAGCAGTTTAAGCTGGTTTAAGCTATAGATACCAATGAATTACCCCCTCTTCTGGGGCAGGCGGGTTAAAATACCGAGTACTTTTTCCTTCACTCGTATTTATTTTCTAACTGAAATTAAGAATGCTCATAATAACAGCGCTTCTAATGCTAAAGAAATTTTTATATTTTCTATTGAAAAGATTGACATGAAAGGCAGCACTGAGAAAAATTCTGCACAATAACCATTATCAATTGGAGTGAAATGCCATCCATTGTCTTGTATCTCACATTGCAGCTTATTTAAGCATTGCCCACTGCGTTCAAAATGAACGTTCATTCATTCATTTTAGTACTTAGCTCCAATGTATATAATTTTATATCGCAGCTAGGGCTACCATCCGTCCGGTATTTGATCTTAGCTCGTCCAATAAAAAAAAAATAAACATTTTCCATAACCGGGTCATTCTGAAAAAAAACAACAACAAACTCGTTTACATTTGAAAGAACCAGGAAAAGCAAGTTATTTTTTTTTACAATATGTAGAAAATCGGTAAAGGAGATGTTTCATTTTCAGCCATCAGATGTTACATTTATCTAAAAAGAGAAAAAAATATCCTTATGTGAATTTAAGCCTGATTTGTTGTGTACAAAAAGTAATAGTTTTTCAATTATTGCCATATTCTATTCAACATGGCGTCTCATATTTTGCATAATGCATTCATTCTGAAACCATGTCTCATCAAAACAAAATACCACGTAGACGATAAATATAAAAGTATGTACTAATAAAATAAATTATTGTTATTCTCTTAAAGATCTTTTTGACTAATTATAAGCAAATGTGACGATTTCATCGATGTAAAATATTTAGCTTACTTTTCTGAAGTTTACTTCTGAACGAAAAAAATCAAAATGACGTGACCGTTTCTTTTGACATAAACTCTGTCAGTCAGTTTCGTTCGTATCGACTTTCGTGGCTATTGGTGTTATTTAACGTTTTCTCATTTATTTTTTAATTAAACAAACATGGGCCGGTGACCTGGTGAAGGTCACGGGTAGCCGATGGATGCGAGACGCACAGGACCGGTCATTGTGGTGACACTTGGGGGACGTCTATGTCCAGCAGTGGACGTCTTTCAGCTGGAATGATGAAGATAAATGAAACCCATTTTCTGAAGGATATGTATTGAAATAAATTATATGTCCAGCTGGGATTGAACACAGTACTTATTAACTTTTTTAATTTCTTTCCATAATCATCGAAATGAGCTGAAAAACTACTTAAAAAATTATTCAAAAGATTTGATCGTGGCTGAACATCACTTTTGTCTAATATTTTATTAGAAAGATCACAGTTTGATTGTACAACATTTTTAGTCCAATAAACAATTAATGTTAAACTTTAATTATTATTAATTAAGTTCTGATAAACAATAATTATCAAATATTAATTTCTAGGTTAAGTAAACCTCATCTCTACAACCTGTCATGGCTGTCATAACTCAAACGAAAAACGTCAAATATTTTTAATTTTTTAAAAAAAATAAAAAAATGCTACTTTAATCTATTCAGAGGTTAGTTTCCAAGCTTCGCTAAAAGGTGCAGGTTATGGCCGGAGTCCCATACAAAAGTAAACATCTTCTTTAATTAATCTTGGTGGAATTAAACATTTTCGCCCTAAGGAAAGTCGTGAAAAAAATAAATACGGGTTTTGAAAAATTTATCAGGTATGTTTTATTATTTTATTATTTAGTCAGACATGCATGGCCTATACATTAAAACTAAACCGCAAATGCCTGAACCGCAATCGCAAAAAAACTGATACTAATAACTTACGCTAACAATAATGTGCAATTTTGTTAGTCAGCGAATTAAAATATTTAATTAAGTAATTTTGTGAAAAGAAAGTAGTAATTTTTTAGCTTGAAATACAAAATGAAAAAATATTTTTTTAAATAAAATATGATAGTTTCACAGATTTTTTTTTTTAATTTACTGACCTACTTGTAAAACTCGATCTCTTACACAAATGCTCGAAACAAACATGCCAGTTAATATTTTTTCCCATCGAGTTAATATTGAAATTAAATGTTTTACTAAAAAAACGAACATCCGGGGGTTAGTTTTTTTTTTTTTTTTTTTTTTTTTTTTTCGGTATGACCACTAGCAAGTTAACACGCAAGGGCTAGCAACTGCTTAACCGGACTAACCTGTGGTGGCCTCAAAAGAATTTAAGGCCCCCAGCCAAGGCAACAAATCTAGCTACAAGCTAAACTACTGACCGCTCGCTAAGGGCATTCCCTGTGGAATACGACCTCGGCTTAGCGGCGTCAGTTTGGGACAGCAAGGGACAATCAGGCTGGGTCGTTTTATTATTTAGGGGTTATTAAAGCTAAGGGCTCAGCGGCGCGGGCTGGCTCGTTTGCAAAAGTCGGGGAGGGTTTTGAATGGGGCGTCGCGACGGACCTCGGCGGCGAGGTCGGAATACGGAACGCGGTCTGTGTTTGTTTTTTCTAAGAGTGCTGGTTTCCCTACAGCTTTCCTGAATCGTTGTGATCTCGTCATCTGACTCGACGAGTGTATGCCGAGGACGGCGAATCTTGCTAATACGAGAGGGAGTGTATTGTGAGGCCTTTGAAATCAAAGGGTTGCTGTGTTTCTCAGCTGATTCAATAAAACGCTTTGTAAGACGTTTCATGAATTGTTTTATTGTCGGGATTTTGAGGTCGACATGAAGTCGTTCATTCCTAATAAACCACGGGGCGCCCGTGGCTTTTCGGAGAAACCGGTTTTGGACTACTTGCATCCTGTGGATTTGCTTTGACTTTGAGTGTGCGAATGTGGCACACGCATAAGTCATAATCGGGCGAATGCACGTTGTGTAAATGCGCAGTTTACATTTAAGGGACAGCTTGCTGCGTGCATTCAGCATGGAGTGGAGTCTACCTAGAGCAAAAGCGGCGCGCGAACGTACCGTTTTTATGTGCTCAGCAAAAGTGAGTCTGTGGTCTAGTATCACACCTAGATATTTGGCTTGCTTTTCCCACGGGATCTGCTTACCAAACATGGTGATCGGACTCGGTGGTTTGGGAACGAGTCTAGCCCGCTGCTTGTAAAACAAGACCGCCTGGCTTTTCTCGGGATTAACTTCAAATCTCCAGAATTTAAACCAATCGCCTAGGTCGATGGCCGCCTTCTGGAGATTTTTGGCTATTGACTTTTCACTACTGCCTGAGCAATAGATGGCCGTGTCATCGGCAAAAAGAGCTAACTGCGTCTTGTCATTTCTGGGAATGTCGCTTGTGAACAGCGTGAAAAATAAGGGTGAGAGCACACCGCCTTGAGGGACGCCGGCTCGGATAGGGTGGGGGGAGGAAAGCGCACCTTCGATACGATACCGAAAGGTGCGATTCGACAAATAGTCTCGTATGATGAGCACGAGACGGTCGGGCACGCCGAGTTTGTATAGCTTATAAATTAAGCCATTGTGCCAGACTTTGTCGAAAGCTTTCGCTATATCAAAGAACACGGCTCCCGTTTTTAAACCGCGTTGAGTGCGGTCGCTGATATGTTCAACGATACGGTAAACCTGTTGGACACATGAGTGATTAGCTCGAAAGCCAAACTGTTCATTTGGGAGGAGGCCCTTGGCTTCGGCATAGTCTCTGAGTCGCTTATAAATAAGGCGCTCGTAGATTTTACCTAAGACCTTGAGCAGACTGATGGGGCGATAGCTATTAGGGGAGGACTTTGGCTTTCCCGGTTTTGGAATACCGATAACGGTCGCCTCTTTCCACGATTGTGGGAACATGTTGTTGGACAGAGCGCCGTTGAAAATGGCAGTCATCAACATGATAAGGGAAGCTGGGAAAAAACGGAACACCTTATTGGTGATACCGTCAGACCCAGGGGCTTTCCTGGGTTTGAGTTTCCCGATTATATCCTTCACCTCATCTGGAGTGATGGGGGGGAGGGGGTCCTCGGGGTCTTCGACGGGGGGGAGAGAAGTCCTACGTTCGACCTCAGCGTCCACCTTGGCGAGGTGAACTGGGTCAACCGGGTAGGAGCTAGGAGAGCACTGGGACTCTAGGCTGTCGGCCAGGCATTCTGCTTTCTCATCGTCTTCAAATGCGATGGTATTGTCAGGGCGAGTGAGGGGAGGCATAGTTGTAACCTCAGAGGCGCGTAACTTCCTCTGGAGTTCCCAGAAGGCCTGGTGATTGGGTTCGAGGTCGCCAAGCATCTCTTCCCAGCGACTGCTACGCAGTTCAGCGATGGCGCGACTTACTTTACGCTGCAAGTAGCGCATGTGAACTTTGTTACTGTGGCAGGGAAAGGATGAGTAGGCACGGACCGCCGCGTTCTTCTCCGTCAGCAGAGCACGCACCTCGTCCGGGAGTTTCCAGCGATGATCGCTCATCGCCGGGACCTCCTTTGAGCATTCGCTCAGGACGGATCGCACATGTTCCGTGAAGGAGTCGACCGCAGCCGTCGTGTCGGCGGCAGACTCGATGAGATCTGGAATCTTATCCAAGTGAGGTGACGTGGTGATTTTCAGCTTTTCGCTTACTTTTCTCCAGTCAGTGATCACTCGGGAAGGAGGGGGTTGAGTGGGGTCCATGGTTCCCGATCTGGGGGCAAGCTCCAGAATAACGGGCCTGTGGTCCGAGTTTAGCTCGTCAATTGTCTCCACAGAATGCAGCCTTAGGCTAACATTCTTTAAGAGGGCAATGTCGAGCACATCAGGACGAAAGTTGGGGTCATGAGGGTAGTGAGTGGGATGCATCGGAGCGATGACATCAAAGTTGAGGGGGCCGGAGAGTTCGAAAACGACTCTCCCCCTGGGGTTGGCCGTGAGGCTATTCCACGAGGGGTGTTTGGCATTGAGGTCACCCGCCAGAATGACGGAATCACTCAAACCGAGAAGTTTAATGAGGTCATCTTTTATCTCCGAGGTGTTAGCCGCCGTGTTGCTGGCGCTAGGAGGAGGGATGTAAGAGGAGATGACCGTGATGGGCTGATGGCCTGTCATACCTAGCCGACAGACAGAGACCTCTACTTGTGCAAGAGTGGGAGGATCCACAGGGATGCAGTAGAGTGAATTTTTATAATAGATAAGGGTACCTCCCCTGTGACATCGGGTCCTATCGTTGCGAACTAAACGGTAGTTTGCAATTTTAGGGTCTCGATGTTGGGGCTTGAGAAAGGTCTCTTGGACCAGAAGTACATCAATTTGATGATCGCGGAGGAATGTGGCGATTTCGTCACGCTGGCTCAGAAGGCCATTGGCATTGAAGAGCCCTATCCGGAGGGCCTTCGGTTTGAGCCTACGGTTAGTGGACTTATCCATTAACTATGGAGTGGAATTTGTAAATATAGTGAGTTACATCACTGAAGTTCTTATAGATTGAGGCATGGTTGCCTCCGCTGGATTTGAGTGCCGCGCTTAAGGCGAGGGCCCTATCAGAATAAAAGGCCAGGAAAGTGATGAGAGACAGATTCTCATCAACATTTTCGACTGTCTCGACTAAGGGAGCTGGGACAGCTGCGGGAGTAGCCTTTGGTGGGGGAGGAGAGGGTGGTGATAGGCGTGCGGGGGGCCTCGTCTTTGCGAGAGCCGCGCGAGAAGCCGTTGGCGGGGAGAATGGGGGGATGGCTACATCCATAAGGGCGGGGATGGCCTTAGAAGGTGAGGCGTTAGGGGAGGCCTGAGGGGCCTGTGAAGCCTGAGGGGTAGTGGTCCTCAAGGCCGGGAAGTGGGCCTTGTGGTTTGCTGCCCTCCAGGGATTAGGGCGCTGATGGCTTTGAGCCATTGGGGTGTTGGTGGCTTGGGTGGGGCGTTCCCTAAACTGGCGGACGTTACCGCGCTTTGCCAGTGAGGGAGAAGAAGACTTTGGTGCCCTGGGGCAGCCCCGGTAATTTGCCGGGTGCCCGGTCTCACCACACAGCACGCAGCTGGGAGGCTCGACACATTGGGATCGGTCCTTAGGGCGTGTGCAGTCAGCGGTGCCGTGGTCACCCAGGCACTTGACGCATCTTGGCTTAGCGTAGCAATTACGCTGAGTGTGGCCGTAGAGTTGGCAGCGATGACACTGCCCAACTATGCCACTCCTATTTGGGTTCTCGGTTTTAATGCCCGAGAGCCTACAGACTTGGCTGAGTTTGAAAATGGGGTGATACCCCTCAACTGGGTCGCAAACGACCAGGATCATGTCGTAGGGTTTACCCCCACGACGGTGCATTCGGTGGACCTCAGCCACCGGAATTTTTTGCGACTTAAGGTCGCTGAGAATATCCTGGACGGATATTTCGTGTGGGACATTACGTACGACCACACGTACTTGTTTTTCCTCCTCGAAAGAGTAGGAATGGAACGGAATGTTCCTTTCCCGGAGGAGTTTATGTAGGCCTCTGTAATCAGTGGCCGTGGGGACTGTTACTTTTATGCCCAGATTGACAGTCTGGGCACGAGTGAATTTTATGTGGCGTGCATCGCACGCCGCAGAGATTTCGGTCCACATGGTTTTTTCGTGGACGAAGAATGGGGGTGGGGATTTCATCTTAGGGGGGGCGATGGGTGCCGGGGTGGCAATGGCCATGGGGCTGTGGGAGCGGCTTCGTTGCTGGGAGGTACCAGCGCGTGAAGCGGGGCGAGAGGGGGCTGGGGAGGGGAGAGGGGAAGATTGGCCTGAGGGGGCCTTTTGGGTCGGCTTCTTCGCCTTGGGTGCTGACTGGGCAGCATTTGACCTCTTCTTCCTCTTGCCCTGGACAACTATGAAGCTGTCCGAGGAGCTCGAGGAGTGGTGTCCATCCGAGTCTGACTCGGAGCCAGACTCATACTCCATTGTGTTGGAGGGGACGGGGGCGGGGGCGGGGGCGCTCAGCTCGGGAGTGAGCTGGCTGTCCAAGGCATCGCTGAATTGGGCGATGTCAGACATTGATGGGGCAGGGGTGGGGGGGGGGAGGGGGGCACCGAACGGGTGCGGGGGAAGAACTACGACTGAGCGTCGTGGGGGGGGGGGCACTTTTGTGGTGGCGGGGGGGGGAATGGTTTTGCAGGTGCCAACACTATGGAGGGGGGGGGGGGGGTTGACACCCTAGGTGGAGATGACGGGACAGTGGTCATCTCACCCTGGATACGTTCAAGTATAGCGTTGAACAACGCTACATCGGGGTCGTCTTTGTACTTTGTACAAAGAGCGGCGCACAGTGCCATAAGGGCATCTGCTACGCCGGGAGAGGGGAGAGAGTGGTCGGGGATCGGGGCACTGTTTACCATAATGGTGGCCACCGATGGGGAAGGAGTAGGTATGGCGCTCGAGGCGTCCATCCTGAGAGGGGGGGGGGGAGCTAAGCTCCTGTCCCTAAAGACAGTTCCCCAAAAACAGCCCTTCCCTTGAGCGTTTCCTAGTGCTCTAGCCGGGGAGAAGAAAGCTCAAACAAACTCTCCGGCAGCACAACTGTCTTGGGCCTGAAGGGCCACTAAGCCTAACTCCCCGGGTGGGAGCTCCCGGGGATGAGTACCCTCCCTGCCGGGTTCGGTCAGGGAGGTGAGTGCCTAGGGTGAGCCCTAAGCTTGTATACCCACTGCCGATCTTAATGTGCAGTGGGGCCCTATGGGTCTTTCGACCAAGCTGGTGACGTAGGGGTAGACACACCCAGCCGTCACCAGGTGCACCCTGGAAGGAAACGGGATTAGAATTTAGCCGGGGGTTAGTTTTTCGCGGTATCTATATGTATTATCTACACGTTAATACAAAACTACTACAACAATTCGGAGTTAAGAATTAATGCTAAGTTTTCAGTAAAAGTCTGACACTCCCTCCACCCAGAGCGCGCGAAGGATCATTTGATAATTTCCCATCGTTAAAAAAAGGCCGCTGATTAAACGGCGTCGTTAAATGATAAAGCTAGGCAGCCAATTGAACGGCTGATAACGCCAGCTGGCTCCGACATATATAAAATGCTTTGTCCTGACTGATGGATCAACGCACATCTTAAACCGCTGCCTGGTCGTATTAATTTTTCACAACTACCCCAAAGGACGATTTAGGGGATGCTAAAGGTTTTATGGAAGAATCTTATTCCTTGGTACAAATAATAGTCCAAGTAAATAATAAAGGTTTTTATTATAATTTTTTCACAATTTCTCCCAAAATGCAATCTACGGGGTGTTAAAGTTTTGTATAGAAGAATCTATTACCTGGCCCAGTGTACTTTAGATTGAGACTTGGTACGAATATTGGCCGAAGTAAATAATAAAAGTTGTCATTATTCGTTTTAAAAACAACCCTCATAAGACGACTTAGGAGGTATCAAAGTTTCCATGGAATAACTTTATTCCATGGACTTAAAACTTACTAAATAATAATGGTTTTCATTTCACCGATCAGGCTAAATTTTACGCAGAGAATTGGCTTGTGATTTGTACAAGGACTATGAAATAATATTTCGTAAATTCAAACCATAGGAGTGAAATAGGACGACAAGGTTTGAATGGAACATATTTACTGTTTGTGCTCAGATTTACTTGAAACTTCATCTAAATGCTCTTTTATTTAATTAATCAAACGCCTTTTTGTATATTTTTATTTGGGTGGGATGTTTCCTTAGGGTTGTTTTTAGTTTTTAGTTAGTTGTGTTACTTTATTTTTATTGTGCGTCATTTCTGGCGGAACAAACGAATTTTTTATCTTTCTTTTTTTTCATTCTTCATAACACCAGTTACTGTCACGGGCTTCGCACTCGTGAATGTCAGAAACTATCCCATGAGAACAAACTCGTGGTATAAAAAGCCTATGTGCTATATTCCAGACTATAATCTATCGCTGTGTCAAATAGGTTGAGTAACAAACATCCATTCAAACTTTATCATTTATAATATTTAGTTGTACGATTGATTTGTATATGTATGGGTGTAAAGGAATAAAGTACCTACCTTTCTATTTAGTAACGGTATGTCGCCCTGCTTCCAAAACGCATTCCCCTGGAACAGTGAGTGAAAGTCCTCTTTGGAATAGTTGCGTGCTTGATACGTTAGCTCGGGGTTGAAACATTTGACGAACATACATGGCAATATATAACACAAGATCAGACCTGTAAATAAAATGATCTTATCAGGGCCCGGTATATTGAATTTCAAATATGTAAGCTTTGGGGAGCAAAGCCGTATTATACAGAATAATGGCTGGCGAGGCGAAGACGTCTGTCCGTGTGTAAAGAATAAGATCAATATAAGCCCCAAGAGTCATTTATGAGCTCAATTAGGGAGGAGATGTGGTCGCTAATATGTTTACGTCGGCGTCATGTGCGGCCGGGAAACCGGACCAAGCCGGACAGCCGGCTATATTTGCCGTTTCCGTTATCAGCCGTTTGACGACACGGTTGGCGCAGTGGTTGAGCGGTCGACTGCTGCGCTGCGTGTCACGGGTTCGATTCCCGCACGGAACAAATATTTGTATGGCCTACAGATAGTTGTTCCGGGTCTGGCTGTTTGTGTATGTGAGTTTATATGTTTGTGAACGCACCCACGATACAGGAGAAATTCCTAGTGTGGGGCAACGATTTTTAAAAAAAAAAAAATAATAAAAAAAAAATATTATGCGCCGCGTGATCACACGGCTACTCTTACAATAATATTGATTGCGCCATCCTCCATCTACAGCCGTGAGCGGAAGCAAAATATCCTGATCAAGCATCAACTTTAGAACTGACGCTGTAACTTCAAAGCTTTGTATTGAGTTATTAAAACCTCATTAGTAAGCCATTGCTTCATCAGGTACCAGTTATGAATAAAGGCTCTCTATATTTTATTTTATTTTATTTTATTTTCCAATTTATTCTAGAGGGTAGGTGTTCCTATCGTTGATGTCTTGTTAATGATAGGATTACTAATACCCACCTAGAATAAATTAGTGAGCAAATTTTTTTTCAACAACTCGAATGGATAGTCTTTAACTATCCAAATATGTGTATCCTCTCGATCTATTTATACTGCTACAGGCATTGTGACAAACTAGCTCGGAGAGCCGGCGGGCGAGCTTTGATTACCCACTGTTTTGTATTTTGTACTAGCTTTACTTTTTTTTTCGTCCGCATAGTATGTCAGAAATGAAGCCACGGGAACATACTACTGGGAATAAAAGTAGTACCTACCTAATCCAGGTCATCGTCTACGCCTGTGCCAAAATTGGATTCAAATTAGGAATTGTTGTGTGACTGGTTAAAGAAAAACCAAATACAGACTGTGACATTATTGTTATTAGTAAGCGATATAACGGGATGAATGTATACAACGTGTAACAGTATAAACGCAATGCCTCTTAAGGGGTCATTGTACTCATCAATAAGAACTAACTTTCACTATGGGACCAACATTGAAATCGCGAAAAATTTACTGCCCCATACATTTCTGTACGCATAACTCGACAAAATGTACTGAACAGCTGATTTTTTTCGCGATTTCAGAGTTGGTCCCATAAAAAAGTTGTTTATTTCTTCAGAGGTATTGCGTTTATTCTGTTCACGTTGTAGAAATATCGGACATTGACGTGAAGCAAAACTGAGTCTTGCATAGTAACATAAAAAAAAACAATTTGATTTGATCTGATCACTATTTCAAAGAATATACTAAATACCTACTTAAATTAATTAATTTCGGAATAAGTAAGTACTTACAAAAGCTCAGTATTATAAATTTCATTATCGCAAGCCGTGTTTCTTGGAAAATCAATCTCAGTAAACAGAAAATCTATTTGGTTCAGATTATTAAAACGTTCGGATATTTTGTTAATACGTAGATAGACTTTGAAATAAACAAGCCAATTACTTAGTTCGCATTTTTTATTAGACAACACTTAGAAATATTTAAATGGCCAAAATTATATTATAGACTAATATGATATGATTAATATCTACTAAAGTAAAGTTATTTTCCACAAGTAGGCAAATAGATAAAATCTTACTTAACGAATGTCACACTCACCACGTTTTCTTTGTAAATTGTCCCGGTATTCTAAAGGGTGACGGGTAATTGAGTGTTACAAATCCCTACATTTTCAATGCACGTCTTGCTTGTTGAGGAGTTGATCACTCAAAAACCACCCGTTTTGGACCCCAAGTTTTCGGATCAAATTGTACAGCCCATTTCAAGAAGCGCACAAAATATATAGTCAGTCACCCTGTATAATTATTTCAACTATCTTTTGCTTTACACACACACAGGTAATATAAAATAGGTACCCCTAGTACCTATTTTATATTACCTGTCTTTTATCCGTGGAATAAAAATGACGTATGACAGTTTTTGTATTGAAAGACTAAAAAATTCGGCGGATAAGATCTGTACTATACGAAGTATTTAATCTCATTCGCCCTTAATAAGATACAAGCCTAAACCGCGATTTCTGAATAAGAACTTAAGTTGAATATTTGACAAACTCTAGATTTTAAACCTATACAATTTTTTCATTAAAGTAGGGTTTGGCACGTTTTCAACTCCAAATACTTACTCAATTCTGAAATCGGTCCTGAGCCTACGCCATCTAAGCTTGTGCCCTTAGTAAACGAGACGGCCGTACCCAGAGGGCATCAACAGGACCCCACACTTTGCGCACCCTACAATTAACAATGTCATCATTTCATTTATCAGCCCTCGCTGACGTTGCAATTTCCCTATTTTTAATTCCCGTTTTCGTAATCTGTCTCAATTTTTAAAAACACCTCAAATTTTCTTTTATTAACTGACACTGATACAGGGATCGCTCAGATTGATGAATGTGATTACGACTAAGTATTGAACGATTCTAATACTTAGAGTAATTACTGTTTTTATTATTCTCAAGGCCCAACGAAGAAAATAAGGTGCATGAAAAATTATCTCTTACCAAATAATGGGGAAGTTGTAAACACTTCAACAATCTGACGCAAGTAACGCCATAACGAGTTCTTATTTATGTATACATATTTGGAAACTATTCTCAAACTAGTTGGAGCTGGTCCTCTGATGCAAGTTCGCTCTTTCGAATTGGACTCCTCTTGCATGATAATCTGAATATCTAACACTAGCAGCACGCCGCAGTTTCACCCGCGTAGTTCCCGTTCCCGTGGGAATACGTGGATAAAATATAGCCTATGTTACTCCCTAATAATGTAGCTTTCCATTGGTGAAAGAATTTCCATTTTGAAATCGGCACAGTAGTTTTTGATTTTATTCATTACAAACACACAGAAATACAAAAATACAAATGTTTCCTCTTTATAATATTAATTACAGATTGTTTATCATAATTCCATTGAGTTTGAAAATGGCATTATTGTAATTCGAAATGTTTGTTATTATAATATCGAGATCAGGTATTCAGTTACCTATGAATTCGCCATTAATTTGTGTTATTATAACATATCAATTACAAACGATAATAAAGGTGAAAATTGTACAGTCCCTAATAGTATATTGCACTGAAATACTAATAATAGGTACATTAGGATATATGCCACATGTTTCAACACCCTTGCGCCAATCCATCTTCTGGAGCGGTTCCTGCAGGTGCAAAAAATCTCAAACAGCACAAACATGCATATTGGGAGTTTTAATAAATGTTTGAGCCGTTTCGGGGTAGGACCATGGGGTTTGAGTACAAAGCGAGTACAAGGACATTCTGTTGTAAATAGATCTCATTTATGCTCATTATGATAGGTCAATGCAAGAAAAATATTTTCAAAGAAAACGTGTTTTCCCAAAACCATATTAAGTGCTCATGAAACAAATTTTGTTTCATGAGCACTTTATATGAGTGAGTGAGCAAGTGGCATTCTATAATTTCTGCCTACTTCTATGGAAATAAGTTTAAATATATATACACACGTATAATGTACATATAGCTAGACGTCAAGTTAAAAAATTAAATATCATGAAATCTAAACCTACGAAAGCGCTACGAGAGCTTTACGTGCCAGTTGCTACGCGACGTAGTGGCACCGGCGTAGCACAGTAGCACGTTCATAACTAGTTCAAAAAATATCTGAAACTAGCCGACCAAGACAACAGACAGTTAAGTCGTCACCCTCAAAAATGTTTGACGTTATTCATGTAGACGCGCAAAAATACACATTTTTACGGCTACACGAAATACTGAATACCAATACCTATGTCGAAAACAATATTTATTAGTAAGTAGTGCGTTCCTGAACTCTCAGAGAATATAGGTAAGTTTGAAATAGGCAACCCGCCTTGAGGTAATTAATGCTGATGTCTTCATTGTATGAGAACAGGCCTTTTTCCTACAGTGCAAAACTTACAGTCTGGTATTATTATTAATTAGTGTCAAGGATCTAGGCAGGGTGTGGATGTGGAGCCGAGTCACAAACTATGCTCCACCTCCTCTCCTGCCCTGTGCCCCAAAACATGCAGGCGTGACCTATGCGCTGCCAAGCAACAATGCCGTACAGGTGGCAATGCTTTGGGCAATTCTATGGGTTAACTGTACCAAAACCTCGCTAACATCCTATATAATAATGATTTAGGATGACGTTGAAACTGCCCCGTTTCTGTCTTGCGTCGGAGACTTTTACTCAGAACCTAATGGATGGCTTACACGTAGTCATTCGCAAAAAACCGCATCTCTGATGCGTAGAACGCGGGTCAGTGACAATAGCATCCTGAAAACAGTGGTGGAAAGTCTTTTCATTCCTTCTAACACTAGTTATAAGGATTTTTTACTAACAAAATGGACTATATTGTTGTCCCGAGAGAATAAAGAAATTAAAATAATATTAATAATTATTCCTGTGCCAGTGTAGTGGCCTTGGGTTCCCCGGTGCTGGGCGTGGCGAGGTGCACGTAGGCGCGCTGCGGCCAGGCGGCGGGCCGCGCGCGCTCCATCACTCCCAGGCACGAGGCCGCGCTGCTGCCCGTGCCGCCGAACGCGCGCGTGCTCGACGTGGACAGCGAGTGCACCGATATCACCTGCGAAACATGACTGTCAGAGAATCTACGAGAAAGAAAGAAGATGCAAAGAAAGGAGATGCAAGTGAACAAAAACTTCGTCATTACATGAAGTCGAGAGACAGCAATGACAGGTTTGATACACGTGGGCAAAAGTTGGTGTATCGAACGACCGAAGTTTTTCAATACATTTTCTCGAATTGAATCTATGCAATTCTAAAAACGGTGGGCTAGGATCCTTTTTATGGAGCGACAGTCTATCTGACTTCCACAACCCACTGAGATTAGTATATACTGCCTGGTGTCTGATTTTCTGGCTCCTGTAACAACTGTCAAAGATCTACAAATGACTTGAAGGTCGAGCCGAGCCGAGCCGAGCCGAGTGCGGCTTTTAATATTAGCCCTGAGTAGTGGATGAATTATCAGACGCAGGGGCAGACAGGTTTTGATTTTGACTTCCATCCGCGCGACCGCCGTGGCGTGCTACTTTTAATATCGCCCCGGTTTTTTAATTCCGAAATGCATTCGGTGTTTATTCGAAGGCACTCGGCCCTGAAGGCTACTCATTTTCAAGAAACGTTCGCACTCGCATCTCTCGCAAGCTGTTAAAAAGTATGAAAAATTAGGTTAGATTTGCTTAAAAATAGTAGAACACAGAATATTACGTGCGTGTTTTTGTCTATTTATTTACTTGTAATTAGTTAATTTCTCCAGCTTTCGGTAATTACATTTATTGTACCGCGAAAGAATTTAATCGCTCGTTATTTCTTCTTTTGTTCACTAGTTTCTTTACTTTTTATTTAATTGATCCGCGTCCTAATATGTTTATTTTGTCAATCAATGATGATCCGCCAGATCGAGGCGGAGACATATTTCGTAGAAACATGAGGTCACCTATGCTTTCGACCACCGCTAATTCGAAACGTTTGTATGGCGAAATGTCTCCATCATACATTTCGCCCGATGATAGGTCGAAACGGCTTCATCAAACATTTCGCCCGATGATAGGTCGAAACGGCTTCATCAAACATTTCGCCCGATGATAGGTCGAAACGGCTTCATCAAACATTTCGCCCGATGCTAAGTCGAAACGGCTTCATCAAACATTTCGCAATCATCATCATCATCAAATTAAAGAGGATAACTATATAAAGTCAACCAAAATTATCCGTAAGAGTTCTAAATATAATGGTCGGAAATGGATTGGCATTGAAATAGAATATGCGGTATTTATTGATTGGGCTACCTGCCGTTTTGTTGATCATGTAGAAATAGTTCGGTGCCTACATTGTCAACAGGTCAATTTTACACCGACTTGCGTGGCGTGTAAACGTTTTAAAAAACCGTGTGATCATCGCTGCAGATATCAAGAGTGTACCACTTACAAACTTAAACTCGAACAATTAATCCTAAATAATCACTACTAACAATGAATAGTTTAACCACAGGACAATTAAATCTACAGTTTTTTAACGACGTTTTCTAAAAATGAAACCTAGCTAGATCGATTTATCGCCCCCAAAACCCGAAATCGTTGGAGCCGTTTCCGAGACTCAGATTATATATATATAAGTACCTACATAAATACAAGAATTGCTCGTTTAAAGGAATTAGATAGATAACGATAGGGTGGCGATATCTGAGCTTGATAAATTGATATTGATTATAATTTTGAAATAGTACTTGTTCAAGAACAATACCAAAACGCGCGCTTACGTCACCAGATAGTTCAGTTGGACAAAAAGGCACGAACCGGAATTTATGTGGCCCGGTCTCTGAGCTTTAGTGTAACGTCTTTATGTAATCTCATGACGCCCTACTGCACCGTTGCGGAGTTATCTTCACAAACCTTTTAGGTTTACGTTGAGAGCTGCTTTTTCAATATTCTGACCCTGTTACTCCACATTTACATAATCTCCGTCATGTCTTGCGGTTGCTCGCGGGCTGCAAAGTTATAGTTGGTGCTGACGTAAATGCATCTTCTTCCCTGTGGTTCGGTCGCAAGGTTCGGTCCACTGATTCCGAACTGTTGAGGATTTTATTGCTGAGATGAATTTCTCAATTCATAACACTCCTGACGCATTACCTACTTTTTGCAGCCAAATGGGCGAATCTTGTATTGCCGTCACACATTCGCAAGGTTACCGCGGACCTCCTTACTCCTGCTTTAAGTACTTTTAGAGTTGCCAAGTCACGCTACAGAGCATCGGTAGAAAAATCTAAAGCTAATTTACTCTGGAAAATTGTTGATAAACTTGATAAAGAGATATATACGAGTATATTAAAACAATTACTGTCCATTCCAGATTGCTTGGAAAAGATCGCGGAATTGTATGTGTTTTAGTTTTAAGTACATAATAAATAAGTAACAAAAACAGTTTAACCACTCCGGCCCAACATGTGAAAATTCCCTAATATAAAGTAAATCTTATGTATATGGAAATAAACATTAAATTCGCGATTAATTCGCGACACACCGGTGTGTCGCCGGGTGTTTTGAAACGAATTATATCAGCTGAATGGCAATCAATTTTGCCGAAAGCACATTCACATCAAGACTTTCCTAGGTATGTTTAATTAGGTCAATGGATTTAATTTCCATCCGAGTTTAAGTGGTCGTTAAAGGCCCGATAGGTAGGTAGGACCCGACACTCAACAGAGAGCATAGCACGAATGTTTTTGACGTATCGTAACGTAAAATTTTACTAGGTATAACTATAATACTCGTTTCGCACATAATATTCATTTGGATTACTATGTTCATATTTTTTGTAATAAACAAATTGTGTAAGTCGCATAAAGTTAAACCAAAATACTATGGGGTTGTAGTTGTTTTATATTCAAAATTCAATAACGTTACTATTTTTTTATTCGTTATTTGAATTTGAAAAGATTTTTTTTATTTGCACGTAGGTATATTTCAAGTTTGAAACAGTAAAAAAGCACCTGTAAACCTCAAGACAAAACTTAAATTGCACCATGAATGAGTTATACATATTACATATCTATATTTTTTTAAGTACAAGTCCTCGAAACCACATCTTTTTTTTATAAAACGTTGCCCCACACTAGGAATTTCTCTTGTATCGGGGTGCGTTTACAAACAAATAAATTCACGTAAAAAAACAGCCAGACCTGGAACAACTATCTGTAGGCCATACAAATATTTGTTCTCGGAATCGAACCCGCGACACGCAGCGCAGCAGTCATTTGTTGCTGAACCACTGTGCCAACCGTGTCGTCAAAATTAATTGTGTAATACAATATTGAATGTAATTTGCCGCATAGGCGTTCAATTTTGACATGGAAACCGTATTCATTGCTTGTTTTAGGTACATTTGACGACCATACAATTTTTAGGATTCCGTAAGGTTAAAAACGGGACCCTATTACTAAGATTCCGCTTGACGTCTGTCTGTCACCAGGCTGTATCTCATGAATCGTGATAGCTCATCGTTTAATTTTCACAGACGATGTATTTCTGTTGCCGCTTTAACAAAAAATAGATACTAAGAACAGAATATAAAATAAATATTTAAGTGGGGCTCCATACATAAAACGTGATTTTTTGCCGTTTCTTTTATAGAAAATGGTACGGAACCCTTCGTGCGCGAGTCCGACTCGCACTTGGCCGGTTTATAATCATATGATGTAATGGATCTACTACAATTATATTTGACTAGCTTTTGCCCACGACTTCGTCCGCGCATATCCTTTTTTTCCCGTACGAATTTCTCGTTCCCGCATAGCCTATAGCCTTCCTCATGAATACTATGATATACAAAAATATTTTTCCAAATCCGACTGGTAGTTCCAGAGATTAGCGTGTTCAAACAAATAAACTCTTCAAATGCGTTTTTTTATCCCAGCAAAGAGGCGCTTGCCTCTCCTTTAAAAGTCTGAAATAGGCGAACGAAACCAAAATGTTCGAGTCATAAAGCCATTTCTCATAATATTACATTTATGATTTATGTTATTATGTCTCAGCTTCCTAACGGCTCGGGCGTGTATTCTGCCTCGTGCATCAAAATGCTCTATTTTCGAATATAGGTAGACCCAGTACGTGCTTCCAGCTTCACGATGAATCTGACAGTTTGAGAGGGTTGGCATGTGCCCGCTGTCCGACAAGGGAAGGCATTTGAAAATTGTATAACTCTTCGTTTTGTGAGTGCATGTAGTAAAATTTAATGCTTTACAATTTTATCGTACAAGATTTAAAATTAAAAGTTCCACCATAATGGACGTCGAGTGTGTAATACTCGTACATCAAATTATTAATATTTTGTTAAAATACTTTCGGTAATTTCATTCTAAGTCATCCTATGCTATAAGTATGCACCTACCAATTCTAACATACTGTTATATTTTTTAAAATTAAATTCATTCATTTTCAACTAGAAGTCTTACGCAAAACCATAAAAGTAGGTACAATTTTTCTCTTGAAGATTTTTCCACAAAGAGGTTGCTTCTGAGAAGAAAATAATTCATACAAAATAGAAACACTAAGCTGCTTAAGTTACTGCTGGAGTTTTTATGTAAAATAGTATACTTATTCATTGTGTAATTAATAAAGCTATTAATTTTGAAACACATAGGTACATACAAAGTAGATTCAACTATCTCATGCTCTCCTGTTGGCTTTGCATTTCGACAAGTGAGTTTTGAAACTGTTCGCTCACAAGGCGAGTTGTTAAAATAATTACTTAACGATTAATTAACGTTTTTGCTATGGTAATAAGTATTAGATACTATGAAAACATTGAATTTATTTGAATCTTGAACTTTATTCTGGTTTAAGCTAATAAATATTGACACAATGTTATTTTTTAAGTAACTGGGTCGTGGAGGTCAGATTCAGCCAGAAAATTTTACACCAGTCTTGCCAAGAAATCCTAAGAGCTGTCTGGGCTGTCAAGGTCAGAAAGGCAGTCGTTTTTTACATAGAGCGACCGTCTTCTGCTATTTAAATACAGAAGGTCGGCTCCGTACAACGAAGGAAAATAGGTGCACGCACACAGACACGTACGTACGGCGATCTGAAACCAGTAGGTAGTTCTAAGTCGAGCTGGACTACTGACAAGCTTGCATTGACTGGACAGGTCCACTCAAAGCCGGTTGGAGCTCCACCCGGTTAGACTAAAAGCTCACCCCTACATAATTATGTGATAAGGAAAAGGCTAGGCAGGTTGATGTATTTTTTTAAAATTCTATTCGTATTTATTACCATGTTTGTCGAGCTATCAGTTCCATCGTTATATATGCATCCTCATTTTTGCTTGAAAAAATCCTCAAAGGCGTTCTTTGAGGATTTTTTTTTGAAATAGGGATAAAGTATTCCATGTATTTAAAATTAAGTCGTTTTAATTAGATTTTTTATAAATTTTAGAAAATAAATTAGTTTTGTTCTCGTTCGGTTGGTAAACAAAAAAAATATTCATTGGTTTATAAATCCGAATAATATAATTATGTAAAATTGTGGAACTGGCATGCCATTATAAATATTTATAAGCCTAGTGGTAAATTATTGCCTATGAAGGCTCAACCACTACCAATAATTATTAATGGGTACTAATTAAACAGACATCTTTTTAATAGCATTATTTGCCTCTAAAAATCTACATTGCCTTCTAAATTACTAAGTCAGCCACAATTAACGAACGTCTGAATGATACTATCTTAGCCACTGGTTATCTTCTATGCAGGCCACTCTAAATACAACTCAGCATGGTGGTTATTTTTCAGCATCTAAGTAACATGCATTCAAGCAGTAAACTTCTAAAATACTATTAAATGACATCAAAAAAGATATTCTATTAGTTTCTATTTCATTAGTATCACAAAAAAAATAACCACGAAAGGGATCATCGATCGTCATCCCCTTCTAACCTAACCTGTCCGAGTCGGGGTGCCCCAAATCCCGAACTCGCTGTAAAATGGTGATGAGATATAAATTCCGTGGCTGAGTTAGTAATTAGGTGGCAATGTATAAATAAAAAGGACAAGTAAATACAATAGTTGATCTTTACTTGACGCTTTCCTTAGAATATTTAGGTGGCGTTGTAAAAAAGACGAATTAGTTTATTAGAGGCTATCACATTTTCCCGTTGCTTAGTTATAAAATGAGAAGTTTGATCACGTGGTTAATAAATAAAAGTGTGGCTCGACTTATTATTTCTCATTATTAATTAATTAATTATTATTCATAAAAATAATTATTTATTTCTTTACTGACATAATGAAGCTGAAAAGCTTGTTTGCTTTTTAACGTCCTAATCTGTGGCCCTACGAGTGGGATTTGAAAATTACACTTTCTCTAACGTTCGTTTAGTAGGTATATTCTTTTTTAGTACGAGTTATTTTGGTCTGATTATCATCTTGTATAATTAACATTTGCACTAACCGCTGAACAAAGAGCGACCGCATCAGCTCGGGAACTTAGGGAACCCCGACATGGATAGGTTTTTTTTTTTTTCCTTTTAAAACGTTGCCCCACACTAGGTTAGGTTCGAATAGGACGGCGGGAGCTAGAGTGCGCGAGCGAAGTGAGCGAAGTGAGCGAAATTAGCTTCCGTGCTCCCATGTTAGATTCCTTTAAACCCTGCAGGCAGAAATAATCCCTTTTTTACGTGTGGAAGTCCTCATGGATGTCCTCCGTCTAGGGACAGACGAAGGGGTCTGTTAGACTGTAAGGCAGTGACAGTTTGCCCTTGCAAACCCCATCTCGGGTAAGTCATGTATAACTTGTAATCAGGGCTCGGAAACCGGTTAATTTTCCAAACCGGTTTTGGTCATTGACCTCGAACCAGAAACGATTGCGGTTTAGGTTTCGGTTACCGATATTTTAACCGGTTAATGGAAAAACCGTTTTTTCACAAATTCCGATTCTGTTGAGCGAAATTAACCGGTTAATTTGAGTTTCGACGGTATAAACAAGTTCTACCTACGACACCATCTCTCTTACACCTACAATAACAACGCTCTCGCTCTACGGCAACGAATACGCACTCAAAAACTTATTGTATTCGACCACGTTGCTGGCGGAGTACGTTCTGTGAGACGTGTGTGTAACAAAACACTTGAATTTCATGAATTGCGTTGTTATACAAGGTGTACATTGTGATTGACTTACGTAAAAAAAAAATATTATTATCAAATGAAATACTTATCGGATAGTCAACCATTTTTTACAGAAGCTGAAGAGGATACAATTTCTGATTCTAATGCAGAGAATGGTAGGAAAAAAAACAGTGCAAGTTAAACATAACATTTAATTCGTATTCGTACTATGAAATCAACTTTGTACAATCTACCTTGTGTTCTAGATAATGAAGATTCTCGGTCTTTGATATCATTAAAGAAGCGTTACAGAAATGTAGTTGATTCAGGTGCAGTAACAATAGACTGTACTGATTAAAAAAGTTCAAAAAAGGAGGTCCTGTATTCGACCCGTACCTATGTGTGTACCTTGTTTGTCCGCGATTTTCTCGAACACTACTGATCCGAATTGGATGGGGTTTTCGTTATTCAAACGCATATTTTTCAAGGAAGGTTATCATTAGGATCTGATGAATATTTTCAGAGATAGACAGTGGAACTCTTCAATATTGTTTGGAGTTTGATACTACTACTGTATGTGTGCTGGGTTGGAGGACACTCACTTTGTGCAATAAAACTCTTGTTCACTTGAAACTATTCACTGACTTACATAATAACGTGATGATCTGCACTGAACTGAATGCTCAAAATGTTCTAGGTCTTTAATACAATCACATGGTTGGAAGTAGCTGCAAGGCAGCTACAACAAAGATTCACAATATTCAAACTTATAACTACAGGTTATTATTTACACTAATAATTGTTCATGATTGATCATTGCAATGATGATAGGGCTGTCCTGCACATTCCTCCCGCCGTTCAACGTCCGCCGCTGACGTCGCAATTGCAGAAGACGGTGCAGGATCGCCGCTCCCGATGGGTAGCACTACTATCTTCTTCACTGGACGTCGCAGTGTTCCTCCTTTCGTGCTCTCGTCCACCGTGCGCACAACTCCATCTGGGCCGGGGAAAGTAGCACAGATGCGTCCTCTGTTCCACATGTTCCATGAGAGGTTGCCGTCTACGATGAGTACTAGATCGCCGACATTGGTTATTGCCTTTGGTGTGCGGCTCTCTGCGGTTTTGTAGTTCTGGAAGGTGTTCTTTAAGCCATCTGGCTCAAAGTATATCGACGAGTCTCTGAGCCGCGCGCCAACTGGCTCGTAGATGCAGGTCGCTGTCATTGAATTCTCCTGGTGCCGCGATGTAACCTGGACCTCCCAAAATAAAGTGATTGGGTGTCAAGGCTTCAGGAACTTCAAGGTTCACAGACACGTGGAGTGGACGGCTGTTCACGGTGTGTTCGGCTTAGATGCTGTGGAGCACTTCTTCGCTCGGGAATCGCTCGTTCAAAGTGGTGGCAAGTGCTGTCTTCACGGATCTCACCATGGGTTCCCAGGTACCTCCCATGAAAGGTGCACCTGGTGGGATGAATCACCAGTCGATCATCTTTCTCAAGGCTTCTGCTGTAACTGCGAAGATGGCGGTTCGTAGCTCCTTCTCGGCGCCGTGAAAGTTCGTCCCGTTATCGCACCACAGTTGCACTGGGCATCCTCGGCGCGCTATCATACGTCGCAATGCCATATTTTTTTTTTTTTTTTAGAGGATAGGATATCATCAAATGACCCCTCCCACTCTGGGTGGAGCGGCGGGGAGTGTCAGACTTTTACTGACTAAAACCCACCCTTAGTCCTCCTAGTGCCTTTCTTCCCAGGGCCGCGGTAACTCTATTCCGCAACCCTGGCAGACTCTGGCCCTGGCGGGCCCCGTCTCCGTTGCTGACTGCTCGTTGCTGACGGCGCGTTTGGAGTGAAACGCGCCGTCGACTCTGGCCTGACCTGATCGGACAGCGAGCTACCCATTGCTCGCTGTCCGCAGGCGTCAGTCACTGCGCCTTGCTCAGGAGCGTCAGTTCCTGAGAGGCGCAGCGACTAACGTACGTCTGGAGGAGGCGAAATGGGGCCATTACTGGCACTCTATTTCGGCCCCCTCCCGAGCAGTGGCAGCGGTGGCGACGGTGGCGGCGGCTGCAGCGGAAGCGACGGCGGCGGCGGCGGCGGTGGAGGAGGGTTTTCTCCTCGACCCGGCCCTGGCGGGTGGACCGCAGGCTTTGCCCCCAGCCCAGTGATCGGCCGGCTTGCCAGCTGCCGCACATGCGAAGCAGTGCGGCGCGGCGTCGCACGAGCCGGCCCTGTGACCGGGCTGACCACAGCGGAAGCAGTGGTCACTGCGGTCCACCTCCGAGGTGCAGAGTGCTCCGACGTGGTTGCCAACCTGGCAACGGAAGCACCTCAGAGGTCTGGGCTCCAGCAGTTTCACCTGCGCGGAGACCCAGCCCACCAAGAGCCTTCGGCCCTCCGAGACTTTCTTGGCCGCCGACACGGGGCAGCTCACCACTACGGTTCGCATGCCCGTGTTGTCAGGACGGATGGTGCCCACCTTCCCCTCCTCTGTAGAGCACCCCCCCGTCCCGACGACGGCGGCCAACACCTCCCCCTCCGTGACGGAGTCGTCCAGGCCCAAAATGCGCATGTCTATGCACTTCGTGGGCCTGGACACTCGGACGTCATCCGCGCCCAAGGACGCCCTAAGCCTTTCGGGTAGAGCGTCCGCGGCCGGACCGCTGTCTGCTCCAGGGATCTCCAGCATCCTGGCCCCGGTCATGGTGACCCTGAGCCGGAGACCCCCGACGATGCCAAGCTCACCGAGGTTGATGGCCTCCTTGGCCTGGGGCCTTCGCCGCGCTCGCCGCCAGCGGGGGGCGCAGGGCGATGCCCTCCAGGACGGAGAACTGCGCCTGGAAGGCAGCCATCTCCTGCCAGCACTCGGCCCTCCTGCGGCACGGGCTGGCCATCTCCCCTGCGCTCCCCTTGTGGCGCCCCCTGTGAGCCGGCTCCCTGGAGCCTGGCCAGGTCTGCTCGGAGCCCCGCATTCTCCCTCTGGAGGCGCTCCGTGGCGGCAGCCAAGCGGGCGACCTCCGCCCGCAGGTTGGACATCTCGTCCACTGGAGGCCCACCTCAGTTAGCCTCCGCTGCCGCCAGGATGGAGGTCAGCGCCGCGCTTATGGCCTTGTTTTTAGAGGAGAGTTTCCTCTTCAAGGCCACATCGCGAAGCGCGGCCTCCACCACCTCCGCAAACCCGGCCCTCCGAACCCGCTCCTGTCCGGAGTCATCCGGTTCACCGCCGGAGGATTCCGAACCAGGAGCCCCGCGACCGCCATCTCCGGGGGGTCGTCCAGCATCGGCGAGCTCCTCGGCTCGCCGGCCAGCCTCCTTGGGGGCAGGAGCTCTGCTCTTGCCTCCCTCTCGGCCCTTACCCCGCCTGCTGGTGGGGATCTTGCGAGCCGAGGCAACCTCGTCGCTGCAGGACGACCCCTGGTCTTGCTCTGGTCTGGGCCGCTTGCGGAAGGACCTGGAGTCCTCCGAAGCAGCCCCCGCTCCCTCAGGTACAGAGCTCGCCGAGCTAACGGTCGCCAGGTCGTCGGAGTCCAACTCAGACTCCGACTCTACACCCGCGCGACGCTCAAGCGAGCCCTCCTCCCAGAACGGCGAACCTCCGCCCGCGCTCCGCCGCAGCTAAAATTGTAACCGATCAGGTCCTCGAAGGATAATACGGATCGGAGGCCTCCTCGGCCCTTGTTGTCATCGGCAATCGGATGGTGGACAGCCCTGTTGCCCCCCCTAGAATACGAGGGGCTTGACGCACGAGGCGTGGCGGATTCCCGAACTGCTGTGCAGTCCGGACCGCCCTGGGGTAGATTCTCTTCTCCAGGCCTGTCCATAGTTTCCTTTTTGAGGGTGCGGTCCTTATCTCCCCTCCTCTCCCCCTCTCTCTCACTGCTTGCTCGCTGCCCTCACAGTCACGTCTGATGATCAGACGCGTACCAGAGAGCAGTGAGCAAGCCAATGAGACGCACACCGTCCGAGGACCCGAACACTGCTCAAGTCTCCGAACGGTGTGCCCCTCTTGTGTCTCTCTTGGTCTGGTCTCTCACTTGGGACCTTCCGGCATGAGTGGCTCTACCGGCAAAGCCCCCAAGATCACTGAGACACGCAAGCCCCACCACGACGGCAACGTGGAGACACGGTTGGTGGGGACGTCGCAATGCCATGACTGCCGAATCTGTATTGAGCGATGTCACAAGATCAAGATGAATGGTTCGCGTCGTGAGGCATGACTGTGAATAAGGCGACATATCTTTTTTGGTGACTTAGTCCCGATGTGATGGTCACCGGCCGAAGTAATCCAAACCGCCGAAGGTCGAAGGCCGAAGGAATGGTCTCTGGTGGTGTGCTAAGCGACAGGAAGGGAGATGGGATGTCATCGGTTGTGGTGGAGTGGCTGCTTTTATACGGCATCGTATGCATCTGCTGATGATGTTCTTGACGGTCGGTCGCAGACGGAGCACCAAATGTTGCTGACGACATTCGTTGACTATTGTCTCGACGTCTGCGTGATGTAATTGGCGGAGGACATGTTCGATCCACAATCGTGCTGCAAGATGATCTCCATTCAGTACCATCGGTTTCTTTAGCCGTTCTGTGACGTCTGCCATGGCGGTTATTCTGCTCTTCAGGCGAATCTCTCCCTCTGTGAGTTCTTTGCACAGGGCGTGCAGGCGACTTTTTCGTGGTATGGGTCTCTCGTTCTTTAGAGCTTCCATCTCTTCTTGAAAGGCTTGTTCTTGTGAAGCTCGCAGGATTAGACTTTCGGCGCCATGCAGAAGTTCAGCGGTGAGAGGAAGGTGATTGATCGTGTTGGTGGTTTTCTCGCCTCTCTTGTGTTTTGGTTGGCAATGTCTGTTTGTTCTTTTTCCAATCAGTTCAATCTTTTTGGTTCTTTTGTAATCGATGTTCTGTCCTGATTGGCGACGGAGTTGCAGGAACTGTAGAACTCGTGCTGTTGCTCGTAGGTACCTTTCCCAGGGTGAGAATCTGTTTACGTCTGGTATAGCTTCTTTGATCTGTTCGTTCCTGTCTTCTTCAATCAAGCTAAAGGTTCTCTCTTCTCCTGTGATTATGACATGATTCTTCTCGTCAGCTGGCCACGATTCTGGGGGACCCAGAAGGAATTCTGGACCGTTGATCCTGCGATGCTCTTGACTGTAGTTCTCTGGTACCTCTCTTGTTGCGTCGTCTGCTGGGTTTAATTTGGGTGGGAGCCAGTGCCATTCGTTAGTGGAGCTATGTTGTTCGATTGCCGCTATGCGATGAGCGACATACGGTTTGTAGGATCTGGAACCGTTTCTGATTCATGAAAGCGTGGTCCTGCTGTCGGTCCAGAATGCACACTGGCGTTCACTCGTGTATTTGTGTCGCGCATAGGCGTGCGCCAAGTGCTGTTCCACGTCGACAAACTTCTTGAAGTATTTGTTTAGCCCTGATGGTTACTGGTGATACAAGTCCCAATGGATCAAATAGGGGGGAAATTACTATTCTAAGAGCTTCTCTCTTAGTAGGCGTGTCGTTCTGTAAGCTTGTCTCTGGGTATACAACCCAGAACATATAATATATTTTTCAACACATTTGCTCAAAAAACCTTTAAAAAAAAGCTTTTATTTAAGTGCCACAAAAAGATCAAAATAAAATTTTAAATCACATTAACCACATTCATTTATGACTTCACAGAATTGAAATTATAATAAAAGCTTGTCGCGATAATTTCAATTTGTAATTAAAATTTTATAATAAGGTAGGCACCTACTAAACTTGTAAGCAATTCATAATGTTTGTAATTGAATAAAAGTGCCGTGAATGCTTAAAAAGTGGAACTTTAACCTTGAATAACTTATTATATGTGTGCTACACATAGGATTTATCGGGTTTGAAATTTATTGCAGTACCTAGTTGATCTGTCAGAATGTTTCTTAATTTAAATTTCATCTGACTGAATATGTAGAGATTTCTTCTAGGCATCGCGACAAGCTTTTATTATAATTTCAATTTTGTAAAGTCATAAATGAATGTGGTTAATGTGATTTAAAATATTATTTTGATCTTTTTAGGGCCCTTAAATAAAAGCTTTTTTAAAAGGTTTTTTTATCATTATTTTATTTTATATTTTTTAGTGTCAATCGATAGTTATCGATCAATACGAAAGTCCATCTATAAAACGGAGAGTCCTTCAACAGAAAAACTTAAGGAACGGGGAAAACTATTACCCCTGGATGTGGCATCTATTTCATGGTGGGCCTACCAACTGCCTATCATAAACGAATGCGTATACAAAATTTCAAGTCCCAGCAATTGAATATTGAGGAGTTCCATAGTTCGAAGACAACCCTGGACGTGGCATCTATTTCATGGTGGGCCTACCAACTGCCTATCATAAACGAATGCGTATTCAAAATTTTAAGTCCCAGCAGTTGAATATTGAGGAGTTCCATAGTTGCAGCATCATCAGGTCACGTTTATGATTAACATGCATTGTCATCGGTTCTGGACTAGCATGCAAAATTTCAGCTCAATCAGATAACGAGAAGTGGGTCAAAGGTCAAAAAACTTGCAAGATTTGTAAACATACATACAAGTCAAGTTAAATAAAAGCTTTTAATAATAATTAATACAAAATGCATTTACGAAGCCTGTATACATTGTTTGAAAGTTAAAATTTACACACTAAGCAATATAATGTGCGGTAAAATATGTACTTAGGTATACTTTACAGCTTTTTAATTTCCATATAAAATAAATAATAATATCACCAAGGAGTTTCACAATCCTAGAATAAATAAGCTGAATGATCGAACCTCATTAGAAGCGCTTTGGCTCAATACGTTTGTCTCACTTTAATACTAAAGAAAAAATGAGAGAAGAATAATAAAAATAAATAAATGAAAGGTGTACTTCTAATTTTCACCACGCAATTGTTTGCAAATTCGCGCCATTTTCATATTAAATTAGAAACGTCAAAGATTGTTGCGACTTTCCGACTGATATCTATAAAAAAGATGGTTTCATTACCTATTGTACTTTTCTCTCGCAAATGTATTGAAAAACGTTGTATGACAAACGTGCAGAAATTGGTTTTTACAAACTCGTGACTATGATAAACCCTTGACTTCGTTTCGGGCTTACATTCGTCTACTCGTTTGTTAAAACCAACTTACTGCACAAAATATCATAAATAACTATTATTCTTCTTCTTTCTTCCCATGGTTAATGTTAGTATAATGTCTATGTTATATAAAACACGAATTAAATAGCGGCCGCACGACATTTGTATCTGCGGCGATTCGGCAAACGACGAAAGAAAACAAACACGCACAAAAGTAAGCGCGCGAGAATGTGACAAACGGCAGCGGCAGGCTTGCGTCTGAGTAAAACCGGTTTATTCAGGTTACCGTGAGTTTTCAAATTCTATTCTCTGCATTAACCGGTAACCAAAATTATTAAGGTTGTGTTGAAACCGTTTTTGTAATTAACCGGTTAATCGATGAACGGAATTATAACGGTTTTTTGAACAATATTAACCGGTATTTCTAAACCGGTTCCGAGCCCTGCTTGTAATCGTTAGTATAAGTTTATGATGTTATAGGTTACCGGAAAATGGCAAACGCCGTAAGATTGTAAAATATCGCGTGAAATTGGAAACTATTTTTAAAATAAGACAGATATATTGAAAACTATCGAATTTGAATGGAATGTATTGTATACAAAACGATTTTTCCATAACATATGAAAAATTATTGTGACATTTATCAACTGAAGCTTATATGAAATGAAATTATATCCGTGGAATGTACATCATAAGTTGTTATATCATTAATTGTTATAGTAAAATGGGGTTATACAAAAAAGGCGTGCCACTAGTACAGCCAGCGTCGGAGAAAAGGAACCCGCCAAAGACATAAAGATTATCGCCCGAGCGACCGAATCCGCGCGGCGGGCGTGTCACGTGACTCTGGCCCCGAGCAGCTCCCTCTGCCTGAGCATCCACCGATCCTACTCAAATATTATTTGCAAGTTTAAATAATTTTATGGTATTTTTTCGGCTTCTGCCCGAACCGTCATACCAAGAACTTACTTACGAACCCGGAACAACCAGGCGCCAGCGGTTCCTTGCCTTATATCACAGACCAAATAGGTTCAGACAGGGCACTCTCATAGAGAAACGTCGACTCGCCTAAGGTTCACATAATTATCATGAATGACAGTTTTTTTTAATACAGCATTGCATCCGGTACAGAACTTTAGGCAAAGGCTCCAGCCTAAAAGGTTTTTCTTGCTAGGAATTGGTAATTTTAGTTATACTTTATGAGCATATTGCAATTATTGCAATGTTAATCCAATTATTCCAATATATGTTTTATGACAAAGTTAGAAAAAGAAGGTTAGGGAAGAAAAATCTTTTCTTATTACTTTCGTTTCTTTTTATTTTTAAATTTTGTTTTATAATGAACAGTTTCTGGAAGCTCATGGCTTCACAGACTTTCACAGTTCACTTCACTTTACTACCCATTTTTGGAGTCCTCACTTTTTGGAAACCTAAGAAAACTGACGCCTTTTCGTTTATAAGCACAGGTCACAACACAGCACTTATTGTACATATTGCACGATAATATAACCGCTTCAGAAATTGGGAGGATAAGTTACGGAAATAAATCAATGTAGAACTTCATTCGGTTAAGTTGCGAGTTAAGGTTGAATTTAGAATACTTCTTCACCTTATTTACTAAACTGTGATTGGGGGTATTTTCAAATCTTGTCGTTTTCGTGCCGATCCGCTTGTGTGTAATATCTTCGTCGTAATATTTATTCAATTCATTTAGTTTTTGAACAGGTGATTCTATTAACCGATAGTATGGTTCGATTAACAACTTTTTTGAAGCATAAAGAAAATAGCACGAGTCCGTAACTCGTGACTCATAACGGTAAGATTTACGTTATAGTTACACATACATTTATTGTACATTTATTGTTTCAATCATGTTGTATTATTACTTACAAGTTGTTTTTTTTATGTATTTCTAATATTATCATTTTCATTACAGAGGAAAACAGTTCGTAGTTGGATACAAAGGTATCAAGCGGCGGGTGATTTGAAATGTGATCGCCAAGGTGTTCGCCCAATTGCTTACACTAATGAATTGGAGTGAAACCGTAATATTGTGGAAGTTCACTCAGTGGCACCCTTCAAAACTACGCGTTCAAGGGCTGAAATTAGACTTGAGAACAAGCGGGCGATGAACACTAAGTAACTAACATTCTTATTGAAATTGTGTTTATTTCTAATTATTTTTGTTGACCTTTAGGTACTTGGATAACATATTGCAACAGATTTAAAAAGTTGAATATCGTTTATGCAACATGCCTAGCTTTTCTTACAAAAACCTCATACCTACTATAACATTTGATGTCTTAAATAATAATTAACAAAAATCACGTAATCACCTATTAAATAAAATAAAAAAATGTTCTACACCGCGATTTGAATTCGTGACTTTCGCATTACCAAGTCGCAGTCTTAACCACTAGACCAACACGCCATTTACAATACATTACAAAAACTCAAACGGGTTTGAGGTCATTACCAAGGCGGGTTCTTTTTCTCTGACGCTGACTGTACCACTTCGACAAATAGGTACGCAAGAACTTAGTGCATAAAAACAGTTGGGCCAAAGGCGACACGCATTGGGAGCCAAACAACGGGCGTCATCGCCGAGGGAGGCCTAGAAATGGTTGGCGTGATGACTTTGACTTTGCTAGAGGTTGGCCGGAGTAGAAAACTTAGTAAAGTTTTAACGCTGAGAATTGATTTCAATTTTCAAAAGTTTCACTGTCTTAACATGACTTTTGAAGGAAATCGAATAAAGTGATTCAACAAGAAATGTTAAACTCATAAGAACTGTCACAGAAAATGTGTTGTTTCTGTTAGAGACTGAATGTTTTATTTTTTATAACACGCGTGTGTGATGAAAATAAAACATTATGTCAAAAACATCCCTCCAGCTACACTTTATAAATTTCATATTATTTTCACATTTCAGTTGATTGAATTATGGTAATGTGCTGTTGGACCAATTTACAATAGGCTTTGTCTTCATTTTCGTTAAATTTAATAAAATTCGAGGACGTGTGTTTACTCCATTCAATTCGCAATAAACACAAACAGATAATATGTTTCACGAATAAAGCTGGGGAATTGTACGAGTATATTAATAATAGCATTGAGTAAAGTAGAATAAGTACCTACTCCTTCCAAATAATATCACAATACGAATATTGTCCACATTTTCGTACGCAACTCTGATTGTTTTATTGTAAAGGTGTTTTAAATTAATCATTCCTTAATGAAGTACTTACTTACAAAATATTTTTTTTAAAACAAATTGGTGTGTAATATAAAACAACGCGATGGTTGTGACTGTGACTTACTTTGGATCGGTGGTGTAACAAGGGCCGACTCTCAGACGAAGAGCCGTCGGCGTCGATATTCCGGGACTGGTAGTCCTGCGCCATCCACAGGAACACGAGCATTGCGACAGCGAGCATCGCAGCATACACGAAGAATTCCGTCGCCTGCAACAATTTCCGCGATCATATTCAAATTCGATTCCCATCTCTACGAACTACGCTCGGGAAATACAAAATGATATCATATTTTCGCGTAAATCAGTACACGTTGGCTGGCAGCTCCGCTGTTCACAACTATAAGTTCACGGAAACGAACTCAACTCATAAGTAGCTTGGGAGATGAGTGTCGCAGTATATACAGGGTTATTTCGTATACAGTGCGCATTTTCCGTCCATGCAAATATTATATACTTAATTAAATGTTTGGATGGATGGATGTTTGTTACTCAATCATGTCTGAACGGCTGAACGGATATTGATGAAATTTGGCACTGAGGTACAATCTGGAATAATATATAGGATAGATACTTTTTATCCCGGGAGTATGTTACCTTGGTATATTTTTCGACATTCACTGGGCAGACCCGCGGGCGGCAGCTAGTGAAACACATTTCAAGAAAAAATAATGTTTTTTTCTTTCTTTTCTTAAATTGGCATCAGTTATCTCGTTGTTAAGGATCGAAAAGAATGAGAGATGTACTTTATTATTGTTTATTTTTATTCGAAACATGGTTAAACAAAAATGTTCATGTCTATATTATATATTCATGTTTCTTTCTTTCTTTCTACTCGTATTTATTTTTAATAATCTTACTCCACGTAAAGTTTGTGCACTGTCTCCGAAGTAACCCTGTATTTGGCACAGTTCAAGTTGAGAGCTTCGCATAAGTTGCTTGTAATAGATTTAAACACATGTTTGCTTAAATGTTGTACTCGAAGCTTAAACAAGACACAGGTATTCACAAACTGATGCATCGTACGTACGGCAGCCGCGGCTGTTTGTTGTTCAAGAACTAGTTTTCGCTTCGCTTATGGCGTTTATTTCACAATATTATAGCCCGCTCCCTCTGTAGCAAACGCTGAATGCACATGTTCAATGCTGATATAATCTATTGTGCTGTTTCCAAAAGGTAGAAACCGGATTATAATTATGCATTTGCATATTTTTATATGCATTTACTTACTTAAGCCATTCTAAGCGCAATAGCATATTTTACTTAAGATCTAGTTATGATGCATATTATCGGTACATTTAGGTACAATATTCTTCTGAGTGCAGTGCACTCACCCTGTGTTCCAAAATGCGATAAAAGTGATAATATTATTATCGCGAATTCGGCCCGGAACGCGGAGTCCGTAGCCGCGCGCGTCTTTTGTTTTGACGGTTACGATAATCAAGTGAAAGAGACAGAAGAGCGTCGCGCTCGCCTACTAGTCGTTCCACCTATTAGGTTCCACCATTATTTTCACTTTGAAATTGACCAAAAAAATATTTTAAGTTGAATGTCAATCTTGTTGGTGGTCGCTTTTGGCTAGCAGGAGAAATAGTCCCATAAAAAATGCATTTCCAATATGTAATCTTAAAAAAGCGTTCGGTGTTACGTTCTGGATGTGATATAGAGTAAGTAAACAAACAAAAGCAAAAATAAAATATCGACTTACGAGAAAAATGTAAAAAAAAAACACTTTTTAAGCAAGCTTTTTAGTTGGTGGCATCAAATCTGTGCTTGAACTAAAATAAATGGCATCATCTTCTTGTAAAGTGATTACTTTGGATCTTTTAGTGTTATTTTGCAGTTAGATTTTTTTTTATGTAATAAATTTTTATTTTTGCTATTGTTCCATATTTTATATCAGATACGTCGTGAACGTCACCATTCAATATGACGACGCACTTCATGAACACCCTGCATAATTTTATTCAACTAAGTAGTTCTTTACCAGCTACTTCGCTCGGTTGTCAGTTTTATACCGTCACCCTATTTTTCGATCACACTTGAACGCTAGAACTATAACCACTTCGTGCGATTCTTGCCCAGTGTATTACTCTAACTAAATGTTAATGTGTAGAAATTCAAGCTAGCGCGGGGTTAAGCAGGGCTGTAGGACGGCGACAATGGACATAACTTCGTTCGTCCACGGTTCTAGCCAGAAGCTCTGTATGAAGTCTATTGTTTCCAATATTCTATAGAGCTTTTGAAACGGGCGTTTCCAGTTACACCTCTGAACTAATTCCAGCCTGAAGCCATTCATGGGATACATAAAGGACAGGGGTATACAAATATGTAGATACGTGTATGCCTATCATCAATCGGTGGGATTTCAGAGCGAGGAGTCGTGAAGGAGCGTCGAAATAACCTGGCTGGGCTGGTATGGATAACGTACCAACTGAATGCATCGTGTAATATTTGTATATCAATAAAAGAACTGGGAGCCGTCTGTGTTTGGTTTCGGGGATCTTGTGAATCTTCAGGCGGTTTGTTTGGTAATAAAAGGTGTAAGTAACACATATCTTGGAGCAACGCCGGATTTTGATTTACACTGTTTGATATTAGGGTGTATACATTTCTACAGTCTGTGCTTAACAATGGGTATTATAGTTTCATTTTCATCATCGCCATCCGCAATCCGACTTTGCTCACTGCTATAAGTACTGGTATAAGCGACTCTTTTTCTGTGCTAATCCCGACCCTCCTTTGCCACGCCATATGCCATAAGTTCTATCTTATTTGTAGCAACCTCTTCAAAATCCTCCTTTTCATTAGCATTCTTCATTAGTTTACACAAATAGGTTAGTAATCACTAGCAAAGATGACTCACAACTTTTCATACATTTACGTTTAAACTTCTGGGCTTTTAAGTACTTATCCAAATTAATGAGAAAATGCATGAAATCTATGATTTGCCAGCTGAGGCTTTGGCATGGGTATATGACGACGGATCGCGCGCATTCCCATTAGGGGTTGCGATCATAATATAGCTCACGGCTCTGCGAGTTAGGTGCGCATTACCAGTAGTTTGACATTTTAGCGAAATAAGACATTATGAGTATGTAAGCGGACTGTCCGACCAGCAGGAATGTTTTACGCACGAAATTCCCTCGAAATTGAATACTGACTGCTACTATGTGGACGCTGAATAATTTAGCAGAAGAATTTTATGCCACTAATTGGTTTTGGGAATTATTTCTTTGAGCGTACGTACCCCCAGGTATTTAAGTCAAGCAAGGCAAGCGTGTTTCATTGTCGACCACATCATGCTTACTACAAATAATAACAAAAAAAAATTGTGGTTGAGATTGTGCAACAAGATGAGGGAAATCTATATTAGGTGTGCGGCAAGCACGTGCTGAATATGATAAGTACAATTGCAGATTGAAAACTAAACTATTTTCCATTCGGAAATTCTCATAAATCACAGGGTCAAAATTAAAAGTACCTACTTCTTCATTATCTTTCGTTCGTTTTAAACCATTAGTAGCAAAAAAAAACGTGCTAGTGTCAAATTAATTTTAGGTGTTTTGAAGTCCTCCTACACAGTCGTTATGTCTTGTTTATATCTCAACAAATCTATTTCATATAATGCCCTCCCAACGACGTTGACTGGTCAAGAAAAACGTAATATTTAGAATGGTCTTGATGAAGAACGAGATTCTCGCTAGATTTAATTCGATGTTCGAAGCCGTCTAATGCTTATCTAGAAGCCGTCTAATAGATCAGAATTATCTCGCCTTGTCGTGTCAAACGACATTCACAACATTGATTATAAATTTTACGTTTTTTATAATGCGCACAGCAAAGGAGTGGAAGTGTCTACCTGCGTCTGTTTCCGAACGCTTCTTCTGGGTAAGCTCAATCCATCGTCGACTTTGGCTCTGTCACCTGTGACCTAAACTAGAGTCAAGAGCAAACTCGTCTCAAATAATAAAGAGGAAAAATATGTTATGTATCTGATCTCTGGAAGTAATGATCCGATCACGAAAACTTCACTTATTGAAAGCTACACTACACTATCGCTGATCTTTACAGGCTAGTTTTGATATCGGAAAATTTAACGGTTTCTTTGAGGTTGGAAGACGTGGGGAAAGAGCTAGAAGAAAAAAGAAGTTCGTTGGTGTGGTGAGCGTGCAGCCTTTGTTTCCCTAAGATGTTTAGTGATTTCTACCATAAATTTGTCTGTATCAACTTAGAGTGCACCGCCCATCACATGGGAGTTAACGTAGCCGGCGATATGTGGGTATATAACCTACCTAGGTTGTCTCTCGTCATGTCACATTATTGAGTCCTATCTATCGCTGAGCGACTGATTAAATCGATGCGCGACGTGCGTATCAGCGGGATCTCTGACTCACATGAATCATTGTTATGACATAAATGTACAAACAGCCTGATTTGTTGCCATAATTGTTAGCTAATGTGTTGCCATATGCCAAATATATTAATCACTCATCATGTTTAATCTTTAGCATATATACGAGTATTACCTGAATATATCTGGCATATTTTAGCGTTGAATATTCCCTATTCAACACCAAATGCCAGATATATTCATGAAAAAAATATAAATTATTATCTACAAACAAATTTTTTTCTTCATGCATATTTCAAAATATGTATAACACAAAAATATAATACTAACAGTGAAAATAGAATCAAAATTGATCAAAAAACCAACGAGATATAACTATTTTAAACAAATATATCTGTCCCTCTCGCGAAAACGCTTTTGTACGCGTTATGGGCGTTAAGCTAAGCTATAGGCGTTATGGACTTTGACTTCAAAGTCCATATCGGTCTTCCCTTTCTAATTGTCAACTTTGAAGCTTTATAACTTCAACGCTGATGAAGTTATTTTAAAAATGATTGAATAAGTGCTTTCTAAAGCTAATAAGTATTTCATTTTGTTAATAACAACATTGCATACATATTCCCTATTACCTATAATAATTTAGTTTTTAGCCATTTTTTTATTTCTCTTTTCTATGAAAATACACTGTTTATTCCATGCAAAGTATTTTAATGTTTCCTCATCAAATGCATTATTATGCTCATATGAACCTAAATATCACATAATATGAATAACAACCTGTAAACACGGTACGAGCAGCTCAAGACGAATAAATTCTGATTGAAATTACGTGTCGGCTTTTCCGACCGCAATTTGACCCGATCAAACGAGATTCCCTCGATGGCTAACACAATTTCAATGGTGGTTGAAAAACAACGTACCTATTTTTATTTATTTCCTATTACATCACAAAAACAGTGGGTACCTACTTCTATTATTATCTTTTTGCTTCGCTGTGGGTGATATCAATTAAGGAAAAAGTTAAAATCTTGCGCAATTTTACTATCCCCTGACATGAGTTGGTTTAAGCCGAAGCTGCGCTGAAAATAGATATTCTTACGTAAGTAGGTAGGTACGTAGTCGACGCTGAAGTTGGTCAAAAGTTGTTGATTTGCGAAAGTTTATTGTTAAAGTATTCGTAAGCAAATATTAACCCAATACAGATTTACTCGGATAAAATTTTACACTTCAGTGGACTCAGTATTCGATAGGAGTAAGTAGGTATATCAAAATTACTTCCGTTAAACACTTTCTCCCAGTTATTTATTCATATCATTTATTTGGAGTGGAAGCAAAATACTTCTTCTTGAGTCCAACTTTTCAATTAGACATCATCTCATATCATATTTTGCATAGTTAATCCATTTTTTCTATAATCTTCTATACTCGTATTTACCTATAGTCATACCCAACACTTTTTCACGACATTTACTCTTTCCTCCGCACCACATAGCGATTTCCACAGAAATTTTCAGTCACCAGTGCCGCTTTCAGATTTCCTCTTATACAATTATGTACTCAGTTCTCCATTCGCATGACACACTCATCCACCACCGATGACTTCTCTTTAAGTAGGTACGAGTATTCTCATCTCAGCTGCATGCAGTTGCCATAATTAACTCCTTTTGTGGCCCAACATTTTGATCCATACAAGACAATTTATTGAACAGGTACGGAACCCTAAAACATGGTTTGATAAATCATATTTTAGGGTTCCGTACCTGAAGTGTAAACAACGGAAACCTATTACTAAGCCTCCGCAATACGTCTAAAATCAAAATAAAAAGTCATTTATTAAAATATGGCTGAGTGCAAGCACTTTTGGAACGTCAACGTTTACAAATAGACAGTCCCCCAAAACGCTCGCCCGTCACCACTTCCGAGTGTTTTAGCTGGGAAGTAAAAGTTGCGCAAAAAACTCTCCAGCAACACATCTGTCTGTTGAGTTAGCAAGGACTGGCATTAATACAATAGTATGCAAATAATATTACAAAGAATTATTTAATATTACTAAAATTAAATTATTATAATTAAAATTTTATTTTAGCTAGCACGCTTCATTAGGCCAACATAATCAGACAAACACAAGCATAAAAAAACTATTCGGGCCACGCGCATTTTAGGGTTCCGTAGTTGCACGTCACAATAATTTCCGACTGAAAAGGGTGCTTTTTGTTTGATCCAACTAATATTCAATGGAACTGGTACGAAATTTTCCTTCTCTATGTACAGTTTTAAAAGTTGGTCGACTATTTTTTTTTTACCACTCTCTCATCTGATGGTAAGTGATGATGAAGTCGAAGTTATTATAGGTACTACTCGGTAACTTGCAAAGCCTACTTAGGTAGCTGTGATAGTTTTCCTTTTAAATTCGTTAAATATGCTACTACCAGGATTTTTTTCACGTCTCTTTTATTTAGCTGGCAAAGGGGACACTCGAATAACAAAAATTGGCACTTTAAAGCTTAATAGTTTGCATAAAGATCCTTGGATAGAAAAATGGCTTTGGCGCAACCTCAATATTTTTAAACGACCTATCCAACGACTCATCACACCATGGGAATGATAAAAGATCATTAGTTCGGTTTGTAGGTTCATAAAAAATTCATCGCCACTTTACGTGTAGGTTACAATAACGCGGCGATGAATATTTTTTATAAACATAAAAAAAAATATTTACATCAGCCAGAGAATGAGGTAAGCTGTATGTCATTAGCATAGGTAGATAGTTTTCCCAGAGTGGATATTTGAATGCTCTCGCGGCAATCTGGGAAAAATAAGAAGAGAAACTGACGACTTACAGTGTTGGCCGGTTTTTTTAAATCTCCTCTAAGTTTAAGGGATATCATTAATAAATCATCACTCACTCTGGATTGAAATATCTTCATCTGAGCGACGAGAATGACGATCAAGTTTCCGAAAGCAACGGACACATACCAAGCAGCTATAGTTATGGTTTTCATACTTTTTGGTGCCTGGAACAAAGCACCATGTATTTACAACAATAGCAACATATTCGGGTTTTCTATTTCCCGGAACTTTATCATTTAACTGCAACTAATAATCGCCCTCCATGACGACAGCTCTGTATCCAATCATCCACTGATAGCCAGAAGCCCGAAAATCGGTCAGCCAGTCTTGTTACCGATCCTCCTATCCTATTTCCATCGTATTCTTTCCCTTCAAAATCTACATACCACAGTATAAGCACACGAATATAACGGGCAGAATCTAATTGTATAATAAATAATAACCTGTGTAACCTGTGACCGTACCCGAACGGGGATGGCGCCGGCCCAGAAAGAGGTGGCGAGACGGCTTGGACGCGACCGGGAGAGTTAGCGCAGTCAAATATTTTTGCAAGGACTTGGGGCAGGGCTTTACCATGCAGTGGGACAGAATGGGCAAAAAAAAAATACCTGTGTAAAAGAGAATTCCAGTCCGGACACAGCGAACATAATCTCGGCAACGGACACAAGGAGGTACTGAGGTACGATCCAGGCCAGATGCAGCTCATTGGGGGGGTTGGGCGCGTGCAGAACGGCCGCGTCCAGCCTGCCCAGCCGCTCTCGGAGGCACAGCACGTACACGCCGCCAGCTCGCAGGTAGCCCTCGCCAGACCCTGACATCTCACTGTCCGCGCTTAGCGCTCGCCAGCGGAACCTGGTGTGGAATAAAAAAAGGAGGCAAATAAAAAGGTACCATATGGCAACAGATTTAGCTTCAGGCAACTACAAGTCATCTGCAGCTTCGCCTATTCAGTGTAGCCGTGAGGCACACAATGTTATTGATTTAAAATTAAGCTTACTTAGATTTGTTCCTTTAATGTGTGTATCCGAGTATGGCAACATCAACGATTATGGACCAATGAATGGTCATTGGCCCATAATCGTTGATGTTGCTGTTGTTGTTTGTTGGTCGTTGGGAAACATGTAATCTGTCTTTTTTTTCAGTATCATAACGTCTTAAACTGTGTAGGTAAATCAAGAAATAATACGAAACATAAAACCTGGTATAGCTAGAGTGAACGCGCGATGACAATGATCGGCTTACAAAATCGAAAAAGATTCTATTTCGCAAAGAGACTACGAAAGACAAAGTTAAAATTATTCTTATTGCATTCACTTTATAAGCACATAATTATACATCGGTACCTATGTCTGGTCAAAAAATCCTTAATAAAAATTATATAAGGAGCATCATTATCTTTTGAATAATGGGAACCAACACTAACCCAGAAGATTATGTGCATTGAGTTTTTATAATAGGTTACCTCATTGCAATGTGAGTGCCACTCGGTTATATTTTATTGTTATTTTACTAGACAAAGCACTTTAACGGCAGACTGGATATAACCTGCTATCCTCCCTTCTAAATGTCATCGACATCGTGCCAATTAGTCTAGAAAAGCCGTGAAACATCCAGACAGATAGAAGCTTTGGTGTAGAAGCTTTGTTTCAAATTTAAAATTTCGTCTGGTCCGCTTGACCAGACGAAATTTTAAATTTGAAACAAAGCTTTTACCATATTTTTACGGAATCGTAAAAAAATACCGTAAATGTTTGAAGTGCATATTTTTAATTCCTACTAGTATTATAACTGCGAAAGTAACTCTGTCAGTCTGTCTATCTGTTACGCTTTTCGGATTATCATGAAATTGGGATATGGAGAAGAACATAAGCTTTTTACGCAATAACCGACATACACGAGGGCGGAGCTGCGGGCAAAATCTAGTTTATTGTACAGGGTGTTGCAGAAAGGTTTGTTCATATTTAAGGGTGATGTTGGGTAGCTGATATACGTTAAGGAAAATGTAAAAACATAAAAAAAATGTTTTTTTTCAAAAAATTCGACAAGAAAAAACGACTAAGAAATGATTTTTCAAGCAGATTGTTACAGTTGGTGGCATTTACTATAGTTCAATCACAGATTTGATGTCTGACATGACAGTCATGATGTTTTGACATTTTTTTCCTTAATGTTTATCAGCTACCCAACATCACCCTTAAATATTACCACACCTTTCTGGAACACCATGTATAAACAAATATGACAACAGATTTGCTCAGTATTTGAAGTTTGATCAAACAAAATTGAGCAAATATACAAGCAACAGTATATAGAATTATAGATATCATATTTAGTACCTACCATATTTTGTCGATCGCCTCTTGTTTTTGTCGCCTGATAAATAAACAAGGCTTACCAGAAAGTTTCAAACATAAAACATGTACCTATGTTTCTGCGATTGAGTGTCCTCACCTCTTTTTTTCCGGTAGCATACCAGAATTGAGTCCTGGAAATGTAATTATCTCGCCTCCCGGTAAGAAGATTTTAAAATAACTACGATTCTCCCTGCTTTTTTGTTGTTTCAGTAGACAGTTCAGTCAAAGATCCTGGAAACTAATTAACTGACAAGGCCACGTTTTACGAAGTATTTTCGTTGAGAGATGTTTAAATTAATCTAAACATAGAATGATTTTATTCTTCTGTTTAAAAAAAGATTCAAATGGCGATTTCACAAAAACACTAAATTAGTGTCGTAGCATCTAGTCATATCGCGAAGATGGCTTTTACGCGTTAGTCTGAATTCCCTCGTATTCTTTATACGAATTACGAGTTAAGAATATAGTGGAGTGCCCTACGCGGCTGAAGTGTAAAAACCTCAAAATTCATTTACTTTGAACGAATTATAATATAACTTGTTGGATTGCATTATTAATAAGGTATATTTCAAAGTTTACTTATTAAAATTCGTTGCTCTTAATTGCACAAAAAAATAAGTACACCTACAGCGGTCAGAAAATGTTTACACACATCTACCTATGTCACAATATCGATATATGTGATTAGACTAGATATAGACTTTTATTAACACTAAGATCGGTCGCCCAAGAAAAATGTTTTCTTTAACAGTCCTAATTTTTTTTATTTTGAAGTGATGATGATGTGGTGTATGAAGTGAAAACTTCTTTAGCGGCGTTGTGCACTTTTTAGGTTGGGTAAAAAGTGATAAACTCGCTTCAGGACACGTGACCTGATCGAAAAGTCGTAAGACGGATAATGTAATAGGTATAAATTGTCATGACATGTGTACGATAGCGATAAATGAATATTGTATTTAACCACATAAATGACAGTACTTTTATACTGATAAATAAAGCAATTCGTGCGAAATTATTCCGTTACCATTCCAAAATATTCAAAAATGCACAACGTTAATGTTTAAGTTTTCACTTCTGCCAGCACTCCCGGAGCGCAACCAAACGACTGCTTAGATCAGGAGGATCAAGGGATTAGGTCGAGGAGGAAGAAGAGGACTGCTATTGGACTGCAGGCTCATAACTATACTAATATTATAAATCTAAAGAGTTTGGTTGATTTAACGCACTAATCTAATTATTAGTCGGATTTGGAAACCATAACTTGAGAACGAATTTGATAATTTCATTCATCTTTTTTTTTATTCAGGAATGGGCTTGCTCTTGACCTCGATCACGCCTGATGGAAAGCAATAGATAAGGTCTATGATAACGAAAATATATTATTTGGCATTATATTAGCTAGCATAGAGATGAGACAAATGGGATACGGACATTCGGACAAAGCATAGGCATAAGGTCGAACTTGTTACTAAAAATAATGACATGGAAAATCAAAAAACCTTTTTTTACAAAATATGTATTATTTTAATAACTAGTATATATAATATACGAAAGGTACTAGTATATATAATTACGCTAAGTAGTCTATTTCGCATAGGTGCGACAAGGCGCACGCATAAATCACACATGATATCATCCTATACTCGATCACAATGTGATTTAAGAGCTTGAGGGTTTCATTCATTCTGACAGTCCCAGCGTTGAACCATTACGCCCCACAGATTTTCAATCGGATTCATATCAGCTGACCGAGAAGGTCACTAATGAGACAAATGTCACGGTGCAGGTTAAACCACGCCATAGTAACCCGGGCCGTGTGAATAGATGCATTATCCTGGACGTATCCAATTTGTGGGAATTCTGCTGCAGGATACACAATGCTCACAGTATGCATCAGCATCACCTCTTCCAAAAGCGACACATTATTCGCTGTAGCCCTACTTTCTAACAACGTCAGTTCTCCGACGTCGTCGTGGCTCATCCACCCCATAAGTCTACTCTATGCGTCCCGATTCATTGTGAGGCACGACATGAACTTCATAATACCGAGTGTGATTATAACGCCGTAAAGTTAATATTCCGATTAGACTCGCTTTATGTGTTTTGTCATCAGTAAATATAACATTCGACCAATCAAAAATCAAGATATTGCGCGCAAAACTATGCCGAGCTGTTTTGTGGTGTGGTTTGAGTTCCACTTTAATAGCATGTGGTGTCAGTAGTGTCGACCGGGTTGGTGCAAAGGTTTACGAATCGTCCGAGGTTTCACATCGTAAAAAGCAGCAAAATGACTAGTTGATGTGAAGCCGTGCTCTTCGTATTGTCGAACAACATCAACCGGTCTATTCTGTCGAGAACTCACCATGAAAACTTAAGTGGTGTGAGCATGAAGTGAACTGTCATTTCATTTTGTTTGCATGAACTGACGGCTCACCTCAAGTTCTCTTCACCTGAGTGAGATGTTTACAGAATCGTACTGCAGTTAATTGCGCGTCAGTTAGTATCGGCCGTCGTCCTGAATTTCTTTTTGGTCAGTTATTTGCCCTTCTTCGCCATGACGCCAAATCCATATTCTCACGATGAATCGAGATATATAGATATAGCAACTCGGTGCTCACGGAGTAATTTAGGCCCCCGGGCCGAGCGGTAACTGCTATTATCGGAAGCCTCCTACTGACTGTCCACAAGCTAACTTCTACTCCTCTTACTTCTTCAAAGCTCTCCTTTAGGTCCACATTTGACGCCTTACGATTCCGTAACGCCTGATTTAACCAAAAACCGGTCATCTCGTGGTCAGAATCTGGTCTTCTTTTGGCTAAACTGGTCTCATGATACCGTTTCCAAGTCTTCTGGACAGTTGAACGCCTCACATTTAGCTGCTGGACGCCTAAGTTTGCGAACAGCCTTCTTCAAGTAGCGCTACAATTTTGCCGGCCCTTATCGCTTTATCAACCTTATCAAAAAGTGGTTATGAATGTAAAAAGAACATTTAAGTAATTTAATTAATTAGCATAAATTATCAAATAAATTTTAAAATTTAGTAACAAGCAACTAACACTTTCAACAATTCGCGCCATTCATCAAGCAATTTCACACTAATTATTCTTTGCTAATTTAAAATGAATAAAACCTCTTTCTTTGATTAATTTACTATGGAGAAGAATTTCCGTGGAAATAATATTAAACGTTAACAATCAATTGCTTGTCACACGGAACATTCACGACTCTAATCGTCAAAGGGGTAGGTATGCAGAAAACTTTCAAGTACTTTTTTTTTCGAAATGAATGAATCGATTTTAATGAAACTTGGTATGCATACGATACGATACATATGGACATCCAGGTCGAAATAGTAGAGAACATTTTCGAAACAGTTCAGGGGGAGAGATTACAGTGATTTTTCACTTTTTACACTAAACTTAATATCGTTCTCTCTCTCTTCCTCTTTAAAATCTTTTTTGAAAATTTTCCTTACTAACTATTTCGACCTGGATATACATATCAAGATTAATTAAAATTGGTTCATTAATTTCGAATAAGGACTTGAAAGTTTATATGAGAAGCCGTAGGGTGTAAACGCTCTTAAGTAAAATTACTGAAAAATTAAATAAATAACATGATTTTTTTTTATAGTTAATGGTACGGAACCCTTCGTGCGCGAGTCCGACTCGCACTTGACTGGTTTTTATTATGGTGTTGTTGTAACTGGCTTCAGATGATAGTTTAACGCATTCATTAACAGAGCGCAGATTTAATCTGGGCAGACAACCTTATCGGTGACCTCTATACGTTAATGTACATGTGAAATAAAATAAAAAGTTATGAGAATAAGTAAGATGTCTTTACTTCCCGGATTAATTTAGCTTGGAGTGTCTGATGATGATAATACCGATACCAGATCCGGCTCGAAGGACCATGTTCGGGGTTGGGGTGAGATTAAGATAAACTAAGATTAAAGATTATAAAGATAAGTATATTTCAGTAATACTAATGGGATAATTATTCAAGGCATAGAACGCGGTATCGCAAAAACGCTGACGTGTTTATTATTGTTCGGTGATTGATCCTGAACAATCACTAAATGTTAATACTTAAAAAATCAGCCTGTGATCACTCCAGAGCATCACACCCTTCTATATCCTGCAACACGATTATAATTGAAAATTATTTGTAATTTTCAATTTTTTTCTTAATTGTCATCTTTGGTCTAGTCTAGACAAATAATAAAATGTTAAACGTAAGCTGGTTAGATTGTTCAATCATTGCTAAAAAGATTAAAAAGCATGTCAGATGAAAATCTGATTGACATGACATCTGTGTCAATAATTTAGACTTACTTATTGTTTCTCATAGTTTCTAAAGAATTGAAAATAGTACAGCTTAATTCTCCCCAGTCACATTTCATAAGACAACGGTCAAAAGTTTTCTTTTTTTATTTAACAAAAAAAGTTTGAAAGTTAAAATTTACGCACCCACACAATGGAATGTGCGGTACAATAGGTACTCTCACTTAAGTACATAGTTTACCGCACGGTGCTATTGTATAGCGCCGTGCGGTAAAATATATACCATTACGGTTTTTTTTAATTTCCATAAAAATTAAATAAGAATATCACCAAGTTTTCACAATCCTAGGATAAATAAGCTGAATGATCGAACCTCCTTGGAAGCGCTTTTGCTCAATACGTTTGTCTCACTTTAATACTAAAGAGAAAATGAGAGAAGAATAATAAAAATAAATAAATGAAAGATGTAGTTCTAATTTTCACCACGCGATTGTGGTGCCGTTTGCAAATTCGCGGCATTTTCATATTAGAAACGTCAAAGATTGTTGCGACTTTCCGACTGATATAGTTTTTACAAACTCGTGACTCTGGTAGGCCCTCGACTTCGTCTAAGGCTTACATTCGTCTACGTCTAAACCAACTAACCGCACTAATGTCATAACTACACACAAAAGGCGCTTCCTATTAAAATGGAAAAGAATCATATTTTTTTAAAATGAGCTAGCTTCTACCAGCGGCTTTGCCCGCGTGAAATTCTAAAATTATCCCAACAGAACCATAGTCCTGGGATAAAAGTACCTCTTATTCCAAGATATGGTCTACTTTGTCAGGAGTAAAAAAGTAAATCACAATAAAAATATGTGATACAAAATTCGTCATCTCATTTCATCCCCATAATGGTTTTGAATTTAAGGAATATAGGTAAAGAGACCTTGTACACAAAAAAAAGGAAACCTAGCAGTGCAAAGTTTTAGCTCCCTGGGCCCAATGAAAACCAGTACTTAGGTATTATTATATTCAGGTGTAAAGGGGTTCGAATTTTTTTACATGGGTGCTGGCATAGTCTAGATTAATATTTGCGTTCGTAGTTGCTCTTTGTTCATTACAAAGAAGGCATTATACCCGTCTTCACTCACTATGCAGTTTAATCCGAATCGCTTCATAATACCTTTTCATGTAATACCTACAAAGCTATTTGAGCTAAAACAATGGTTTTATTTATAGGACGTATTCTTTACATGACTTTTTTGACTTGGCTGGTTTTTATCAGCAAATCAAATTTTTAGAAGAGTAACATTATGTTGACCTTTCAATATAAAAACTGTAACTTGCGTAATAGCACATAATGACTTTGATAAGTTAACCCAAATATAAGATAAGTGTATGTGAAAACTAGCCAAGAGGAGCTCGTGGCTAAATTATAACAGCCGCACGGACCAATCTTCAAGGTTAAGCAACGCTTGCCGAGGTTAGTCTGTGGATGGGTGACCATATTAAAATACCGAGACTCCTCCGTGCCTCGGAGAGCACGTCGGTCCCGGCTGTCATTTGTAGATCTTTGGCAGTCGTCACGGATTGTCAGAAGTCAGAAAATCTGACACCAATCTAGCCAAGAAGTACCGTGTTACCCAGTAATGGGTTGTGGAGGTCTGGTAGGCAGCCGCTCCACGTAAAATACTGGTATTCAGCTGAATCCGGTTTGACTGGGAGCCGACTCCAATATAGTTGGGAAAAGGCTAGGCAGATGATGATGTGAAAACTAGCCAAACATGAGCCTTAATTTATCTTATTACAGGATTATCTACAGACCTTGGCACCCATTTACTTAGATCTCAATTCGTTTGTCGTTGAAGTCGACATTCAGGCATATAATTAACATTGAACTTGGCTCCCAATTTCACATTTATGTTTTTGATGGGATTTTAATTACTGAAAATTAGCAATGTAAGAGCGACCATTATCATTACACATTACACACCTTACAAGGTTAAAAATTCTCGCATATTACATAAGTGAAAATTAACATAGCCAAGTCACCCGTATTTTACGAATCTTTTGAAATCCCATTCATCTAAAAGGTTCAGTAGTTCAGGCGCTACGGCGGAACACACATATTTACACACATACAGTATACATACAGTATACATACAAAGACAGCTAAAATCATAACCCTTCCTTTTGGCTTTGCTGTAGTCGGGTAAAAAGTGCCGCGTATGATTTTATGATTGGCTATTACAGAGCATTTTTACGTCACGACCCCTGCGTGTCCAAGTAATTAGATTGAGTCACAAAAACCGGCCAAGTGCGAAGTTCCGAACGAATCATGTATTTCTTAAGTCTAATGTGAAACCATACACTTCCTATCCTATCATCATCATCATTATCAGGCGAAAGACGTATACTGCTGGACATAGGCCTCCCCTAAGTGTCGCCACAACAACCGGTCCTGTGCGTCACACTTCCTATAAGTTTTCCTAATAATCATCCAAAACTTACGTCAGTAGATTCAGAGATAACGACGCGCGACGTTCGGAATCCCAACAAGAAGCTTGAAAATCAACAGACTGGGTTGAGAGATTTTCAACCTACCTAATTAAGTATATTTTCCTAGTAATCGAATTACGTAGATCCAACAGGGCCGGTCCAATATAGCGTGCACCATCGACGGACGTAACGCGGGTTTAAAACACGAAATTAAATTTACCCAAGCCCGTGCCATAACAACAGCTTACGTCACGTTGACAGTTAGTAGCACCGCATACGTGGACACGTGTTAAGGAGATACTCGAAAGAGTTACTGCAGCCATGGAACGCAAATGGCATTTCGAAGGAACACGAGTGACCCGCTCCGCCCAGAGCGGTTAGAAGTCATTTGATGATTTCCCATCCATAAAAAAACACAGATCGTGAGCCAGATGAAGACGTGCGCAAAATTGTATAAAGATATTTCAGCAAGACACTTTGATAATAATAAATGTCAGCGACTTGATGAAAAATCATGTTTTGAAATAGTGCCATTTTAAGGTAACACAATCCCTATTGGGAATTTATTATATATCTAAGGCAAGTGCTTTATTTTTATAATTGACAACACCTTTCTTAACATTCCCTAATAACCTCGTTTATGATCTCTCGGTTTATCAGCGACAGACGCTTCGCTTAGACATTAATGTTTAGTGGTGAAAGTGTGGTACCTAAAAAGGGCAGGTTGTGATGACGGCGAGGCAGTAGTTGTAAAACGCACGGCAGCCCAAAAAATCGTCAAAGAATTTGCAGCACTATTTTCAGCTAGCTGTACAGACCAAATAGGCTAGCTGACAAGGGATCTATAGCGAAGTTCCCCGTATTGTTCGAGCACGTGAAGTCTGTGTTTGTGAAAGCCGTTCGGCGCTGTAGGAATTCCTAGCGTGGGGGCTACCTTAAAGCGGCAAAAACGCTTTAGCACCGGTGCTTTTTTCTCGTTTTACAAATCAACAAATACTCGCTCGTACAAATGTTCGATACTCACTTGTCAGGCTGCAGGCACATGTAAGCCGACTCACCGATGTGGTCGACTGGGTCGTCCGACACGTAGTAAATGTCGCTCAGTCGCTTTTCAGTCTCCACAGCTATCGAAACGTTTTTGTTCGGCCCTGTTTCACCCACGTACACTACTCTGCAAAGAAACAACTTCCTTCAGCTTTTACTGAAAAACTAAAAGTAGCTGACGTGTGAGAGAGGACGTCTGCACTTTTTGAAATAGCGATATAATACAGGATGTAACTTTAAATATGGGACCAACCCGGAAGTCTGCTGAGGGCCTAGCACGGATGTTCTGACGTATAGTAACGTTACAATATCGTTAATGTGAGTGAGTTTTAATATATAAATACTCGTTTCGCACATAATATTTATTTGAATTGGATACTATATTCATATTTTTGTATGATATAAATTGTGTATATCGCATAAAATTTAAACCGAAATTCTATGGGGTTGTAGTTTATAATATTCAAAATTCACTTACGTTATCGTTACGTACGTCAACCCATTCGTGCTAGGCCCTCTGATCAGTACTTACATTTTGTCGAGTTTTGATTTTATGGTTGGTCACTTATAAAAGTAAAGTTGTTCATAATGATGAGTGAGTACCATATTGCCCCCTTTCAGGATTTTTTGTATAACCTATCTTTCTATTTTTATCATAATTTAATATAAAAGTACAAGCAGCCGTTTTGTAAACAAACAATGCGTCGGATTTTTTTGCGTATACTATGTCAATTTTTAGAACTACCAACATAATGACAGAAAATCAATTACTTACACTATTTTATGTTTACCCTAAGTTCACTTCTGCTGTACTTTCCTTATTTCTATATATACCTATATAAAATTTATACAACGTGTAACAGAATAAACGCAATACCTCTTAAGGGGTCATTGTACTCATCATTATGAACAATTTTTACTAAAATACCAGAACCTAAATCGCGTAAAAAATGATCTGTTCAATACATTTTGTCGAGATAAGCGAGCAGAAATGTATGGAGCAGGCATTTTTATTTCGCGACTTCAGTGTGGCCCCGCAGTAAAAGTTGTTCATAATGATGAGTACCTACCGACATTCGTTTATTCTGTTACACGTTGTATAAAACAAAGTCGGGTTTGTTCGAACACTTATAACTCGGGAACGGCTGGACCAATTTTCATGGTTTTTGATTTGTTGTATTTGTCTCCGTTCCGAATAGCAGAATATACCTATTAGAATATAACTATTAAGAACATAAGAAAAACAAAGAAAAAAAAAAGAATGAACATTTTCCCATACAAAATTTTCATGTGTTTCGTAGGGTATGGTAAGTAGGGTAGGTAGGGTGGGTGGGGTAGGTAGGTAGTCAATTGACGGGAGAGAAGCCGCGGGGGACAGCTAGTTTCAAATAAAATACGGTGTCCTTTTTATTATTTCATGATTATTCCAATTTACTGCTTCATTGAGATTTCAAGCAGAGAATTAAAAGCAGTCAATTAAATAATACGAGTTTACTTATGCCAAACTTATCGATGTGGTAACACACCGATTTTCGTAATTTACCAACACGGAATTCATGTATTTACAGGATGCAGCCGTTAATCTACGCTGCAGTTAATTAACTCTCGAATTCTATTAACGTAAGCTCAATCAAATATTTCACTACTACGCGGTTAAAATTCGCTGGCTGGTTTTACCTTCCGATCAAACACATATCCCTGAACGCTGGCGTCAGAACTCAAACTCCTGCAATACTTTCAATATTGAAGTCTAAGTGCACCCCTCAGATTGAAAGCTTCCATGCAAGTAGGAATTGTCACACGTAGAAACGCCAAAGGAGTTCAAAGACATTCAAAAATGATATTACCGTTCATTGACGTCATTCAAATAAGTTTACCAGTCGGATGACATAGAATATTGCATGCTTATGAGATGACGTCAAAAGAGTGGGGCGGCAAATATTGCAGTTACCCCTCCATCCCCCATGAATTAAAATCGACTCTATATACATCTGCGACTCGGCGTATTATGTATATGATTTGTCTTTAATATGGCGTCGACCGTTTTGCATACTGTTGTCGTTAATATGTATGTATAACACCTGGGAATTGTGTAAAATGCTTTGAAACACAACTGATGAACCGAACGTTGGCGCCGCGCCTTGTTCATAACGCCTAGGCTATTTGTTACAACTAATTCTATTTTCCGCCATCTGTGGCGCTGCTACTCAAAACCACAAAAAATGGCGTATTTCAAAACTGCTATATTTCACACATCTATCTGTCTATTAGACAGATAGATGCACACAACACAGCAGTTTCAATATCGATATATAGAAAGTTTGTTTATATCGAAATCAGTAAAAAAAACAATTGCCGCATGTATAAAAGATGAGGGAGAACGGCTAGCTGGCTTTTTTGTTACGTTCATTACATTTAGGACAAGGTAGAAGCATGAAAGTTTATTTTTGGAAAAAGCTCCGGAAATTAAATTGCATCCGAGCGAAGCCAGGGCTAGTTAATAATAAAGAAAATGTAGGTTTCATGTTATGAACACCTGTCTTATTGAAAATTTCAGCCCTTTGAATCACATAAATATTTTAAAGTGGAGCGTGCTACCAACGAAGCACGCTCCACGAATCTGTTTCCAGTGGTCATGCAAGCGAATCGAAATGTTAAAAGATCACTCAACATGAGTGAAATGCAATTACGAATAATACAATTTGATTTGAAAATGTCGAAGTGACCTTATCTTCCAAATGTTCTATAGTTCCAGGATAATTTTATATTTTTGCTTGTTTGTTACATAATTAAGGTGATGTTCAGTTTAGACATTGGCAAAAATAGTACATTGTTATACAAGGGTCGAAAGGAATCAATTCCCATACGGAGTATTTAGACTATAGGCTATAGTCCAAGTAGGAATTGATGATTTTCACCCGTGTCTGTTTAAACACTCTACTTTTCATTTCAAATAAAAGGAAAGTAAAATATAGTAGTTTTTCGAATTTTTTAAATCTCATTATGTTTTACACTTAGCGTACTCTTGAGCATTGAATACCTGTCGGTTGATTCTGTCGACATCTTACGGTGTACAGCTAGGCGAAGTGAACGACATGTAAACTGTCATTCTATCTTATTTGTATGGTTTGACAACTCACCTGTCGTGCATCTCGCCCAAGTGTTCACTTCAACATGTTTACAGAATCGCACTGCTGCTCCATAGCGTGGAAGGCTGTATGTACCTACCTATGTAAGAAACACAATTTCGGAAAATTATTTTATTTTATAATCTGCTCACCACTTCATAAAATCATTGTAGGTCTGTATTTAAGTACCTTGCCTTTGAAATTACTGGCAAAAGATATTCGGTTATTGTATTTGCCTCGTCTTTAACCGGATCTGGGGTGAACATTTCAGAATCGCTTGAACTCATTTACAATCAAATATAAATCTATAAAACCGAGGTTTGAACTTCGATACAGCTTACAGTTAGTATCCCGCCAAATTATATAGTCTATTTAGGGTTCCGTACCCAAAGGGTAAAACGGGACCCTAATACTAAGACTCCGCTGTCCGTCTGTCACCAGGCTGTATCTCATGAAACGTGATAGTTAGGCAGTTGAAATTTTCACAGGATGATGTATTTCTGTTGCCGCTATAACAACAAATACTAAAAAACAGAATAAAATAAATACTTAAGGATCGACTTCTTAACAACTCTATTCGTTTCATTTTTGGCCTTTGTAAATATGATCACATATTTTCTTCATTTCGTTCTCAGCTTAAATGGCTGCCTATCCGTCAAAGGAGATCTTTCAGATCCCTCTGCATGCTCTTCACTATTATGAATGATCCTTATTGTGCTCCTGATTATATAATTTTTTTTTTTTAAATATAAAACAATATTTAAAAGTGATGGGCAGTTCTCACAGTCTTAACCTTCGAGCATCCAAAAACTTACTCCTTCATATTCCTTCTCACCGGACCGGGTTTATGTCTAATTCCTACGCTATGTCAACCATTAAACTCTGGAATATATATCCCTTTGACATCAAGAAGGCTGAGTCCAAGTTTTCCTTTAAGCGTAAAATCCGAAAACACTACTTAAAAGCCTGTCATTTTTAGTTTGGTCTTCGTCATAATTATTATGAGTTCTCTCAATCAGAAAGATTATTATTTAGCATCATATTAATTAGTTTATTATTTTAGCATATATATGTATTTTATAAGTACTATATATACAAATATTATTTGTTTATTATTTCCAAAACAAAACTCTATTTTAAAACTTATTTATTTGTTGTACACCTATCACAGTGCAGTCTTTTTAAACCAAAGGTTGATTGGTAGAAAATGCCTTGTTGCATTAATTCTGCCCATGTACCAGTATTGTACATTAAGTTTAAATAAATAAATTAATTAATTGTTATTAAAATTTATTGTTCTTGCTCGATACTTAAAAACGGCAACAGGTAGACGCTTGAAATATTCACAGAATATTTAGATATATATATTCACTTTAAAAATAAATAATTAAATTAAAATAAAACAAATATTTAAGGGGGGCTCCCATACAACAAACGTGATTTTGTTTCACTCGTTTTTGCTCGATATTGATAACGGCAACAGGTAGACGCTTGAAACTCTCACAGACTATTGAATTATATTATTCACTTTAATAATAAATAATTAAATCAAAATAAATTAATTTTATTTTAATTTAACTATTAATTTCAGGGGTCCCTTGCAACAGACATGATTTTTGCCGTTTTTAGGGTTCCGTAGCCAAATGGCAAAAAAACGGAACCCTTATATGTAGATTCGTCATGTCTGTCTGTGTGTATTGAATGACTCTCTTTTAGAGTTGACGATGATTTGCAGAATTTAAACAACTCAAAACACAAGAATAATTCCGAAATACATCGATTCAATGACACCGGCGAACTGTCAGCGCTGCGTGGTACGGTATTTAACATACGCCTACTGCGGTACAGTATGCGTGGTGCCATTTTTTAAGCTTGTGTTACATTTCTTGACTTTTATTATTTGTAGGTTCACATGCAAAGTTAAGGCGCACTCTTCGGTGGTCTACCGTCAATTTTGGGTCATTAGCTGGTATGTGAGGTTTCAAGCCACACTCCGCCAATCTTCTTCTAATGGTAGAATCGCTCACAGTCAGTCCTTAAACCTCACGGAGCCGCTGCTGTAGTTGAATAGAGTTAAAGTGGCGATTTCTTAGAGAATCTGACGCAATATACCAGTCATCTTGCTCAAACGTGACTCGATATCTCCAGATCAGCGCGCGATCCTGGGCAAGTAAACATACCAGTCTCCCGATAACGCCAATGCAATCGTGCTGCCACAACACGGTGACTAGGGCCTGAATCCAGCAACGCCACGACTTGGGTGGCTTCCGTGGGCGAGGTATCCAAATTTGTAAGGAAAAAAATCTCTTTGGTAAGATGTCACAGAGCTTAGTTATCACTATTAAAAAAACATTTTAAACAATCAGTTGGGTATGAAACATGTTACGGATCAACTCGTGAGGCACAGAAAGTTCAGCAGCTATCTCTCTCAAACTTGAATGAGGATTTTCAGACACTATTTCCATCACTTTTGCGATGTTATCTTCAGTTGAAGACGTTGATGGCCCACCACAGCGAGGCAAATCTTCCATCACTCATAAGCACGTGTTTATGATGACCTTTTTAAATGTTTGTACATTTAAAAAGATCCCCAATGGTGTAGAGCTAACTAGGACTTTTACCGATTTAAAATCGGATCCTTAAATAAAAATGGGTTTACATTAATTTTTGGTGATAAATACAATAGCACAATGTTAGGAAAATCATAGACTTGTATGTTTTGGGCGCGTCTCTGGGACAAACTTGGGCTTACTAGCCTGTATAAAACTGGACTATCTAGCAAGTTATTTTATTTTTGCGCAAGTCGCCCTAAATATGTTACTATTCCTTTTTTTATTTAATTTTACAAATTATTTTTATTCAATTGTACATTTGGTACACAATAATAATAAAAAAATGACGTCCTACCCTTAAACTCATCCGCGCTCCTCGTATAGCCTTTTGCCTTCCAGGGCCGCGGTAACTCTTTCGAACAAAATCCGCAACCCTGGCAGGCTCAGGCCCTAACGGGCCCCTACTTCTGTGCTGACATCTCTTTGAGGCGCGCGTGGAACACAACGCGCCGTCGGCCCGGGCCAGTCTTTGATCGGACGGCGAGCCACCCAACTCCTAGACCCGAACCAACGTTGGCCGGGATTCGCCCAGAGAGCGACTCCCGACACCCGGTGCGTCTCCCTATGTTGCGGTGGCAGGGGCGTGAGGGTTGTCTCTCCCTCACGCGGGCCGGACGCGAGAGCCGTTCGCCACCGATCACCTCGACGAGGACATGGCGGTGCTCCGCCCAAGCGTGGCAGACCTCCACCGTACGTATACCGTGTCCTCCGGGCGATCCTCACAGTGAAAACACCCGGAAGTTTCCTCCCGCCGAATTCGAAACAGGTACCTCCCGAAACAACCGTTTCCGGTGAGTAGGTACCTGCGTCAGGCAGAAGGTGAGGACGCCGTGGCGCCTCTCCAGCCACTACTCAAAGAGGGGCACTATCGCCGCAATTGTGGCGTGCCCTACACTGGGTTGCGACAGTCGCTGACTCCATACCGCCATGGTATCTTGCCGAAGCTCCGGCCGCCACGCTGCAGTTTGCCGCGGCACCGGAGTTTCGCCCCGGCGTAGCGTATCCAAAGTCCTACCACCCAATAAAAGCTTTTATTTAACTTGCAATGTTTGTATGGTAGATAGAACAAGTTCGTCTTATCCTCTCTTGTTCTCTCTTCTTGAAATTTTAAATGTTAGTTCAGTTCCGATGACAATAAATTTCTTTATTTATTATGATCTGATTTTCCATCTAGGATTGCCTCCAGACGAACCAATTCCTCAATAGTCAACGGTACTGACCAAATTTTATATACGCATTCAAATTTGATAGCTTATAATCTGCCATGACGTGACTGCTGCATTCAGGGTTGGTTCCAAATGCAAGATTTCTTCAGCGGTCAACAGCACAGACACTATATTTATATAGAGTAAACTACATTAACTAGTTACCTCTTCACGACAATACCTGCTAAGGAATCGGAGGTAAACGTAATTACCAAAGTGTTCTGATACGCCATTGTTTCCGCCTGGCAGTGCGTACTACCTTCACTAACTTAGATCTCAAGCTGATTCCTTTGTGCAAATATAACTAGATCGCATTAAACTTACTCGACGACTCTCTTAAGCCGCGATTCTACTTGCAAGCAACTTGAAAGCAAGTTTTATTACATGATACCTCGGTAGCCCGCAATGCAAAAAATTTGCACGCTGGTTACTGGTGGAAACGTGGCCTTCTTTGTTTACATTTAAACCAGAAAAGGTTTGCGCTCCGGCAATGTTTATGTTTCTAAATTATCACGATGGTCGCGTACAAAATTTAAGCCACTGTGTTCCGGCTGCCTGTCTGTGCCTATCTCATTAGCCGTAATAGGTAGACAGTTAACATTTTCACATATCGTTTATTTATTTATTTAATCGTAGGAGAAACAACAGCTTTATTAGATGAATAATAATTGTATATGAGACATAGAGCCAATTACAGGTTCTCACGGGTATAAACAGAAAAAAAAACAGTAGAAAACTTAGAATCACTGACAAGCACGATAAAAAAAATATAAATATATTACTTAGATACAATATGCACTTTGCACTTTTAAAAAAGTCAGGGTTCAGCCGAGTGCGTTCAGGTTTTAGTGGTAAATGCGTCAAATGAAAACTCTTTACAAAGAATATTAAAGTCCTTACTCGCTCGCACTATGTATGAGTTTCGCCTGTAGTAGAAGAGGAAAAAGTGAAAGAGATAGGCGGATTAAATCTAACTGATCTCTGAGGGACATTGAAGCGCAGTTTATGCAGGAGATCAGGACAGTCAATCTCGTTAGATATCAATTTTAAAAGAAAAGTGCAATCTGCTAGTCGACGACGATTTATGATAGGTTGCAAATGTGTGACACATATTCGAGGTGACTTCTCACAAAAGAGTAATGAAGACCCTTAAGAGCCTAGGTCGCGTACACCGTCGCATCTCTGCAATAGCTGCCCTTTAATAATAATTATAAGTTGTAGGGATAGGGTCCTGTTATCTGCTAAAGGAGATTACTGAACATTTAACAGGGTCCAAGTCAAGTTTTTTAATTAAGCAGTAATAATCCAATCGCGCCAAGTCAGATTGGAGAGCATCCATGTCATCCTCTGATGATATTGCAGAAAATATCTTCTATCATCAGAAAAATTAAGTAAATTTGAGGAAACACGAGTTGATGCTGCTCACCTACATGATAAAAAGTAACGGACCCATCGAGGAACCTTGAGGAACACCACTAGGAGCTGAAACCCAGCTCGACATGTAGTTAGTGATGACGACAGATTGAGATCTGTTTTTAAGATATGAAGTAAACCAACGAAGAAGATCTCCTCTCATACCGTTGTCAAAAAGCTTTGCTTAAGAATATTGTCAATTCAATCAAAAGCTTTACTATAATTTGTGTAAACGACGTCAACCTGTACCCCATCGTCCATTCTGTCCGTTAGAAAGTCATTGAGCAAAGCCAGATTTGATACTGTTGAACAGCCCTTAAGAAATTCGTGCTGAGAAGGGCTAAAAGACTGACTCAGCGCTGCGTAAACTTGGTTGTAGACTACCCTTTCAAAAACTTTAGCTAATATGCACAATTTAGAAATAGGTCTGTAATTAACTATTTCATTTTTGTGCCCTTTTTAATGAATAACTCCGGGTTATAAAGGCAGTCTTCCAGACTTGGGGAACAGAACATGAAGAGCGTAATTTTTTAAACAACAGAGATACTGGCAAGGCAATAGTCTTATCACACCTAATCAGAAATTTAGGTGATATGTGATCCGGACCACCAGTATTTTCCCGGACTGGTCCCATTTCAATTTGGTGCAGATCTGATGAAAATCTTTGTAGGTAGGCAACGGAACTCTTCAATAAATGGTAGCAAATCTCCCGGGATTGGTGAGATCGCATGTCTATTTATTGTTTACACCAGTTTCATAACATAACATCACGCCGGTACGCAGATGCATACAAGTCAACCTGAATTTCCATGTTTATGGGGTTATCTATTATGTCATACTTAACTTTATTATTTATTAACTGATCTTCGTGATTCTTTTTGCGTTAGTTTAGTTGTAGCTAGGTATATTACATTGCACGCTGAAATCAAACATTTATGAGGGTGCGTTTCATATCACATAAAGTTATTTGGTACTTATATTTTCATTTTAATAACGTTCACATGGTATAATAAACGTGGGATATACCAGCTGTTGATGTGTGTAATTTCTTTACATATAACATTTATACATTCTAAAACTTATTTTGTATAACTTTACTGGATATAACGTTTATTTAATCGAAAATCATTAGGTCTACAGTTTAAAATATATATTGACACCATAACATTTACGCATTTATGAAATAGCATTTTTAAACTTAAATTAAAATTTAAATATTGTTTAACAAAGTCAATATGTTGTGTTACAAAAGTTAGTGACAGAAACGAAACGCTGCAAAACCGACTCCACGTAGTCTTGTCTGCCCTACCCTAGAGTGTAGTTTAAGCCTGCGGATGGGGGAGGCGGTGAGCGTTGGAACCATCTGCGACAATAAGCTCGCGTGGGACCGCCGGAGCCCCGCAGCACCGGAGCCGTGACAGAAACCATGCCTGCTGGATGTTGCATGCCTGCTTGCATGCTTGCTGCATGCATGGTGCATTCTTCTCGTTTAACTTATTATTTATTTGTCTGTTGTCATTATAGCTGTATCCATTCACAAACAATTCTACTGCATCCTTTGAGCTTTTGTATGTCCCACACTTTTAGTAATCCATTTTAAAATAAATAAATACAATATTAAGAAGATCGGAGCAAGGCCAATAAGGCACCTTCTGATTAGGCCCGCTGCGATGCCTCTGAGACACTTACGGTAAATAAGTAAAATTTAGTTTAATAAAAACAACAAGGCGTGAATGTTTGAGTGTCAATATAAAACCAATACGAAAATAGAACATAATAATTAACGATACTATCGACTGGGAGTATTTTTTTTTAAAATGGCCAGACATATTTTCGTAAATATCATGCCAATTTTGTTGTCCACAACGCATTGAGTCTCCAGGTCCCCTAGCAATCTCGAGTCGATTTGGTTTACTCCGAACCAATAAATTGTAGACCGAATCAAAAGCGTAAGCAAGGAGAGTGCAATGACGCCTGACTGGCCCTAGGGCGCACAGCCAGTCATAGTACACAAGAATACATATTATGTCGAATATGTTTTTAATTTAATTCTTGACTAACCCGTTCTTGACTTCAAACTCGACGTTAGCGATGGATGAGGTCTACGATGGAGCGTGGGAGTCCAGAAAGTGCGTGTTCACTTTTCGAGTATTTTCTAACCTAACCTAACCTATGACCCGTTGGTTATAGGTGATAGGGAACACAGATGCAGGGCAGAGAGTTCGACACTGCGCATTAAAAATGTTGAGAAAAATCACTTAGATCGTCTCTTGTAGTATTCACTCACCACAATAGCTACGCCGATACTTACGGCTTACGGCTTAACATGACTGGACTCAAACAATGTACTTAATATCTTGCATGCTCTTGTATGTATACAATGTTTGTTTGTTGTTTTTGTTTGTTTTGTTTTCTCTCTCTCTCTCAATTTAAATTGATAGAATACAAGGCCGTATAGCAAGATTACTTTCGAGTTCTCAGTCTAATCTACGGTTCGACCTGGATAAAAATGTAAGCACATAAACATGTGCTTTGGAAATAATAGATAAAACTTATCAACCCGAAGTGCCTAACTCTGATTCTGGGTAGATATAGGAACACTGAATATTTGAGTCAGTGCAGCACCGAATCGCATTTGATGAAGTAGTCTACGGCTAGGTGAGGTACCTTTTAGCTTGTTGGTGTAACAAGATTGACTTTCTCACACAAACGTTAACCTCCATTATTTAAGCTTCAGTTAATCGATATAAATAAAGCAAGCTCACGTGTAACCTAATAATAAATTCTCAATCGTTCGACTTGTAACGCTGCAATATCTCATTTAATATGTAGGACGCCGAGACTGCACGTGTCTTCAAAAATAAATTTCAATCATCGATGAACTTTAAAAATGCACAAACTACTAAATAATGAACACAATACTTACTTTAACTTCGGTTTCCCAGTCAGAGACTTCACGAAAGGATTGGGGTCCATAAAGTACAAACCAATCTGATCGTCTGAATTTTGTCCAATCACGACCGGCATAAACTGAAAATGAAGAAGAAACAATAAATATATTTTGAAGCTTCAGGTTTATTATCGAATTCTGGGTTGTAAATGAATAAAATATAGCTAAGGTACTCGTAAAACCAATTCCTATCATTCATTATTTTGTTTGCCCCCGATTGTATTAATTGAGAATCCGCACAGTTGTCATTTGTATGCCAATAACGAGGTACTCAATTTTAATTACTGAATCTGGACGCTAACGATAAAATCGGTTAATGTTTTGTGTTATTGCAAAAGTTTGATCTAGGGATAAAGCGCGATAATCGAAGCACAGCTCTTGGAGCGATATGTGGGAAAGACTTCTTTATGTTCACCGACTGGCGCGCTTAGCACTGGCTGATAGAATACCAAACAGCTCCTGCCAGCGGCTTCGCCCACGTGAATGTCGAAAATCGTCCCAAGGGAGTATTCTTACGGTATCAAAAGAATCATATGTCCTATTCCTATTCCAGAACATTGTCTATCCCTGTGCCAAATTACACCCAATTCCGTTGTATACTTATGATCTATGTATATACCTGGATGATGATATGACCTGCTGACAAGATAGTATTATTAAGGCTTGCCTACTCCTGATATACAGCGAGTTTATGCAATTAGCTACATTTTTACCGACTAAAGTTTGGCTTGTTAGCTGAAATCACCGGGGAGTAATCAAATGAGTTGGTAAGCAATTGTTTTATACCAAAGCATCGCACAGACTCCGTCGCGCGTCGTTCCGAAGTATTCGCTAACAAACTTACATTTCTGTTGCTCGTCGGTGCGCACCGCGATCGTTTTGCTCGCTCAACACATGTGGTCGCAATTCTAACCCAATGTACTTAACTGAAATTACATTCTAAGCCGTACTTACGTATTTACATAGCTTAGGATGCAAATATCTAAGTATTTGATAAAAGAAAACCTTTCTGAGCGTTTAATGATATGTAAAGAATTCATAATTTAACACACGCAAGTGTTAAAGTTTTTGGCAAAGCAACGCTTGCTGAGATCGATCCATACCAAGACCCAGGGTTGGGCAGTATTTGAATTAGTTGTAATTAAAATACGTAGGTAACTGAAATACAAATACGTATTTGGTATTTGTATTTAAATTACCTACTTCTTAAAAATATAGTTATTAGTTAGTATTTCAAATACTTATTCTAAAGGCTTCAAAATACATTTGAGCATAAAAACATTTAGCAATCTTATTAATGGGTGCTTTCAGCAAAGAACAGCGCTCGATAACTTTCGTAAGCAAAAATGCTAACCTAACCTAAAACCTCGCTGTATTTTGTATTTTAATTAAAAGTAGTTAAAATACTGTATTTTGTATTTTATATTTGAAATGTACGACTTAAAAGTATTTTGTATTTCGTATTTAAAATACATGCTAAATAGTATTTTGTTTTTTTGTGTTTTAATTAAAGCAAAGTATTTTGCCCAGCTCTGCCGAGACCCCTCAGTGCCTCAAAAAGCAAGCCTGGCTGTCATTTGTAGTTTTTTTGACAGTCGAGAAGCCAGAACACGAAAGTCTTGACAACCAGCCTAACCATGGAGTATCATGTTATCCAGTAAAAACACAAGTAGCCACTTGTCTTCCTATCTGGCCTCCAGAAAGATGTGGAGGCCAGATAAGAAGTGGCTCCATGTAAAATACTGATATTCAACTGAATCCGGTAAGACTGCAAGCCGACCCCAAGAGTTGGCGAAAGTCTAAGCAGACTGAATTGTAGTCTAGAATCTTTTTTCAAACGCATTTTTCTTAATATCTAACGATCGAAAAGTTAAAATCTGTGCGGATTACATAGTATTATAAACTAGCTTTTGCCCGCGACTTCGTACTCGCATATCCCGTTGCCGTTTTTTTCCCGTTCCTGAAGGAATTTCCCGTTCCCCTATAGCCTATATAGCCTTCCTCATGAATGTGGCTAAACTATACAAGAACATTTTTCGTACTTCAAAAGCGACAAAATTAAGTCCGCAATATAAATCTCAGAGACAATCAAAGTAAAAAACTTGTTAAAAACATGGAGGAAATAGAGGTGTGTCGACAATATGTGACTGTGATGCGAAAGCAAATCCTTTAAACTACGAGGATTGTCCTCTGAAGAAAAGTTAATCTTGTATAGCTTAAGATTTCCCTCTACCAAGCTTGAACAATAACACACCATGATCTATACCTATAAAAAAAATGAATGGCTAAATGTGTTGCCAGGCGCAAAACTCGACAACGACTGGAACAATTCAGTATTTTTTTTCAGAAGGTTCTTTGAAGAGAAAAATTGTAAAATAGCACAGAAAAACGTAAAAACCACATTTTATTTTATCCTATACAAAGTGTTCCTAGCTGTCACTCCCACAGTCCATTTGCTTTGACAGAATGACGTCTGTCGGGTCAGCTAGTTAGTTAGCACATAACGGTAGGAGCAAGTGTGGTTAGACTAGACCACAAGTCCGCAACGCACACATGAACTGTGACAGACGATAATATAATCTGCATAAATTGTAGAGCAATATGCGTTACGCTATCGATTCTGATACTACCACACTATTATTGGAATAGCTCTAAATCAACTGCTACATAAACTCGATCGCTTGTCTTGCTTGAGATGAAATTAGAGAATAGAATATTATGGTGTCAAAGTCAAATACTATTATTCAGCTGAATACGGTTTGACTGGGAGCCGACCCCAATTTGGTTGGGAAAAGGCTAGGCAGATGATGATGAAAGTCAAATCACGTGTTTTCAATCAGACCATTAGAGGAGACATTTGATCGTCATGATTTACAGTGAAAATAGTATAAAGTGACGAGTTCGATTCAACATTTTAATTCGATCTGTTGGCCATTTGCAAAGGAAAATGGAAAAATCGAATCGAATTAAATTCTAAGCTCATTTTATTTCATTCAAAGCCAATGGTGATCTATGTACACAGTTACTTATGATCCTTGAGGCGAAGCATGTCGGATTTCCAATTTTTAACCGACTTCAAAAAAGGTAAACTGCGAAATTGCGGGTATTTTGCTATCCTGTGACGTTTACGAATTACGATAAATTATAATGTACTACCAAAAACCGTAAAATAAAAAAACTTTTTACATGTGATAGTTTTCTGTAATACGAATTCAATAAGTTAGTATTCGTCGTTTCGAATAATTTTTATTTAGAATTAATAAATACTCCTGAATACAAAAATAGCCTAGAAACATAATAAAAAACCAGTTAAAGAGTACGCAAACGATTTCATTAATTAAATAAATCTATGGTAGGCAGGAACATAGTACACACCGTTTCGATTTACGCCTGACAAGCTACTACATTATGAAAACCACGTCAACCGTGCATCACATTTATGTTACAGGATATCGAAAACCTGCAACGTAGATAACCAGGCACCAGGTATGCACCAGATTTCACTTTTTTTATTATTTCCTTTGACGATGAGATTGGTTAAAATTCAGTTGAAATGAAAATACCGGCGGCGTCCATTTTCTGTTTGTTTTTCATAAAGGCAGCGCGCGGTTTTTTGTGGCAGGCATTTCATCGGGAACCAAAGATCTAATAGAAGTCCTTTTTATATTATTGTGACTAACTTTTTTAAAACCTCTACCGAAATAAATTGGAACTAGGTAGGTACCCACTATTCATTTTTTCGGAAGTCGTCATAATGACGAACCCTGGACGAGTAAAATATTCGTGTTCGGAGTATTTTTTTACAAAACTTTTGACGCAAGTTTGGTAAAAAAATACTCCGAACACGAACAGGTATCACTTCTTTGTTAAAAAAAGCTTAAAAACAGCGTGCAGATGAAGCAGCTTTTCGTCGGCACTTATAGAGAAATTACATCTGAAAAAAATAGTGAGTAATCTAAAATATGACACGTAATTTGGTTTAGCCATAATTTTTCTATCGGTATCTCATAATAAGAAAAAAAACCACCAAATCACCTACAAATCGTTGAGATGAAACCATTTTACTTCTTCATTTTTTGCCAAAAGCATTTAAAAAAATCTACTGCTTTGCAATACAAACGAAAATGATTTGGTTTTGTTACTTTTTAAAAACATGTATTATTTTTACTATAATAAATTAAAAATGCGACCGTTTAAAGTCGTGTCTATTACACCCCCGCACTCGTCCACGAATTCAGTGCTGGGCGCCTCGTGTTGCTAGGTGGACGTGCGACGCGTTGCGAGAGCTCAGCACTACAAAATAATATCGTAAAATACCTATTACTGCAAAAATTGAATTTTGTTAACAGTGGAGTAGGTTTTTAGGGTTCCGTACCCAAAGGGTAAAATCGGGACCCTATTACTAAGACTCCGCTGTCCGTCTGTCTGTCTGTCTATCTGCCTGTCTGTCACCAGGCTGTATCTCATGAACCGTGATAGCTACATAGTTGTAATTTTCACAGATGATGTATTTCAGTTGCCGATATAACAACAAATACTAAAAACAGAATAAAATAAATGTTTAGTAGGGCTCTCGTATAACAAACGTGATTTTTTTGCCGATTTTTATAGATAATGGTACGGCTCCCTTCGTGTGCGAGTCCGACTCGCACCTGGCTGGTTTATTTTTCTGATTCTTGTATAAGTAGTGTTTTATAGTTATTTTATTAGTGTTTAAGTTTAGTTTGTCAAACACGGGGAATAAGCAGAGACGAATGAAGAGAGGTCTAAAAAAATATTAAAAATAAAAGGCATTTATCAAGGTAAGTTTTAAATTTTATCTACATATATAATATTCATTAGCTTTACTTACCTTTCATAAAAGTAGATAAATACTGTTTATAAAATACCTATATTCAAACAAAGTTGTAAGTTTAATGCTCCTGTGTTATAGAGTCGTGAATGATCACAGAAGGACCATGTCCGCGCAATGACTTTTAATCTTAAAAAAATACTTTAAAACAAAAGTCGTGACGAAAAAGGAATAGATTATTATTTAGCAAAGGGGAAGATATTAAAAATAGTGCTAGAGAGGAAATAGTTCCAGAAATAATGGATAAAGAAAATTTACTGTCATCAATCATTTAAAAAAAAGCAAAGATTAAAGAGAAAAAATTGAAAAAGAGAGTTTATGCAGCGAATGGCTGGAATCGAGAAGGAGACTGTTAACCGCCTCTAACTTCGGCCGCATTATGAAAAGGCGTTCAAATATCAGTTGTAGTAACCTAGTAAAATATTTACTATATCAAGAGAGCATTAATTAAATTATTTATTTATTTAAACTTTATGTATAAAAGTGCTACATGGGCGGATTAATCACGTTAAATCAATAAAACATAGGACTGAAAATTATAAAATTGCTCTTGAGCAAATTTCAAAAGACACTGGTTTAGTTATACAACTATGTGGTTTATTTATTGACGACGAATTGCCATATTTAGGCGCTACTCCTGACCGTGTATGGTGTACTCCTGAAGCAGTTACTGAAAAAAATACCCATTTATAAAACTAGTACCAATAATAATTGATACCAATAATAATTGGTATTACCAAATTCAGGGTCAACTTCACATAACCAAAAGAAAAAGATGCCTTTTTGAAATATGGCTGGGTGTAAATATACTATAGTGGTTATTACTAGGCATGGGCTAACTATATCCGGTAAAAGATTGGATATGAAGTATCGTTCCAAGTAAAGATATATATCCGATTAACATATCCATATGCGCTTAATATTATATATCCGGGAGTGAATTAACTTATTGGAGCTAAATTATGTCTCGGATAGGTAGTAATTCCGACTTTTGAAATTTAAATAGATCCACGTTACGGCATGAAGCGAAAAGTCAGGTATCTGTTATAATGATAATTATCTCGAAATCGGTCATGACTGATATTAACCGAAATGGTAAATAATAATAATTCTGTCGTAAAAAATGCAACTTAACATTAAACAATAACAGAGAAACGATTTTAAGCGGGAACAGTTTACTAAATTTTCGTGTCTTTCCAAAAATTAGCTCGGCGCACAGGAGCGGACCTGCGGAGCCGACATTCAGTTCGAAGAAATTCGGTCGGAGTGGGTCGGAGTGAGTCGGAGTTACTCGGATATAGGATATATAATTTTTTCTGAAAAGGAAGGAGTTGATATGTGTCCGCTTAAAGATATATATCCGAAGATATAGATGTGTCCGGAGTTACCCATGCCTAGTTATAACATAGGTATTACCTACGCTGTGCCCATTTGTGTATTTAGGTACTGTTGTATTTTTTGTTTTCGGTACCAATTTATTATTTTGATACAATTCACGGAAATTACGAATCGTGATTTTATGTAGGTATCGCTAACAAAATTACTGTTATCTTTTATTATTGTAAGTACTGATATTCTATTTTTAAATATTTTGTGTACGATTTCTGGGAATTTTGATTATCCACCATCATCTTCGTTTCCTTCTTGTTTTTCGTTTAATTTCAATTTGCTTTCTTTAATAAAAAAATAGTTAAATCCGAAAGTAATCGCTGCCACAAGCTCGTTGTCCGCCATGTTTGCCAATCCGGAACATACTAGCACGTTCGCCAAGCGTGGGGATGCGTGTTTTTGTTGGGTGTTTGTGGTCGGTGTCTGTCAGGTGTTTGGTGTTTGTGGCAAACACCAAGCATGTGTAGGCGGCTCAAAGGTATGAAAACGGGTGTTTCTTTTGTTTTAGGAGAACATGGAATGGAAAGAGGTTAATACCACAAGAAGCTAGAACACTGACACATATTTCTTTGTCGCTGTTATCAATTACTTTGTTATACTGGGTTTGTAGGTGCCCTATGTTTTCACTTTTTAGGAGTCAAAATTAAGGAGGTTTTTTTTAAGTAGGTTCGGACTTGTCGTTCGGACGTCTGAATGAATATGAGCGTTTCGGTTAGTTTGTAATACCTACTTATAATTTACTACAACAATTCTTTAAGCCTTCTGATGAGGCCCATTGTGAGCGACCACGTTTCGAGTCCATAGGTCATCACTGGCAACACGCACTGGTCATAGACTTTCGTCTTGAGACACTGTGGTATGTGAGACGAGAAGATACCGCGCAACTTCCCGAACGCCGCCCATCCGAGTCGGATTCGACGGTTGACTTCCTTCTCGAAGTTAGCCTTACCTAGCTGGATCGTTTGTCCCAGGTAGACGTACTCATCAACAACTTCGAGTGCAGAGCCTCCAATCTTGATAGGAGTGGGTGCTACATGGGTATTTACCATGACCTTGGTTTTGTCCATGTTCATTTTAAGACCCACTCTTTCGGAAGCTCTACTGAGGTCATCGAGCATTGTACTGAGGTACTCCGTGGTCTCAGCCATGACGACTATATCGTCGGCAAATCGAAGATGAGTGATGTACTCGCCATTGACATTAATGCCTAGCCTTTTCCAGTCCAAAACCTTGAAGACGTCCTCCATTGCGGCCGTGAACAGTTTCGGAGAAATTACGTCTCCCTGCCTCACACCCCGCTGCAGGAGGATAGGTTCTGATGTCTGATCCTGAAGTCGGACTGACATGGTGGCGTTTTCATACAAACACTTCAGCACCTCGATGTACCGATAGTCGATCTGGCACCGTTGGAGAGACTGCAGCACAGCCCAAGTCTCGATCGAATCGAAGGCTTTCTCGTAGTCCACAAACGCTAAGCAGAGGGGCAGATTATACTCTTCGGTCTTCTGTATAACCTGCCGCAGCGTGTGTATGTGGTCTACGGTGCTGAAGCCTTTTCGGAATCCGAAGAAGAAGGCTTAAAGTCACCCAAAGGGCAATGGAGAGGGCAATGCTCGGAGTTTCCTTGCGTGATCGAATCAGGAATGATGATATCCGCAAGAGAACCAAGGTTACCGACATAGCCCGAAGGATCGCCAAATTGAAGTGGCAGTGGGCAGGGCACATTGCTCGCAGAACAGATGGTCGATGGGGCCGAAAAGTTTTGGAGTGGCGACCGCGTACCGGAAGACGCAGCGTTGGAAGGCCTCCCACAAGGTGGACCGATGATCTGGTGAGGGTCGCGGGTAACCGATGGATGCGAGACGCACAGGACCGGTTGTTGTGGCGACACTTGGGGGAGGCCTATGTCCAGCAGTGGACGTCTTTCGGCTGATATGATGATGATGATGACAACAATTCTAGAAGAATTTTGGCTTTCAGCTAAGATCGATATTGCATAAGGTAAAAATAATCGAATATACATTACCATTCCCGCTATAGTCTTAAATTCTTCCTTCGCCATGTATTTCTTCATGACCCTTCCGGCGCAGTTCTCTGAGCTGGTGGCGGTAATGGACAGCACTTTGTGAGGCAGCGGGGTCATGAGGGCGGTGCCATGCTGCTCTACAGTGGCAATACCTTCGCCGCGGATGGCCACGTCCACCTGGCAGCCAAGCGTGTTCATTATCACCAAGCCTGTTTGACGATGCCCTGGGACTTGGAGCGTGGACCGCTGCAAAGGAACATAGTTCTTAAGACGCAAGTCATTATCATCTGGTATAAATATTTTCTTAAGTCAAAAACTGGGAAGTGCAGGATTCTATATAATCCCTATTATGAGCTTAAATATCCTACTTTATTTTATTTTTAAATTTTAATGAGTCCAACTCGTCTGTGGAGTTTTTTCAGATAAATTAATTTGAATTTGTTTAAGTATAATGTGAGATCAATACATAATATGTATTGATCTCACATTATACTTACTTACATGCATATTATTATGTACTGCAAAAGGATAAACCGTCCTTTTGCAGTACATAATAATATGCCGTGCCTGTCATAGGAAATAGTTGCAAGTTTTGCCTAGTACATCGAAGCTTCGTAGCATTGTCAAATGAAAATAATTTGAAGAAATGAAAGGAAAATCCATATCTCCAACCAAAAACTGTCTGAACAGCCAGTTTGACCTACCTGTCTATTCTGTTAATATCTCACCGTAAAACATAGGTGTAGTGAGCTTGAAGATGTCGTTCACCAGCCACGATGCACGATGCATGGATTGTCAGTTCACTTCACGGTGAGGTGTTTACAGAATAACACTGCTGCTGTACAATCTCAGTACTTAGATGACCTGAACTGGCATTAGACCTTGTAAATTTTTCAGAATAGAACCACAGAGCCACCAAGCGGGCGATGTACCAGCCAGTCTAACTCAAGATACAAACCTCAATCCCTATCTGCAAGATGCCAGCAGAAACAAAAGCCAGCGACGCTAGCATGCCGCCGATGAACATCTTCTGAAGAGGCGGCATGTCGGGCAGAAGAGGCCACGCGCCGCCCGGACACACCGGTATCATTAGCAGCACCATGGCGGGGTTCATGACCTGCAGCTGGTCTGGCATCAGGGTCACGCCGAACACTTCGCTGCGTAACCTCGATGCTTGGAAGGTCCAGCGGGAGCCCTGGAACCAGGTGGTAAGACGGAGCTTGCAATACGATATAGTTTTTAGTTAACCTACCCATTTCAAGAAAACATGCGTGAAAAATGTGGCCGTGATAGACAGTGCTATTCTAATTCTATAGAAGTGAGCAGAGAGCTAACCTACTGAACCTGACATTAATACCAAAATAGAGGAACGTGTGCCAGTCCAACAAAGGTCACGAATTTAGCTTGGCTTAACGTTCGAACTCTTATAGCATGTAACTTGTTCGATCGTTTTTGGGGCTTAATTTTTAGCCCTATACTTACATATTTTTTAATAATTGCTTAGTTTGAATGTGAAAAATGAAATTTTTCTAAGTACTTAAAGCGAATTTGAATTTAGAATCGCTTGAACTTTATTTTCAAAATTAAAAATCAAAATATTTATTTGTCACACATAGGTAAAATGTTGAACATTGGTGGTGTAATTTATAATAAAGTGTTTCACTACGTGCCTTGCTGGGCATACAAATATTGTACAAACGGTTTGTACAAACAGATGTACTTACCTAATTAACAAAAAACATCAAGTTAAATAAACTAAGCATTCATTTAGATTTGTTTACGCCTGGTAGTGCTGCAGTGTACTTATTTTTGTTCTGGTGTGTATGTTTATAGAAAATTGTATCAATGTTTTTGTAGAATTCAGATTTGTGCTTGTTGTAACTAGTAATTGATTGATCGGTGTTGATGATTGGTACGGTTTTACCTACCAATCATCCTACTACCATTACCAATGGTCGGAGTAGGTAATAGGTTGGTTGGTGGTCGAGTCAGAGTTTGGAATTGGACTGGTGGTTGCTATTTTAACAATTTTTTCTTCATTGAAGAAAAAATTGTTGCAAACGAATTGATTAAATACCTACATGAAGCAATTGAAAATTTCCGTCAATTCATTCAATTTCAAAAAATTCTCAACATGTTTTGGGTTTACAAGCTGTTTTCCAGAGTCATCACGAACCGTCTCGCGCGCAGGTTTGACGACTTCCAGCTTCCCGAACAAGCCAGATTCCGAAAAGACTTCAGCACCGTAGACCACGTACTTACATACACTGCGGCAGGTTATATACAGAAGACCGAAGAGTACAATCACCCCCTCCGTTTAGCGTTTTTAGACTAGAACAAAGCCTTCGATTCGATCGAGACTTGGGCTATGCTGCAGTCTCTCCAACGGTGCCAGATCGACTATCGGTACATCGAGGTGCTGAAGTGTTTGTACGAAAACGCCACCATGTCAGTCCGACTTCAGGATCAGACATCGAAACCTATCCTGCTGCAGCGGGGTATGAAGCAAGGAGACGTAATTTCTCCGAAACTGTTCACGGCCGCAATGGAGGATGTCTTCAAGATTTTGGACTGGAAAGGGCTAGGCGAGACTGGAAAAAGCTATGTCAATGGCGAGTGCATCACTCACCTTCGATTTGCCGACGATAGTTGTCATGGCTGAGACCATCTCAGTACAATCGATAACCTCAGTAGAGCTTCCGAAAGAGTGGGTCTTAAAATGAACATGGACAAAACCAAGGTCATGGTAAATAAAAAAAGCACCCACTCCTGTCAAGATTGGAGACTACACTCAAAGTGGTGGACGAGTACAGCTACCTAAGACAAACGGTCCAGTTAGGTAGGGCTAACTTTGAGAAAGAGGTCAACCGTCGTATCAAGACTCGGCTGGGCAGCGTTCGGAAAGTTACGCGGTATCTTCTCGTCTCACATATCACAGTGTCTTAAGACGAAAGTCTATGACCAGTGCGTGTTGCCAGTGATGACCTATGGATCCGAAACGTGGTCGCTCACAATGGGCCTCATCAGAAGGCTTAAAGTCACCCCAAGGGTAATGGAGAGGGGAATGCTCGGAGTTTCCTTCCTCGGAGTTTTCTTTTTAATCAGGAATGATGATATCCGCAAGAGAATCAAGTTTACAGACATAGCTGGAAGGATCGCCAAACTGAAGTGGTAGTGGGCAGGGCACATTGGTCGCAGAACAGATGGTCGATGGGGCCGAAAAGTTTTGGAGTGGCGACCGCGTATCGGAAGACGCAGCGTTGGAAGGCCTCCCACAAGGTGGACCGATGACCTGGTGAGGGTCGCGGGTAACCGATGGATGCGAGACGCACAGGACCGGTTGTTGTGGCGACACTTGGAGGAGGCCTATGTCCAGCAGTGGACGTCTTTCAGTTGATATATGATGAGGCAGCAAACCCTATCATTTGATACCCATATTACGGAAGATCATAAAAATCAAAATATTTTTATTATCTTTGGGTTATCCGCCATATTGGATTTAAAATGATGTCACAATAGCTAACCGCGCATTGTCATCTCAAGAAGACCCATACATATTATCAAGCTAACAATAACGAGATAAGTTAAATAACAGCTTGTAAAAAGAAAAGCATCAAACCTGCTGGTCGAACAGCGACCAGAAGATGGGCACGGGCAGGTAGAGGTAGAGGATGGAGAACACCACCTTCATGTCGGCCACCAGCTTCTCGCCGTACTTGTCCACGGCGTAGTCCAGCCAGTGGCCGCGTGGTGGCCCATCCGATGCAGGACTGTACTTGATGCGCCTCACAATCGCGTACTGGAACAATACAGAGAATAGGAAAGATGACTAAACAAATCTAATTAGTCCGTGAGATAGATTTCCAATAAAATATTTGACAAGTAGGTATGTGACGTAACATGAGTTTACGACGAGTTTTATGTTAAAAAATGAATGAAAAACAGGTTTTTCTATTTTCACTTATGAAAAGAGAAAGCTGGGGGCTAGGTAAATTGAATCATATTTTTTAACTCAAGGATCATCTCTATTATAGACATAGAACATCAGTCATGCCGATGACGATCAACCAGTTCCAACTGGGCGTGGACGGCCAAAACCGAAACAATGACTAATAGTGGAAACACTCAAAAGGATCTCGAGTCCGATTTTGATTAAACTAAACACTCAACCGGAGAGTGATCAGGCGTAAGACCAGCGGCTTTACGTACTTTCCTAGGTACGGGAGAGTCACACCAGCAACTTCCAAACGCGGGGCTGCCCCTGAGAAATTAATAATGAAAAATCCCAATTATACTTTTGCCCGACCTAGGAAACGAACCTGGGACCACACTTAGCACTCTTTGCGATTGCGACCGCAAGACCAACGATGCAATTAAAATCATTTGAATATGAGAGTAACGAAACAGCTGGTGTACTTGTGTTAGCGCACACACTTGTGCACCAAAATATCGCCTGTTTACATGGCAATTCTTGAAATCTCTTTGAGATTGGACTTTGTGACCGAAATTCAGCTGGGAGGATTCATTACCATCATCTCAGCCGAAAGACGTCCATTGCTGGACATAGGTCTCCCCGCGCGTGTCGCCACAACCACCGGTCCTGCGCATTTCTCATCCATCGGCTACCAGCTCAACGGATTATTTTGATATTATTAGATACCTATTGCCATGATATTACCATGTATGGAAGAATAAACAAGCACAGGTTTCAAAAACTAATTATTCGTTACAACTTAAAAAATACGTGCAAATATATTTAATATCGATTGCAAGTTTTATTAATCATCTCGTTTTCATTCTTCTTTTTTCAATGACAGTGATATCAGCTAAAGAATACACTACCAGCTATAACTGGGAACGTCGGTGTCGCAGGTTCCTGATAGGTACTTGTTAAGAGTCCGCTTGTTGAGCGTTCACATAGCCAATTCCCAATTTCGGAGTTAATTGAGAATTGTCTGTGTGAACTTTTCTAAACAACCCAACTGAATATTGATTGCTGAACCAGACTAATTCCGTTTTCGTCTCTTATACTTACGGTTTTATGACTCATCACACAACAGCAAACTTTTAACGAATGTCCTGTGTGCGAGGTAAACAAACCATTTCATGGTTAACGTATGGTCGGCTTTTCTATTACACAAATAACGAACTTAACCTCTCAAGTCCCACTTTTTTGTTTACACCTAAATAAATTGAAGGAAGTTGCGTGTTACAACGGAAACTTTTAATGATGTCTGTATAGATTCGAAGCAGGTATAAGTACGAGTATGTATATCGTCGTACAAGCTTCTCTGCCGCGTGCCTTCTATTAATCAGGAAGTGAAGAGCACGTGGTTCATATAAGAAACTACATTCGCGACACTGCTGAGTTTAATTTTAATATTATCAAGTACGTTAAATTTGCTCAGCAAAGCTGGTGAATAACACTAAAGATGCAAATTTAATTAACATTAATTTAGTGCAATCTAAAAGCTTGGCACCTTAAATGACTTCTTCCACTCTGGGTATAGCGGAAGGGAGTGTCAGACTCTTACTAAATAAAACCCAACCGTGTTCCTCCTTATGGCCCCCTTTGCGTTTCAGGGTCGCGGTGACTCTTTCTAAAAAATTCCGCAACCCTAGCAAAGCTTGGCACCTTGCACTACAGAAAAAGGTGTATTTTTCTTCATTAACATTTTTTATTGCATTAGAGACAGACTTGTCTATCTTTAATATAGACTGTGTATATTGTATTTGTCATCGCCCCACTGAGCGTATGTGATACCGAACTACCTAAAAAGGTTGTTGGGCACGAAAATAATGTCATTTGCCACTAGGTTGCCACAATAGGGAATATGTATGAAATTTTTTAATCACAAAATGAAATATTATAGGTATTTATTAGCTTTAGAAAGCACATAGGAAACAATTTTTAAAATAACTTCATCGGCAAAACAGCGTTTTCGCGAGAGGGAAACATATTATATTTATTTATTTTTTTCATGCATATTCCCTATTACGACACTTCCTAGTAGGATAAAGTTCTTCATAACATTTTACCAGGAATACCCTAACCATTTTTCCCTTTTGATGCTTCCATATTATCAGATTGAAATTTCCAATAACTTACGAGTGCACCATCATTTTAGAGATATTGGCATTCATAAATAGCATTCGTTTTCTTGTCTTTCCAGGTATTTTTCTAACATTAATTTCACGAAATTCTTTTAGAACGTCTCTCAAACATTTTGTCACGAGGACTGCTCAAAGGTTTATACTACGCTACACAGGTATAAAGCGAAGAGTAAAATTTTTGTGAAATACAAATCCAAATAGTTGGAATCCGTTAGTTGGATTCCAAATATTTGGACGACAACTGGTACAATATTTAGACGCTATCGTTGGTAATCCTCCACATGGATCTCAGTATGTTTAAGTACAAACATGAATTATATGGGCTATTTAGCCATCTGACATCGATCACTTCGACAACTTTGCAAATCTCCACATAATTAGCACTAAAATCCTCGCTATTTAGTTGAAAGGCCTGAAATATTACCAACGAACATCAATCATAACAGATTCACTACTCTCTTTTTTATAGGCTATTGCAAAAAACCAGTAAAAAGGATGTGCACGGCAGTGTGATGATTGATACGTCTTACTGGGAGGCTATTGGCGTGATGAATGAGCCCAAATATGGCCTCTTTTGAATTATAAGAAACATTTCTGTGTCATCAATTACCTGTGGCGGAGAGACATAGTGCAGGCAAGTGCGGCCAATGTAATGGAACCTACTAAACACATTGTCGTGATAAATGTTACGCCGTTTAGAGATCTGCTTGCACTCTAATGAAAAAAGTGTGTTAATAAATTATAAGTCCTTGTGTAGAAAAGATGAGGAGCTTTTTGCGTGACTGTAAAAGAAAGAACGAAAACCCATTGATTCCGCCAGAAATGAATGACGCATAAAAATAACAAAATATTAAAAGAAATATAACTTATCAACTCCTTCATGACATGAACAATGTAAGCTAAATCAATATTCGAAGCTAGCTCCAACCCCGCTCATGTAACGGCAGCATTAGTCCAATCAACGGGGCTTATATGATCCGAAAAATTCTCCCGCCTATGAAATTTGGCATGTGATGAAATTAGGTGATACAGATTACAGATGTACAATAATCCAACATTTTTTTTTACGAGAAGTTAGGTTATTTTACCTAAACATGAAAATTGCTTATGAGGCTCTGTGAATATTTCCTCAGGCTGAAATACTTTCTGTTTACGTATGAATGTACTAGTTAGAATAAGTATGTAAAGGAATCCAATATTTTTTCGACTTCGGTGATACCCCAAATTTAACTTTTAACATTTTGCACTATAACTTCCGCCGGAAAATTGCTCTGCCAATTTTTATGTTTTCATATGTCTTTATGTCCCTAAATACATAGCTTTGTTTAGTTATCCAACAGATTTTCCTTTTTAAACTTGTATTTTTTATTTTTGCTTAATTACGTAATGTGAAAAAATCCTCCGTCCATTTTTATACCTTTATTAGTTATATGATTTTATATCAAAACAGATTTATCAATAATCCAACAAATTTTCCTTTAGGAAGAGCATTTTTTTTTCATTTTTACTTTATTACGTCACGCGAATAATTGCTCAGGTTAATTCAATACGTGTATGAGATTATCCAATAGGCCAATGGAAATTCGGCCTAATACAAAAGTTTTTACAATCTCAATAATATAAATTCAATCTCAAAATACCTTTATTAGTCATGATTTTATATTAAAGCATATTTATCAATTATCCAACAAATTTTCGGACGGTCAATATTTGTTACGATATTTCACTGTTATAAGCTAGAGCGAAGGGTTGGCCATCACTTGACTGAAAATACTAATGTAGTAATGTTTGATGGCTACCGATATTATTACAAATATTTTTTCTATAAATATGCACAACGTGCGTACAGTCAACAGCACATCAAGTTACCAAAACCTGACAAATTTTCTCATTTGATTTTGAACTTAACCTTCAACATTTTAAGAGTGTGTATTCGATTCGCGAGTCGCTGGGAGGGCTCGGCACGACCCTCAAGTCTGCTATTACAATAGTGTCAGAATGGTCTACCATTGATTTCATAATTGTTGATTTTGACAAATTTGATAATCTACTAATATAAAAGCGTCATTTTGACTTTCCAATGATCAACCACTGACCCTCCCATTGAAAGAAATATCATAGAATGGTAATCTCGTACATAATGACAAATGACTGACAGACGTAGTAAGGTGGTGCATGAGTGCGCGGTCGGTAAGAGTGCGCATCGACCCTACGTCGAGTACCGAGTGACATTTGTAACTAACTTCAGTCGTATTTTGATGTTAAAGTGAACGCCGTTGTGTTCCCGAAAAATAATTAATGTAAGACTATTTACGTGGGTTTTAGGTAAGCCAATAGATTTTTACCTCTCTACACGTAATTTTCTTGTGTTTTCCATTGAATCCAGGAAACATTAGTCAAAACTTTTAAGTACAAAACTTGGTATCTGCTCAAACAGTTTTAAAGATAAAATGACGATCTTTTTCAAGAGATGTCGCTAGTGACACGTCATTCCGCGTTAGGCCGATTCGTGTAAGAGTGCGGACCGTGACGTGTGTAAGAGTGCGCGCGCACTCTTATACACCTGAGATTTCCAATATAATTATTTTCAATAATTTTGGTTAGATTACCTTCTTTAAAGCTTTATTATTTATTTACAGCAGTATATCTAGGAGAGAGAGAAAGACTGAGTGACAGAATTGTCAGGCCAAAACAATGGAGGAGGCTCGGAAGCTTATAGAAGAGGGTAAATCGAAATCCGCCCTCGGTATGGCAGAGTCAACTTTGAGAAAACGACTAAAGAGGTTGGAACCTGCCACAAAATTGGGCAGGTTCGAAACAACATTTACTAAACGTATGGAAAAAGACTTCTCTGAACATCTAAAACTTTTAGATGACATGTATTTTGGCATGATAGCGAAAACACTGAGGGGGTTAGCTTTTGAATTTGCAACAGTGTTCAGACCGCAAAGAGTGGTGGCACGAGAATTGTACCGCCTATCTTGGCCAAGGTCTCTTTAAGTGTGATTTATGCGCACATAATTAAAATGCGCACTCTTATACACATTGGCGCGCACTCTTATACGACCGGTTGTATAAGAGTGCGCATTTCTCTTTTTTTTAAATGTGATACTTTGTCTTCAAATTATAGCAATATTTTGTTTAACTTCATGTTGATTTGTTCTAAGATATATAGAGATTTAAAATAAATTAAGTTGATTTCGCTGACTATAATACTCTTTTTAATACAAAGCCTCATTTAAAAAGTGCGCACTCTTGCACCACCTTACCCTATGTGGTAATCTGCTAAAATTTTGACAGTTCCTTTGATCAGTGACCTACCATTCTTCTTCTTCTTCTTCTTTCTTTTGCAGTCCTTGTGCAGTCATTGCTTTTCAAAGACATTGAATATTTAGAACCATGATTCTATTACGAGACCATTGACCGACCAATGATTGACCATTATGAATTTAGCAGATTACGAACTTATTGCAAAATGACAATGGGATCGTGTTGGAATGACGAATTTATGAAAATAGCAGACTTGGGGCCCAGGATCGGTAATCGATTGCGCGCGGGGATTTATTTATCGTGTAAAATAAATGAGTACATAAAAGGACTGACAAAAAAAACAGGATATTTAGCAATACCTTTATTTTCTTAAAATAATTATAATATTTATGTTTATAGTAAAACACTGTTAAAAAAAAATTGTTAAAGTTAACTGATTGTCTATATATTTTATTAAATACTAATTAGCCATATTTTTGTAATTGAGCTATAAAGTGCGCTTTGAGACTACATATTCAGTTGGACAAACGTATAATATAAAATATTTTAGCACATTACAATGGTTGTATTCGTCCTGAAAGATAACTCTGACGTCCATTTTTGTCAAATGCTAACTGTTCTTTTTAAAAGTGTCAACAAAAATTATATTTTTCAGAGTAGTGTAGTAAATAAAAACTTAATCTTTCTAAAACCGTAATATTCTGTGAAATAATCTGCTCACATGATTACGATTTTGATCTTGAAAAATTAAAAAACATGAAGTTTTTGTCGCGAATCGAATACACGCTCTTAAGGTTTAAAATCATTTGGAGAAAAGACAGTGCCATATCCCGCCCCAGCAATTTACAGAAAATGTAAATTAATGAAAATCAATTTAACGAATCGTGGGGTCCGAGTGCTCATTACTTGTTTAAAGATCTGTCAAGACGCTTAGTTGACACTTCGCGTGACCCTTTTTTTTTTTTTTTGAGGATGGGAAATCATCAAATGACCCCTCCCGCTCTGGTGGGCCCGGCGCGTTTGGAGTGAAACGCGCCGTCGACTCTGGCCTGACCTGATCGGATAGCGAGCTACTTCGCGTGACCCTACGGCTGGCTTTTACCTGGGACAAAGGGTAATCATTGCCATATGACGTGGCAATGCTGCCAGCCTTTTGGGTACATTACCAGTGGTCTGCGATGCGGAGGAATTTTTCGACGCCATATTTTAGATTATTTTTAGCTTAAGTTAAGTCTTTTATTTAAGTGTGTATTTTTATTGTTTTTCGCTACCTACATTTGCTTTTGTCAACGGATCTCAATTCTCGTTCACTTGCTGACTTTGTGCTACTTATAAAATGCTGCATATTTTATGCTTGTAAATTCCTTTTTTTAGTGGGGCAAAGTTATAACAGCCGCACGGACCGATCTTCAAGGATAAGCAACGCTTGCCGAGGTTGGTCTGTGGATGGGTGACCATCTTAACATACCGAGACTCCTCCGTGCTTCGAAAAGCACGAAAAGCCGTTGGTATCGGCTGTCATTTGTAGATCTTTGGCAGTCGTTACGGATTGTCAGAAGCCAGAAAAATCTGACACCAGTCTTGCCTAGAAATACCGTGTTACCCAGTTAAATGGGTTGTGGAGGTCTGGTAGGCAGCCGCTCCACGTAAAATTCCGGTATTCAGCTGAATCCGGTTTGACTGGTAGCCGACCCCAATATAGTTGGGAAAAGGCTAGGCAGATGATAGTGGGGCAAAGTTCTATAGTTTCTGTCCTTTGACAGTTTCGTATAACCTGCCGGTCGATTCTGTCGACATCTCACGGTGTTCATCTAGGCGGAGTGAACGACAATACAGCTGTCATTCCATATTATTTGTATGATTTGACAACTCGCCTGTCGTGCACCCTGTCCAAGTGTTCACTTCGACATGTTTACAGAATCGCACTGCTGATGTGCGGTTGACTGTACAACGGCGTTCAGACATTCGCTTATACCTATTTCTAAAGAATTTTTATTACTTCAATTGTATGGATTTAAAATAAACGGACTTTGTAAACTATGCGGAAAATTGGTCAAAAAGTTAAGGAGATTTCGAGTTAGCTTATAATTTTTTTCAGCATCTGCGTCCACCAATACAATTTAATTAAGCTGTAGAAAACACTAATACACTTAAACATAAAATAACTCTTGGTTAAATCTCCGAAACGTGTGAAATAATAATTAATTCAAAAGATTTGCTATACCAAGGGTCAGCGCACACCTGGCGCTACCAAATGAGTGGAATTTACCCCCAGAATCTGTCAAGCCAGCTACGATGCAACGAATGCCACACGAAAGCACGTTGGCAATGTAAAAAATGCATTAAAACATTGTGCATCGAAAAAGGATGTTTTGAACAATACTATGCATAAGCCCATTGGCCCTATTTGAGTTGGTATGGTGTTTTTCTAACACAAAAGGAAGGTTTTTTTTCTTTATAAAATGTCTTTCTAGACTGCAATAGATACGTTAGTAAAGTTTTTTCCAGAATTTTGCTGCTAGGTTTGTATTTGGGTTCAAATGGGTTAATTTGTGCGTATTTGTGATAGAATATTAGATTTAAGAAAATATTCAAAATTTTCAATTAACCGCGCTTTTTCGTAAACCCGAAAACATATCGCTGCGCCTAAATGAGAAAACGTAATCTCACTGAAAACTGTACCGACTTGAAAAAAAGGAAGAGGTTCTCAATTCGATTGTATTTTTTTTTGTCACTTCAGCAAACCCCAGTATAACATTACCTACTTTTTTTTTTATTACACAGCCAACACACACAACTCGCCGTTACCTTAGACCGTCGTTGCTAGCCGACGGCCGGCAATGCAATTATTGAGATTGTAAAAACTTTAGTATTAGGCCGAATTTCCGTTGGCTTATTAGAAAATCTATTAAAATACAGCGACTCATAACTTAATACACTCATTGAATTAACCTGAGCAATTATTCACGTGACTTAATAAAGCAAAAATGAAAAAAAAATGTTCTTCCTATAGGAAAATTTGTTGGATTATTGATAAATCTGTTTTAATATAAAATCATATGACTAATAAAGGTATAAAAATGGACGGAGGATTTTTTCACATTACGTAATTAAGCAAAAATAAAAAATACAAGTTTAAAAAGGAAAATCTGTTGGATAACTAAAGAAAGCTATGTGTTTAGGGACATAAATACATATGAAAACATAAAAATTGGCAGAGCAATTTTCCGGCGGAAGTTATAGTGCAAAATGTTAAAAGTTAAATTTGGGGTATCACCGAAGTCGAAAAAATATTGGATTCCTTTACATACTTATTCTAACTAGTACATTCATACGTAAACAGAAAGTATTTCAGCCTGAGGAAATATTCACAGAGCCTCATAAGCAATTTTCATGTTTAGGTAAAATAACCTAACTTCTCGTAAAAAAAAATGTTGGATTATTGTACATCTGTAATCTGTATCACCTAATTTCATCACATGCCAAATTTCATAGGCGGGAGAATTATTCGGAAGTCTCCATACAACTAATATCCTCGTTGATTGGACTACATACCAATTTTAATTGAGCATTTGGAGGTAAATCCAGCAGGCCTAAAAATTGATTGGTGTATGCTCACATTTCGATCCCAACATGGCATCGAATCGCTTTTACAATATCTACCTGTTCGAGGAAAGTTACATCCAACTCTCTTTTGGCATCACAAGGCAATATTATGACCTGGGGGTTTACTCTCTCAGCCCGAAGTCCGTAGTTTTGGCCAAAGTGTCGGGCGTTTTCACTCTACGGACTTACGTAGTCCCAAACCCGAAGTAAGAACAACTGTCAAATCGTGTTGTCATTCATTCTTTACGTTATTCATAAATAGTTCACTACGTTGTGAGTGTAGATAATAGTAGTTATGCAACGATCATATAAAAGGGGTTATTAAAACACGGGTGTTTTAATACCTAATTATATGCCGTTGCATACACTATATTGTCTTCACTCATACAGTTGAAATAAAATAAGTGGAAAAATAGTTTATTCCAAACTCAGCGCCACTGAATAAATATGTGGTATGTATGACGGATATTCTCATTGCGTAGACTGCGCAGCGCGCGCATCCATAGACAATGATACTATTTTTCTACATTAAGGTGAAAGCTGGCATATTGAATTAAGGTGGAAGCTTCATGGTAGCTAGCGAAATTCAAATTGATTGACAAATATTATAATTTCATGATATACTATTGCTACTTGATGATTTTAATGATTATAATTCTATAAATACATACTTGCAACGGCCGCTAATCATATTTTGACCAAGATACAACCTGACACTGACCTGCAAATTGCAGAAAACGTAAGAAAATTTGAATTTCGCGGGCTACCTAGAAGCTTCCACCTTAAGTCAATGGGCCCGCGCCAATAAATTAAAAAGCTTTTAAAAAGTAAAAGTATGTGCTATTAAATTAAATAGTTATTTTATGATGCAGTTGTTTGAAAATCGAAGGAAAATGTTGAACTGTGAAGGTATTTTTTTTTTTAATTTTATGTACCCACGAAAAAAAACGTACTTACGTGTTTATACAATCGATTTTGATATAATTTTTAAAACATTATGTTGTGAGTGTAGATAATAGTTATTTATACAACTGTTGTCTAAGAAGGGGTCTTAAAACACGAATGTGGGTTTATAGTAGGTATATAGGATAATAGTATCACATGAATGAGTGTTTTAATACCTAATTATGTACAGTTGCTTATAAGACTTTATTTACACCCATTCATATGAATTCTCTATAAAAGGTTCTTTTCTAATTCATGAAATCTTGATACTTACGCCTTTTCATAGTGTTTTCTCGACTTTTCTGGTAATAATTGGTTAGAAAAATCCTTTGCTGCATTAGAAATATCTGGTGGTGTGTTTTCATTTTATCAAAGTTTGTGTCACTCATTTTTGTAAACAACAAACTAAATTTTTTTTTGCAATACAGTAGGTATACACACACAATATCGAACAAAAAATGGCGAACACGACGTGAATTCGAATAACCTATAAGCGTTTTTTTATTACGGCGCTGTGATAGTGAAACACGCGTGCATGACAATGTCCTTTTTTTGAAATTCATAAAGATACCACGAATTGAATAACCTTTCCTTTTTCGATCCCATTTAAAAAGCGAAGGAGTTGCGTAATGAATTCAGTACAACATTATATCACTCGTTTGGATTTTATATGATTACTATGACACTGGTTGTCTTAATGTTGGCAATAAGCTAACTATTTCAGATACTTTTAGGATTTATAGCATGGAAGTAGATAAAACATTACGTGTTAGCTTCGTTCAAGGGCACATGAAGTGAGCTGTCAATGCATACAAACAAGAAGAAGTAACAGTTCGATAAACGAGAGGCCGAGGTTCATTTTAGTTTGCTATTGAAATTACATACTAAGTACTAATGTTAAAGTGGCAGCCTAAGATAGTATGATGTCATTGGTCGCGGTATTTTTTTCTGATAGGTAAACCATGGAAACATTTATTTCGAATTGTCATAATGCCACTTTATAATGCCAAGGTAAGACATAGTGAATACGAATTTCGTGTGCTTAAGCTGTTTTTTAGCGTGTGGAAATACTCATGGATGTCCACTTTCCTGGACTCTTACAGACTAAAACACCACGGTGTTTTGGTGCTTCCATTGGCCGGAGTCCTGGAGTGCTTGCAAATTTGGTCACGCTCTCCCGGCCAGGTATTGACCAACATAGATTTATGCGAGCCCCATCAACCTTTAGGGTTGTCAATGGTTCAATGATATCAACAGACAATCACGGCAGCTTACACGTGCTCGACAGTCTGACACACTGATTTTGTGATCATGTCCGTTCGAGAAACGAGAAAAAGGAAGTAGAAGTTTGTTCTGGAATTAATTAAACTTTTGCGTGGTGAGAATCTTACTGAGAACTTTTTACCAAAATAACTCGTTTTTAAAATATGAGCGTTTATGTCAATTTACTCGTCTAAAAGCTCTAAGGCTAAAGTTTTCAAACCGTATGATTTTTCCGATATTTTGAAAATAGTACGCGGACGTGAAGGCACATTAGTGGCACCATTCATCAATTATCTGCTCGGTCTGAGTGACTCACCCAGGCGCAAGATATAAACTTCAGCGTCACGTTGTCTCGGGGCTGCTTTATCCTGTACGATGGTTTGCCTGCCACGAATATCACTGAAATCAATAAATCTAGTGTTAAATCTCAAAATTTTAAGCAGGCAGGTTAAACCCAGGCAAATTCATTAATTTCCTAATTTCTCAAACTTGGAGGTTGGAAGAAATGCTGAAGAATTATCTGTAAGCCTATGTTCATCGAATTGTTTAATACTCGAAGACTGTGCTTTGTGGATTGCAGGGAGGAACTTAATACCAAGCAGTGGAGAGTGTGGTTGATGATGCTAATTAACTGATGTTTCTTATAGTCCACATCCACAAACTTGCTCTTACCGATGGATATGAGCACCAGCAGCGCCGGGAAGCCGAAGCCCAGCGCGTAGCAGGCGTCATCCCCGAAACACATGACGCTCCGGCGCAGCGCCGGCGTCACCACCATGCCCATGAAACCACCCAGGTTCACCGTGCAGTAGAACGTGGAAAAGAACTTCTGGAGTAGCTGGTTCTCTTCGGGAAGCCGGAACTGGAAGAAAAAACAGGTTTGAAATCCGGTCATTCGTTTCGGAGCGATTTTTTACAGAACGATTTCTTTCAGACCCGAAGTCGGGCTTTAAACCCTCCTTTTTATATCAGAAATAGCTTAAATCAGAAACTATCCCAAGGCAACATACTCCCGGGAAATAAACATCCAGGACAAGACATGGCCACGTCTGCTAGCTATTAAGACGTGATGAGGTAATAGACTATCAGGCTCATCCATAATAGTTATTTATGAAGAAGGGGTAGTAAAACACGAATGTGAGTTTATCGTTTATACTATTATTATCACATGAGTGTTTTATGTCTAAAAATGAGAAACAAGCATTGGACCGGACAATTAAAAACTGAAAAACAACTTTTTTATTGCAGTCGGGGGACAGTTCCCTGGAACATTTCTTTAAACGAGCAAGTCCTCCGTCTGCAATAATTTTTTTTTTTTGTTTTTAATTTTTCGGTCCAATGTTTGTTTTTCATTTTTAGACATGGCAGTCTTAATTTTAGATATTTTTTAAATTATTTATTTTTATTTCATACCTTTTAGTGATATGAGGATATTTTTACCAACTAATGCGAAACTAAAGCGCCTTATATCTTTTCACTGATACCACATTGATACTAAGTGGCTCGTGAATAAGCTTACGTGGATCTAAAACTCCTATTGCCTAATCTTCTAGCGACCTCACTAAGTGTGACATAAGACTAAAATGTTTGCCAAGGGTTGCGCCGGCTCTGTACAGTGTCGTCCCTTATAACTTGTGCCCTTTCACAGACCGACATAATGTCAGTGGTAGCATACGCCACTTGATTTTAGTTAGACCCCGTTACATCAGTTTCTAACACGCGTCGTGCACTCGCACATCGTCCTATGGTTTCCAACGATGGTCATCCGTCACTGGAACCGAATCTCTCCTGTAGAATTGTTCAGGACGAATTGTACCAATATGATCAGTAAACGAGTCGAATCGCCACCAATGTGTTAGCAGATGAAGCTATTTGATCGGGGATGGTATTCTCTTGCAGAACAGCTAAGCTTAGCAGCATAATTATGCTGTTAAGAAAATCCGTCAATTTACGGATGTTATACCGCAAGACTAATCTATTTTAGTTACTTTCATAGTATCATGTCTTACGTTATCTTACTATGGGGACGGACTACAGATATCGAGTCAATTTTTATTCTGCAAAAAAGAGCCATAAGAGCCATATATAATCTCCGCCGGTGCGATTCTCTAAGTGAACTGTTCAAGAATATTAACATCATGACGGTACCTTGTCAATATATATCTATGAAAACATCATGTACGTTAGAAAGAATCTACATCTGTTTTAATAAACGAGGCGACAAGCATAACTATGTCACTTAAAATTGGAATCAACTAGTTCAACCAGGTTTCAGACTTGTTAAAGTAGCCACATCTTTCATGGGGTACTGTTTCAAATGTAACAATGAAATACCTCCCCAAATAATAGAATTAAGTAAATGAAACAAAATTTAAATCTTAGGTTTTTAAGCGCACACTATTAAATTATAAGTTAGGGGATAACATTGAAGATATAAATGCTTGGCTCAATGCTGGTCCTGCTCTGCATTAATTATCATTAATTTTTATTTTTTTAGCAGTTGTAAGACCCGCTGAATATTGTAATATTGTAAGAACATAGATTTTTCGTTGTATAGACTCAATTAATTTAGCATTGTATAATTTCATTTATTAACGGCACATGTGTGAGTACTGTGTACCTTCAAGTTAAACTATCATTTTTGGCTATTACTTTGACTTGAATGTGCCCTGGCTGTTGGGAGTGTCATGCTCTCTCAAAAGTCTCTCTAATGGTGGCGTTTATGTTTCATTCATCATTTGGCTCCGTCAGCTGGGTCTGGTCATCTCTCAACTGCCACGGTTTGTTTTAATTGTTAGTACTTTGAATTGTTTCTTTTTTGTTCCGGACGTGTTTGTGCACGTCTTTCTACATCTTTCTCAAATTTATGAAAAATTTTAACAAGAACAATGTAATCACAACTTTGTAACAATTAATTGATTTAAAAGAATGTCCATGGAGTTTCTCACACATTCTTCTTCATAGAGATCTACGCTTTGGAACGTGCAAATAGCTTCACCTCTTTGACTGACTGACCTTGACAATTCAAAAGTGCCTGTAAATGGTTTAATTGAAATAAATGCTTTGAGTCTGACTTGAGTTTAAAAAATTGAGGCAAAATGGTGGATTTCAGTGGGATTTCCGTCGCTAACTTTCCTCCAGTCGGTGATCACTTTTCTTGGTTCGTTGAGTTTATATCAAGAATGTTGGGACTATGATTGGGATCGTGAGGGAAGTCAGTAGGACACATCGAAGCCATGATGTCAAAGTTTAGGTTTGCACAAAGGTTAATACGGACCTGCCTCAGGCATTGTTCGTTCCATGCGGGATGTTTGGCATTGAGATCGTCCACTCATATAACAGAGTCATGGGATGGTACTCTCTATCATGGGAAACGTAGACAAGGGCGGATGGTAATAAGCGGAAACGATGGGTTGGTGACCAGACTCACCTAGCCCACAGGCGAAGTAAGGTGACACAGGGGCGTGGTAAGGTTCCGGAAGGCGCGGTGCAGATCCTTCCGTATCCCGATTGTGCAGCGGCCTACTGTAATACAAAGTCCTACTTACCTAATGAATTTCCATTATGACACTGGAGAGGGAACAGACCGATTTGATCATAAAGATTGGGTGCTAGCCCTCAGGGGGTCAGAATACGACAAGCATCATGTCGATTAGTGTACGGCGGAGACGCGGATATTTTGGGCTAAGAGGTCATTTAGTTAATGACCTTAAGGAATCTTCTTGGGGATGCTTCTAACCACCAGACAGACGCCAGACAGATATTGTATTGAACAAAGAGAAACTTGAATTCGTCGAAAACGCGGTTTTCCTGGGGATCACGCTTGACTCAAGGCTACAATGGGGTCCTCATTTAACATCTCTTGCGGGACGGCTAAGTTCAGCAGCATATGCTGTCAGAAAAATCCGTCAATTTACTGATATAGATACCGCGAGGCTGGTCTATTTTAGTTACTTTCATAGTATCATGTCTTACGGTATCTTATTATGGGGACGTGCTGCAGACATCGAATCTATATTTATTCTGCAGAAAAGAGCCATCAGAGCCATATATAATCTGGGTCGGCGCGATTCCCTAAGGGAACTGTTTAAAGATATTAACATCATGACGGTACCTTGTCAATACATATACGAAAATATAATGTATGTTCGGAAAAATCTCCATCTTTTTAGTAAGATTAGTGACAGGCATAATTTTAATACTAGAAATAAGAACAAATTAGATCAACCCCGATTCAGATTGGCTAAAGTACACACTTCTTTTATGGGGTACTGTGTTAAATTTTATAATAAAATACCATATGATATTCTCGGACTGAATGAGAGAAAATTTAAAACATGCATTAAACGCACACTATGTAGACAGGCATATTATAAACTGGAAGATTATATCCTTGATAAAAATGCTTGGCTAAATGCCGGTCCTGCTCCACAGCCTCAGCCGCTTGGTTCCACTAGTTAGGATTTTATATATGGAGGAGATGCTCACCCTTTTCTATTTTACTTTTTACGTTTAATAATAATAATATTCCACATTTCTATAATGTTTGGAATACACTTTTACTTTTCTGTTCTTACCAATTGATATTTATAGTTTTATATAAAGTAGAAGCATTTTTTATTTTGGAATCCTGTAAATGTGAGGACCATGGAGCCTTTTTATGTTAATAGATGGTTTCCTTGTTTGACATGAATGAGCAGGGGCAGTTGAGGGTTTGTCATGCTCACTCGAATGTCTCGCTGATGGTGGCGCGTGTATCGGATCATTCGGTTCCCTTCAAAATGGTTGAGCTGAATGGTGCTGATGCACGCGTCATGTTCGTGAACGGGCGCCATCAGTGGAGACTGGTCATCTCTTAGCTGTCGCTGGCTTATTTCAATAGTTTATTTGATACTTAGAATTCTTTTTTTTTTTCTCTTCCTTTACATTGTTCTCACATATAGAAGCAACAAAGATAATGTAACCTGGATTATTGTAAATCATAAAATGGTTTAAAAGAGTGTCCGTGGAGTTTCTTGCACGTTCTTCTCCATAGAGATCTACGCTTTGGAACGTGTAAATAGCTTCATGTTTTTGACTGACTGACTCTGACAATTCAAAAGTACCTGTAAATGGTTTATTTGAAATAAATGCTTTGACTTTGACCACCACTCTGATGGGCTGAAATAGGCTTATTTTCCGCTTAAAAAAGGAAATATTCCTTTCATGCAGTATCCATCCAGTATTATGTTATTTTGTGTCACTAAGAAGGAAGCAAGCTTCTATCAAAAAAGCGAAGTAGTTGCATAATGAAATCTAGTACAACAATATAACACTCGTTTCGATGATATTACGGTTACTATGACACTGGTCATTTTAATGTTGGCAATAAGCTAACTGTTTCAGAAACTTTTATAGAGGATTTTTATCATGGAAGTAGATAAAAGCTTTTTATGAATTACAAGTATCTAAACATTGTTTTTTATCCATTTCTTGGGATTCTTAATTGAAATTCTCCATAGAAAATTTTGAATAAAGAATCTGCTTATCAGTATTGTAGGTTAGGTTATCAAGTTTTTATGAATGTGGCTGTAACAATATTATTCTTCCATACTTACAAACTTTAACACTTCATTAATTGTCTTTTAGAGGTAGTGACAAAGTAATAACGACAACCTTTATTATTTACTTCGGCCAGTATTCTTACCAAGTTTCACGTGCACTGGGCTCTGGAGTACGAGTCTTCCTTACAAAATTTAACATGCCCTAAATAGTCAATTGGGGATATTTGTGAATAACTTATTATGATATCTTTTATTATTTATTTATTTTCATGATTTATCTTTTATTATTTATTGACTAGTACTCGTACCAAGTTTCAAATAAGTATATTGGCACAAACAATTCGATTTTTCATACAAACATCCACCCCTTATTTCACTCCCTTAGAAGGATACATTTTCAAAAATCCTTTCTTACCGAATGCCTACATCGTGGAATACCTACGTCCTTAAAATTATACGTCCCTACGACCAGCGGTTTAGGCTGTGCGTTGGTTCATCAGTCATGACAAACCATTTTATTTGTTATAGATAGATTTACTCTTACTCATCATTTCCTTGCCCTTATTGCAATTAATTCATAAATGGCGAAACTTGTCTTATCCTACCATTATACTTCTCTGTTAGTCGTCACTACATCAGACTTTAAGATGGAAGCTACTCTTGAAATCAATGAACTTATATAAAACGGCTCGTTTGCCCGCAGTTTTAAAAAGCTAAACGGTGTTGTCAATCAACTGGGTTCTTTGAAGAAACTTTTCACCACTCTCCGATTGCTAAAACAAAACAACAACAACACGCAAGCGTAAAGTACCTACCTAACGTCCAATTGACGTGATTTTCCAACTTTTTAATCCTATTCAAAGCACATAATTTAATACAGTGATATAATGCACTCTGTTAGTGACAGTGTGTTGTCGTTGTCGCCGTTTGTGGCGTAGAGGTGAACCAAGCGTCAGAATGACCACTCGGTATCGGTTTTCTGTCAACTAAGGAAATGCTGACATGATGTTACAGAATGAAGTAAGTAATTAATTTGTGCTGCAAATTTTAATTGAGTCGGCATTTTTTTTCCTTTTATTATTTAACGAGCTAGTTATTAATTCAGTTTTTAGAGTTCCGTACCCCAAAGGGTAAAACGGGACCCCATTACTACGACTTCGCTGTCCGTCCGTCTGTCACCAGGCTGTATCTCATGAACCGTGATAGTCAGACAGTTGAAATTTTCACAGATGATGTATTTCTATTGCCGCTATAACAGCAAATAATAAAAAACAGAAATAATAAATATATATTGATAACGGCAACAGGTAGACGCTTAGAATATTCACAGAATATTTAGTAACACACTTTAAAAACAAATAATTAAATTAAAATAAGTAAAACAAATGTTTAAGGAGGGCTCCCGTACAACAAATGTGATTTTTAACCGTTTTTTATTTTATAGATATAATGGTACGGAACCCTTCGTGCGCGAGCCCGACTCGCACTTGACCGGTTTTTTTTTATAATACCTACTTGAGTTCAAATCGATCATATTGTTGGATATTAGAGGTAGGTTGATAAATGCAAAGTGCGCCCTGGTTTGTTTATAGATGCATTATTGTGTTCTCAATTTAACTAGGCGATATTATGTCACAAATGTATATGATAGTTTGTTACACTGCTCTGCTATTGATTTTTTCAATCTGACGGCCAGTCAGGGACAGATTACCTACATACTAAACTTTTACTGTGTATGCGTTTTAATGTAAATAACATGGTCTGTTGATTTTTTGCCAAGTGATCTTTAGAAACAAGTTAATTGAATTTTCGCCAGAAAACAAGTAGACAGACGTAGGTAATAATTAAACCACTATTTGTGAGCAAACGCGGTTGCCAAGAAAGGCATTAAAATAAGTCTACCGCTCGAAACCAATTGTGTTCAAGTGCTTCAGTGCAACACAGAGACACAAGGCGTAAGTATGCTATGGATGGACACAAAAACTGATGTTGTTGAGACAATGGCTATTTCAATCCGCCTAGACATTTTGAAAGGTACAAAAAAGCTAATACCAAACTAGTTTTAAAAAAATACCTTCGAAGGCAATCAATGATTTCCAGCTACTTTTGAGGAAAGTCAGACATATGCTGTTTTATTTATTCACTAGCTGTTGCCCGCGCCTTCGTACGCGCATATCCCTTTTTTGTCCGACTGGTAGTTCCAGAGATTAGCGCGTTCAAACAAATAAACTCTTCCGCTACATAATATTAGTATAGATTAACACTTTAGTCACTAGTATAAAACATGGGCGGATATAATGGACTGAAGGCATAATTTACAGAAACAACATGGCATTTATTTACCAATTCAATTCAATTTTCTAGATACCTATATAATAAATCGTGGTAAGTATATAGGAGTAGGTAGGTACTAACTAAAAATCTCGACAAACGGAATAAGTAGGTAGACAATGACTGCATTTCTATAGACCAAACTGAAATACGAGGCAAGACGCAGGCAAGCTGAAGCCTCTAGGAGTGTTCTCTTAAGGTCAGGTCAGGAGTCTAGGAAACGCGTAACAAAGGTCGTTATATAGGTTCAAGCAAGCGTCACACGCTTGGTCCGTGAGCTAGAAACCTAACAATATGCTGTCCTTAAAACTTTTAGACAGTCAAAGTTCCATGTGTTTATCTAACAGTGTTAAAAAATAACTGAAAGAAAATGGTATAATGGTATAATTTTACTTTGCTTTATAAGTATATTATACTTAGTAAAAAAAATCGAAATAGCCTACTGGAAAAGTGAAGTGGAAAAATCGTCGTTGCGTCGTATGCTAAAATTATTCCGTGTTGGCGCAACAATTCCCAAAGACCCTCGTAGCATAGCGTAGACTGCTGCTACGAAGAATGTAAACCGTCTACGGCGTAGGCGTTCCACACTGTTTTCTTCTCTAAGGCCACGTTTCCACGTACAACCAGCTCGCATGGAAGTTACACTACATTACGGGCTACTGAGGTAGTCATGCTCCACATCGTAATTAAACTTGCATGTGAGTTGCTTGCAGGTTGAAACGCGGTCTTAGACTCGACGAGATCTTAGCGCTAGCGATTACCAATTTCATTCTTTTCTCCTTTTTAACCCAGCTTTGGTTGATGTCGCGTAGACGCTGTACTAATGTCGCAGTAGCGCAGCGTAAACTCTCGACAAATTCCTGCAAAGGCCCCGAAAATAAAATGGTGGTGCCGAAAATTTAAACACACCTGGTCTCCTCCGAATGCTGCAACACATGGCTTGATTCCACCTGTACCAGTAGCTATAAGCAGCAGTCCAATCATTGAAGTCGATCTGTAAGTTGATAATCCCATTTATCATATAGATACATTTTTTCGCAAAAATAAGTACCTAGGTTCACTGAGACACCTATCGTGAGGATTACCTAACTTATTAATTGTCAGGCCACTTTTACCTACCGGATGAAATGATAGAATAATATGTCAAACTTCGTCAGATAAAAGTTATCCGACTATTTAAAAATTAACATAAACCAAGTAACATTCTTTTCCAAAATTGCTGATCAAGATCGATAGCTACCGAGCGCAGCACTACTACACGAGCAATTTTTGTGCTTCATAACAATCAGAAAAGTTGTCTAGCTTTTCTGACTGTTATGAAGTACAAAAATTAACAGACGCACGTAAAGTTCATACTTCCACTATTTTCTTCAAGATTTTACTTCACCGCCGACTTTTACGTTAAGTCGAAGTATTATGAAAAATAAAACAAGCGTCTGAAGTTTCAAAAAGTAAAATCTGAGGTTCTGGTTCCAGCGGCCACCGCGCCGGCTGCGGCTTGGACTGAACTTTCATCAAAGTTATCTATCTCAAAGAACACTCTTCTACTTTAGTATAAAAACTTAGCGCCGATTGTTTGTTTTTATTACATAAATAATAAATTAGGTAACACGGTAGGTAGTTATAAGAGAAACATGTAGGTATGAGCGTGAGTGAATACCTACTCAAGTATGCGTATCACGTTAACGTCGTTGTATTAAGTTAGCCCTTAATATCAGCTTCGTAATGATAATATAATAATGTGGTCGGCTGTAACACTCTGGATGCGAATATGTTTCTCAAATCAAATTATTTGTATAGTTATTTTTCTAGGTCATGTTATTTTCGTAACACTGACCCGGAAAAAGAGCACGTTGTATATTTGAGGAATATTGCCTCGGCAGGCTAAATGATAACAGCCGCGCGGTCAGTCCGTGATGGGCCACCCTTAATATACCGAGACAACGAAGCAACCGAGCAACCTTGGCAGGTTCACCCTGGAGTAATTATTTCTATACCACAAATTTGTTCCAACTGCCTTACGAAGATGTTTGTTGAGGCGCCAATAGCCTGATAGCACAGATTTAAATAGTAAGCATCTGCAGAATACCTATTAGTATCAAGCCATAACCTAGGTACTCACGTGGGTGGCAACATGAGCGGAGGGATCGCAGCGCAACAAGTCAGGACAGTCCCAATTAGGTATATTATTGAAAAGTATAGTATTACTCTGAAAAATATCAAGTTTATTTTAATAACTTTTATTAGTTTACTTCGAAGGGGCTCGTGGCTCGTGGCTGAATGTTTACAGCCGTACGATCTTCGAGGTAAAGTAACGTATGGCCAGATCGCTCCGTAGATGGGTGACGATCTGTTTTTACTTTGAGACCACGCCGTGCCCCGGAAATCACGATGTCTTTGGTCCTGGCTGTCACATTTTTACTACCTTGACAGTGATTATGGGTCCGACAGTCAGACGGCAGAAAATCTGTCACCAGCCTTGTCAAGGGGTAGCTACCCCGTACCACCGTGTGTTATCTAATTATCGGTTTTCGGAAGATCAGATTGGCAAGTAACTCCTAAAACAAATCTGCTTTCAATCTAACGCTAACAATAAGCGTTATACGGAAAGCAGATTTTTATAGTTCACTTTGCAACTTTAGTAGGTACCTGTAGGTAGGTACCAAGTATAGTGCACAAACACCGAACCTGGGTAGCGATTTAAGCCTGCCTTCGTTTCGGGCGTTGTTAAAAATAAGGCGCTGGTTGAAGAAAGGGCAACTCACAACAACCGCGCAGTACTCTTAGTTACCAGTAGATTTAGGCAGAAGGTACGTATTTAGTTAATAGGCAGTTACTTGTATCTCCCAATAAAATTGTCAGCCAATATGGCCCCCATCAGCGGCATAGTGTAGCACATCATGATGAATATGTGATACACCACTGTGGCAGCATTTTCATGGAGGCATAATACATTTCTTAAATAGAGCGACAATATAGCTGCAAAACAAGGTCGAATTAAGTGTACACAATCAAAATGCGTGAATTCCTGGTCGGGCCAAGCTTTTTGGGTTAGTACCTACATCAGGAAATTCTCAGTTGCTATTTTTTCAATCATCATCAGTAGTCATGGATATAGGCCTCACCAATTGGACACCATCCAGTTGGATCCTAGGTTTCTCTAATCCAGCTACCAGTTAAGCAGTGAAGATCGCTCGCTGTAGAAATGCTACCATGCATGGTATATGTATGCACGGTACCTACTGGAAAGCGTGATTGATTCACGACAACAACTTCGATAGGTAAGTAGCATTGGATACGATCAATCGGAATTAAACAAGAATTCTGACTTCCATCGTCAATTCTTGTACTCGTGTCAAATAGTAGGTACCTACTTATGCATTTTAAAGTATTTTATTAGCCACTTAGGAAGCAGTTTTCCATGTGACGCGGTAGATAAGCCCTCTGTCGCAAACGTCTCAGTTCGTTACCCACATACTGCACTCGTTTACTCGGCCTAAGTAAGGCATGTCGTGGTAAGTTTAAAATAAGGAATATCGCGATCCTTCGGCACGCTTAGCCGCCCAGGCCGCGAAGCGAGCTGTTATGATCCTACTCATGGCAACCGGAGCTTCAAGATACCTTAATAAGCATCGGTACGTACTTCTCAAGCCACAGAAGGAAAATCTTTCACAAAATTCTGTCGCTATGATACAAAATATCGATGTAGGGTGACTATGTAGCATTCTTGAAGACTTTGGAAACAATTTACTGCAAAAAATAACACCTTAAAAATGGACTTGATAACAGTGACTTGATAGATTTGATAACAGTATTGACAGTGTCAATCCAAAGCACAGAGTATTTTCTTTTATAAATCCAAGGTGTCAATCCACTGTCAATCTTACGTCAAGATACAATGATTAGTTATGGTTTTTACGGGTCAGAGCCCATTCGTCCCCTAAAATTCGTCCCCCAGCATAAAAGTTGTAGATTCGGCCCCTATATAGGTGCCCATTGGTCTCCTGGTAGGGGACCAATTAATATTTTAATAAAAAATATTATTTTTAAGGTACCCATTCGTCCCCTCTTATATATATACAATATAAGTTAAAGATTCGGCACCTGTTCAGGTGCCTATTGGTCCCCTGAGATAAAATTAGCTATATTTTACATAAGAAACGGTTAACATAGTACACTTGTGAACAGTTTATTAACGGAATTAATTTAATAAATCATAACAGATCATTGAAAAAAGAGCTATGATGAATGATAATCCGTCATGATAATAATATAACCTGTCGAGGCTTACGATGTAAAATTGTCTCACTACGAATGGCTTGTTAAAAAAACGGGTTACAAATAATAGATAAGGTGTTTAAAATTGGTAAGTACTCTCCAGATGTGCGCGGGGTGTGGAATGCCGGGAGGGGTAATCTTAGTTTCTTAATCTTATTTTTTTTGTACTGTTGCTGCACTGCTGGGGCGAAGCCATCGAGAGACACGGCGAAGCATTTGCTGTGTCGCTCGATATCTCGAAGGCTTTTGACAGGGTCTGGCACGTAGGTCTACTCAACAAGCTTCCTGCTTATGGCATCCCAGCTGGTTTTTGTAGCTGGATATCAGACTTCCTAAATGAACGGTCGATCCGAGTAGTCGTTGACGGCTGCTCCTCTGACCTTATGGCTATTGATGCCGGAGTTCCTCAGGGGTCTGTTCTCTCTGCAACTCTTTTCCTGTTACACATCAATGACCTACTTCAGCCTGGTCTTGTTGGGTACGCAGATGACAGTACGGTTTCAGAGAGATACTTGTCCAGCGCAACAACCGGCAGGGATGAAGTCCGTTCCTTGAGAGAGGCCATGGTAGAGCGGACAAATTTGACCTTAAGCGTTGTCTCCCAGTGGGGTGATGACAATATGGTCACTTTTAACGCCACCAAAACACAGGCGTGTCTTTTTACCGCAAAAAGGAGTTGCTTTGACCAAGCGTAGCTTTGCTTTAACGGGAACAGACGCACCCCGAAAAGTAGGAACTTTTCGGGGTGCGTCTGTTCCCGTTACTGATCGGCTCGAGCTCCTAGGCATGGAGTTGACATCCAGTCTCAACTTCGGCGCCACCATCGAGTACAAAGCCCAAATTGCGGCCAAAAAGCTGGGCATCCTAAATAAGGTGAAGTGATACTTCAGGCCTGGACAGCTTTTAACCCTTTACAAAGCACAAGTCCGATCCTGCATGGAGTATTGTAGCCACCTTTGGGATGGCTCAGCTAAGTATCAGCTTGCCGCGCTTGACTCGGTGGAACGCAGAGCTAAGAGGCTCATCGGTGACGCAAAACTGGTGGATGCCAAGCTACATAGCTTGGCTCATCGCCGTAAGGTTGCCTGCTTATCGGTCTTCTACAGATTGTACTTCGGTGAGTGTGCCCAAGAACTCCACGACCTCATCCCACCGGCCCCCTTCTACCATCGGACAGTTATTGTGATTTTGCATGTATGTAGTTGGTAAATATACAAAAAATAAGAAGTGATTATTTACTGTTGATATGTGTTCAATTTTTTTTGCATATTTTATATTTAATGTTGATTTATATGATGGTCAATCAAGGCTGATTTTTGTAAAAGAGTTGTATTTTGTTAGTTTCTAGGACATTGCGATTTTGTATGTGTTAATCTTATTTGAAATAAACATGATATCTACCGAATTACTATATTTTTTATTTTAGCCTTTTCTGCGCGACTGTACCAGGACTACCAAGCTGCAGTATACACATATACATGTACTAGAAGAATGAATAAAAATAAATATTCTTCAGGGGACGAATGGGCCCCTCAAAAGTTCCAGGGGGCGAGTGGGCACAGGGTGCGAATCTTAGGGGACGAATGGGCTCTGACCCGTTTTTACATGGATGTTTTTTACTGAGAGATACCATGAGATTACTTACTCTATTGATGAAAGTACCTACAATACAGTACAATATTTCACCTTTTTCTCGGGACCTCGAGAACTATTTACACTCGTATGACTACGGTTAGTGGCCACAACATCCATTAAACATATCGTAGCCCAAATTTGGCTGCAACGAGCAACTGGTCGCACGTCGAACGACTGACTACATGACTGCGACCTAACTTTTAGTGGTGCCAACCTTGCTTTACTTTGGTCGTTCGCATCTCGTTTGGAGCATTTGCGCCAGACGTTGTTGCGACCACGACCACAACCACCCGTAGTCATCTAGATATAGATATCTACTTATATATATAAAAATGAACACCTATTTCTCCTGGTCACGCTATAACTTGAGAACAGCTGGACCAATTCCGCTGATTCTGACATATCAACGCACAGCCGAAACTACAGGGTGAAGGAACGTAATTTCTTTTTCAATAAAATAACTTCAGATTCTAGGCTGCTACTAAACTTCGGCTTCCAAGGACATCAGAAAGTTTCCTAAAAGAAATAGCCCTGTAGACAGAACTGCATCCCCTTACGATAATTTGAAGGGACGACGTTATACTTAGATGTTTTCATTGTTTGTGTGTGGGCAGATTTAAGCCTGCATATCATGCTTTACCTAGGTACTTCAGAAGTAGCTTCAAAAGGTTTAGATGGTAATGAATCAGTCAGTGACGTCGTTCAGGTAGACAGGGGCGCCGGCTTTTAGAAAACCTCATGGGTGCTCATGTTCATTTGATGAATTGAGACAACATCACATACATTGTCCTGGTCCCAAACTAAGGTTTTCCTTTGTACTATGGAAACCAGGAACAACGAAGGTACCACAAAAACCCAGACCCAACACAAATGTCTGTTTCATCAACAAACATTTGTGTTGGTGCGGCGATCGAAAGCCCGTGACCCTTGCGTCTCAACCGTCTCAACCGGCGGCGCTCTAAACCACTGCGCTTAACGGGTCGTCGGGTAATGAAAAACCGCCCATCACTAACGGCCGCTTTCTATAATATATCTCAATCCCAATCTTGATCCCGATCCTTGTCTGTAACCTGTGAGCCATGGAGCTCCAATACTATTTCCTTAAAGTTAAAATCTGAGTTTTATTTTATAATATTTAGTACGTAGCCCCCAGTCCATAATCCTGTGGGCCACAGTACCTACCTACTGCCCCGCTTCCTTTTCCTCGTCTTGGCAGCAGCCCCCAGATAATTCCTAAGACAAAAATTATAATACACTCTCAAATACCCTGCACTAAAATTAATGACATAAGTAAACCCTTAGACCAACTTTTTTGTTGGTCTGAGAATAAACCTTACAACCAAAAGATTTCAGTGGTTATTTTTTTTCTTTTAAGCAAAGCTTTAAGGAAACTAAACAAACCCGGAACCGATCACTTTCCGATTTTTTTTTTTTTAATTTCATTTTACTTACCTACCTAAAACTATTGACCGAAGTCTTTTTTGCTGTAGGTACCTATGCATTATTTAACATATTTTTAGATTATCGAAGTATCAGGTATTTTATTTTACTTTACCGAACTATATTTCGCCAATTTACAATATTATAGTTATATATTTATGATATTAGTGCGGTAAGTTGGTTTTTACAAACGAGTAGACGAATGTAAGCACGAGACGAAGTCGAGGGCTTACCATAGTTACGAGTTTGTAAAAACCAAATCCGCACGTGTGTCATACAACGTTTTTCGACACATTTGCGAGAAAACAGTACAATAAGTAATGAAATAAAAAAAATTGTCTTTAGAAATCAGTAGGAAAGTCGCAACAATCTTTGACGTTTCTAATATGAAAATGGCGCGAATTTGCAAAGGGCGCCACATGCGCGTGGTGAAAATTAGAACCAAGTCTTTCATTTATTTTTATTTATCTTCTCTCATTTTCTCTTTAACATTAAAACGAGACAAACATATACAGCAAAAGCACTTCCAAGGAGGTTCGAATCGGTTCGATCATTCAGCTTATATTATTCTCGTGATGTGAAACTCCTTGGTGGAATTCTTTTTAATTTTTATGGAAATTAAAAAAAAACCGTAAAGAATACGCACGGCGCTATACAACGGAGTTAGCGGTAAAATATGTAGTTAAGTGAGAGTACCTTACTTTGCCGCACGCTCCATTGTGTGGTGTATAATTTTGAACTTTCGAACGATGCATACAGGCTTCGTAAATGCATTTTTTGAGCAAATGTGTTGAAAAATAACTTTTTGCTATTGGCCGAAGCCTCTTTTAAACTTTTTTCATTTGCCAAATGATTTATTTGCCATATTTTCACCACACCGAAACAACATTTTAAGAAATATTATTTGGTCACAAATATATAGCCGGTACTTGGTAAAATTTCGAATAAGTATTAAATTAAAATATTGTCATAAAAAGTTAGTATGTTGTGCTATAACATTTAGCGACAGAAACGAATCGCAGCAAAACCGACTTCACGCAGTCTTGTCTACCGTACCCGTTTTTCTTTTTTTTATGGATGGGAACTCATCAAATGACTCCTGTCGGTCTGGGTGGAGCGGGAGGGAGTGTCAGACTGGCTAAAACCCATCCGTGCTCCTCGTGGTGCCCTTTGCTTTCCAGGGCTAGAGTGTAATTTGAGCCCGCGTAGGGGTGGGGCGGTCTGCGAGCTGAAGAGACGATAAGCTCGCGTGGAGCCACCTAAATATTGATGATTCGAGATCGTTTAACGTGTCAAGTTTACAGTATTATTGGATCGGACTTGACAGATCATGCTTACCTAATGCTTACCTAACAAGATTGCAACAGTATCGAAACAAACTTGCCATATCATTTTAACATTCACAAGTTTTCAGCTAATTTGAAATAAATTTGCTACAACAAGTTTGCCGTAACAACTAAATATCAAATAAAAACAAACTTGCAGCAAATTTAAATGCTATCTGGGACCCCGCAGCACCGGAGCCGTGACAGGAACAATGCTTGCTTGCTGCATATTGCATGCCTGTTGATGGTGATGGGATGGTGACTTACTTGTTTGCAAGCTGCATGTTTGCTTGCATGCTTGAACTTTCTAGGCGTTTAGTGAAATGAAAATAATATGGTAATTATACCTAGTAGGGTATAAATCTGGTAGATATAATGAATGTTTGGAAACATATTACTTCGAACAAATATTATTTCAGCTAAGTTTTCCGACCAAATGAAACGTCGGAGTAACGAAAAGAATCGAATTGATAATAATACAGTGGCAGACGTGACTGCGATCCTATATTTAAAAAAAACAAATCGTATAGTTGAAAAGTTTAGGTAAAATTAAATTCGGTCAAATATTTTTCGAACTTATGATAGGTAACCAAATATATTCCAATAAACATAACACGAGTTCCGAGGTCTACCTAACCCTAGTTGCACTGGACTAGAAGTTTTCAATGAAATTAATTAAATCGAGTAATGTAGCGACACCTATGCGCTTACATAATCATTACACAATTCAGCAAAACGACGACCACCCAAAGGATGGCGCCACAGACCTACTAACGCAATGCCATACCAGCTATAATAAAACTATGTCGTTTCAGAGGTTCTAAATTCAAATTACTGCTAAGTTCCGTCACTAGATGTCACTAAATGTTCAATTACTGTGTACTTCCAAACAAATGTGTATGTATTTGATTTGATTTTAATATTGAAAAATGTGTCGAACATTGTTGTTTTAGAGATAATAAATTAGTAATACATGTAACATAACCTCAAGCTTACATTACCTACACTATACCCACATTTTGTATTATATACGGTCACGGTTATAGTCGTGCATAAATCTAAACTCAGGGCTGTTATCTAAACAGGAGAAAGCCCTCCACCAACGCCGTCTCTGCCGCGACCGCCGCCACTGCCGCCGCTTCTTCTGCCGTCATTGCCGGTGCCACTGCGGCTGCTGCTACTGCAACAGCCGCAGTGGAGCCCCTACAAAGGGCTCCGGAGGGGGCTGAAATGGAGTGCCAGTAATGGCCCCATTTCACCCCCTCCTGCTGAACGTCAGCCACTGCGCCGCCCAGGAACATCAGCTCCTGAGCATGGCGCAGTGACTGATGCCTGTGGACGGCGAGCAATGGGTAGCTCGCCGTCCGATCACCGGGTTGACGGCGCGCTGTGTTCTACGCGCGCCAAACCAGCAGTCGTCAGCATGGGTCGGGGCCCGTTAGGGCCAGAGCCTGCCAGGGTTGCGGAATATGTTCGAAAGAGTTACCGCGGCCCTGGAAGGAAAGGCACTAGGAGGACAAAGGGTGGGTTTTAGTCAGTAAAAGTCTGACACTCCTTGCCGCTCCACCCAGAGCGGGAGGGGTCATTTGATGATTTCACGTCCTCAAAAAAAAAAAAAAAAAAGGGCTGTTATCTACACTAGTATTATAAAGAGGAAAGATTTGTTTGTTTGTTTGTTTGAAATGAATAGGCTCCGAAACTACTGGACCGATTTGAAAAATTCTTTCACCAGTAGAATCCTACGTTATCGATGATGGACATAGGCTATAGAATATTTTCAAAAAAGGTAGGGATCCGTATGAATACTTCGATAATGTAACCCAAGGTGTGAGAAAAAATCCTTATATCGCGTACGCTGCGGAATCTATTGACAATAGAGCAAAGTGATGTACTACAGTTTTATAGAGGTCATCACTATCTACAAAAAAGTCCGCGATACCAAATGTCTAACTATTATGGATAAGTCACCATGACCGCTTTTTGTTCATATTATTTAAGCAAATCCCATGGTGACAAAATGGTGATTTTAGTATCATGATATTAATCCTTATCCATTTAAATGGTTTGATAATTAAGGTTGATTATGTCCGTGTAAATTACACTTTAAAATATTCAAATCGGACCTTTCGTTCAAAAGTTACGACGGTAATAAACATGCTCGGAGTAAGAAAAATGTCGCGGCTTGAGCGAACTGCGGAGAATCGTATCAATGCTTGGTCCGATGAAGTTGAAACACCACGGCATTTTAATGTTTTCGATAAAACAATAAGAATAACAAATGTTTGAATTTTTCGAAAATAAACTACATAAGTAGGTACATAATAATTTACGTCGGAATGCTATGAACAAACTAAAAGCGGGATAATTGAAACAGATGTACTAACAATTTTTGCATAATCAAACCCTGAACAGGGTGAACAGTTGCGCTGAACCTGGGCTCGAGACAAGTGAGTTTCTGTCAACGGTGGCGTGGCGTATAATTAATGAAAATCGTTGTGCTTAATTTTCCAAAACTAACCTTTTATAGGGGGCGTTGAAGTTTGTGGAGTACCTACCTACTATATCCGCGCGGACGAAGTCGCGGGCGAAGTGCTAATAGTTAATAAAGAAATTAAAGTTATTACTTACCTACTATTTAGTAGGTACTTTCAAAATAAAAATTGTGTGTGTTATAGACCTATGACTACGTAATATTAACTCGATGGCTCGCACCAAACGCCCACAATAAAATAAATTGTAAAATTGTAAATATAAAACCAAACAATTTATAGCACCCATAAAACGGTATTTTGATGAGAAATAAGTGTGCCTACCTACCCCTCAAAAACGTAATTATATCACAGATATATGAAATACTTTATGAGAAAACATCTAACCAAAATGAAATTCAAAATCACCCACACAGATATAGGGTGAAGTCAAGGAGTCTTTGGGTGAAGTGTTCAACAATGAACCACCTAAATTTCTAACCACCATAACTCAAAAGTTTACTTTCGAAATTAACTTTTATCTGAAATATTGAAGAGGTGTAGGTAGGTTCGTTGACTACATATTTGCATCAACTTTTAGTGATATTATTCATAGAATACCTAAGTAGTTAACTATTTTTTTCGAAAATTATATTTGGCTCTTTGTGACTACCCCCTTTTTATGGATGGGAAATCATCAAATACAAAGACTACAATAGTATACTGGATAATCAAATAACTTCTCCTGCTCTGGGCGGAGCGGAAGGGATTGTCAAACCCATCCGTGCTCCTCCTAGTGCTCTTTGCTTTCCAGGGCCGCGGTAACTCTTTCGAACAAACCATGAAGTACACACTGAACCAAATAAATGTCAGAATTAGAATGTTATTTATTCAGAAATAATTACACAATATGTTAGAAATCAGTCTATACCTACCTATTAAACAAATTATAACAAAACATGTTTTTGATTATCGAAATTATTTATGAATTAACGATAAATTACCAGAAATAAACAATTTCTGTTCTTTTAATCAATGAGAAATTAAACAGACACTTTGTTTATTAACTAGCTGTTGCCCGGACTTCGTTCGCGTGTTTGTCGGAAAGTAAAATGATGTCGCTTGGTAAGATCGCTAAGATAAGATTTAGTGTTAGTCAATATCTAGCATTGCTTGACCCCTCTTGGAAGTAGGAATTAGGAAGTGTCATGTGTTATGCAAAGCACTGGCTGTATCACCTCTTCTGTTCAAGTAATTTTTCGTAACCAGCAGTGCAATTCTGTAAACATGTCGAAGTGAACACTTGGCCGGGGCGCACGACGGGTGAGTTGTCAAACCATACAAATAAGATGGAATGACAGCTCTATTGTCGTTCACTCCGCCTAGGTGAACACCGTGAGATGTCGACAGAATCGACCGGCAGAAACGTTCCTTTTCACCGCCAGCGTACACAGAACGCGATGCCTCGCCTAGCGCCAAGCTATGCACGTACCTACGTATAACGAAATATATAGTAAACAGTAGTGATGAGGGTAGCGTCATATCGATGAATGAAAATTATACACGTTAAGTTATGCTTTATTTATAATTTTACGGATATAAATAAAAACTGATTAACTATTTCTATATTTATTTTATTTCACAGTATCAATATTAAGAAAAAACAATATAAATTATAAGTATCAAAGAAACAAATACGTACCTAACTCAATTACAGCCATAAGAAATGAGATACAACTCTAATTGTTTCATGACGTCATTCTTTGACTTCATTTCAAGTCCTTGGCGCTCAGAACACGTTAAATTCAATTCTGATTAGGAATGTGGTCGCGCTGGTAAAAGGACAGTTATTATATTTTACGCTAGAGATATCGGGCTCTGATCAAAGTTACACTAAAAATTCCATTTAGGTAGAAAGACCTATTTTACAAGGAGTTTTAAGTCCTCAACGGACGAGAAATATTCATTCTCCAAGCATATAAATACCATATAGCAATAAAAGCCTGGTCTGGCGCGATCAGGCATGTGAGAAAGCGGGCCGTAGGACAACAGCAAAATACCTACACACACACCATGTGATGGTGTGTGTGTACAAGCACAAGATAACTGAGCCATTATTTTTTATTTTCCATTCAGAATTGAATCTCACAAATAGGTACAATGTTTTATTGAATAAACGTTATTATTATTATCAAACTGGACATAGAATCAACGTCTTCTAGTCCAACATTCTCCACAAAATACTCCGAGTCCGATTGCACACCTTGTAGAATGCTTAAAAGCTCATCCGTATCCAGTTCTTCGTTCATGTCAATAACTTACTTATTTCTTTACTTATTAACTAGCACTTCGCCCGCGACTTCGTCCGCGCGGATTTAGTAGGTACTCCACAAACTTCAACGCCCCCTATACCCCCTTATGAAGGTTAGTTTTGGAAAATTGAGCACAACGATTTTCATTAATTACATTTATTACTTAGCCATTTCTACTTATTCTATGGTCTCAGGTTCAGAGCAACTGTTCACCCCGTTCACCCCGTCAGGAGTTGATTATGCAAAAATTGTTACGTAGGTACATCTGTTTCAATAGTCCCATTTTTAGTTCGTTCATAGCATTCCGACGTAAATTAAAGCAAGCAATAATGTCCTCCCCTAAAAACTTGCTGCAACCCCTGCTTCACCCCTTATTATGTATGTAGTTTATTTTCGAAAAATCCAAACATTTGTTATTCTTATTGTTTAATCGAAATCATTTTCAACTTCATCGGACCAAGCATTGTTATGATTCTTCCCAGTTCGCTCAAGCCGCGACATTTTTCTTACTCCGAACATGTTTATTACCGTCGTAACTTTTGAAGGAAAGGTCCGATTTGAATAATTTAAAGTGTGATTTACACGGACATAATTTACCTTATTTATCAAACCATTTAAATGGATAAGGATTAATATCATGATACCGAAATCACCATTTTTTCATATCACCAAGGATTTGCTTGAATAATTTGAACAAAAAGCGGTCATGGTGACATAACCATAATAGTAAGACATATGGTATCGCGGACTTTTTTGTAGACATTGATGACCTCTATAAAACTGTAGTACATTACTTTGCTCTATTGTCAATAGATTCCGCAGCGTACGCGATATAAGGATTTTTTCTCACACCTTGGGTTACATTATCGAAGTTTTCATACGGATCCCTAACTTTTTTGAAAATATTCTATAGCCTATGTCCATCATCGATAATGTACGATTCTACTGGTGAAAGAATTTTTCAAATCGGTCCAGTAGTTTCGGAGCCTATTCATTTCAAACAAACAAACAAACAAATCTTTCCTCTTTATAATATTATTATAGTATAGGGAGATAACGAAGCAATAAAAAGTGCAACAAATATTGGTGCAGACTGCACTATGACAAAGTGACCTTGACAGCCATACGTTTATGACGTCACAGAACGTCTTCTATAATAGTCCGTGGCGCCCGGAGCACTCACAACCATAGACTTATAGCTGACAACCAATTATTTTGAAGAGATGGGAATATAATTATCGATAAGGATTGCCAACAACTATTTAATTCCGGTTCGGCACCTATCCAACGGTCGAAATTCGTCCATTATCCCTTCGTTATAAAGTAGTTATCTACATTCATATTTTACTGACTTCAAATTGCTTTTGATAATATATTTATACTTAAATATTTCAACGGGTGAAATCAAACAGTGTTAACTTTCGCGTCACATGACTGGCCGACTATATTATAAAGTTCTTGGCGTTCTGGGGATATTAAAAATGTTCGGAGTTTCTGTTTTTGCCAATTTTAAGACAATTAAGGGCTTCTTTTGTGTGGAAAAATAAAAAAACAGGGTACAAGACAGTGCTTTTAAATAATAAAATGAAAAAAAAAACCTGTTAAATACAGGAAATTTATTTTTATAACATAGTTAAAATGAAGAGCTTCTAATGAAGTCGTGGCGCTGGTGGCACGTAAATGTGTATGTATTCCCAGCGGAAAAAGGTCGATTTTCTTAATTTCAGTTAAGCAGATATTTAGTGTATGACGTCGTGTAAATTTGTATGGTAAGTACGAATTTGTGCAATAACTCCCCAATGGTTGGAATTGGGGAGTTATTCAACAAAAACTGTTTCCGCTGGAACTACGTCATCCCAGCGGCACTTTTTTTTCCTATGGACGTACAAGAAAAAAAATACATGTAATAATTAGTGTGTGACGAGAGGTAAATGTGTATGTTTAAATGAAATTTGTGCGTCTTAAAACTTCGAAGATATTCAAGTTTCCGCTGCGCTGACGTTTGGCTATTTGATGGAAATCATATAAATCGGTTTAGTGCAGAGTTGATTTTTTTTACGCACTTTGCTATGAATTTGTGTATAATGTTTGTGAAAACAGATTTTGAAAAAAGCATACCGTTTAGGAGATATACACGTAAAGGTGAAATATGGTTATTAGGTCCAAGTACTTAAAATAGGAACTTTAGAGCCTAACTTTTAACGTTTATTTGTATCTTGTAAGGGTCTACAACGTCTTGCCGAGTTTCATTTATGTGCGCTTAGTAATTAATGAGCAATGGCATAATTTACTACGAATGGACCACTATATTTTATGACATCCGATTGTAGGACTTTTTAATGGAAAAGCAAAATAAAACATATTCCACTATTTAGTGTATTAATTCAACTATTCATATGTAAAATTTCAGCTCATTACGCTCAATTATTAAAGAGATATACTAAAAATACCAAAACAACCGAATTACATGGATAAACCGACCAAGTTTGAATGGCTACAAAAAAGCGGCCGTGCAGTACATAGAGCTAACGTTCTAGAATTTCCAGTATAGTATCGTTATCGTGTTTAATAGATTCGTACAGGCGCGTACACAATCGTTTCGCAGAAAATAAAACAACTGCATTAACTTTGTACTCTTAAAATTATTTATTAGTTACTGACTATTAAAATTAAAAAACATTATTAACAAAGTAATAATAACATCAAATAAAATCAAATTATTGTTAGATTTATTGTGCCGCTAACAACGCCACCACACATTGATATAAAGAATCAGTCTTTTATAAATAAGAAATACGTTGCCTACTGTAAAAGCTCAAATACTTAGGTATGTATAGGTAAATCTTAGTTATTAAGTACCTACTAGTAAATTTTCGGAAGTTGGTCTTCTCGTTCGAGCTTTTACAGCAACAAATAAGTATGTCTTACAATCACAGAATCACAGATCAGTACTAAGTAATTGACTCAATTTGAAGGTAGGTTTATAGTGTAGTGCAGTACCGATCTACTTACCTACGTTCTAGCGCATATTCTTACGGGAACGTGAATACCTACGGGAACGGGAAAAAAACGGGATATGCGCGTACGAAGTCGCGGGCAACAGCTTGTATTATATAAAAATGCGGGCGGGGCTTGACTGTTGTTCTGTGTTTCGCGCTTGCAATGCCTGACAGGTTAAAAATAAGTAGGTACGCTACGTAATATTATTGCGGGATTATACCTATTAATTGTGGTTTGAATAAATGCAAACAAGAACAAACGAAATTCTCGTCTCACACTTCAAAGTACCTACCTAGAAAAAAAAAAGGTACCTACTTAATAAGAGACTGCAACTTTTAAACAGCTGAACCAACTTTCATCAAATAACTATAGGTATTTACATGGCTGTCATAAACACTGTATGCACTGGAATCTGTACATAGCAGATATAGACAACTTTTAGGCTTTCGGTGTCGTCGAGATGTAAGTAATAAAATACAGTTGTCACTTGAACCTATATACCTACCTTCCAACAGATAACATTTTCATGAGGTATTTTATTACGAAGTAGTTACCTTGTCTATATTTTAATCATTCTCACTACTGGCTCAATAAGTATGTCACAGTCACTTACACTATGTCAATAACCGAGTCCAATAGGTACATAATCAGTGATAGGAATAGGTAGTGCCTATTTGCCTAAACTTCGAAGAACAGAGACAAGAAACGGAGACTTCCTTAAGACTAAATTTTTTCCAGGACATCTGTCCCGAAATTCGGGATGACACTTAAATACATTAAAAAAATGTTATTTGGAATAAGGAATTTGTCTATATTTACCTAAAGTTTTCGACTAGACATAACATAATAAATAACATACAGAGTCGTTACAACCATAAAAATTTTTGAAGGTCTTTTTTTTGGAGAACGTTTTGTAAATGACTTGTTGATCTTAATACTATGAATCACAATGTTTGTATAAGGAGCCGTACACGTTTCGAAGTAAGTATCTTCTTTCTTGCTCACTCTCGGCTACGTTTAATGAGATTTATAAAGTTCAAGTGTATAATTGAAAAAAAGACATTTTGTCTTTAAAATAACAAAACGGTAATTTTTATCATTTTGGCATTCTCTATAGTAGGACGAATTTATCATTTGAAAAACAAAAGGTATTTGTATTTTATCTTAATGAAATATATTTCTAAAGTATATTTAAAAATGTGCATGATATTAAAATAATGGCCGTATCACATTGTTTAGTAACACACTTAAACTTTAAAAATTATCATTTAATCTTTATTGCACCGAAAGTACAACATGACTTTTACGGCAGCGCATTTCGTTATCTATTCTTAGAAATTACAAAAAGAACCGCGGGGAGTTTTGTATCCCATGGGAACTATGCATTTTTTTTGGGATTAGAAGTAGCCTATGTGCTAATCCACACCTTAATCTATATCACTATCAAATTACATCCTTATCTGTTCAGCATTTTCGGTGGGATTGAGTAATGAACATCCATACAAACTTTCACATTTATAATATTAGTAAGTGCATAGATACTAGATATGTATAGTCTGTTCTAGTCTGTGGTCTCTGCCTATCCCTCGGGGATAAAGGCGTGAAAAAAAATACGGAAGTCATCTATAACATGCACATTTTAAGAAGACCTCTCTGATCACAACAATACACACACACCCGAATACTAATTTATATAAAAGGATTAAGTACATACATATTTATAAATCAAGTTATATATTGTAGTGTCCCAGCAGTGAGTCGTTTTTTCGTTTTGAGGCTGATATAGGATATGTTATTATGGAGTTATAAATTATAAATGTTATGTCTAGTCGCAAATTTTAGGTAAATATAGATGAATTACTTATTCCAAATAACATATTTTTTTAATGTAAGTGCTGTCTGAATTTCGGGACAAATGTCCCGGAAAAAAATTTAGTCCTAAGGAAGTCTCCGTTTCTTGTCTCTGTTCTTCGAAGTTTAGGCAAATATGCACTACCTATTCCTATCACTGTACATAATATTACGTTGCGGCAAAATAAACAGCGCATACGCACGTTGTCCTTGCGTGCACATTTGTGACTGATAAACAAAACAGAACAGGAAGCGCGCGCATAACTACTACCCGTACGCGTTAACTTGGCACCTGGCTCGACACATTTCGAATGACGTTTTAATTAAAATTGAACAATTCAATTTCGATGTACCTAAATAATATAATCGCAATGGTAACAGTGATGTCAAGTAAAGCGTTTCGAAACGTATCGAGCCAGGTCAAGAATTGTGTTCCGACCTGTACTAGTCCAATAATGGTAAAACACTGACAATTCTAGAACGTTAGCTCTACGTACTGCACGGCCGCTTTTTTGTAGCCATTCAAACTTGGTCGGTTTATCCATGTAATTCGGATGTTTTGGTATTTTTATTATATCTCTTTAATAATTGAGTGTAATGAGCTGAAATTTTACATATGAATAGTTGAATTAATACACTAAATAGTGGAATATGTTTTATTTTGCTTTTCCATTAAAAAGTCCTACAATCGGATGTCATAAAATATAGTGGTCCATTCGTAGTAAATTATGCCATTGCTCATTAATTACTAAGCGCACATAAATGAAACTTGGCAAGACGTTGTAGACCCATACAAGATACAAATAAACGTTAAAAGTTAGGCTCTAAAGTTCATATTTTAAGAACTTGGACCTAATAACCATATTTCACCTTTACGTGTATATCTCCTAAACGGTATGCTTTTTTCAAAATCTGTTTTCACAAACATTATACACAAATTCATAGCAACGTGCGTAAAAAAAATCAACTCTGCACTAAACCGATATGATTTCCATCAAATAGCCAAACGTCAGCGCAGCGGAAACTTGAATACCTATCTTCGAAGTTTTAAGACACACAAATTTCATTTAAACATACACATTTACCTCTCGTCACACACTAATTATTGCATGTATTTTTTTTCTTGTACGTCCATAGGAAAAAAAAAGTGCCGCTGGGATGACGTAGTTCCAGCGGAAACAGTTTTTGTTGAATAACTCCCCAATGGTTGGATGCACAAATTCGTACTTACCATACACATTTACACGACGTCATACACTAAATATCTGCTTAACTGAAATCAAGAAAATCGACCTTTTTCCACACCACGAAAATCTGGAACTTCTATTGATGTCCGTGGCGGTGAAAAGGTTAATGATAACGTTTCTCTCATTTGTAAAAATTATAGACTGGGACCTGTCTCAAAAATCATCCATGTATACGAAATTGCGTATTTTTGCTTTTCTGTGACTTTCCAGTGGTGTTGTTAGGTGTGGACAAAGACTACAATAGTATACTGGCTAGGTGTGGAGTTCCTACCACTAAAAAGTGAAAAATAAAAATCTTTTTCACAAAAAAAAAAACCGACTTACAAAAAAACACTAAAATTTTGTACTTGATAGTGTTGTTTTTGGAAGTCGTTTTTTTTGTAGGTGTTTCCAGTCCAATTTATTTATAAACTCTTTTGCAAAAAAAACGGGCACTTTAGATTTTTTTCTCTACTTCAATGAAGAAGAACAAGAAATAGGTTTTGTTAATTTGACGATGTATTGGCATGTTTTTTGAAGCATCCTGGCATGATTCTTTACCTTCCAAATTTAAAATTTGAAATTATTAAAAGAAAAATAATGATTATTGTGGATTATTCTAAAATTGCTTTACTAATGGCGCGAATTGCTGAAACGATTTTTAACTGATTACGATATTTTAAAACTTTTTGGATATTTTCTGCAAATTAAACAATTTAATCTTTCTTTTTACATTAAATACCACTTTTTGATATGAGTGATAAAGCGATAAGGACCGGTAAAATTATAGCCCTACTTGAAGAAGGTTGTTCGCAAACTTACGTGTCTCAGCGGCTAAATGTGAGTCGTTCAACTGTCCAGAGGACTTGGCAACGGTATCAAGAGACTGGTTCGGTCAAAAGAAGACCTGGTTCGGGAAGAAAACGATGCACAGAACCAAGAGATGACCGCTTTTTGGTGAGTCAGGCGTTGCGTAATCGTAAGGCGTCAAGTGTGGACCTGAAGAAGAGCCTTGAAGAAGTAAGAGGAGTAGCAGTTAGCTTGTGGACGGTCAGGAGGAGGCTTTTGGCTGCCAATATCAAGAGTTACCGCCCAGCTCGGGGCCCTAAATTACTCCGTGAGCACCGTGTTGCTCGACTTCAGTTTGCTCGGAACTGTGCTTCATGGACTCTGGAGGACTGGAATAAAGTATTGTTTTCTGATGAAGCTAGAATCTCTTTGTGTGGAGAGGACCGACGCCGGCGAGTGCTGCGAAGATCACGGGAACGCTATGCGGAAGTGTGTTTCGAAGAAATCACTCCTTATGGCGGAGGCTCCGTTATGTTTTGGGCAGCAATTAATTCGACGGAGCGTACGGAGTTAGTTTTCATAGAAAATGGAACATTAAATGCACACCGGTACATAATGGAAGTCCTAATTCCATATGCACAACCCACATTGACTGCACTTGGGGAAGATTCCATTTTTATGGACGATAATGCTCGCCCGCACCGTTCTGGCGACGTGGAAGCCTACATGCAAGAAGTTGGGATCCGTCGTTTAGATTGGCCAGCTCGAAGTCCTGACCTCAATCCAATTGAGCATGTGTGGGATGTTCTAAAGACACGGGTAAGATCAGTGCAAGCTGTTCCACAAAACATCAGGGAGCTAAAAAGAGTCATTGCAGAAGAGTGGGAACGTATTCCTCAAAACGTTATTAAAAACATCGTAGAAAGCATGCCCAGAAGGATTCAAGCTGTGATTTTGGCAAGAGGAGGTCACACTCGTTATTAGGTTTTTACATTTGTAACTTTATTTAATTAAAAAAAGTAAAAAAAAACTTGTCTTTATTGTCTTATTGTTTGGGCGTGTACATCGATTTTAAAGAATCCATCGTTTTTGTTTCTTTTAATTGCTCGAATTCACTTCACGCGCATTCATTTACACGATTATAAGTATACAAACTACGTCAAACAAATAAATTTCATTTAATTAACTAAAATCGACCTTAGAACGTAAATTTCCTTAGGTGCCCGTTTTTTTTGCAAAAGAGTGTATGTCTATGGTATTCGCGCGGATGATGGGTTTATATCAGGGGTCGTCCTAATACAAACCGATTCATCGCGATTCTTTGCGTGGACACGAAAGGGAGGAGTTTGTAAATGAAACAACATTTTTGTAGTTTTATTTATTTTTCACACCTTAATAACGGCTTCTACAAACTACAAGACCAGCTTCGCCTGGTCTATTCCTACACATTTAATACTATTTTAAAGACATTCAATAAAATGTATACTCATTTGAGCTACTAATTAAAAACATTTACCATGATTTCCTGAAAGTTCGAAAATTCTTAAATTACAATGATAAACGTTTTTTTTTTATTCGAATATAATAACAAACCTTTTGCTTTCCAGTTAACATACCTTAGGACATAAAACTTTCTTGAGCCTAACCAAAATGTCTCAAACTTTGCAGTTGGCCTACTCGTTGTTATGACGTCATATAACCTGCTTCTGTATCGTTCTGATCCTGACAATTTGTTGAAAAGTGGTTTAACTATTCTATGATTAAAATTGGGTATTTTTAGACACAAATAAGAGGCCGCAATCGACGAGCGAACAGCTTGATTGATTCTGCCCATGCCACCTCTCCCCCTCCTGCCTGGCTCGTGCCCTCGCACTGCTCGGCCGCCGCGGGCGCACCCGCGACCCACTACGCTGTGGTAACGCTCGCCCGTCGATCTCGCCCTTATGACTTACATTAAACGAGATAATGCTGAAACTGCTATTATTAAAACATCAAACATTAATTCTACTGTTTGGTTATGTACGGTTATATTCAATAGACACAAATATACTGTCCGATAATATAATCATATCAATATTATAATACTGCTGAACTGATATAAAACCATAGATAAATATATAAAACCATTAAATAAATGTGTGAAAGTGGAGAACTGGAGAGTAAAGAAACTTGTTATGAATGGTCCTGACCTTTATAAAGTGAATCCAAAACTTTCATATAAGTAGTAGGTAAGTAATTAATAATAAATATATAGATATCAAAAATACAAGGTATACATAAACTACAAAATCACAGCAATCTAGTCTTAGTTTGCTTCTTCTGGCTTTCCCTCCTCAGCAGTTTCATCAGGGCCTTTTGTAGCCAGAGCCCTAGCCATATCATTATCATCTCTTACAAAATTGAAAACGTCATCGGCATAGTCGTAATCTTCAAAGTCAGGGTCTATATCTTCAAATGCCCAATCACGAGAAGGAGGTGGTGGAGGGTTCTTTACGACATGATGTGGGTTTGGAAAACCAGCCAAACCCCAATTTGGGAAGACGAATCCCACATTCCAGTCTGCAAGGGTTAAATTGAAACCAGTAGCGAAAGCGGGCTGTTCGTGGAGTGGGATCAGCGTAGCGTTGGGGTACGCACGGCGTGCTTCGTCCTCGTTCATTCGCTGCGGCGACATAAACAACATGTCATCGTGCCGGAACGCCGGCACGCCCATGAATGGCTGAGCAGCGTGGAGCTGAGCAGCGCTGAACTGCGCTGCGTTGAGCTGGCGCGCCTGCTCGTCCGACAGGTACATGAACGGGTAGTATCCAGTAAGCGCGGCTTCCTGAGCAGCCATACCATAATAGTCGTTCATTTGGCTGTGGACAAAAATATTTGCATAAAGCTAAGTCTCCTTACTTCCGCAAAGTAATAGAATACCTACTGAAGCCATAACAGATAAAGAATTGGCCACACAAAAATTACAAACGTAGTAACAAAATCACTTGCGATTCGAGCATATTCCCAAATTGTGATACCGTTTTCCGGATTTGGACAGTAAGATATTCAGTAATATAGCTCCAGGGATATTTATTTTTATTTTTTTTTCCTGAAAATAACATGCAAGCAAATTGCATTCCGCACATTTTTACGGCGTGAACACTTTCATTCGTCGTTAAAAAATCATTTTGAACAGAAGTATCAAGTGTAGATACAAAATATCAAAGTGGACAAAGTAATAACGAAATATCATTCCTGGTTTATTTTTAAATGCAGTCCCAATTATATGGTTGCGCTGCAGCCCGATGCCCCGATAAAACAATAACTCACCATCCGAGGTCACGGTAAAAAAAATATGTCAGCTACTATTTTAAGCATCACATAATAAATGGTTTACAAAGTCGTCACGTCTTTCTCTAAGGGGCTAGTTATAACAAGCGTCGAGGCGCGCGTCCAGACCAACGACGAAAGGTTATCTGACCCAGTGACAGTGGTTTTTTCTTTTACACAACTTTTGTAAGTACTGTGAAAAAGGCTTACTTTTTAAATGCCACGAACGACTTCAAGCGCTAGCTACCGTAGGGTGTACGCCTGACGTCATTTATTCATGCTATACGCAGTTCCAGTGATGTAGCAACCGGGCGCGTGCTACGTAGTCGTGTTATAACTAGTGCCTTACAGGGGTTGGGTTGCCAGTCAGTAAAACAAAAAAAAAAAAACATAAATACATATCACATATTTTATTATTTCATTATTTATTGTGTTGTATAGTTTGCTAAAGTTCGTACCTATTGCTATATTAACAATTTTTGTCAATCACAGTAATATGCTATCAAGTACCTACGTGGTTAAAGCCACGTAATACATGTACGTCATCAATTATTATAATTATTACAGTAAGATCATCTTAATGGAACCTTGGACCACACGAGGCGAGTCGCTGAGCAGTAGAAAATTCATGTAACAATATTAATTGACAGGGATGGGCTACTGCCCAGTGAAAAGCGCACGTCACAGCCGCCATTAATTTTTAATCTAACTGTATTTACTATATTGTCAACAACTATTGTTGTAACATAAGCTCTAAGGAACCCCAAATTTTTTTCTTATTATAAACTACCCCCAATTCTGCCTGATCATATTACAGCTAAATTCTACTTTGTCTTTGTGTAAAGTATATAAATATAAAAAAAAAGTATAAACAAAACAAAAAAAAAGTAATAACAATAAAAAAATTCATTACATCCCCGAAAAATAAGACTGTCTACGAAATAAATACTAGTCAAGGTTTTACCTAAACATCATTCTGAATCATTTTTATAGATTAAGTCGTAGAAAATGCTTAGGTTACTTGTGTCTTATCGAAAGTCACAAAGAACAGTTTTTTTACATCTTTTTAAGAATTTTTTATAGCTTAATTTATAGCACTGCTTTAGAATATGTTCGGTTAATTTTTTGAGCTTTCTCAAAGTCTTAGTTTTCATCTACTTTGATGCCAGATTATTGGAATGGGTCTGTTTCCTTTTTATGTCCCGGAGCAAGCTATCATAGTGATATACCATGGTGAAGACGGAAATATTAATTTTAATGTCTTGCAGGTAATATTTTTATAAGATTTCTAATTCATTAACTATATGAGCATAAAATAACATTTACAACATAACATTTTAAATAATATGAGCCACCTTCGCACACGATTTCGCACAGTATCGCTAGTGCTATTGAATAAATCTTCACAAGGAATTATTTCGCATATTGGCAGTTTGTCTTATTTCCCAGGGTTATGATTATGAATTTTGAAATTAAAACAAAACTATATTGAAATAAAATAAGAACTAAAAATACCGTACTCAGTCGTCGACGGGGGGTTCATAAAAGGTCGGGAGCATTGACTGGAAGAACCTGTGAACAGGCGAGGCGGCGGCCGCAGCGGCGGCGCCGGCGGAGGGGTAGGCGCGCGGGGGCTCGTACTTGTAGCTGTACATGTAGCGGTTCACGGACTTGTGGAACAGCGGGTCCCAGGCGCAGGTGGGGCGGTTGAATGACAGCGGCTGGAACCGGGAAACGCATTGATCAATAGCTGCTCAAATTTGCCACCTCTGCAACAATGCCGCGCTAGCGATAAGAGCCGTATGTTTTGCTTAGCATTGTCGGGACATCTGAGCTCATTGCGCTGATCATGGATCAATATTTAACTCAGTTTTGTCAAAAATTGGACTTACTGCTGAGTTGCTGATATCGCTAACCCGGTAGAATACACTTCCATAATTGATTCAGTTTACATACGTTAATCTGAAGTATAAAACGGATACATACAGTGTCGACGATGAGCTTTGACATACTGTTCAGGATAGAAATGTGACGCAGATACTCTTTAGGCCACACCCTGTATAAGGAGGATCGACTTATGGCCCAGCATTTTGCCGAATCCTGTAAAATTAATAAAAAAACAAAATTAGGAACAGTAATTAGGAGACGTTATTAATTTTATTGATTTATAAAAACGTATTTTTGATATTTCTAAGTTTTAACATGCTAATTAGATTCTTAATTCAAATTCTCTATGGAGGAAACAGCTAAGAGATCATTACAAATTAAACCGAGTTGAAGTAGAATGCTTATGTACCTGAACTTCCAAGTCAGTATCATAGCTCTTGCAGATCTCGGTGGCATTCCTGAGAAGCCAGCTCATCACGTCAGGCTCATTCCAACGCGGGAAGGACATCGTGGCATATATCAAGAACGGCTCCGAAGCTCCAGAAGACCATCTGCAACCATTTCATAAAATTACTCAACCACATGTTTTCACAATTTTTATATGTTTGCTATGGGTTCATCATCATCATCATATCAGCCGAAAGACGTCCACTGCTGGACATGGGCCTCCCCCGGATAGTTGCTGTGGGTTCGTCTCCTTTTTATTAACTCCTTAACGGAGTTTGATGTGGTTTTCATCACCACTTAGGAAGATGCAAGGATGTTAAATAAATAATTATCCAAATAAGATATAACAAATAAATTCATCAAAGTCGTAATAAATCCATGCTAGTCTATATTGATAAAATCTTACGCGGTCGGTTCATCTGCGTTGAAAATCTCGTGCTTGAGCAATTCAGGCTGCGATACGTGGCAGCATTCTAAGATTTTCATGAAGACATTTGGGAAAGCCAATATAGCATCCTGAATGAGCTTATCGGCTTCAGCAAGAGAAACTGAAAGAAATGTTTTTGAAGTTAAAGTGGATAATGAAAAACGAACGAACTTCTGTAGGGCAGTATAAACACTTTTTATTGAGAATAAGTCTTACATGTTCGTTAATTCATATTTTTATTAAAATGTAAAATAAAATTAGATTTTTTCAAAAATATAAAAATTGTAATAAAAGATCACCCGACTCTGACAATGATTGTTAGCTTCGGGATCGGGTATACATACGTTGCTGCTACTCAGAAAACTTACTTTTATTCTTATTCGCAACATGGAAATGCGCAAGACTGTTGGAGAACATGATGTTGAAGAGCAGGCCTGCCTCACGCTGGCGGTCGAAGTACTTCACAGTCTCGATGAGCCACTCATGCTCTCTGGCTCTCAATGCGAGGATGTCGATAATGGACAGTAATGCCAGTGGATCGTTGGGATCAAGTAATAGCAACATCTTTGCTATCTCCAGGGCCGTGCGGTGGCAAGCCCTGTTAGTGAGGAGATAAACGTACTTCAACATTGCCACAAAGAAAGGACGATTCTCCATGAACTTGTAATCGAGGCGCACGGTATTCTGTAAATATTACAAAACAAATATTATCATTGATCAAATACTGTTCGATATCTTGTTTATTTTCAACACTATTATTACAAGAAAAACTATAGCTACTATTTGGGTAGGTATTCACCTTGGACAGTATAAACAGCGAGTCGGCTACGTACTGGAGGAACGTAACGACATTCTCCACAATTTCGTTGGCCACACCGTTCTCTTCCATGCGGAATAAACGATCAGATATCTGTTGACATAATGTTATGTTAATCAATGGTTCATTAAACTGCATTCTATGTGTGAACAGTGGTACAAACCTCAAGGAGCGCCTCGACGTGCATTTTCTGCCTTGCCTCATCAAAATATCTCACAATTTCTCCAGAACCACGTGCGAGCACGAACTTCCTCAAGAAGTTACGATGCATCTTTTGATAATCCTCGCTGTGATTGAAGAGAAAGTACGTACGATTTTCTTTGTCTTTGTATTTCATCATGGACAATCCTGAAATTTCAAATAACATCATGTTTTTTTTTCGAAGAAATGGTTTGGTTGAACTTGTAACATTATGAAGTTAATACACCAGTATCATTGAAACTCGAGGGAGATCAACACCCACCATAGTTGTTGAAATCATAGAGAGTCGTCTTCGAATCCGGATGAATCAATACACGCCTCAGCAAAAGGGCGCGGTTCTGAGCAGGAGTACTGTAAAATGTATAATGAATATTTGAAAAAAAAATATATCAGGGCCTAACACAAATGGCAGAAAATATTGTAAGACTTGCACTCGTAATTCATACAAACTTTATAACCATTTATTAGATACTGTTAAAGAGATTCTAAATTCAAATTCGGCACAGACAATAATTTTGAATAAAGAATCTGCATATCAGTATTTTAATAGCTAAGTAATGATTAGAAAGTTTTTATGAATGGTAGAGGAGCCCTAGAAGGGATTTTTGGATCTCGAGCGCGCCAGATTAATATAAGGGAGGATACCTTACATATTGATAAGTATTTTCATCCAGTATGAGCTCTTAATACGGGGTACGCTCAGGAGAAGCCGTCAGATTAGTAAAAAATATCGATCATCTGACATACTCGAGCGCATCAGATTAAGATATGGGGGATTAATTACTAGCTAAGAAGTGTCAATTTTGCTTATCTGACAATTTGAGCGTAACCTAAGGAAGCGGGAGGGTAACAAAGTTTAAAAAAAAAAATGATGTCTGGACTTACTCGAACGAGGTTGTTTTTTTATTTATTTTAAAGTTAATAATACGAGAATGACAAAAACTATAATAATCTGACGATTTCCGCAAGCCGAAGGTAACAAATCGTCAATTAAGTTCAGACCGTGCGTTACCCTACGGCAAAGCATGTGTTTCCCACTCCGCGCCTCTCGGTCCCTTTCACTTTTCCCGTATCTTTGACTCTCTCGCACCTTCCCCACACTGTTTTCCGACGCCATGACACCAATACAGCTGTTCATCATCATCTGCCTAGTCTTTTTCCTAACTATATTGAGGTCGGCTTCCAGTCAAACCGGATTCAGCTGAATACCAGTATTTTACGTAAAGCAGCTGCCTACCAGACCATCACAACCCATTAACTGGGTGACACGGTACTTCTTGGCAAGACTAGAGTCAAATTTACTGGCTTCCGACAATCCGTAACGACTGCCAAAGATCTAAAAATGACAAACGGGACCAACAGCTTGACGTGTTTAAATAAAAATAAAATAAATAAAGCATTTTTTTTTCAAGTTTTCAGATTACCAAAACCCCTCAAAATAATTGACAGATTTTTGGTAATTATGGCTGAGATATCAGGATGATCCTTCAGTATGCTAATCTGACACGCTCGAGTATTTCAAGATGGCGATTTTTTTTTACATTTTCAGGAATTCGCTGCGAGCTTGCGTCACTTCCAAATCGTCAGAATAAGAAATGGGAGCATCTCTAGGGTTCACTGAACACCCCCTCTGAAAATCTGACGCGCACAAGTAGATGTATTTTTTAATTATTTTTTACCCCTCCCGCATGGTCACCCCCACCACGCAAATTGGCAGAACAATATATATTTCGTATCAGAGACATGTTGGAGCATGAAAAATATCAATATCTAACACGCTTGAGTATTTCCATGTCATTATTTTTATTTACAACTTTGAAAATCTGTAGACGCTTCCCACACCGCTGAACGTGGAAACATGGACCATTTATTCTTCAGATCATCCAATCTACCAAATCTACTAGGTTTCCGTGACGCTCGAGTAAATCCACATTTAGCATCATGGGCTCCCCTACCAGAATAGGTACGGCTGTAACTATTTAATAAGTTTAGTCAGTAATATCGTAATGTAATCATCCAATTCGAATAGAAGTAGAAACATGGAATTTCATATAAAAAACGAAAAATAATCACCGCTTGCTATGCGCTTCCCCAAAACCAAAGATCCTCCTGATCTCATTGGCCACATTCAAGTGCTTGGGGTCAACAGTTAACACTTCCAACGCCTGATTAATCGGCTTCGGAGGGGGAGGCTGCGGTATCGGCGGAGATCCCAGGATATCGTTCACTTCCTTCACATAACGCTCCACTTCATCTAGCTGTAATAAATAAGTTTTTTTACAGGATGTCCATTATTTTACGCCAACTTTACCGCGGGGCATCAGGTCAAGGTTACTGATCTTTCTATAATTAGTTCATTGAAACTTGTCCACTGAGCTCAACTCAGCTACACGATACCTCTGTTGTAACTAAGTGAGGAGTTGTGTATTTTGCAGACCTCAGGTGAAGGTTACCATATTCTTGCAATACTATTAAGTAATAGAATAGCAAATTTCGCATCGATCAGACCCGAGGAAGTTGATCACATCCCTCCATCAACTAGAAAAGAGCAGATGATCTTCAAACGGCTGACCGATTTTGATAAAACATGACATGTAAAAACCACCACTAGAAAACCTGATCCATCCATCCCGACCGTTTAAATAAGAGCCACAAAGAGATTACACAGACGGTGACCTGTCACCAAAAATTAATTCAAAAATTTTTATTTGACAAGCAACGATTGGCATATTTTTTTTTTTTAGGAATGGGCTTGCTCTTGACCTCGATGACGCCTGATGGAAAGCGATAGATGAAGTCTATGATGAAGCGAGCATGCCCAGAAGATGCCTGTTCACTCTTGCTTACAGACGGTTTATATGTGGAAGGGAACACAGACGCTGGTAGAGAGTTCCACACTTTGGCTGTGCGCGTAATAAATGTGGAGGAGAAGCGTGTTCTTTAAATAACTCCACTGAGTTATTTAAGAACATAGATTAATAGAGAAAAGCACAATTCAATCAAATCAAATGTCTATAGGCACTCCAATAGACATTTAATTCCTCTATTGAATTGTGCATTTTCCGCGTATTTTTTTTTGTCATTCCGCTGCTCTGGATTTTTCTAAAACAAGAGAAAATAAATGAATTTTGAAATTTGTCAACGGAGTTTCAGTGAAACATTAGTGAACCGGGCGGAGTCGAGGGTTCGAAACGTATCGTAACATCGTGCACCGTTGTTAACTTCGTAGTGAACATGGGTAAGAGAAAGGGTTGGCAAAAAAACCTTTTTTTTTATTATTAGGAATTTTCATACCCCATCAGCCACAACCCGGCCTCCTTTGCCCTTTCCCTTCTTCTTGGTGGTCTTCTTCTTAGCGCCGGTACTTTTGGGCAGGGGGGCAGTATTCTCTTTCGACTCCTCCTCACTGGGATCCGAAGCATGCTCCGATTGAGGAGGGGAGCTCACTTCCAACTGAAAACAAAAAGAATAATCTTTGTAGTTGCGGCCATTGTGCACACGGTAGCGCTCAGTAGTTCATTATGAAGTTATAAGTTTCGCGAACGCACTATAATAAAATTAATATATGCAATATTTTCACACCATCGCGGACGCAGGAAGCGTTGGTTTGGAGCAGAGTTGTTGCGAATATTCGCATCCGCATCTGCAAATGCGGAACATCCGCATTCATTTAGATATCCACATGTTTTGCGAATGTCTTAATGCGACAAGAATATGGGCGAGACCAGAGTGGGGAATAACGCGCGCGTTAATGTCTTGGCAACTTTCTTTCGCTAACTGACCATTAGCAAGGCAGAACATTACAAGCTTCAACAAGTGTATTTGTGTTGTTTGATCAGTGAATTCTTTCCCGTTGTCCCCGTACGCTGTCCACGTTAATTTATTGTAATATATACTTTTCAAATTATGTTGGTGAAGCGAGCTCGGGACTTGGGGCACCCCGACTCGGACAGGTTAGGTTAAAACGGGATGGCGGGGTCAAGTGAGCGAGCGAACAGACCCCGCCATCACCTATGTGGTTATTTTTTTTTAAACTACCCAGATGTAGGAGCCCCGCTTAGCCTCCGTCGACTACACTTTGGTATTGCTTCAGTGGAAAGACGACACACCCTGCCGCCCCTGCGGGAGGCAGGGGCGGCAGGGTGTGTCGTCTTTAATAAGGCGATTTTTCTCAGAAATGAACTGTCCGTTGTCCCCGTTGCTCATATGTACATAAGGGGGATAACGGTAAGGAATTATATGACACTAGCTTCTACCAGCGGCTTCGCCCGCGTGAATATCGGAAATAGGAAGGTTTCCTGATTTGTATCGTACATTTGTTACTCAGGAAACACCTACCCTACACTACCCTACCCTACTACCCTACCCTACCCTACTACCCTACCCTACCCTACACTACCCTACCCTACACTACACTACACTACTTTTCCCTACACTACCCTACCCTACACTACCCTACCCTATACTAACCTACCCTACACTACCGTACCCTACTCTACCCAACCCCACCCTACACTACCCTACCCTACCCTACCCTACACTACCCTACCCTACACTACCCTACCCTACACTACACTACCCTACCCTACACTACCCTACCCTACACTTACCCTACCTATATAATTTATACCAGCCCAAAAAATACTATGACATGTTTCTGGTCTCCTGGTACTTGTGAATCTGAAGTACTAAGGCAGCAGCGGCTCTGAATTTCCACTTCCTCCTCAGTCTTCATTGATCCATGCCACTTACCGGGATACAAAGTAGCATATGTCTCATTCCAGGATATGAACTAAATGTGTGCCAAATTTCATCCAAATCCCTTCAGCCGTTTTTGCCTGATTGTTACACAAACATACAAAAATACAAACATACAAACATACAAACTGTAGCGTTATGATGACAAAAGAAATGAAACACTCATTACGCTTCAAATACGTATAATTTTGGTAAAAGAAAAAAATACTAAATTTGATGATAAAAAAATAGGAAAACTAGTATATAAAAAGTACAGAAAAAATAGGTATTGTGTGTTGTCGTGACCGTTAATCTTATAAAACAAAGATCTATCTTACTACACGAAAATCATTACATTTTTAATTTGAGAACGTTATAAAATTTACTAGACCGAATATCGCGGATTTAAAAAATACGGTTGCAACTCGTTTTATTTTAAACCCGGTAAGGCCGGTTTCCTAAAGGATTAGTAACTCGTAATGATTGGTTCGCTCACAAGGAAAAAAAAGAAACGTTATTACATTAGTTTTAAAAGCGTACGATAAATGTCTTTTCACTCCCGAAGTGGAGACAACCGACGTCAACCCAAAAATGGGTATCGAAAAAAAAAATAATATACTCGGGTGAATATTTTTAGGTAAACCTCCCCATCGCCGTCGTCCTCCTGACGACGGCAATGGGGCGCCTCTCCCGCAGTATCCTCTAGGGATATAGCCTTCCCTGCTACTGGCTTCTCGGGTGGCAGCCTGGGAACCTCGCCCGCTTAATCAGCAATTTACAATCACCAGACCATAAAACCGGTGATCCGGCTTTTATGACAAAGAATGAACTAATTGAAACCCAATTCACAAAAAGTCAATGAAACCTATAAATCACGAATCAAGATTGCAGAGAATTTAAAAGAAACTTACCAAAAGTTGTGCATGGACGTATATACCATGGCTTAAGCTCAACTGGCTAAAACTCACACCATAATTTTTATTTATTATTCCTCCGAATAAAACATGATCTCTTCAGGGTCGCTGACAAAACACAAGTCAAGAACAAACGTCCACTTTTTTCATGTCAAAGAAATCGAATGACATTCAAAAAATCTACTGTACGTGATTTGAAAAAATAATCAAGGAGTTTTGCGTTTAAAACAGAAAAAATAACAAGACATTTAAAACCTCCACCTATTTCTTGGAGTGATTTGAGGAATTATGTAGTGACCACACTGCAGTACCCCCTTTCTAAGAAAAAAAAGGACGCACGTACCATTAAGTAAGAAGAAACGAAAATGAGAAGGACAGGAAAGCAAAAATTAATGACCAACATAAAAAGAACCTGAAGGAAAAAATAATAAAGTAAGAAGCAAAACCTATAAGAATTACCACAAGATAATCCCAAAAGATAAACCGAAAGAAAATCCGAAGAACAACATCGAAGTGCAGCGGATACAGAATAAAAACGAAGACGCGCCTCCATCTAAACGGTATCAGTGCGAGCTCGCAATGTGTTGACTATATTTAAAGAAAAGTGGAATCTAGAAATTAATTAACCTAAGTTAAACTAGCCTAACCTAATTGAACAATCTATCCTAACTTGTCAACACGAAAAAACAGAGATCTCAATATTTACAAGGTCAAAACGTTAGGTTTGACCTTAGACAAATTAACAAACTCGGCCTCAGACACGAGTTAAGTCTAGAATACGACATCAGTCTCAAAACTGTGACATAAGTCAAAAAAAAAAAAAAAATTCTAAGTCAAAGACTCAAGTCAAAGGCTCAAGTCAAAGGCTTAAGTCAAAGGCTTAAGTCAAGGGCTTAAGTCAAAGGCCTAAGTCAAATGCTCAAGTAAAAATGCTCAAGTCAAAAGCTCAAGTTAAAAGCTTAAGTCAAAGACTCAAGTCAGAAGAAAAAATCTTAAGTCAATAGCTTAAGTGAGAGGAGAGTAGAAATTTATTCTTATTAAAGAATAATTAAAGAAGAACGCGGAGAAGTCCAATAATAGAAAAGAGGGAAGGGAGTAATAATATTCCCGAGAGTGAGTAATTATTACATATAAAAGTTAAATGATATGACTGAAATCTGAACTGCATCTGTGCCCATCCCATAGGGGAAACGAGGCTGGATACAATTAAATACTGCATTTCATTTAGTATCATAACACTAAATTACATTGTATAATTAATCTATGTGCATTAACCGATGAGCATTCATCGTAAATAACAATACTCAATTAGATTTTTTTTAACAAGCATTTATCGATAAAATCACATCACTAGATCAATTAATTTTACCGACCTTACATCTATCGACCATGTCCCATCACTATTAGGAATAATGTCATTAACTGACAACAGTTAACAAAAACAAACATTGTTGCTTGGCAACGAAAAGTTAGCTACTAAATATTGAATAATGATTTACGTAATTACAAAAACTTTTTAGGTTTTTTAATTAAGTGGTTAATTACATAAAAATGGGATCAAAAGAGAGAGTTAACCATAAAAATATTCTTCGAAAGGAAATCTTCTAGAGTAATCAAAAGATAAGAGGAAAAAACGCGTCTCGCAGACTTCAGAAAAATCACTTTAGAATATCCTTAATATGATACTTACCGGAGTGAACTGAATCACAGTCCTCTAGTAAATAAGTAGTTTTTGAAATAACTCTAGCGACGCGACACTTAATAAAGCGTGGAGCAAGTTTACCAGAAAAGTAATCAGCCCCAGACGACTTATAGAAATTACGTCTCCACACAGTGTCACCTGTAGTCAGAGTGATAGCTTTTCGATTCGTATTGTAAGCACGCGAGTTACGAATAAAGGCTAACGATAGATTATCTGCAACTTTCGCATAAACTTCACTTAGAGAGGACAGATTTGAAGCGTGCCTATCATGACTGTCAGCTAAATTAGCGCTTTGAGTCTGATTATACGCACGGCTTGCTTCCATACAAACTTCTCTACCAAACATAAGGAAATTGGGAGTAAAACCAGTGGCTAAGTTAATACAAGAATTAAGATAGAGTTTAACTTTAGGCAACATCTTAGACCAATTTCTCTGGTTCTCACCAACTAATATACCTAAACATGTAACCACACTTTGGTTATAACGTTCAACAGTATTTGCTTGGGGGGAATAATAAGGAGTATAGATTGAATCAATATGAAATGATCTGAGGAAATTTACAAAATGATTACTACGAAAAACAGTAGCATTGTCACAAAGTATAGCTCGAGGAACTCCGAAATTGAAAAATATTTCTGATTCTAAAGCTTTAACGATAGAACTGGCGTTAACCTTCTTTAGGGGAATAAGCCAAACATAAGAAAAGTGTAAAAGTAAAAAATGTGTAAAATATTTAGTTAAAATTGTAAGAAATTTCGAAAGTTATAACTGTAAAGCTACGTGTAGGAAATTGAATAATGAGACCATCATTTAGGACATAAGCTCAATAATTGAAATCAAAAGGAATCAGTACTAGTTTAGAATTGATAACTAGACTTGATTCATGCTAAATAAATTGTGTTGAATGTGTGTATTAAAAATTGTGTAGTGAATCATGTAAGAATATGCTTCATGTAATATAGACCAGAATAAACAGAATCAGTCTCGCGGACCAAAGATTGTCCTAGAGACGATACTAATATCATGGCCTTAAGGAAACAAACAGCTGGTTTTCCTAAAAAATATTATGCACCTTTGAAACCTAAGTACCACAAGTTTCGGAGAAAGAAAGCATCAGTAGTCTCTGCAACTCTCACCTAAAAATTCGACAGGAGAAGACAGATTCAACGTGTGTTGCGACCGTAAAATGGTTAGAACAAAAAGAAAAAGGAACGACGAGACAAACCAGGACTAGACGAGGGGGTCAAAGTTAGTTCAACCAGGTTTCAGACTGGCTAAAGTAGCCTCATCTTTTATGGGGTACTGTTTAAAATGTTATACCTCCCCAAATATTAGAACTTAATGAGACAAAATTTAAATCTTGTATTAAACGCACACTATGCAGGCAAGCATATTATAAGTTAGGGGAGTATGTTGAAGATAAAAATGCTTGGCTCAATGCTGGTCCTGCTCTACAACGCCACAAGGTAGCCACTAGGGGAATCAAAGTAATCTGTTAGCATTTCGTAATATTGTTGGACCGGCTGAAGATTGTAAGAATGCAATATTTTTCATTGTATAGACTCAACTTATTTTGCATTGTATAATTTCATACACATGTGTGAGTACTTTGTACCTTTAAACTATAATTATCATTTTGGGTAGGTCTTTGACTTGAATGTACCCTGGCGATCGGGGATGTCAAGCTCACTCAAAAGTCTGGCTGATGGTGGCGCATGTGTTGGATTATTTGGCTCCCTTAAAAATGGTTGAGCCGAATGGTGCTAGCGTATGCGTCATGTTCGTGAATGGGCGCCGTCAGCTGAGACTGGTCATCTCTCGGCTGCCATGGTTTATTTTAATTATTTCTTTGAATTGTTTCTTTTTTACTCCGGACTCTTTTATCCTGCACGTCTTTAACATCGTTCTCACATATATGTATAATTTCAATATGAATGATGTAACCATAATTTAGTAACAAAATATTATATTTTATCTACACTCACAACGTAATGTTCCAAATATGAGTTCAAAATCGAATGCATAAATACATACTTTTTTTTCGTGGATAGGTAAAATTAAAAAAAAAATCCATTACAGTTCAACATTTTCCTTCGATTTTTAAACAACTGCATCATAAAATAACTTTTTAATTTTTATAGCACACTTTTTCTTTTTAATTTTTGGCGTGGCTCATTGACTTAAGTCAATGAGCCAGCTTTTATCTTTGTCTATGTTTGAGCGCGCTGCGCAGTCATTCGAATACGCAATGAGAATATCCGCCATATTGGAATTAACTATTTTTCCACTTATTTTATTTCAACTGTATGAGTGAAGATAAAATAGTGTATGCAACGGCATATAATTAGGTATTAAAACACTCGTGTGATGCTATTATCACACTCGGCTACGCCTCGTGTGATAAACCCACACTCGTGTTTTAATAACCCTTTTTATATGGTCGTTGCATAAACTACTATTAAAAGAGTGTCCGTGGAGTTTCTTTCACGTTCTTCTCCATAGAGATCTACGCTTTGGAACGTGCAAATAGCTTCATCTTTTTGACCGACCGACCTTGACAATTTAAAAGTGCCTGTAAATGGTCTTATTGAAATAAATGCTTTAACTTTGACTTTGATGTGCTGGAGTACAAAAACTATAGAGGAATAAAGCTAATGTCACATAGTATGAAATCTTGGGAAAAAGTTATTGAAAGGCGGCTGAGAGAAGAGAGTGAAATCTCTCAGAACCAGTTCGGTTTTATGCCTGGACGGGGTACAACGGATGCCATTTTCGCTATCCGTCAGCTGTGCGAGAAATACAGAGCTGTGCATAAAAACTTGCACATGTGTGTGTGTTCGTTGACCTCGAAAAGGCATATGACCGGGTGCCTCGTGAGGTTTTGTGGTGGAGAAAGGTGTGCCTGGGAAGTATGTGCAGTTGATCCGAGCAATGTACAGTCGATGCAGTACCCAAGTCCGGTCTGCAGTGGGCACCACTGACAGCTTCAGTGTGGCAGTTGGTTTGCATCAAGGGTCGGCTCTTAGCCCTTACCCCTTCCTGATGATAATGGACGCTCTGACGTTGGGCATCCAGGAAGAGGCTCCCTGGTGTATGCTGTTTGCTGATGACATTGTGCTAGTTGCTGAAAGCGGCCTCGAGGTCCAGAGCTGTAGTTGCAGATTGGTGGCAGAGACTAGAGAGTGTTGGCCTGAAATTGAGCAGAACCAAAACAGAATACCTGTTCTGCGATTTCGGCGGTCTCTCCAGTCCTATACCTTTAGCTCTCACCGGAACGCCTATACCAATCTGCTCCGACTTTCGGTACCTCGGGTCAAGCGACCCGAGGTACCAGGTACGAGGTACGAGGTACGAGGTACGAGGTACGAGGTTCAGGGCGATGGCGAAATAGACCGAGACGTAACGCACCGAATCAACTCAGGATGGATGAAATGGCGACAGGTCACTGGAACAATTTGTGACCCACGGATGCACCTCAAGTTGAAGGGGAAAATCTATAAGTCCGTGACAAGAGGTAGTTTAAAAGTGGCGCCAGTGACGGAAAAGTTGAAAGGTAACCGCTTGTCCTGGTATGGTCATGTGAAGAGGAGGGATGAAACGCATGTAACTAAAAGGGTTCTGAACATAAATGTGGATGGATGGAGAGGAAGAGGAAGGCCAAAGAAAAGATGGAGCGATATGAAAGAAGAGGGAGTTAGTGATAGTGTGACGACTGATAGGACAGAATGGAAGAAAAAAACGTGTTGCGCCGACCCCAAGTAACATGGGATAAGGTCAGGAAGATGATAATCCAATCAACCAAATCTACTAGGTTTCCGCGACGCTCTAGTAAATCCACATTTAGCATCATGGGCTCCTCTACCCTGTCGTGACACCTAATTTAGCAATGACGTGACGCCATTGTTTTACTATGTGTCTGATGGGTTGACAGTTGACAATTTCTGAAAAAATCGTTACATCCTTTTCAATTATACTACTTTTAAGATTATTTATACCAATTTCCACGTAAATTGAAGCAAGCGATAATAACCACCATCGCAGCTCGCGGGTCGCTAGCGGCACATTCGAGGCGCATTCGCCAAATGTGTACACACCCTTACATAGTTAAAATACTGTTTGAAAGGAACCGTTGCAGCAGTGGATGGGGCCCCGTAGAGATTCTAAATTCAAATTCTCCATAGAAAATGTTGAATAAAGAATCTGATAAGTAAATTAAGCTAAGTAATGGTTATAAAGTTTCTATATTTATACGGCTGTTACATTATGTTTGAATTACATCTCAACATCTAGAATGTTGAGATGTTTCGTTGCTGGTAAACTGATTTGAACGTAGGCTCATCATGGCCTGAATACCATATTTTTCATGCGTAGTAAGTATATTCCCGTGGTATAACAATATTCGACTTTAATTCGAACGAAGCTTCGGGCAAAACGTAGTTGTTCATTATTCAGCGCGTTACGTGTCCACTCCACCCACACGTTTAAGTCCCGGTCGATAGTGCAGGCTGCATCGCGCGCATGCGCTAAGACACGCCCTCGACCTTTTCGTTTTCCTAAAATAACTTATTGATTTCTACAATGAAATACCCAATCAACCAGATAGATGTTTGATAGCAAAACTCGAGTCGTGCCTTTGTTTCAATTTCTGAGTCGGACTCGCGCACGAAGACTCCGTACCTTAAATAAAAAACACCGCAAAAAAAACACGTTTATTGTATCGGAGTCCCCCTTAAATATTTGATCTATTCTGTTTTTTATTTATTTGTTGTTATAGCGGCAGCAGAAATACATCATCTGTGAAAATTTCAACTGTCTAACTACCACAGTTCATGAGATACAACCTGGTGACAGAAGGACAGACAGGCGGACGCACGGACGGACAGCGGAGTCTTAGTAATAAGGTCCCATTTTATCCTTTGGGTATGGAACCCTAAAAATGGAACTCTTGATTGATGTAGGCATATTGCACTAAATGCCTGCTGTAGTTGCAGTTTTCTTTGTTGTTATGGTTTTGACTCAATTAACACAATTATGCAGCAGGCGGGTCACAATAATACAATAAGTAACTCATCAGTATAAAAAAAGTCCATTCGCCATAGTGAACTGCAAGTTCTATTCAGATATTAGTTAGGGTAGCTGCATAAGATTTAGCATTATCAGCCTATAATGTATGCAAGTCTACAATCTTTGAGCAGGATTGGGGCTGAATCCCAAATGTAGACTCGCTTTGGGTTGGAGAATGTAACAATGTTTTTGTTTGTAAATTCCCTCAAAAAATTTACCTACTTATCTTAAGAGACAAGTTTTTTTTTAAATGCAATAAGTTTTGCAATAAGTTCCCTGGGTTGCAGAGGTTGTTCGAAAGAGTCACCGCGGCCCTTGAAGGCAAAGGTCATTTGGAGAAACACAGATGGGTTTTAGTCAGTAAGTCTGACTGACACTGCCTTCTACTCCATCTAGAGAGGTAGGAGTCATTTGATGATTTCCCATACATAAACAATAAAAATAAAATGTGTGAGCTGGAACCAGAAAACTACAACTCATAATCCAGTAACATTCTTGAAGTTCTGCTCTTCTTTCCTAAAAGGTACAAATAAACAAAAGCATTTACATACCCCAGCATACTTGGAAGACCCTGAATTTTTCGCATACAGAGGCTGGTAGTCATCATCAGAGTCATCAGGAGGCGGAGGAAGGTTGCTTTGCTTGTCCATTTTTCTAAATTGACGGGAACTCATTTTTCCTGCAAAGAATAATGATAAATGATAATAAACTAGATGGGGCGGTATTTCCTAGCTGACTACCCTGAGAAGAAACACCGAAACAAACTCAGAGGTTAAAGTTTCTTTTGTAGTCCATACAATTAATTGTACTGGTCAAATCATATGAGAACCATGTTGGTTGATATCTGCGGTGGTCTTTTGAGGAAAGTGCCACACAGATTTGAGTGGACCTGTCCAGACAGAGCAAGCATTTGTCAGTTATTGTGTAGCTCAAAGTTGAACTTTAAGGAGCTCAACGATTTCACGAACAATATCAAAGTAAGGAAATTTGGGTAGGCTGCATAAAAAAACTCAAACCGCCAGACTAACATGAAATGAACCCCTAACATAGCGATGTACATGGTCCTCACATTCACAGTACGATATGAGGATCATGCAGATCAATGTCTGAAATGGTCTTTTGAGGAAAAAACCACACAGATTTGAGTGGACCAGTCCAGTCAGTGCAAGCCTTGGTCAGTTGTCCAGTAGCTCAACTTTGAACTAAAAAGGAGCTCCACAACTAGACAAACAATGTCAATGAAAGGACATTTGGGTAGGCCATAAAAGTACTCAAACTGCCAGACATTGTTAAAAAATACTTGAATAGAAAAAAGAAAATAATAAATAACCCATATGTCCCTCATATTCACAATACTGAATTAAGACAAATTGTTAGCGCGGTCCACAATCATGATTTTCGTTTTGCTGCGATTGATCTTTAATACAAACTCAAGGCTGACACGTTCCATCTCTCGTTACCCTTTGGGTGTCTATCTATATATGGGTATGGTTTCCGCACTTAGTCCTGCTGTGGACCATTGCACGAGAGCCATGGCGGCCGTCATTCAAACCAGCCAATCTCCCTCCAGAAGCAGATCAGACCTTTCAGTGTGTTCACAATATCTTTAAGTGAATAGGGTGTCCCTATTGTTTGCCTCCGTATTTTGGTAATGCCTGTGCACTCAAGGAGCATATGTGACACGGTTTCTTCCTCCTCCATGCATGCCCTGGATAGAGGACTGTCCGTTATACCTATTGTGTGGAAATGTTGGTTTAGTGAGCAGTGTCCGGTGATGGTGATTTGTGCTTGTTTCTAGTGTTAAAGTTATGGATATCATCACTGGTTTTAGTGTATGAATGAATATTTTGCCTAATCCTACTAATATTATAAAGGTGAAAGTTTGTATGTTTGTGTAACAATCAGGCAAAAACGGCTGAATGGATTTGGATGAAACTTGGCACACATGTAGTTCATATCCTGGATTGAGACATATGCTACTTTTATCCCGGTAAGTGGCATGGATCAATGAAGACTGAGGACGAAGTGGAAATTCAGAGCCGCTGCTGCCTTAGTACTACAGATTCACAAGTACCAGGAGACCAAAAACATCAAGTACCAGGAGACCAGAAACATGTCATAGTATTTTTTGGGCTGGTTAGGGTAGGTGTAGGGTAGGTATAGGGTAAGTGTAGGGTAGGTGTATGGTAAGTGTAGGGTAGGTGTAGGGTAGGTATAGGGTAGGTGTAGGGTAGGTGTGGGGTAGGGTAGTGTAGTGTAGGGTAGGGTAGGGTAGGGTAGGGTAGGGTAGGGTAGGGTAGAGTAGGGTAGGGTAGTGTAGGGTAGGGTAGGGTAGGTGTTTCCTGAGTAAAAAATAAACGATACAAATCAGGAAACCTTCCTATTTCCGATATTCACGCGGGCGAAGCCGCTGGTAGAAGCTATATAATAAATATGTTTCCAAAAATAAATTGTGATGCCACCGTGAGAATTCCAATGTCTTTGAAAAGCTCTCTAAAGGTAACTCCAGTAACAATCCAGATACAGATGAAGTCTCCAGAAGGGCTTCGAAGGTCTATTGTGTTACCAGCCTTTCTTGAGGAGCTCGGGTAGCTTTTTGCATATATTCTCCTATCTCCTTCTATCCGGTCTCCGGTTCCAGTATTGATCCGTTGAGTGTGGGAGAGTTCGGGTTTAATGAGTAATGAATCCTACCCATATGCAAGATGTGCACTTGGTCGTTGATTTGTGACCAGCCTTATTGTGATGAATAGTGCTGGTACACAGTAATTATTCCTTAATGTACCAATATATCCAAATGTCGTCAATTGGGGTCTCAAGGTCTCCCAATAAAAGCCTTGAAAACTCAAATACTATCTACTAAATCTAAGTCCGTGCCTATCTAAGAAAAAGGGCGGGCCTGCAGAGTGAAGTGTCCAATTCTTAAGAAAAATCTGGCTCTGATCCGATGGCAGAACACCGAATATCGCCACGTCTAAAGTAAATTTTAGAATTTTGTAAGTACTTACAGAGTAGTTACCCCACAAACAGGAACAATAACTTGTCTTCGAAGTGCGACACACACGATGATACTGCGCCAATGCGGACAATGGCTAGCGCTTTGATCTAGCTTTGCCTGGGTCTCGTCATGCGCAATGAAGGCGATCAATAAATTGGTACCTACATAACTAGATTTCAGGCATGCTAAGTCGACACGAGTCGGTTTATTGATTGACCCGGCACAGCCCTCGCCCCCACCCTGAACCACACCTTGTATAATAGTATATTTTATTTAGTATACTCACAATTTGTAAACTTCAAGATTTTCAAAGCCTCGAATGTTGGTTTGATAATTCTTGAATAATTTTATAAACACAATCGCACTCACTGATGACGTTACTAGATGTTAGGGATTAGGATAGGAGTGTGACGAATATATTACTATTAGTTAAGAGATCAGTAATATTCTATGGATTCACATATTAGTAATCCGACGAACTGTCATATGCTAATTTATTTTTTTAAACGTTGCCCCACACTAGGAATTTCTCCTATATCGTGGGTGCGTTTAGACAAAGCGTGCACTGCCTTACGTTTTTTAAACGCACAATCTGTGAAGTAGAGTCTGTCAAGCGAGTCGAGTCCACAACTATTTTGCTGATTTCTTATAATGGCAATACTATTATCTGTCAAACAAATTGTCAGTGTCACAAACTCTGTTGTTCTCGTAACATTCCGGTTATTGTTGAATTTTTAATTTTATAATGCCGAAACCTATTAAATTAAAAGTAGTGTCAGGAGCCTATTGTTTAAAATGATTAATAAATATACTTAATCATGTAAAGATTGAATCTGACAACGATTTATCGGAAAAACGACGACTTTTGGATGAAATCGTTTCAACATCAGGTAGGTTGGCTACAACATGTTGATACTTGTAGCAAATTGTTTAATTTTATTTATTTTAAAAGTGATGTGATGATGTGATCACGATTTTGGTTTTGGTTTAGATTCAGACGTCGAATTCATGATGTTGAAACTTACTGGGGCAACTATAAGTGAAAACAATAGGTATATTTAAATAAGAGATTGTTGTCATTTTTTTCAGCCACCTTGGGTGATGAATTAACTAAAATAAAAGCACAATTTGATAATTTAGTTAAGCAAGTCATAGCCATAGAAGACAATAAAAAAATGAAATCTGAAACGGACTATCTGACAAAAATTGCTGCTGTGACAGGTTAGTACAGATTTAGTTGTTTACACTGTATTTTCAACAAATGTTATCATAAAATTTGTGCGTTTGATTGAACTGACATATTAAACTTTCAGATATAAATGTGAAAACATTGTGAAGAATAAAAACGGTGAAAACACACCGGGGTAAAAGCGTCCACGACAGCCAACTGTTGCCTACCTGCATAGTTTTGACTTATCAGCCATACGGAATAAAATTAATGAATTTTACTGCATGAAAAAGCAAGTTCCAACTTCAAGAACTTTGCTTGCAGATTTAAGAGAATCAATTGGATTTACTGAATGTCATGAAACATTGAGACAATTATTACGCAAAAATGGATATGAATTAAAAAAAATAAAAATGAGAGATCTCTTCTATGAACTAGCTGCATGGCGACGTAGGTATCTCAGAGCTATTGATGAAAAGCAGAAACAAGGAAAATTAATAGTTTACCTTGACGAAACCTATGTCCACCAAAATTATAAAGTTAAAAAATCATGGCAAGGGCCATACACAAGCAGTGTAATTGATAAAATATCATCAGGCAAAAGACATATTATTGTTCATGCTGGACCCGAAAAAGGTTTTGTCCCCAACGCAGTATTAGTTTTCAGTACAAAATCAAAAATGGCAGATTATCATGGTGATATGAACAGAAATAATATTAGGTCTTTACCTATGATTAACCCTCGTCTTCGAGAGGGTTAAAACTGGGGGTTGTTTTGAAAAAAAGGCTGGTTGGTTCTCCAGAAACTTGGGACACTTTGGCCCAAGTCTAATTTTATTACTATGTACTGATTACACCCGTAACATAACACAACTAGAACACACAAAAAAATATTCTTCCTGGACCCTCATACTATCGGCGGAAAATCTTAACACCGCGATCTAGAAAATGACCCAAAATGCACAACGCCATCTAGTGACAAATATAGAACTAATTTGTACTAGACCGCGGTGTTTTCCGCTACACTTGCTGTGCGGTTAAACAACCTATGAAATTGCCGTTCTGCAGTACTGGCCATTTCAAATCAAAATAATTTTTGTTTGGCTAAGAATTCTAATTTCAAATTAATTTTATTTTAAAAACATGGTTTTTTTTTCCAAAAGTAGTCATTTGTTTATTGATTAGTGTTACATTTTCATCGCATTTCAATCTTTTTCGTCATCATGGATACGTTAAAAATTCGAGTAATTATGGAATATGAGTACCGTCGTGGCAGCAACGCGGCACAAGCGGCACGCAACATCAACGACGTTTACGGAGCTAACACTGCAAACCAACGCACCACCTGTTATTGGTTTGCTCGATTCCGTTCTGGAAATTTCGACCTGAAAAATGAACCTCGCGGTCGTCCGAAGACTTTGGTCGACAATGACGATTGTGGAAGCTGATGATACACAATCTACGGCTGAATTAGCAGCAGCTTTCGACGTTAGCGTCAAAACAATATTGGTCCATTTGCGTCAAATTGGCAAAGTAAAAAAGCTTGACAAATGGGTGCCCCACGAACTCAATGATCGCCAGCGCGAAGTACGCGTCGAGACGTGCCTTGCACTGCTCAACAGACACACAAATGAAGGAATTTTGAACCGCATTGTTACCTGCGATGAAAAATGGATTCTGTTTGATAACCGCAAGCGCTCAGCAAGTTGGTTGGATCCAGGTTCAGCACTTTAACAATGCCCTAAACGAAAACTTACCCCTAGAAAAGTGATGGTCACTGTTTGGTGGTCTAGCGCCGGTGTGATTCATCACAGCTTCTTACCAAACTGGGTGAGCATTACTGCAGATGTGTACTGTGAAGAACTGAACACAATGATGGAGAAGCTGGCACATCTCCAACCAGCATTGGTCAATCGCTCGTCTCCGCTGCTCCTGCACGACAACGCGCGACCTCATACTGCACAGCAGACGGTCTCCAAGTTGCAAGAACTGGGGTTGGAAGCTCTCCGTCATCCGCCCTACTCACCAGACCTTGCGCCTACAGACTACTACTTTTTCCAGAATTTGAATAACTTCTTGGCGGGAAAAAAATTCAATACCCGAGAGGCAGTACAAAATGCCTTTGAAGAATTTGTTGCCTCCCGTCCAGCTGATTTCTTTAAGAAGGGCATCAATAAACTGCCACTGCGTTGGCAAAGATGCATTGATTGCATGGGTGATTACTTCGATTAATACAAATAAAAAATACATGAAAAAAATTCGTTTAAATTTTTTCATACAAAACGGCAATTTCATAGGTAAAGACCTATTATTATGAAATGGTTACGTGAAAAATTAATACCCAATTAAAGTCAACCCAGTGTCATTGTTATGGACAACGCGGCAACGCTAGCTACCATGTAACTCAAATAAATAAGCCACCATCGATGAATGATTTAAAGGCCGACATTCAGAAATGGCTGACTGAAAATGGAATTCATTATGAAGAATTCTTTACAAAGGCTGAGAGTGCCTTGTCAATGAAAACAAAAAAACTCCAATGTATGAAGGTGAAGATTTTTTAAAACAACATGGACATGAGGTTTTGAAACTTCCACAGTTCCACCATATCATTGTGACCTGAACGCAATTGAACTCATATGGAGTTTGGGTAAAAGAAAAATAGCCAGCAAAAACTTAGTAATTCCTGGTAAAGAAATGGAGAACCTTATAAAGGAACGTTTTAATAGTGTCACAGCCAGTGATTGGAAAAAATGCACAGATCACACTATTAGTGTCGAAAATAAGTATAAAGTTAAAGAGACTGGATATCAGAAACAGAGTTGGAACCCTTCATAATTTCTGTGCGTAATGATGATACTGACAGTGTTCGGGATTTCATCATATATTTCAGCCGGAGATGTAAAAAAAAACAAACTTGCTTGTTCGTTAAAAATGTATTACAACAATAATCTAAAAACTGTCGGTAGGTGATTAACAAAATTAACAAAAATAATTCATTAGCTAACACACATGTAGCTGCACCAATGCGACGATGATTTTAGTAGGCGTTCCGCGCGAACATACCCCCGGGCGTTGAAAGCCAGTCTTTCAACCAGAATAGTCAGACTCGGGGTAGATGGGTAATGGACAAATCTTGCTGAATGATCTTCGGAGCAGCCCGGAGGAGGTTTTGACGTCTGCAACTCTGATTATGCCATCCGGGCCTGGATAGGTAGCAACAATGCGACCCATTTTCCACTTCAGTGGCGGCAAGTTGTCTTCCTTTAGAAGTACTAAGGAATTCAGCTTCAGAGCACCCTTACATGTGCGCCATTTTGTCCTGATTTGAAGCTCGGATATGTATTCCTTGCTCCATCTGTTCCAAAAATGCTGTCGTAGTTGTTCAATACGTTGAAATCGTGTTAAGGAACTGGTGGAATGGTCTTGGAAATCAGGTGTCGGCAAAGATGTCAAAGGACGTCCAATTAAAAAATGTCCGGGTGTCAATGGTGCCAAATCTTCAGGATTCGATGAAAGTGGAGTTAGTGGTCTGGAGTTCAAAATAGCTTCTATTTGCACCAGCGTAGTATAAAGCTCCTCATAAGTGAGGTTACAAAGGCCCAATACCCTGACTAAATGATGCTTTGTTGACTTGACACCAGCCTCCGCAAGGCCAGCGAAATGAGGAGAGTATGCAGGTATAAAGTTGAAATTAATTCCCTCTTTAGCCATCTCCTCAGATAATGAGTCACAATTAGCCTTAAGAAATTTTGATAGGTCATTGTATGCTCCAACAAACGAAGTGCCATTATCGGAATATATATTAACTGGTTTACCCCTACGCGAAATGAATCTCTTTAACGCCATGATAAAAGTATTGCTGGTTAAATCACCGACTTAGTTCAAGGTGAATTGATTTGGTCGTGAAACAAACGAAGATTGCGATGTATACTTTCACTAATTTACAGCCACGACCCTGTCGAACAGCAGATTGTATTGGACCTGCATAATCCAAGCCAATATTTTCAAAAGGGAAACCTCCAGCTAGAAGTCGCTGCCGTGGTAAATTGCCCATGATCGGTGTGATGGTTTTACCTTTAAGCCGAGAGCAACGAATACACCTACGGTAGCACAACCTTGCTAAATTGCGACCTCTTATGGGCCAGTATGTATCCCGTATGGAAGTTAACAACAACTGAGGCCCAGCGTGAAAAAACCGTTTGTGTTCATACTCAAATAGTAATTTTGTGAAGTGATGACTAGATTGTAAAAGAATTGGGCATTTCTTATCATAAGGTAAATCCGAGCTTTGTAATCGACCTCTACGCAATATTTTATATTCATCCAGAAAAACGTTAAATTTTAATAATGCACTTTTCTTTGGTAATTGTTTATTCTGAAGTAACAACTTATATTCAGTAAAGGACTCGTTTTGACATATTCGAATAATCAGATTTAACGAGTTTTGTAGTTCATCGTTACTAAAGGGACCATAAAAGGATAGTTTTTTACATGCAGCAATAAAACGTAGAAGGTATGCAACCGTGCGCTGAAGCCGTAAAAAACTCGAAAATCGGTTAAAGTTAAGAAATTCATTGGCCACATTCTCGTTAACAGTACCATGTAAAGTGACATTTGGTTTAATTTCGGGCAGTAATTCGTCAATGGATTGTATGAATCTAGAAGGCCAAGATGAAACGTTATTCTTTAGAAACCTTGGACCAGACCACCAATCATCTAAAGAAGGTAATAAATTAATGTCTACTCCTCGAGAGACATAATCAGCTGGGTTCTGGTCGGTTGGGAGTCCCAACCGACCAGAACCCAGAAGACTGGCAACTGCGAGTGGAGACATGTCCCAACTTGGGACATGTCTCCACTCGCAGTTGCCAGTCTTCTCTAAAATTTCTGCAACTCTGTTGCGAACGAAAGGCTGCAGCTTATTTGGCAACGTTTTGAGCCATCCTAGGACGACGGTGGAGTCTGTCCAAAAGAACGTACGCGGCCTAATGTTTAAGCGTAATGATGCGATCACTTTTTCATAAATCCGAACTCCGACCAGAGCACCGCAAAGCTCAAGTCTGGGAATGGTGGTTGGTTTCAGAGGGGCACACGACTCTTTGCTAGCAATAAACGGACCAGCACATGATGTTCATTGTTGACACTGCGAACGTATAAGCATGCCCCGTATGCTCGTTCTGACGCATCAGTGAAAACGTGAAATTCTAAAAGGTCGATTGAATCAATAAAAACATGACGTGGAATATAAATCTCATTTAACTTTTGTAAATTCTTGAGTAGTTCAGACCAGACCTTCCTAATGTCCGGCGATAGCTGTTCATCCCATGACATTTTGTGCAACCAGAGTTTTTGGAGTAACATTTTCATCACTATAATGAATGGAGCTAGAAGCCCCAAAGGGTCAAATATTTGTGATATAACCGAAAGCATGTCACGTTTTGTATTGCTACAATTAATTGGTTGACTAATTGCAAAACAAAGTTGATCAGATTGTGACTGCCAACCCAGACCTAAGGTTTTGGTAGACTCAGATCCGCCAATATTCAAGTCAAGTGAAGATTGGGGACAGTCAGTACCAGTTACCAAACGCATATCATTTGACTTCCACTTTCTAAGGTTCATTCTAGCTGAGGCAAGAGTAGAAGTTACTTTATGACGCAAATCTCTCACTTCATTCAGATCATCCCCTCCCGTTAGCAAATCGTCGACGTAGAAATCGCGGAGAATGACCTCAGCAGCTCTTTTATCAACGAACTCTAAGCCTAACTGTTTTAAACATCTCGTTGCAAGAAACGGAGCGCTGGCCGTGCCGTAAGTCACGGTATTGAGCTGGTAAGTTTGCAACTTAATTAACGGGTCATCACGCCAGACGATTTGCTGGAGATATCTGTCATTAGGATGAACCACTATCTGCCGGTACATTTTTTCTACGTCGGTAGCAATAATATATTTATGTTGTCTAAACCGTAATAATATCGATAAAAGATCATCCTGTACTACAGGCCCAGTCATCTGTATGCTATTAAAAGAAGTACCTGTAGTAGTGGCGCTGCTGGCATTATAAACCACTCTTAATTTAGTAGTGACACTGCTGTCACGCAAAACTCCGTGATGTGGGAGGTAATGAACAGAATGTTCAACATCTTTGCATTTCGACATATGGCCTAAGTTTTCGTACTCTGCCATGCAATCTTTGTACATCTTAGACAGTTGAGGTTGACTTTTAAACCTTCGCTCTAAAGAAGAAAAACAATGTTTAGCCCTTATAAAGGAATCACCTAACATATCCGGGGAACATTTCAGTGGGATTCGAACACAAAAATTGCCCGTTCTCCAAACGTGTAGTATTCTTCATAAAATGCTCTTCAGCTAGTTTCTCTTCTTGAGAATTCACTGATGTAGTACAAACCTCTTCTAATTGCCAGAACCTGGTGAGTTAATGATCTATTGGGGCCGGTGAATAAAAGTTAGGATCAGCCAGACGAATATTAGATGGCATTTTTAATTTTGATAAGTCTACATGTCTACTCGGAATATTATCAGTAATTGAAGGTAGAACAAAACAATAAATGTTAATGGAAAAGTTATCGTCTAAAGATTTCATTGAAACAGGACACGTTTTATTAATATGTGAAGATGAATTATTAATACCTAATATGGAGTTGTTCACAATATAGGCAGTTAAACCTAGTTGGTCGTACAGTCTTTCAGTCATGAGGCATGATGTGCTGCCACTATCGAGCACAGCACGAGTAACGTATTGCTGACCGTTTTTACCTATGACCTTAATTAACGCAGTGGATAACAATACGTCACCACGTTCAACACTCGCAGAAAGAGACAAGCCTGCACTGGAAGTTGAAGAGGTGGGGGCACTGGTCGCATCATCACCGTTAGCGGAAGTAACAGCCAGGTCTGACTTCTTCGAATGATCTGCGACATGCACCAGAGTGTGGTGCTTGCGCCGACATATTTTGCAACTTGCCTGTTTACAGTTATTAGCGTAATGTCCTGAAGACAAACAATTAAAACAAATCTTATAATTCGGTAGCAATTGTAACCGTGCTTCATTACTCAATGCCAAAAATTGAGGACAACTGCTTAATTTGTGCTCACCGTTACATTTAACACAACTCTTAGGCTTAGAAGAACTATGACACTTGATTATTCTTGTCTATTTTATTATTGGAATCCTGTATTACCATTGACCGAACCTTAGAATTCTTACAGGTGTTTGAATGTTTATTAATTGTTGTACTAGACATTTCTAATGTTTCTATTAATTCTGCACGATTCTTAATGAACGTGAGGAACACAGTAAATGTAATCTCGAAGTTCTTATCTAGGCGACCCTTATACTCTTCCCACTCACGGTAAGTTTTATTGTACAACTTGTATCTCATAATGTAAATGAGTAAAGTATCCCAGTGATTAATAGGTTCGCCAAGGGATTCCAAGGCACGCAAGTTTTTATTAATTTGATCAATTAAGGCTTTTAAACTCACTGACGACTCCTTAGTAATCGTCTCAAGATTAAATAATGCTGAAACATGGTGTTGAATCAACAGATGCTTATTATCAAACCGGTCACAGAGTAATTTCCAAGCGACTGAATAATTAGCGGCAGAAAACTGAATTGAGTTTATCACCACGGCAGCTGAACCTTCTAGTGATGACCTCAAATAATGGAATTTATTTATGTCATTCATGTCGTCATTAGAGTGAATAAGGCTAACAAATGTATCGTGAAATTCCAACCAATTCACGTAAGAACCGCTAAATTTTGGTAGTTGAATAGTCGGTAACTTAACAAACCTGTGATTATTAGAACGTGAGCTTACCTCACTATCAGCTGGATCCCTTTTCTTATAATCATCGAGCACTTTCTGAGCTTCAGATAAGGTTTTATAATAAAGAGACTCAAACTCGCTACGTTCTAAAATTTGACCTTCCAAATTATCAGTAGTACATTCCAATGCCAATTGCACCTCGTCATATTGGCCATACAATGATTCAAGCCTATTTAAACGCAATTGCAACTCGTTAACTTCAGAAGGACTTATAGAAGGTTTTAATGAATTCAAATAATTCAAAAATACTGTTACCCTTCCCTTGTAACTCGCCCTTTTTCTAATGAGCTCCTTATCCTCTGGCATTGCGCAAGCTGGTGTAGTCAACCTGGAATGTATACAATTAAAGTTTTACCAGCGTCTAAACTGTTGCAATACCTACCTACCCATAAAAGACGAAATGACAGCTAACTTTATTGTTAATTGTTTACCTATAATTTTATAATAATGAAGTATCATAAATACTTACGTTTTAACAATAAATCAATAAATATCAAAGTACAAAATCTAAGTACTTAACTACTTTTTATTGTAAACAATGCAATTATGAACCTATCTAACTTTTAATGTGATTACATGCATATATGACTCAGTAACTGTTACCTACCTAATAAAGTTATACCTAATAATGTAGCTATTTTTAATAGCTACTCTTTAAAAGGTACAAATAACTGTGATTAGCACACTAAAGTCTGATCAAATAACAATTTGTAAGCACTGATAGGGTTTTGCAAATTCAAGTTTTACAATGATTAGGTATGTAGTAACTCTGTACTAACCTGTTATTAACGGCTAACTACTAAATACAACCTGATAATAGAGTGTTGGGTGGAACTGATGATGATTTCGATTATCCAGACCACGGAAAATTCCAAATCTTCGCAATGACACAGCAAAATGAAAGTCGCACAATCAACTTCGCTTGTAACTACGAGTTATCCACCAATTCTCTTGAAATCCTTGTAATAATAGCTGATCGAAGTTTTTCCAATGTGAAATCTTCTAATCCAGGCTCGTTAGGACCATGTTCGGGATTTCATCAGATATTTCAGCCGGAGATGTAAAAAAAAACAAACTTGCTTGTTCGTTCAAAATGTATTACAACAATAATCTAAAAACTGTCGGTAGGTGATTAACAAAATTAACAAAAATAATTCATTAGCTAACACACATGTAGCTGCACCAATGCGACGATGATTTTAGTAGGCGTTCCGCGCGAACAGACAGTGATTTTTCATATGAAGACATTGAATTTCTTGATTCTGATTTTAATTCTGATAGTGACAAATCCCATATGATTTTTTTATCAAAATTTTAAGTATGAATAAGTGGCTTATTCCACTTTTCCCCGTTGGATGATCCCCATTGATGGGGATTAGTGAACTTTTTGTTCACTATTCCCCGTTGACCCAAAATTTTTATTTAATGGGGATAAGTGAACTAAAAAGTTCAATAATCCCCATTAGGTAGGTACGTTAAAAAAATAAAATATATGAATCATGTTACATTTATTAATTAAAAATATAACTTTCTTATACCTAATAAAGTCACAGATTGTTACAATCATTAATTTAAAATTGTAGCATGAAAATATTTCTTTCTTATACCTTGTAAAATCAAAGATTACAATCACTTAAGTTTTTCTAATTAGGTACGTTAAATAAAAACAATATAAAAATAAAATATATGAGTGATGTACTTTTATTTTTATAAGGTAAGAACAAAATTTTAAATTACCTACATACCTACTTTACGATTTTATTAGAACGAAAAACAGATTGTTGCCCCAACGAAATTGTTCTAACGATGTTTGGGAATAAGACCTTATATCTATCTATCTAATAAGATACACAATACTGTAAAAGATGCTCATTTTCTAGAGGCGCGCGCGCAAGGCGGTGGCGGAGCGGGGTGCGAGTTAGCTCGTATGTGATTGGTCGACCCATCTTTTGTTTTTGTTTCGTAGTCGTTAAGGGTTAGTAGTGTGTAGTGTAGTTCAAGCGTGCAGTTCTTATCAGTTCGCAGTTATTAGTTTAATATAGGAATAAAAAAAGGAAATGGCTGGTAGTTCAACTGACGTTTGTTTAGAGTACGTTAAAAAAGGTAAAGCTACCATACTTCTCCGGGCCGGACATCAATACAGTAAAAAATGCAAATATAAAAATGGTGGAGTTTTGTGGGAGTGTACCACAAGAAAACAAAGTAAATGTGCCGGATCCATCACTGTCATGGTAAGTTACTTATTATATTTTGTGATTAATAATGACAATAATAACTCAGGTTATGTGTGTTATCAATATCACGTTTATCAATATCAAAATTTAAAAATCAACGTTAAAGTTTAAACACTGTTTCTGTCATGGCGGCACGTGTGACGTCATTCTTTTGTCAAACAAGTCTATTACACCTAGTGTAAAAGAGTGTAGCTGAAGTGAATTGTATATATTTAATTATTATTACATATTTTAGTTAAGCATAAAGTGAAATATGTTTTGTTGAACTATTCTGATAGGATAACAACAATTTTTTATAAGTTTTAAAGGTTGTTAAATAGCCTATTTAATTTTGTATTCTATGTAAGTGCAATATTGTTTACTTAAAAAATAATGTAAAGTAATTAATTATTATTACTTAATTTTACAGGACAATCAAGTTGTAGCTGAGAAACGACACAATGTTTGTGAACCTGATTTTGCGCGGAATGAAGTTACCTTGAGGTTATTCAAACTAAAAACTACACTTGCGGATCCAGAAGCACCTGCTATTCCCACTGCTTACAACGCGGCTGTGAGCTCACTAAAAGATACCGGAATTGACAAAATAAAAGAATTCCCTGCCCTGAAGTCTATCAAAACAACATTATATAAACACAGAAATGCAGCATTTGAAGTAAGTAAAATTGAGTTCAAAAATGTTGAAGAAGTTAAAGTACCTCCAGCTCATCAGGAATTTATTTTAGCAGACTACAATGACAGTGGTATCCGTGTAATAGCTTTTTGCTCTGAATTTGCCCGACATCAAATGAAAAATTTGAAGATGTTCTTGGGTGATGGAACGTTTTGGATCTGTCCATCTCCCTTTTACCAACTCTACACCATTCATGGGGATTTGGGCAGTACAGAAAAACACATAAACATTGTGCCACTTGTTTATGCCTCATGAGCCATAAAAATCAACAAACATATGAAATTTTATTTAGTATGCTAAAATCTGCATTACCTGATTGGAATCCAGAAATATTTAAATGTGACTATGAAGTGGCTCCGATGAACGCAATGCGAAATGTTTTTGTAAATATATCTATTAGCGGCTGTTATTTCCATTTCACCCAGGCAATATGGAAGAAAGGAAAACAACTCAAACTAACAAAAGATAAATTAACCAGAAGACAAGTTGCACTTAGCACTGCTTTGGCTTTGTTACCATCAGATAAAATCATTGCGGGTTGGTTTTATGTTGCCTCTCAAAGCCCTGATGATGATAATAGCAAGGAGTTTAGAAATTACATGCTCAGACAATGGCTACAAGATGATTTTATTAAAACGTGGTGTGTATTTGGACAGACTCATCGCACTACGAATTTAGTCGAAGCATGGAATAATAAAATAAAAAAGCGTGTGAAAATAAAGAAACCCAACATTATGAAGCTCCTCACAGCGTTGGCTGAAGATGCATCGTATTACGAAGTTCTTGCATTGGGGGTTTCTGAAAATAAAGGTATAGCGGAAAAAACAAAAAAAAGCATCAATCGCGATAATTATATACAGGAGGTCCAAATGGAACTCATTAATAATGAAATTACGATTGGGCACTGTTTAGAAAAACTTAAGTGAGTGTAATCTTTGATTTTACAAGGTATAAGAAAGAAATATTTTCATGCTACAATTTTAAATTAATGATTGTAACAATCTGTGACTTAATTAGGTATAAGAAAGTTATATTTTTTATTTTAAATTAATAATTGTACAATCTGTGATTTTACTAGGTATAAGAAAGTTATATTTTTTATTTTAAATTAATAATTGTACAATCTGTGATTTTATTAGGTATAAGAAAGTTATATTTTTTATTTTAAATTAATAATTGTACAATCTGTGATTTTACTAGGTATAAGAAAGTTATATTTTTTATTTTAAATTAATAATTGTACAATCTGTGATTTTACTAGGTATAAGAAAGTTATATTTTTTATTTTAAATTAATAATTGTACAATCTGTGATTTTATTAGGTATAAGAAAGTTATATTTTTAATTAATAAATGTAACATGATTCATATATTTTATTTTTTTAACGTACCTACCTAATGGGGATTATTGAACTTTTTAGTTCAATTATCCCCATTAAATAAAAATTTTGGGTCAACGGGGAATAGTGAACAAAAAGTTCACTAATCCCCATCAATGGGGATCATCCAACGGGGAAAAGTGGAATAAGCCGAATAAGTCTTCAGCGTGCTATATCAGTGTTGACACCTGAAAGATTTTTGAATTTGCCGCCTTTTTCATGGGACTAAACTCGCTTGACAGAGTCAAAAAATATTACTACTATGGAGTGTCATAGAAGTGCGCGCACTGCGGTGAAAAAACGCATGCGGTAGAGTCGCCGTTGTCCTCTCGCTGCAAAATTGCGGTGAATGTACCGCAAATATTTTTGTATCACATAGAATTCTATGAAGCGCCGCGCACTGCGGTAAAAAAACCGCAGTGATGCCTACTTCATAGCTAGATCGGGCTATTTCCATAATTTCTTTATTTTTATTTTATTGGGCGCTTCATATTTATTTATATATGTCCATATATTTTTGTTATAAGGTAAGGAGGCGTATCTTTGTTTGTGAGTATTTGTAGAGATGCAAATACACAGTGATTAATTTACCTACATAGAATTTATGATTGAAATATTCGCTTAAACTATAGTACGAGTAGCGTTTGTTTATGTACGTCAGAACCGCGGGTGTACCTTTCAGATCTGCCTAAATTTATTGCAATTATTTGGTACCTTCTGTGTACCTTTACGTACCTCCCTTGAAAATCTGTGTACCTACACCCGCACAATGATATTTTAAAAATTAGGTAAGTACACCCGCCGTTCGTTCTGATGTCAGAACTGGCTTGGCTTTGGCGCGTGAATATCGGAAATAGAAAGGTTTCCTGATTTGTAACGTACATTTTTTACTCAGGAAACACCTACCCTACCCTACACTACCCTACCCTACACTACCCTACCCTACCATACCCTACACTACCCTACCCCACACCTACCATACACGTACCCTATACCTACCCTGCACCTACCCTACACCTACCCTGCACTTTCCCTACACCTACCTACCGTACACCTACCCTATACCTACCCTACCCCCACCCTAACCAGCCCAAAAGATACTATGACATGTTTCTGGTCTCCTAGTACTTGATGTTTCTGGTCTCCTGGTACTTGTGAATCTGAAGTACTAAGGCAGCAGCGGCTCTGAATTTCCACTTCCTCCTCAGTTTCCATTAATCCATGCCACTTACCGGGATAAAAAGTAGCCTATTTTTTAAACCAGGATATGAACTACATGTGTGCCTTCTATAAAATTGAATTCGTACATCACTTTGTTCTATTGTCAATAGATTCCGCAGCGTACGCGATAAAAGGATTTTTTCTCACACCTTGGGTTACATTATCGAAGTTTTCATACGGATCCCTAACTTTTTTGAAAATATTCTATAGCCTATGTCCATTATCGATAATGTACGATTCTACTGGTGAAAGAATTTTTCAAAACGGTCCAGTAGTTTCGGAGCCTTCAAACAAACAAACAAATCTTTCCTCTTTGTAATATTAGTATAGATAGTATATATAAATAGACTTAATTCATGCTAAATAAGTTGTGTTGAATGTGTGTATTATAAGTTGTGTAGTGAATCATGTAAGAATATGCTTCAAATGAAATAGACCAGAATAAACAGAATCAGTCTCGCGGACCATAGATAGTCCTAGAGACGATACTAATATCACGGCCTTAAGGAAACAAACAGCTGGTTTTCCTAAAAAATATTCTAAACCTTTGAAACCTAAGTACCACGTTTAGAGTTTCGGAGAAAGAAACCATCAGTATTGTCTCTGCAACTCTCACCTAAAAATTCGACAGGAGAAGACAGATCCAACGTGTGTTGCGACCGTAAAATGGCTTGAACAAAAAGAAAAAGGAACGACGAGACAAACCAGGAATAGACGAGGGGAAAAAGGAAAAAAACATCAGCTGGCCTAGTTACTATAAAAATAAGTAGATAACTAGCAAAACAGCCTAGTAAACCAAGCTAACCTTCGGACTCGACGCCTAACCATTTATACATACAAGCATGCACATCAAGGAATACAGCTACGTCTATCTAAAGTAGTGAAAAGTACAATAATTGAGAATTGAACACCAACATAAAAACTACGTGATTGAACACGATAGGATCCATGTAAAAAAAATCAGGTACCTACCTGGTGAACAACTGGACTTAGTCTGAAAGGGATAGTTCGATAATCAGCAAACGATCGAAATAGGAATAGCCAAGCTGTGGATAAAAACTAGGCACTCGCAATAAAAACATTTATACAAGCTTACCGTATAACTCGACGACTAAAGACACAAACACCATAGGTACATACACTACGGGTTCTAACTACAGCTAACTATAGGAAGGAAATGAAATTCGGGTAAAATATATATTTGATGGGAAGAAATAAAAGAGTTATTATATTTTTAAAGTTTCACAAGATTATCTTCATATCATTCAAGTACAACTCAATCAAGAAATCAATAAAAGCAAAGACCAATATTGCTTTGTCTTCTATATTGTCACGGACGTTATAATATTATAATAGCTTCTGGAACTTCCTCAAAAGAATCAGGAATCTGAAACATAAAAGAATGATTCGGTCTCGAAGAACGATCTGTTAATCAAATTTTTAAATATGATTCGCACGATGAGCGCGTCCACCTTTTCACGGACAAAAAAAATAGTTATTTGTTATACAAGAGTGCAAAGTTGCTTTTTAACCGCGTGTTCAATTTTGATGACCGAGCAAGCGAAGGATTCTAAAATTGAATCACGAGCGCAGCGAGTGATTCAAAATTAGAATCCTGAGCGTTAGCGAGGGAATCAAAAGAGCACGAGGTGAAAAATCTTTGCACTCGAGTGCAACACGTAACTTTTCATTCCACCTCAGCGAGGAAATGACTAAATGCAAAAAAAAAAAAGTTTACAAATCACAAGATAGGTACACTTTTATTTCAGTTTAGGTATTAATTACTACATTATGACAGGTAAGTATTACAGAATAATCTTTAAATTATAACAAAATAATACTAAGGTATAATTAAGAAAATTTTAAAGTAACGTTGCTACAGTTATTTAAATTGAGTGTAATATTTTTGTTTGGTACTGTAATATTGGTGTTAGTCACTTGTGTACTGTTTTTCGGTAAACTATCTGTCATACTTAATAGTTGTACCGATTCATCGGATTCCCTTGGCGTGAATGTTGGAGAGAGAGGGAGATGTTAGGTGTTTCATAACGGCTTATTTTTGATGTAGAAGGGCCAGTCCAAGGGTCCGATTGAGGCTCTTTCAGTGTAATGGCTCCTACGATGCCTTCACATATTTTAGACTTATTTTGGATGGAATCCTCTATGTATCCCTCTACAACTGCATTGGACTTCCAGCCTCCGTGGCGCTTAAGGGACAGGAGATCAGCTCCGGAATCAGCCAAAAGTGTGGCTGAAGTTCGTCGGAAACAATGACCCGTGTACAACAGGGGTTCTGGAAGTTCAAGAAATGTTGCTATTTCTCGTGGGATACTGCCAATTTTATTAGTACCCATAGGCTGTCTAACACACTTTCCATTGCGATACTGTAGAAAAAATCGATTGATTGGAGTGTTAGGCGGGCGTAAGGCTTGATATTTCTCAACAATCGTTACGTATTCCTTGCGAATGACGAAGTTGCGGTCTTTTTTTGTCTTTGTATTAGGTAAATTAATTAAAAGTAAGTCATCTGAATGTTTCTCAATGTTTTTGACATTAAGTTGTGTTAGTTCATTAGTTCGACATGCTCCGTTTATTCCAATAATAAGAACAACCTGTAACGTAAAGAGTATTGTAGTAGATAAATGAAAAAAAATTGATATGAACGCATAATTATGCCTATCAACATCTACTAAATATACTATTTAATTGAGATTAATATACTTAAGTAGATATTGAATGTACAACTGACTTACTTTTGCCGCCAAATATACGGAATCGGGTGCTTCGTTAAGAAACTTTTCAATATCAGATACCTACTGTGAAAACCTTCGATTTTTTTGGTTGATGACCAGATGAGGCTCTTTTTAAAAATGCCACTAATTTGGGATAGGTTATCGATATGTATGTCTTTTCTCATCTTTATTGTTGCTTTTAGCATCGAATACGTACTCCATAGAGTGCTTGCTTTCTTGTTCTCGGATAATTCTATAAAATATGCCAGCAAAACGTTATCTGAGAAAGTTTTGGCTCCTTTTGCTAGTCGCCACGTGTTGAACATATCGTACTGTTTTAAATACTTCTCGCGTGATTGTTGAGGGAGAAAGCTCATTTGCGCATTATTAACAGTTTCAGTCAATTTTGTTGGCGTCAAACAAACTTCCTCGTCGCTAGAATCACTCATTTTAGTTTTTTCACTTGTTTTCAAGTTTCTTGTTTTTAATATAAGGTTTAACAATGACGTTAAAAAATGCCGCGTAAAGAACCGCGTACAAAGCAAATTGAAAAAAGAACACCAAGAAGGTTCCGAGTCTGAGTTTTTAACAAATTAAAAAAAGTTGTATGATATATTCGGCACCATAGAGGTAGCAGTAAATAGGTTTAATGTTTTTTTTAATTCACAAACTTAGTGCACACAATGTTCTAAATTCAATTTACTTTATCCTCTAGAGAATAAAAACGGCTTTTCCACTCAGATATTGAAGATTAAAAATACTCTTTCCGAGATGGTGGGATGAAAAAGTAATTAAATCAAGATATTTATGAGGATAAATAAACCTTTACTTACTTTACCGGAGAGCTAAAATTGTAATGTATAGTAAACTTTACCGGAGAGCCAAAATTGTTATGTATAGTAAACTTTACCGGAGAGCCAAAAATTGTAGCGTTATGATGAGGAAAGAAATGAAATTCTCATTACGCTTCGTACACGTATAGTTTTGTAAATGAAAAAAACTAAATTTGATGATAAAAAAAAAATAGGAAAATTAGTACCTATATAAAAGTACAAAAAAAAATAGGAATTGTATGTTGTCGTGACCGTTAATTGTCTCCGCGCGAACGCGTAAGCGAACGGGTGCAGAATAAAAAAAAAAAAAAAAAAAAAATGACTACCGAAGTTGTGAAATGTTCACAGTGTAACATAGTTATAAATGAGCTATTATGTTTTACACAAAATAAAATCTGTGTAATGGATGAAGTGAGTTTAATAAGACTGATTATAAGCGATTTCTCCGCATTAGAAATCAGTGTCGCGAAGGAGCTCCTTTTTACGTCTTTTTCAACTACCGTCAGAAAAGTTGTGCGACGTAAAAATAAAGAACAAAGGGACGTGGAAGATATCATAAGTGCCTTTAAAACTGTTGATCCGGATAAAATGCCCATCTTTGTGGCAAAGGAACTGCATAAGTTGCCACCAGTAACTTTTGATCACATAGATGCAACAAGGTTGTTAAAAGATATTGTGTTACTACAGTCGGAACTAAAATTAATTAAGGAAACTTATGTTACGAGTGAGTACTTGAAAACTGAGTTGAATAACATGAAATATGCATCATTAGTATATGAAGAATCCAATGTAAACAATAGAAGAGGTGCCTATTTATTAGACAGCGGGCCGACCGGTTTTTTGAATATTGATGACGAGTCCGCGTCAATAAAGTATGCACCGGAGGTAGAAGCAAGAAGTGCGAAACAGCAAGTGCATAATTCGCCGTGTTCGACATTTACACAATCAACTGGTTTGGTACATGAGTGTAGTTCTACCGCCTTCGCACTCACAGCAGCTGATAACGCGCGCACGCATAATATAGCTTGTACGCACACTGGTACCACAATGGCAGCGACGGAACAGCTGACGGGACCGGCCGCTAATCACACCGTAATAAACACGGTTAGTGGTACGAACGTAACAAATAATGATAAAACTATGGCGGAAATAGTTATGTCGAAAGGTGAATCGATACCAAAAGCTTCTTCATTAAGTAATGAGTGGTCGTTGGTACAGAAAAGAAGATACAGAAATAGGACGGAGGGCATTAGAGGGAAAGCTTCAATTAAACCTGAAGATAGATTCAGACCAGCAGATCTTAAAATCCCATTGTTCGTGTCTAATGTGCACAAAAATACCTCGGAGAAGGACATAATCGAGTATATTTTCACAAAAACCAACGAAAATGTTACTCTTCAGAAAATAAAAATGAAAACAGAAAAAAGTTACTGCGCCTACAAAATGACAGTTACGAAGCATAAATTGGATGTTTTCCTAAATGATGAGATCTGGCCAGACGGTGTGACATGTCGACGGTTTATGCCGTACAAACAAGTTTATGATGAGAAAAGAAATATTTCGACTGATAATGTATAATGCTACTATGGTAACATATAACTGCAAAAATATAAAACGGTCAGTGGACGGTATAAGACAGTTATGTGGTTTTGCAGACATCATTGCCTTACAGGAAACGTGGCTGTTGCCCTGTGAACTGTCTTACCTAGCGGACATTCATGAAGACTTTGGCAGCACTGGGACCTCGGCGGTGGACACCAGTGTGGGTATCCTCAAGGGTAGACCCTATGGGGGGGTGGCGCTCTTATGGCGTAAATCTGTGCTCCAGTTTGTGTCAGTGATACAGTGTGCAAACCCACGTATATCAGCTATTCGTATTTCTACAAACGATCGGCCCGTGCTCGTTGTCAGTGTTTACATGCCTACGGACTGTGCGGAGAACGTACCTGAGTTCACAGACTGCCTAAGTGTGATTAGTGCTATCGTTGAGGAAAGTAGTGTTGAATCTGTTTTCATTCTCGGAGACGTTAATGCACATCCAGGTGAGCGATTTTATACTGAACTTTTGGAATTCTCTGCGGAACAGGACTGGATTTGTGCGGACACTAATAAACTTTGTTTATTGTCCGATACTTTCACTTTCATTAGTGAAGCACACGGGTGTCGCAGATGGCTAGACCATTGTATTGTCACAAGGGCCGCGTGGTCGTGTGTTGTAGATATATATGTAAAGTATGATGTATATTGGTCAGACCACTATCCATTAGTTGTTACATGTAATTTTAATGTTATGCCACAAAAGACCTTATTGAAGAGCACACCATGTAATAAAGTTAAATGGGGCAATAGGAGCCCAGAGCAGATAAACGAGTACACAAAAATATGTAATACTCATTTAAAAAATATAGATTTCCCATCCGAATTTCAGAGTTGTTGTGGGAAAATCTGTCACAATGATTCCCATAAGTATATTGTCAATAAATTATATGATGATATGATTAATGTGTTACGAATGGCTGCGACCACTACCTATATAGTTAAGAAAAGCAAACATGGAAAGTTGTTAGCAGGGTGGAATAAGCACGTGGCCGAGTCTCACTCGGGTGCCAAGCGGACTTTTAATATATGGGTAAACTATGGTAAGCCGACTAGCGGGCCATTGTTCAGAGACATGATTGAAGCGCGTAAAATCTTCAAAGGTAAGCTTAAGTGGTGTCAAAACCATCAAGAACAGATAAAAATGGACTTGATGGCGACACACTACACGAATAAGGACTTCAAAAATTTTTGGAAGTGTACAAATAAATTGAATACTAGACCTGGCATCCCAGTGAGTATCGGAGGTGTGTCTAGCCCTGAAGGAATTGCAAATGTTTTTATGGAACAATTTCTAGTAAAGTCACCCTTAGGGCCAGCGTGCGGAGGGTTCGATGCTGAGACTCAGGGGTTGGATGTTTCAACTTTGATACTTGCTGGGGATATTGATCGGGCTATTAGGGGTATGAGGGGAGGAACATCACCGGGCTATGACGCTCTCAGTGTGGAACATCTCAAGCATGCTGGTTTTCACCTTCCTAGAATACTTGCAATGTTATGTAATTTGTGCATAAGTCACTCACACCTACCCCCTGCCCTGATGAAGACACTGGTAGTACCGATTGTCAAGAGTAAAACGGGGGATGTGTCTGAAAAATCTAACTACAGACCCATTTCGCTAGCCACGATTGTAGCAAAGGTGTTTGACAGTGTGCTTAACTCTTATTTGAACAAGCATGTTAAGTTACATGACGCTCAGTTCGGCTTTCGGCCTGGCTTGTCGACCGAGACTGCAATTCTTAGCCTTAAGCACACTGTGAAATATTACACTGACAGACAGACCCCGGTTTATGCTTGCTTTCTAGACCTTTCGAAAGCATTTGACCTAGTGTCTTATAATATGTTATGGCAGAAGCTGAAGGAAACGGGTCTACCGCCAGAGTTGACATCACTTCTTAGGTATTGGTACCTTAATCAGAAAAATAATGTAAAGTGGGCTGGTGAATTGTCGAGTGAATACAAACTGGAATGCGGAGTGAGGCAGGGGGGGTTGAGCTCGCCCTTGCTTTTTAACCTATACGTAAATGCACTGATCGAGGAACTCAGTCAAATGCCCGTAGGGTGCTACGTAGATGGTGTCAGTGTAAACAACCTTAGCTATGCCGATGATATGGTGCTGCTGGCTCCCTCGATTTGTGCATTGCGGAAACTGCTTGCTGTATGTGAAAAGTATGCGGCCAGACACGGTCTGAGTTATAATGTAAAAAAAACAGAGTTCATGATCTTCAAGGCGGGTACAAAGTCCCTAACTGTTGTTCCACCGGTGTTACTCAATGGTATTCCTCTTAATCGAGTGTGCCAATTCAAGTATCTTGGGCATGTAGTTACTGAAAATCTTGGAGATGATGTAGACATGGAGAGGGAGCGCAGGGCATTGTCAGTCCGGGCGAACATGCTGGCCCGCAGGTTCACTCGGTGTACAGATACGGTGAAAGTAGCCTTATTCAAAGCGTATTGCACATCTCTGTACTCGGCGAGCCTGTGGTTCAGATATACCCAAAGGGCTTACAATTCTCTGCGCATCCAGTTTAACAATGCCTACAGGGCGCTGTTACGTCTGCCGCGCTTCTGCAGTGCGTCAACAATGTTTGCTGAGTCGCGCACAGACGGCTTTGATGCCACCTGGCGCAAAAAGACAGCTTCACTGCTAAGCAGATTGCGTGGGAGCAGTAACAGCATCCTGAAGGTTATAAGCACCAAGTTAGACAGCCCACTGGTGTGGAGCCTCACCCAGAGGACTAAGTCTCTCTTAGTTATTAGGTACTAACATAGTTTTTAAGTTCACACTAACAATATAAATGTAATTGGGAATTGGATCAATGGTTGTCTGAATAAAAATAATTATTATTATTATTATTATTATTATTATTATTATTATTCTCTTTATTTTTTTTTTACACATACATTTTATATTTTTAAATATTTCAATAACAAAAAAAAAACAATAAAAAAACATTTAAAAATATAAAAATAGTAGTCCGCCGGTGTCGGGAGCTGGGTCCAAGCTACCGGTGGTTAGGGCTCCAGAGAAAGGAACCTCCTCACAATACGAGCCGTATCGAGGAGTACTGCTTTCTGTATCAGGCCCTTTACCCAACTGCGCAACGCCAGCTTCGACAGGTGGTCGTCGAAGCTTTTGGCTATCAAGCCATTGGCAATATTATTATTATTATTATTATTATACAACAAAGATCTAATTCACTGTACGAAAATCATTACATTTTTAATTTGAGATGGTAATAATTTTTTCTTGACCGAATATAGCGGATTTTAAAAAATACGGTTGAAACACGTTTTATTTAAACCCGGTAGGCCGATTCCTAAAGGATAAGTAACTCGTAATGATTAGTTCGCTCACAAGGGAAAAAAAAAGGAAACCTTATTACTAAAAGTTTTAAAAGCGTACGATAAATGTCTTTTTCATCCCACCATCTCGGAAAGAGTATTTTTAATCTTCAATATCTGAGTGGAAAAGCCGTTTTTATTCTCTAGAGGATAAAGTAAATTGAATTTAGAACATCGTGTGCACTAAGTTTGTGAATTAAAAAATCATTAAATCTATTTACTGCTACCTCTATGGTGCCGAATATATCATACAACTTTTTTTTAATTTGTTAAAAACTCAAGACTCGGAACCTTTTTGGTGTTCTTTTTTCAATTTGCTTTGTACGCGGTTCTTTACGCGGCATTTTTTAACGTCATTGTTAAACCTTATATTAAAAACAAGAAACTTGAAAACAAGTGAAAAAACTAAAATGAGTGATTCTAGCGACGAGGAAGTTTGTTTGTCGCCAACAGAATTGACTGAAACTGTTAATAATGCGCAAATGAGCTTTCTCCCTCAACAATCACGCGAGAAGTATTTAAAACAGTACGATATGTTCAACACGTGGCGACTAGCAAAAGGAGCCAAAACTTTCTCAGAAAACGTTTTGCTGGCATATTTTATAGAATTATCCGAGAACAAGAAAGCAAGCACTCTATGGAGTACGTATTCGATGCTAAAAGCAACAATAAAGATGAAAAAAGACATACATATCGATACCTATCCTAAATTAGTGGCATTTTTAAAAAGAGCCTCATCTGGTCATCAACCAAAAAAATCGAAGGTTTTCACAGAATCTGATATTGAAAAGTTTCTTAACGAAGCACCCGATTCCGTATATTTGGCGGCAAAAGTAAGTCAGTTGTACATTCAGTATCTACTTAAGTATATTAATCTCAATTAAATAGTATACTTAGTAGATGTTGATAGGCATAATTATGCGTTCATATCAATTTTTTTTCATTTATCTACTACAATACTCTTTACGTTACAGGTTGTTCTTATTATTGGAATAAACGGAGCATGTCGAACTAATGAACTAACACAACTTAATGTCAAAAACATTGAGAAACATTCAGATGACTTACTTTTAATTAATTTACCTAATACAAAGACAAAAAAAGACCGCAACTTCGTCATTCGCAAGGAATACGTAACGATTGTTGAGAAATATCAAGCCTTACGCCCGCCTAACACTCCAATCAATCGATTTTTTCTACAGTATCGCAATGGAAAGTGTGTTAGACAGCCTATGGGTACTAATAAAATTGGCAGTATCCCACGAGAAATAGCAACATTTCTTGAACTTCCAGAACCCCTGTTGTACACGGGTCATTGTTTCCGACGAACTTCAGCCACACTTTTGGCTGATTCCGGAGCTGATCTCCTGTCCCTTAAGCGCCACGGAGGCTGGAAGTCCAATGCAGTTGTAGAGGGATACATAGAGGATTCCATCCAAAATAAGTCTAAAATATGTGAAGGCATCGTAGGAGCCATTACACTGAAAGAGCCTCAATCGGATCCTTGGACTGGCCCTTCTACATCAAAAATAAGCCGTTATGAAACACCTAACCATCTCCCTCTCTCTCCAACATTCACGCCAAGGGAATCCGATGAATCGGTACAACTATTAAGTATGACAGATAGTTTACCGAAAAACAGTACACAAGTGACTAACACCAATATTACAGTACCAAACAAAAATATTACACTCAATTTAAATAACTGTAGCAACGTTACTTTAAAATTTTCTTAATTATACCTTAGTATTATTTTGTTATAATTTAAAGATTATTCTGTAATACTTACCTGTCATAATGTAGTAATTAATACCTAAACTGAAATAAAAGTGTACCTATCATGTGATTGTAAACGTTTTTTTTTTGCATTTAGTCATTTCCTCGCTGAGGTGGAATGAAAAGTTACGTTTGCACTCGAGTGCAAAGATTTTTCACCTCGTGCTCTTTTGATTCCCTCGCTAACGCTCAGGATTCTAATTTTGAATCACTCGCTGCGCTCGTGATTCAATTTTAGAATCCTTCGCTTGCTCGGTCATCAAAATTGAACACGCGGTTAAAAAGCAACTTTGCACTCTTGTATAACAAATAACTATTTACTCACGAACTGGTGACAACCGACGTCAACCCAAAATGGGTATCGAAAAAAGAATATTATACTCGGGCGAATATTTTAAAGGAAACCTTCCCGTCGTCCTCCTGACGACGGCTATAGGGCGTCTCTCCCGCAGTATCCTCTGGGGATATAACCTTCCCTGCTACTCGCTTCTCGGGTGGCAGCCTGGGAACCTCGCCCGCTTATTTGCGATTTATATCGCCAGACCATGAAACCGGTGATCCGGCTTCTATGACAAAGAATGAACTAATTAAAACCCAATTCACAAAAAGTCAACGAAACCTAAATCACGAAACAAAATTGCAGACAATTTAAGAGAAACTTACCAAGAGTTAGTTGATATATTGCATGGAAATATGCACCATGGCTTAAGCTCAACTGGCTTAAAAAACTCACAATAATTTTTATTTATTAATGTTCCGAATAAAAATCATGACCTCGTCTGGCCGTTGACAACACACCTCTAAACAAAAATCCATATTTTTTGCATGTCAAAAAATACGAATGACTTTCAAAAAATCAACTGTACAGTCTGTCAAGAAAGTCATGAAAAAAAAGGAGGGCGCCACCATCATTTACATGGTATCCCTATAAATTTCGACTGAAAGGTTTTGATACTTTTTTTTATAAAATAGTACCTAATTAATTACTGATTCATTATTATTGTCTCTTTAATGCCATGTGGATTATCTGACACTCGTCTATCTTATTTCCAACACTTAAGGTGCAAAAAAAGAGTTTTGACATTCATTGGTAGTGGTGAAAAACATTCCTCCTTCAACTGATTTCCATTCAAATGACATTCATTCATAATTAGAATATAATACAATTATGTGTGTGTAATAAGAATATTTATTTTGACCAACCCTTGTTTTCGCCCTTTCAGTTATTAACATTTATCTACCACAAAGTTCGATGGTTCGCCTCTCTGCGCTGCAGCGCTGCCGTCTCAACATGAGCCTGGTAGAATATCGATATCAGCTTAATTGAGCTGATATCAATATTCTAACTGCACAAAAAAAAATAATCACTGGCGAGGTATTCAACTCCCGAAATGTTGCCTGAAACTCCTGCATAATTAAATTCATCCTCTTCTGACTTCAGATTCACTCGAACTATCATCGCTAACCGATATGACAAATCTGTCTATATCATTATAGAGAGTTAATCCACGGGCAAAATATTCATCTTCGATTTTGATGACATGGTCAACACAGTTTTTCTATTCTTGTGGAGTTACTGAGTTAAATGCTTCTTCAGCCAACTTCGCAACATTTTGACCACAAACATTTGTTTGTGCAATTCGCCTTTTTACTATTGCCCACACTAACTCTATTGGGTTTAAATCACAATTGTTTGTTGTAATAGAGTGATACGGTGCATTTATTTATTCGACAACTATGCGTCGAATTGTGCTTTCAAAAACACCTGAAATCAATAAAGACATGTTAAATAACAAATATCTAAAACATCTCTTAAAAGTAACACAAAAGCATCAACATCGTTAAGTGGTAGTATAATAAATCGTAAATAAAATCATAACCTCAACGAAATATAAACAATGATTAAAAAGACAAATTTTACTTAAAAACAGAAGATTGACAAGAGATTATAATTTCTTTTACTGTGTTCAACATTTAAATATATTTACGTACCGGTTAACTTTGCTGTTCGACCGTAAACATCGTCTTTACTCGTCTCAGCTTAAAATTCGGCCATACACTATTGAAACACTTTAAATATAATTGTCTCGCACCGCTTTTATAAACATTTCGATTCATTTTATCTCGAAACGGTCACACGCTTAAAAAAACTCGAAATACCACTAAAAATCATAGAAAATCAACCACAAAGCCACGAAGTGACAGTTGAGGTACTCAGTTTGACAATTATTCAGTGTTGCCAGTATCAGCTAAAATAGTAGTTCCCAAAACATTCTTTTCATGACTTTCTTGACAGACTATACATGATCTGAGAAAATCATCAAGGAGTTTCGCGTTTCAAACAGAAAAAATAACAAGACATTTAACCTATTTCTTGGAGTGATTTGAGGAATTATATGGGAATTATGTAGTGACCACACTGCAGTAGGTACTTTGAAGTGTGAGACGAGAATTTCGTTTGTTGTTGTTTGCATTTATTCAAACCACAATTAATAGGTATAATCCCGCAATAATATTACGTAGGTACCTACTTATTTTTAACCTGTCAGGCATCGCGAGCGCGAAACACAGAATAACAGTCAAGCCCCGCCCGCATTTTTAAATAATACAAGCTGTTGCCCGCGACTTCGTACGCGCATATCCCGTTTTTTTCCCGTTGGAATTCCCGTTCCCGTAAGAATATGCGCTAGAACGTAGGAAAGTAGGTCGGTACTGCACTACACTATAAACTTACCTTCAAATTGAGTCAATTACTTAGTACTGATCTGTGATTCTGTGATTGTAAGACATACTTATTTGTTGCTATAAAAGCTCGAACCAGACGACCAACTTCCGAAAATTTACTAGAAGGTACTTAATACCTAAGATTTACCTATACATAAGTATTTGAGCTTTTACAGTAGGCAACGTATTTCTTATTTATAAAAGACTGATTCTTTATATCAATGTGTGGTGGCGTTGTTAGCGGCACAATTGATACAATGCTAAAAGACAATACCAAATAGAATATTGGCTTTATTCAACATTAAAATACAATATTAATATGTTATATGAGAAAATAACAGATGGTGACAAACATAGATTATGACAATCTATCATAAATCTTCCAAACAGGCAAGGAGTTCATAATATCATTCACCTCCCCTAAGAAGAAATGTTATCCTGGAGGTAGCCTGGAGGTCTACGTTCGCGTGCTGAGCGACGCACTTGAGAGCCACTCGCTTTTAGGTTATCAGGCGGGTCTGTACCCGCAATGGGCTGCTCAGGCTCCTCTTCATCCGACAGATCATCGTTTAAGATCCTTGGCAGTGGTGCTAGAGACCTGTTAGAGACCGTCGTTTGACGCCCATCTAGTAAACGAACAAAGGAGTATTCAGGATTGCTTTGTAGTAGCTGAACTTCTTCTACAGCTGGGTCGTATTTAGAGGTCCTTACGTTTTTCTTCATATAAACAGGTCCAGGCGAATGAAGCCAAGATGGTAAAGATTGGCTATTTATCGGCGAGGATGGTTGAACATACGCTCATGCGGGGTCGCATTGGTTCCTGTACACAAAAGAGATCTAATGGAGTGCAGCGCCGGTTGTATCGCTTTCTCCCAGTTTGCGATATCCTCGTTATTGGATCTGAGATGTAGTTGGATTGTGCGCCACAGTGTACCATTTAAGCGCTCTACCAAGCCGTTTCCTTGAGGATTGTATGGCGTTTTGCGACTACAAGATGTACCGAGTGAAGTTAAGAATTGTCTTAATTCGTCAGATAAGAATGAGGTCCCTCTGTCCGAATGAACGTAAGCTGGAGTGCCGAACGTAGAGAATAGGTCTTTCAGACATCTGATTACTGTTTCGGTGGTCATATCTTTACAGGCATAAGCAAAGGAGAACCTGCTATATTCATCGATAATCGTGAGTATGTATCGGTTTTGAGTGTTAGAAGGGATTGGCCCCTTGAAGTCTAAGTTCAATCTTTCGAACGGTGCAGTTGCTTTTATGAGGTGTCCTCGATGACCAGCATAACGTAGTTTAATTTCGGCACAGATTGGGCATGCTGCCGTAATTTTCTTAACTTCTTCAATCGAGTATGGCAAATTTTTCGATCTGACCCAGTGAACCATACGTTCTCTCTGCCACCCAGGTATCACTATACCTGGGTGGCAGAGAGAACGATGGAGCTCGACGAGTCTGGAGTGAGAGGTCGCAGTGTCTATGTGCATACATACTCGCGAGAGTGCGTCAACAACTAAGTTCTGTTTACCAGGTCGATAAACAATATCGTACTAAAACACGACAATTCTAGGCGCCATCTTTCAATTTTTTCATTTCTAATTTTATTTGAATGCGTTTGGTTGAACATAAACGCAACTGACTGTTGGTCAGTAATTAGTAGAAAGTGTCTTCCGATTAGGAAATGTCTCCATTTGCGTAAAGCTTCAACAATTGCGCTTGCCTCCTTGTCAATTGTGGGCTGTCGTTTTTCAGAATCGTTAAGAGATCGTGAAAAGAACGCAACAGGACGTCCTTTCTGTGACAATCTCGTTGCGATTGCGAAGTCCGAAGCGTCGGTTTCAACAGAAAATGTCTCGTTATCGTCTATTCCAGCCAAGGTAGCCTCGCAAATATCAGTTTTAAGATTGTTGAATGAATTGATAGCGTCTTCAGTTAAAGGTAGAGTAGCTTCAATTAGTGGTCTTATTTTGGAAGAAAAGTTGTAGATCCACTTTGAGTAGTGGGCAAATAATCCAAGTGATCTTTTTAAAGAAAGAAGAAAGAAAAAGACTTTATTTGCGCCAAGCATGACGCATACCAAAAATAAACAAAATTACAATTGCTATGTAAGTTAGGAAGATATGCGTCACATTCGCGCAAAACGGCCATCCAAACGAGATTTGTCAGGTTTGATAATGTTACGATGAATGGTGTAACCAAGAAGATTGATCGAGTCTATTTCAAAGGTGCATTTCCTAGTATTCAAAGTGAGTTTGTATTTCTTAGCGGCTTCCATGAATTTATGAAGTTTTGTGTGGTGATCTTCCTTATCTTTTCCACAAACGGTTACATCATCAAGATAAGCATATGTGCCTTTTAGATTTTCAGAATCAATAATATATTGCAGAGTTCGCTGAAACGCCGCTACACCATTCGTGACCCCAAACGGTATTTGGGTGAATTGATAGAGGTTACCGCATGCTTCAAAGGCGGTGTATCTTTTCTGTTTAAAAAGAATGGGCACTTGATGATAGGCACTTTTGAGGTCGATTTCGCTAAAGACGTTATATTTAGCGACTTGCGTTATGATAGAGTCAATGCTCGGGAGGGGATATGCGTCTAGCTCTGTGAATCTGTTTATTGTTTGTGAATAATCGATTACAAGGCGCTTCCGATGATGACCTCCTCCGGCAACGAGTACTTGAGCTCGCCAAGGTGAAACACTGGGTTCAATGACTTTGTCTTTAAGTAAATCATTTATCTCGTTAGATATGAATTCTTGGTCTTCTTGAGAATGCCTTCTCGAGCGGATAGCTATAGGTTTGATATTTGGCGCAAGGTTAGTAAAAACTGATGCTGGTGGGACAGATTACATTGCAAATTTTCAGGGGTTGTTTATCTCCTCCGAACTGGAGCTCTACTGACGAATGTGTTTTCAGTATATCATGCCCGATAATTACGTCAGCACACAGATTAGCAATAATGAGTAGAGGTCGACGTTGATATTTGTGCTCACCAATTTGAATGTTAGCGAAACATAGCCCCTCTACGTATGAAATGTTGCTTAAAGATGCTAGAGTTATTACTTGTTTGCATGGTTTGCGTTTTAGATTCATAGTTTGAGCAAGATTCTTATCGATAAAGCTGAGAGAGCTTCCAGTATCGAGTAGAGCATCCACACGTAAGTTATTTAAAGTGATATGTATAGCCGCTTTATACAGGCTCGTTGGAGCAGCAGCAGAGATAGTCGACAGATAAGAGCCAGGGGATTCAGATTGAGAGTTATCGTCGTTCATACTAATAGCGTTTGCGGCGCGTTGACTTTGTCCGATGCTACGACATACGTTGGCGAAATGTCCTTTTTTGGAGCAAAGCTGACAGTCAGCGTTTCTAGCAGGACATTTGAGTCTTTGGTGGATATTACCGCCGCAGAAAAATCATCGACGGCTATCTAGTATAGGCCTATGTTTAAAATTGTTTTGAGTGTTGGAGGCTGCTAGATTTTGCCGTATTGACGTTTCTTGAGTTTCAGAGACTGCATTGACAGGAGCAAACGACATAGAAGGATAAGGCACTGTTAATAGTTGGGAGGTATTTTCAGCTGTTTCTAAAGATATAGCCAAATCCAAGGTTTCTTCGAGAGTCATAGTGGATTTCTCTAAAAGTCTTTCTTTAATTTTTTTTGACGATATTCCAGCAATAAATACATCGCGCACAGTTTCATTTTGGTGCCAAAATTGGCAGTTACTTCCTTAAAGAGGCAGTCACGAGCGATTATATTAAGATCTCTCGAGTACCTACTCCGCCAACGATTCGCCAGACTGTTGTTTTCTAGTGTTCAAGCGGTGACGAGCAAGAATAATATTTCGCCTCTTTTCGTAGGCGGTGTTCAGAGTAGTAATTGCATCATCGTACGTAGCGCAGGTGCGGATATACACTTGAGAGCAATAAAATCGCGCACCCCTTATAATTTGGTTTATTACTGATTTTTTTCTTAAATCTAAAGATATTGAGTACAAATCATTAGGCAAAATTAAAGAATACAAGCTTAGCTTTAAAAAACAAGTTCACCCGTTAACATTGTCACTACTTGCACCCCTTACCCGCAGGTATAAAAGGGTTGGTTTTTTTGAATTTTTAATCAGTTGCATACCGAAGGTCAACGTGATAACATCTCTACTGAAAGCATACGGAAAAATATGGATACCACGCCCGCAGAAGCCGCACAAGTTATTGCCTTGATCGAAGCAGGCCATAATCAAAGTGAAGTTGCTCGACGACTAAATTTGAGCCTCTACTCTGTTCGTCGTGTGTACCAGAGGTTTCAAGAGACCGGTGGCTACATTCGGCGACCAGGATCTGGCCGGCGACGCAGAACATCAGAGCGTGATGACCGCTTTCTTGTTTCGAGGTCTTTAAGAAATCGGCAACTGAATGCGGTTCAACTGGGACAAGAGCTTTGAGAAGTTCGCAATGTCAGTATAAGTCGGTGGACAGTCAGAAGAAGACTTGGTGAAGCAAGACTGACTTCAGATCGCCCAGCAAATGGTCCCAAATTGACCACAGCTCACCGACAAGCCCGACTACAATTTGCCAGGGAACATTTAAATTGGACGTATGACCAATGGCGGTCTGTTATGTTCTCTGATGAGTGCAGAATGACATTACATGGTCATGATGGACGCTCTAGGGTCTACAGAAGGTCATCAGAGCGATTTTCACAATGCTGCATAAGCGAACTTGTGGCTTTTGGCGGTGGATCGTGTATGTTTTGGGGTGGCATAATGTTGAACACTAAAACTGACATTGTATTCATCACTGGGGCGAATACCGGCCCGAGACCGAGAGGTTTGACGGCTGCACGATACGTCGAAGAAGTGCTCGAAGGACTTGTGAGGCCACTTGCGTGGCTTATGGGAGAAGATTTTCTCTTAATGCACGATAACGCCAGACCGCATGTCGCTAGAACAGTTTGCGACTACATGGAATACGTTGGACTCACCGCGAGGGAGTGGCCAGCTCGTAGTCCTGATCTCAATCCGATTGAGCATGTCTGGGATGAGCTAAAAAGAAGAGTTCGAGCAAGAAGCCCTGCTCCTACGCGCTTCCGAGAGCTTCAACTTGCCATTGAAGAGGAGTGGAACGCTATACCACAAGATTTCATGGTAAAATTAATACGGTCCATGAAAAACCGATTAAGAGCTGTAATTAAGGCTAGGGGAGGGAATACACCTTATTAATAAACAATTTAATCAAGAATTTTGAGAAATAATGAAAATCTATTTTCATTATTTCTTAAGCGAAATTGGGTAATTTTACCCGTTTGTTGGGTTTTGTGTCGTAGAACCTCTTATGGGTATTTTTTACACTGTATTTGATATCATTAGAAAGGTAATTAGGTAGACTTTCAATTAGTGTGTGTGTTTTTTAAATAATTTATTCAGATTCATGAAAAAAACTGCCTGAACAAAAAAAAGTCAAGGTGTGCGATTTTATTGCTCTCAAGTGTAGTTAAATATCGATGGCTATAAATGGTTGACAAGAAGTTTATACTTAAGGGAATCGTCTGCCGAGGATGCTTCTAGCGCGATAAAGTTCTCGAACGAATACTTCCAGTGAGTCCACTTCAAGTCCGAGCCAGCCATGGAAGGTTCTATGTCAAAACGTTCGGGCAGTAGGTACCGCGACATCGAAGATTTTTCTTTTTCGGTAAAAGGCATATTAGACACGGAAAATCACAAAAATGTTGAATAAATTGATACATGCTAAAAGACAATACCAAATAGAATATTGGATTTATTCAACATTAAAATACAATATGAGAAAATAATAGATGGTGACAAACATAGAGTATGATAATCTATCATAAATCTTCCAAATAGGCAAGGAGTTCATATCAACAATAAATCTAACAATAATTTGATTTTATTTCATGTTACTATTACTTTGTTAAAGATGTTTTTTAATTTTAGTAGTCAGTAACTAATAAATATTTAAGAGTACAAAGTTAATGCAATTGTTTTATTTTCTGCGAAACGATTGTGTACGCGCCTGTACGAATCTAACAAGATAACGATACTATACTGGAAATTCTAGAACGTTAGCTCTATGTACTGCACGGCCGCTTTTTTGTAGCCATTCAAACTTGGTCGGTTTATCCATGTCATTCGATTGTTTTGGTATTTTTATTATATCTCTTTAATATTGTAGCGTAATGAGCTGAAATTTTACATATGAATAGTTGAATTAATACACTAAATATTGGAATATGTTTTATTTTGCTTTTCCATTAAAAAGTCTTACAATCGGATGTCATTAAATATACTGGTCCATTCGTAGTAAATTATGCCATTGCTCATTAATTACTAAGCGCACATAAATGAAACTTGGCAAGATGTTGTAGACCCTTACAAGATACAAATAAACGTTAAAAGTTAGCCTCTAAAGTTCCTATTTTAAGTACTTGGACCTAATACCTAACCATATTTCACCTTTACGTGTATATCTCCTAAACGGTATGCTTTTTTCAAAATCTGTTTTCACAAACATTTCACACAAATTCATAGCAACGTGCGTAAAAAAAATCAACTCTGCACTAAACCGATCTGTATGATTTCCATGAAATAGCCAAACGTCAGCGCAGCGGAAACTTGAATATCTTCAAAGTTTTAAGACACACAAATTTCATTTAAACATACACATTTACCTCTCGTCACACACTAATTATTGCATGTATTTTTTTTCTTGTACGTCCATAGGAAAAAAAAAGTGCCGCTGGGATGACGTAGTTCCAGCGGAAACAGTTTTTGTTGAATAACTCCCCAATGGTTGGATGCACAAATTCGTATTTACCATACACATTTACACATCATACACTAAATATCTGCGTAAGTGAAATTAAGAAAATCGTCATTTTTCCGCTGGGAATACACACACGAATCCGAGCGTCTGTTACGGCTATAACGGCAAAATAATTGTTGAAATCGGTAAAGTAGTTTGTACCCAACTGCGTTAAAAGGAGGGTAATGTTTTTCGAGCGTATGATGCACCTATGTATGTATGTACGTCCATTTCTTTGGCACGCCCTACCGCCAAAACTGCTGGACGGACTTTCGACTTACGAGGTGTGTGTATTCCCAGCGGAAAAGTGTCGTTTTTCTTAATTTCAGTTAAGCAGATATTTAGTGTATGACGTCGTGTAAATGTGTATGGTAAGTACGAATTTGTGCATCCAACCATTGGGGAGTTATTCAACAAAAACTGTTTCCGCTGGAACTACGTCATCCCAGCGGCACTTTCTTTTTCCTATGGACGTACAAGAAAAAAAATACATGCAATAATTAGTGTGTGACGAGAGGTAAATGTGTATGTTTAAATGAAATTTGTGTGTCTTAAAACTTCGAAGATATTCAAGTTTCCGCTGCACTGACGTTTGGCTATTTGATGAAAATCATATAAATCGGTTTAGTGCAGAGTTGATTTTTTTTACGCACGTTGCTATGAATTTGTGTATAATGTTTGTGAAAACAGATTTTGAAAAAAGTATACCGTTTAGGAGATATACACGTAAAGGTGAAATATGGTTATTAGGTCCAAGTACTTAAAATAGGAAATTTAGAGCCTAACTTTTAACGTTTATTTGTATCTTGTAAGGGTCTACAACATCTTGCCAAGTTTCATTTATGTGCGCTTAGTAATTAATGAGCAATGGCATAATTTACTACGAATGGACCACTATATTTTGTGACTTCCGATTGTAGGACTTTTTAATGGAAAAGCAAAATAAAACATATTCCAATATTTAGTGTATTAATTCAACTATTCATGTGTAAAATTTCAGCTCATTACGCTACATAATTAAAGAGATATAATAAAAATACCAAAACAACCGAATGACAAGGATAAACCGACCAAGTTTGAATGGCTACAAAAAAGCGGCCGTGCAGTACATAGAGCTAACGTTCTAGAATTTCAAGTATAGTATCATTATCGTGTTTAATAGATTCGTACAGGCGCGTACACAATCGTTTCGCAGAAAATAAAACAACTGCATTAACTTTGTACTCTTAAAAGTATTTATTAGTTACTGACTATTAAAATTAAAAAACATTATTAACAAAGTCATAATAACATCAAATAAAATCAAATTATTGTTAGATTTATTGTGCCGCTAACAACGCCACCACACATTGATATAAAGAATCTGTCTTTTATAAATAAGTTATACGTTGCCTACTGTAAAAGCTCAAATACTTATGTATAGGTAAATCTTAGGTATTAAGTACCTACTAGTAAATTTTCGGAAGTTGGTCTTCTCGTTCGAGCTTTTACAGCAAAAAATAAGTATGTCTTACAATCACAGAATCACAGATCAGTACTAAGTAATTGACTCAATTTGAAGGTAGGTTTATAGTGTAGTGCAGTACCGTCCTGCTTACCTACGTTCTAGCGCATATTCTTACGGGAACGTGAATACCAACGGGAACGGGAATTCCAACGGGAAAAAACGGGATATGCGCGTACGAAGTCGCGGGCAACAGCTTGTATTATATAAAAATGCGGGTGGGGCTTGACTGTTGTTCTGTGTTTCGCGCTCGCGATGCCTGACAGGTTAACAATAAGTAGGTACCTACGTAATATTATTGCGGGATTATACCTATTAATTGTTGTTTGAATAAATGCAAACAAGAACAAACGAAATTCTCGTCGCACACTTCAAAGAACCGAAATTATTCTAATCAAGTTCAAATAAGAGACTGCAACTTTTGAACAGCTGAACCAACTTTCATCAAATAACTATAGGTATTTACATGGCTGTCATAAACACTGTATGCACTGGAATCTGTACATAGCAGATATAGACAACTTTTAGGCTTTCGGCGTCGTCGAGATGTAAGTAACAAAATACAGTTGTCACTTGAACCTATATACCTACCTTCCAACAGATAACATTTTCATGAGGTATTTTATTAGGAAGTACTTACCTTGTTCATCTTTTAATCATTCTCACTTCTGACTCAATAAGTATGTCACAGTCACTTACACTATGTCAATAACCGAGTCCAATAGGTACATAATATTACGTTGCGGCAAAATAAACAGCGCATACGCACGTTGTCCTTGGGTGCACATTTGTGAGTTGACTGATAAAACGCGCTAAGAAGACACATAACTACTACCCGTACGCGTTAACTTGGCACCTGGCTCGACACATTTCGAATGACGTTTTAATTAAAATTGAACAATTCCATTTCGATGTACCTAAATAATATAAACGCAACGGTAACAGTGATGCCAAGTAAAGCGTTTCGAAACATATCGAGCCAGGTCAAGAATTGTGTGCCGACCTGTACTAGTCCAATAATGGTAAAACACTGGAAATTCTAGAACGTTAGCTCTATGTACTGCACGGCCGCTTTTTTGTAGCCATTCAAACTTGGTCGGTTTATCCATGTAATTCGGTTGTTCTGGTATTTTTATTATATCTCTTTAATTATGCAGCGTAATGAGCTGAAAATTTACATATGAATAGTTGAATTAATACACTAAATATTGGAATACGTTTTATTTTGCTTTTCCATTAAAAAGTCTTACAATCGGATGTCACAAAATATAGTGGTCCATTCGTAGTAAATTATGCCATTGCTCATTAATTACTAAGCGCACATAAATGAAACTTGGCAAGACGTTGTAGACCCTTACAAGATACAAATAAACGTTAAAAGTTAGGCTCTAAAGTTCCTATTTTAAGAACTTGGACCTAATAACCATATTTCACCTTTACGTGTATATGTAAACGACTCTCCTAAACGGTATGCTTTTTTAAAAATCTGTTTTCACAAACTTTATACACAAATTCATAGCAACGTGCGTAAAAAAAATCGATTTATATGATTTCCATCAAATAGCCAAACGTCAGCGCAGCGGAAACTAGAATATCTTCGAAGTTTTAAGACACACAAATTTCATTTAAACATACACATTTACCTCTCGTCACACACTAATTATTGCATGTATTTTTTTTCTTGTACATCCATAAGAAAAAAAAAGTGCCGCTGGGATGACGTAGTTCCAGCGGAAACAGTTTTTGTTGAATAACTCCCCAATGGTTGGATGCACAAATTCGTACTTACCATACACATTTACACGACGTCATACACTAAATATCTGCTTAACTGAAATTAAGAAAAACGACACTTTTCCGCTGGGAATACACACACACTTACGAGGTGTCGTTTAATTCATCAGAATTGTGGTAGTGGCATACTTAGTGTCTAAACACACTATGCCGAAATTACGCGACCGAAGTTCAGCACAATTACGCCTGCAATGCTATTTGAATTCCTGACGACACACTATGCCAAAATTACGTCGCGTCATAGCGTACAGCCTAACTTCGGTCGGGCGTAAGTTCAGCAACTTATTCTGTGAGCACACATTATACGCGACCGAAGTTCGGTTCTATTACCGACGAAGATCCGGGATCCACGATAGCGCTCGAGACACTGATTACACACACAAAGTTGCGGAACTGAATTTCTGCCGCGTAAGTTCGGCACTTATGGTGTGTCATATCAGCCGAATACGTCGGAACGTAAAATCAGCCGTCGAACTTCGGTCGCGTAACTTCGGCATAGTGTGTTTAGACACTAAGGCCTCTGCCTCGAATTTTGCGGGCAGCGGGGCGGCGGCAGCGGCGGCGCGGCAGCGGGGCGGGCAACGCATACCTGTTCTCCAAACTAGCGGGCAGATCGCGCGGCACTATAGCGGTGTAGTGTTGTGTTCGTGGTTGTGTTGTCGAGATATTTGTACCAAAAATATCAGGGCATGAAATGGTACTTTTTGCTGATGATAGCACGGTTATTATAAAATGCAACAATCCTAATAATTACGAACTTGACATTAATGACACTCTCTCGAAAATAATTAATTGGCTTAAGGACAATAATCTTGTAATAAATCTAAATAAAACTAAAATTATGCATTTCCACCAACGGCTTGTAAATACTCCAGTTAATGTCACCTATAATCAGTCTAGAATAGAAGAGGCTAGCATTGCAAAATTTTTGGGTATCTCTATAGACTGCAAACTGACCTGGAAACCACATCTGGAAGAAGTTTGTAAACGATTAAGCAGATCAGCGTACCTTCTATTTCAACTGTCAAAAAAAGTAAGTACTGAAACACTTTTAACGGCTTATCATGGATTGGTAGCCTCGGTTTTGCGTTACGGTGTTGTTTTTTGGGGACAGTCAACAAACCGTGAACTTGTTTTTAAAATGCAAAAGAGATGTATACGGTCTATGTTTGGTTTAAGAAGGACTGACAGTTGCATGCCGTATTTTAAAAAATACAATATTTTAACTTTTCCTGCTTTGTACATCTTGGAAACTTCTTTGTTTGTAAAAAATAATCCCCACTTATTTAAAAAAATGGCCACAGACAAGAAATTACCCATACGTGCTCAATATATGAACACATTATGCCATGTTAAATGTAAAACTGCATTGATGAAGAAAAGTTTCTTTGGTATTGCTCCCCAAGTTTTTAATAAAGTTCCCGATGCAATTAAATGTATGCCATTACAAAAATTCAGAAACACTCTACAGAAGCTGCTACTTGAAAACTGCTATTACACATTAGACCAGTTTCTGAATGACAAATTTAATTAATCATAATTTTGGAATTATTATTTTAGATTATTTTAATTTAATTAATTTTGACGACTGTAATATCGCTGACATTGTTTTATCATTTTGGACTATTTTATTTAACTTGACAATTTTTATTTGTTCACAATGTGAGTATAAGAAACTTTCAATTAATTTAATTTTGATCATAGCATCACTATTTTGTATGCCTGTCGGCGGAACATAGGTTGGACCAAACACTATATAATACATAAGATCATTGTACCCTGTGTTCACAAAATAAATGAATTTTGAATTTTTGAATTTTGAATTTTGTTTTTATTCGCGAACGAAATGTCTGAAAAACGGCGACATCTTTTTGATTCAAATTTATTCCTAACGCTCGATTTATTGTGGAAAAAAAACGTCTTTATTGTTTGTGTCATGTTAAATAATAGAGGAAAGTCACCAAATATGGAATACCATTTTGTTTTTGGGATATAAAAAAAAAACTTCATAGAAATTAAATCAGTTTAATGTTTTTACTAATCGGTCATACATTCATATGTGGTAATTAACAGCCTTTAATCAAATATATTAGTTATCAAATTAAAATCTAACACAAAAAACAAAATCACAAATGAGTGACCAAATATGGAATAGGTATCCATATATGGAATATAAGCATAAATCAACATAACAATAACAAAAATGGACATTAATATCTTTGAGATCAATTAAATGAATATAATTGATCTCAAAGATAATATATTGTGATAAATGAAAGAAGTTACATAATTACTTGCAAAAGTCACAGACCCAAGTATCAAACTCTGGACCAGCACAATCATAATGTGTCCAGAGCTCACACATCAAGCATTTAATCCAGTTTTCTCCACTTTTATCCAGGGAAAAAAGTCTTGAACAGAACATACATTCTGCATCAGCAGAATAATAATTAGAACCGAGGACTGTCCATATTTGGATTTTTATACTAGTTCAAACTCTTCTAAATATTTTTTAAAGTCACAATATTTTAATGACAAACGATCTCAAAATGGTGAAATAAACATAATACCGATATACTAAATAGTATAACACTTATGTAAACAAACATATCAGCTGGTAATACTCGTTTATTACTTACCTTTAAAATTGAAGCATTCGCGCAACTGACTCGATGGTGTGGGTGCGATAGTTAGTAGACCAATTGAAACAGAAGATGGTCGAGGGTTGCGTTTCAAACTTATAGTCTTAGAGAAATGAAGGTATTCCATATTAAGATACTATTCCATATTTGGTGACTTTCCTCTAACAACTTTCACTCGTTGTAATAAGACTTAATTTTTGAAAGCAATAAGAAGATTATCTGTAAAAGTTGCGTTTGTAATTTGTAGCCAATTATAACACTGTTTTTTATGTGTGTAATGGACAATTTTACATGCAAATGTGTGAGTTTGGCGACACTGGTTCCCGTGCTTAGCCAGTGTAGAGGCACTTCTACGTATATTCTTTGTTCTGTGTACAACACTATACCTACAATGCAGACGCGCAACGCGGGCGGTCACCGCTTGACTGGAGTGCACCGCTCGTTGCCCGCCCCTGCGCCGCTCCTGCACCGCTGTATTCGAGGGCCGGTCCATTTGATTATACGCGTAAGATCCTGCCGCTCCCGCGCCGCCGCCGCCCCGCTGCCCGCGAGATTCGAGGCAGAGGCCTTAGGCTGCCTGTACACCGGAGCGGAGCTAGGCTGCGGAGTGGAGAAACTGAGAAATATTAACCAATAGGATTGCACAAAATCTCCGCCCCTCTTCAGTGGACAGGGAGTTACAAACTAGTTTAAAAATTCATACAAAACCGGGAAGCGGAGCGGGGCAGCGGAGCGGGGAAACGGAGCGGGGCAGCGGAGTGGGAAAACGGAGCGGGGCAGCGGAGCGGGGAAACGGAGCCAACTCTTCTTCCTCGAGCAATGTGAGGTAATAACGTATTAACTTTTTCAATAACATGTCTGCTGTCAGTGAAATTTACCGTAGAACTAAACAAATCGCCCGCCACCGTAAGCTCGAATGACTCGTCGCGTGCTCGCGGTCTAGCTCCGTATATGAAAAACACAGTCTGCATCTCCGCTCCGCATTACTTTCTCGCTCCACTCCGCTCCGGTGGACAGACACAGTACGCAACTCCGCTCCGCATTACTCCGTCGCTCCGCTCCGCTGCCTCGCTCCGCTCCGGTGGACAGGCAGCCTTAGGCTATATAATTGTTTAAAATGGCGCCCGCAAATGAAAAAAAATGGGGATAGGTTTGTTGTTTTTGCTCAAAACCTATCAAGTGAGGTATCAAAATAAGAGGCACGAGCAGACGATTCCAAAAATGTAATTCACTAAAATGTAGGAAATAAAAAATTGACTTAGTCAAAAAACCGGTTCAATCACAAATCCAAGGCCAAAAACTGCATCAGACTGCTTAAAAAGCGACTTGTTTGGAACTTTTTAAGTCGTTTTTAGCAGTCGGGTTTTTTGACCAAGTCAATTTTTTTTTTAAGTTTATTCATTACATACAAAAATACAAATCATTCCTCTTTATATTATTAGTGTACCTAGATATATTATTATATAATCTCGAAGTGAAACAAAGGTGCGCAAAGGAATGTAACACACTCACTTTTAGTTAACAATTAATTTTAAAATGTTCATACCATGTGGGCTAAATATGAAAATCGTTTCTTATGGAGTAAACTCCAACAAGTCATTAGTTTTTACCTTATAATCAGACACAGAGACTTTGTTTCAGAGATATTTTGTTGGTTATAATTTAATGTTTACACTGGCTCTATTCAAAAGTTGACTCAAGTTTTATCAAAACCAATTTTTCAAGCGTAGGTACATTACATTTAATTTTTGTAGGGATATCCCGTATCATACATTTTACAAATCATTGCAAACATTCATAATCTTTGACTAAATACAGCCTTTTAGTCACACACAATATGGCATGCATGAAAATATTTGTTATCTACACAGTTTATCTCAAAATATACAAAAATATAATAGAATCAAAATTGATCAAAAACCAAAGACAGTTACTATTTACAAATATACCTGTCTCTCTCGCGAAAACACTGTTTTGTATGGCAGCTGTATTAGGCTCTAGACAGACGGACCGCATTTCAACTGCAATCCAACCGCAAATTGCAGTTCGGATGCAGTTTGAATGCAGTTGCCACGACTGCAATAGAACTGCAAACCAACCGTGCAGTTCAATTGCAGTCGTGTCAACTGCATTTAAACTGCACCATACCCACCCACCCGCACTCTCCCTCGCGCATAGAAACAAGGTTAGAGTTTGATTGCAGTCGGTGTGCAGTTCAAACGATTGCACGCTGACTGCAATTGAACTGCAATCGGACTGCACGTTTGGTTTGCTGTTCTATTGCAGTCGTGTCAACTACATTCAAACTGCATCCGAACTGCAATTTGCGGTTGGATTGCAGTTGAAATGCGGTCCGTCTGTCTAGAGCCTAAGTGTTATGGACTTTGACGTCAAAGTCCATATTGAACTTCTCTTTGTAACTGTTAACTTTGAAGCTTTATAACTTCATCGCCGATGAAGTTATTTAAAAATTATTACTTAGGTGCTTTCTAAAGCTAATATGTATTTAATTTTGTTAATTAAAAAATTGCATGCATATTCCCATTGAGGCACAGGTAATGTAGATGGACAATGTCAACAGATGTATCTGTTAAGTTACACTTATGATTAATGAATATCCTATCCTCCCATACAGTTCCTCACAGTCAACATTAACAATGGACATAACACAATCACCTTAAGTCTAAATGCACTTAACCATTGCCTAATCAGCACTTCTATCGGCCTCTGTGTCTTCCTCTGAAGCCGCTGCCTCCTCTGCTTCCGCCGCCTCCGTAGCCGCCACCTCCTCCGCCCCGGCCGAAGCCTCCCCGCCCGCCACCGCCGCCGCTCCCGAAGCCACCGCCTCCTCCTCGGCCAAAACCTCCAGCACCACCTCGGCCAAACCCGCCGCCGCCGCCGTGCCCCCCGCGAGGTCCTCCCCGCCCGCCACCGCGACCTCTCTTCGCACCTGGCGGCTGCGGCAAGAACCTCTTTAGCGGCAACAGTTTCGCAGGGTCAATGTAAAACTGCTGTCCGTCCATGAAAGTGTTCGCTTTAAAGTTATCACTCATCTTAACGGATACGAAGTAGTCGCGCAGGTTGCCAAAAATCTCGTCAATTTTTCCGATCTGTTCCTTGTTTTCGAGGAAAATGGGCGCGTTGAAGTATGGCACGTCTTCAATGTCCACCTTGCAGATTAGTTCGTCTTGTACCTTCCAGCCATAGTGTCCTAGGGGGATGACGGACTCGGGCGGGCCTTGGTCCTGTTGTCTGAATCCACCGCCGCCGCCACCTCGTCCACCTCGTCCACCGCCGCGGCCGCCGAAGCCGCCCCGGCCGCCGCCACCTCCACGACCACCGAAGCCTCGGCCTCCACCTCCGCCGCCACCGCCGTAACCACCTCGACCGCCGCCGCCACCACCTCTACCGCGGAACGACATTGTTTATTAAATAAAGTACCGCAAAATAAAGCATGCGTCATGCGTGTGTGACGGTGTGTGATTTTAAAATAAAATAAGTATTTTTTTTAAATCTCTATTCGTGAAATCACGACCATGGATACAAGTCCGTCAGAGTTCAGACGCATGCTATGGCAGGCAACTTAGAACAAAATTAAAATTCCATTTTTTTTTTATTATTGAAAACAGCGCCATCTAGTTTTTGGTTAAGGGAAACCAATTGCGGTGTTGCTACGGTTTAATACATTATTTTTTTGCCGGGAGTTAATTTATCACATTAGTCAAGAAAAATAATATAATTTCATGATCTTCTTGTATAAAAATAAGAGAATATATAAATAAGTACATAATTAGGTTCTTATTATGAGCTTTAATAGTGAAGAAGTTATATTTTGGTTATTTAAACGTGCACAAGTTTGTTTTTGAATGGGCACACTTGAATTGCAAATGGCTGCGTGAGAGTGTAAAGAACTACTCTTGCGCATTTATTTTCCTTTTGCAATAGAGTTTTTGTTGTTTCGCTAGTGCATCTGCATGTTGAGTTAAGCTTTCGTTTCTCCATGTTGTTGAGCCGCGATACATTTTGTTCGAACGTTCGTGTTGTGTTGTGTGTGTCGTTGTTGTAAACATCTGGTGCAAAGATATCAATAATGTTCTCACTGGCAAAATAACCTTTTGGTATGTTAACGATCGCGATTCAATGAAAGAAAAGGCTAATCGGCACTACCTTAATCATAAGGGACGAAAAAGGCGAACACAAAATTTTGTTGTAAATGTGTGATGTTTTTGTAAATAAAATGGTTTAATATTTCATTCTGTGGTTTTTTTTCTTTATGTGGTACGTATGTTTGTAGTATATAGCGGATACACTCATCTTTCTACCTAATATCTTATAGGATCAGACAGCAGCTATATACACCTACCAACCTATACATTTACTTTTATAAATTAGTTCCCGTAACTAAAAACTAGATGGCGCTGAGTTCGACCACTTCTTAATATTAAAAAATAAGGTAGAGTTGCCTGTCTATAGCCAGTATACTATTGTAGTCTTTGGTCAGACGTAATTGGCTCAGTGTTGCCTGCGTCGACTTTCGGACAATTCACTGCCTGAAATGGCACGATTTATGGACAAAAGGACGCATGGAGAAATATTATTTTTTTACGATTGAATGAGAATAAAGTATACATGAAAGGGCGTGAGTACTGTCATATTTTTAGGGCAAACAAATAAAAAGTTTTTTTTTTTTAATAGATGTTCAATATTTTAATTTATTGTTTCTTGCATATCTTTGGTCAGCTCAAACTTAGCGACATCCTTGATTCCTGAACTCATTGCCATCGGATCCAGCCATCAAAGTGTCTGTCATTTACGCGTGTCATTATGGTGTCATACAAGTAAAGAGTATAATAATACATATGGGAGCATACAAGTGACTCAGGCCGGCCACACACCTACCGTTTCTTTTCTTTTCCACCTAGAACAGATCGAACAGAATTGAAACCGGGGTATCGTCACACACAGGGCTTTCTTGATTTGTGCTCAGTCGTGATTTAGCGCTTGTCGAGAGACGTACTAACTAGTATACTTTTATCCAACTTCAAAAAAAAGGAGGATCTCAATTTGTCTAAATTTTTTTTCGTATGTTGTTCAGCGATAGTTTCGCCATTATTGTCAACCGATTTTGATGATTCTTTTAGGCTTGGAAGTGTATCTTCCCGGACTGGTCCCATTTCAATTTGGTGAAGATCTGATGAAGAACTTCGGTGATAGGTAACGGAACTCTACAATGAATGATAGCAAACCTGCCGGGATTGTTGACATCACATTTCTGTTTATAGTTTACACCAGTTCATAACATAACATCACGCCAGTACGCTGAGAAGAGGTACGCAGATGTGTATAAGTCAACCATGGTTTTTGGGTTATTTATTTGGGCTCACTTAACTATATTTTTTTATGAATCGATCTTGATGATTCTTTTTGCGTTGGGTTTAGTTATAGCTAACCACCACTAAAAAGTGAAATATAATAAAAAAAACTTTTTCATTGCGTTAGTACTTAATAAATCGTAATAAACCTTCCTTTTTTTTTCTTCATCATTCAATATATCGCACTCCACAAACAGATCTTTGAGAACTTGTTTCAAGCAAGATCTTTAACATCCCTGTTATGGTATGCTTTTGATTGCATATCCCACAAACACGGAAATTTTTGGACAATTAAAATAAGGTTCTGTTGATTCCGCCATTTTTCGGAACTCCGCACGAAATCCAAAACAATAAACAGGAGATTCAGGCACATAGCTGCAGGTGTACTGAGGCAAAATCACCGGCACCAGGTTTAAAACGGGCGGTGTGTGACGATATACGGAGCTAGTACGTAATCCACGCATCTTTCTTACCGGCCAGAACATTTTAACTTACAGCCTTTGCCTCGAATCTTGCGGGCAGCAGGGCGGCGGCGACGGCGGCACGGGAACGGCAGGATCTAATGCGTACAGTCAAATGGACCGGCCCTCGAAAACAGCAGCGCGGCAGAGGCGCGGGGGTGGGCAACGAGCGGTGAGCTCCAGTCAAGCGGTGACCGCCCGCACGTCTGCATTGCAGTGTTGTGCAATTTATTTTTGTGACGTGTCGAAATGTCCTCGGACGTGCTCTAGCGTCAAGTATATTTTTCTGCTGGAGATATACCTCTATATCGTTTTGGATTAATTCCAGACTCTTTATCGCCCTTGATAGCTTTAAGAATAATGTCAAAAGTTTCTACACTCATTCTGATGTAGTCGTAGAATTTGTCAGGACATTGTCTGTTCTTCATAATTTTTTTTTTATAAAACTCGCCTTTTGTTTTCTTGATGACACAACCAGGAACACAACAATATGCCGCTATAATGCCGCGCGATCTGCCTGTGGTTTCGAGAACGGGTCTGCGTTGCCCGCCCCGCTGCCCTCAAGATTCGAGGCAGAGGCCTTAGATCGGCGACGTCGCCGTCGGCCGGTCGCTTTCTTCAACAGTGTCTAAACGGACAAAAATCGTCCCTTTTGGGACGTTCTGGCATCACTGAATTCGTCTGACCTGATAGGGATGGGCAAAAATATCGAAATTTTTCCATACAATTATCGACATAATTACATATATTGTCGATATTTTTAAAATATCAATATTTATTTTAGAGTATCAAGTTTATATCAAACTCTATGAAGGTGAAGCTTAAAAACCTTCAATGGTGTCACTTAAAACAAATCGTTCCTTAAAAAATGTATAAATATAATAAAACCGGCATTATGGGATTTATGTACGCCTTTATTTCGTTTTTGGTAGCAGCAAAAGTAAGAAACTTGAATTTAACCTAAAAGTCGAACGATATTTGTAGAATATACGATCGTCAACATGCAGTCAGCTGGGGCAAAGATCAAAATAAACAAATTGGATAGACAGCTTTGGCAAACCTAGAAATTCATGATTACTCGATTGCTTAAAAGTTATCCAGGTACGATGTATGTTATGAAGGGCACAATTAAAATGCCTACTCATCCAGGAGCATTGATCATACCCTAGTTACTGGAAAAAATTAAAAAGGAGTCATACAATTTTGAGATGTTAGATAACACTGCACTTGACTGAGGACATGTTGCGCAAAGTAATGAGATTTGACTGAGGATATGTTGCACAAAGTAATGAGAGTCAGCACAGCAAAAGACATTTGGGATGAACTTGTCAGTTGTCAGGCTATACGACGGAGCTACAGAAGATAATTTTATTTTATTCATTGTCAATTTTAAAAATTATTTCAATTTTTATTTAATTTATTTCGTATAAGAGACTATCATATTTATAAACATAACTAACATAGTATTAAGTGCTACTAACACCTACTGTGGACCAAAAATTGTCTTGTTCATGAATAAATAATAATAATAAGAGCTACGACTTATGCATGAAGTTCTTTAGCTACCAAAAAGATCCTGAGCATGATATTATGACCACACATATTTCAGCGGTAAAAACTTTGGTCTACGACGTGAATACTGAATTAGAAGGAAAATATTTTCCAGTAATCCTAGTAATCTGCATCTGCATCTGGAAACCCTTCCAGAACTGTTTTTTTTTGCATTTAAGTCTAGTTGGCTTTTGATGACAAAACAGGATACTTTCTATCCTGTTTTGTATTAAAGGACGATCGAAGAACGATCAAGAACGCCCTCAGCCTTTCGGCTAGAGCGTCCGCGGTCGGGCCGCTGGCTGCTCCGGGGATCTCCAGCATCCTGGCCCCAGTCATGGAGACCCTGAGCCGGAGGCCCCCGATCCACCGTTGTGGGCACGATGGGTATGCCCACATCCCTAATAGACTTGTAACGTCCGTGTTCCGGCTACTCATTGACGATAGTGAATCTACTGCTATAAATGTAAGTATACGGACTCTGGATGGCCAAATGGAAAAGAGAATGTGAAATCAATTGCAGCATGCGAAAAATATTTGTACCCTAACATACAAATTTTCCTAAAAATACTGGCAAGTCTCCCGGTCAGCACTCGCTGTCCTTATGGGACAGCGAGTGCTGACTGAACAGGCCCCAGTCGACGACGCGTTTCGTTCCACGTGCGCGTTGAAAGAGCAGTCAGCAATGGAGACGGGGCCCGCCAGGGCCAGAGCCTGCCAGGGTTGCGGAATATGTTCGAAAGAGTTACCGCGAACCTGGAACGCAAGGGCAATGGAAGGAATTTGGAGGTAGCGGAACAGCGAGTAAAGTCCCGCATACCTCCGTTGAAAAGGGAGAATCCTCCGACCAGACGGATGTTGACGTCTGGTGGGCAACTGCCCGAGAGTTGATATTCGGGTTTTGCATGTGTTATAATCGCACGGTAAACATTGATATCGCGGTTTAGGATTTTGTCCAGTTAGTTCGCAGCTGTCGCGATAGATGGCGCTGCGAGTCTCATTTGTTGTGATGTTGATTCTGCTACGTTGATTTTTGTGGCGGCATGAATGCTGCTACAGGAACACGGATGGGTTTTAGTCAGTAAGAGTCTGACACTCCCTTCCGCTCCACCCAGAGCGGAAGATGTAATTTGATGATTTCCCATCCTTAAAAAAAAATGGGTAAGGCAGACAGGACTGGGCACAACGATCTTCATTAATTATCTAGCCATTTATGCTTATTCTGAGAGGGAGAGGGCAAGCTGCTATTAGCCTTAGATGTAGACGATGGCATGATTGCTAGCACGTCACGGCATTTAGATGTTTTTCTCGAGTATTTAAAAATGGTCCATATAAACAAAAAATCCTACTACATTCTAGGACTTGAAATAAATAAAGAGGAAGATTGTATCAATATACATCAAGGTGCCTACACCAAGAAGGTACTTGAAAAATTTCGTATGCAGAATAGTAAGGCTGTATAGCTACACATATAGTCAAAGACTCCAAATTGAGAGAAGATACTGGAGGAGACTGTCATCCGTGTGAAAGCACTCTCTATTTTTTATTTGGGAATTTTCACATGTCAGGGCTGGAGCGGTAAATGAACCTGAAATTAACAGATAATTTACAATAACTAGATTTCTTTTTCTAAAAATCAGTTACCAAAAAAAAAATGTGCACATGTAGAAAATAATGATACATCGATATTTTTCACTCATAATTTATCATCAATAATAATTGTGATGTCGATACAAAAAGCGATTTATTGTTTTCTCTTGCCCATCTCTACTAGATGGAAAGAAACTTTCGTTTGTATAGTGCGTTTCACCGTACCTATATTACCTATGGCGTTATATTGGCAGCAATGTTTTACAGTGTTTCCACATTACCTATAATAACCTACCTCAAAGTAAGGGTGATTTGTATGTTTTTTAGTTAGATTCTTACATATTTACTAATTTTTTTATTGTTATCATATTAAAAATCAGCACAGTAATAAAATGCATAATTTAATTATTTTTATTATAATAATGCTCAGACAAAATAATTGTGTTTGGAGTAGTTATGCTCATCCGACGGACTTATACCCGAGCGGTCGTCGTCATCTTCATCTTCCATATCATCCTCGTCATCAGAAGTGTCACTATCGTCTCCCACTTCAATGGTAAACCTGTCCATCTGCGTAATATTTTTCTTCCACTTTTTTCACGTGCTCACATTCTTCAGTTCATTCTTCATCTAGTTCGATTCTTTTAGGCCGGGGACCGCTTTTGCGAGGTGTTGAAACCTTAGTCGACGTGCTGGCTGCGACTTCACCTTCTTTGGTGATTTTAAACACGGTTTTTTCGGATACATCTAAAACATATATTTCGGTTTATTGTCACAATCATACATAAACCAATAAATTCAATAGAAAATTGCATTTTAAGTTATAAATTTATTATCTGCTACTGGTAACCCTATTTTAACTTACCTGTAAGGGCGGCAACACGAGCCTGAACACATCTTAAAGGCATCATTACGTTTTTCACGTTCACAAAAGTTCTTCACCTTTAACACCATCATTCTTTCACCACTTTCCAAAGTTTTGGGCATGATTTCAGTCGGAAATCAAATGAAAATAAACAAAATCTGCGGGAGCGTCTTCTCGTGCCAATGAGTTTGACAGACAGGGTGTGCCAAAGAGTATAATTAATAATATCGGTAAAGAGAGCCCTCTTCAGGCTTTCTAAGGCAATCATGTTTGAACACGAGCTCCATCTGGATATTGGACCCGAAACTAATCACAGTACATATACCTACAATAAATAAACACAGTAAGTTGGAAGAACAGAGGGCTCGACTCGACAACCTACTGGAGGGAGGGAGGTTTTCACAGCGAAAATACACAAAATGGAACAGAGAACTACACAAGAAGTAGCCGCCATCGCGCCATTTTGAGAAGTAGGAAGTGGTGTGACAACTTAAAATATTACAAATTATAATATTTATGTAACAAATTAGAATATTTATATGTATGATATTTTTATTTATTTGGTTAAATAAGTTGTGTTTTTTTTTTTGAACGCTTTTTTAAAAACACTGAATATCTAAAATATTTTAGGAACAAAATATATTTAAGATTGCAGCGCCATCTGTAAAAAAAATGAGTACTAATTATAGTTTTCGTTACACACCCAAGTAACAGATGGAGCTACCATCTTTTAGAAATGTCATTTATTAGGCTCTGTCCCCCCCCTGGGGTGTGCCATCATAACGCCATAGGTACCTACTATTTGTTGAAACGCACTATATACAGGAAACTTTAGTGAGCCAGAGACTAAATTTGCCATAGACAAAATACTACGTACAAGAGACTTAGAGTGGTTACACACTGTATATTATCCGAATCCGTCAAAATACGGATCTAGAGTCCAAAAACTCGGACCAAAGATCTTCGGATAATGCACATAACCGATCTTTGATCCAAATACAAGCTATTTAGGGGCCATCTTTGGATATGTCCGATTTGAATCCAAGGTATTGCGAAAGCGTTCTAAAAGAGAAGGGCAGTACACCACTCCGTTAAATGGTTTAGTCTATGGTCCTCGATTGTTTATGGTCCTAGTTAGTCTGTGCAGTTCTTGGCTTGTCGTTGTCAAAACTAGCTTGACAAGAGCTTGACTTTGACATTAATTGGTATGGTAACTTGTCTCTTGATTTGAAAGTAAATTGTGAACATTGTGTTGGAACAATCGTAAAGAAATGACGCGTTCACTTTTTCATTTGAGTGTGTGAATTAAAATGATAAGTTGGGGTCACTTGATTCTGCTTTAGTTTGGACTCCGGAGTCGCCTGCGAAAGCCGTGTTTTTACCTATCTACATAGTACAATATTCAAAAGTGACGTGCCTCGCTTCCCTTTCGAGAGTCAATCAAAATGAACCTGGGGCAAGCAATACTTTTATTTATTGCTGTTTTCTTTGCATTTGTGAATAGTGCAGTTATTGTGGAAGATGGTGATGTAGATCAACAAGGCCTCTATAGTAAGTCGGACCATGTTGACATCTTAACTAACCGGAATTTGGAAAGGAAAATTTATGGGCAGAAACATGCAGTGGTGGCTCAATTTTATAATAGCTATTGTGGTCACTGTCGTGCGTTTGCACCCAAGTTTAAGAGCTTAGCAGCCGAAATAATAAACTGGAAACATATAGTAAAGCTAGCAGTTATTGACTGCTCTGTAGAAGAAAACAATGAAATTTGTAGACAGTTTGAGGTAATGGCATATCCATCTATACGCTATTTGCATGAGTATTATGTCAAAGGAAATGGCAATGTTGGTGATAAAATACAGATAACTGACACACATGAAAAACTGAAAGCTCAAATAATAACAAAATTGCAAAATGATCAAACACTTGGCCACTTAAAATCTGCACCATCACTCAAGATTGAATCTTTCAGTGACTACTCAGCGGCTGTTCAAGATGTGCCTAATGACATCAACTATACATTCCTTGTATTAGAAAATGTGAATTCAACAGTGGGATCAGAACTAGCCTTAGACTTAAATGATTACCCGCATGTAAGAATTAAGAGAGTGCATGAAACTAGTGAAGTTGCAAATCTGGCAAATATCAAACAGTTTCCAGGACTTATTGCTGTAAGTTCTACACTCGAACCTACAACACTGGTTCCTAAAGATAATAAAAAGCTAGGATTACTAAAAGCAGTTAACTCATTCTTAAAGTCTAAAAACTATGTTTTCCCGGCACGGAATGAAGGCAGTAGAGAAATACTCACAAATGAGCATCCTGATGACAAACAAGTGTCTGTGGATACTGATCTTGTATATTATAGCGACCTGGAAAAAACCATCAAAACAAGTTTACATACAGAAATTACAAGATTCCAAACCTTGAGTGGTGAACCTCTACAAGCACTCATAGACTATCTAGATGTCATTATAGTATCTTTTCCTTTTAGAGGTAATCTTAAGGAATACATTTTGGAATTACGAACTACCCTTCAAACAAGGAATACTTGGAGCGGTAGTGAAGTTTATGAATTGGTAAAAAGATTGGAAACAGTTCATGCACCAGTGTATACAACCAATCTTGAATATGTCAGGTGCAAAGGCAGTCAACCTCAACTGCGAGGATATACTTGTGGGCTTTGGACCTTATTTCATACTCTCACTGTAAATGCAGCTCAGAAGCCTGGTACAGAAAGTCCTCGAGTTTTAAAAGCTATGCATGGCTATATTAAGAATTTCTTTGGGTGCACAGAATGTGCTGGACATTTCCAGGCAATGGCAGCGAGGAACAGAATATTTGATGTAAAAGAAAATGATAAAGCTGTGCTTTGGCTGTGGATAGCACATAATGAAGTTAATCTAAGACTAGCAGGTGATGTTACTGAAGATCCTGAACATCCGAAGATTCAGTTCCCAAGTGTTGCGAGGTGTCCTGAGTGCCGACTTGCCCGAGGTGCTTGGAATCTACCAGCTGTGTATCAGTACCTCCAAAATGTTTATGGCGGTGCCGGCATCCAAGCCTTGCGGCGTGCAAGATCGTCTGCATCTCCCCCGAGCCCATTCTCCAATTTGGACATCGGAATGCTAAGTCTCCTGTACATATTATCTTTCATTATTCTTATTTTAGTTATAAAATATTTTCTATCTAGACGTTACAAGAAACGGTTTTACAAACATGGAAGGGGTAAAGTATAGCATAACTTCTTATGATAACACAGAGTTTAACTTTAGATAGTAACAACAAATTGTCTGTTGGCTGGTTATTTGTTATTCTTTTTTATTGACAAGTGTTCAGCATAATTATCACAAAACACTGTTTTTTTGTTTTATGGAATCAATTATTATGTCGTTTCCCAGTGCAATTGAAATGCTTTCATAACTCATTCAACATCACTCAGTACTTTTTAACATGCCTTGCATCGGCTAGGCTTGTCCAATTTTTATAGCAACCGCCTAGTTGCTACGAAGTTTAGACATAGTTGGTCTCGGTACGTTGTCTTACGGCGTATACGTGTTATCTAACACCCAAGACATTGATATTTTTTAAAGTAAGATGGAGAGCTTTACTTGAACTTTTTATCAGTTTAAAAGGCTGTCTGTCCTACAAGAAAACCTTCGTAATGCGAATCGCGATTGCTATAATTATATAGACAAGACGTACGATCGCGATAAGTCAAGATGCATTTTAAGTCGTTTTTAATCTCTTCTCTATCTAAATAGGTATAAAACAAAGTCACTATCTACTTCTGTTTGTTTCTCCTCACTTCGTCTAATCCACGCGAAAGATTGATTTTGATACGGTTTACCTACACTGAATAACGGTAAAGAGGAAGGTTTGTGTATAATTTACACTCTTGCGAAGCCGAGGCGTAAACGCCTAAGGAAGTGCTGCTAGAGGCGCTGTCATCACTTTCCCATTCGCACCAAGCGTTTCTGGCTTTCACCATTTACTCGCACAGCAACACAAAATGACTAGAAACTAACAGCTTTGAATGGCCCGTGGCAAATGCTCGATAATTTATTAGTACTGTCATCCCCCTGGATGGCCTGCCTGCGGCGACTCCGTGGTCTGTGATGAACTGACTGGTAACATGATCTTACTTTGACCTTCTAAAATTAATAAAAATGCAGTTGTTTCTTTTAAATTTTTGACTGTGCATTTATTTCTTATCTTGTAAGCGCCAATCACTTTTTCGCGCCACGATGGTTTCCTATTAAGACAAGGCAGTTGGCGGATTTCTTGAAAGATGATCTTGTTGCTTTAATTTGTAAGTTGACTTTTTGAGTCAGGTCTTCCGTTATTTTTTTTATCAATGTTCGTGTTGGTCCGGCCAAAATAGCATAAAAATAATAGGGTTAAAATAATTCGCATAATAGTATACAGCTGAAAATTAGGGTTCTTAGTGGACTATAGGTACATGTAATGGACCTAGTTATGCATAAAGTAGCCATGTCGGGAGAAGTTTTATGATTGAGCAATAAACAATCAAAATAGATCAACTAAAAATTGTAGAACATGCGATTATGTACCTACAAAAAACGTTGTCCTGCTTTTTAACCCCCGACGCAAAAAGTGTTATAAGTTTGACGTTGATGTTTGTGTGTGTGTGTCTGTCTCTGGCTTCGTAGCTATCAAACGGATGGAACGATTTCGATGCGGTTTTCATTCGAAAGTCATTTTCCTTTCGGTGGTTCTTAGCTATGTTTAGTAAAAATAGGTCCAGTAGTTTGAAGAATATCAGCTCTTTTCCAAAATGATGTAAGGCATTTTTGGCATGAAACTGAATTATTTTTTTATTTACGTATGATTACTCAAACGCTTCACGTTTAATATATTGCCCTTTAAGTTAGTTTAGTTTAAAAAGCTCAAAATTAAAATTAAATAAAAAAAATATTAAACCCTCCCTACGCAAAAAATACTTTATGTAGTTTAAGAAACAACCCATAAAAAGTAAAAAAATAATTAAAGTCGCGGCGGGGTATCGCCATGTAACAGACTTAAAATATCGATTCTGAAGTACTGGTGAGACAGACAGACAGATAGACAAACAGACAGACGGACAGCGGAGTCTTAGTAATAAAAAGGTCCCTTTTTACCTTTTGGGTACGGAACCCTAAACACAACACTCGTATTGCATTTCCAGTGTACAGTTTACACATGAATTTATTTTTGGATAATTGTAAAACTCTTTAAAAAAACTGCTATAGTAATTGATTCCACATAACACAGTTCTTTTTATTATGGGTTCTTTATAGGTATAATTGATGACAGCACATGGTTAGTGTTTTTTTTTTGCTTATCAATTATATGGGCACTAACTATACAGGATGGATTTTTGCTATAGGGCAGTAATAGCAGGTAGGTACTTAACTATACCACTAGTTTACAGTAAATCTGCTGCCGGAAAAATATTGGCTGTTGCTGACTACACATGGTATGCTAAGTTCAAATATATAAGTAGTTTTTTATCAGCTCTGGTTTTTGAGTTTCAGATATCTACGTTCAAACAGAAAAATCACATGAGAATACATATTTACCAAGAGAAATTTGGTATTTTTTTAATCATTAATTTCTAAAAAAACACTTCACTTAAAAGCTCTTTTCTTATGTGTAGACCTAGGAAAATGACGTATCAGGGACAAGCAATAGTCAGACGTCATATATTCTCCACAAATGTAGCACAAATGATTCGGATTGGATAAACAACGCCTTCTTGAACTATTCAGATCGTAAAAACTTAAGATATTATTTTGAATACTGTGAAATATGTGTACATCTACGAATAAATACGCTTAAACCTACGAATAATAAAACTCAAGAAATGTAACTCAAGCTTAAAAATGGCACCACGCGTACTGTACCGCAGTAGGCGTTTGCTAAATACCATACCACGCAGCGCTGACAGCACTGACATTCCGCCGGTGTCATTGAATCGATGTATTTTGGAATTAATCTATTTTATTGAAATAAAAAAAAAAAACACTCGAATCTTAAACTTTTTAATAAGCATATTATTGAAGAATGGTTTATTTAAATTACAACAAGTAATGAATCCAACTAATATGGATAGTTCAAAAATACAATCATTTTTATTATGACTTATCCTCTCACACATAATGCATAACACCGTCCACGTATCTGACACTGCAGCAGGCGTGCGACCAATTACCATTACCTGTCCTGAATAGAACCAATCACCGCGCTTACCGAAATACAACGCGTTACGCAAGCGCAGCTAATTGGCTTATTTCCATGTGTGTTCTTTCGTTCGAATACTCGAAATAATTTGTCAATGTAGTGAAGTTTGGCGCTGAATTTCTAGTTGATTTTGTTCAGAGTTACGCTTCCTGACTTTTATTATTCGTAAACGATAAAATTAATAAACAAAAAAAGCAATTTGAGCTGCTCAAAATTTTTTGAGGGTGGGTAGATTTGAAAAAAAAACATGACATAAGTAAACAACAACAAAAGCCGCGGCAACAGAGAAGTATAATTTTGTAAACTAGTGTATTCTGTTGTATTTTGCACATTTCCTGTGCTAAAACAGTTCTTAAAAGACTCGCCTTTAATTAAACTGCTTTGTAAAAATAAAACGTGTGAATTGAAGTCAATTCGTCATTCGCCTCAACTGCTCCGTTTCAAAAATCCACCCGTGTATATGTATTAGAGTTAGAAAAAAATTGTACTAATTTCCACCAATAACTAAGAAATATTAATGTGCAATTTAAATAATTTATTTATTTTTGTTCTTCTACTTAAATATCGGTTCTTGACACTGTTTCACGCAAAATGCTTGAATAACTTTTGATTAGATCACGATTTTTTTTTGCACTTTCTTAAAGAAACATTTTTACTTTGAATTTATTGTCGTATTGATGTCTTAGCCAGTACGTTATTTCTACGTCTTACAACGTTATTTCTACGATCTGGCTACGACACATATTGGTTTAAAAGCATTTTAAATATTTTTGTCTTCAGTATTTTTTTCTGCTTAATTTAGAATTAGTTTTTTGATCACAACTTACAAAGGTTTTACAATGTTTAACATTTTCAAAAATAAGTCTATCATCTTTTGTCCATTGGGACAGAAACAACATCAAGCTTAATACAAAATTTCAGGAGTAAAATACTCTGCGTGAAAGCTCGTCATTTTTGCTGATGTCAAAACCCATAAATTATTTAATACAAAAGTGTATTACTAAGAAAAACATATTTCAATACCGTATTTTTAAATAATGCAGTCTTCCTTACTATGCTTCCATTTCATTTTCATTTTTTTGATTTATTTATGATAGCAACCACTTTATATTGTAATTTACCGGGTTTTGATTGCTATAATAAGATATTGTTAAAAATATATTATCTATTCTCGTTTCTTGGTAACTCCAGCAGATAATGATGTGGATGGTAGGGTAGGCAAAGAAAAAACCTTCAAACAAACAAATACTCCTATAAGTTCGCGCAGCACAAGCTAAACCAGCCAACTTTAGCTAAGCCAAATATACACCAGTTGACCTGGATCCTCCAAGTACGCAGTAGCACCGGTTTCCTGGTTTTATTACGTATTTCATTTAAGATGCCGATACTTTTCCAACACAATCCATAGCCTGTCGTTCTGTTAGCTGCACTACCGCGTTGCAATTAAAGCTATACTGCTTACTACTGCTTTTAGACGTTTATTTATAAGTCATTACATTACTTGAAATAGTTACCATAATTACTATAACTCCAAGTGTTTAAATTTAAAACGTCGGTCTCTATGTTCTTTTAGTTTACGGAAATAAATTAAACGCAGTTGTAGTTTCAATGCCTGGTAATTTTTGGGCGTAGATTTTCACGGTTAGGTCGGTACTCAAGTCGGAAGTCTGCAAAACTTGTTACTGCTATATATCACCGGTTCAAATTGTCAATTTACCGCTCATATGGGTTGCTTAGATCGGAATGATGACCAATCATATACGGTACGAATTTAACACATTTCATCTTCATTGTAGACATATCAATTCAGAAAAAATATGTTAAAAATTTATTCATAAACTCTCTAAATTTAATAATTTTTTTGTTATTACTTGGGGTGACTGTTGCTTGGCAATATTTTAGAAACAAATGTTTTAAATATATCATATTTTAACAGCATGCCATCCACAATAGTTATAAATTCATTCGGCTCTCTGGCTATTTTGAATTTATTATTTATCTACACTCACAACCTAATGTTCCGAATATGAGTTAAAAAACGAATGCATAAACACGGTACTTTTTTTTCGTGGATAGGAAAAATTAAAAAAAAACCATTACAGTTCAAAACTTTCCTTCGATTTTTAAACAAATGCATCATAAAATAACTTTTTAATTTTTAGAGCACACTTTTACTTTTTAATTTATTGGCGCGGGCTCATTGATTTAAGGTGAACGCTTCAAGGCTTCAAATTTTCTTACGTTGTTTGCAATTTGCAGTATCTAAGTAAGTAAGTATGTATTAATAAAATTACAATCATTAAAATCATCAATACAACTCTTTCAGTTACAATTGATGTCAAATGTGTAGTATTTCATGAAATCATAACATTTGTTAATCAATTTGAATTTCGCGGGCTGCCTCGAAGCGCGCACCTTAAGTCAATGAGCTAGCTTTTATCATTGTCTATGGATGCGCGCGCTGCGCAGTCATTCGAATACGCAATGAGAATATCCGCCATATTGGAATAAACTATTTTACCACTTATTTTATTTCAATTGTGTGAGTGAAGATAAAATAGTGTATGCAACGGCATATAATTAGGTAATAAAACACTCGTGTGATGCTTTTATCACACTCGGTTACGCCTCGTGTGAAAAACCCACACTCGTGTTTTAATAACCCCTTTTATATGATCGTTGCAAAAACTACTATTAATTAATAATTTTGTTGTTTCGATAACGAAAAGAGACTATATTTACACGAAGATTTTTCCAAATGGTGCTAAAAAAGATTGTTTAAAGAAAATTTTGATAAGAGTAAACAAATCATAAATAATTAACAACATTTAAACTTTTCACGAGTGATATCAGATTTAATACTTAATCTAAAATAACTCCTTTTATATTTTTTTCAGACAGCAAAATAGTTTAGCCTTTAATAATAACTTAATGAGTAATATAAATTCCCAGAACTTACAACAAACGATCAGTTGTAAACGCCAAAAATCTCTTATTCTTAGTTTTATTCTCAAAAATTTATTCACACACGTCAATTTCTTGATTTAAGTAAATACTATCAGAGGGCTTAGTGCGAGTTTTTTAACGTAGACAGGTACTCAATCGCGTTATCGTAAACGTTAGCTTATGTCAAATTGTATGGAAAAAAGGCTTTCCGTTATTATCAATCACCAGACGGCGCTTGTTCTGTTTCTATCTTTCTACGTTTACGTTAACGCGATCGAGAACGTTAAAAACTCGCACTAAGGCCACTGACGGCGCCTAACGAAGTGATCGCCGCTCAAGCACCGGCAACACACCGGTGTGCGCCGAATTAATCGCGAATTTAATATTTATTTACCAATTACATAAGATTTATTTTTTATTTGGGAACTTTCACATGTCAGGGCTGGAGCGGTTAAATAAAAAAGCTCTAATAATACTCTCTCTCTAATAATAATGAATTACGCCTTTAGTGACGTCATCGCTACGTTTACAGTATATTATAATTTTTCTTCGAAACTGAGTAAAAAATACCTATAATTCACAAAAAAGACGTGTAAGGGATTTTCAAAGAAACGTTGTCAATTGCGGTCTCTAATACCAATAAGTGCGTTTTAAAAATCTATGTGTAGGTAAGTAATATAAAAATTGTATAATTAGGTGTTATAGCATAATAAAATACGATTACATTATTATAAGTTACAAAAAACTATATTATCTGTAAGCTTTAGCATTGGAATAACAATACATTGCCTAATTAGCTTTTAGTGCCGGGCTGATTCATAGTTAGTAAGTTTTAGTAGGTTCCTATTAAAATATCCAAAACCTTATATTCGTAGGTCCTGTGTAAATATCGCAGGATAATATTGGAAAAACCTTTTTTTTGCAAATAACATTATCTAACGACTATTTAACGAATTATTTAATGACTATTGGAAAAATATGTGCTCTTTATCTTAACTTCATAATATCGGGTTGATCTGCAGAATGTGGTTCAAATGTAACTGTTATCAATATATAAGTAATGTAACTAATCAAATTCAAAATACGTATGTTACATACCTACCTACATATTGTTTCTCTTAAACCTATGTACATGTTCCGTATGATGAAGAAACGGCAAGGAACTAATACTTGTAACTTTATTCTTAAGAAAACATTGTTTTTAATTTTTTTCCAAATTCTCGTGGATACTTATAGATGTGAGAGGGCAGTGTAGACCTGCCAACAAGTACTTTAAAAACATGTTCTTTAAAAACGTACACGTTAATCAAAATAGAAAACAATATGTTCAACAAGTCTAAGAGTCTATGAATCTGCACTACGGCGTGAGAACGTAGTTGTATTCATAACATACTACGTAGCTTATTTTCTATATTAGACAGAAAATAAGCTAAGTATTTGGAAGATAAATAGAACCTATGTTAAACAAATCTCATAATTGTTTGACAACAATAGCAAGCACAGCGCATCTGTTTATGTAAGTATACCTAACGTTCATAGCATAACAGCCAATCCACGCTCATATATTTTATCGTCGCTGTTCGCAGTTAACCTACCGCTAGATTTTGTTTTACAAAATCTAGCGGTAGGTTAACTGCGATCCTGATAAACTCCTATGCTTACGGAAAACGTTCTCAGTCCGATTTTTTTCCAAAATCATAGAACTATCGTGAAAACACGATTTTTCCAATTATTCTGTGAAATAAGTAGACTACGAGTATCTATATAAAAAACAATGTAACTTAACAAAAATAGTTTGGAAAAGTAGTCTGTTCGATCGACGGCAGTGCTCATGATAATTAAACGTATTGTTCGTCACGTGTGCGCACGCTAAAGAAGCAAATAAATTAAAGAACTATTGTCCTATTCTCTGCATAATTAAACCTGTCGTATCATAATTCTGAAAACAATCAGTTTAGGAGTTACGATTTCAAACTTAAAACGCCCCCATCATTTGGCGGGTTGCTAACGCGGCTGTCATAACGCGGCCCTGGAACGCAAAAGGCAGTATGGGGAGCAGTGGTGGGTTTTAGTCAGTAAAAGTCTGACACTCCCTGCCGCTCCACCCAGAGCGGAAGGGGTCATTTGATGATTTCCCATCCTTAAAAAAAGAGGTCTCACGATACCCAGGTTAGATATGCACTCGTTTCAATGTAAAATACTGGTATTCAGCTGCATTCTGTTAGACTGGAAGCAGCGGCCAACGTAAATTGTTGTTAATATTTTTAAAAGTTGTTAACTAAACTAATATTATTAAGAGTTTAAAATTGTTTGTTTCCGTTTTAAATGAACGGAGGTAAAACCTAGAAGCACTGATCCGATCACAGAAATTCTTCCTACTGATGTAATAGTAAGGTACTCCCATCTCTGAGTGCCATCTAGGCTGATTTTAGTTCTGGAAAAATGCACGATTCCTGTGAAATTCGTCACGGTAGCGGAATCGCTAAAAAGCTAATCCATACCAAGATCATTATTATAATGTGAAAGTAGTCTGTTTGTTGCGCCTGAACGGATTTGGATGAAACTTAGTAGTAGACCGTCCTAGCTTAGCTTCGAACATTTTTATACTTTTCATCCCGAGATTATATTCCCTTATTATTTCCAACTTTCACGTGGGCGAAGGCGCTAGATGTATTATATAAAAAAATGAATACTCTCATAAATGGATTGATGTCACAAATTATTTTGTAAACAAGTGCTTAGGTAGTCTTAATATAAGCAAAATAAATACTGACACAATGTACGCAAATGTAACGATTTGGAACGATTGTTTTTTTATTAGGTAATTGGTTTGGTTAAATTTATGAAGTCGTGAGAGGCAATTTTCGTATTTTTAAGAACTGCCCATTCCGATCTGAGTTTGAACTGTTTTATATGAGAGCTGACCTTGTTATTTTGAATCTTCTACAAAGTATTGGCGTACGATTAAGCTCATTTATGGAGGACACTAGATCAAACAAAACATGTCTTGAGACAGTACCACGTTGACGAGGTATTTGGACGTACAGTTCGCAGCGATCCTTGCTTCCAAAAATCTCAGCAGTGTTGCACTTTATGACACATATATCTCAGAACATTTTTTATTGTTTTGAGTGTCATATAAGTACCCATAAAGGGCTGAATCGCTGTTACTTTCAAGTAAAATCAAAATGTCGATCAACCATTGCCATAGAAGATATTAGTTTTTAAATTTGCGGGAATTGGCCTTCTCAAATTAAACAATAACTTACTAGGTATCTGTATTTTATTTAAATATAACATAATTATAATAATATTTTATAGTTAAAAATTTTAATATAAGTATAAAACAAAAACCAATTAAACCAACGGGTTGGAAGTTCATGTCTGTGAATTAAAATAGTAAAAAAGTGCCTATAGTAAAATGTAACACTATTAGATTAGTATATTTTAAAATATTTTTCATAAATAAGATATCGCTCAACTGTAAATCAAATGATACAAAATTGTTACATATCACACTATATCCGGGTTGCCCGGTCGTCGAAGGATTTTTCATAGCTTCGCAATGTAATCAATATTAACTGTTAATAAATTATTGTGTATGAATTCGATACGACCTACTTATATTCTCGGACATCCGTTTCCGTGAATCCACCGTAGGGTGGACAAACAGAATAAATATTTACTCTTAAATCTATTATTTTATTGTGCGAATGTGTCGTTTGTTTTTATAACGATCTTGTGCTATCCTTAGATATCCATAATTGCGCTCATCCGATTTGAATCCGAGAAATGACGGTCTAAATCCGTAGCGCGTAGGTTTGTATGTATTTGTACGAGGGAGCGCACTAGTTACGAACTAAGAATATTTCGTTCTAAACGGCCTTTTCCGGTTTTGAATCGGAGATGCAGTGTGCAAACGCTCTAGGATTTCCTTTCCACATCAGGCTATTTTTGCCAACTGTAAGTAAATCTACAGCAGATATTTTAGATATTTCGCTGATAAGATAAGTACAGTACCGTATACGGACAAGACCATGCCATTTTTAAAAGTATTTAAATTTCTCAAATCCATAATAATTTAAGCCTCAGTAAAAAAGTAAAAAAAAAATGTTTGTTTTCATAAAGTAATATCAAGTTGTAAGAAGCAGCACTGCTACAATATTCTGACGTCACAAGATCTGCCCTTATAACGTTCTACCGTTATATAGTACCTACCTACCCACTAGACAATGATCGATTTGCGTGACAAAGATTATAAATTTTTCAAATAACTCTAGTCGAGTGTGTGATTTTTTTACATTGATTTTGTATCTCTCAATGCGTAATAATAGTATTTTTATCTACACTCACAACGTAATATTCCAAATATGAATTTAAAAACGATTGTATAAACACGTACTTACTTGTATTTTGTAGATAAGTACGTAAAATTTAAAAAAAGTAATTTAGCTACTTCCATGCTACAAATCATCTATAAAAGTTTCTGAAACAGCTTATTGCCAACATTAAAACAACCAGTGTCATAGTAACCATAATATCATCCAAACGAGTGTTATAATGTCGTAATAAATTTAATTACGCAACTCCTTCGCTTTTTAAATGGGATCGAAAAAGCAAAGTAATCACCAAACAGCCACATTCTCACTACCTACTCAATTCGTGGTATCTCTATGAATTTAAAAAAAAAACAATATTGTCATGCACGCGCGTTTCACTATCACAGCGCCGTAATAAAAAAAGAACAGGTTATTCGAATTCACGTCGTGTCCCACCATTTTTTTTGTTCGATATTAGTATTGCCAAAAATTATTAGTTTGTTGTTTACAAAAATGAGTGATACAAACTTTGATAACACACCACCAGATATTTCCAATGCAGCAAAGGATTTTTCGAACCAATTATTACCAGAAAAATCGAGAAAACAATATGAAAAGGCCTTTTAATTGAGGATTCATATCATAGGTGTAGATAAAGTCTTGTATGCAACTGTACATAATTAGGTATTAGAACACTCATGTGACACTATTATCGCACTCGGCTTCGCCTCGTGTGATAAACCCACATTCGTGTTTTAGGACCCTTTCTTATACAACACTTGCATAAATAACTATTATGCAACGGTCATATAAAAGAGGTACATGAGTGTTTTAATACTTAATTATATGACAGCACATTATTTTATCTTCACTACACTTGAAATAAAATAAGTGCAAAATAGATTCCAAACTCACAGCCACGGAATAAATAAGTGATATAGCCAAAGACTATTAAACCACTTGACTGCGCATACAGTGCCCCGACGACGCTCGAAAACGATTAGTGTTTTGTCGCCTATCTATAGGCTACAGTACTTGTGACCATTTTAGTTGTGTCCAAGTGTTAGACCTGTGTGCACGCTAAATTATTTCGATTCCTATAACGTTTTTAAGCAATTATAACGCATCAAAATGCCTTCATGCGCGATGAAGTGGTGTGGGAAATATTCTTAGACAACTAGTTACAAAAATGATGGCATAACTTTTCACCGGTAAAATAAACAGTACGAAAATTATTTTTGATTTAATTAGATTACGAGCGACCTCAGGGGTCTAGTAAAAATGGTGGCTGGGAAAAAAACCACACCGTGTTGATGTCTTTTGGAAAAGTCTCGTTCTTTCATCAGACAATTCAAATGCTTCTATCCCTTTCTTTCTCTTTGTTGGTTTATCGTAAAAATCGGTGCTGTTACCTTTAATAGATGATGATATCAATAACTCGATATCGATATTGATGTATTTTTTTTTTTTCATCTCTTTTTTTGACATGCTTACCTACATGTTTTTACTTTGGATTTCCGAAGATTCCGGAAATAAAACACTATAGAAAAGTGGATAGATAAAGTTAATAGGTAAAATTGGTTTCCAACAAAATACAGTAGGTACTTACTGTTTGTTTAAGGCACTTCACTCTCGATTGTTTTGAATTTTTAAAACAACGCAGCCGTTTATTTAGTTCAGCGATACCAACGATGTTTTTGGCTATTTTGGTGTTTAGTTTTTATTGTTATAATGTTTGAAAAAGTCAAATCATTTGAAAGTCAAATTAATCCCCGGATATTAATTATCATCAAACTGAAATTTAATCAACAAATCATTTAATTGAATTAGCAAGATGCATTATTCAGAAATATTTAGACGCTCGTCTATCATTTTTTACAAAGAACAATCAGGACCCTAAAACTTTAATTCGAAAACATAGGTAAGTACACCAAATTAATTCATTTTAAAAATCAATAATAACAGGATAGGTACTTACTTGCATGTTTTTTTTTTGTATTTATTGATTTTGATTTAATATCATATAGGTACATACGATCTAATTGAGTATTTTACATAATGTTAAAATCCTTTTTATCGATATCGAATATTTTCCCTTAATCAAGACAAGCCAACGTGCGCATACCTACGCAACTTGACCTTGCACTGACCAATAGCAGCCGCGCGTTCTTCCTCGCCCCCCGGTCCGCGGTGGTGAGTCGTGCGCCTAAGAGAAGTCGGTCTTAAGCTCTCTAGTGGTTATATACATGGGAATAGCGGATATTCTCATTATGTATGACTGCGCAGCGCGCGCAACCATAGACAATGAGACTATTTTCTACATTAAGGTGAAAGCTGGCTCATTGACTAAGTGGAAGCCTCAGGGTAGCCCGCAAAATTAAGATAGATTGACGAATGTTATGATTTCATGAAATACTACATTTGACATCAATTCTAACTGAAAGAGTTGTATTGATAATTTTAAGGATTATAATTCTATAAATACATACTTGCTACGGCCGCGAATCATATTTTGACCAACATACAACCTGACACTGACTTGCAATTTCAAAAGTGTGCTATAAAAATTAAAAAGTTATTTTATGATGCAGTTGTTTGAAAATCGAAGGAAAATGTTTAACAGTAATGGATTTTCTTTTAAATTTTACGTTTCCACGAAAAAAAGTACGATTTTAAATAGTATTTTTTGAATTCATATTTGGAACATTACGTTTTGAGTGTAGATAAAGACCATTACAGTGCAACTATCTCCTTCGATTTTCAAACAACTGTATCATAAAATAACTTTTTAATTTTTAGCATACTTTTACTTTCTAATTTATTGGCGCGTATGGGTTTGTAGCAAAAAAAGTGTCATTGTCTATGGATGCGCGCGCTGCGCAGTCATGCGCAATTTTCCCGCCATACACATATTTTTTCCGTGACTGTGAGTTTGGAACAAATAGGTACTTAACTCATTTTTCTACTTTTGTTTCATTTGAACAGTATGAGTGAAGATAAAATAGTGTATGCAAAGGCATATAATTGGGTATTAAACACTCGTGTGATAAACCCACACTCGTGTTTTAAAACCCCCTTTTAAATGACCGTTGCATAAACTACTTTTATATTTTAGACAATTAAATAAAAAAAACTTAAGCATGTAGTACCTAGAAAGTGAAAAAAATAAGTATCGTTCGTTTACTTTATAGCATAATAATACGTATTCGGGTCAATATTTTGAAAGATGTATTTTTTGAAAACACAGTGCCTTTTAGGTACTTAGTACAGGTGTGTAGTGTTTTTATTAACGGAGACAGTTATGGGAAAATCCGATCCACAAGACATACTGGGGCACCGCCTTACGGACTAGTAACTTCTGAAAACCTATTAATGGAACTTTGTGCATCTCATTAAATAATACTTTTCTAATTATGGACTTATGTTGACGCTGTATTCCCGGACCCATCTCTTACTGATTCTGAATTTCCTATACTGTAACTTTAATAACACCCTGTTTAAACGCGGCAGAGTAAAAAATAATAGATTCTTGGGTAGTTTTAATTACCGTTTCATTCAATAAAAGTGTACCTATAATGTGCTTATGAATAATATTTTTACATCATTCTATACAGTACGTTTCATCGCAACTGAGTGGAAAACGGACTCTCGGTTAAGGTCAGTAGGTTATCTACTACTTAATTACATTGTTTGGTGGTGGATAACTTGTTTAAATTAATGGTGGATGTATTTGTATGGCTTTGTCCAATATGTTACTTATATGTTTCATTAACGGTGTATGGTAGACCCATTGTTGAAGACAACTATATTTTCAACCCTAAAGTAGCAAGCTTTTAGGTACTTACCTACTAATTAATGAATCTTTAACAAACGTATCGGTTAATTGTAAATTAATGGTAATGGTAGGGGAGCCGTAGAAGGGATTTTTGGATTTACTCGAGCGCGTCAGATTAATATAAAGGAGGATACCTTACATATTGATAAGTACCTTCAACCAGTATGAGCTCTTAATATAGGGGGGTACGATCAGGAGAAGCCATCGGATTAGTAAAAAAAAATCGATCATCTGACATACTTGAGCGCGTCAGATTAAGATATGGGGGATTAATTACTAGCTAAGAAGTGTCAATTCTAATAATCTGACAATTTGAGCGTAACATAAGGAAGCGGGAGGGTAACAAAGTTGCAAAAAAAACGGACTTACTCGAGCGCGGTAGTTTTTTATTTATTTTAAAAGCAATAATACCAGAATGACAAAAAATATATAATCTGACGATTTCCGCAAGCCGAAGGTAACAAATCGTCAATTAAGTTCAGACCGTGCAGTAGGGTAAAGCATGTGTTTCCCACTCCGCGCCCCTCGATCCCTTTCACTTTTCCCGTATCTTTGAATCTCTCGCACTTTCCCCACAGTTTTCCGACACCATGACACCATTACAGCTGTTAATCATCATCTGCCTAGTCTTTTTCCTAACTATATTGAGCTCGGCTTCCAGTGAAGCGGCTGCTTGCCAGTCCACCACAACTCATTAACTGGGTAACACGGTAGGTACTTCTTGGCAAGACGAGTCAAATTTGCTGGCTTCTGACAATCCGTAACGACTGCCAAAGGTCTAAAAATGACAACCGGGACCAACAGCTTTAAGTATTTAAAAAAATAAAAAAAGCATTTTTTTGTCAAGTTGTCAGGTTACCAATACCCCTCAAAATGTCAAATGTCAGATTTTTGGTCACTAAGGCTGGGACATCATGATGAACCTTCAGTATGCTAATCTGACTTGCTCGAGTATTTCAAGATGGCGATTTTTTTTTACATTTTTAGGAATTCGCTGCGAGCTTGCGTCACTTCCAAATCGTCAGATTAAGAAATGGGAGCATCAGTAGGGTTCAATGAACACCCCCTCTGAAAATCTGACGCGCTCGAGTAAATGCATTTTTTATTTTTTTTCACCCCTCCCGTTGGCCACCCCCACCATGCAAATCGGCAGATTAATATATATTTCGTGTCAGAGACATGTTGGAGCATGAAAAATATCAATATCTGACACGCTGGAGTATTTCCATGTCATTGTTTTTTTTTTAAACTTTGTAACTCTGTAGACGCTTTCCCCACCGCTAAAAGTGAAAACATGATAGACCATCAAAATTTGTTCTTCAAATCATCCATTCTACCAAATCTACTAGGCTTCCGCGACGCTCGAGTAAATCCACATTTAGCATCATGGGCTCCCCTACCATAATAGTATGACCTACTGTTAACTTAGTTGTGTACCTGCCGACCTAGGTACTGTGCAGTGCAGCAAGTCCACCTGAGCCCTAGTAAGTAGGTATAACTGTCAATGCGACATATTATTGTTTATTTTACAGTATTGTTTAGTAAGGGACTTGATATAAAAAAGTGAAGGCGCTGACAAGATAAAATGTTTGGCGTCAAAGGAACGAAATACAAGTACTTAGCGTCGCGGGCGCGTGGCCAGACGCCATACATTTTCGTCACAGCGCCCTGGCCGTGCACCCGGAGCGCTTTGCAAGTATGTTATTATTATTAAAATTGACAGCAATATTGTCGCCTGGCGGTTTTATCAAATAGGCTCGGCCAGTGACGACGCGACTGCTGCGTTCTCGAAATGAAGTTCTTATTTAAAGCCACTACTTACTGGATACGCTTGCTGCATTACAGATGGTCAAATACGCAGTAGTAGCTATTGCTTTGTACGGAGTAATTGTGTAAATAATACCCAATCCAACTAAACACTTTTTAAAGAATGATGTAAGTACCTACAATTATAAATTACTAGGTACCTGTTGCCCGCGATTCCGTACGCGCATATCCCGTTCCCGTAGGAATTCCCATTCCTGCATAGCCGTACAGCCTTTCCTATGAATGTAGCATAAATAATAATTTCTCGCACCGCGTCGCACGCAGTCACGCACGCACGACGCGTTCTCGTTTGGCGGCCGCGTCACGCTCATCGCCAGTTCGATTTAATAATAATGTAGAATTATTTTAATTTTACATTATCTCCTAAACAATGAGTCCAAATAACAAGCTGTAAAAGAGAAAGTTTATCTTCATAAAGTTATCTGGATGATGAACTTACGCTCGTAAGGATTAATATGCCTGCCTAATATTAATGCTCAAAAATCACCTTTACTATTTCAATACATTATTTGACACAAAATGACTTAATTTGGCTGATATAAAAGAGATAGATATATGTATAGTGTCGCGGACTTTTTTTTACATCAATAAAATGAAAACCAATATCTTTGTAGTAAGTACATGGTACTTACGTATACCTAATTAGCCATTATCCCAGCGCACGCGAATAAAGCAGTTCGATAGTGCTTTTTCTTCCGACTTACTTTACAAAATATCAATCACAAACTTTTTTCGTTATTACGAAGCACCCGTCATACAAAAAAAAAATTGCTTCACGGCGGCGGAGCGCCTTTAAAAATCAACGGCGACGGCGCTCAATATCTAATACAGATACTTTAGATTTTATATTATTCTTGTTAGGTAAAAAATGCATTTTAATGTTTGTCGTATCGTTCACTTTATTAAAGAAAAGGCGCAACGCGAAAATGCGTTTTTTTTTTAATAGAAAGGCCCATTTAGCAATGAATGTAGGTATCCAAATATTTGTCATTTTGTTTAGTTAGTGGTAGGTAGTTTTCACTCATAAAATCGTTTGATGATATATGACGTACTTAAACCAGTGTCTTACAGCTAACAAGTCGACCACAATTACTTCATCTAAATAACCACATGGAAAGTCATTTCATAGTAGGTAGGTACCTACTTATTTTCCTACTCATATTGTACATCTTTTTGAATTGAACTTGTGCAATATCTTGATGCATCATGTTTTAAGCGCGCATAGACTAGGTACGCAGTGTAGGTGCCACAAAGCATCGTTGTGTCAATTAGGAAGTTGCGAGTTTGTGTCGGGACAGGAAATGTTTGTAGATAGGGAGCTGATGAGCCTAGTGTTATTCTATTAAATTTAAAGGTTTTTTGTATGTCTCAGATGGTCTTTGAGAAGAGAACCACACATTTTTACCAGCAAAGTTGATGCACGCATTTCTAATCGTATACTTAGTTCAAGCACAGAACATAAAACACATCTAGATATGACTCTACGAGCAATACCTAGCTAGGTACTCAAAAAAATAACATAAAAATAGTTTCCATCTTTGCTACTATCATTGATTTTTCCCCTATGGCCGTAGTTAGATAATGGTATTATTACCATAGATTACAGCTCAATACCTACCGTGTTATCGAACCGTATCTCGGAACTAGGACAATCGAATGGCTGGAATACACACAGACGGCCATACTTGTTGAGGTTAGTACGCATTTATGCCAATTGGTTCTTTATAAAATGTGGATACCAAATTTTTATTATTTCAATTCGAATTCGTGATACTTAACGGGATATCTTAAAAAAAATAACGTGGATTGATACAAATGACGACAAACGACAGCCACAAATGTCGCTTGGATTAGTACCTAGTAGGTATTAAGGACGCGTTTACAGATGGGTAGTCAAATCATTACTTTTTTACACAAAAGTATGTTTATTAAATTAAATGCTTTGCATTCTTCTGAGATTACGCGATTAATCAGTGAGAGTGACCTTTCGCTTTAATATACATAAATGTAACTTTTAAACGAAAGGTCCGATTTGAATAATTTAATGTGTAAATTACGTGTACATAATCATAATCAATCAACCTTAATTATCATACCATTTAAATCCTCCTCCTCCTCATTACTGAGGGTCTCTCACCATTTAAATAGATAAGGAATAATATCATGATACCAAAACCACCACTATTCCAATCCACCAGGTATTTGATTGAATAATTTGAACAAAAAGCGGTCACTGTGACTTAACCACAATAGTTAGACATAAACCCTCGCGGACTTTTCTGTAGGTAATAGTGAGTAGGTACTTTAATAATGTAGTACCTACTACATATTTTTATATCATCAATAGTTTTATCTACACTCACAAAACGTAATGTTCCAAATATGAGTTCAAAAACAAATGCATAAACACGTACTTTTTTTTCGTGGATAGGTAATATTTAAAAAAAAATCCATTACAGTTCAACATTTTCCTTCGATTTTTAAACAACAGCATCATAAAATAACTTTTTAATTTTTATAGTACACTTTTTCTTTTTAATTTATTGGCGCGGGCTCATTGAGTCAATGAGCCTGCTTTTATCTTTGTATAAGGGTGCGCGCGCTGCGCAGTCATTCGAATACGCAATGAGAATATCCGCCATATTGGAATACACTATTTTTCCACTTATTTTATTTCAACTGTATGAGTGAAGATAAAATAGTGTATGCAACGGCATATAATTAGGTATTAAAACACTCGTGTGATGCTATTATCACACTTGGCTACGCCTCGTGTGATAAACCCACACTCGTGTTTTAACAACCCCTTTTATATGGTCTTTGCATAAACTACTATTCTCAGCGCACGCCAAATAATGAATTAATTAGGCTAAATTTGCTACCTTAGGTTACACTAATGGTGAAAGGATGTTTAAAATCAGTTGAGTAACTGAATTGAAGTGGGCTTCATTTTAATGTAAAAGTAGACCATTTTTGACTTAAAAATTAAAACAAGTTTATCAATGTTGATGATGCTGTAAGAGCGGTTACGCACTGCATCCGTGAAAATTATTATTTATGACATTATTATTATTTATTACATTTTATTACATTAAGTAAACAATCTGGGAAACAAAAATCCTGATAAATCACTTTTGTACATTTTGTATGAATCATAGCAAACTGCGGGAAGCGGGACGGACTTCCGCTGTAATATGCGTTTGCCTTTAAACTTCATGTGGGGTGGGGGATGCGCTTACGCATTTATGTCATTGTGATCTCAAAATCATGCACTGGGACGTCTGGAACTGACATAGCTTCTTGCATTACCTCTGTACCTAACTAACTACTCATCAATCGCCAGGTCGCCATCATACCCATTCTTGTGACTTCCTGCCGTATAAAAGTAACGACAGTAGCTGAAGCTGATATCGCTATAATCTTTTTATTTTGATTGCAGGTACATGTCGGCCTGATAAGTTGACGTTTCGAGAAATCATCGCTTCATTTATTTTTTATACTCGAGTCCTGCCGTACCTAAACATGACGCTAGTTCTAAGCTAGAAATTATGTTTGTTGAATTTTTAGATGACTATACAGTTAATAAAACGCAGTGATGTTTGAAGTAATAGGTACTTTGTTTTCGTCAATACTAAGCTCTAGAGATATGAATAGATCTGACTTGAATTCAACTAAGTATCTAATAGATTTCATACCTACATATTGATTTTGACATGTTATTACTGTACCGTCGTTTTATGTCGCAATACAGAACCAAAATATTGTTTCTAGCTGTTTTTATTTTTTTGTCCACACGGCTAAAATTGTGTTGCTTAATTAAACTGATACCTGAAAATAAGAGTTCAGCGAGCAGTGTTCTGTCAGTGAATTAACAGGTTCCTCAAGTCAAGATGTTAATTTTCCGCGATAATAGCCGTGACAGATTCGTGAATCTGTTATTGTTTTCCTTAGTCCGCTGAGGAAAATAACGAATTCACGCACGTAAACTTTTAATTCATTAGCAATCTAAGTACCTACTAGTGAATATGAAATGTTAGGTACCTACCATAAGACCAACACCAAAATCCCGAAAAAAAGGTAGCGGTTTAGTACATTAATTTTATGTTCTGTTCTTATCATACCTCGTCCAAATGTAGGGTACCGCTGACTTCTTTTCGAGATTCATCTTTGTTCTCATCCAGTACGTGGTCATAATAATTAAGGGTGGCGTTCTGTATCTGCTATACTCACAGTAATAAAAAGATTTTTTTTAAATGACAATATTTTTAATTATGATATTTGATATTGTTTCTTTACTGTGTAGCAGATCAGAAATACCCTTAAATATGACCACGCACTTCTGGAACACCCTGTCTAATAAAATAATTGGTTTTCATGCGTTATTTAACTACTTAAATCTGAAATAGGTATCAGAAATATGTATTCTATATTTGTAAGATATCCTATTTTGACATTATATTTTATAAAAGAAGACAGGTAGGTACCTTGATCTTGATAAAATTACGGCTCGCGCGGTATTGTCCTTAAAATACCTACTGTTTTGGATGACTCGCCTTTGCCTTGCCTAGCCTTGTGTTCTTCAAATGGCTTGCCAGACGGTTATTCTCGACAAGCTCACAAACTATAGATAGCAAACTAATTTTGTAAACAGATATTTACCTACATAGCTATTCGTAATTGTCGCGAACTCGCGAACATTACGAATTAACTTACAACCTGCTGAGCTACAATGCAAAAATCGTACCTAGGCTGATGTATTTAAGTTGCTTACTTATAAAAGTCCCGCCGCGGAGCAGGAAGAATTTTCGTAACAATGACCTCTTATTACCTGTCTCCTTCACTCCCACGTAAATATAATGCGTCACGCTCGCAAAAATGTTTGTGACCACTGTCAGTAGGCAAAGAGCTCATTGTACGAAATTCTTTCTGCTCTGCGACCGCACTTCACCTGATTGTAAAAAGTAACAACGAACATTGGGTGCCTACTGTTTATTGTTGATTTTAATTCTGATTGTTTTAAGGTACCTGCTTCGTTATTTTTATTGAAATGTTGATTTTGGATTATAATTCTAAAATCGTCAGCCCAAAACCGCTTCTACTCTTCTGGGAATACAGGCGATTTGTTACGTGTTGAATTAATTACTTTCATCAATAATTTTTATATTTAAATTATTTTGTGCAGATACTTAGGTCCTACCTACTCCATTTATTTTAGCATTAGAAATAAAACGGCCAATCGATTAGTAGTTATTGTATTTTAAAGTTGAAATGAAGGTATTTCTGTGTATTTCAAGGGCTATTAACGTTTTTCTATGGAAGCTGGCTTAAACTATGAAATAAACAAATAATGTAATGGGGTCTGGTGTCCTTGTGTCGCGATGTCAAGATTTTTGAAGGCTTATAGTTATGAGTTATGAGGTCTTTGATCCCATATTCTCGGCAACGTGGCATTTTACTAAATCTCAAATCATTTTTTGTTTGTTTCAGTGTCCTCTACCCATACATGACATTAACATTGTCGTCGCAACTTTGAAGAAAAATCAAAATGGCGATTGCTGACTATGCCAATAGGGTTCAATAGCCTTTATTAGGATTTAAATAGTTACAAGAATACATTGCTTTATATTAATCCCGAAATAGCGATGAAAACGAGTAACTTTAATTTTCTATTGATATAATAAAAGGAGTGTTTAAGAGCGATTAGTAATTTTAAAGAGAATTAATTGGACCAAATGATAGCCTTCCTTAGTTTTTAATTTAACAATAGGTATTTGTCATATCATTGCAAACACACCAGCTGTTTTGTTTTTTTTTTTCGATTTATTGTACCTGTTTCTTGTACTATCTAAGTTAATCTTGGACACCACTGGCTCACGATTCAGAAAAACCGGCATTCTAGTGTCGTTAGGTATATATTTTTCATTCCAATCGCTTTCAATTTGACAATAAATTATTCAACAATACCGTGCTAGTGTTTTTTTTACCGTCATCGTATTTAGGAAAACGTAGGGTGGGCGTGAAAATGGAGCGAGTGGCGAGATATTACTGACTTTCCTTTGCTAAGCGAGTGTTTTATAGGAATAATGGAACATATTCTTATGATAAATAATAATGTCCATAAACCTACAAGCGAATGTGAATAAATGACTCTTGCGAATATTAGTACCGTACGTATTGCAGGCCGCACGCACGTCTGTGTTAACAATACCAGCATAGCTATTTGCAACCATTCGAGTCCATCCCGAAGCAAACTTAATTTGGTGTGTGTATAGTCGCAGCGGAAAAATGTATTTTTTTTAAATTTCAGTTACCAGATATTTAGTGTATGACGTCGTGTAAATGTGTATGGTAAGTACAAATTTGTGCATCCAACCATTGGGGAGTTATTCAACAAAAACTGTTTCCGCTGAAACTACGTCATCCCAGCGGCACTTTTTTTTCCTATGGACGTACAAGACAAAAAATACATGCAAATAACTCCCCAATGGTTGGATGCACAAATTTGTACTTACCATACACATTTACATCAATTCAATAACTGAAATTAAGAAATTAGTCATTTTTCCGCAGCGACTACGCACACTAATTTGGTCGGGTTATACCAACGCGGTGATTTAGTACATAAAGCTGATTTCTCTTAAAATACAACACTTAGGAATAGTTTTTGGTCACTATGACTTCTTTACCAATTTTTGTATAAATTTGGGGAGAAATTACAGTTTTTAATAGGAAATCTTGAAACAAAAACACCGTGACTACCGCCAGCCCACCAATGGCATGGGATATATCGTAAACTACTGGAGCACTAATTTTGAATTTTGGGTACTAATTCTATCGTGCAGGGTACTAATTTTCCATGTAGGTTCGAGAAAAGCGACAAGCTTCTGAAACTTGGAATCGACATTCAAAGTCTTGGTCCTGCTGAACGACCGCACAGACGTTATAATCGTTGATTTCTCGGTATATGCAAATGTTTCCTCTGTTTTTTTACGAAATGAATCACTTAAAAAGGTACTAATTATTTGTATACTTAGAATAGCTGTAGCATGGGTGACTACCGGACTACCTTTAAAGTCGTTTTTATCGAAAAGAAGTACCAATTTTGATGTTCGAGTACAAATTAGTATCAATTGAGTACCTACTAATTATTTACCAAATATGGAAGCGATTGGCGTTCGTGGTCCTGCGGTAGTCATGGACATAAATGGTTGTGGTTTTTTAAGGTGTGTTTATGGTAGATTACTACATATTGCACAAACGAAAGCGAGTCTATTCCAAGAAAAAATGTTTTATATTTTAATTGATTACGAAATAAATTACCATTTTGTAGTTTTCCATAGACACGTACCCCGTTGTACCCCTACAACCTATCATTTCAAGATGGAATCGAATGGTTGTGAATACCTATGTAGATATCTGGGCAGGCTACTGTGACCATACAGGCTGAACTTTTAAAGTGTGCGTGGATGGCAAAATCCGAAACTGCGGAATATCTAAAAACACTGAAAGAAGTCTCGAGCCCGAATTTGATGAAAACTAAACTGCATAGGAGTTAGGAGTTGTTGTTTGTTGAGAGAATCATTGGAGTTTTGAAAAATCGGTATTCCTAGCCAGGAATCGAACCGGTTGATTTTGAAAAAATAAACAACCTGTAATACACCATCCGAAAGTGTCACTAATCAGGATCAAATTCTGAGATGAATTAACAAAATGGCAAACTAAACGAAAGAGCGCATTTTTAACAAAATAGACACTTGAAATTTCCAAGAAAAAAAAAGAAATCAACTGATAATTTTCGGTGTTTTTAAATCGCTACAATAAAATAAAAAATCTGGCGAATTGAGAACCTCCTCCTTTTTTAGAAGTCGATTAAAAATCTATAATGGAGTTTCAGTTTCTATCAACATTGGACTCGAGAATCTACAACTGCATCATTGGATTTTTGAAAAAAATTAGGTAGGTAGGTTTAGTCAGAAATTTTAAAGCTACTTTGTTAAAAATTAAAGCTTTCCGTTAGTTTGCCATTTATTATTATGATTTGATACTAGTGACACTTTTGGACGGTGATATAATACAGGATCAACTGAATCGATTCCTGGCTAGGAATACCTACCGAATTTTCGAAAATCCAATGATGCAGTTTTAGTTTTCATCAAAATCGGGTTCGAGACGCCTTTCAGTGTTTTTCGCTAACCCTCATAGTTTCGAATTTGGCTATCCACGTACATAAATCAGTATACGGCGTACATAAGTATGTATACTAAAGATTGGTACAGTTAGTCCATCCAGGCGCGGATCTAGCCCTCAAAAAAGGTCGTGGTCACAGCCACCCGAAAATCTGCCAAGTGTGAGTCGGAGTATGAACTCGCTCATGATTGATACAGTGCACTCCATCAAAGATGTTTAAAAAATATATGGCGCCCTGACCATAATTTTGTAGTGTATAGTTTTACGTGGGCAAAACTGTGGGGCAAACACTAGTACTTAGATATCATAATTTTGTTTTAGTGCTTACTTATATTACAAATTCAAGATTTCGTTTTTTTTTTCGCGAAACGTTGATGATTTCATCGATAAGTAGGTTTACATCTTTGTGTGTATTTAGGAGAGCTAGCCCGGATCTTTCTTGTTCCATTGAGGCAACCAAGATTTTACTCCGCGAAGAGCAGAAAACAATCTCACTGAGGTAGCTACGCTGACCGGGGAAGTTGACAGTACTTGTAAGAAAAGGTTAGGGAACAAATATTGGTCACATACTTCAATGAGATGAGCTATTTACTCCGGTATGGCGGAATTGTTTTCACATTCTCTTTTTCATTTGGCAATCCAGATAAGGTATACATTTATATCAGTTGATTCACTATCGTTATTGAGTAGCCGGAACACGAACGTTACAAGTCTATTAAGGTTGTGGGTATGCCCATCGTGCCCACAATGGATCCGCGCTTGCCATTCATCCTATCTACCTGGTCTAAAACTACCATCTGTGTAAGCAGGGTGACCAGTGTTCGTGCCTTCTGCATCCGATAATGTCTGGAAAAATATAATTAAATTTCCGTTTCGTTTATCTAATCGTAACGTTACCTACGTACGTCATCACGTAGCGTGTGCGAGCACATCAACTTTATTGGAATACAATGGGGATACTAAATACTCACTTTATACCAGAAAGAAGCACGATACTCCTAAAAGAACATAATGGAGGCTACTCCAGTGGAGGTGACTCTCGTAAATAAAAAGCAGTTTTGTATACAATTTTTAATGAATACACATTAATAAAAACCACGTCAATACACATACATACATGTTAAAAATGTGATCCACACACAACATAATTAATTAATTGTGCCACTCTCACACCTAGTTTTTAGAACGAAATGATCGGCGCGTCACTGTTTAAATGCAAGTTAAATGCAATAAGCTGTTTATTGATAAAGTTCTTTCATTTGGATCATTTTCGTTCCAGAAATTGAGTGAGACAAACAAAATTTTATGCTTAGCCAGCTGAAATATAGTTTACACACTTATGTAAATGTAAGCGATGTTATTTATGTAAACAAGAACCAATTCTTACAGCATCAACTTTCTGATGCTATCGAAACCCACAGTTACGTAATGCTATAAGTAGCACAACATGATAAAAGAAAGCAGTGACTTAGCATAACATTTCAAGTCAAGTGTAGTGCAAATTTTTAGCTCATTTATTCGAACTAACCAAAGTTAGCAAAGCATGGACGTAAAAAGGGGGGAGGGAACTTCGCTAAACAATAAGTGAGGTAATACAGTCGGCCGACATTTTATCAAACTCCATCTGAGAGAAGTAGTTGTAGTTGTATGAAATATTTAATGCTGTCGTGTGTGGATAGTGTTGCCGAAATATTTATTTAAATACAGAAAAAACTAGGAAACACCTTTCGTAGATATACAAATTATTTCAGAATTATTTAAAAAAGTTGTTAGTATTGCCGAGTAAACCGGGGAAAATTATGTTTTACGTGACACATCTTAGGCCGCCGCTTGCCTGTCTTCTCTTTGTGAACTCCGTCCTCCCTTTTTTATGCAGCCATGTTTTTAAGAGATTGAATAGTGCAATAAAATCACATGGCCACGTTTTCATCTGCGGCAGAAATAGTTTTTACCTAAGAATAAAATCAGAAACTTGTTATCGGCAGTGACAAAATATTTTCATACAAAATATTAATATTTGTGCTGACAATAGATAGATACAAAAGATAATTTATAAATGCGTTTTTATAAGAAAAATGTTTCGCTTATTACCATTCCTCCTAACTCTTAATAAAATTTGTTATAAAATTAACCTTAAAAAAATCTAATATGGCACTTGAAGCCAAGACGGTTGAGGTAAAAAGAATTCGTAAATCACTTAAAACCATTATTAATATCAAATATGTAAATAAACAAGTTACATATGAGATAATATGTTAAAGTTTTATTGATTTAGCTCTAGCGACCTGACCATGACGAAAAACCATATTTTTGTGACGTTATAAGGAAAACGCTGCAATATTATGCAGACTTAGAAAACGAGATTCAGCATTGCCTTAATACATACATACACACATGTTTACAACGGAAAGGCAGCTATACAATGTTTTATGCTGAATCAAAACTTGCTAAACAATCACGTCGATAGTGATTTAAAACTTGAAGCTATCAGAACCAAATGCAATTTTTTCAGTATTATTTTATTAAAATTTATGAGTTAAATACGAAAGAACCATAATCTTATCATAGTTCTAAATACATAGAAGGTTACAAGGTAGAAACTAAATAATAGATCAAACAGTATGTACATGCAATTATAACAATAATTTAACATTATGGTACTGAAATTTGAAAATTGACTAGTTTTATCGAAACAAATACAAAACAAGTTGATTTTAAATATTAAGGTACTTTCATACAAATAAGTGAAAAACTACCTACTGCCTATGCAGTAAACTTTTTTAGAAAAGGACATCAATAATGTCTTTGAACGACGTTAATTATAATAACTATTAGAATTTCTAAACTGCACTTTTTGAACACCAAATATTTTCATTATACCCTAACGACAGTTTAGCTAATTAAAAAAATATAGGTATCATTTTTGTATAACAGTCATTATTTTGTAATTTTCTACCTCGAGAATAAGTAGGCGTTTTGGTCATATATTATGTTTTTTTTAAACGTACGCTTACTTTTTTTAATTTTGTCGTTATTTGCCCTACTAGAAAAATCAGAAGAATTTTTGAGAGATAGTAGGTACAATTTATTTATTTCATAAAAATATGACACAAATCTAATGTGTATTCCTTAGGTACGCGCATTAACAGCTTGCTTTGCGGATTTGCAAGTCCTTATACGATTGCACTGCCTTTTCATTGCTTATAATTAAGCTCATTTGAAACGGTTGCACAGACAAATAGGTTTTAATGAAGATGCCCGACTAATGCGACATGTGCAAATGCCATTAAATATAATAATATAAAACAAGGACTTTACGTACCACTATCAGAAATTTGCGATTATCCTGGTAACAACCACTCCATACAGTTGAACGCAAGAATTTTTAGTTTATGGAGGCATATTAGATATATCTATGTTTCTGTAATTTCACAACCAATTTTATACAGAATTCTTTATTGACTTGGTTGGTTACGCAAGTAAATGCTCTGTCTCTCTGTAAGTACTCCTTGGCTCCTGAGAAACTAGTTATAAACTGTATTACAGGAGCCGGTGCATTCGCATTGTAATATAAATATGTTACAATTATGCCAATAAATAATAACCCTTATTGCCAATTAGCTAAAGCATTACAATCGTCTGCAAAAAAAATAGTGTCATCCCATCATATTATTCATCAGACTCTGATGAAGGAGAGGAAAAACTAATTAAATTCTAGGTTTAATAAGCTGGGCTCCTGACTCCACTCAAAGCTGGTGAATTCGACATAGTTTCTTAGTCTTCAACCACAAAACCGAGTTAGGTTAGGTTAGCCTTTTGGCCAATTACCATTGGGACAGACCTCTAAATTTATAAGCCAGTAGTACATACGTGCTCACATTTTATGTACGAAACTTGACGTAACGTTAAGACGTTTTTGTGGTAGAAGGTTAGGATCGTTGTTACATTTTTTTTATGTTCCATCATAATGTGAAAGACAATCCTGCAATATTTTATATTAAAAGCCATGAACCACTGTATGGACGGTGGATAGTTTAACTGTCTATTTATTTTTCTATTTTTTTTAGTCGAATACATATTCGACTAAAAAAATAGAAAAATAAATTATTTTACCTATAAAGGTAAAATAAAATAAAAATAATTGCTCATAAAGGGCATACAAACTTCCTACCGCCATTTAAATTTTTCTTGAAAGATGTACTTAGCTAACGATTAAAGTGGCACAAATGGGTCGGGTTCGGGCACACCGGTTCACTCTTTAGAATGGTGCCATAAAAATTCTAAACGTTCTTATTTTGCATTTGAGTAAGTTCGATACCTGGTACAGGCACGTGATCCCTTTCAGGCTTGCACTTTACTCTTTGTATTCCCGTTTCATCGTAAGGGCTCAGGGCGACGGTGCAGTTCGCTGCCACCACACCTCTAGGCTGTGTATACGGTGCCGCCGACTTACCGCTGCCGCGCCGCTGTCGCGCCGCCATAGTTTATTTCGTTGTTGTGTCTGTATCTGTACTGTCCATTATTGGCCATCTACGAATACGCGATACGAGCTATGTTCGTGGTTAGCAAATGTGTATTACTAAAAATGTACGGTAATATGGCAAAATCAAGTAGCGACGGTGAGACGGTGAGAAGGCGCGGCAGTGCGTCGACGGCGCGGTAGCGTCCTGTTTATATGGTTGAGCGAGGCCGTGTCGGCGCAGCTTCGGAACCACCTTACGCGAGCCGCAACTGTGCACAAAAATCTAAATGGCGATAGGGTGACCATTCCATTGATAAAAAAACAAAACCCATTGCTTTGGTATCTTTTTAGAAAAATATTCCAAAAGTGGCACTTAGGTCGAATAAAATTAATCGCTTATCATCTTATTTTAAAACGTAGTTATATTTTAAATAAACATAAACGCAGGTAGGTAGGTATATGTAGTAAGCAGCTTTTAAAGTGCGCGAACACCCTGTGAAAAAAATCGGATCATTAGTCAAGTTGCTACTTATAGGTTTAATTTCAATTTGAAACAGGTCAATTCTGAAATAATTAACTGGAAAAATAATTAATTTAGATATGATAATGTTCAAAACAATGTATCGACTCTTTCAGTAATTCCGCCATGCTATTGGAAACTTTACTGCCAACATAATTAATCGCCGTTTGTTGATACAAGTCATGCGAGAGGGTTCTTTTTAATTATCGATTTATTCCTTATCTATTTTAATTTACGGAAAATTTGCTGTATAATATTTTTATCGTGATAGTAGACGCAATTACTATGTAAGCTGTGGTAAATATGAATAATAGACTACATTTGTTGTCCTTAGTGAAAGGCAGTAGGTTTTTTTGAAGAAAATGATAGATACGAACATGGTTTGAAAATAACAATTTATAACTTTAATTGCCAGCGATCTGCGGTTTCAACTAAACGTATTTTTTACATTACTCAATTCAATAGGTATATTTATTTCACACAGCTACGAAAAATAAGTAGGTAATTTTTTTCACGGTCCGATACATAATCAAAGTTGATACCCAATCGATACGAAAAACCCGACTATAAAACTTAGGTATTTCATTTGTTTTTCAATTATCGCACGAGTCGTCTTTTATCTTTTACGAACATAATGCTGAAAATACAAGCAAAATAAATCCGCTACCAACAAGTCGAATTACGATTAGTAATCTATAAATAGCAATGCATAGGTTGCTAAATTATATTGCGAATCGTATGAACTAGACTGTGCGTTATGCACGAACAATAATTGAATGACATACTCGCAATTCAGATGAAGAAAGAAAAAGGTTTGCTTATAAAATAATATTATAAATATTACAATCAACGAACTTAAAACTAGATTACATGTTAGCATATTTTAGAAAAATTAGAGTGCATACTGCATGCAACTTTACGTACACACAAAGCCAGAGCCGTCACGAATTCGAGATTCGTCCGATGGATGCTGCTATAATAAAGATGGCCTCACCTTCATGAGCATTAGGTAGATGTCTAGTATAAGTTCGGCAGTTATCGCTGCTTTCTCGCCGAGTCTCCGCGGGCGGTCGGCGTCGGTAACGCGGGCGGTTCCTGCACCGCCTGCTCGTGCGCCACATCGACAACGACACGTTAGTCAAGCAAAGCGTTATCCTCCAAACTCCCTTTAACTTGAATAGGTTCTTCTCGACAGGTGTTAATATACTTGACCGGAAAATCAGTTACCTACTGCAAAAACCAACTCTCGCGACATATCGATTTATTTCGCTCAAAGTTTTAATCGATTATGTTAACAAACATCCAATTGTTACTAGATTTTAATCAGTACAACTGGAAAATAAAATAACGAAAACTATATAAGCAAGCCAGAATGCAACGGCACACCGTAACTGTGCAGAAAAGTTTGATGCAGGATGATTCCTAAATAAACAATGAAATTTAATAAAAATAAAAAAAAATATGAACCATTTGGCATGCCAAATGTTGTTGCTTCATGTGGTTTACTTTTTGATTTCGTGTATTGACTTTCACACACATTTATCGCGTCATGCCGTTGTAATGTCATCGTCATGAACTCAGAAACGTGAAGAGGAACCTATTCAATAACTAGGAGATACCAGCAGAGTGTCACCCATACCATGTCACTAGACTACTGCTAACTCATAACAATCAACAGTCATTTATAAACAAAATAGATGAGGTGTCAGTATTGTGAATAATAAAGATATGTGTAAACAATATTTAGAATGATAGTATAATCACAATATAGATGTTTTTCGCTATAGATATTATTTATGTAGGTACTTAAGATAGCTACCTGATACTAATTAGATTACAATATTTCAAAGCCCTGAATTAAATCCAGGCCATAAGATATAATGTTAGACATTCGTTAAAATATTCACGTCGCGCGTCGTTTAGTATGCACGGGCCTAGTTATCAATACATTATTATGTAAAACAACTCAATACCAACCCAACGGTTAGGTATGTACTTACTACGCAGAAATGATAAAGCATCTTTGAGTTAACAGAGCTGGGAGGATAAATACAGTGATAACGGTTACTAGTGACAGGAAAAATGAACGCAAATCTCAATAAGTGAATTACAAAACATTGCGTCACGCTTATTTAACAAACAATGATTGTAGTTTAGTCACAAGCGCAGTGTGCATAATCTAGGTCTAATTAGCGGTTAGGGCAAAATACTTGCCTAGTTTAAAACCCGACTGGTCGTGAATCATATATCATACGTACTAAGTACTTTACGTACCATACATTTAAGGAATCTCTTTTGACAACGTCTGGTTTTATTAAATGACACTGGTTAATGTATCATGGATTGAGTAGACTCTAATCAAACCTAAAAATATATCATATTGTAGTTATAGTTGTTTTTTTTTTATCATGCTATAACTTCAACCAGTGATAATCTACCGTTACACTTTAATAAGAATTCGCTCCAGTTTATTATATTAAATAAAAAACAACTACTTAAATAAAAATATTTAGCCTTGTTTGTCGCATCTTAATTTCGAGAAATCATGCATTTATATTTACAAATAAAAAAACCGGCCAAGTGCGTGTCGGGCCACGCACAGTGTAGGGTTCCGTAGTTACCCGTCCCGTAAGCCATGACAAGAAATAGCAAATTTTACAATGATATTACAAAGTTACAAATACCCTTAATTTCAAGTCATTTTCTGTGGGCTAATACTACATTTTTATGTAATCAGTTACATTTTATAAGTTGGTCGACTATTAATCGTTAACTTGTAAAGCCTTTGTGGCCTCAGATCTGTGATTGAACTGCATCAGACTGCTTGAAAAGCGACTTATTTGGGACTTTTTAGCCGTTTTTAGCGGTCGGGTTTTTTTATAGTATTTTTTTCTTGTTTCCTACATTTTAGTGGGTTACTTAACTTTTTTTTTATTTGCGGGCGCCATTTTGATATAAGTATAAGTAAAGCATTACCCTCCTTCTGTCGCAGTCGGGTAAAAATAGCACTTTAAAGAAACAAACGCAAACGGATCCTTGAATGGAAAAATAGTTTTTGCACACCCTCAATATTTTTAAACGACCTATACAACGACACCCCACACCATGGGATGGACGATAAAAAAAAACATCGCCACTACGCGTAGGGTAGGTACTTACCCAATTTTTTTTTTCAACATTTTATTTTACCACTGTCGGCGTGATTAATAATAATATGTGTACCCTTACCAAATTTCAGATTTGTAGTGCTCAGCGTCTCTGAGCTAAACCGCGGACCGACAGACGGACACGGCGAAACTATAAAGCCGCCTCCACACGCTTGGCAAACAGACGACAAACAGCGAACACAAACAACTAACACGAACGTGTGGAGGATGGGTGTTTGCTGTTTGCCGTTTGTTGTTTGTGTTTGCGAGTGATCGGCATCGGTATCGGTTTTTGTTCACTAATCAAAGGGTGTTAAACAAACGTGTTTGCGATGTATCCAGACGCTTGTTTAGCAATCAGTTGTACGCGAGAGCTCGCAGGCGGCGGACGGAGTCACTACGGTCGACGCCAGATAAATTTGCAATAACAGTCATTGGCCCACCTTCATAATTTATTGACATACTTTATTCCGAAAACAAAAGTAAAGATTACATAATTTGATAGTAATAAATAACGACTCATAATTTATTGTACTGGTACTTTTTTATGGAAAATGGAATTTATGGGAAATCATCAAATGGCTCGTCCCGCTCTGGGTGGAGCGAAAGGGAGTGTCAGACTCTTACTGACTAAAACCCATCCGTGCTCCTACTAGTGCCCTTTGCTTTCCAGGGCCGCGGTAACTCTTTCGAACAAAATCCACAACCTTGACAGATTGTACTGGTACTTACGACGACATTAAGTAGGAGAAGATAGGAGGAAGGAGGAGGAGGTTATTGCAAATTGATCTGGCGTCAACCATAGTGATTATTATGTATTACCTACGCTGTGCCATTGTGTATTTAGATACTGGTGTATTTTATGTTTTCGCTACCTACCAATTATTATTTTGATACAATTCACGGGATTAAGGAAGGAGAGGATAGATAGGAGGAAGGAGGAGGAGATTATTGCAAATTGATCTGGCGTCAACCATAGTGATTGTTATGTATTACCTACGCTGTGCCATTGTGTATTTAGATACTGGTGTATTTTATGTTTTCGCTACCTACCAATTATTATTTTGATACAATTCACGGGATTAAGGAAGGAGAGGATAGATAGGAGGAAGGAGGAGGAGATTATTGCAAATTGATCTGGCGTCAACCATAGTGATTGTTATGTATTACCTACGCTGTGCCATTGTGTATTTAGATACTGGTGTATTTTATGTTTTCGCTACCTACCAATTATTATTTTGATACAATTCACGGGATTAAGGAAGGAGAGGATAGATAGGAGGAAGGAGGAGGAGATTATTGCAAATTGATCTGGCGTCAACCATAGTGATTGTTATGTATTACCTACGCTGTGCCATTGTGTATTTAGATACTGGTGTATTTTATGTTTTCGCTACCTACCAATTATTATTTTGATACAATTCACGGGATTAAGGAAGGAGAGGATAGATAGGAGGAAGGAGGAGGAGATTATTGCAAATTGATCTGGCGTCAACCATAGTGATTGTTATGTATTACCTACGCTGTGCCATTGTGTATTTAGATACTGGTGTATTTTATGTTTTCGCTACCTACCAATTATTATTTTGATACAATTCACGGGATTAAGGAAGGAGAGGATAGATAGGAGGAAGGAGGAGGAGATTATTGCAAATTGATCTGGCGTCAACCATAGTGATTGTTATGTATTACCTACGCTGTGCCATTGTGTATTTAGATACTGGTGTATTTTATGTTTTCGCTACCTACCAATTATTATTTTGATACAATTCACGGAAATACGTTAACCCGAAAGTAATCGCTGCCACAAGCTCGTCGTCCGCCATGTTTGCCGATCCGGAAGATACTAGCACTGCTAGCACGTTCGGCGAGCGTGAGGATGCGTATTTGTGTTTGGTGTTTGTGGTGGGTGTTTGGCACTTGTTTGTAGGCGGCTTTAAGCAAACGCGTGTAAAATCGCTTCTCCGTAAGCGCTCTCATACAACGCCATATGTTTGAATTTAGTGCGGGCCGCGTCGCTGAACGCTCCGCTCGACGCCCCGCATCTCCGTAAATGAGGCCTAAAGGTTTCTTGTAGACTAAGGGACTCTAAAAAGAACTGATATAACTTAAACATTATTTTAAATCAGTTCTAATTAAGAAAATGTCATAGGTGATTGTGATACGCAAGTTCGTTGCCAAATATGACCTTAGCGCGATAAAGTTTTGCGATAACTGTTTTATTCGGCTTTTACTGTAAGAGAAATACATAATTATCATTGTTTTCTGCAATCTAAAAAGGGTAGAAACCGGTATGGATTTTTATGTAACTAGTCACCTGCCCCTGCTTCGCACAGGTGTAACCCCCCCCTACCGATGGGGTGCATGCTACGTTTGGGGTCGATACTGGCCATCCCAGATTTTGTCCGAAAATCTGGCGACATCTTATTTCGCGATATACGTGTTTTAAGGGTTCCGTAAAGGTAAAAAAGTTATACTGTATAATTTAAGGCCCCGTTAAAGTAGCTATTTGTAGGTAGTGCTTGTATGAGATTGCCCCAAATCCATATTCGTCTCCCATATTTTTCCAGACAAACTATACTTACTTCTCTACTACACTTGGCTTTTTCCGCTTTTTTATTTTTGTATCCACGCTACTTTGTTATATTCAATTTTCAAGTGTGGAAGCCCAATGGCATTTTGGATTTTAAATATTTCTATCTGATCATAACAAGCTGTCGGTTTTTTAAATTTACAAGTCCGGCTAGTTTTTATAACAAGTGTAATTTTGCATTGTGTGTGTCTGTCTGTGTCTATGCAACGGATTATAATAGTTTTGAATGAAGGAGGAGACGTTACCGAAATGGAAACAATCAGCGAACAGGAAACAGAGTTTGGGACATTTCTAGTCTTTTCTAATACGAATTTAATTGAAATTATAACGTATGAATGATAATTTTTGTGATTTACATACATAAATTTACTTGTTTCAGATACTTATTTGTGTTAGTAGTTTACGGCTAATTTGTAACCATACAAATGAATTCAAATTAAACAAGCTTGTAGTTTCCGTAGTCTAATGACATGACATGATAAGATATTAACATTAATTTGGGTGTCACATAAACTATGTAAGACCAGCACCACACTAGCGTTACAGCTTGCTTTCCTTTATTAACATGTTCTTTCACACAAGGAGAGTTTCTCGCATAGATTACCGAAAATACAAATCTTGAATCGTGTAAACAATACTCAGGACACTTGCATATCTATAGTTCTTGTCGAGAAACTCTCCTCTGTAGAACTATGAAATGAGTAATAATGCAATTAAATTGTGATTTTGCAAGTTTGTACTTGCAAGGTATAACGACTAGTTCGATTAGAGACAGTGTTAAAGCGTGTTACAGTCCTTAAATAACGTGGTACTGTGACCTGAATGACGAGACTGTCAGGTATAAAGATCCATGTCGAGGGATATTGGACTTTGTGTAACTGACCTTAGAGATGTCGACTCCTGTGATGCCCTTGACGAGTTCAGGGATGCACTGCACGATGTTGAGGACCTCTCCGGTCAGCTTGGCGGCGCCCACTTCTCCACCGCCGCAGGACACCATCGTCACCTTGCGAGCTTGCGACAAAGGAGCCGCGACTTCCGCAGCAACCTTAACAATATCAAACGCTATAGGAACAGATTTTGTCTCTTTGACGTCGCGTAAGTAGAGAAGAAAAACATCTATGAGATGTCCTTTTGATACAAGTAATTTCTAAGAACTTTCGACTCCGACTGTATTCTCTAAGATAGATACGATACCTAGTTCAAAGTGAGGCCCTGACTCCTGAGCGAGGAAGATTCGCCTGTGTTACGAGAATCGGTGTCTACGGGTAGTCGATTTTTATTTCGCGCTTCGGTGTTGGTCTCATATTAAAAGTTGTTCGTTATATGCAATGGATCCTCATCTAATTTTGCGTTTATTAGGTAAGACGTAATATATGTAGGGCATATGGTGTACCATTGGAAAATACTGTATAGACGACCACAATCCAATCAGTGCCTTCCTAACTCGGTAATTTTCGCGGGCAAATCCGCAGTACAATGTTTGTTAACGGAATTATATAATACTGCAGCCACAAATAATCGATATCGGAGCAATCAAGATCGTCGTCACAGCGTATCGGTTAGTTACCTTGGGTAATGTCTCGAGCATCATATCGACCATCGCAGCCGATCCGTACTCTTTCCATGCCTCCGCCTTCTTGGCCATTTGTTCCGCGTCCGCGGCCGCCTTTGCCTTGATAGCGTATGCCTCTGCCTGCGGTACAAACATCACAATTTAATACAGCCTAACATTCCGTAATCGAAAGCAATAGAGCAGTTCAAATCAGTTCCGGTGAGTATGCTAACAAAATTAATAAATAATAGTACTTTGAAGCTAAAACTAGGTTTACTTATACTTCTTTCCGTGGAAAATGTAGCAGTATAAGAACTCGTACATTTGTTCCAGTTTTTTAATGATAATCTTTTCATTTTCATACATATCACACCGATAACATACCCTCACTGTCTGCCTGTATTCCCCGAAGGATTAGGCACAGTTATGGTACACCCACATTAACAATGACCCACCAGTAATGTTAAAGGCCCACGGAATAAGGCCCGAGCCTGTTCCATCAACCAGGAACAAAGCCCGATTCCGAGCCGCTACACAAATTTCCAGATGGAAAACCCAACACCACTGTTTCCATACAAAAGTAGCGTAATCAAACAATGTACCAGTGGCAAACAAAATGTTTTTATTTTCCCGGATTCAAGTTGCAGCAAAGATGGTGTGCACTGCCATGAATTCAGGGCTAGAGCAGTGGAGCTGGTCTAGCAGTCCCGGATAAGAAACACATCAACATCACCTCACGCCTTTTTGCCGTGAGGGTAAGCAGAAACTACAGAAAGCCACCACGCTACGATCCTTACATACCCTTTTCGCTTCCTTAACGTTCATACATCTCGTCACACATGCACGCCGGTTCTAGGGTGTCCCCCTCGGCGTTGCCACTCATTGCCTCGTGCAAATACCTTTCATTCGTCGTCTTAACGTGACCAACGCATATGCATGTCAATCAATTAATCTTCCTAGCCTTTTCCCAACTATGTAGGGGTCGGCTTTCAGTCTGAACGAATGCAGCTGAGTACCTACCAGGATTTTACATGGAGCGACTGCCTACATGACCTCCACAACCCAATAACTGGGTAACACGATACCCCTTGGCAAGACTGGTAGGTCAAATTTCTTCTGACCACCCGTAACGTCTGCCAAAGATCTACAAATGACAGCCCGGAACAATAGCTTAAAGTGCTTTCCGAGGCACGGAGGAGGTGTCTCGGTATGTTAAGATGGTCCAGGACACATACCTTGGCAAGTGTTGCTCAATCTTGAAGATGAACCCGTGCGGGCATTATTTAGCCACGAGCTCCACAGAGAAAGACCTAGTAGATAGTATAAATGATAGTGTGAATACTTGCCTCTCCGCGCACTCTGACAGCCTCGGCCTCGGCTTCCGCTTCGAGCACGGTCTGCAGTCTGTGAGCTTCGGCTATCTTCTCCAGTCTGAACTTCTCAGCTTCAGCAGGCCTGTCAGGCATCACATAACGGTATCACTATAGTAGCGGTTACAGCTCAGTTAGAACTAGTTGTAGACCGATCGTTCAATTTAATTTTTATTCACCTGTTTTTGTTTGTAGCCTATTTCACCGGATAATTGAAAACTCCGTAGGATTGCAATAAATCTTCATTAGATTATAAAGTCTCGATATATTGTGAACAGATAGTTTTAAATACAATTATCACATCCAAATTCATAGTATCCAATTAATCAGTGTCTTATTGAGAAAATGAGTTTTAAATTTCACGCGATACCTATATTATATTATGAACTTAAGGCTGCACAAGCCACGCGTTTCTCCAAACAATTTTTTTAGGATGATTACTCCATTGTTTGACATTTTTTGTTCGAAGACGGGCATAATACTGTTTTGTCTTGTTGTGATCTATGCCTGTACCAAAACAGAATTTAAAAATATTTAGTCATTTTAAAGTTATCAGCCTCAAAATTTCCATATTTTAACCAGTAATTTAACGCAACTTTGGACGTAATTAAATAACAGAAGGAGTATGAAATCTCTAAAACTAAATGCGTACAGGAGTAGTTTATTTATTCAAGAATTTATATAACTTTACTTCGAATAAAAAAATTCAGTTATTTTGTCATAAGAACACTAATTCTAGAAGCCTACTCATCAATTTTTACGCGCCCGTTTCTAACAACAATGATTGTGCATTTCCCTTTCTCGCGCGCCGCGTGATGAAATAGCAAGCGTTTAGGCCACGCTCACCGTTGAGTTCGACCGGGCGGCATTTGTACTCTTAAGGCATTTGCAATTACCCGGTGACACCCAGAAAAACTACGAAGAACACATCGCCAATCTCGTTCGGTCGACGCCAAATAAATTTTCAATAACTGTCATAGCCCTTTCCCTAATATCTCTTCGTACCTGGACCATAAATTATGAATGGTTTTTATTACTAAAAAATGTAAAGGATCACGATACAGGACGGCTTTATGTCTTTATTGCTGTTTTCGGAATTAAGTACTTATGTCAATAAATGTAGGTGGGTCAACTACCGTTATTGCATATTTATAAGTTTTACCCTAAAATCAACCCCTACGTACAAAATTATCGTAGAGAAGTAATAGTCAAATGTTTGTTTGATGATCCGACATTGCGACCGTTATTGCAAATTTATTTGACGTCGGCCTTAGCTAAAAGGGAAGTACCTACGTGGTAACCCAATCCTATGACAGTGATAGACCGAAATCGCATAGCGTACTTTTCTGATAGAGTGCTGAAAACCCAGATAAGTTTAACCCTAAAATCAACCCCTAGGTACAAAATTATCGTTGAGAGGTAAAATATTTGTCTGATGATCCGAAGGACCTTTTTACAAACATATTATAATTATGTTTGTGATAAAAAGGTCAATGGATCATCAAAGAAACATTTAGATGTACTGATCCGCATACGAAAGTTCATTCACTGACAGATTGCTTCTGAACTATCAGACTATCACTGACAGTGTTATAGGCTATTTTTTATTCTGAGAATCCATAAAATAATTATTTCCAGACCAAATACCGATGAGCTAAAAATATAGCTGGAATGCTTACTATCCCTAAAATTGTAAATAGTAACAAATTTGCGTTGGACAAAAAAATCATTTGCATTACGGACATACACAAATAATTATCGTTAAAAAAGTATCTGTAGTGAGTTCTTCTAGCAGATTGTGTAATTCGAGTACTTACTTAATTAGTATTCACAGTAATTTGTGTAGGTGTATGAAATATATTATACGGACATTACCTACAGTATGAAAAATTACCTGAAAAACGGTCATTGACTTTTCGCGCGCTTATCTTGTATGTAAATTTTAATACGATTAATCGAAAACATTTTAAAAGCGAGAATAAAAAGAAATTTCAGAAAAGTTTATTCTAAAACGCTATTTTTATTTAAATCGTTTTCGAAAATTTTATGGACCATATAATCTCCGTGACTTTAGATCTGTTCCGTGTTTAGTTCACAGTGTATCTGGCTGATGCTGATGTCCGAAACTTGACGACAAAGCGCATAAGTATATTATTTCTTAAATGTATGGCCCAAACTTATTACAAAAATTGACACTACAGTTAGGTTATTATCTTTCAAGAACGACATTTTGATGCTGCCAGCGTTCCGGTTTTATTACATCTATTTTGGATTTTGGTTTAAACAATCATACACTCCCCAACGCTGAACAGCTTTCGATGTAATTTGGAACAAAGGTCTCTTTACGCCAGTTGTATGATCCTGAGGTATAATTTCATTTTAATAATTCTATACCTCTTATCTACTTATTGTAAGACACAAATGGCCCGCCTGACTCATATACCTCGTATTTATTAATGATGAAACAATAATGAGAAATTAAGGAAGGATAACCACATTTCGACATTTTTCCTTTAATATTGCAGTATGCAATTCTCACAAGGAGTAGGTTGAACTAACGCTAGTAATGATTAGTTGTTATTATTCATAATGCTTGGAAAAGCCACTGACAAAGCGGAGGACAAGTCTGGAACAAAGTTCTATCACCTAAACAATGATGTTTGCGTAGGTACACAAGAATGCATACAAATCATACAAACAATAATTAGTTTTAGACGTGATTTTATGTTTCTTTTCATTTATATAGAAACCTCTTGAACTATTACTTTTTACTTAAAAATAATAAAAATGCACAATGCACCATAATTATGCTTTTATCACCCCGCAGCCGTATCTATACTATTCAAAGCCGATCCGATAGAACAACTTCACACAGTTTTGCTGCATATCAGAACGCCTTTATTGACGTAAGTACTTATTCCCTAGCCCCAAAGGGAGAGGAGGGTAGAATATATTTTGAAATTTTATTTTAATTGTTTCTTTGAATTTATTCTTTTTATTCTTTTCATTTACTCCGGACTCTTTTATCCTGTACGTCTTTTACATCGTTTTCACATACTTATATGTATAATTTCAATATGAATGATGTAAGTAACCTTAATTTTGTAACAAAATATTATTTTTAAAGAGTGTCCGTGTAGTTCCTTGCACGTTCTTCTCCATAGAGATCTACGCTTTGAAAAGTGCAAATAGCTTCATCTTTTTGACCGACCGACCGTGACAATTCAAAAGTACCTACCTGTAAATGGTCTTATTGAAATAAATGCTTTGACTTTGAATAAGTTGGGAAATTGATCCTACGATCTTGACTATAGCTAAAAAAGATTATTTCTGGCCACAAAGAAAGGGATTGATTTTAAAAATAAATTGGATTACTCTTATGACAACTAGTTAATCAAGTCACACACTATGGTCGACGCCAGATAAATTTGCAATAACGAATCATTGACCCACTTACCTTTATTGACCTACCTACTTAATTCCGAAAACAGAAAAAAAGACTTACTTATAGCTGTCTTGAATCGACATCTATCCTGATCCTTTACATTTTCTAGTAATGAGACACGATTCATATTTTATTGACCAGGTACCCACAAAGTGATATTAAGGAAAGGGCAGTGCCCGTACTGCAAATTTATCTGGCGTCGACCATAAGTCCCACATACAAGTGGCTACTGTAGAAACCAGAGATGCCGCGAATAGTTGATATAGCGAATAGTCGAATACCGATTAATCGCTATTCCCAATGGCCAATAATCGAATACACGCCATTATTACTCGACATGAAAAATTCAATTAGTTTATTTATTCTTAAATAATAATATTACACTTGTAGTAGTCTCTTGAACTTACGGCACCACAATCTGCCCCTTTTGGAATTTAAACATTTATTATATATATAGGATTTATTATCAATTTAATTAAATCTCACTAATGAACTTCAACATGGCTGATTTTTGGCTGAATCCGGTGACTGGGAGACCCCAATATAAATAGGAAAAAGGCTAGCCAGATGATGACGGCACATTTTTGGCTATTTGCTATATAGGGTGAAATGATGGCAAAACAAAGTTGCGGATGCATACAACTTTGCTTTGCCATCACTTCATATATGGCTAAATTTTGAAGGTGTAATTTTTTAGTGAAAGAACTGCGATTCTGTTTTGGATAGTTTTTAAGGCCATACTGCTGTATTAATTTCAGGAATTTAATTCGAAAGTTCCTAAGCAGATTGAAAACAATAAATTTTTTATCAACACAATGTTTTGGGTAAGCAATTCCATTTCGCTGCTTGAAATGAGATTTGTTAAAAAAACATTGTTGGAGGGAACAACAGTCTTTGCTGATCCACGCAAGATCCCTTAATCCACTTCGGCTGACTAATTAGATGGAGTAATTTTATTCTTCTTCTTCCACACGGTAAGTGTTGCTGTTACTGTGGCTGGTGATCGCTATTTGAGATCGCGTTATGAGTATTGCATTTTTTTGACTTCATACAATTAAACTGATGAGCTAAGAAAACCACTGATTCTAATAAGACAGCGTCGCCATCTATGCATCATGATTCATGATATGAGTGGAAGTATGAGACGAACGTTTCCCAGGCAATTTAATCGCAAGAGTTTATTGACCTCCAAACTCACCAGATTCGACAAATCCTGATTTTTTCTATGGAGTAATCTAAAAGGACGTGTTGTGGTGTATGCAGGTTATTTGTTATTTCTTTATAGGGATACCTAAACATGACAAAAAGCTATCGCATTTTAGGCAGCAAAAAGGTAGAGATTTGGTGGATGTTATATCCTATCACAACAAATCGCAAAGTATGTAGGATATAATGTAATTATGGAAAAATATCTGGACAAAAAAAAAGTCGTAATTTAAGTATATTTCGCAGCCAATTAGCCTAATCAGTCGTTTAATTGGTAGCCTAGTCTTTTCATGTAAATGCGCCGAGATTTCAGCGACCTAAGTGACATCTTTTGTTCAATACCGTTTAATGACTTGCCCATGTCACATTATGTCGCTGATTAAACGGAGCATTTCAATGAAACGGCTAATTAAGCCAGTACATTTCATATACATCGTCTTTTTATCAGCCTGTATTAATAATAATAATACTAAGTGCGTTTGTTTTTAAAAATTTATTTAGACAACTATTCGCCGAATGTCGAATAATAGACATTATTATTCGGTATTCGACGAATAACAAAAAAAGGTGTCGAGTAATGCCGAATACCGAGTAATAGCGAGTATTCACGGCATCTTTAGTAGAAACCAATAATATTATAATATTGTGTAAATCTCAATCCAAGTTTTGTTTCTGTTTACGCCGACTTACTCATCGGTACCCGTTTGCACGACATTAGGAGTTGACTAATATCGAAGGATTCAGAAATAACGAAAAAGATGTATCCACATAACTACATACCTATTTACATTTGTGTACACACAAGTATGTACCTACACCACAAAGTATGTACCTACTGAACAGTTGTTTCTTTTTCGCGACTTCATGGTTCATCTCATAGTAAAAGTTGTTATTATAATATAAATAATAATGAGTACAATGACCTCTCAATAGGCTTTTAGATATTGAAATAACACATCGTACATGTCACCAGATTATTGCCAACACCGTAAGATTTAAAAATCGAAATTATAAGGTCTCGCTGTATTGTGAACAGATTTCAAGAAGAATCAATTCCATACAAACACAATAGTTTACAAGTTTACAACACATGTGTCTTATCTAGTACAGATTTAATTCGTATATAACTTTTTCGAAAACACGGTGACATGTACATATACAAGAGATGAATAATATGGAGGATTCCAAAGCGTAACTTACAAAAACGTAGCTTACCTGCGGACGCTGGCGTCTAATTCCTTTTCTTTACGCTGCACTTCCCACTTCATGACCTCGATTTCTTGAGAACGCTCCACGACAGATACCTGCATCTGTTCCTCCATGATGCGCTGCTTAGTTTTCGCTGCTTGGAGTTCGTACGCCATTTCAGCTTCAGCCTAAACGCGTAACATAAACACGTGTTACTATCACTTTAAAAAAAACCAGTATCATTTTATATGATTGCTGAGCTCCATGGACCCATCCCAAACATAATGCTAGTGTAGAGCCCTTTCGCAGGATATGCCCCACCGACTTTCCTGCCCTTTATGCAAAACCACCTGCACCTTCCAGGACCTGAACGTGGCTAACGACAGAGCGGTCTAAGTGGCCACATACTGCTCGGACAAAATTTGGAGGAGTCAACGACACGAAAATAACTCTAATCCAAAGAGATCCTACCTTCTTCGTTTGTACTTCAACGTCGTAAGCAGCTTTTTTCAGTTCGAAGTCTCGTTGAGCTTTCGCAATTTCGGTGTCGTTAAGAAACCTGGCAGCCACCCGCTGCTCCTCAGCCATCGCTTCCTTGATCTTGGCTTCGGCTTGTGCTTCCGCCTCACCAATACGAGCGTCGCGCTTCACCTCGGCCGTACGCGCCATTCCAAGCGCTTTCAGGTATCCCTGCATTAAAAAAAATCTTGTACCGATGTTCTGTTCATTCACACACATCATTTAAACAAACTAGAGCTATCTTTAACTCCAACCATTATGTATGAAATATTTGTTATTTAATTTCGTGTTAGAAACTGACTCAAGGTAAAGGATAACTCTTGTTTGCACAAGCGGGCCTTATAAAAGTGAACAAAAACACGTGTGCACATGGAAATACGTTCACTATCAACAGTTAACAAACTTGAACTAATCGCGATTACAAGCGATTAATTTGGAACAAAACAATGTGGCTTTATAATTAATGAATGAATGAATTTTATATTTTCGCAGTAATTAAATTGTATTTTAGGTTTCTAATTCAAGCAAAATAAACCGTGGTTGCGCTTATCCTACCACAGATCATAATGTACTCTACGGATTCTGTTCGCGACTCGAAACTCGCTGGATTTGACAGGTAATATGGCTGGTCATTCCTGCCCTTCCTTTTCATTTAAATTCTCTGTATTTATCTCCTGAAAGATTGTTGATTTTATACAAAAAAAAACAGATGCTATCTACTTTATCAGAAAAAAACATTAAATAAAAAGGTTGCTCTGAGGCGCTATTGATTTATTCGGACTACGCTACGTAATGAAGTATAGTATGTTTTTAGTTTAAGATTTCCTGTATATTTTTAATTTTGGTGTACAATAAAGTATTTCGTCGGTGCGCTTGCCAAACCTGATATGTGCATTTTTTTGATTTTTCGTTTTTTCAAACAACAAACAAAATTATTGAGCTCCCATACACGAATGTAATAAGTTTTTTATTAGCATGGACTAAATTAGATATTTTTTGCCATATTTTGTAGTATTTTTATATTTTCAGAAGATAATAATTGCGAAAAAAAACGTTTTTTTTGTTGTCCTGAAAAGTTCTTCAAATGCACATATCAGATTTGGCAAGCGCACCGACGATTTAAAAACTAATTAACGATTTAAAAATAAAGAGTTCCTTTGTTTTTAAATCGCTGAAATTAGCGAATATACGCTGTGATTTAGTTTTAACCGGTTTACAAATTACATAGTATTAAACTAAAACGAAGTAACTAAGTACTAAAGTCATAGTCTGAACTGAACAGTGAAATCGATACAAGCAATTGATTGATGCGATGCGCGTAATGTTGTCTAATTTTATTGCTAAACGATTAATTACAAAATCAATCGTTTACTTTTTCACAGCAATAATATTCAGTTTTTGCTAGTCGTTAAGTTTGTAGTACAGCTACGACTGCTACGAGCAATGAAATTTATACCTACATTAACAAGCATATTTCTGCTGTTTCATGTACCTACCTACCAACATTTTTTGTTGGCCACCAAAGCACACTTTAAAGTAAAATAGGGTGTATTTTACCTTCTTAGTAAATCCAATTTTCGCCAATTATGATGAAAGCTCAAGTAAGGGGAGTCTATTGACATAACAAAGCTTTAAACATATTTAAATCTAAATAAAAGCTTACCAAATTTTGTCCAAAATTTAGCTAAGACATACCTAGTCAACATTCACATACACGAGTACTTCATAATGACTATAATGAGACATGGACGGAATAATTAGCTTAAATATTACGCTAAACTCACATAAGTCAGGCCATAAAATCGCAACCCTAAACAAGATATGACAATACTGATACATGAATAGCATTAATATAAGCTGTATGGTAATCAAAACTCATGATATGACATTTTTCACTACTTCAAGTTACCTACATAATCTACTTATAAAGTTCTCATTATTCATAGTTCGAAAAGGGTGGTATGCCATTCGTTAAATATCTGGCTACAAGACCAAATCATTCATCAGACAATAGCATCACTATTGTTACGACTTTTATCATGACTAATGATCCACAGAAATAAAAGGTCGGACGTGTTTATTTTCTTCTTCTTGGAACGAGAATATGAATCGGTCAAACTGCTTAGCCATCCCCAATTATGTTGGGGTCGGCATCCAGTAACCTTACATGGAGTGTCACTGCCTACCTGACCTCCACAACCCAACAGCTGGATAACACGATACCTCTTAGCTCTTAGCAAGATTAGTGTCAGATTTCTAGCTTCAGACGATAGCCGCGTATACGTTGTTATGGATGTCATCGGATAATTGCTAACTCCGTAAGACTGTAAAAATCTTCTTTAAATTATAATTTTTCGATATAATGTGTATATCATTTTGAATAGGTACTAAATATCACAAATACTCTTGTGGATTAACTAAGAATACTAATTGCAATATCAATTAAAATTTTGATAGTATCTTATTACTGTTTTACACTGTTAGATCATATCATTTTAATGTTAATTACAAACACAATCAAATCAATTAATTATAGAAAAATCCAACAGTGTACATAATAACGTTGATTCGATTTTTAATATCTTGTTTAAAATCTGAAAGGTTATTATTTATGTCAATGTAAAAATGTACATTACTATGTACTTTTTACATTTACTTAGGGCCTATTTCTCCATCGCCAGATAACTGTTAACCGCGGGAAAAAAATACGATTTGACAGCTTTCGTATAGAAAATGTAACAAAATTAACCATACCTTTTCTTTAAACATATGTGTTTCGGACTATTGAGAAATCATCCCTTAGATATCCAATCATTTGATTGTCTGTTTTTATTTCAGTAAGACAATCGCATGACTTTGATATATTATCAAGTAAGCTCATTTTTTGTGACAAAAACGTAATGAAAACTAATACACAGTATGAATTTTAACAGTGTGCTTGGATGGGCAAATCCGAAACTAAGAGGTATATCGAAAAACACTGAAATGAGTTTCGAGCCCGATTTTGATGAAAACTAAAACTGCATCATTAGTGTCAAAATTTATCCTGTGTGTATGTGATGAGTGTATACCCTGTATCACCGTCCACCTTGGTTCTCTATTACACTTAGCGCGAAGTACAAAGCCCCCAGGGGACTGGAAAACATTCACCCTAAAAGAAAATCTCACAAGTTTCGAAACAAATTATAGGTTTTTAAAAGTGTATTTCTAAGCCATCAACCAAAAGGATTATTTTTAAAGTGAATCTATTATGATCGTGATCAATGACTGCGATAAGAACATAATTAATGTTTTTAATTATTTTTATCTGAATCAATGCAACCATCTGAGAAAGCCGTTCATATTTTTTAATGAACTGATTAATGACATTGATTGTCGCTCAGATGAGATTTCGAGTAGATATAGAACGTTTATAAATGAGGGAATCGACCTTCTATAGTTAAGGCATGTTTACACAATGCCAGTACGGTGGCACTAGTATCACAGGCTTGCCAACACTGACCTTGTTCGTGTTGTTAACACAAGGTCAGTCATTTCCGTATTGTTCTTGTAATATACGAACATTCTTCTCAATAAACGCACTGGCCTGCTGCGTTTAAACGGATCAAAAGGGTAGTAGGAGTTTAGCGGGTGCGGTGGTTGAGGAGGCCTTTATGTTTAGTTTAGGAAATTCCCCTTCCATTTTAATTCAAGATTTAGGTACTTACCTAAGTTAAATTTTATTTTCAAATGGATTATTTTGCACCTGTACACACATTTTTGTACCACGCAATGTTTGCAAACCTCACAGTGAAAATGAGAGCAAGCGCAAAATGGTCGTGGAGTAAATACGCAGCGGCTGTGCACACATTACGATCAAGGTTGCTAGATTTATATTTTTAAAAAAAGTATCAGACCCGGCAGATGTTCTCTGTTAAAACTGAATTTATACCGAATATAATTATACTGAATTTCTCCTAAGACTAGGACTACAGCGAATAATAAAAAAAATAGTAACCAAATCGATCTAGTCGTTCTCAAGTGATGCTCTTTTCGACAAACCACATTTCATTTTATTTATATCGAAATAAGATAGATAAGTACTTTATTTTTATTTATTTAAACTTTATGTACAATAGTGGTACATGGGCGGACTTAATGCAACAAGGCATTCTCTACCAGTCAACCTTTGGGTTAAAAAGACTACACTGTGGTAGGTGTACAACAAATAAGATTAAAAATAGAGTTTTGTTTTGTAAATAAAAAAACAATAATATACATAATTAAAGCCGTGTACATTATTGGTCAGGCAGGGGTCAATAGTTTTCTTATAGTATACGGTAATCAGTCCACTAAACCACACAAACCCATAGCCTTTTATTTTTTGTTTCCACATTCTGCAATAGTCCAGCAGCAACCGCGGGGATTATCCTTGGGTACACATTTATAGTGCATACAGGGATAATCGTCAACTGGTGTCTGATTCCATTAAAAGGTCTAACGGGGCCTCAACGAGTTGGCTTCGGTCTCACGTACGCCTACCAAAGGACCGGGACCCCATGGTCCTGAGATTGTTCAAAATACATAATACTAATAAAATACATATCGTCGTTGCAAAATTAAAATCTCATATGTAACATTTTTGTCGGAAATGAGTTATGCAGTTATTTGAAAAGCAAGTTTGAATACCTATACTTAGCAAAAACTCCCATGAGATCTTAATATATCGATAAAGTATGTTTCATTATTAAAAACCTAAAGTGTCAACCTACATTTTACAGGAAGTATTAATTTTTATTCCCGAAAAGTTACTTTATACACAAAAGAGGTTTTAAATTTGCAGGGACGATATATGAGCTAAAATAATAAACTAATAAATATGATTTAATATACTAAAATTTCTGATTGAGAGAACTCATAATAATTATGACGAAGACAAACTAAGAATGACAAGCTTTTACGTAGTGTTTTCGGATTTTACGCTTAAAGGAAAACTTGGACTCAGCCTTCTTGATGTCAAGGGGTAGCATATTCCAGAGTTTAATGGTTGAGATAGCGTAGGAATTAGATATAAACCCGGTGCGGTGAGAAGGAATATGAAGGAGTAAGTTTTTGGATGCTCGAAGGTTAAGACTGAGAACTGCCCAACACTTTAAAATATTGTTTTAAATAATCAGGAGCACAAGGATCATTCATAATAGTGAAGAACCTATTGACCTTTTAGTTTTAAGAGCGCGGTGTTGGTAAGTATCGAGATTCTTACGACCACAGATATAGATAGACATAAATAACGCAAGAGCAACTACTTCACGTGCCCGATTCGGTGCCCAGCTTACGTACAAAAATCGTAAGCCGCCACTTTCGCGCTCAGTCTGCATCGGTGTACGCTAGTTGGACGTCAGTTAGGTGGTTAGGTCAGTTAGGTGCTATCCGTGGCATCTTTGAATTGATTTGATAGTGCTTGTGTGTGTCGTCATGGTAGCTAGTCAAAAATGGTACGCTTGGTTTTCATAAAGATCGCGATACTTAAGTTATCTATGTCTATATATATATCTGTGCTTACGACCTTTTGTTAGTTTTGGTTGCCTTGCCGACCCGACATGGACTGGCAGCAGTCACTACTCCGATAAACCACTGTAGTTTTATTACTCTGTGGTGTCTATCATAGTACAGTTGTATTATTGTAAGCTTTGTCATGTCACTGTTCCGTTTCTTTACTCATGTCACTGAGTGAGCGTAGATAATTATCTCAAGGACACTGCTCGCTTCTCTTTACTTGTAGGTACTGTGATTTTGTCCGGTTCACCTGAGGTACGGTGACCATACGGCCGGATTTGTCTAGACAAGTGCGGCTTTATAGCCTCGGTCCGGTTTTTGCTCGGACTTAAAAAAAAATCCTAATACAAAAACATTGATAAAATTTAAAGTTCACAGTCGTTCTAGTTAATTTTATATCTGGGATTTTTATTTGCACTTTGGGGACCCTTGCCCTGGGGAGGCAGCTCCGGTAATAACTTGATAACTAGCTAATATTTTTAGAACAACTGGAGCTATTCGGATACAGCTTACAAATAAAATTTCAATTCGCTTTTACAAAAATTTAGTAGCTATTTGATACCTAAACATATATTTTTTCTAGATTTTTATTGCAAAGAATAAAGATTTTCTTAGAGATTGATTGGCCAAAATAGAGCCCTTACGTGGAGATCCTAAATGTGGGCAGTCATTGACACCTGACATCAGAATGACTGCCCAATTTTTAAATTCATTTTCTCAGTTATTAATTAGGAACCAATTATTTAAACACAGGTATCAAATAGTTTATTTAAATAAAGAAAATTATGAACATACCTAATTTTATTAATAAATAATATAAGCGCCTTCGACTCGAGTCAATATGAATGAATGGTAGTATACAGCAATTATAGCTGTCTATCCACTCACATACACGGCTGCGCACCGCGTCCGTGCGCTTACCTATCTTTTGTCAAACAGAGATAGCAATATACCGAACGAATTTTGTACTCGCCTCAACTTGTAGTTGCGAGCTTTGATCGACGGCCCTTAATTGAGTTGTTAATTATTCAACGCTGCCGAGGCATACGTGGTTCGATCCCCATACAAGAAGTCAAGCATAGGGTACTATAGATATCAAGGTCGTAATTTCAAGTAACTATATGCCATTCGATTTCATTTCATTTCAGATATCACAATGAGTTTATAGGTTTAACTTAGGAACTTGGATTTGCAAAGCGGTGAAAGTGTGGAACTCTCTGCGAGCGTCTGTGTTCCCTTCCATATATAACCCGTCTGCCTTCAAAGCAAGAGTGAACAGGCATCTTCCAGACACGCTCGCTCCATCATAGACCTGATTTTTTCACGTGACTTTGCCTGATTTTCGCGATGGACAGCATTGAGTGGTAGTGTCCTGTTCTATATCTCATGTCGACCGTAATCGACATTCGATTGCAGAGATGAAAAGTGAGTTGCGTAGGGATGTTCCACACTAATCTAATGGGAGCCGCTTTTAAATATCGAAGAAAGTCGTAAACAAATAAAAATAAACTATTTTGAAGTTTTTTTTTTCAAATTAGTTCATATATATGACCGAGTTATGAGGCAACAATAATTAAAAAAAACACCCAAATTGAGAACCCGCTCCTTTCTTTAAAGTCAGTTAAAAACAAGTAAGGTCTACCAAGAAGCAAGAACAACTCACCTTTTCATTGTATTATTTCCAATGCGAATTATCGCAAGTCAAGCACAAGATATAGATGTGATATCCTTATCGCGAACTACCCTCTGTTTTTTCTTATTGGGGGCTTAAGTAGCTCGAATACGATGATCATTTCTTCGACGCATGGCAAAGTGGTAAATGTTATAGGTATATTGCAGCAAAAATTCTGGTATTTGCCAACAATATTGCCACAATTTTGCCGAAAATTTGCTTGACAAAATTGACGACACTCAACAATAAATTCTCATTTATTTCAGGAGTCAGTCTACGATCATCATTTCTTCGACGCATGGCAAAGTGGTAAATCTTACAGGGGCTCGAGTCTGCTATTGCAATCGTGTCTCAATGACTGGTCAGTGATCGAATATTTGACAACTTTGACAGTTTTTGTATGGGAAATGTGTCATAAGTTTGACGTTATACGTCAAAAATCGATCATTGACCGGTCATTGAGACACGATTGCAATAGCAGACTCGACCCCCTGGTATATTGCAGCAAAAATTCTGTTATTTGCCAACAATATTGCCACAATTTTTCCGGAAAATTGCTTGACAAAATTGACGACACTCAACAATAAATTTAAGCATAACTCATTTATTTCAGGAGTCAGTCTATCAGAAAGATGAAAATGATTGTACACACATTGGTGCGTCGATATCTATGTAGAAAAACGTGCAAGAACCCCCTGGACGCTTTTTTAAATTAAGTTACGTATTAGAAAATTCTTGTTTACATTATTCTTGTTACTTCAATGCCCAATGATTTAATGGTGGGAATCTGTTTCTATCTCGCTGCCGCACAAGTGTTTGAGATATATGTGGGTCTCGATTGCGCATTTAAAAGTAAGGCCGCCATCCCACTGGCGTATTACGAGGGTTGGCGTTTCTCCAACGGCTGCGCAATGTTGTCGCTACGCAGACGTTCGAGAAACGCCAGTGGGATAGCGGCTTAAGATTTAGGACTTGTAGGCAAAAGCATTTCAGATTGCTGATCAATATTAAATGCCAATTAATTGACTCTGCATATCTTTTTCCAACTATGTTGCAGTTGGTATTCAATCTAACCAGATGCAGGTGAAAAGCAGTAAGTTAAACCACTTGGCAAAACTGGTATAAGATATTCTAGCTTCTGACTGTCTGTAAGGACTGTCAAAGGTCTACAAATGACCACCGGGACCAACTGCTTGACATGCTTTCCGAGGCATGGAGAAGTCAATGCCAGTTATTTACCAGCCATATTTAGGCCACAGATTGCAAAACAAACAAATTCAGGATTTGATTCTGGCCGGCTACACATAGAAGTGAAAATGTTGATCGTCTACAAATCTCTTCAGTTACTTGTGGCCTTGGCCACTTCTTGGTGGTTATGTTCCAACCAATAAAAACAACGCCCTTTGGAATAACTATAGGCAATTGGTTAGCAAAGGATTGGTTAACTACCTCGAGATTTTCGTAAAAGAACGGGTCTATCAGAATTAATTAGATCTTGCGACGGAGACGCCTCTTTGTTCGAATCGATATTTTATCAGGTGCATGTCGGTTCGCAATTCTATATAAAATCAGTCCGGTTTACTACAAGCAATGTGCACGTGTAGTGTTTGTGAAAAGATATGCAACAAGATCAGGCTCCAAAGAAATAAAAATTACGCATCATGCCTTAATTTTTCAATTCTTTGGTGCGCTGCCATAAGAGCGTTTACGGCCTACGGCATTTCATACAAACTTTCAAGTTCTTATTTTTCGAAATTAATTTGAACCCATTTTAATGAAACTTGGTACGCGTACGCTTGATATCCAGGTAAACTTAGTTGAGAACATTTTCGAAAAAGAGTTTAGAGGGAGAGAGAGAGCGATTTTAAATTTCCTATAGAAAGTGAAAAATAACTATCGTTCCCCCTGAACTCTTTTTCGAAAATGTTCTATACTAACTATTTAGACCTGGATATCTAGCGTATGCATAAATTTCATTCAAATCGGTTCATTCATTTCGAAAAATAAGGACTTGGAAGTTTGTATGATGATAAGGCGTACGGCGTAAACGCTCTCAATATAAGAGCATAATGCTAATTGGCCAGAATAGCGAGAAGCTGCTACAGATGTGTGCTGCAAAGAACTCACGCGTCTTGCTGCTTATAAGAAAGAACAGACAGGACAAACCATAGAAACTGCTCTCTAGCTCAACATTACAGACAAGCCACTCTATCAAATTATCATGAAACACGATCATGAAAGTATTCACCCACAAGGGTATAGAAAATTTTATGGCAAGACATTTTAGTAACATCTCTATCAAAATACATAAAATGATGTATGTAACAAACCATAGAAAACATTCAACGCCATTTTAAAACCTACATACCTTAGCTCCCTGTAGACATGTCGAAAGAAAAAAATATAGGTAGGTACTACTAAATCTTCAATAAGTCATAGCATACTTATTAGCGTAAAATGATTTTGTGAATTAGTATGGGCAAGTGTCTTGTCCAATAGCGATAAAAGTGAACGTGAAAATATTAATTATAGAAACAAAACCAGCAATTATTAGCCTATTCTAATACTGGTTCTTGATCGAGAGCTATAAATATCAAAATAGTAATTATTAATGGCATAGGTAGTTAAGGAAAAATGTTATACAAGGAAAATGTTATGTACCTCTTCGTCTCTGATATCTTTAAGTGTGTATGAAACGACGGTTATTCCCATGTTGATAAGATCACTTGAAGCTACCTCGAACACCTGAAACAGTACGCAAATTGTTTGTGTTACAATAAAAAAATAAGTTTTAATGTATTAAAATATTACCTAAATTTAAAGATCATATTATCATATTTTCCACGAGATAGGTATAACGGACAGTCCTCTATGCAGAGCATGAATGTTTATCGGAGGAAACGGTATCTCACGTGCTCCTTGATACACAGGCGTTACCGAAATACGGAGACAAACAATAGGGGCACCTAATTCACTCACAGATATCATGAACACACTGAGAGGACTGATCTGCTTCTGGAGGGAGGTTGGCTGGTTGGAATGACGGCCGCCATGGCTCACGCACAATGGTCCACAGCAGGACTAAGTGCGGAAACCATACCCAATAGATAGATAGAAGATCATATTTTTTTATTACAACAAAAATGATTATTGGCTAAAAAGTTTAGCCTCCAATTATGTCCCACTACTGGGCAAAGGCCTGATTCTCCTTCCAAACCTCTTTGTCTTGGACGCTCTCCGATCGCAAATATAAACAAGAACAGATCTTCACATCGACTCCGCCGCGGTCGGCCTCGACGGCGACGACCTTCCTCACTGCAAAGCTTATTATTTTAAATATTTAGCAAACTAACCTTCTTTGAGAAGATCTTTCTATCTTTGTATATCTCTTCAACCGTCATGGAGCCCATGATAGCACGCTGATGACCTTCCAGGGTCGCTAGGGCTATATGTTGTACCTCTTCCTCGCTTTTGCTCAGAAACTGCTCGCACGCAGAGAGCAGCATCTCAGCATTTTGACCTTGTATCTTGACCTGGAATTAGATAAAAATATACTTATGTTTATACTGTATTATGGCAAGAGAAGAAATTGTTTCATTCAGCAATTATTGATCTTAAGATCAATGGGTTGCAATCGCAACTGCTGTTCAAGCCTCAAGCCTTAAGGCTTGAACAGCAGTTTGCCATTGCAACCCATTACCAGCTATTTTGTCGCTTCCTGAAAGCCAAACAAAAAGTGGCGATCATCAGAAAAGCGCCAAAGCAATGAAGCTCGACTGATTCAACTGTCTTGGATACTGCGACGAAATTATTCAGAAAAGAACAATGAAGTAAGAAAACCATAATTTCCACTTGCCTCCATATCGAAGTAGGTTGAAGGCATCACAGTCGCTAGTTTCTACAAAATGTGTAAAATCCTTAAAAATATTATTACCTGTGCTATACCCGTCACGGATATTGGTACGCCCTGGCTGGTATAGACAGTTGGGGACTCGACCTGAAGAGTCATTGTGTTCAGGGAAATGCGCTGCACTTGTTGGAACCATGGCCAGACGAACGTGCGCCCACCAGGCACCAGCAAAGGCTTTGAGTGACAGCATCCTGAATATAGTTATTGTTTACTTAAAAATACAATATGTAAATTACAGCATAGGCATAAAGACTGTAGAACTAAGAGTAAATCAAAGGAAAAGTGAAAGCTCTAGAAAGCATTAAAAAACATGTTTGTCATCCACCTAATCCATATCAAAGCATGCATATTATAATATGTTATCAACTTATTGTTGTAAGATAAATATCTTTTGCATGAGCAATCAAACATGACTTTTGATAAGCATTCATCTTATTTTTGTCATTTTCGCAGATAACAGATAAGACTTCGCGATGCTTTAAACATATTTATGGAAATGGCACAAAGACTGCATAATAAGATAAGAGTAATATTCAAAAGTATTTGGCTTGACTCCACGTCAAAGTACCATTCTCAACTTAAGTGACGTGGGAATCGAAACCGGGAATCCATGCTTAGCAGTCTCACTTAATAATATATCTCCCGCGCTGATGGCTAGTCTCTAGAAGACATTCAGTCTCGACTACCCCATCCACAGAAAAGACATTTAGACGTAGAAATGTGAACACCGGCCCGTAATATCAAACCATTTTCATCACAGGAATGAATAGGGAAAGCATAGTCATTTATCCCCAATTTATTTTGAACAGAATAACGCAATATTATTCTGGGGTTGAACCAGACAGCCAGACCAGGAGCCAAGCAGGTCGCGTATGGGACATATTCGCTAATGTTCCATAGCCATGACAGACAAAAGACACGAAATAATGTTTTCAAATAATACAAGGCTTTAGCTTGTTGCTTTCAGCCAATTAGCTAATGAGGCCATTGTTATTTATAGAGCAATTTGGCAAAATCCAGATTACAATGGCTTTCCAAGGTTATTTCTAAACGTAGATAATAGTCACTTCATAGTAACTTTTATTTTTGTTAACCTTTGCCTGCGGGTCTTGCCCGCTTTAATTATCCCAAGGAAACTTACTACTGGGATAAAACAGTATCATAGGCCTAATACAGGTCATGGTCTACCCGTGTGGCAATTTTTACACAAATCCATTCAGCTGTTAAGGCATGAAATGATAAAAATGGGCAGACAGATGGTATGTATATATTTTTTTTTTTTTTTTAAAAGCGTTGCCCCACACTAGGAATTACTCCTGTATCGTGGGTGCGTTTACAAACATACAAACTCACATACACAAACAGCCTTATATTGGTAAGCATCAGTATCATAAAAATATGCAAGATTCTTCCTACCATAGGTATTGCAAAAGAAAGTTCTAGAAATACCAATATAATAAACCAACTTACTGTGATCAGTTATCTTTTTGTAGATAATGGGATGGTATTAATAATAAAGTGGATGTCTCTGGTCTATGTTAATTAGGGATTCAACACCTCTCGATATATTATTATTAACATTAGCAAAGCATAAACAAGCTTTATCAAGATTGCCAGAAGTACTATAAAAGCAAATTAAAAATAGAACATGACTGCGCAGCAAAGCTAGCTAGTAAAATTTGTTTTTATAAAAACTGGGTCAGGTGTGGCCACTATATTATTTTTAAATAAATTATGAACTTGCAGATTAGCTTTTTTTATCATGATATGGCTTATTTGTTTTGTGACTTATTCAATAACAAAAATTAATAGTGATGGCAGTTTCAAACCCATAATTTGGGGGGGAGTCCACCATTTGTTCCTGTTCTTATTAATTTTTTTTTCTTGAATAGGTTTCTCTATCTATCTATCTATTGGGTATGGTTTCCGCACTTAGTCCTGCTCTTGACCATTGTACGTGAGCCATGGCGGCCGTCATTTTCTCGGATAGGTTTATTTTCTTTGATCATTCATATGTAAATTGAAGTTACTTAGATGACTGATGCAAGGAAGCTTATGAACTAAGAGAAGGCAGAATGCAAGAGCAAGCGAAGCAAACACAACACAATATTTGCACCCAACCTCAGAAAGGTTTTATTTTCTTTTGATCATACACACTGAAATAGAAGTCATTAACCTGAATTATTCATTACGGATTGTATGGACGTTAAAAGAGACTTTGTTTCACCCCACCCAAACCAAAACCACCCGAAAATTTTTGCAGCCCGCTTCGGACAGGTTTCTAGCGTTACTCGATTTGGGGTGACACGTGAACGGTCACGTGTCACCCTAGTAGTGTGAGGGGTAGTGTGACACCCTAACGTTTTTTGTTACGGAACAAAAAACGGTAGGGTGTCACACTACCCCCGAGAAACGCTACTGAGCACAACAATTTTGTTGACTGCAGCTGAAGCCACCTAAAACACACTGACTCAAGAGTCAACAACAATAGAAGCATGCATCCAACTCAATGTGCACATATTTTTTTGTATTGATAGAAGCCTAAGCATTACAATGTGGAAACAAGACCCAGACCCAGTTTCCACAACATTAGTCAGATGCTTTGACTATGTGTTAATTTTCTTCAACCCTTATAACAACAGACTTTTGATGCCAGGTTGCATTACTAATATTACAAACAGGAGCATCGCACATCAAAGGTAACAGGCATGTCAACAAGATACATAAGCAAAGCACTTAGCAATACCTAGTTGGTTAGAGCTATGTTATAGACTGCGTGTGTACCAAGTGCAAAGGTCTGTGTGGTGGTGCAGTGTAGCCTAAAAAATAATCCACACTAGGGTTTCTCATTTCCAAGTAATATAGAGAAAATCCGCCCCTAAGACGAACCTCTGACCAATTATTTTACAAAATGATACATCCAATAATAGATCAATATTACTCCTTCAGACCATGTGACCTAGCCTAGACCAAACCCAGCATAGACCTAGGAATAAATATGATGTAGGACTTATTTTAGAGATTTTTTTAAATTACAATTTAAATTTCTAACTCTTACAGAACTCTTAAATAAGAATAGGCTGAATAGAGCCGGCATGCATACCTACTACCTATTGCGCAAGTACTAGGTATACATATATAACTATACAAATTACAATTCGCGCTTAGCCCGACACTCATTAAATTGGTGCAATGATGTCATCCTTAACCTTGCTGTTACATGTTCTGTGAACATTTTCATCAAGAACAAAACTAACACCAAATTTGATAGCAATCCGCCTCTAGATTTTTAACGAATTGGACTATGTACGACAGCGAAATCAACAAAAAAGAGATTGTATAAATAGTATACTCACCGGAGACGACAAGCGCCTCATTAGGCCCGCATGTTACAAAACCCCAAGCCATTTTAATTTGCTTGAAAGGAAATTAACTTTGAACAAAATAAACTCAGTAAATCAAACTAAACACATAAATTATTTAATAATATTTATGTCAAAACACAAATCGGCTTCCTAGAAATGGATGGGCGACACCATAGATTACTTAAACACCACAGATTGTTAATCACTACATTATGCCGACAGATCGACGACACCAGCGACACACTTCACGTTCAAGTATTATTGAGCTACGTGCACACGCAGTGAGTGACTTGCCTTCACAAATCTACTAAAACATCCCGTGATTTTGCTGTTACCAATAGGTAATTGTCACTGATTTTTTTAAGTCGCCGTTCCTGTCACCTTCAGTCCTTGCAATTAAACTCGGCGACCAAAAACTCTGCATTTGGACCTTAATGAGTCGTCAGCGACTAAAGACATTTCGTGTCGTCCTACAATATGAAATGTTTTAGCCACTGGCATACTGATTCTCGATCTCATATTCACCGAAAACATGATAATTTCTGCATTGATTTTTATACAATGATTTTACGAGTTTTTGTTTTGTGTAAAGAACAATGGTAACTCGACTAACATGCTTGGACTAGTAAAATCTAACAAAACGATATCGATCGATCGTTTCATTCGCCTATATAAATATAACTGAGTACGGCCTTCAATATATTTTTAAAAGGTCGGAGGATCAAGAAACTATGAAAAATATTTTTGAGGTTAAGTTTACAATCTGTGGCATTTGTTTTCTACTCTTGATATAATAGGTACCTAGATTGCACACCAGATAAGTCTGCGCGTGGATAATATTAGAATTAATCATGGTCTGCCACTTAGGGTGCAGACATATTTATTAATTTGAACATGCTATTGTGAACTTCAATCTTTTGTTTGGTACTTGTCAAAAATAGAGAGGAGCGTTAACCTGTTACCACCCGATTTCACCCGATTTGCGAATGCTTAAAAAAAGATTATTTATATTTCAAAGGGGAAGGGATCCAATAATTACCTTAACAATGCACTATATTATATTGGTGATAGTTTCATCTCGGTGCCAATTTCTGTTTTTTCCTAGTCCAAACTTTCTATTGTTCTTTACGTCATGCATGGCACAATAAATCATCACGGCTAACCACGTTTTGGACAGTTCACTGAAGGTTTATTTTAAATCAAAGTTTTAGTAGTTTCTAATTCACAAAAAATGCAATCATTTTAGGGTCAATAAGAATTATGATGAACAATCAATGAAACACCTATTTCGAAAAAAGTTCAACCAACCTATTCCCTGCGTACAGCTTCAGACGTAGAGACCAGTGTCAAATCAAATCAAATACGTCTATTTGTGAGCACTGGTACAAAAAGGTAGAATCATTATTAAACGGATAATGGTTAATGAGTCTCTAAAATATCTAACAAATATACAAAAATATAACATATTTATTAGACAGTCATATCAATATTGCACTATTAGTTTTTTTATAGTCTAGCGTCGTTATAATAGTCTATCAGGTTTTGTCCGCGACTTCGTACGTGCATATCCCGTTTAGTGGTAGTCTAAAAACCATCTTCACAATATTGCCTTTCTAATGAAACCGGTTTGGGGCATCGGTTGGATGGTACACTTCTCGTCAAATAACTTTGCCCCTCTGAAGTTAGCCATTTGCAAAGATCGCGCAGGTGCAGTCACGTAGACAGAAGCAAGCGGGACGCAAGCATGCATCGAACGTAAACGAGCGACTGAGACATAAAATCGCACCGCCATAATCCCCGCCTCCATGTCTCTTGCGCATGCGCAGTTGCAGTTTGTTCGTAATTTTGATTACTACGCAGCCACTCGTAGCCAACTTCAGAGGGGCAAAGTTATTTGACGAGAACTGTATCAAAGTCTAACGAACATAGGTACAAACAACTTTCGTGTTTTTTCATGATTTATTTTAGACATTTAAAACTGTCCCACTCCTGTGCAAAGGACTCTCACCACGGCCCGATGTAGCTATTTAGCAAGTCCGTTCAAACACAATATTTGCCGCATACGTGGAATCTTTTAAAGGGGGAATAATTTGGGGTCGGAGGGGGAGTTGTCTTTGTCGGTTTTATCGAATACAATTTTTTTGAAGACTTCGAGTGAAAGCAAAGTGTGCTCGAAAATTTGAGCAACCCGCCTCAATAAACCGAAAGGTAAAGAACTATGATCTGCATGTTAATAATAAATGTAGGCTCAGTAATTTCGGAGATAAGAGGGGGGAATGGTCATTTTTCATCACATTTCTTGAAAAACTTAAAAAACTATTTATTTTAAAATATGAATATATATTTTAAACACTAAATACCCTTTCATTTGATATGTCAGACAGTACAGTTTGAATATTTTGTTTCTAGTTTTTCCCCCAAAAGTGACCCCATATTCAATATGAATAGGTAACGCGTCCATATTTGGGTTACAGAAGATCACATGTTTCGGAATCAATCTGTGACAGAATCTGTCCAGTAGATTTGGAGAAAATTGGCTGTGTGATAGACGGACAGACAGACACACGAGTGGTCCTATAAAGTTTCCTGTTTTTTACGATATTCGGAGCCCTAAAAAAAAATCGATTAAAATCAATACAGAATGACTTTTTACATTACAGACACCAAGAAATTGGTCTTGAATGTAAAAAAGTAACTGTACCTAATGTTTCCTTTTCTGCGAAGGTTAGAATACTAATTGAATATTATAGATCATAGAAAAAGGAACAGGCGAACAGCTCTTGGCTAAATAATAACACACGCACGGTTCAAACTTCGAGATTGAGTTATGCTTGTGGATCTGGATAGTATGACCATTCATTACTCAGAAAGCAAGTTAAGCCGTTTGTTACGGCTGTCAATCGTAGATCTTTGAAAGTCGTTGGAGGAAATACAAAAGCACAAAAATCTGGCACAAGTCTTCGACATTGTGTTACCCAGACGCTCTACGTAAAACACTGGCAATAAGATGCATCATGCATCCGGTTAGACTGGAAGCCGACCCTAAAATACACACACAAGGACAAGGGTTAGCCGCAGATTGAAAGATCATTCGAAATTATTGGCGTTACACGAACTTATTACCCTTATTACCGATGCATGCGAGACGCACAGGACCGGTGGTTGTGGCGACACTTGGGGGAGGCCTATGTCCAGCAGTGGACGTCTTTCGGCTGATATGATGATGATGATGACACGAACTTATTCCCAACTTCATTTGATAAAACACGTATTTTATTAAATCACTTAATCACTTTTAAACCACCAATCTACGTAATGGTGCAATCTCGCGCCAAAAAGCATTCTCTCGATCGCCTCCTCCAATGACGTTGCCACAATGGTCTCAAATCAAGTCTGCCATCTGCTTTAAAGCTAAGTTTACACAAGTGTTATGCATTTCGGTTGCCAACTAAACATTTACTTGAAAAAGTGGGATACGATGGAAATGCTAAGAAAAAAATAAAAAAACGGTTGGAAACGCAAAACAGTCCATTTAGTGATTTTACTGTTTTTAATTGCCAAATCATAGTGATTCTTATTTCAATTTCTAAATCGTAGCAGATGGGATGCTATCAGAGGTAAAATAACTGTGGACCGACTGAGGGTACCTGTAGATACCCTCAGTCGGTATCTATGGCACCGGTTGCGGAATTTGTTCGAGAGTCACCGCGGCCCGCGGAACGCAAAGGGCAAGGAGGAACACGAATGAGTTTTAGTCAATATGAGTCTGACACTCCCTTCCGCTCCACGGGCTCCACCCAGAGCGGAAGAAGTCATTTGATAATTTCCCATCCATAAAAATATGTCTATGGGCGGGCATTGATGACGGGATTTTGCTTTTGTTTTAAAGACGAACGAGACGAACACATGCTTTAGAGCACACTTTAGAGTAACGGAAAACATTTGAAATCCATGGAATCAGTAAGTAATCTAAAGTCCACGACCTGGCTCCTGAAATAAAAAAATGGATAAGGATCGCTGACAGTGACAATTTATTTCTTTTTTGACGTTTCTTTTCTTACAGTTTTTTTTAAGGTGTTCCAGTCCTCGTTGACTCTCTCTATTTCGCAGTTTTTTGTTCTTCTTCGCGTAGTAAATCCCATTTTTTCTTCTCATCTAAAATCACACCCGAAAAATCAAGCTACGAACTTTTCGAAAGTGCATTGAAAGAGACAGGTAAATAAATGATTCTACACAATAAAAATATTAATTTTAAAGTATTAAATTAGTTTTATTTTCAAAAAAGAATGAATGCTGTGATGATTTTGGTTGAAAAGAGAACATCAAAAAAATCTTTTACTGTACCTATTTTTATAAAACACAAACATTTATTTATTTATTATTATTAATATTTATTTATTATATACTAATAAACATTAATTAATATGATAAATAAAATACAAACATTAATGTGTTCTTTTAGCAGAAGCAACTCAGGCAGGCAGTTAACTGATTTTTCTTCAACTTAAGGCGGCATAAAAGCAAAGTGGAAACCATTAAGTACCCATCTGGCCATCCACTGCTGAAGATAGCTCATTTCTATCCAGGAGATCTCAGGTTTGAAATGATACTGCCATGACTAACATTAGTGTAGTGCTTGAATGCTAATTTGTTTATTTTGTAAACCTCTAAAAGAGAAATAGTAATGCTTTTTTATACACAAAACTATTTCTTTCTTGTTTACTTTCTGTACTTGTGGGCAAACTACACACTTGTGAAAAATACAGTAAATATAGTCTATAATAAACTTAGCTTTTGCTTAGTAACTTGCTAACTTGCATAGGTTACCTTATTTACTTTATAAATAACATCTCTATAAAGAATCTTATGTGAAAGTAGGGATTGCAATCCAACATTGTTCTCAATTCAGCGGAACCCTGCAAAGAATAGAGTTTTCTTTTACAATTTAAATAATTATTCTTTGTATGTTTGTATAATCAAATGTTTCAAAATAAACAATATTGTACTGCACCTGGTTGACAAATTATTTGACTGTTTTACTACAAATTTAATTTATTAAAAAGTTTAAAAACAGTAACAAGTATCAAAATATTTTGTCATATTTTTATTATTCTTATCTGGTTTATACCAGGGTGAATTGAAAAGTTTGCTGCCTCATATACGTAATGAAAATATTAATTCATTCTACCTTCATCAATTCATTAGTTGTCATTGTACAAAGTTTTACTTTAGTGTTACTTTTGATTACAGTGAGTGAAGAGATTTCAAAAAATGGAGAAATTGAACTTGAGTGGGATATTATATCGTAATAACGTACCTACTGATCTTGCATGCAGATCCGCAAGGTATTACGAGATCCTGCAACTCCTAAAATTATGCCGGATGCTGCTGGATTACGGGATCCAGCTTTACTGGATAGCAATCCCTATGTAAGTATTAGAATACAAACTAAGCATTGACTGACTCAAACATGCATTTATATATTCAGCATTTATTTCGGCGACAGAGTAACATAATCACCAAGAAATTAAAGAATAAATAATTATACTTTACTTGCTCCTGAGAAAGTATGTAATTTCAAAGTACTTGCATCTTTTTAAATGACCTTATTCATACTAAATTATGTACTAACATTTTTAATAACAACACCATTATTTGGTGTGTGTACCTACCCTCAGTAAATAAATTCTAGATTTCTTTTAATTCCATCCATAGTTTGCTTATAAGTAGGTTGCATCAACTATGTGAGACAGATCCATCTACAGTCTTACTCTTGCAGATCTGTGGATCAGTGGTACCTGTATGAGTGTCTGCCGATGACAAGCCTGAAATCCAAACTTCCTGACTTCAAACAAGTTCCATACAAAGTAAGAATTTACATTATACTTACTATCTCATTTATTTTATGTGATACTAGCTGTCTCCCGCGGCTTCGCTCCCGTCAACTGGCTACCCTACACCTACCCTACACATACATGCATGCAAATAATTCTATTTTATTGAGGTATTTCTTTCCGACTTGCTAGACAAAAGTTGTGATAGCTCGGTTAATATACATGTTATAAAAATAATTTATAGCCTATAGCACTCAGGAATAATGTAGCTTTCTACCAGTGAAAAAAATTTTAGAATTGGATCATAAGTTCCAGAGATTACCTCCTACATACAAACTTACAAATTTTACCTCTTTATAATATTAGTATAGATGTATAAATACCTACAGAGACTAGTACAAAGGTACGGGAGCCTGCCGTTTTGCCGAAAAGATTTTGTACAAAATTTCACTACCCAAACTGATTTTAGCAACCTTTTTTTATACCAATGCAATATTTGAAATGATTTTAGTCCGCACTTTTTCATTTGGTCAATTTTTTACTCAGCAGAATATTACCAAAGATTATGTCATTATAGCATATACTTAGTCTTTAATCAAATGATTTATTACAGCAAACAATCTTTTGACAATAAACGTTAGTTCAAATGATGATTAGTTCTATGACAAAAAAAGGTTAATTTAAAAAAAAAATGTTTAGGTTAGGTTAGGTTAGAACTGTGACCTCCTACGCTAGAAACGACTAGACTATAAGTAGAAAGAAATATGGAAAAAAACCTAAAAAAAGGTTATCCGAAACTGAACTAGTTAGACGTTTTGCGTAAAATGTGTTATTCCAACTGAAATATTTGACTAAATAAAAAATGTTAAAAGTACTAGTTGGTAAACAAGTTATAGTTTAAACGTTCATTTCCCAAACATTTGGTTTGCGTTACAATTTTTTGTGAATAGATTTTTTGCTAAGTAATAATTTGGCAAATGAAATTATGCGAAAAAATTTTGGGAAGTGAAAATTTGTCAAATTCCAATCGGTCAATCAAGGGAGACCCACAAAGGTACAGTTACTTTCAATTACAAAAGAAATTTCGTTCAGCAGTCCTACAGAAGCCTAGGATGAGTAACGAAGACCCAGTGTGTACACTAAGAACTAAACTTAACGTATTATTATGTACCTATGTCGCCGAAAAATTGCAAACGCCGTGAGATTGTAAGATATCGCGTGTAATTATAATCTATTTTTATAAATAAGAGTCGGCTATTGAATTTCGATAGGATTTATTGTATAAGTCACCGGAAAATGGCCAACACCGTAAGATTGTAAAATATCGTGTGAAATTGTAAACATTTTTTTTCTGAATAAGACACGGATATATTGGAAACTATTGAATTTGGATACCCTTGCCTGTTCTCTTGATGGTACAGTGGAAGATCAATTTTAACCGCTGCTACCGTACAGCGCGCTGTACCCTTGGCCGTAAAACCCGATCAAATTAAATGAATTATAGTCATTAATTTTTGCGGATTTTGTTCGCAAGAGTCACCGCGGCCCTGGAACGCAAAGGTCACTAGGAGGTGTTAACACGGATGGGTTTTAGACTTAGTCAGTAAGACACTCCCTCCCGTTTCACCCAGAGCGGAAGGAGTCATTTGGTGATTTCCCATCAATAAATAAAAAGAAAATGTGTCATAAAAATTAAAATATTATTTTATTAAAAATGTTTTTTGGCAGAATAAGTATATTTTGTATATGTTACCGGAAAATGGCAAACTCCGTAATATTGTAAAATAACTCGAAACTATTTTTTTAATAATAAGATGCAGGACAAAACGATTTTATCATAATAGGTACCTATATCGAGAAATTATAATCTAATCAAGGTTTATTACAATCTTACGGAGTCTGCATTTTTCCGGTGACATGTATAAGAGAGACTGCTCTTTTGACTTATTTTTTGAAGAGAGAGAAATGTTCAGTTGCCTGAGACATATTGATGTCTGTCTACCCGTGCATAATTACGGCTTGACAGTATCAATAGACAGCTGACGGACGGATGGAATTGGTGACAGCAGCTGCACTCAACCTTTTTTCTATCAGGGCCACATTGCGCTTTTACTATTGTCATGATGGGCGGCAACAATAACCTACAGTAAAATAAAATTCTACATTTAATAGTATCTACACGAATGGGACTTTTGAATTTGTGACAAAAGGACCTTTTTCATATGGCATAGGCCAACTTCACGTTGATAGTGTGTGAGGAATAGCACATCAGTCTCAGCACTTCGTCAAGGAGTGAATCAGTACAGTATAGATAAATACACATTGATGCACTGACATAGATAGCATTAAATAATGTGCTACAGGGTCACACGAAAAAAGCTTGGCAGGCCACATGCGACCCGCGGGCCACAGGTTGAGTATAGCTGCACTAAGGGTTCCTTGTTGTTTTGTTGAACTACCTTTCGGAGGATATACCTTAAATTTTATATCATTTCCATCTCTGTCTTTGGAAAATTATACTAATTCTTCTTCTTCGTGTCGCTGACACGACAGTTGTTTAGATTTGGATGGCTTAAAACGTTGCCACTTCCACGGCATCGTTGGTAGCAGATACATAGATCCCTTAGGCTGCATGTTTTGGGGAACAGAGAGCAAGATAGGAGGTGGAGCATAGTTTGTGTCTTGGTTCCACATCCACACCCTGCAGTTGATCCGTCACAGTAGCCCTACTTTTACACCTTCCTACTTGCGATCTTAGATTAAATCAATCATCTTCAGTCTATCACATTTCTCTGCCACTAACTGTGCAGGTCCACTTTTGTGGCGGCTAGCGATAGCTGGCTCGCCGTCCGATAAGGACCAAGCCGGGTCGACGTCGGCGCGTTGCGTTTCAGGCGCGCCTCTAAGAAATGTCAGCATTTGACGAAGCCCGCTATGCCCAGTGCCTGCCAGTTGTTCGAAAGAGTTATCGCGGCCCTGGAACGAAATGCCTTTGGAGCACCAAGGGTGGGTTTAGGTCAGTAAGAATCACTCTCACTCTCTCCGCTCCGTCCAGAGCGGAAGGAGTAGGTAATTTAATCATCCAAAAAAAATCATTTTTGTCCCGATATAGGTTTTACCCCTACTTTATCCTATAAGAAGCTCGCATGTTTTTCACTCTCATTACATAGGTACTTACATAATCAAATCCCGGGTGGTGTGGACGGTAGTTTTTGCTTAATTTGCAATGTCTTTTGATTAGTCGAGTAGTACCTATTAATTAGATCTCTTGTTTGAGGATAATATTCTCGCTTTTCAGCATTTACAGAAAATACGATAATGTTTTGGACATTGTGTCGACCACTCATAATTTTGTCCACCCAGTAAGTGCGACCGGAAGTCCTTAAAAAACACGAATTCTAGTCGCAATATTATCTCAGTGATCAGACCATGAATGTTAAAAACTTGTTAAAATTAAGATAAAATCACGTTTTTTTTGTCAGATTGTGACTGCGATGCGAATGCGGACGTTCCTTAAAAGTACGGAAAGAGTATGAACAGCTATATCGTTTGCCACATTTAAGTCCTCGAGAGTGCAAGTTCTACCTGCCTTTCTTCCCCTAATAGGTAGCTACGCAGAGGTGCATTCATATGTGCAACATTCGCCATTTAAAGTTCTGTGTAGGTAATAAGAGGGGTGATGGCTAATTACCGGGCATTGTATTTCAATGGTATACCGACCACTAAATTTAACAAAATAGACCTGTTAGGAAAAATTAGCAGATGGTAGCGTATTTTATGAGCAACGTAGTGTAAAGCCTGCTATTCATAAGCTTGCAAGCATGATAATAGGGGCGTGCTACACATTTTACGCCATTGGGCCGCGGACCATGCAAACCGATGAGCATTTCCGCCGACTCGTGTTTCATTATCTATAAGTACTAATATTATACAGAGGTAAGGTTCGTGAGTTTGTGAGGTTGTGGGGGTAATCTCTGGATCTACTGAAACGATTTTGAAAATTCTTTTTGTAAATGATAGCCACATTTGTGAGCTGAATCGGCGGAAGCGGAATCGTTCTTGTGAGAGTCCAACTTGCACTTAACCAGTTTTCTCTTTAAATAATCCGGATGGATCGATCGATCAATTTTTTCTGAAAGAAATCAAGAAAATACGTTTATTCCGCCAAAAATGACGCACAAAAATAACAAAATTAAAAAATAAAGTTTTCTAAAAATACAACCCTTTTCCACACTCATGACTATTTCGTTCCTTCTCTTGTAACATCTTTACCTTTTATCGAAGTCTTTCAAATTCATGTCAAGTGCATGTTGTAACTTTGAGCTTACTAAATAAAATTTTTCCAAGAGAAAAGCTGAAGAATTGATAAAATTTATTTCTTGTCGTAAATAGATAGAATGACCTAAAAGCTTAAAGAGGAACCGAGAGAAATGAACCTATTTGAAGGTCTAGTAAGTATTCCTTGCCTGGTTTGGGGTTCTAAGGTCTCAAATAATATACTTTAATTACCCATAGATTAAAATACACAACAATTTTGTACACAAGATTTTGATCAGATTTACTATTAACCTGTAATTCTAGATTGTTTAACTCTTGTGTATAGTTTGGAGTTATTGGATCAGTAAACATTAATTTATTTATATTTGCTAATTGTCTTTGATCACATTTTTTTAAACACAAAATCACTTACACAGGAACAGGCTCTTGTTAGGGTTCCGTAACCTAAGGGTAAAAACGGGAACCTATTACTAAGACTCCGCGGTCCGTCTGTTTGTGTGTCCGTCTGTCTGTCTGTCTGTCACCAGGCTGTATCTCATGAACCGTGATAGCTAGACAGTTAAAATTTGCAGATGATGTATTTCTGTTGCCGCTATAACAACAAAACGTGATTTTTTTGCCGATTTTTAGATAATGGTACGGAACTCTTCGTACGCGAGTCCGACTCGCACTTGGCCGGTTTTTTTTTTAGTTCCTCTCCTTCCTGATCCTATAAACATATCTATTTTTGGATATTTGTCAACGTATTTATTTAATTGATCGTGACTACATTTCTACGGATTGAGTTTACTAAACAACTACAAATGGCATCAACGACGCTATTCTTTGAAATAAAGCAATAAAATCGGCAGCATCACGTATTGTTTGTGCTCTTTACAACCATCTTGTATCCGGAAATAATCGTTCCGATTCGTGAATAGCGTGTGGAAATGAGAGTAAGACGATGTCGTAGAGGCGGGATCACATTCTACTTCGTTACGCTACATAAACCTAAAACATGCTGACGTTAAAGTATAATTTTGTGTAGGTAAATACCGCACACTGCAAATGACTAATTCTAGTACATAAGTGACGGTGACGTAGCGTATGTAAATCTAGACAGCGTCTAGCCAAAACACGGCTGCATCATGTTTTGTAGTGAAATCTGGGTCAAACGTCTACCTGGCTAAATGATTGGGCGTATCGTATCGGCCCGATTTGACCTGCATCATGTTTATTGAAACTGACAGAAGGATTACAAGGTTAATCGGACTAGGTATATGTGTCGCAGCCAATTAGCTTAATCGGACTAGGTACCTATATGTGTCGCAGCCAATTAGCTTAATCAGCCATATAATTGGTTGCCTAGCCTTTTCACTTAAATGTGCGGAATTTTCTGCGACCTAAGTGACATCTTTTGTTTAATATTGTTTAATGACTTGCCCATGTCACTTATGTCGCTGATTGAACGGCACAGTTCAATGAAAACGCTAGACTTTTAATGAAACGGCGGATTCAGCTAGTTGGCTGCGACATATGTACCGTGTCGGCCAACTCAGGACTAATATATTATATGAGCCCAAAAGAGATAATATCTGTGTTATGTTATTGAGGTGTTGTTTTGGCAGACATCAGCATCACTCTGAATTCAACTTCAGAACAATTACCACTTAATTAATTATCACTTAATTACAGTGCCAACTAATATAGGTAATAGAGATATAAATAAAAATGGCTGAACTGGTTTTTATAGAGCTAAGAACTACCCTAGTCTCAAAACCGCATTGAAATCGGTGCTTTCGTTTGGGAGACACGATAAACGCACGGAAAGGGGGTCAACTAACAAAACCCCTCTGTTTACATCAGGGGGTTAATAAGAACGGCGTGGAGATCACGTGATTCTAGAATTGCGTGGTTCCCGCCGCGTCTGAACGAGTAGGTACTTAAATTAAAGATAAAAACTTACCCCGTCTTCAATGTGAAAATCGTACTAAATGTAAGTACCTCTCTCTTAAGGCCCTTTAAAGGGTACCTCACCTAGTATCTGTTGCCGGCAACCGAATCACCCGCCCCTGGCGCGACCGGTGCCATGCCAAATGTCACATTCCTACGACTTAGCTTCGGCTGTGCGTTGTCTGTCAGTCACTTAGTTACGGAAGTTTTATATATATTGATTAGAAACTTGGTGTTATACAAGAATGGGCTGGAGTAATAGGATTACAATAACAAAAGGCTTAACGAATAAACCGACCACAAAGTGAACCACCTATAAAAACTCTGTTTTTTTCTTCATCTTAAAAGCTGTAGTAGTAGGCTGAAACGTTAGGACCTATGAAAATGGAGATTTGCATGAAAATTTTAAAATGTAAACATTTTGTTAACTTTTATTTTAGCTCATCAAAGTACTGGCCCAAATTATCTATACAATTTTGCCATTTTGATGGCAGTTTGTTTATCCCTTTACTGTCTGTCTGTCTGCCGGACGGGAGGCGATGAAGTCAGCGAAAGCGTTTTGCTGCCTCTCGGGTGTTGAATCTTTTCCCACTTAAAAAATTGTTTAAATTTTGAAAAAAGTAGAAATCTGTTGGGGCAAGGTCCGGTGAGTACAAAAGTCCTCGCGTCAATGCATCGGTGGCGCGAGGACGCGCGGTCGCGCGAGGAGAGACTGACGCAGTGACATTTCGAGCTGCGTCGGTCGCAGCTGCGCGAGGTCCTGGTGGCGGAATTGTGGGACAGGCGCTCACGCCCTACCGCCGGCTGCGTCATTATCGAGGCCATCCGGCCAGTGCTCGACCTCTGGCTCGGGAGAAGGCACGGCTCCCTGTCGTTTCGCGCGACACAGGTCCTCACGGGGCATGGCTGCTTCGGGAGGTTCCTGTGTCGCATAAGCAGGGAACCGGACGCTCGGTGTCACCACTGCGTCGACTGTCGGGAGGACACGGCGCGCGGCATACGCTGGCATAGTGTGCCGCTTGGGAGGAGCCGCGCCGTGCCCTCGTCTCTGTGGTAGGCAGTGACCTCTCGTTGCCGGCCGTAGTCCGATCTATGGTCGGCGGCGAGGAGTCCTGGGACGCGGTGGTCTCCTTCTGCGAAACAGTCATCGCGCAGAAGGAAGGAGGCTGCGGAAAGGGAGAGGGAGATGTCTAGTGGTCTCCCGGCCCGCAGCAGGCGCACCGGGCGTCGGAGGACGCTTATTATACGCTGCCCTCCTTCTGCCCCCCTAACTGGGTCCAGGGGCGGCGGACTTGGGGACGTCCGTCGCCCCCCATTCATCCGGACCCGAGGTGGCGGCGCGTGGTGTTCCCGTACGCCCGCCCCTCTGACGTCGCGGGAGAAGTTAAACACCTCACTGCTTACGCAGCCGGGGATTACGGAAGTCACGTACGTTCCCGCGATCCCCGGCGTAGGTGGAAGATGGAACACCAGGGTGGTTTTAGTCAGCAAGAGTCTGACAGACCCCTCCGCCCACCCCAGGGCGGAGGACATCCATGAGGAAATCCCCCCGAAAAAAAAAGGTCCGGTGAGTACGGTGGGTGACGGAGAGCTTCCAGCTGAAACTCTTGTAGCTTTGCGATGATCTGTCGTGAAGTGTGAGCTCGCGCGTCGTTGTGGAGAAGCAATGTTAAATAGCGAGCTTCTCCGTTATTGTTTGCAATTCTTGGCAATAGACATCTGCCGTCACTGTTGTGCCATTCGGTAAGAAGCTGTGATGGACAAGTCCGGCACTGGTCCACCAGACAGTAATCATTATCTTCCTATGAGTAGTAATCTTTCTTTTAGCGCACTGATAAGGTGCTAACCCCGGGTCCACCCACTTAGACGAACGCTTACGGTGTCGTAAAGGATCCACTTTTCATCGCAGGTAACAATTCGATTTTTAATTCCCTAGTTTCTATGCCGATTCAGTAGTGCTATGCATGCTTCGACGCGTAAGTCTCGCTGTTGGTCGCTGAGTTCGTGTGGCACCCACTTATCTAGCTTTTTTATGTTTTCGATTTGACGCAAGTGCTTCAATGTTGTTTTGACATTAAATCCAAGGCCCGCAGCAAGCTCAGCCGTAGATTGAGTTGGATCCGCTTCCACTATCGCCTTCAATTCGTCGTTGTCGACAATGGTAACCGTCCGACCGCGAGGCTCGTTCTTCGACTCAAAATTTCCAGATTTAACTGCTCCAGCCCCGGCGACACACCGGTGTGTCGCGTGATTTACGCGTTTTTAATCTTTATTATTACTAATCTGCAAGATTTATTATATAAATTGGAATTTACACATGTCCGGCGCTTGAGAGGTTTGAACCAATAATGGACCGTGTTTATGCAAGCAGTGTTAGGCGGAGGCCCGTACACGTCGTTAGTGTTTCGTGTTGTTTGCGCAGCGGTATTGCCACGTTGGAACTCATATTCGAAAATTGTACGAATTTTCGTTTATCCATGGCGCCAAAAACTAACAATTTCGCAAAACCAAAACACTAAAAAGAAATGACTGATTTCGAATCAAAATTTGAATTCGAATTACGCTCCAATCCATGTGTTGGATATAGAATTTCCTATTACATTGGTAAAGACCTATTATTATTATACCTTTCATAAATTATCGTATTTTTGAATAAATGCATTCGCTTCCAATAAACCTCCCATTATTACACTAAATTGCTCGCATCGTTTAGTCAACGCAACGCATAACACGTCAGATACTCTGATCACCTGATCTAAATTCCTACACATGTATACCCTTAGTAGCACAAAGTGTGCCCCGTAAGCCGATATTGATTATGCCAATTTGCCGGCCAACACAACAGGTGGTGATATCCTGCACAGGGGAACGCTCGCAATCCTTACCTACTATGTTATTACGCTTAGGTTTCCAGCTAGCGGAAAATTGATATATTGTGTGCACTCCTACACGCTGATGTGATTGAAAATACGCTCCACGCCCTCAATCAACCACGAATTGCGATTTGCGACGTAGCGTATTTTTATTTTGCTACAAAGTTCATGGAAAGAAAATGTTTTTCTAGAATTAAGTTTGTAGTACCTACTTACTGTCAAATGGTTTTCATGGTTTTAATGGGTTTTTGGATGTGATGTTACTTTGCAAATTATTCAAACATGATATAACTCGTATGTTTTCTCATTACTATAAGTACATTGTATAATCATACATTTGAGAACTCATGATTCAACATAGAAAATCAAGGTTGTTTTAAGGATATCATGTTTTAATCTCATGACTTAATTCACTCGATTCTTGGTGTTTACTGCTTTTCATTCGCCCCGTTCGTGTAGCTTTTACTTCTATTTGTTAGAAATAAAACAAGATGGAATGTAAATACGAGCACACGCGAGCTTTGCAGCTTCAGGGTTTTATTTTACGAAATTGGAATCGTTGGGGGACGGGGTTATGTGGATAACACACATATTTGCTCCTACAGGATTATTTTACAAGGAAATGGAAACTGCCATTTTGTATTTAATACAAAAACAGGGGCATTATCGTATTTTATTATAAGTATGGCTTATAACTGTGTTAAACGAAAAAAAACATCTTAAAAACGGCACTGTACACTCGTGATTCGAGATCCGTTTTCTCGCTGTTGTAAGATGATAAATTTCCACAGCAAACTCCTAATAATTATCAAGCGTGCGAATCGATGTGAATCGTCGCGGAGGGGGCTCGAAGACGTGAGGGGGCCGCGTTCGCGGTGCGGGGGTGCCGAGGGACGCCGCGGTACCGCGCAAGTCGCCGCTGGTATCGACCGCCCCGGATGTGCATCGCAATGCCGCCGGAGAGATCAGGCGACCCACCTACACGCGGAACACCACGGCACCGTTCGGATCGAATGCTTCAAGTCGATGTTGTATGCAAGAAGTGTTCCGCACCGCGGTTTACTATCGTTTGTCTTATGTGCCGCCATCTCCGATCGTTCGAGGCACGCTGTTTCGTGTATGCCCCTTAAAGTTTCAGTTGAATCTCTATGATTTATAGTTCATCATCATCAACATTATCCATAGAAACGAAAGTCCCATGTCTTCCTTGTATACATTTTCACACAATATTAGTGTTGGTAATATCATAGCTATCATATAAAAAACGGTTACATAGCGGTATTTCTGATTTGTAAAAGTCAGTAAGTATTTAGGTCAAGGGTCGTAAATCTTCAACTCTCTTCCCATTTCGCCAAGGAAACGAAGACATTGTAAATCAGTGTTTACTTGTAGGAAATTCTCAAAGTGAACAAGATACCTTGTTTACTTTTGTGAATTTCTATCTTGTTTTTCAGGTTACCTATCTGCTACGTGTAACAGAATAAACACAATACCTCTCAAGGGGTCAATCATTATGAACAACTTTCACTATAGGACTAAAACTGAATACGCGAAATAAAACCGACTGCCCCATACATTTCTGTGCGCAAAACTCGACAAAATGAACTCGATACTGAACAGCTGATTTTTTTTCGCGATTTCGGGGTTTGCCCTATAGTAAAAGTTGTTCATTATGATGAGGACAATGACCCCATAAGAGGTATTGCGATTATTCTGTTACACGTTGTATAAGATATGTAACCTGAAAAACAAGATAATGTTTTATGTACTAACATTAAAATCAACTAAGTTTTAAATCGACAAGCCATACAATACAGTGTATCATTATTTTGAAGGGCATTTACTACACAATAATATTACATCTTACCCTGCAGAAGTCTTCATATTGCGCGTTGGCCCTGCGTAGGCGTTGATGTAGCGTTGCCGTCTCGTTGCCGTGGCATGCACGTCCAACCGACAATTAAATCCTGATCCGTCATCAAGACGTTCACCAAAGAAGTACATTTTGAAATTAGTGTGCGAAGTTTTCCTTTAGCTTTAAGTAATAAAACCAAGACGCATTGTGTCGAAGAAGTTTTTGACTAATTATTGAAACTGTGTGGTCGTTGGTGCGGTACCTACGCGTCATTTAAACGACACGTGTATGCTATGTGATATCTACGAGGCTTATCCACGATATCTTCGCTCCTTAAAAACGGCGTTAATGCATCCATCACGCTTTGCCAACGACTTTTTGCTACGACTCTACGACACGTCAACGCGTCTTCCACGCAACGTCTATGCTGCGAGTGGCTGCGACATGAAATCTCGGTCTATTTTCACGTTTGTCGTTAGACTAACCGACAATTTTAGAGTGGCTTACTAAATGTTTTAAAAATATCCCTTATTACGGTGATGCGACCTTGTCTGTATGTCTAAATGTGTATTTCTAAATCTACTTATTTGAATGAAAAAACATATTTTTGAATTATGGTGGGAAATGTCCGTAAAATACCATCTCTGGGTAATAAAGATGGGCGATTCCGACTCGATCTTTGCCGTTTTTTCTCAGAATGTATAAGGTCTAGATTTAAAGAGCGAATTTTATGCCAGTGAGGCCTCGTAAAACATCAAACTTCTATGTTATGCAGTCGCTCGCAGTTATGCAATCGCAGTAGGGAACAGCGATTCATTCACCCAAACCTATTGAAACATTGACCTAGAACTTGAAATGTCACATGACGGTCATATGGCAGTCGAATGTGGGTAGTTCTACAAACTAAGGACGAAACTGAGTCAAAACATTTTAAATTTCTAGCAGTCTGTTACAGTTAGTGGCATTTACTTTAGTTCAATCACAGATTTGATATCAGCAATTGCATCAGACTGTTTGAAAAGTCATTTCTTCCGAACTTTTTAGTCATTTTTTGTGGTCGATTTTTTAAAAAAAACGTCACATTTTTGTCTTTTGCTATTTCTTCCTTACCTACCCAACATCACTCTAAATATTACCACCCACTTCTGGAACACCCTGCAGATATCGTCATCATCATAATTCTCTTACTCGTATCTCATTTTATTTGGAGTCGACGCAACAAATCTTCTTCTTCCATACTTCTCTATTAAGCCGGGTTTACAATAATTATTGTGTTGTGTCGTGGCGCATTTTGACTCAGTTGTTTCGCTACAAAACTCGTTGTGATATTATTATGACGTTTGAACAAATTCGTTTTATTGGTATGTCCCGCGCCACAACACGACAGGTCACACCCGGCTTTAGTCATCATCACAGTCTTTCTATACATATCATTTTCCACACAGTACATCCAGTTTCTTTGGTGTTCTTCTTTACTCTTCTCTTTCTTTTATGATCTATATTTTTTAGCTATCCATATTCACGCTCAAATCCTTTCCTCAAGATTACACAAATTGATAGGAGGTCGAACTAACTAGCAGTTAGTTTTATTCAGAACACACAGGGGGAGCGTAATTGAGATGTATTTCAATCCAACCCCAAAGCAGTTAAGTTTAAACAAGTCAGTTGCATTAAAAAAACAGTACCTAAATGAAATCATACCTCGGGATCCAATCAGAACAGTTAGGAGAGGTGCTAATTAAGTGAGTTTTATTTTAGTTATATACATACTCTGTATTGTTCACCATAACAAGTTACAATAGAAGCATAAGAAATAATAGAATATAACAATGGGAGGTAATTTAAATTGTCACTTCAATATTAATACGGTCAAACGCTACGCTCTACAGTACATTTTCAAGAAACATTTTTTAATTTTTCGTCTATGCTGGAAAAAGAAACAAACATCCATTCTCACAAAATTCAGCGTTTATAATATTATTGGGTTAGACACGAGATTTAGACAACACATCCAGCTGAATTAATTAGCCTTCAAAAATGTCTAGGCTGATTCATTCAGCTGGATGTGTTGTCTAAATGTCTAGGCTGATTCATTCAGCTGGATGTGTTGTCTAAATGTCTAGGCTGATTCATTCAGCTGGATGTGTTGTCTAAATGTCTAGGCTGATTCATTCAGCTGGATGTGTTGTCTAAATGTCTAGGCTGATTCATTCAGCTGGATGTGTTGTCTAAATGTCTAGGCTGATTCATTCAGCTGGATGTGTTGTCTAAATCTTATCTTAATATTTGTAATTAATAAAGCTCATGTACTGTATTAGGTACTAGGTAATTCTTCTTTTTTCATTACTAAACACTTATTTTTATGAGCTTTATTAATTTAAAAAAATATCGTCTGAAATAGCAAACATTTTATTCGATACAGACACAACACAACAAACATAAATTAAAAGAGATATATCAAATTACTGAAAAAAGTGATGGGTAGGCGTAAAAGTACTTGATTATGGTTCTAAAAATGTATTTAATGTTAAACTTTAGTGAAGTGGACAGAATATCTCATATTGTAAAAATAAATGTAGCACAATTAATAGAAGTGTGTAATAAATAGACCACTCACATGATTAGTATTTTGAAGTAGCTTATGTTTATGGTCGGAGGACCCTGCCGGAACTCTGGGAGGAGTATCTATTTCCGTTGGGGGCCGGTCAATGACATGGATCCGGAACCATAGTCGAGCGATTTGTTGGGGTGCAGCATTTAACTATTGGCAGTTAGCATTCATCATCTACCTAGTGAGTTGCATATTTGTATTTAAAGTTTACGTTTCTAACATGTTTTGATGCCAGCGGAAAATTCGTTCTGTATAGACGTCAATCAAACGATACTGACAAACAAAATTGATTAATTTTATGTTTCTGATATTTTTCAACTCACAACTTAACCTTTCGAGTCTACTACTAAATTGTAATAAGTGAAACCTGCCTAGTTAAAGCGTATATTTGACTTGAAATGTACATATGTACGAGGGTGAATCAAAAAATTCTTGGAATCAGTATTAAAAAATGCAAAGATTTAAACAAAAATATTTTATTTTTTTACATTATCTCCCTCCAATGCAATGCATTTAAAATAACGCGTTTCTAACTTCCTTATTCCTTGTGAAAAAAAAAATGTTTTTCTTGACTCTCGAAAAACTCCGCTACGGCAGCTATAGCCGCGTCATTATCTACGAATTTCCTTTTTTAATTTTGGGAATAAGTGAAAATCACTTGGGGCTAAGTCAGGAGAATATGGTGGGTGGTCAAGGAAAGTGAATCCAGCACAGCGGATTGAGTTGAGCGCATCGATCGGAAGTTGCGCTCCTGCTCATCAGTAGGAGCGTTATCTTGAAGAAACAACACGCGCAACGACAGTTTTCCACGACGTTTTTCTTTAATGGCTTCACGCATTTTCGGGATTAAATTTGCATAATAGGGCCCAGTAATCGTCTGGCCTTTTGGCGTGTAGGTAATCAATAAAAAGGATTCCTTCACTATCCCAGAACACAGGCCATAACTTTGCCAGCGGTAGGAGCAACTCGAAATTTCTTAATGGATGGAGAAGATGGTCGTTTCCAAGACAAACTTTGTCTTTTAGTTTCAGCATCGAAATGGTGGACCCACGTTTCATCCATGGTGACAAGGCGACGCCAAAAATTATCCGAATCACGCTGGAACATTTCGAGATTACGCTTGGAAATTTCCAAACGTCGCTTTTTGTTTTCGTCGGTTAACATTCGTGGCACTCATCTTGCCGACACTTTTTTGAACCCCAGTGAATCAATTAAAATGGATTGAACGCTACCAAATGATATCTTTAGGATCTCAGCTATATGTTTTGTAGTCATTCTTCTGTCTTCCAAAACCAGATTCTCAACCTTTTAGACATTTTCTTCCGTAACGGAGGTTGAAGGCCGCCCAGAACGAGGGTCATCTTTACAGCTTGATCTACCTCTTTTAAATTCAGCCACCCAGTACGCAACCGTAGAATAGGGTACAGCATCATCCCCTAATGTCTGCTGAATGTCCAAAAAAATTTATTTCGTAGACATTTTTTTCAAACTGAGATATTTTATCACCGCACGTAACTCACTTTTATCCATTACGTGTGAACGAACTGACAAAAACAAGTGACAGTTTTCATAAGTATTGTGTGATAGACACTCTTTAATTTGAATGTCTAACTTCTCCCAAAAAGGTTTTATATATATGCACTTCTAGGAACTTTTTGATTCACCCTCGTACTACCTCCAAAGTTATGAAATTATTAAAATGCTCGATGGAATTCGATGGGTTCAATGGCACCATAGCGGGATGTAACCATTCCAGATTGCTGAAGGCGCACAAGTCGCAAGGCTCGGCCGGCGGAGTGAGCAGTAGCGTCCGCACCTCATTGTAATAAGAATTTGGCGCGTAAAAAGCGGCCACTCTTCCGAGAAACGGGCCTCAAGAAAGGCCTTCTAAGAAGGGTCGAACGGCGCATGTTGTTGAATTAGTGCGTGAGTTTATTTTTTTATTTTGGAATTATATTTTGTTGCCAAATGAGTGCCGCGTTCGATTGGTCTGGGTGAATTAGTTAAAAATAACTATTAATAAAAAGCTTTGTAGAAAACAATGTAAACTATACGGTAAACAACAATAAAACTTAAGGTACTAATATGAATAAATAAGACCTTATAAAAAACCTGTTGATCATTTTTGAAAACGTTTAACGAACTTTGTATCAAACTTCATTATGATTTGGGAATCTAATTCAAGTTTGATACAAAATTCGTAAAAACACTGCTTGGGAGCAGTGTCCAAAATAGAATGAAAACATTTCATGCATACCAGACATAGTTAATTAGTTGCAGAACGTCGCAACTCTGAATTAACATTGAATAGGCAGGTTGGATAATCTTCTATAAAAAATTCGTTAAAAGAATGCGTGTGATATTAATACTGGACGAGATGAGATTCAGTCAGTCGTAAGGACCTTCACAATTACAGCACATCGAGTTGAGTGATATATAAATGATGGTAGCGTTGATATTGGACAAGCTCATAGTTCGCCATATGCCGTTGTTTAGTAGTCGAGAAGCGCGCGGCAGGCGGTTTCTTTTTTGTCCCCCGCGGATTCCATTGCCCCATGTCCAACCTGTAAGTCCGGCAGTTTGCCGAGCGTTGACCGCGCGCCAGGCTACGATGCGCAAAGCCGTTGGACAACCTGCACTGGACGCTTTCGATGGCTCCCGTAAACTTATAAAAGTTAAAAATATATTGAATCGCTGTCGGATTGTAGTTTCCCCATAACGGTTTTAAGAACTCTTTAAATTACTGAATTTATTGACTACGTTCAACAACGTTTAAAGTTTCTTTTCGTTGGCTATTTGCGTACTTTAAAAGCATTCATTGTTGTGAATATAATAATAAAATAATATCGTATGAAGTTTTTGACTTTCGTAAACTTTCGTACACGAACTTGTATTACTGATATTTTCCTACGACGTTGTTGTTGTCGTTGTTACAATTTTATTCTTTTAACCTAAAGGTTGACAGGTAGAGAATGCGTTGTGGTATCAAGTCCGTGTACCGATGTGTACACGATGTTTATATTATACATAAATAAATTATCATTGTTAATTACAGGTAGGTGTAAAAATATAAAATTATGCTCTCTTAATACCCCATATTCTTTCATTTAACCTTATTTAAAATCAGCCTAGGTCAAAAAGGCCCTTTAATAGAAAATATTATTTAAAATACGATTGTTTATAATCTCGCAGGATTTATTATAAATTCACGGTGTTTCCAATAATCTTTTTAAAAAATGTCATATGCTGGTCTTGTATGTTGCATTACATCTGCGTCTGCGCATTTTGGCGCTAGGCCCGCGGAGACGCCGCGTATACGCATAGTTATCGACTTCCTCTTAGGCGACATATTACAGTAGAATAGAAAAGATAAAAAATCGACGCAGACACAACAGTTCACAACACAACAACGAAAAGTAAAAGAGAAATATAATAAAGAAAAATACAGTAAAATTGCGCTGAGCGGGCCTATACCAGTAAACCACGCGCCTGTTAGTAGTCATCAGTGTAAATGTAATAAGTCTCATTCGTTAAACTTACTCACCACAGCTTAGAAGCTACGCACCGTAGCTTAGCGGCTACGCACCGTAGCTTAGCGACTACGCACCGTAGCTTAGCGGCTACGCACCGTAGCTTAGCGGCTACGGACCGTAGCTTAGCGGCTACGCACCGTAGCTTAGCGGCTACGCACCGTAGCGTAGTGACTACGCACCGTAGCTTAGCGGCTACGCACCGTAGCTTAGTGGCGACACGGCAGTAAAGTAGCGTATGATGTTCTGTAGCGCAGCGTTTGAGCAATACTGGTGCAGAGCATGCAATAACGTTGTTACTCAAACAAAATACTATGTTAAATACAAGCCTATTGCGAACACAGCATAATATTGGTGTTAAAAAATCAACTGCAAGAATTTCGTGTACATGCTCGGTATCATCTAAACAAGGTATCACAAAATATGTGCGATATTATTTTTCACACTTAAAAATAAGTTAGCATAATGTTTTTATGTGAACTGTACTACGGGGCTGCGCCTGGGGCGCGGGCGAGGGCGGCGCGCGTCTGGCGGCAGCGGCGGGCTCAGCGGTGTACAGTGCGCATAATCAATAAATTTGTGCGTAGTGAAAATATTGCATATGGATTTTTATATATTAAATTTTTTTTCGTGATTATTTTTCATTTTAAACAACTTCTTAAATTTCTTGCAGATGGTTTTAAACACCTTATATTTATTGTAGTTGTTGACATTATTTATTCAACATTTGGCGTGAACCTTTTTTTATAATGTTAATCGCATTATTAATTTTTAAATGGTATGCAATACAATCTTTAGCCGCAAATCAAATCAAAATTGTGCATGCATAGGTGAGGACTCATCCCTACAACGGAACCCGTTTTTGTGCGTAGTCTACGTGGATCAACTAACACTTGGCCAGTTTTTTTTTCATTTGATAGAGGATTCCCGCCAAATAATGTGTATTTTGATAACTAAACCTTGCTACTTTTTGAGTTTTCTTCAAATATGGGTGTTTAATTAATTTGATCTACGTTGATGATGTTTTAGTTTAAACATAAACGTAGTTGTGGACGTAATTGCATGCATTTGTGTGAGGTATAAAAACAAAGAAGTGAAAAAAAAAACAACCTCTGATTTACACAAGTTTTGGCTGAAATTTTGTAGCATAATTTGTGTAAAATATTTCATCTCATCAAAGCAATTTTTGTCATTTTGTACATCGCGTTATACGTTACAATGTGCAAATATTAAAACCATAACTGCCGATAACGGTTCAATATTCGGAACAAGATACTTCGTGTCATATTCAATAGGTATTCCTTACTCATACAATGAAGTTCACTACAAATACACAATATTTGGAAAAAATCATCTCTCCTGTCAAACCATACCTGTGAGATGTAATCATTAACATGTGACCTTAAAGTATTCAGTTAAACAAGACGGGTGTATTATAAATAACCTGCTTGTAGCTAGTAAAACTGCCAGCAATTGGATGAAATTGAAAGTATTTGTAAGTACGAATCAAGTAATTCTTTCTTTTCATGAGGCATCTTTTACGGCGGACTTACATTTTATTGATTGTTATGAAATGTTGTGCACACAACAACGGTTGTCATTTGAACGAGATAAGATATAAAGAAGGGGAGTAAGCAGCGGACAAAGCAGACAGTGGCGGGAATGAGACGGGGCGAGTGGACGCGGCAGTTGCGCGAGCGCCGTTCATTGATGCGCAGGCGCCGGAGGACGCGGGGGCGGGGGAGAGGAATGCGGTCGCGGCGAGCAATGACCGCGCCAGGGTCGCTTCCTTTACGAGAAGCGCGGGCCGTCGTACTACAGCCGATCCCCCCACCTGCCCCACGCGGCCCGTACTACCATGCTCCTCACGGCCGCGACGCGCGCTTTTCGACCCGTAGTCCGTTACAAAAATTAAGTGCGCCGCATTCCGCGACCGTTCTCTTGTCTCTTTTACTCTTGTTTCAGGTCGCATCTTCCCTTCTCGTTTTGGATGGTAGCCTTCTCGATGCGTTGTTTGGTGTTCAAAGTAAGGCGCAAGGACTTACGTCTCGCCGAGCTTTCTCTACTGCGTTGTTTGCTTGATTTCGATCCCAAAAGCTCATTTATCGACATTATTGACGTAAATGTATGATTTTCGTTAATTCCGTCGAATCACCATGACAACGTTGTAAACTATTGTCTTTTTAACACAATAATTGATTACGTATTTTATGTAAATACCAATTAAAATTGACTTAAATTAAACTTAAAGGTTAAACCATATTTGTATTACGAGTTATACTCGTAATACAGGTAGGATTTGCTTATAAAGTTACTTAGCTACGGAAATAGCTAGTAAATAATGCAATGATAATGCTCTTGATATTATGCGTTGTGCTCGTCATTCATGACTCATGTCATTTGTGATCCAGGATAGTTGTGGTATGATAGTTTTCATGAGTAGCGATATGAGGGTCAGCTCACACCGAGACGCGACGCGACTACGCTTGAATAACTGGCCAGTTATTTGACGCAGCGCGGCGGCGCGCTATGAAAGTGATCGCGACGCCTCTAAACGCATCGTGAAGCTAAATCTACCTGTGAAGCATCGTTGTGTCGCGCTACGCCCCGACATGCACCGCGACCGCGCCGCAGGGTGTATCCGAATTGTCTCACCGAGATGTTCACCTTTCTGCGTAGTAACTTATGTTTTATACCGGGGTATTTCGAAGACAGCGTGCATTTTTCTTCCATGCAATCAGTATCATTAATAGCACAACATATATTTTACGAAAAAAAAACAATACTTATGATTTTTTTACTTTTGAAGAATTGACATCACTAATCTCTTTGACTACTTATGATTACTTTATTATTTTTTTCTCGAAGCATGGTAAATAAAAAAGTACGTGTCTATTTATTTTTAACTAGCATTTCGCCCGCGACTTCTTCTGCGTAGATTTAGTACAAATTTCCTCTTTTCACCCCCTTAAAATATGACATTCCAAAAATCCCTTCTTAGTGCTCACCAATATAAAAAGAAGCCTTGTGCAAAATTTCAAGTCCCACTAGTTTGTTGATATACATCGAGATATACATAGGTTTGTCAGTCAGTTTCCCTTTTCTTGCTGTACGTAAAATTAGTGCACTGTCTCTGAAGTAACCCTGTATTGTCTTGCTATTTTAAAAAGTGCGCGTGTAGCGTAGCGTCGCGTCGAGTCGTGTCGTGGTGTGAGCTCACCCTTGCATTTGAGCTTTGCACACACTAGGAAAAAAAAAATCAAAATCAAAATCAAAATTCAGTTAACAAAGTGGAAAAAATAGAGCTGATGTCTGCATCAGCTCTGTTTTTTCCACTTTGTTAACTGAATTTTACCTTGGTAGGGATGAGCAACTCCGTCTCAGAAGAATGTATTATGCTTATAAATGAGGAGAGGTAACGCTTTAAGTTGTAAACATGTTTGACACAAGCTTTCGTCCAAGAGTAGACGTAGAGTATTCTGTTAAAATGACACCATGACAACGCAGGTAAAGTGAGCATGAAGTGAACTATCATTTCAGCTGATCCTAGGGATTGCCAGCTTCAAGGGCACTGCATCTAACTCTTCACGGTTATGTTTACAGAATCTCACTGCTGGACTGGTTATTTCCCATTACCTTTATATAAATCTAGCAACAATAATGTTGTGCAATGTAGAACTACCAATCATTCAGTTTATATTACACAATATGACGGTTTTAAGATGTTTTCGCGATTTCAAGCACTTCCGAAAGTAAAGTCACGGGCACCATGTCGAGACGTGCAGTTGTCAGTTTTATTTAAAAAAACACTGGTTTTGACGAACTTTTTAGGTCAAAATACCGACGATTAAGAATGCGTTCTTCATACATAACTAGCTTCTGCCCGTTAACTTCGTCTGGAGTTCAAATTAATATCAAAAAAATAAATATACCGGTGGTTTTTAAAGTCATGTATTTTTGATATATTGCGATAATTCTAGTTATTTAGATATTCTCAACGATCAGTTTCACATTTCCGGTGGCCCAAAAAATTGTTATTGCTGCGAATCTACTAGGTTCTGGAGCTAACATGAGATTTACTATTCCGAGACACGATCGGCCTGACACCGGGTGTTAGTGTAGGTATAGACCAGGAGTTAGTCTATTTGGCAATGAAGAACTTGTAAAGCAGTTGGTTTTATGATTTGATAGCATTTCATTTTTTTTAATTGACCTGGTAAACGTAAAAGCAATCGGGCTTCGTCTAAGAGAAGAGAGAGATGATGTATTTTTCTTCTGAACTCCATGCAGACGAAGTCGCGGGCAGAAGCTGGTAATAAAATAAATATTAACGAAGATTGTAAAACACATCCATCACATTCATTTATTCATTAACACATTGTACCGACAGATGATATTCAGAATTGAGAACCTCCTCCTTTTTTGAAGTCGGTTAAAAAAAAGGTCCTACTCAAATCTCCAACCTTTGTCATCCTTTCATTTTTTAGAAAATGCTTTTTTGAAAGTGGACTAAACTTAAGTATCGATTTATTACAACCATTGTCACAATCTACAACATATACAACTGTGTGTACCTTGTGTAAAGACTCACGCACATGGTGACTGAATACCTATAGGATAGGGTATGAGTATCAAATGGCTGATTAGGTTATGCTAGAAGGTAGGGTTAGATGTAGGTAATGTAAAGCTAACGTATCGCTTGAACTCGGCGGAAATTGGACGGCACCGAAATATCAGCTGCGCGCCGACGCCGACGTATGGCTCGACGACTGCGAGTAATGGATGTTGTCGTTTTACATGGAATAGCACACTGGAGAGTGGGGACTCTGCCTGCAACTTGCCGTAAATATTGGCAGGCTGTTACTACTTTGCCTAGAAGCTAAGGAACCCGTTTTTCATAGGTTATTCTTACTAGCGTACAGCTGGTGTGACCTATACCCGTTTGTTCGTTTAATATAACCTTGTGGTGAATTAAAATAATAATTTTATTAAAATGGCAACGAAACGATGAGATAATACGTAATTGTATCTAACGTTAATTTTTAACTTATCTTTAACAAAAAAGTCTGGTTGAGATCAGGACCTAAACCACCAACTCTTAAGAGCCTTTACGCGGTACGGCTTTTCATACAAACTTTCAAAGCCTTATTTTTCGAAATTAATGAACCGATTTTAATAAAACTTGGTATGCATACGCTAGATATCTAGGTCTAAATAGTTATCAGAAAAAAAAATCGAAAAAGAGTTCAGGGGGAAGGATAAAGTGATTTTTCACTTTCTATAGAAAACTTAAAATCGCTCTCTCTCTCCCTCTAAAATCTTTTTCAAAAATGTTTTCTGATAACTATTTAGACCTGGATATCTAGCGTATGCATACCAAGTTTCGTTAAAATCGATTCATTCATTTTGAAGAATAAGGACTTGAAAGTTTGTATGAAATGACAAACGGCGTAAACGCTCTTAAAGCAGTATTACTTTAATATACTCTTTCCCAGTGGAAGTTATATTGAAGTAATACTGCTTTAAGAGTTGGTGGTTAGGCCCCAGTTTGCTAAATAAGTAGTTCAATCACAATTTTTGTTTCCGTTTTAATTAATTTAAGAAGACTTAAGATGTAGGTAGTTTAAAAATTGTTTAATGTGTTCTCCGGCGGCATTCATTTATGTCGTTTAGTTCAAACTACTCATCTACCTACTTACAACTTAATTATGTGAAGTACAAGCCACACCTGGCGAAAATTACGCTGCGCTACTTCGGCTTTAGGTATTTACCTGTATGGTATTTAAAATAGGCATTTATGGCAACTTTCTATCTCGTATTTTTCCGTAGGTAATTCAAAAAACATAATTATATTCATTGGAAAAAGACTGCTGTGATTCTCAATGCAAAAGAACAACTCGGTAATATACTGTATTGCGATTTCTCTCCATGACTTAATGTTCTGTTAAAGAAAATTATTCATGTCTCTCTTTGGCTTGAAAAGCAGGTGGACTTGAAATTGCTAGGAAATTCATGTGTTTTTTTTTCATTCATTGACAACTGATTTAAATTCTTGACAAATTAAAAAAGGGTCTTATTTTTAAGAGCCTAGTTATTTTAGAAGTTGATGTTGATTCCCCATAAAGGAAAACATTATCACCCATGCTATACTATATTTGAATACATGGCGCCGTCCGGCCAAATATCTTGAAACAGTACCTACAGTCAGATTTTGGTGGCAATTTGCTACAAAATAAGCCTCAAGACTGACAATGGGCATGCTAGGAGTTCAGTGCCATCCATGGATTGGAACGCGACGCGCCTAACCGGACACGGCCGGGCGGCGGCGGCGTCCTGCATACTCGAACCACTATGTAGATAGAGCCACATTAGCATCGGTGTAGGTATGGGTATGTAGGTTGTTTGTGTCCCAGGCGCGGTGCAACGCGCGGCCCTGACGCGCCCGCGACCGATGCGCGGCGATGTAAACACCCAGCAAGGTCAACTGCCTTGCGAACGCCGAGCTTTTTATTAACTTTTTGTCAAACTTACTGCACACATGTTCAAGATAACGCTTGTAGCCTTGCATGTGAGCCGTTGAGATTGTACTGCAGTTTTATTTCAGCTTTTTTGTGCTCACAAAACGGAACACTCAGTTTATGGACTGAAGAAAATAAGTTTCGTAATTTAAGAATATGCACGGTTTTAGGTGCCGCGCAGACGACAGACTATCCGTGACGCACTTTTTAGTTTGTGAAAATATACCTAAGCAATTATATGCAGTAACGTATGCGACGCGCAAAAAGTCGGCGCACAAAAAATCCGTGTCATTCTGGCAGATCGCACCGCACCGCGCCGCACAAAAAGTGCGCGAAAAAAATAGAACGTTTGCTTCAACGCGCGCTAGCGCAGACGGCGTACTTTTAGTATGCAATCTGCACTCGTTAGTGGGGGACTTAACGTACGCGGTATAATACCATGGCGCTAGAGATCGATGTTAATACAAGAAATACAAAACAGACCAGCAATTTATGATACTTTTAAGGCAGTTCAGTAATCTCTCTGAAAGCATAGGATATCCCAAAATTCTCTATTTCCTCTCCTTTTTCTGTACTTCAAGTATAAAATAATACATCGCAATCTCTGCATTTCCATAGCGTCTACGGCCCTACAGTTCTACTGACAGAATAATCGAAGATGTTCGTCGTGTGCGTTTAGTCTGCGTAAAATCCGCGACGGACTTTTTGCATGCCTTGCAGACATTTTGTACGACACAGACTCGATCGCACAAAAAGTGTGTCGTCTGCGCTGCACCTGAAAGTATTAAAGTTGGTAACACAGTTGCGCTACAAAAACCCGATGATGCGGTTAAAATAGAATACTGTAAAAAAAAATACTGTAATGGCAGCGTGTTAGTACTCGTACGTAGCTAAGATCGCCATTTCCACATGAACGAAATTTCTGAGAGAAATGTCTTATACGACTGTGTTATCACTTGCAAGTGTTAAACAGCTTGTCAAAACAGAGTGTACCTATTCTATGTTTACACTCGCAGTTCACTATCAGATCGACCGCCGGACATATCTTGCAGAACTTTTGTCACATGTCTGGCCTTAAACTGTCGAAACGTCGGTGTGCTGGTTTCCTTGGTTAGCTTCTAAAACTTGAGTAAATAGTCGAACTAACGTATATGGCGGATCTGAATTGAATATTTTGGGTTCAGAGCGTGTCAAACCCTAGTTTAATGCTAAAAGTTGGTAGGTTTTTCCAGTCTAAAGTCAGTTTGAGAAATACTCAGCTTTAAATGCTTGATTCAGAAAACGAGGGAATGGAATGCCCCTATGCAATTGGATAATAATTATTTCAGCATTTAATCGGTACAGTACGATGTAACATTTATTGAGAATATAAGTTTCTTACCTACCTACTTAAAGTTTTCTATACTTAAATGTAATATACGAGATCCGTGGCTGTGGGTCAGACTCAATGAAAAAATAAAATATGTTTTTTAACAATTTCACTAAAACAGCCGTGCGATGATTGATTTCAGTAATACAATAACTTATTCATCTGACTATATCTGATTCATTAAATGTTGTTAATAAGTAGGTACCTACCAGTTAACCTTAACTGCCGCAATTAAATTTTACTACCGCCGCGGTAACCGTTAAATTAATTTGTCATTTTTGCGGCATGGTTTTTAATAAGTTTGCGACTATCAGTTTGTGACTCATTAATAACAGATTATCCACCAACCCGCACAGGCCCGCGGGGTGGATTATGGCCCACTCTATATCACAGAGAGGAGCTCTGCGTCCCAGCACTGGGTACATTGAGGCTTATTATGATTATGCTAATTAATATCGTTACTGGGATAAACTGGGAAGCTGCAAAATGAATGCAGGTTTATAATATGGTTTAGTATAAAGCGTTTAAACTCTATGCGAGCAGCTTGACACCACCAAAGCAACGTTGTTATCTCTAACGCAGGAATTTCTGCTCTGCAGAGGATGCTTCGAGCGAGCGCCGTTAATGTTGTGCCGCTCTAAAGGAAAAATAAGCTCGAAGTTGTAAGTCTTAGCGTACACAGAACGCTCGGATAGGTTCTCGTAAAACTCTAGTGCACACACAGTGTGTACCTATTATCGACACGTGCCATATCGATTCTTTCCTTCTGCCTACAACGCGAATCTGTATGTTTTGTCATACCTATTATAAAACTGGCTTGTGCCCGCAGCTTCGCCCGCGTGAAAAGTTTTTTCATTGGTTTTAATTGTTTACTCGGAACCCAATTCTTTTTTCTTTAAACAAAAAAAATGTTCTCTGTTACTCCCTATACTCGCATAAATAACTTTTTTTTTTGTTATAAATATATGTAGGAACAATGGATGAGTTTTCCTCCGAGCGGTGGGTAAGGTATAGTGTCAGGATATTGGCGTCCCCATTTTATTGGGATAAACAAGACAGTATATCAATAACAGAGTCTAATTACACTTTAAAAACACACACACACAATCAAAACAATAAGTAATAGAAATACAGTCACTCGAACAGACCTTTAAGGTCACAGTTCGTACAGAGGCCTAAGCCACCCAAGTACAAAGTGTATCAGCAAGCCAATACAGCTATGTAAATATACAGCAGTGCTGTACCAGGTAAACCGACAGTTTTGTCGGGAGCAGGAGCTCTATAGTGAGTCGAATCGAATCCAAGATAAGACTAAAAAGTGTACTGGCACACAGAGTGCACGCTCTTTTATAATACCATGTTCTCCCTCCACAACAACTCTGTCCAATGACGCACGGTAGTGCGTCACGTTTACTTGACTACGTGTTTACTTGATACGAATCACTAAAATTAGCATAATCTAATAAGACTTGCATTGCAAATTAATCAAATTGTACAATAATAATTGTTGTAAATAAACAACAGTGGTTTAACAAAGTAAATCGTTTTAAATCAAAATAACATGTCATCATTTGTATTTTAGAAGACAAACGATTACTATTATTGAAATAAGTTTCCAAAACTCAATTCTAGTGTACTGCGAGTACTCAATAAATTATGTTATGATTTATCAGACAGTAATTGATATTAAAATCACTTAAATTAAATAACACAAACAAAACAAATCAAATTACACATTTTAACAACTACCCACAGTTGTATTTTATAAGATTTGACAACTACCCATAGTTTTATTTGATAACTGTCTCCGGCATATATATGTAATCACGCCTAATCACATATACTTACTTTCATATGCTTTATATAAAGATATACATTGTATTTAAAAAATATTTCGTCGTTAGTCGTGTAATTTAGAAGAACAACGCAGACGCGTTGTTCTGTTGTTGAATTTTGAAAAAAATCTAGGAATTATTGAAATTATTCCGGAAGGTACATGACGAGTATGATAGCAGAACATTGATGCTAAACTTGCATATAATTAAGAAACCTCGGTGTTTTGTAAAGTCGTAAATTTTAATTCCTTTAGCTGATTCAACGGTGGTGGAGTGCTGGTGGTGGCACCGACCAAGCTATCAGTAATTTTTCAGGTAGTCTCTTATTCTTAAATTTTTACAAAATGGCAGAATTTTAGAAAGGGTCTTCTAAAGAGGTTTCCGGCGACTGCGACCACAGTTAACTGGGACCGCAATTAACTGGGAGCGCGGTCCCAGTTGCCGGATCCATTTAATTTTAATAATTTTCTTACGGCGACTCGGACCACCCGTGAAAACAGTACAGTCAAACGAAAAGTAATAATTAAAGACAAAAACTCATTGATTAAAAAATATAATTATTTTTTAAAAAAAACACCCTTTGATCCAAAAGCTTAGTGACAGTAATTGGTTGAGCGAGTCATCAAGCGAAACAAAATCCCGTTTAACAACAAAAGGGCTGCATAACCTTGAGATCGACAGGCAAAACTGACTAGAGTTCCTCTGTACTTACCTGTACGGATGAATTACGTGAAAACGACTTGGCTTATTAGTTACTAGCTTTTACCAGCGGCTTCGCCCGCGTGAAAATCGGAAATAGGGAGGTTTCTTGATTTGTATTGTAACTACACCTACTGTACACCTACCTACACCTACCTACACCTACTCTACACCTACCCTACACCTACCCTACACCTACCCAGCACCTACCCTACACCTACGCTACACCTACGCTACACCTACACTACACCTACCCTACACCTACCCTGCACCTGCCCTACACCTACCCTACACCTATCCTAACCAGCCCAAAAAATACTATAACATGTTTCTTGTTTCCTGGTACTTGATGTTTTTGGTCTCCTGGTACTTGTAAATCTGTAGTACTAAGGCAGCAGCGGCTCTAAATTTCCACTTCCTCCTCAGTCTTCATTGATCCATGCCACTTACCGGGATAAAAAGTAGCATATGTCTCATTCCAGGATATGAACTACATGTGTGCCAAATTTCATCCAAATCCCTTCAGCCGTTTTTGCCTGATTGAAACACAAACATACAAACATACAAACATACAAACATACATACATACAAACATACAAACATTCACATTTATAATATTAGTAGGATTACTTAGCGCATGGAATAAATTCATCAGTTTTTTTTTTATACTTATATTTTTTCGTTTGACTACGGTTTGGTCCCAGTCGTCGGAAAAAACACTAAAATTAAAAGGATCCGTTAACTGGAACCGCGGTCCCAGTCGCCGGAAACCTCCTTCTAACATTGTGCCGTTTTAGTAAGTACCTACATGCATCTGGATGATTCCAAACACCATAATAAATTTGTAATTAATCTTGCGAGATTTAAAACTGTATGAACTGTGAAAACAACGATACGTAAACAAGAATATAAGATAATTCTCAGCATGTCCTGTGAGGTCCCATGACCAAGAGTTTTCTTTCGTATTTCAACCAACCAACCCCCTCATCGCGGCCGACAGAAAGCGAGGGAGGTTGGCGATCCACGACGCAATGTACGAGTACCTACAGCGAATTGAAGTGGGGTCGACTGGGAATATTCGCTCACCATCCATACAATCAATCAACCTAAGGTAAATTGATCGATATTCGGCCCACACGCTGAACTTTGGAAAGATCAGAAACGTTAAGTCCAGAAAGTTAGCATTTACCAAAAGTCGTCGATTCACACTGAACAAAGAACTTGACAAGCTTTGAAGTAAATTGCTCAATTTACGCAGTTGTTCACAGCTAAACGTTCGCCACCAAAGGTACTACTATCAACGAAGCAGTTAATATGCATATAGTGAACTGAACTGTTTCAATTATCTCTTGCATAAACTGTAATAGGCCGTTCCACTCAGTTGATAGTTACAACTTGCTCCGGATAATAAGCAGCTACAAAAGCATTCAATGTTTCTTTCAACCATTTATTATTATTTTTTAAATAACGGAAAAAGACAGTCTGTCAATGAACTTATATTCTATTAATGTAATCTAGCTTCCAACTAAATCTGGCGGAAGAATTAATTTAATATTATAAGCTATCAAAATGTATTGATTGTTTAAAGATACACAGAATTGAGTTGGCGCAGTGCCATAATCCGCAAATAGTGGAGTTGAAAACTAGCGCATGTGGAAACAATGTTTCAAAGCTTTCAGGTGCGAAATAAAGTACCTCCATGAAATACATTTGAGCAGTCAATTGTAGGACGTTGTACGATTTTTCAGTATAAAACTGAAACATTTTTGGCATGTACCACTGGGATGGTTTAATATTCCTAAAGTTTCAGATTTGCAAGTAGAGATTGATGTTGATTTAGGTGTAAACCTAGATATTATGTCACAACAGTTAAGTTGTACCTGTATCTTTCAAGGTATTGTCATCATCTTAAGCTATAGCTATATTGGCCCCAAACTTCAGTACTAACTACGACGACACCACGACTGCTTTTCAATCACCGTATTCAAATATAACTATCTTTAGGTTTCTCACACATTCGTTCCTCTTGTGCCCTTATTCCAATGCGGCGGCACGGCATGCTTTCTCCTTCCATACACATCTATCTCGTTCAGGGTCAAAACGCCCAATTCTCAAAATGTCCAACTCCCAAAGGCCGTAGTAGGAGCCCCACGCAGAGCTTCGCGGGGCTCAAAGGTTTAAAAAAAAATAACCGAGTCGGGGTGCCCAAAGTCCCGAGTTCGCTTCGCTCGCTCTTGCATCCTAAGTTCTTTAAACTTGAAAGTGCTTTGAGGTTAGGTTCAAAGATTGGACATTTTGGGAGTTGGACATTTTGGAAATTGGACATTTTGAGAATTGGAAATTTTGGGATTTGAACATTTTGACACCGTTGGACATTTTGACCCTGAACCATCTATCTACCTCAGGCATCATACCATATAGCGTATACCTACAGTAAGCTAGCAATGCAGACCAACTAATCTGCGCGCCAGTGGTTAGCCGTGAGCCCTACATAACAAGAATGTCACCAACTATTCCGCCATTGTGTACCGCAACTAATTCAATATTTATATATATGAAGAAAATAGTTCGTGAGAAAATAATTTAAGTTTATTACAAGCATCTGGAACTTTGTCCCCTTGTGAATAACAAGATGGAAAAAGTTTCGTTATGCACTTTTCACTGCGCGATGAATACTGAATAATACTTCAGGTATGACATAATATTAAAATTTCTTCCCGCAGGGAAGTTAGGCGGTAATGTGAACATTTTATACTGCGACTCGTAGGTATGACGTTTCCTTTTAAAGTGAAAATATTTTTGAGCTCATTCAGAAATTCGTGCATTAGGTAATCCTAAAAGCAAAGCAAACATATAGACTGGGCTACGGTTACTTGGATTCAATTTGTTTTTGGGAATGGCCACTTGCAGATCTAGTACGCTAGGGCTATCAATTGCTTAACCGGACGAGGATTGTTTTTCTTATAAAGGGCAATCGTCTTTGAAATTAATTTTCCTTTCCACTTCTTTTTTAATACAGTGTCTATGAAGTTTTATTGAGTGTTTGCATGAGCATAAAATTCTAGTTTTATTTTGGGGATTGCGGATGCTATCCTACGAGTATCACATTGTTACAGTAGGTAAATAATTTGTTAGTTATCCTCCATTTAACTTACTGAGGAGCTCATGGCTACATAATAACTACCGCCCAGAAATCCTCATCTTTAACAGTTTACGGTTAATCAAAAGACAGAAAATCTGAGACCAGTCTTGCCAAGGAGTATCGTGTTACCCAGTTACTGGGTTGTGGAGGTCAGGCAGGTAGTCGCTCCTCATAAAATACTGCATCTAGTTAGACTAAAAGCCGACCCCAAAATAGTTAGGAAGAGGCTAGGCAGATTGATTTGAACTTAACTAACAGATGGAAAAATATGAAGATGTATATAATTACCGTACCAATTGACTGAGTAGATTGACCTGCTGCAAGAAGCCTTACAATAGCACAATTAAATTGCTGCCAGACGAAGTTTCAATACACTTTCAGAATGTCTCAATGGTATTGCAGATACTTAGCTATGATAGTTAGAGGTAGAACATTTTAATTTATTATTGGTTCAAATGTCCTCAATCTGGTTATGATGAGAACTTCTGCTTCATAACTTAATTAACAATGATGAGAGCGAGGTAACGATTCGTTCCTTTTATGATTAGTATAATTTGATGAAAGCAATAGCTTATGGCCTCAAATAGTGAGAGGCTAGTGCGGTGGCGACAGCGGGTCCGATATCTATTCTAGTGGTAGTAGTAGGTATAATAAAGCTGAAGAGTTTGTTTGAACGCGCTAATCTCTGCAACTGCCACTCGGATTTGGGAAATTCTTGTTTTGATAGCCGCATTTATGAAGAGGGCTATAGGCTATAAGGAACGGGAAAAAAAGGATATGCGCGCGTACGAAGTCGCGGACAAAAGTTAGTATAAAATATTATGAATCCGCCGTTTGCTTCCGTACTGAAGTGGTTAAAAGCGTGTTCGTACCTACGCGGTATTAGCTATCCAGAGCAGTGGCGTAAACCGAGGGGATGCGGTAATGTTACTGTATAAACATAAACGACAAAGTTGAAATTCCATTGCAACCCATACTTTTAAAGGCCTTTTAATACAAACAGTCACTATATACGCACTATAATTTATGGTCAGTTCAAAATCGTCTTAAAATATAAAATGCTAAAGTAGTATTGTAAATACAAGCATAGCCTCTATGCCCGCTACAAAAATTCGCGTTTGTGATGTAGTATGGGCACGAATCGCGCCCGCCACCGCGCCCTCGCCACATTAGTCACCGCGAGGTCTATCTGGTCTGGACGAGCACTGAGATGGTATAGAAAGCATAATTTGATAACTCTTGAAGGGGTGCCGTCGTTTCAACAGTTGCAATAAAAAAATAATCATTGGTTAGGGCGCAGTTGATTGAATCAACCAGCCTAGCCTTTTCCCAACCATATCGGAACCGGCTTCCAGTCTAACCGGTTTCAGCTGACTACCAGTATTTTACATGTAGCGAGTGCGTATCGGAGTTCTGAAACGAAGTTACTGGGTACTACAGTTCCTCTTGGTAAGACTGGTGTTTGAATTTCTGTCTTTTGACCATCCGTAAAGACTGTCAAAGATCTACAAACGACTGCCGGGACCGACGACTTCACATGCTTTTCGGGTCACGGAGGTGTCGAGACCGACCAAGGCAAGCCCGGCTCAACCTCGAATTTCAAACCATGTGGCGATTATTATTTAGCTGCCAGCTTTCCATGACATACTACGTTATGAAGTACTAACTTTTGCTCTCCAGATTCCCATTTATCTGTATGTCAAAATTCCTCTAAATCGATTTCAAGATTAGGCGTGGAAGCGTAACAAACACACTTTTGTATTTATAATATTGAGTTAGGATTAGGATATTATTTTCTTCCAATAATCTCATGTTGGTTGTGTTATTTCATTGGTTAAATAATTCTTGAATACGTTCTGTATATTATCCACTGTGTTTCCAGTACAACCCATTCTTGTGGAATTATTGGCAGCCTCTTAGGCTCGTCGACAGTGTTATAGAAGAGTAGGTACTTTGTTTCAGAATTTCATTACTTATATAAGAAGGTGTTTAAATAACACGCATTTATGTAAACTTAACGATGTGGGCAAGACAAGGTAAAAAAAAGTTCAAACGTTTATAATACTAATCAGATTAAGGTAATATCAACTTTTGTTTCTTCTTGAACTAATATAATATGTTAGTTAAAATCAAGAAGCTATCTTCGAGAGGTACCTACTCTGGGTAGGCACATTAGGGCGGCCCGGCAAGAGCGTCTGGGCGGGGCGGGTCGATAGATGAGACGCTATAAGTGAATAATACGAGTATAACTCCTGAAAAAGCCCCTTTGCCTTGAAGGACATTTTCAGGTAGACGACTGATATTACGTCGTTAGCTTTGTGGAGCCGAAAATATTTCAAAATACATACTTCGTTTATACAATGGTGTGGAAACATTATTCGATATCCAAAAAATAGAAAACGAAAACTATTGGAAATATTCGATTCGAATTTTTTGTATGTAGACTAAACTGCGTACAAAAAAATCCAGTAAAATATTTCCAATGGTTCACTATTCCTAGTCCTAGTCATCAGCATCACTACTATATTTTTGTTTGAAAATATCTTATATAAAAAAAACTCGTGTCCACGGTGTTTGTGGTTGCACTCCTCCCAAACGGCTCGACCGATTTTTATGATTTTATTTATTTATTTATTTATTTATTTATTATACACTTTATTGTACACCAAAACGTAAACAAAAAAAGGAAACTTAAAACTAAAACACATACAATGGGCGGCCTTATCGCATTACGCGATCTCTTCCAGACAACCTGGGATGGACAGTATTTGCCTGGACATGAAATTAATGTGTAAATGATTTTATGTATGTTTGGTAGGTACGAGAATAAGTTGTAAAGTATATTTCATATTCGATATGCGCGTACGAAGTCGCGGGCAAAAGCTAGTATATATTATCTGAATTAAGTTTAGATGTTGGTATATAATTGATCGTTTCAAAATACTGTTAAGTAGTATTACCATTTATTCTCGGCTCCATATCGTAAAAACACTTACGTGAAAGATGATTTTCAACTTGTTTTGTTGCTGAAAAAAGGGTTCGAACATTTTTCTGCGGGAGTTGGCATAACCACCAGCTGCCATTTTGTTTTTATTTTTTAATCGCAGCGCATGATGAAACATGTGTATAAGGGGTAGAGGACACTTAAACAAACAAAACATTTTTGGAACATGGTGCCCTAAAATTTCACGTTGCCGAGATATTTGGAGGTAAAGTCGCCATGTGAGAATAACGAGAATTATTAAAAAATAACTAATCACGTGTTTATATGCAGTGGATTGTATTCAAATTGTTCTCGGAGTGGATGTCCACCATGTACCGGTGTCGCGATACTGTCTTGTAGTCCTATGATTGAACGGGCTATCGGCGAATTAAATTGTGCAATTCCGACGCACCCTGCCCGGAGCTGAAAGCAATCGAAGAGTGATAAAGGATATTAAAATAATAACACACACACTATTACATACACACACACTATTAATACACTATTTGATACTTCATATCGTTTACACAAGAAACTGTAAAAGGTTCGCATTTGTGAACACTACACTGATTTAATCTCATCTTAATCGAAAAGACCGCATCGCATCTTATGTAAAAAAAAACTAAGAATTGGTTGGTGGGAAAAATTAAATCTGTTTTGAGATTGCCAGTTATTTTATTGGAAGAAGTGAAAATTATATTTTTAACCGCCTTCGTCTGTGCCGTAACTAACTTTTCCTGCAATTTCCGCTGAATGCTGAGTGGCTTTTAAAAGAAGACGCCATTTTGTAGTGGAAAAAAAAATAGGTGCTCTTAAATATTTTTATTACCGGCTTCAATAAAAGAGGCGCTTTTCTATTTGCGACGGATGATGTTACTGACACTATCTTATGTCGTTGTCATATTCATCTCTTTCACAATTGACAGGAAATCACCCGGGATTGACTATAAAATTTAGATTGAAAGCATTCGCATTTTCTACGAATTTGTACCACTCGAAGTAATGTAAGGATGTTAAACTTGGAAAAATGCAAAAAAGGTGAAATTCGAAGATATTATAATGCTTTGTGTTAGCAATACAGTTTCGGAATTCGGTGCCGAAGACTTATTTAATCACACCAAACTACAGCAACCTTCAAAATTGTTTATTTTCTTATTATTTTCGACTGCGGTTTTGCTTGTGAGTTTCAATAATACGGTTCACTCTTAGTGCAGTTTGCTTGTTTCGTGCGTAGCTCACTTGTTTGCCGTGAAGTAAAATGCAAAGCGCAATTTACAACCGGTGTCGTATATAAATTGTTGTCGCTGACTGCCGTAGGTACTTTTCATACTCGTACTTTCTAAGATACATTGGTACATCAAGAGGGTCCGTTACTTTTGCGAGGCTTTCGAAAGTCATGACTGAGTACTAACACGGGCAATTTTTTTCCAGCAACTTGTTGCCTGAATCGCCCCAGGCTCAAATGCAGTCATACTTCGTGTGTCGAGAACTGTTCCCACGCTCGAGTTGTCTGTCCCTTTCTAACTGGGAACCCTGCTCACTCCTGCGTATCTCTCGTTTTGAAGTAAACACGCGACGCAACAAGGTAAGCACAACAGAATGCGGTGATTGTAATCATAACCACTTTTTATACCTAACGCGACTTATCTCCCGAATTCAGATTTGTTTAATCATGCCTTAAGTTAGTTCAAATTATTGAAAATTTCCTTTTTTTTTAAAATGACAACAAACAAACTTTTATCTACACTCACAACGTTATGTTCTAATATGATTTCAAAATCGATTGTATATGTCACCGGCAATCTGTATAATTCAGGTATTCTATACAATACCTAGGCAATGTATAGAATACCTGGGGCATCCAGTCAATGTATGAAATATTATGAATAATATTGTCCATTACATACTTTACCTAGGGTATGTATACAATTCCTAGGGTTTGTATAGAGTATCTGCTGGTCCACCGGCAATGTGTAAAATAAATAGATTTTGATCTGTATTTATCAATGTTAACCGGCCTACCTATAAAATGAAGGGGAAATAAAACATATAAACTTGTAAAATAATACATCATATAATATATAATCATTTATTTAATACAAAAAAATTGTAACTTACAATTTTAAATTTTTTGCAATGGACTCGGCTACGCCTCGTGTGATAAACCCACACTCGTGTTTTAATAACCCTTTATATATGGTCGTTACATAAACTACTATAATATGACCGTTGCATAAACTACTATAATGCGTCAGTCAGATATGCAGAATGCGGAATTGTAATTTTCTAAAAACTTATATCGTCTAAACTACTGATCCAAAAAATTAAAATGATTGTACATAAATTAATCTAACAAAATTTTAGTATTTGACTAACGACATCTGTGTAAAATATTGTCAACATTCATTTTCCTACGTTCGCGTTGCAAAGATCTAAAAAAGGGGTTGAAAGACCCCTTGTGTTAGACGGAAAAAAAAAAGATTTAATAAACGATTCAATTTCGGTCGGAACCCTAGTAGAATATAGTTTTACTCGCATTAGCCAGTAACAATAGTTGGTGTTAAGAACGGAGCGTAGTTGGTACGGTGCTGTGGACGCTGTGGTTGCGGTCGAGAATGCCGTTGGGCCAGTCCGCCCGAGCTCGGCGCAAAAATATTCACAAGCCATTCCTGTAACTGCTTGGCCGCATTCGTACCATCTCGTTATCAACTTATTGCAGTTATTTATTCGCGTAAAAATATTATACATCATTCTGTTATTAGCAGTAAGCTAAGTTTTACTTACGAGTTGTTGCTGAAATAGGCGGACTTTTATGTGGCATGCGTGGAGGTGGGGACTGAAAAATGTTGGCATAAGCTGATTATAAGAGATTGTGAGTTTTTTAACAGCTATAAACTTAATTAAATGGGAGACAAAGGTATTTCTGCTAAATACATCTGCACTATTCAGCACTGTACATATTTCGATGACTGAAAAAACAATACTTTTCGGTATTCCTTATGAATTCGCTGTGACCTGAATGAATGAAACCAGGACAAGTATTTATTTTGTAATTTATTTTCACCATAGGTTAGGTTAGGTAGGCAGATTACACTTATTTCGCAGTCGATTTCGTTATAAGCGAATTCGAATTACTGAATATTGGGTTCGTCGGTGCTTTTACGAATTCTGGAATCAAAGACGTCGTAACAAAATATCTCACCCTTCGTTGTTGGGTTGTGACGAATAACGAAAAACCCCTAATGCAGGTCCAGAATTGGTTCACTGCCAATAATTTGGTTTTAAATGAAAAGAAAACGAAATGCTTTACCAAATGTCAAAAACAGTGATTGTGACATAATATTGAAGGGGGAGAAATTAGAATTCGTCGATAGAACAGGTTTCCTGGGGATTACGGTTGACTAAAGGCTACAATGGATTTCTCATTTAACGTCGCTTGCAGGACGGCTATCAGCAGCATATGCTGTTAGAAAAATCCGCCAATTTACGGATGTTGATACCGCGAGACTGGTCTATTTTAGTTATTTTCATAATATCACGTCTTACGGTGTCTTACTATGGGACGGGCTGCAGACATCTAATCCATTTTTATTCTGCAGAAAAGAGCTATCAGAGCCATTATAATCTCCTTCGGCGCGATTCTCTAAGGAAACTATTTAAGGAGATTAACATCACGACGATACCTTGTCAATATATCTATGAAAACATAATGTACGTTAGAAAGAATCTACATCTTTTCAATAAACGAGGTGACCGAATAATTATGTTACTAGGAATAGGGATCAATTAGTTCAACCAGGTTTCAGACTGGCCAAAGTTGCAATATCTTTCATGGGGTACTGTTTAAAGTGTTTTAATAAAATTCCTCCCTATGTAAAGAGATTGCTCGTAAACTAGCAGGGTGATGTAAATGAGAGCGGTACCGTTCTATGCACGGGATTTGCGTATTTGCTATTCGCGATGTGTTACTGGTTGGGAGGGCAACGCGCATTCTCAATTGATCAGTACTTAAAGGTCGGCGATTTATTGCTACGTGCGGTCGCACTTTTTGTACGAACTTAAATATTCCTCGATTGCGTGTTGGGCCGAGTCTGCAACGGATCTAGTCGTGAGTTCAAAGTTCAGACAAGACGGACAATGGGTTAACCAGACTCCACCGAGACCATCGGCGTCAGCTGCGACGCCAGAACGTGTGGCTAAATTCTGACGTGAAATTATGCGCAATCCGCGTAAATCGAGAAGCAAGAGTTGCAGAGTGTACTGGAATAAAAAAAACAATTGTGCACGTTATTTTAAAAGGAAACTAAAGTTTCAGTAAAGTTTCAGCAAGACGGGGCCACCCTACAGACAGCTAGAGTTACATTGAGAGGCAGAAGTTATTTTTTCCAATAAATTAATCAGCAAGTACGAAGGCATAATCTGTCCACCTAGGTCACTTGAAACCACACCGTGCGACTTTTTTTGTGGGGGTATCTCAAATCAAGAGTTTACAATAACAATCCTCGACCTATTCAAGCATTTCAAGAAAATATTCGTCGTGTTGTTGCTGCCATTGAAACCACGCAACTGTATTCGCTTGTTCCGCAGAGTCCGATTGAACTAGTGCCTAAATAAGAATGGTCGGCATTAAGACAAAATTGTTTTTAAGACAACATTGTTTTTAAGAACATTGTTTTCCGCATTGCCAAACTTAATTTTGTTTTAATAAAAAATAGAATCACATTGTATTTTTTTAAATGTAACATTAAACTTGAAAATTTTCCACTGGACTTATTAGAATTGTATTAAACACAAACTATGCAGGCGGTTGGGGGATTAAATTGAAGATAAAAATGCTTGGCTCAATGCTGGTCCTGCTCCACAGCCATTAGAGCGTACAAACTAATCCATTAGCATTTGAAAACATTGTTGGACCCGCTGAAGATTTTAAGATTTTTTTTTTCATTGTGTTCATTCAATCTATTTAGCATTAACAGCACATGTGTGAGTACTGTGTACCTTCAAGTTAAACTATCATTTTTGGGTATTACATTGAATTGCATGTAATACCCACCAGTCTTGCCAAAAAGTACCGTGTTACCCAGTTAATGGGTTGTGGAGGTCTGTTAGGCAGCCGCTCCACGTAAAATACTGGTATTCAGCTGAATTCGGTGGACTGGGAGCCGACCCCAATATAGTTGGGAAAAAGGCTAGGCAGATGATGACATTGGCTTGCATGTGTTGGGAGTGTCATGCTCACTCAAAAGTCTCTCAGATGGTGACGTTTTGGTCACCCTTTACAGCGAATTCATGAGGAATATCGAAAAGTCTTTTATCTACACTCACAACGTAATGTTCCAAATATGAGTTCTAAAACGAATGCATAAACACGTACTTTTTTTTCGTGGATAGGTAAAATTTAAAAAAAAAACCATTACAGTTCAACATTTTCCTTCGATTTTTAAACAACTGCATCATAAAATAACTTTTTAATTTTTATAGCACACTTTTTCTTTTTAAACACTCGTGTGATGCTATTATCACACTCGGCTACGCCTCGTGTGATAAACCCACACTCGTGTTTTAATAACCCTTTTTATATGGTCGTTACATAAACTACTATTTTCAGTCACTGAAATATGTACATTCAGTGCTGAATAGTGCAGATGTATTTAGCAGTCATTTCTGCTAAATGTTAGTGTCTCCGGCTTTTGATTCCGTTGTGATCTCAGGTAGGTACAGTCAATTATTTATTTGCAGACCGTCAGGATTTAGGGGTCAAATAAAATGCGTTAATTTTTCAAATTCACTCTGTGGAAATTCATTATTTCTCTTATGTTAGACCGAGGAGCCATACTAAAAGTATTGTATTTTCCTGAATTTCAGCACTACTGAATACTTTTTTTCTACAGGTACTATATACAATTGCTGCTAAATGGTACCTAGTTTTCAAAAATATTCATCTATTACTTTACGAGTTCCAGGGGCCTAAGCACCAACTCTTAAAGCAGTATTACTTCAATTTTACTTCCAGTGGGAAAGAGACGGAGCTATACAGGACGTATAGCTCCGTCTCTTTCTCACTGGAAGTAATATTAAAGTAATACTGCTTTAAAAGTTGGTGGTTTAGGCCCTGGTGGCTCCTCAATTCAGATGTTTAGATTGAGGAGCCACTTTTGCATTGCTAAATCCAGACTTTGTGCTGCATAATCAGCTACTTTGATGCGGAAAAAGGGTGTTAGTTGCCCTTTAAAATCTGACGTGACTCTTCAATTCATACGGACATCAAGCTACCGCTAACAGAATGTCGCTTGTATAGCCTCAGGGCGAAAACACTCATACTTAAATTAAAAACACATCATCTTTTTTTTTCAGCGATTCGTTTACCAGTCCAATTAGCACAAAGGTGTAAATAATAACAGACTATTTACACATATTGTTTTTTTCAAATCGCCTCGTGATTTCTAAATTCGTCGAACCAAAAATGTGTTATTTCGAGTACCTAAATGTATTTCAATAATAGGACCTAAAAGTTATAGGGAGTGTGCGATGCAAACGAAGTTTGGTTCAGTAAGAAAATGTTGCCTCATTATTGGGATAAATATGTAGTTATTTATTGTTCTCCCATTTATAGTTTAGCCCCCTTATCGAACATTTAGTAAACGTTACTTGCAAAAAATGCATGAAGAAAGAGGTCATTTCTCCGATTATGTTCCGGTCTTACGCCGCAGTGCAAAATTTCGCCGAGGGCATGTAGACCCGCTACACTGACTTCCTTTCGTCGAAGACCTACACCGTTACTGATTGGTGGGCTTTGTGTCGCGCTCGCATCGTCGTGTTAAAGTGCCGTACTGAAATTAATATGTGTCCGGCGTAATGATTAGCATCGCATTAGTATGTGCCACTAGGCATGTTTGCCAAGCACTCGCTTCGAGAAATATTTGAGTAACCGCACTTTGACGAACTGAAATGGTGGCTGGATACGCCATCTTGAAGTCGTCCGGATTTCAATTGTGACCATGCCCCGCTTGTACAGCTTATACCTATTTACCACGGCTACGTAGGTGAAGGCACGTAACGTACTCACTAATTTAATTTAAATTAGTAAATAGGTACATTGTTTTTTATCAGGGCAATTTTTACTAACACGTTAGCGTATTATCTTCGTACACTCTTTTGCGCACCTAATAAGATACATATTTTGGTAAATTTTAATACAGATTTCCTAACGAACTCTACACATAAGCCTGCTACACATTTCCATATAAATGTGTAGTTTGAGAAGTCAACGACCGGTTTTCGTTTAATAGTTCTGTATTCCGATTGCTATGTCATTTGAATCGTAGACTAATATAAAAATAAAATACTTCGCTTTTATGCGTGTGTACCCAATTCAAAAGTTTCATGTCCCCGTCGCTCGTGATTAATCCGCAAACTTCCATTACAAAACTTGTGACTTTATCTACTTACCAATACAGGACTAATTAAATTTGTAATTATATTTTTAAATTCTGCTGGAGCCTTCGTCTCTTGATACTGTAAATACCCAGCCTGCCCCTAGAATGCAGAGGATGTCGTTAGGATTCGAGCATACGGTAAATCTTTTGTAACTACTGCAATAGGAAAATAAGAGTTACAACCAGAAGCTACAAATAATAAATTTCTTGTGGAAAGATAAAAACAGACTCGTCTTCTGTAACAGCATAAGTTATATTATAATTATAGTATTTAATTCAACTCGGCTAGTACTGCAGATTGGCATGAAAACTAAATGTTATCCAAAGATAAAACAGATTTAGTAAAAGCAATTTCCGTATGAGTTGCAGTGACGTGTTGATGTTGGCGAAAGCTGTTACTGGTGAGGACACCAGGTCCATTGTCTGCGCTGACTCATAGGCGGCGCGCGCGCAGCTATTTCAGTTTGCTCTGCGTAGGCAGAGTATGCTTTCTTTTTCGCCTCTCAGACCGCCGTGAGACACTCTGTAATGCTAACCTATTAATAACGTCAGAAAACAATTTCTCACCGAAATGATCTTCACTCGACCAAATCAATACGTGTAAATGATGGTAAGTAAATATATGTAAATAATTTTCATCCAGTGTATCTGGGCCAAGTGTGGTTTTAATTACTTTGTACCAAGGCACTAATTGAAACTAAGCTCTTTTTGTTGTGTTATATGTGCCGCCTGGTTTATATGAACACTTTTGAGGCAATGGAAACGTCGAATACTTGACAGATGATAAATTGCGATGAAAGAGAAGACCAAAGAGCGTAGACCGAATGAAGGAAAAGATAAAGTTTGAGAGAACAAACATGTTGGATAGAATAGAGAAGAAGTTGAATCACTGACAAGTGCTAGTGTTGGGATGATGACGTGCTATCAAACTGGGTTGCCATAAAATGGTCACACATGGTATTAAGTACTACTATTTGCATATATTGTACGGTTTTTTTCGTATTACTACTCTCTTTTCAACGTCTCTCGAGTCTTTGTTTTACCTCATTAAACTGATTTTGACAATTGTTGATTTTGATTTTGATTTTCTGACATATTCGATACTCTTATTTTCTATCTTTACATCACAAAGCCCACGTGTTGTCAGCTTTTTTGGTTTGCTTTGTCTTATACCTACGTTTCATTCATAACAAAATCTATCTGCCTAGTCTTCTTCCAAGTATGTTGCGGTCTGCTTCCAGTCTAACCAGATGCCGCTGCAGCCGAGTACTAATATTTTACACGGAGTGACCTCCACAACCCAGTAACGGGATAGAACGATACACATTCAGCAAGATTTCTGGCTTATGACTACCCATGAGTTGTAAATCTACTGCTAACATGCAAGCTAAACTTGGTCGACTGCGTTGAGAAGACACTTGGCACTTCCGCCGTGACAGAATTCTTCTAAGAAGGGTGCTGATATAAATACAGACACTTCAGCCTTTGAGAGTACCATGCTACCATTTGAGGCCATCTGTAATGCAATGCCTCTGGTTTTGTTGATGTCCATAGGCCGATGCGATGTTATCGATATAACCTCCGACCAGATAACTTCCGAGACTCGCGAACCCTGATTTGATCCTGACCTTATTAGTTAGTTTAAAACTTCTACGGATGTACTAGTGTAGAGGTAGACCATAAATATGTTTTTATGTTCTGCGGGTCTTCACAATGCAATGCTAAATAATTTAGTTGGAATTGTATGTCCTTTTCAAACTGAGGAAGGATTTGATAGTGGTGGGAAACGAAATAACTGCGTTTTACGGCAGTTTGGAATGTAACCGGTGAATTCTGCGTTAGATTATTCAAACGGACGCGAAAATTATATTTACGGGGTATCCACGTTCCACGGTACAATGTGAAACTGCTTGTAGTCAGACTACTAAGTACCATCTATAAAAATAAAGACGGTCTGTTTGTTAAAAATATGCAGTGAAAAGAAGAATGAGTAAGAAATAAAACACCTGAAAATAATTTAAATAACGGTAATCTTTGTGATCCATTAATCTGAATGTAGAAAAAACACTAGTCACTAGTCACCTTGCGTACTTTTGATTTCGTATGAAATCCTATTGCACCGGCGGCGGTGGCGGCGCGGCGGCGGCGGCGCGCGGGCCGTTCTAAATGAATAGGTACTCGTTGGAGAACCCAGAATCGCACGAGTTCTTATTCGGAGGCGTACTTACTCAAGCGTCAGTTAGTAAAAAACAACTTGTTCATTGAATACTGCAGAAAAAGCTGACGCCTTTGGAAGTATGAAGCTTTTGTACTTGGATAAGGCAGATTGTTTTTACAGTTTCAAAGATTTAGTATAATATTAATGATATTGTTTAAAGTAGTGCCAATAACTATAATCGGCCTTAAAAAATAAAGATAAGCGAAGAATCTGAATAATACTTGGTATTCTGGAATTCTGGATACATAGGTTTCATTGACATTTGAAAGCCTCGCTTTAACAACTATGAAGAGAGACGCCATAGATTTCTATGGTGAGTGATCTGATAACTGGAATGCCTCATCTAGTCATCTGTCAACTAAACAAATGTCGATACCGTACGCGTGGTTGTTGTCACGTCGCTCGCTGCTGTGGCCGTGTCGCTCTCGGGCGATTCTAACGACGCGACCATCTCCGATATAACCTGACTCGACACAACATGAATCGTAGCTATCAATGTAATGGTTTGAAGGTTCGTTTTGACTGAATAGAACCAACATGTGGGCCATTTGTCCGCTATTCCTTCATCTGGAAATTGTGTTCGGTTTTCCAACGAACAACGGTAAACGCAACGCTATATTTTATGTACGTAGTTGAAACTGTACCTACGACAAGGCGTGGGTAGAAAGAACCCTTCATTGGCTGGAGATAAAGTATTTAGGCATGTGGCGGTCCTAGCTAGACGCGCTGAGGCTGTCGTAGTAGAGAGGTGCGGAGCGTCATGACGGACTACTTGAGAGTGTATGATCGTGAGCGATGTTGGTGGAGCGCGGAGCGGTAGTGTGTCACGCTGGACGTGGGCCCGCGCGCATCGTGTCGTGTTGCGGTACAGTGAGAGTGGCGTGGCAGCAACGTCGTGTGGAAGCTAGGCTAGGGCGAGCGGTCGATGAGCCCGACGCAGAGGGCAGCACGGAGCCGCCGCGGGGGGCGCTCCCGCGGCCCCCGCGCCCTTTTCACTACCCCGACTGCTTGCGCACTCTGTATAGCCGCGCCGCGCGCTCACTAATGCGTCATATCGCCATCGAAGCTAACGCGCTTTCCGCCGCTCTGGAACTACAGTTCGCGCGCGCCATGTGAACTTATGTGTTGACTTATGCAGAGACATGAGACGCGACAGCGTGTTCGGGAAGCTCGGTTTCAACTTCATTATGACTTTTGCCGTTATTGACAGTGACTTTGGTGCCTGTGAGCTGAGAGACAGTAGTGGTACACGCGGTTGGCGCACGTGCTCGCGTCTCCTTCCTAAATCTGAGTAAGTTTGAGACAGTTTATTTTAAAGTGTGACTGGATTACTGACGTCGGTTCGCCGCTAAGTCGGTAGTTTGCGCGTTATTTTCGCAGCGCACAACGGGCCGCGGCGCCGGCCGCCCGGAATGCGGCCTCCGCCCCACCGCGCGTTGTCGGCGCCGAGCGCGCCGCGCGTAGCGTAATAAATAAAGGCGGGGCGCGGCTGCGTGCGCGCGCACCCTCCCGCGCCCGCGCCCTCGGGTCATTGACTCTGCCGCTACCGCCGCCGACGCCGCTGAAGACAACAATTTTCGGAAGCGGTATCGCGCTCTTGGCCCCAAGCGCGGTTCACCGGCCCGCTCAACTCCAATGTCAATGCCGATGGATAGGCGTAGTACGTAGTAGTAGCGAAGCGATCAGTGCGGGCCACGACATCTCGATCACTCACTTTCACGCTTCTCTACAGCAGTTAATGACCCCATGGCTGCACCTGGACTCTTGACAACGTCACCCCTCGACGATATTAACGGACCCCATTCAAATTGTATAGAATATAATTTACTTTCACAAAACCGGTTATAATTATAGCAGACCGGTCGTATTATTTCCTGTGCTGTGGACAAGTCAAGTTGATTTGTTTGTTTGCTTTACGTTGGCAAGCGATATTATATTTTCTCTTATTCCCCGGTTGATAAATAAGCTTTTGCCTCGACTCGGACCACAGATTCGAAATTCTTGTTTTTTTTGTACCCACGCCGTATTCGATCGCAGCTATTTTGTCTCTTTCATTTCTTGAGGAGAGGGTACCCACATAATAATAATTAAATGGTCATCCATTTTTGTTCTAATATATTATTATCTTGTGTACATTCAATTTACACGACTCCAAAACTTTAATGCGCAAAACATTGCTTTCAAAAAGTTAAACAAACAATAACACATTGTAATCACCGTCAGATTCCGTTGTTTTATCAGCATTGGAAGTTTCGTGGAACGCTAAAAATAAATCTTGAACTTCCCGGTTGAATGGCGTCGCCGGCGCGGGCGCGACAGCGCGGGGAGTGGCAGGCAGCCATTGCCCTCGCCTGGTTTGTTTACAACTTAGGCTCGAGGATCGCCGTGATGCTATTTGCTCCCTGCGCATTTCGTCATAGGGTGCATATTCGTCCGCGACAGGAGGCGGGTGTGCGACCCCTGCGCTCGCGCCATCTGCGTGCACGCACACGATTAAAATAAACTACCAACGATAGATAGCTAGGGCGTAAAAAGTAGCGTCGGCGGGCCCGTCGCCAGGTGCAAAGCTACCCTCGTTCGCAGTTTACGAAGGTGCGCCTAGTGTTAGGTCAGTTATTGCCGCGAGTTGGTGCGGCCGAAGCCCCCGTGGCCTCGTGCCAATGACCAGCCGCCTCGGCGGGCCTCTCGATCCAACGGCTAACTTCGTTAGATCCACGTGTTACTCATTACGGTTTTATGATAATATCCTTACGGAAAATACGTCCACTCATGCATGTCAAAAGATAGTTGTAACACCGCTTTCAAGAATATGTTTCGAAGATATTATAATCAGTTATATTTGAAATATATTAATCCTCTTCTCGATCTCTTTAATACCTACTGGTATGGCAGCCTGCGAAGTTTGTTGGAAAAAGTCACCGCGGCCCTGGAACGCGAAGGGCACTTGGAGAAACATTTGGTTTTAATAGTCAGTGACACTCCCTCCCGCTCCACCCAGAAAGGATGGAGCCATTTGATGATTTCCCAAAGATAAAAAAAAGTGGCAGCCTTCTTTATTTTAATTTGTTCAGAGATAATCAATCTGCCGACTTAGCTGCACTGTGTTTCGAATTTGCTGCAGTTCATCTTAAACTCGAAGAGATTACGTCAATAAGAAGTTTTGGTTCTTTTCTCGCATGTGAGCCATGTGGAAAACAAAAACGTATCTAAGACGGGGTAGTACGTTTCGTGAAAGATCTTCAACAAGTTGCGGGGCAGGAAAAACATGCGCGCGCATCCTGGGGAACGACGTGTCTCTTTCGCCCGTTCCATTTGGGAAAGATACGCAATGTGATATAAAATGTATGTGAAACTAGTACCAGTGGGTAGAACTCAGAGACGCAGTCATTTGATACTAGTTAGTTATGTCTCTTTCTACAAATCGCGACTTGATTTTGCCACTTTGCCCGTTAAAGTAGGCAGTTTAGACTTAAGTACTCCCAATCCTGTAGACATTTGGCTAAAGTAGCGGTGCGGTATATTTGCGGGTGTTGGTATATTTTTCTTTAAAATGAGGTTATAGCACCAGCGGTAAGATGTGTAAAATATTGTGTGCTCCCACTCATTAGTTGTTCGCTCGCAGGCCTCGTGCGAAGTGGAGTGCAACGGAACCACTACAGCCGCGTCGAGCGGGACACGCAACGCACGGTATGCGAAGAAAGCTCATCTCATACACATCGTAACCTAATATTGTATTCACATTAGTATCATTCATCATTGATGTTTGAAATGCCAAAATATGTAAACAATTAAATAAAGTGACAGTGTATTTGCGTCACAATCGCCGCCGTCTGAGGACATTTCTAGTTGCCGTAATTGGGATCAAACCAGAGGAAATAAACTCAGTGTAGTATTTCTTTAACAGAGATTTCATTTGGAGCCTAACATTCTATACCGCTAGAGTGCAGTCAGTGGGTGCACGGCTGTCGTTTGTGTGTACAGCGCTTTGTGCGCTCAGCAGTGCGCACGGCGCGTGTCGTTTGGAAAGCTATTATCCACGTTGCGCTTCATTGACTCACAATATTCCTCCTTTACTAGTCCACTCTAGTATTTTAGATGCATCTGAAACACATTGTACAACATCAATGCATCTTCAATAAAACGGATCTTTCATTTTACGGAGAGCCTACACACAAAATTCAGTAGCCATTTTATTCAATCAGCAAAAAAGTGCTATTGCTAGTGCTACACGGTCAGGGGACCACGCATAATTCCGTATAATTCCATTCGCAGGTTTATCATTTCAGACAAATGCTTTATCATCCAATACCCTCTCGTCTTCAAACTCAGATACTGCTGGCCTCTTCCTGGTCTCCGAATTCTGCAAGCATTCTATCTCTAGATAACATCACGGTCTATCTACCTAGATAGACCGCGAAATATGCCAACTAATATTTTGAGTCCGGTGCCAGCCTTAATATTTGGAATAAAGGTTGCCGCGTTGTCACCTGGGAGTCGTATATCGTACGCGTATATCGGTATACCCCGCCTACAACAGTTGGGGTTGGCACCGATCTCCAAAAAGTAGTTGGCATATTTACTTTTGATTTTTTTAAAGATAAAATATTGCTTACTCCCTTTTTAGTAACTTATTAATTTCATAAATTACTTAGTTTTGAAATCGGTTAATTTTTAAAAATAACTTGTTATGTCTTAATTTTTTAATTTCATTAGTAATTGAAACTAATTATTTACTTAAAAAGAACAAGCACTTATTCCTCCATCATTATCTACTATGATACATCAATTGACTAACGATTGACGTTTTATGTTGCCATCTAACGATTAGGTACACTATTTCTTTTTAAATTGCTAAGCCGCTTTTCGAAAATTTTCATCGAGATTATTTAGCTAGAGCCTAACTGAATGCAAACATTGAAACAACATGCATAATTATATATTTGAGTATTACGCTGTTAAACCAACGACACGTTTTCCTATTGACTGATACACACAACTGTCTATCTCAAAAACTACTGAACCGATTTTAATGAAACTTGCATTGTCCAACAAAAAAGATTTTTTTAATTCCGACTTATAGTTTTTAAAATAAGCGTGGACAAACATACTGACATACATACACTTATAAAATTTGGCACACATGTTTAGAAACTGGTATAGACTAACATAATTATACAAAAACTGTGCAATTCTGACAATATTACATACATACGGGTTGAATTGATAACCTCCTTCTTTGAAGTCGGTAAAACTTTAATTTTGGAAATCGGTGTCCTAAAAACGAAGAAGTTAGTGTTTTTTTAATAATTGTGTATTTGGAGGTGATTTATTCATTATTATACATATAACAAATTATAAAATATGTTTGTAGCTTGGTATTCATATAAGCGTAGTAGTGAACCCTCAGTGTGCTAGATTGTATGACTCTCACTTGGCCAACTATTTACCATTGCAGTCTGTCTTTTGTCTGGAGCACAGTTTCACTTTCGAAACTACTTCGACTTTACTCTAAATTTTCATTGTTACAAACGTACAGTTATTTATAATTTTGTTGTAAAAGCGACACGGTTCGTAAGCGTTAACTAGTGTCAGTTAAGTTTAAAACGGTCGCAATTATCGGAACGACGACGCCCGGACCTTTCGGTTGATAGAATTGCTAACAACGCAGGATGTGACGTCACTGTTTTGACGATTAACTGCCTACGTAATTTCGTTTGAAAATTAAATCTCACTGAACACGCTTTTACGTTTTTGCGTTAACGCCCAAAAATAGAAATGAGGTCGAGAATGAAGATCAGCCTCAAAGAGCAAAACTTCGAAAATTATAATCCAGCTGTACGAAGTCTTATTAATTAATACAGTTGGTCAGATGGTCACGATACTAATGGAAACTGGAACTGGAAAATATATCGTCACGAACCGACTTTCTTGAAATTCATCGTGATTCAAGTAATATACTTATTACATATTTTTGCGCCCCTGCGGAAGCCACTACTTGACTTGTATTTGCGATACATAAACGTAGTCGTGAAATATAATATAAAAAACATGTTGATACTTCTAATAAATTTTATTTGACTGTCTAAAAACCTGTGTCAAAAAAACTTTTTGAAGTCGGTTTTTTTTGTGAAAAAGTTTTTTATTTTTCACTTTTTAGTGGTACCCCACACCTAAGAACACCACTGGAAAGTTACAGGAAAGCAAAAATACGCAATTTCTTATACATGGATGATTTTTCCACATATTTTTTCCAGCTATTTGGATTTAAAAACCAAATTGCTTAACCGATTTTGATAAAATTTAAATGGGACCAATCGAGAAGTATATCCTTTCACATAAAACAAGTTTTTTTTAAATCGGTTCATAAATGACGGAGATATGAGGCAACAAACACAAAAAAAAAAACAAAAAAAAATACAGTCGAATTGAGACCGACTTCCAAAAAAGGAGGAGGCCTTTTTTGGAAGTCGGTTAAAAAGAAGCACACAATAGTCTGAAACGTTCAAGTATTTTAAAAAAAACTTTAGATAACACACGAGTAACACAGACTTCTAAAATTTTAGTTATTTTGTACATTGTAGTGATTTTTCTGTAGAAATCGGTTGTATTTTTTTGTAAAAATATTATTATTTTTCACTTTTTAGTGCTACCCCGCAAAAATTCCAACCAGTCTACATCAATTTAACTGTCTAGGTATCTCAAAAGTTCTTCATCCGATCTTAACGAAATTTAATATATGGGACCATCGGAGTAAAGAGTTTTGAGAATCCGTCCATATACGACGGATTAATGCCCAAACATACATAAACAAAATATATAAACATCCGAATTGATAACCTCTCCCTATTTTGAAGTCTGTTAAAATCGAATCTGTGGTTTAACTAAAATAAATATCACTAACTGCGTCAGACAGCTTAAAAAGTGACTTTTTAGTCTTTTTTTGGGCTCGGGTTTAAAAAAAAAGGCAATATAGAACACCACCCTTAAATTCACGCACTTCTGGAGCACACTGTATAAAATGCTTTGTCCTAACTGACGGATCCACGCACAGCCTAAACTGCTGGTAGTGGAGACGTGAATTTTGGATGACTTCTTTCTTATACGAGGTAGGCATCTGATAAGAAAGGAATTTTGATGATTCATCCCCTAAAGTGATGAAATATGGGGTGGAAGATTGTATGAACAATCTTGTTCTTCTCCATAAGAATCTACCCTTGCGAACGGACAGTACAGTCACTTTATATTATTTTAAATGTAAATGATGACGTTCAAAAGTGCCGTTTAATGGCCTAATTAGATAAACGTTTTGACTTTTGACTTATGCCATGGACTAATTGTATGAAAATCCTTGAAACTTGTATCAAATATCGACCAAAAAAAAAGAATTAATTAGTTTTTCACGACCACTCCCAAAAGGCGATTTAGACGGTGTTAAAATTTGTATGGAAGAATCTTAATCCTTGGGCTTGGCCAAAGTAAGCACTTAATAAAAGTTTTAATTAATAGTTTTTCATAACTACCCCCAAAATACGATTAACGTTTTATGGAAGAATCTTTTTCCTTGGTTCTTAAAACTTAGTAGGAATACTGACCGAAGTAAATTGATAAAAGTTGTCATTATTTATTTTTCACTACTAGCCCCAAAATATATATAATCTTATTTCTTGGGCCGGTACAAATACAGGCCAAAGTAAATAATTAAGAAAGTAAACATTCGTTTTTCACGACTACCCATAAGACGATTTAGCGGGTGTTAAAGTTTGTGTCGAAGATTTGCATTTTTTGGGCAAAGTTGTCATTAATCGTTTTTGCACTATCCCCAAAAGACGATTAAGGAGGTGTTAAAAATTTTATGGAATGGTTGTATTTCTTGGTCCACACTTGCCTAAAGCCGGGAAGAATGGAAGGACTTTGCCCTGCAGTGGGAAGGGATTGGCTAAATGTGCTATATAAATATAATTGTATATATGTCGCAACCAACTAGCTAAATCCGCCGTTGCATTAAAAGTCTAGCCTTTTCATTGAACTGTGCCGTTTAATCAGCGACATAAGTGACATGGGCAAGTCATTAAACGATATTGAACAAAAGATGTCACTTAGCTTGCTGAAAAATCGGCACATTTAAATGAAAAGGCTAGGCAACCAATTAAACGGCTGATGAAGCTAATTGGCTGCGACTTTTATAATAATAAATATAATATACCTAAACTGACTCCCAGGCGAAACCTTTGGACCTTGGGCACGCCATTATTGTGGCGATAAGTCCTCTCTTTGATTGGTGGTTAGAAAAGCGCCCAGCGTCTTCACCTTCTGCCTGACGCAGGTACTCACCGGACACGCTTGTTTCGGGAGCTACCTACCTGTTGCGTATTTGGCGGGAGAACACGCCCAGGTGTCACCACTATGTGAATCGCCCGCAGGACCAGGTGAAGCTTATGTTGGAGGTCTGCCCTGCTTGGCCGTAGCACCGCCGTTTCCTCGTCGCGGCGATTGGCGGCGGCGACCTCTCGCGTCAGGCCCTGGTTCAATCCTTGGTCCGGAGCGAAGGGCATGGGAAGCAGTCACCTCCTTCTGCGAAGCAGTAATGCAAGCGAAGGAGGAGGCGGGCTGCGTGAACGAGAGGCAAACCTCACGCCCCAGCCGCCGCAACAGAAGAAGACGCCCGTGCGTCGGGAGTCGCAGGGCGATTTCCGGCCACTGTAGGCGTGAGCCTACGCGGACGGCGCGCGTTGGGTGGCTCGGAGTCATTTGATGATTTCCTATCCTAAAAAACCCTTGTACCTAGAAATTTTCAATTTTACACAGAGGTGTCTTTTATAATGTGTACCAGGTCTATGAAAAAATATTTCGTTATTCAACCTGTAAAGGAGTGAAATGGAATGTCAAAGTTTAAATGGCACATTTTCGTTGGTGGTCAGATTTACTTGAAACTAGATCTAAATGCTCTTTGATATAATTAACCAAACACCTATTTCTGCATTTTATACAATTCAACCCTTTGAAGAGCAAAAAGGGGATGACAAAGTATGGCGTAGGTAGACCATGTCCTGAAATAGGACATAGAATAATCTTGTCCTTAAGGAATAGGTATGTTACTTTGGTATAATTTTCGAACTTCACGCCGGCAGAAGCCGCTGGCTTTCTTATCTTGTTTTTTTTCACAAAATGGCAGTGTCTTTGATTCTGTTAGGTGTACAGAAACGGATTTACTTGACGCTATTGACACTGAGTGGAACATTTGAAATGTCAAGTTACGTGACTTGAAATTGTATGATTGAATTTGAATGAATAACTTTGAATGCGTAACCGTCATCCGGTGGATCACTATAGTTTCTAATTTGCAGCCGCTTAGGATGCGAACGACCGATTCGGCATTCAGAATATTAAACAAGAAGATGTAAAAATGTGCAGCTTTAAATTAAGTTTTAGGGTTCTATTTGAATCTGTTCGTTTTAAGTGTAGCTTTTGATGATATTGCTGTTAAGTCTTGTATACTAAGATTTTCACTCCGATTCGGATATCTGGGGTCTCGAAAAAAGACTATGTCGGTCACGCGACGTGCCGTTACATCAAGTAGAGCGACGCTGCACGCATTTAGCATTAACATAGCTAACGTGATCGTGAAGACGCCTTGTTCCATGTCTGGCCGTCATTTCAACTCTTTCGGACTTCGATACTTCTACACGACCGCAGTCTATGATTCATTACTAAATGAATTTTGCGAGTTATAGGTATATACGTGGCAGTGTGGTTTAATGAACTAATTTTGTCAATTGAAACGAATGTGTCGAGGTCGGCAACATCCGCTTTGTTAATTAATTAATTGCCTAAAGTAGCAGTTTGACACCTCATGCGCCCGGTCTCGGTTAGGCGGTGTGGCTACTGACACATGTAAAACCCTTGAATTTAATTTACAGTGATGGTTAAAATAGGTCGTGCAATTTGTACATAGTAGACCAAGGAGTTCAATAATATTAATTACTTAGTTTGAATATGCGTCAAAAAGTTTGATTCATTTAAAGACTGCTCAAACATAAAATATAGGTAAAGCATTTCTCCATCAGAGGGGAAGCGATTAGAACGCTCAAAGAGCTTCGACATAAAGGGATAACTTTGTCGAAGTTGGCGTCAGCGTGGGGTGAAATAGGGTGAAACCTTCCTGTTTTAACCCGGAGGGCGCAGGTAGTCGTGCATTCACTCAAAAAGTTACCCCACGCCGGGGCATAAGCCGAAATTGTGCAACACATTCCACACTCTTTGTTAACACCAACCAAACGTAATATTTTTACGATGTAGAACTGTAAAGCAGCTTGTTTTTGTGTTAATTGCGCTATTTAATTTTTTATTAGGTAATTACCTGGTAAGAATTAAGTAGTGATTAAGATCACACTTCAATAGTTTTGTACTTGAAAACGTATTACAACAGTTATTTTTTGGGACACAACTAAATTATTTCAATAGGTAGGTACTAGGTAAATACCCAAAAAATAAGTTAGTCCAATATCAAAACTTCTTGTTTCAAATATGTACCTTTCAAATAATTTACGTTCGTTTGGTAATAAACATAGAAACGATCCCATTCAGGTAGAGGACGCTAACGCATTGCGTTGCCCGCCGGTACCTTATCTGTGCCGTGGGCTGGCGACGCTTAGCAGGGTAGTTTGCCGAACACATGGCACCCCTGCTCCATCGCCGATATGCCTCTTAAAAACGACACACGAAAGCTTTCGAAATATCCGTGCCTCTTTCGAAATTTAATGATTTGGCCGTAAAATACAAATGTTTCTTCTATTAACAAAGTCTTCCTTTTGGTTGTGCACAGGTAAAATGGCGGGCGTACATCAGTTATAGAAGAAACGGGCTGAAGTGACCAGTCGATCCTGTTGGCAATGATGGCTTGACCGCAATATATCGGATTGATTATCCAGGTAAGCAACGTAACTGACAATACTAGGTAGTGCTCATTTATTTTGTGAGTTATTTTGACGCCAGTTAGTGACGCCTTGCGCCAGTATGACGTTAATAAAAGCGTTGACTTGTTCTTGTTTTTCTTAAATTCAAAACGTAGGAACGTGCATTAGTCATTGCGATGACGAGATTTTAATTAAAATATCCACAATAAATTGATTAGCTGTAACATTTATTTCCTCTCGGTAAAATTAATATTTAAGTATTACAATCTTCCTTAACACAACTGTGGTATTACACAACCAAATAAAAATGGGAAGCTTATACGTTACATGTAATGTATTTAGGTACCTAGTTACATATTTATTATTATGATAAAATTATTAGCTCATCATAATATAATAAAGTGATTGTAAATATTATTAATTCATACATTACAGCTGCACCACGATCAATGGCGTCCTACTAAATTCACAAACACGTAATTCCGCAGTTGAAACTATGGGCGAGGCTGCCTCGCGTTGCTTAGTGAATCTTGGACATCTGCCAAGTCAGTTACTACAACGCGAACGTAGAATAAGTCGATGTATAGTATGTATGATACGGGTTTTGTTCTTTACAGCTTGGTAGTTGGTACGTTACATTTTAACAAACGCTGTTGCCTGTTATAACGGGACAGTAGATGGTCGGCCTTACTGAGAACAGCCAGCACTCGCTATACGTCATGCCCATGGGTACCTGTGTGTTGAATGTTGTCTCCGTCGCGTCGTCTTCTCACTGTGTTTCGTGAACGCGGGTGCCTAACACGTACTCAAACTAAAGTCAACTGTGCTGTGAATTAATCTAGTGCCTAATAAAACAATGTCATCAGGATTAAACACCGGTTAAAATAGTGTCTATACAGGAAATATGGTGAGTGTGCTCTGTCTTGTTAAAGGATACAAATCAATGAAATATCGCGCCAAAAATATCAGACTCATGAATAAAATCCAAAAGGTTATCTAAGCTTCATAAAATTGCAACACGTTTAAAATTGTTACAAAGCGGTAATCTGTTCAGTTCGCACTCTCCCTCCATGCGCTCCCTGCCGAGCCGAACGTGTTAATTAGCGAAACGTCAGGGATCCAATCATCCGGCTATTAAGCCGGTAGCTGGAATTCAGCTCAAACTCGAGTTTCACTAACGTGCGGGTAATTTTTGAGTAATATTCGACGATAGCTGTGGTGAGCATGGAGCATGGAGGAGGGTGACGTCCCAGTACGCTGTTATCAGTGTCACAACAAACATATTGTTGTTGGTTATCTCGTATGACGTAATGCGCTTATTTCAATCATTATTTTGTGGCCGACCAACTATATTTATCGCTCTTTAGAGTAACGGATTTAACAACACAGGAAAGTTTGAGAGTAACGTAGGTAGGTACGCGAAAATTAACAGATTTCGTTAATTAATGTTTTCTTTTGTGTTTACGCCTCATCAAACAAAGTAATGTTTGAATATTGTTCGGAACGTACGTGTTTATATTTAACAACATAAGTACTCTTGTTTGTTACAATAATTAAAAAATATTACATCTTTGTTGGGGTACCTAATATAATCAAAACTGTACCCGTCAAATTAATGTGTGGCAAAGCACGTTTCAGAAAGGAAGCTATCTTTTTATTGCTATTATGTTCTTGTTCCAGTTACTACCTATACCTATCTATTATAACTAACTGTGGAAACCCATTTTTGTTTTTCGCGTATTAGCGCTGCGCAGGTACACTCATTTAATAAAAATAACGCCAAGGCTTCCAATTTACCATTGAATAATATTTATAACAATGAAAATGTTAAAAAGTCTATCCGGCGGTTATTATTAAATGTATTTGAATGTGTTTATACCTACCTATATTGACTTTTTATTAGTCGAATGTAGTTGATTGTTTTTCTGGATTTTCCTTCTATAAAATACACGTTATTATTAACTTTATAAGGCAGTAGAAAAAGAGCCTAATCAGAGTTACATTTAACTGACAATTTATTTCTAAAAATACAGGCTGTTAGCGAACAGAACTCGAATTTGAATGCATCAACCATATAAGCTAGTTCAATTTAAAATGCAGTCGGGAAATAAGCCGGAAATAGAAACTGACGACGACAATGCACATTCGGGGCGGTATTCTTAATTAACAATTCGACTCCATTATTCCCGACACAATTTCCTGCAGCGGGTTATTTCAAGGCAAAACGTTTAAATTTTGTATGCGGGAAGTTAAAAATACCAAATCTATTTAGCCTTCGTTTATAGTTTCTAAAAATATGTTATGCTATGATATTCCCGTTAGCCGAACTAGCAACATCTGCGTGAGACATGACTATTTTAGTAATTTTGTAAATTCCAAATGGCATTTATTATGTAGTATTTTGATGTTCCCGCGGCTTCGAGTGTCCCATCTATATCTGCACCAAAATTCATCAAAATCCGTTGAGCGATTTATCCATGAAAGTGTGACAGACATCAACTCACTTTCGCATTAATAATATCAGTTAAAAAATATACAAGTTATTGAGTAGGTTGCACTGCAATAGGGGAATTCATGAAAAAAATATTTAGCAGTAATTACTGTGTAGCAAGCGTATAATGCGAACTGACGTTGGTACAAGTGACACCTTATAAATATACCATTGGATGGCGATTATTTAATAAATGCGGGTAACAGAAATATATTACAGTTATCTGCACAGTTTATCTCAAAATATATAAAAATATAATACTAACAGTGAAAAGAGAATCAAAATTGATCGAAAAACCAACGAGATATAACTATTTTAAACAAATATATCTGTCCCTCTCTCGAAAACGCTTTTGTATGCAGCTATAGGCAGGCGATATGGACTTTGACGTCAAAGTCCATATCGGTCTTCTCTTTCTAATTGTCAACTTTGAAGCTTTATAACTTCAACGCCGATGAAGTTACTTTAAAAATTATTGAATAAGACTTTCTAAAGCTAATTAACAAGTATTTCATTTTACAAATTAAAAAAAAAATGCATGCTCCCTATTGGCTGCAATGTGACCGTGATAATGAAAATTTTATCTACAAAATGATGAAACGCACGTAGGTAAATATTTTTGTTGATAAACAATGAAGCGCTCGTTTTTGTAAATATACATCGGCAGAGGTCAAATGGGTTAGTATTCAGTACCTAATTATTAGGTATCGAAATCAACAAGGTCATGATCACTAGTGATGCGCGTTATACCAATCAATTACTCGATTCTTTTGCTCGGCTCGCTCCAGAATCATCATTCATTCAATTGCACTGGGTATTCGAATAGTTATTCATCATACAAATATTTACTAGCAAAATAATTTGTATGTAACGTCGTTATTCTTATCAAACATACGTACTGTTGTTTTTTTTTCCTGTTTTAGGTGTATCACTATGTTAAAGATACTAATACAAACGCTTTGCATTCTGTTCTGGGTTGTAACGGCTTTTTCTCTCGAACTGTAGCTTAGGTTCGACAATTTTTTAAACATTCGTTTTTTCCATATCTAATCTAATAATAAATATAACAGTAGTAAAATAAATTGCCGTTTTGGTCTTTCGATCCGCTTTTGAATAGAATGAAGCATTCACTATTCAGTTTTGGCTATCTGTTATATTATAATAACTCAGTTCTCTAAATATGTTTTATTGCGTTCGTAATAGATAACACAGTGTACAATTATTTGTCATATCATAAAAATAAACAAAGATTAGGGTCGTCTGACAGAAGTCGAATTTAGTATCATCCTATCGAAATTTTGCAAGAAGTGGCTTAAGGTACAGATAAAACTACTGCATTGGTAAAATGGTTCCGTATGGTGTCAGACGTAAAGGAATAGCACCATCCCATCACTTGATCACTTCTCGTGGGTGTCGTAAGGGGCGACTAAGAGACTCACCAGAGTATGGGCAGCAGCATTCTCTGTAGTTACATTGCTACAGCTACACTGCGATCGCCAACCCGCCTGCAAAGCGTGGCGATTATGGCAAACCCCCCTATTTGGGGGAGGCCTATGTCCAGCAGTGGACGTCTTTCAGCAGATATGATCATGATGATGATTGGTAAAATGATGAAACACTAATAAACTTGATTTAAATTATATGGGAACACTAGGCCACACGTTAGTGGTAACAAAACCAGTATATGCTGGCTTTTTATTCATTTGAAACTCAGTACTAAGCTAGGTCAACTCAAGGTCAGTATGACCACAGACTTGCAAGTTAACGTTTGAACCTAATTATATTCATTTATTATAACTTATGAGCGTTTAAGTGACGGACATCTACGCAGCCAAGAATAGAGTTTCCTCGCAGAATCCATTTTGTTAATGATATTTCCGAAACGACAACGCAATTGTGTGACATCACGTTGTCGTGGCGTATCGAACGCCTACGCTGGACAAACGGTAGTGTGAAGGTGCTCTAAGTCGTGCCTGTATCGACATTTATTTTAGTTATTGAAGCTTCCTTTATGTAAATATTGAGGTAGCAATTAACCACATGAACTTCAACACTTTCGTTTCAAGCAGATTCACATAATAATATGTCCAGCTGCTTGCTTTCAGGCCTGCAAAAATAAAAGTTTAATGGTATTAATTTTTGTGACTATTTAATCGTGTGTCCGGTCGTCTGGCTGTAGACAAGTCAGCTTTAATGTCGTTAAATGTCGGGTTTGGAAGCACGCCAACAATGGCGCCTCGCGACTCTTATCATATCGGTACAAATAGTACGCGGACACTCGGTACATGACGATTCATTTATACACTTGCGATATTTTTGATACGAGACTCATCTGCCTATCACAGACTGGGTCGAAAACAAGAAGATTGTTAGCTAATCGTTCCTGAAAAAATATAATTGCTTAAATCCACTTGGAAAAATAGAACTATTCAATTCCTCTCACCGTTATCTAATATAATTGGAAATTAAAATGAGATTTTTGCCGTAATCCTTTCTCCGGGCCGCTCTGTCTACGCTGCCGCTGCCGTGTAGCTTCTGTACAATCTGCCCGAACCTTTTACAGTTAAACGCTGATGGCTGTGCAATATTTTATGTTGATATTTTCACAATGAGAATTATTTATTTAGCACAATATTGTATTCTACATTTTTCCTAGCAACCGATGTGCTGGGAAACGATTTGTGTAGATGCTAATTTGGTTTCTATTATTCTAGATTCATAACAATGAGTATTATTTCATTGTCGAGAATAAGTGCACATATTGTGTACCTATAGGTACACAAAACACAACTAGGAGAATTCTCTAAGTTTGTTGAAAACGGACCTTTTTTATTAGTGATGGGTTTGCTCTTGACTCTAGTCTAGGTCAGAGATGACAGAGACAAAGTCTACGATGGATCGAGCTTACCCAGAAGGAGCCTGTTCACTCTAACCTTGAAGAGATTAGGGTTGTAAGGTTTTGGAAACACAGACGCAGGCAGAGAGTTCCACTCCTTTGCTGTGCGCATTATAAAAGATGTTTGGAAACGCTTAGTGCGAATAGGTGGAATAGCTACAAGGTAGGGATGGTAAGATGCAGTGCGACTGGATGTCCGATGGTAGAAGGGGGCCGGTGGGATGAGGTTGTGGAGTTCTTGGGCACACTCACCGAAGTACGATCTGTAGAAGACCGATACGCAAGCAACCTTACGGCGATGAGCCAAGCTATATAGCTTGGCATCCACCAGTTTTGCGTCACCGATGAGCCTCTTAGCTCTGCGTTCCACCGAGTCAAGCGCGGCAAGCTGATACTTAGCTGAGCCATCCCAAAGGTGGCTACAATACTATATGAAGGATCCGACTTGTGCTTTGTAAAGGGTTCATAGTCATAGTCAAATCACTTCACCCTATTTAGGGTGCTTTTTGGCCGCAGTTTGGGCTTTGTACTCGATGGTGGCGCCGAATTTGGGTTGGGATGGTGGGACCTCCAAAATATGCAAGTATATTGTGATTTGACTATGTTCAATTAATAAAACAGTTTAACATCGCTGTAAACGTGATGTTATTAAATACAGTCTGGAGAGCAATAAGCAAATCGACATAAGTATTTTATTTTTTTACACGAATCCAATATTCGTAGTCAAGACGACGGTAATGTAATCCCGTGCCAATCCAGCTGCTTTATTGAGTTAGGACTAGGAGACGTCCCAAATCGTGCGCCTCCCACCTCCGCCTGCCATTACTAATTCATCCTGATTCTACAGCGATTTATTTATTTATTAAAACTTTATGCACTAGTACAAAGGCGGACTTAATGCCATAGGCATTTTCTACCAGTCGACCAAAACGCAACAAAAATGCATTAGCACTGCTTATACAGCGCTGTCTATTTTATATCGGCATCAATATCAGCTCAGATGATACCCGACCCCTTATAATTGTGTTGCAATAACAATGACGAGCCAGCTGCGAGCTTGAATGGCGTCGTTGGTTGTAAAAGTTGGCGAAAAAATGCGTGGCGTAAGTGGCGTTGAACCCGGCTCGGCGAATGCACCGTGCCGTGGCCGTTAGCTTATCCGAGGTCAGGCAGGTATCGCGGTGTGACTCGTGTCGTGTGCCTGCGCCTGCGCCGCGCCATCAAATGTATGCATCACTTCGCAGCTGATGCTTAACTGTTAACGACTACTAATTTCGGTCGGTTTACATGTATCTTGTTTTTGTTAACGGGCTCGAGTTGATGTGTATTGTGTAGGTATAGAAAAAAAGGTTAGGCTTCTCATATCATTTGGGTGATTCTATTTTATCAATGTTATTATATCAGTCGTTAACAGTACTTAGGAGCACTTACGATGTAGGTACGGCATTTCATACAAACTTTCAAGTCTTGACTCAACACGCTGACAGTAAACTTTTAGTTAGTGTTGTGAATAAATCGGTATAATTTAGCTGCAACGCTATTAACTGTCGAAAATGTCTCTAGTAGTAGAAACATATCCTGCTTATGTGTAGGAAGTTTCAGTAAAATCGGTTCTCTCATTATACCGATTTAAAATTTTCCATAGAAACAGAGATTTCGAGTTTTTTTTTTTATTTAAGACATTTCGAAAATATACTCTTATAACTTATAGACTTATGTGTCCTGCTTATGCGTAGGAAGTTTCATTCAAATCGGTTCTCACATTTCGAAAAATAAGGAATTGAAAGTTTGTTTGAAATGCCGTACGGCGTAAACGCTCAAATCAAGTAGGTAAGTAAGTTTGATTCAGACAATCGTATTCCTGAACGTATTAGGTTTCATTGGATAAGAAAAATATCGAACGGCGATCTTATTATCCTTTTAATGTTTTCATCCTAACATGGTTGAATAATTTAGGAAGGAACTAGGGTGTTTATTTCAGTTCACTTGAAATTTGATCCCCGACTTTTTCTTAACTTGGTTCACTTATTAACGATGGCCTGAAAAGTACTGCTATCTGTTATATCATAGTAAATAACAAACATAATAAAGATCAATTAACGCGTGCAATGTCAGTAAGAGAAAACGTGCATCAACTTATAGCGAACGCCTGAAGCGTGAAGTTTCATCGTGCAAGATTATTGGCACATTCAAAATTTTAGTAAGCCTAGCGAAGCGTCCCCGGTACGTCAAGAAAGTTAGCACGCATGCGCTGTATGATCGATTCGTAAATAACGCCAGCTCTTCCAATTTTGGCGAACACCATCTTAACCTTCAGGAAATTAGAATGAGTATAAAAGTGTACGTAGATAGGTGGGATATTTTCTTCATGATAGCACTATCGTGTCTATTGTAGAACCGTTATAGGATACGACGTCCTAATACAAATTAAGTGTCTACTTAGGTAAATTAGCAGATAATTACTAATTGTTAAATTATATCTACCAGTTTAAGGGCCCACTTTACGATATCTGAAAAGCCACTAACCACCAAGTAATAAAAAATATGAACCCAATTTAAACCCCCTTAATGAAACTTTTAGGTACTTATTTAAAATGCCGTAGGTATTTTAGGTATCAACAGTTACCTTAAAATTAAAGGGAGCATTGTCGAGTGAGTCGTGTGAGTCGTGTGACTCGTATGACCCGAGGCCCCGAGGGTGAGGGTGAGAGCCGGTCCCTGCTTACCTTCGGTGTAAAATTGACTTTGTGTTCACACTGCCCCAGCAGGGGTGCGCAGCGATCCCTTATTATTATTTTATTTATTCATTTAATTATCATTAAAAATTAAATCCTGTTTGTGATGCGCAATATCCTAGCCAGGTTATGTGTGTACCTATATGCTCTGTGTCAATTGTGGTTGTTTAGACTGACAAATCTGGAGAACCAGTTGTGTTGGATTTTATCGTATTCTTACCAGTGTCTACACATAAATTAATTAATTGCAAGTAATTATTTTATTAAATCAGATGCACCCAATATCGCCTCCTTCGTATAACATTATTTATCGACAGTGAATCATCCGATTTATTAATATCAAGGTAATGTCGGGAAACGGAAGTCTCCATTCTCGAAGTGTTATTGATTCGCGTGATCAAAATAATATTTGTCTTGTTTTGAGCATTGCTTGTCTACTTAACAATACATAGTATACCTTATAAGCTCACATTATTACAACATTATACATTTGAGTTTGAATTATTAATTTAATAATAAAAATGTCTGAGTTTGAATCGGTCAAACATTATGTCGCACTATATTTTTAATATTACCACGTCTGATTTTTGTCTCTGGCAATAATTACAGGTATATTTTCATGAATTACGTCTGCGATATCCGCATTTCTCAAGGATAGATGGATTTGTAAAAAGCCGTTCAGACAAACAGTAAAGCGTGTTAAGTAAATATTTCTAAAAAGCGTTTTTAGAAATCTAAAAGACTGTGATCATCATCATCTACCTTTTCCCAACTATGATGAATAAAAGGCTATAATACAAATACGATTAAAAACAGTGAATTTAAAAATCGAAACATCCGTCCGTTGACCGGGTCGTGTCAGCATAATTTTCAACCAGCACCAAAAAGAGCTGTTGGACATGTTGTGTTTCTTTGTGCACATACGTGCCAGCGCAACATGCCGTACTGCCCCTCTGAACATGGGCGGGACATATCAAACACACCTTCAGGCTCAGTGTTTCAGCATTTTCAACGTAACACTTTGTTTGCTTTGACAAAAAGTTAACCTGCATTTGATACTCCAACGGTACTATAGTGAATTTTTATAGATATGTTTTTCTTTGTCTGTACAGGTAGCAAAAATGGAAAGGCGACATCCATGACTTGGTCGATGAAGTATCATCTTGACTTGGTAAGTTTTAATAATACATTACTATGAGTGTTTATAGTCAGTTGTTTATGTTGTAGCTAGTTGCTCAAAGCGAATGTTTTGCTCATGTACTCTATAAATATCTCTGTGAAACGTTTATTATCGTGTATTTATTGTAATTATGCTGCGCCGCTGCTGTGCAATTATAATTAATTGTTATCGATGTTAACTAGTTTGCTACTGGTATCAGTCTAGAATTGGGATCAAAAAATTTCTCTGTTGTTACAGATTTTTTATCGAGAGAATCACCAAGTTGAGGGAGTGATGCCGTAACCTGACTTCAGAGAAAACAAAATGGTGACATATCAAAATTAAAAGGTAATTGTCTAAATCTTTCTATCTCTTTAAATATTTTTTATTATTTACTATAAGGTTTACTTAAGGATATCCTATGCACTGCGATTACTGTGTTTTCAGCGACTTCGTAATGTGCGAAAGCGAAGTTTTATAGGCTTCATCGCGAAGTGTTGTGAATGATGTTTATGACGTCGCATGTGAATGTCCTGGGAAGATTGTGCGGTGAGATTGTTTGCGACGCTCTTACTACGCGCTATTATCTAACTTATCTATATTATCTACTATACGATACTATTCCCCGGTGCTGGGACACCAATCGTTTGGATCTTTTGTACAAAAGAATGTAAATGTAAAAAAAAGTATTTTCAACGATGAGCTATTCTTATTTGGTCTATCATTAATTAATTACTTACAAATAACAATAGAATTTTATACAATGCCGCAGATGATCAGCCTTATTCATTAACACAACAGAACAGTTCTACCTTTTACTTAAAGCTCTCAAAGCCCTTCTGAAACCAAAAAGAACAGTAATTTTAACTATGCTGCTAATTAATTCTTGTGGGCCTTTGTCTGGAGCAGTCCTTTATAGCGGGCCTGAAAATCAAAGGAACATTAGAACCAGCTACATACACAGACTTGGGCTACACACCTACACAGTTTTCTTATTTTACGTCTTTACTTGCCACAAAATTTTCTTTTATATATTGAAGAGATTAATTTCCACGGTAGACTTAATCCTACACACCTACACAGTTTTCTTATTTTACGTCTTTATTTGCAACAAAATTTTCTTTTATATATTGAAGAGACTAAATCCCTTGGTAGACTAAATCCTTCCGGGTTTATCTATTGCTTTCTATTGAGACCAAAAGCTTTGATCTTTAAAGATGTATTTTTGAACAGATGTATTAAATCGGCTTAAGTTGTTTTCGCAGTGGTTAGTGTGGGTGGGCCATTCTACTTTTTTCTCAACCGGGCCTCAATTTTTATTATGATATTTTTTCCAATGCGTCGTACCAGTAATGCAGTGGTAATTTGAGTAACTAATGAGACTTTTTTGTAATAGAAAACTCAGAATATTGAAAACACATGCAGTGTGGATGCACATGCAAGCAGGCAGTGGACACATGAGGACTGGTCCACTGCGTTATCAAAATTTTTTTTTTTATATTAGCCTACATATTTCGATAAAAGTTATCATTCAGGTGAACGTATGCAATATTGAATTTAAAAGAAAATATTTTTTTTCGAAGATTATCTTAACGAGTTATAAATTATGCGTTAAATTGTACAAGGGACGTTTTTATAGGCATGAAAAAATAGAATGGCCCGGGTACACCTTTACGTCTACCAAGTACAATGCACATACCACATAGGTTGTACAATGGCAGATAAGAATCAAAGACGGTTAGATAAAATGAAAAATACGCCGTCAAATGTACCTACGACCGTCAGTTTTAATTATTTTCTATGTTAACTTAAATAAATCGAACTGTGTGTTATTTTGATAGATTAATACAATAGTATCACATTAGGGCCACTAAATTTTCAAGTTTAGTAATCATCAGATTTTCTTGATTTTTTCCAGGATATGAACGTCCAATTTCAATGTCATTGATCAATCTTCCCATAGTGTGAGTGTGTGCGTTCATCTAGATGAGTAAGCTAGCGAAGAAGTTTGTTCTGAAATGAATCATTAGAATGGATTTATGATACCTTTGACAGCCTGTCCTGGAGGGGTCGACACGCGCAAGGAGCCAGCCAGACCGCTGCTGGTGAAGTCTTACAGGTAGGTCAAATTCCGAACCTATCACAGAAAAAACATCTTATTCCCTGATAAAACACTCACCTTTACATATTTTTATGCCTCATATCCATTTTGGTTTTGCTGTCACACTGTTTTTTTATTTTGTTCATGTCACCCATTTAGCGTTTATGCTGCAAGCGAATTCGCAGCGGTAGCGATATAATGTTACGTCACTGCCATGCTTGAAAATGTTACGTCACTACCATGCTTGAAAATGTTTACTACCACAATTTTAAAAGTTTTCACCGAGTTGTTGATTGCTGGAGGTATTTCATTCATAAAAGTCGCAGTCGTTGAAATGCTACGTAGCGAACCGACGCGGCGACGTAGGTAGTCCGAGTAGCAATTAAATGTCACGTCATTATTTTCATTCATCGTTAGACGATATCTTTATGTACCTACATGTTATCATCTTTCAATAAACATTGAGTTCCGTTGCACCGGCAAGCAATTAATTACACTTGACTACCGGCTAGTGACTACATCATGATAAAATTGCTAACTTTTACAGCGACCCCAAATTGATCGCTGATGCTGATGTGAATGTAACAATAATTTCACAAATGACTGACCCTTTTAATTGGTGTTAATCACCAATATCTACTTGTTAAGTGGAATACATGTGGGGTTGCTCCATCAATTTCCACAAACCGATACTCGACGTAATAATCCCGTAGCTTCTGTTTAAAACCAATTTGTAGTCACCCCACTCCCTGCGAAAATGCATACGATCACTCTGCTAGCTTCAATCATTTAGCACCGAACAGCAATATTCGAGCAAATTTAATTTTCCTTTTTACTTAAATTTCGGCTTTGGAATAAAATCTCTATTCGTCGCCAACATTTTGCTATTCTGTTTTCATTTCCGATGTTGTCTCTTTATGGCAGTTCCTGTCTAGTTAAGCTTCATTTCTATTCAGTGAACTCGTTTTAATTAGACTGCATTTCATGATGAGCAAAAAACAACTCGGTGTGTAAAAAAAATCTGTGAGGTATAGATTAAATTATATTATTATATTATATTAGAAATTTATTGCAAATTCATATTATCAAGCATAGGTCTTGACGAACAAAATAAACATAAATAACCAACGTTTAATATAATGATGTATCGGTAACACATTAACACATAATCTGAAATAGGAGTATTTCTGTGTTCATAACATTACAATTATCATGTGTGTACTTTTTACGCGGTCGTAGTGTAACTTTGCATTTTGCGTCGCAGCGACTGTAATGCAGATGGAATTATTTTCGTTTACATCATTAATTTAGAAGGTGTTTGCAGTGGCGTGTCGTCTGTTTATCTTCTCGCCTCCTCCAATAATAAAATGCATTTTCTATGGTTTTATTTATTTCTATACTATTTCTTAAGTTACCTATGACGACGTCATTACATTCATTGACTAAAATCAAATCGATGGAAATGCAGAGTTACAGTCTGCCGCGGTACTAGCGTAGCGCACAGCACAGCACAGCGGTGCCGCAGTGTCGCAGTGTTTGCTCTCTGCTGTGTGAAAGACATGAGTAGTGAGATGTCCCTGACATCACAAATTCTCACTACCTTGTCTTTCATGCGGATTGAGCACTATTCATCTTACATGGTGACATCTAACAGACCCGGACCTCAAGAAACCCAGTGGCAGAGGTATTACTCGAGATTGTTCCCAGACCCGACTAAGACCTAACCTTAAATTGGATTGACGTTAAGCCAGCTCTTTAATAAAATCTTGTTTTAAGATTTCTATTTTTGGTAGATCAAGCTATCGCAGTAGAATCACTATAACACTTAGTAAACCTCTGTCCGTCCATATACGCTGACAGTCGAAAAAAAAAAAATAGAAAGAAAAAACAATTTTAAAACGGAAATATCTAAAATAACTCGGAAGGAAATGACATGTAGCCCATTTTATTTGAAATCTAATAAAGCCCTTTCTTTACACACCGGCCAGGCGGCTTTGGCCGCACGCACCGCCGCGCCGTGCTTATTTTGCGCTAATCGTACCGAAAACAAGCCTGGCCCGGCCTAACCTACCCGGGTAAAGCCGCCGGGTGTGTGTAAAGGGGTTAAAGCTGGAATAGTCGGATGAAATATGAGAATAAAAATTGCTTTTGTACTAGCAGTCAGTTCTTTAGTCTGACACTAATTCCCTCAATCCCTGGTGGCGTATGTAGGTCAACGTGAGATGCAAAGTGGCTTTCAGAAGTTGTTTATTACAAATTGATATTCTACCGAGCTTTTTAAAATGTCGCCCGTTGAATGAAAAATAGCGATAGTCATTTCAACCATGGAATGTTTTGCAGTTGCGGAAATCGTTTGGTATTGACTTGTAATGATTTAATAAAACCTTATAGATGTCACAATTCAATTGTCGTTGCACAAACTGCGTATTCAACCGTTCTACTGCGCCAATATCGCTTTTCCATTGGGATTATGAATTTAAGCTGCCATAATATTGGTGACTTTACTGAATTAGTCCTCGTAAAGGGTACCTACTTACTATCAGTTTTACGTTTTAATTGTAATTGTTGTACCCTTTGAAAAAACTGAACAGCCCATATGTTAAAACAGTGAAAAGATATCTTCCTTTGAAATTATAACATCATAAAATTAAATGGATTCTCTCTGCTTGAAACATCTTTCTTTCATGTAGATAGGTAGATGTAATTGAGAAAAAGTAACAGCAGTAGGTAAGCTCTTGTGAATCTAAACAATACATTTTCTCTTTAATTGTTGTCCTATAATTGTACAAGACTATTTTTTTATCATCATAGTTATTGTATGTGTAGATAAAAGTTTCAAAGGAAGATCCTTTTATGTTATTTCGTAGTTAACAGTTCACTGCCTATTTCTAAACGACTATTGTTCCTCCAGCAAAAGAGAATACAGGTAAACGATGAACTGGGGTTCCAACACTTCGAGCACTAGATTTTCGGGTATAGGATTTTTAAAGGGCTGAAACAATGGCGCTCTAAAAGACAATGTGTTCATTTTCATGTCAGAGAACAATAACTAATGCCTGTGGGTGAGATAATTCCGTGTTAAGTACAGAGGACCTCCTTTTTGGCGTTTATTTTAAATATTCTACAGACTCGCCTGATAATTCATGCATTTATTTATTATTTCTAGCAGTAACGAATGTAAATGAATTCACGAGATTCATTTATTATTTTCGATGATTGAGTACGTTGTCATAAAAACCTCCGGTTTCGTTGCGGGCTCAAGACAGAGCTTTGGGCATACCAAGATATTTAAGTTAGATTCAATAGTGGTCCTATAAAGGGTTCAAAAAGAAAATGTATCCGACTTTCCGAACAATCTACTTATCTCTTGAAATAAGTAACCGAGCAGTGTTCACTTCTTTATCTTCATTTATTGTATCTGACTTCGAAGCATCATCACATTCATCACCTTAAAATGAAGAGAATATCTTCACCTATTATATACACGAACATTATCTTTGAAATGCAAATAAGTTCGAAAGAGCATCCACGAACCAGTGGCATAGGTAGGTACTTAGCTGGTCAAATTTGAATAGGTCCGAACACGTAGCAAACTGGGGCAATTCCGGGAGATAGCAACATGACGTAATGAACATTTCCATTGATAAGTATCGATACATCTATAACGAACATGGCATGACGCTGTGATCGGCTGCACGCCACGCCTACCTTCCTACCCTGGACTATGTCGTGCTATAACGTTCGGTTCCCTTTGCCGTTTGTTTAGTTTTAAGCCGACGCTTTGTTTACGTTCGGTATTTGCCCAAAACTAAAAGAAAAACCAATAAGAAATTGGTTCGCCGCATTTTTGTGTGTGCCACGACAGTAGTCGACGCGAATAAAACGCGCATATGTAGCGAATAGTAGTTGATGCAACGGTCATATAAAAGGGGTTGTCAAATAAAACATTCGCGTGATAAACCCACACTCGTGTTTTAATACCTAAGTAATTATACATATGCCGTTGCCATACTTACACTTTTATCTTCACTCATACAGTTGAAATAAAACAAAAGTGGAAAAATAGTTTATTCCAAACTCACAGCCACGGAAAGTAGTAAGTAGCAGTATGTGGTATGGCGGGTATACTCATTGCGTATGACTCTGCAGCGCGCGCATCCATAGACAATGATACTATTTTTCAAAGACAATAGCTGCCATTACACGTTCATTCTGGATCGTGATCATTGATCGCGATCTGGAGCGAATCTGGGGATTGAACGTGTAATGTGTTGGATTGCTGGATCTCAAGATCGGATCACAAAAATCTAGATTTTTTAAAATCCATGATCGCGATCTAGATTGAACGTTTAATGCGAAATTTTGTCAATTAATGTCAGTCAGCGCTAGCGCCGCAATGGAGTCGGACGTTAACAGTGGTGATGTCGCGGCCAAATCATAGAATTGATTACTTCATGATGTGGCCGACCATTTCATGAAATAGTTGAATTTCATGAAATAAAATGGAAAAGACGCGCTGCCCACACCATGATGTGGTCTGGCCAGATCAATAATAATGCGCCAGCTGAAGGAAAAAAGCCATTTCATCATGTGACCGAGGTTAGTTCAGGTTAGGTTTCAGGGGACATAGGGCACCCCGCCTCGGATAGTTCAGGTTCTAATAGGATAGTGGGACCTAGAGTGAGCGAACTTAGCTCCTGTCATACCATGTTAGGTTAGGTTATAATAGGTTCTTTTAAAACCTGCAAATAGAAACAGGAGCCTCGCATAGCGGGGCTCCGTCGCTTAAGTTAAATTTGATGTGGTCTTTTCATGATGTGGCCAGGCATTTCATGATATGGCCAAAGTTGGATTGATATATCATCAAACGTTGACATTGAAACGATAATGTCAATTTTCAGTGGCCGTTTCATGAAATACAATCATTTCATGTTTCGGTCATGAAATGGCCAAAGACATGCCGCCGCCATAACTGCCATCCAATACACGTCAAAGACTCTTCAGTACTATGAATTTAATCTGAACAGATGTTCCTCTTTAGTAACAATGGTTGGACCCAACGTTTCCTCTTAACGAGTTTCTTCACAGCAGAAACAATAATTATTGCTACACAAACTTTTCTCTTATTAAAATCCATTTTTTGGTTTAAAATGCCTGTTCATCTGACGGAAGCGAACAGTTGACTTATGTGATCTGGATTGAACGTCTAGTCGTTTCAATCATACCAAGATCGCGATCAATGATCACGATCACGGGTCGCGATCCAGATAGAAAGTGTAATGGCAGCCAATGAGGCCCATATGCGACAGTAAATTAAAAAGTAAATGTGTGCTATAAAAATTAAAAAGTTATTTTATGATGTAGCTGTTGTTTGAAAATCGAAGGAAAATGTTGCAAAGCAATGTTTTTTTTTTAATTTTACTTATCCATGAAAAAAAAGTACGTGTTTGTACAATAGTTTTTGAATTCATATTTGGAATATTACGTTGTGAAAGTAAACACAGTTAAATAAATCACTAGGTAGATTTTAGGTACATTATCCTGTAGCACGATGTGACGTCTAGACCCACAGCTTTGATGCCGTGTAGTTGATTTTCTTTCAGAGACTAGCGCGTGATTAGTTTTGGTTTTCACCCACGCATGAAATAATTTTTGACATGCTTTTATTCGAGCTTGGACAGCGGCTCGCTATAATATAAGAGTCGCCTATAGGTAGCTGGTGAAATAACAAAGACCGTACCGTAAAACGAGGTGGATATAAATGCAGGGGTGAATAAAAACAAAACTTTTATTGGGATTGGGATACCATATTCTTGGCTTCTCAAAAAGCCATTTATAAAAAAATACATAATAAAAAAAATTTGATTCTTCATTGCTGCAAACAATATTTAAATAACGTGAAAATTCCAATCAAAGTCTATTTTATTCACCCCTGCATTTTTATCCACCCCGTTTTACCCGGTACATATACCCGAAGATTAAAGATTAAAGATGGGTTAAGTTTGGTTGAGCTTTTCACCAGCTATCTTGGTCGTTAATCACGGGTGAATGTCGCTTACACTACGACAACTTGGTTAGTCTTCATTATGAAATATGAAGAGTAGCCATGATCTAGAACTAGGCAGTCGTGTAAAAAAATGTCTTTGTATGAAGATCGCTGTTTTTTGAATGAGCCTCTTTTGACTATCTGGCGTTTTTCTTAATTGGTCGCTGTAACTATGCTAGGTCACGCAAAAGATTTAGTAAAAGTTAATATTGAGACCAAACAAGTGCTAGTCGAGCAGCGCCAGTATGCGAGTGTAACATCCATATAGTTCGTACAAACACATGTGCGATTTTTTCAACAACGCTGGCTTGTGTCCTAACATTATCCGGTTAAAGTAATTTAGAAACAGTTGTGAACCTTACCACCACCATCGATTGGTTAGCTACTGTCGACATATCTCGGTATATTTTAACATTTATTAATTTACACTAACGGGCACTCACCGTAACATCTACACGATAAAGGAATCAAGCACGTATGGCTGTAAAATTATCTCACTGTTAATGCTAGCTATCATATTTGCAAATTTACTGTCAAGTTTCCACAACTAATATGAGACTCGATGGTGTTATTTTTTATCTAGTTTTTTAGGGTGCCGTACCCAAAGGGTAAAAACCGGGCAAGTGCGAGTCAGACTCGCGCACGGAGGGTTCCGTACCATTATATATAAAAAACGGCAAAAAAATCTGTTGCCGCTGTAACAAAAAATACTAAAAACAGAATAAAATAAATATGTAAGTAGGGCTCCCATACAACAAACGTGATTTTTTGCCGTTTTTTTTTTATAGGTAATGGTACGAAACCCTTCGTGCGCGAGTCCGACTCGCACTTGGCCGGTTTTAAAATCCGCTACCGTTATAGCAGTGGATCAATATTTCGTAAATATACATATATTCAGCACGTCATCAGCTACTCTGATGAAGTGCTGAATATATGTATATATATATAGGTGGATTCGTTTTAAACGAGCACAATTTACAGTTTTTTTGACAACAATTCCCTATAAAAGACATGGCCAAATATTGTATGGGCTTGTACCCCAGAATGTACAGCTATAAAATCTATGTCATTTAATACTACTGGTCTTCTATAAACAAAATTAAAAAGGTACATATTGCTCAGCAGTAGTAGACAAAAGTCATGAAGGTTTAAAAAAGTTGATTTTTGCACTACGGGTAGGTAAGGTATTTTATATCGATTAATGTGTATATCTGTGTCAGGTGTATAATATATTCTAATTTGGTCTAAGATTAGACCACGACGAGAAAATCATCATCTGTGATCTAGAGTGACGTTATATACCTATATGTACCCCTTGGTCGTCTTGGTCGTCTGAAAATGGGGTAAATAATACCTCTCTTAAAAAATAGTAGGAGGTACTTATTCAAACTAGAACTTATCTCAAAAGTTAACCATTCCGATAAAAGAACAGTGACATCAGAGGGCAATGATGATATTTCATGCCGCCTGATGCATTCCCTGTAAAAGGTCCATTTTCCATACAAACTGTGTAATACATACCTACCGTATTACACAGTTTACAATAAATTATTTAGTGGACCGCTACGACACTATAAAAATAAACGTATAATGAATGAGCGATTTCGTATTACGCAGCTTACAATAAGTGGAGCATTCGCATGGAACTACGACAATTTAAAATACAAACGTGTGAAAACATAAACACAATTCAAATCAAACGAATACCAAAAGAAAACCAGCGAAAAAGAGGGAATGTGGTATTGACATTTATTCGCGGTGCTGCCAGTAGTAATGTGAAATAATCCTACCCGTAACTGCACTAATCTATAAATTCGATCATCGAAGGCTCGATTTATAATTAAGTTACGAATATTTTATGAGTTTCTTTTAAGGCCGCTTATAAATAACAAAACTCAAAACGGCGTTTTGTTTTTTCTATGTGTTTAGCTATTAAGTATTTTTTCCTGTTTTGATCTTTGTTAATATTATACTTATGGCAAGATTAATAGGTATTTTAGAACAAAATCCAACAGAAAAACTTATACTTAGGTAAGATTATTTTTTACCCGACTACGGTGAAGCAAAAAGGAGAGTTATGAATTTGACCGGTATATATATATGTCTGTATGCTCATCTGTTTCCCTCTAACTTCTAAACCATTTATCATAATTCAAATGGGGTTCATTCATTATCATCATTGGAAGCGTCTAAATTGTCCGCTGCTTATAGGCTTGGTTATGTTACAATAAATTGCGTGTCCAAAAAAAAATTTATATAGGTATAGGTAGATATAAATTGTAACAATAAATTTGAACCCCAAAATAATTTAAAAAAAAAAAAAATTCAAAAACTAAAAGCCGACTACAGAAAATTCACGTTCTAAAAAGTATGAAACAAGAAAACATTCTCATCTGAAATTTATTGGAGTTCAGATGATAGCCGTGGTCGTCGTATGCCACCCATTCTGGTAAAACAGTATGTTTATAGTAATGAAACATCAAACTTTAGCACTAAAATTTAGGACAAAGTAGTTAATATTATATGGCAAGATAAATAGGTATTTTGGAACGAAATCCAACAGAAAAACTTATAGTAAGATTATTTTTCCACTTCTGCTATTATTTTTTATTTCCTTTATTCATTATTTGTACATAATATATAAATTACATTTTTAAATATTTTTACAAAAAAAAAAAACATTTAAAGATATAGAAAATAGTAGCCCACCGGTATCGGGAACAGGGTCCAAGCTACCGGCGGTCAGGGCTCCAGAGAGAGGAACCTCCTAACAATGCGAGCCGTGTCCAGAAGTACTGGTTTCTGAATAAAGCCCTTGATCCAGCTGCCTAACGAGAGCCTCCTGAGGTGTTGGTCGAGGCTCGTGGCTATTAAGCCGTTGGCTGACACGACTATCGGTACAATGATTGCCTAATTCACATCCCACATGTCGACAACCTCGCGAGCCAAGTCAAGATATTTGATTTGTTTATCTTTCTCGGTTTTCAGGAGGTTATTTTTTATTATTATTACTAGCCCGTACTGCCCACTGCAGGGCAAAGGCCTCCCTACATTCCTTCCAATGCTCACGGTGTTGTGCCTCATCTTCCAATTCGTAAGGAAGACATCCAGGTCGTCCCGTCATCTCCTTCGTGGTCTGCCGCGGCCTCTGACAGTGAGACTTCTGCTATCGGGCATTAAATTTTGTCCATCTTCTTAAAACTGCTCTAAGACTGAAATGATCGAACTAAGCGTCATCCAACCATAAAGTGAAATAAAATTCCTGACAGTACACAGATACTTTCAACAGTTGTGTTTATGCAATCGTCAAAATTAATTGAACCATGACAAAATGGTCTATCTCAATTGTTTTAATTTCAGACTTTAGTACGGTCTGTACTACATTTCCTTTTTAATTTTGTCAGCCTGATTTTGTAATAAATGATTCGTAAATATAGTCCGCAATAGCATCATTAGTCTAACATAAATTATCAGGATTTTAATTAAAATAATACTTCAGTTTCACTGCACTGCAGATTAATCCATCAACTAGATTGTGATATAAGTAGTAGTAAGTAACAATACCGGTTACTTTATTCCGAGAAAATGTTTGTTTATTTATGAAAACTAAACATAGTTTATGATTTTCTGAAAATAGACTACTGTGAAGGTCGAGAATTAAACGAAATAACGACTCCAATTACAGCAAGGTACGAATATTCTATAAAATATAATACTGTCATAACTGGCTGTCTGCGTCTTACTTAAAAGGTATATTTTACATTCAGTTCAATCAGACGTTCGTACTGTTTAATGATTCCCTGGAGATGGAGAAGTGCAATTGATTTTATAAAAATAACGAAGAGAGAATTTATATTAAAGTTAAGGAAATTGCCGCTCTAGTTTATTGCATGGCTTCTGCAGCAAATTGGATATTTATATTATGATAGAACTTTATAAACTCGTTCCTGAGTAAAAAGTAATTGGCAGTGATTTAATGTTTATTAGAAACGACGTAGCAAAATGTATACATCGATAGACCTACTACAGTATAAACATTTTGCTACGTTGCTTGCATATGTTAAGGAAAAAGATTTTTTGAATAAACTGAAATACAGTAAAATTTTTTATCAATGAAGTATGTACTTACTTATTCAAATTTGGCGTGCATTTTTCACGCATTTGAACTTTCCCTACCGGGTTCGCTACCGTCGCCTATTCCCCAAAAACAGTGTATTTTTCGGTATCAAAGCCTATGATAGAAAACTAAAGAAAGTAGCCTATGATAGTCGGTAATAGTATGGCTAAGATATAAGTGTAAGAACTTTCGCAATCGGAGCAGTATTTCCTTATCTTTTTCAAACAAATAAACAAACAATAGTTATTTATGATATTAGTGCGGTAAGTTGGTTTTTACAAACGAGTAGACGAATGTAAGCCCGAGACGAAGTCGAGGGCTTACCATAGTCACGAGTTTGTAAAAACCAATTTCAGCACGTATGTCATACAACGTTTTTCTACACATTTGCGAGAAAACAGTACATTAAGAAAAAAAAATCTTTTTGTTGTTAGATATCAGTCGAAAAGTCACAATAACGTAGCGTCTTTGACGTTTCTAATAAGAAAATGGCGCGAATTTGAAGTATCAAAGTGATACAAATGTATTGTGCTAAACCGCTTCCAAGGAGGTTCGATCATTCAGCTTAGTTATTCTCATAGTGTGATACTCCTTGGTGGAATTCTTTATATTTTTTATGGAATTAAAAAAAAAACCGTAAAGGATACGCACGGCACTTTACATCGTAATATGCGGTAAAATATGTACTTAGGTGAGAGTACCTATTTAACCGCACGTTCCATTGTGGGGTGCGTAATTTTTAACTTTCGAACAATGTATACAGGCTTCGTAAATGCATTTTTTGAGCAAATTTGTTGAAAAAAACATTACCTCCTTATTATGTTAGTATTCCGATTGATATGTCAACATTTTCAAATATTGTTGAACCTGTATTTAGACGTTTTATTCTGTCTCAACAGAGACTTTTCTAAGTAGTACTTAGAATACACGCAGTTACAGTCGAGTGGTTTAAACCTTCGTCTGTTTTCAGATTCTTTATTATCCAATCGGGACACAAAATACCTTTTGGAGGCGCGGCAAGGTAGCATACTGCATATACTAATATATTTTATCAGTTGAACACTTAGGTTTACGAAGGAACAGAACCCCTTTTGAATGACTAGGCGATTTTATGACTATATCAATGAAAACTGTTTTGTTGAATTGTAAGTGTACATTTGTAAAATTACCGATTTACACCATGATATAAGATTGACGTTATGAAAATACTGTTCCTGTAAAGCAGAAGCTCATTATATTCTGAACGGAGCAAACAAAAATAGACCAGACAAATCAATTTTTTACTGTGAACACGAATAATAAAAGTGGATGATGGATCGCGGATTTGTTTTAGCATCTTGTCAAAAGGATAGTCGCGTGTGCTTTCAATGATATGCATACACAGATTACACAGGGTGATTGATGCATGATTGCAGAGTGTACCACGGTTCTACTAAAAAAGTAAATTTTCTGAAAAAAGAGTATTTCCATTCCAAGTGTGATTAATGAATCAAAGCATTTTTTATATACCTACTGAGATAATTATGATTTACTTGACGTAAGTGTGTACACTCTGACATCAATCTTGCCTCTTGTTTTATCCAGTTTCTGGTTTGTAGAGATCAGATAGTCGCTCCATGAAACATTTTCAGCTGTATCGGGTGTGACTGGAAGCCGACGCCAGCATAGTAGTGCAATACATCTGTTTTGAGAAAACTGCCCCGATTAATAATAGTTACATAAACAAACTCGTAACGTGATCTTTCATCATCATCATCATCTTCCTGCCCTTATCCCATGTTACTTGGGGTCGGCGCAACACGTTTTCTTCTTCCATTATGTCCTATCAGCCGTCACACTATCACCAACTCCCTTTTTTTTCATATCGCTCCTCACACAATCCATCCATCTTTTCTTTGGCCTTCCTCTTCCTCTCCATCCATCCACATTTATATTCAGAACCCTTTTAGTTACATGCGTTTCATCCCTCCTCTTCACATGACCATACCAGGACAAGCGGGGTTACCTTTCAACTTTTCCGTCCCTGGCGCCACTTTTAGACTAGGTACCTCTAATGTTTTCATTTCTCACTTTATCCATTCTCGTTACTCCACACATCCATCTCAACATTCTGATCATCGCTACAAGCAATCTATTTTCGTCCGTCTTTTTCATAGCCCAACATTCTGATCCATACAGTACGACAGGTCTTATCACAGATTCTCACAATTAGAAGTTTTAGTTACCTATGTGTAATTTCGAAAAAGTTTGCAAATGCCAAATTAACTCAATTTATACCCCTAGTTGTTCAAAATTGTTGAAAATTAGCTCTAGTAACATCCATTCCAAGGAATTCACCCCATTACCTTTACCTAAAAAACAACAAAAATCTTTTGCGTAGTCATTGAATCACTGCGATGCGATAGTTAGCTGTTTTGCAGAATAACATTATCGATACCTAACTATATGAAGCCCTTAAGGCGCTGTGATCAGCAAAAACTGAAAAATGGCTGGTTTCCTAACGAAATTTTAGCCAAATCTGTTTAGTATTCAAGCTGCAGAAAAAATATATGTTAATTTTAACTATACTTCAAAGAACACTGTTGTTTCCAAAACATGTTTAAAAATAAAATCCTCGATAGAAATTATCGTCAAAGTTACCTCCAACTTTGACCTTAGAAAAAAATCCCGTATTTATTACTAGCCTACTTATGCCGGTAAATTTTATACCAAATAATAAATCGAATCTTAACGCAAAACTTTGTTGTTTTAGATTTTTAATAGCTCAACTTAGTTTTGAGTAAATCGATAAAATGCTTCATATTTGGCAAGAAATTGCAAGCATTGTGTCGTCGCGCTTCTCTTTCTTTTCTATGCAGTCCGAGAGTGACCGAGTTTTTGCTGTTCACAGCGCCTTAAGAAAAATGCAAAAAGGATATTTTTGTAAAATTTACTTGTTTAGTTGTGGTAACCAAACCACTAATGTAATGGTCTAGGCGTACATATACCTAAATGTCCTGTCGCTCGTGTCGTGTCGTCTGTCCTTGTCTATTTCATAAAAAAAAACATTTATTTCTGGATTTTGCTCTTTGTTATTTTGCTACAACGTTATTTTGCTGCTGAAATATTATGTTTCGATTTTTGTACAAGGATTTATTATGTAGGTACCTACTCTTGTTACATTTATTTTGATATCTTTAATGCTCTGTGGGTGTTGTATTAAAAAAGAAATATAAGATCGCAACAGGATTCATGCGCCTTTGAACTTATTAAGATTCTGAGAAAGTCTCGTTAGGTAGGTGTTAACGTCTAGACGATGTTTTTGCAGTGAGACTAAGCGCCTCCTACGGGAGGTCAGTTATTTTCGTCCTTTCGAGAATCGCTAGTCATTCAACGATTTCGCAAAAATAGCAATTCAGTAGGGTTCTACGGCCTCCGCACATCTTTAATAGAATACCAGTCCAGGTACATCATTATAATATACGTAATAGAAAAGCTTACCACACGATTTATCAAAATAAATTATAGTCTCCTCGAAGGAACTCATTAAGTACCAATCGAACGCAATGAAAGGAATGGAACTTGAAGATCTTCATAAAATTATGTCTCTGTACTAGTTGTAGCAACCAGATAATTTATTTCACTGATCAAGTCGGGAGTCAGTCATATTGGTTTATATTGTGCCTGTAATTTTAATTAGAAAATAATGAAAAAAATCCAAGAGTTTTACGAATTAACGAGTCATTTAGCGTAATACTCAATAATCGCCAAGTGGAAGTGGAAGTTCGAAATTGCGAGAGTTCGAGGCATGGGTTCCATATGTAAGCGGCTTGTTATGGGTCGTTTACCGACGCGTTCAAAAGGAAGTATCAATCATATCGTTCCGTTGTTTGTATCAATTGCCACTCATTCAATGCAACCATTTTATTCTTAGTGCGCCACCAAATGGCTTTCATTCTACATGAAGTTTTGTGATGAATGCCTAGATGACCACTCAGCTACATTCAGCAAACTATTTAACAACTATGTATCAATCCATCAACTTTCTAATAACTTGTTTGGTTCCCGGACGCGTATATGGCTACGTCACCGTTAAACATGCGTAATGCAGGCTTATCATTCCTGTAAAACATAATGCTAACTCACCACGCAGCCTGTGGGGACGGGACGTATACGTATGAACATAGCCATATATGCTTCCCGGACCGCATATTGCGAGCTTATGGAAATATATAGTTTAGATACTCGTACCTACATACATGGAACGAACCGACGGACGAACTTTAGCTTCCTGGTAACTTGGTATTGAGCTTGTTAATTTGTTCTCTACGAACATTGTCAATCACAGACTTGGTGACGGGTCATCCTTTTAGTTGGAAGGTTATTGAGATACTGCTGTTTCGCACAGCTTTAATAAATTAAATTATATTGCAACCTTAGGTCTGAATAAAATGGTTTATTAGGAAGACAATTTAATATAATAGCAGGTTCTCTTGCTACGGGGTAAACTAGTCTACCAATACAGAGAAGATGCGTGGATCATAAGATCATAATTCCTTAACGAAGTTTCGTAAAATTTGAAACTTTTACCTACCTGTATTCTGTACATGAAAAGCTTGCAAAATTCAAATTGAATCCGCGAACCTAAAGTAATATGCATTAAATAGGACCAGGAAATACACTGGTGTGGTGCTCTTCTGCATTCGACGACCCCTTTTAAGGCGATGTATCCGATGTGCCTATAATATTCAATTGGCAGGCACAATGGTGCGTGCTTGCAATACACAGAGACGCCATTGTCCAGTGAGAACTTCAACGTTTACTTGCCAAAGCAAATTGATTATTATGACACGCTTATATATAGCATCTACCTGATATACGAATTATATTTGTAGCTTTAGATTGAGATACTGTTTTTGATTTGAAAGTCGACGTGAAGGTTTTTTTTTTAATTCTACAGCTTCGGCAAATAATTAGGCTTTCAAATTAACGAATGCTACGGGAACAATATTTCCTAGCGACTAGTGTAACCATACATCACTCACTCCAAATATTTCGAAGCAGAAGTTAATGAAAAAGTTTGTTAAACTTGAAATAGAACTAATTAGCGTCGGTGGTACTAGGAAGCCCCATCATTTATTAATTGGTACTACAGTCTGCTTTGTTTCGTAACAAATTCTCTGGGAATAGTATTTTGGTAAAGACGTAGGTAATCACTTAAATTATGTATAGCGAGCAGTCTCGTACTTGATACTCAACTATAGAATCGTTTTAACTATTCATGTTTGAGTGGAACTTGTATTTGCTCGTCGCACTTCGACAGCGATGGATTTAGAAACCAAAATCAATTATTTGAGGAATCTTTATCTACCGTAAATGAACCAGACTAGACTTTAAAAAATGTACGACGCGGTGGAGTGTTTTTAACAATAGTCGTTAATAAAGTTCAAAATCATAAGTATGAGTAATGCTGAATAAAATTTTAATTCAGAGGGAATGCGAACCACAATCCAATAAATATTTGCACTCGTCAAACAACGGTAAGGGAATTATTTGTATATGTGTTAGAGTTCGGCTTTAATGCACACAACGGAAACTAGACAGGCAGTGTAGTAATATTGGAAACTGAAATTTTGAATGAAACGAATACGTTTTCGGTGTAATATGTTTCAATTAGTGGCTGCCGTCGAAATATTTTTCGGATAGTGGAACGCCACTCTTTTAATTATTTAAATTCACATATCAATCTTCGTGAATAATTGTGGTGTCTACCTGCCATCGCTCGGTTATTATTTGGAACTGTTGGCGGAAAGTTTTAGCTGTGGAATGTGGAGCCAATATTTCGGCTTGAATTTATTGGAATACTTATTTTGTAAATCTTTCGAAATCCAAAAAAAGGTTTTACATTTATTTCTTTTGTGAGTATTGCTCCCGTATTCATGAAAGGCATGCAATTAATTAAAGCCATATTTTCTTAAAAAAAATTAACAGCTAAGTTGACACAAGTTTGCAATTTCTATAACAACGTGTCACAGAATAAACGCAATACCTCATACGGGGTCATTGTACTCATCATGAACAACTTTCATTATGGGACCAACACTGAAATCGCGAAAAAAAAAATCGGATACCCCATAAATTTATGTGCGCATAACTCTACAAAATGTACTGAACAGCCGATTTTTTTCTCATGTGGTGTTGTTAGGTGTGGGGGTACCACTAAAAAGTGAAAAACTTTTTCCCAAAAATAAAAACCAACTTCAAAATGAAAAAAAAAAAAACTACAAAGTACAAAATAACTTTAATTTCGGAAGTCGGTGTTAAATTACGAAGAAACAACCAAAAACACCGACCGCTTCGTAGCAGTGCAAAAGCACTGCTACGAAGCGGTTACGATTTCACGTGCTACGCGAGTGCTACGGCCTACGAAATAATGTAAATATTGTAGCTACGACAACCGATTTCGAGTTATTAAACAATATACAGGAGGCCCATCTTGTAAAACTGAACCTTTAATGAATTGGTAAATCAGTTGGTGACCCTGATTATTAAATAAATAAATACAATAACTTGACCATTGAAAGCAACGTTCGCCAGTCGAACTGATTAATGTAAGTATGTACCTACCTATTTATTACTGGTAATATTACTTACTGTATCTTTAAGAATCTTTCAGCATTGGAAGTTGCTACCTTAACAAAGCTTTGATCAAAATGTGGTAAATCACATAGTCAATACCTCCATGACAATAGTTTAGTTAAGATCTAGAATTCTAGACGTAATTAGTCATCGCTAATCAAACTACAGATATCAAACGTAGTTGTTAATATAATTAGCCGGATACAGTGATTTGAGATGGTTTCAATACTAATTAACATTGTATTAGTGAATCTAATTCTGCCTAACCAGGACATACCTGAAAGTCGAGAGTCGAGACCACATAGCCATTCCACCTGCAACGTTACACGCTGTCATTATTTAGTCTAGTATTCCCTTTGTTTCAGCTAATTGAATGTAATTGATGTAGATCAGGTTGTATACAATTTGAGTTACTTATGGAGGCTCCTGACTTTATATAGAAATGGTATTTATCTTGTTGCTCATTGCATTGTGAGTTAGTCCAATACTAATGCCCATAATATGACTATATTTTTGGTGTAACCCTTGGAGAAATGTGGACGGTCCAAATTGTGGTTCCTATATTACAAAAAAATAGAGATTAAGGCGTTAGAATCACGCGCCATTATTAGGAGCTGTCTTAATGTATTAATTCCTAATGTATTAAATTAATCGTCGCTGATTATGAGATCCCAACCAGATTTGAACGTGTTGAATACGGGGATTGGCCTACTTGCTTGTCTTCAGATCCTATGTCCCTCAGCTGGGGCAGAGCGCGTTTACAGTAGTCCTCCATCGCAACACAGGTAGGCACGGCGATACCAATCTCTAGTTTCAACGATTGCTTGGTTAATAACAATAATTGCATTTTATGATTGCTCTGATATTATTTGCATCGTTGTGCGGCTTAATTAGCGTTATTGTTTTGGTAACACGCCGCGTGTCAATTACCTCCATGATGTTGGAGTTCCACATTCACAGTGGATTATTTCGTAGGTTTGTTTATCTATTTCATGAAACAATTGCATTTGATAACGATGAAATTAGTGTTGCCATTAATAGAACTGTGGTTGAGGTGTACTTATATACGCAGTGTTCAAGAAGTGCGTGCTCATATTTATGGGTGTTATTCTGTATCTGCTATACAATTTGGAAAAATTATAATTATCAAATGTTCTTTTTAAAAACTCGACCTCGAAAAACTACTAAAAAGTTACAAATAAAACCCTTTTCAAGCAGTCTTAATGCATTTGTTAACATCAAATCTCTTTGAACAAAAGTAAATGCCACCAACTGATCGGTCATTTGTTCGGAACATTTTAGTCGTTGAAGGTTATACTGAGTCAACTTAAAAGGTAGACATATCCTATCGCGGACTTTTTTTTAGAACTCTTCCAGAGTAACAATTCCGTCATATATATGATTGTTGCGTAACTTTAACCGTAGATCTCAAAATAAATAGATTTTCCCCGGTTTTGCAACCTTTTTCATTGATGCTCTGCTCCTTTTGGTCGTAGCGTGATGGATAGCCCAAATATAGCCTTCCTCGATAAATGGGCTATTCAACACTAAAAAAAATCATTTCGAACTAGTAGTTCCTGAGATTAGTGCGTTTAACCAAATAAACAAAATAAAAAACAACTTGCTGACTCTCGGCATCTGTTGATATAAACTGTTAGTGAGAAAGTAAATGCTTAATAATCTCTTCGTTTGGCTAGAACATAAACGTGCAATCAGAACGAGTTAAAAGTACAATAAAAAATGTGTTCTAAAGTTATCGGCGGTGCAGGCCCAAAAAAGTTAGTCAACATAAAACGTTTTCCATAAGCCATTCCGAAAAGAGACAAAAAACTCAGTCCTTTGTGAAAAACGTGCATTGTAAAAGCGATAATTGAGAAAAGTTGTGACACAAACAAACAAAATCATGGGGAAAAAGCTCGTTCACGAGTCATTGTAACATATGCACTTTGAAGCGGGCGGCCGGATTTTAAGTTATACCGGGATTAAAGTTTGTGACAGCAAAGGAAATGCAACTTTGTAGCAGCGGCTATATGCCTGTTCGTTGTTGGGCGCAGCGGCGCCGGCCGGCTGCGCATGCGTGGACTCGGCTCTCAGTCCTCTCGGCGGCAAGCGTAGTACAAAGGTACTGTGAGGCCCGCCTCCACAGCAGACAGTCTCCAGCACTCGCTCCGGATCACTCGGGATCCGCGAACAGTCGAGCCCTAGCGCTGTCACCGGTGACACATAGACACGACCTCGCGGAACTTAAAATAATTTTATGTTATTTACTTGTATTAGTCACTCTTTTTAATTATTTTAAAAACTTTTTCCGATTTTTGTCTTAGATAATTGGCTCCAGTCTTCTTTGTTTTCTTCTTCTCAGTTTGGACTTGGTAAGTTGACGGTCACGTTTAGATAATTTCATTTCATTTATCACTTTTAAATTCGTATGAAAATATTTTTAAAGGTAGCTAAAATTCAAATTTTGACTTTTAATGGTAAACTCATCTCAAATGTTTGGCAAATAATTAAACAAAGTAGTTTATCAAAACATTTGAATTTGCAGCGTCCTAAAATTGAATTAACTCTGAACAAAAAATAAATAAACATTTTGAACGAATTGAAAAAACACCGGTTTGATACGCGCAAAGTTATATTTTTGCCCTGAAGTAGTAGCACGTGGATTACATTTTGTGTCTCGACTTAAGAAATGGCTATTCGTACCTATTTTCGGGTAAAGCAGAGTCAATTGCGAATAAATTAGAATAGACAAGTCTCGTCATATAGTCATCGTAGTCGCTTCATCAGGGCTTGTTAACGTTACCAAATAACAAAATAATAACCGTTACATAACGTTAATTTCAATTGTGATACCACAGTAACGTTACAAAATTTACCGGTATTTGATAACATTACCAGTAATATAACGTTAAGTAACATTTAACGTAAAATACGAGAATTATCGTTTTAACGGTAAAATAATTAGTGTTATTATAGTCTGCGAACTTTCTTTTATTTTTTGCTATTTGAAGGTCAGTGTCAGGTTCTAATTTGATCAAAATGTGATACGCAACAATAACAAATATGTATTTACATAGATGTAACCATAAGAATCATTTACTCATCATCATGAACTTAGATTTGATGTGTATAATAACTAGATTTCCGAAATGTAGCTAAGAGAAAAAAAATGTAATTAAGGTTATAATTATGTACCTACTTGCATATTTTTTTAATTTCGTGAATCATATTTTGATCAAGATACAACCTGACACTGCACCACCTCACAGAGATAACCGTTTAAAAATAACGTTAAAATTAACGTTTAACTACAAATAACGTTAATAAAGAATAACGTTAAAATGGTGCATAAATAACGTTAAACCTATTACCGTTATTTTAATACTAACGTTAACTCCCGTCAATGCAAGGTAACGTTATAAATTTTTACCGGTATTTAAAGCCCTGCGCTTCATAGTTAAGGAACTAGTTTCATTACAATGTTGACGAAAAATAGTAATCAGCTGTTCAAATATCACTAATTGTTCCGGCATTTAGGCTAGGGTATGAGGTATTGTCGCGTCAATAAATGATATTTCTGGCACATAAAATTATAATAATGAAGGGGCACAATGTTTGTTGCGGTCATTAGGGCCAAGACTCGCGTCAGAAGGCACAGTGCACCGCGGTATTAACTGGCAACATTACGTACCTATATACGTAAAAGCACACTTTGAAATTCAGTCGTTTGATTAAAGTGACTTCAGACGGGGAGTTTAAAGCTATGTGGTTTTATCAACTTTCATTTAAATATTAAACGTTGCCAATGTAGATCATATTTGCAGGTTTATTAATAAAAAAAATTAAGCATAATATGCTCAGTTTAAATGCTATTTTGCAAATTTTTCTTTCAACTTTTCTATAGAGATTCTTTGATTTTAGAATCTGCTAATCAGTATTTAACTGACTAGGTTAAATAGCTGATTAGCTATTACGTTAAGATCATTTATGTGACTGAGCCTGTTAATGTAAAAAATGAATTGGGTGAACTTCGGTGCTTAAAAATCTCTCTTCAACAGTTGTGCAACTTTTTTAAATTCTCAAGTAATTATTTGGTGGTAAATGGCATTCAATGTTACTAGCAGGGTCTTTAATTTCCAAAGGTGTTTATAATGACAGGTTGCCAAGAAACACATGATTCTACTGCGATAGGCTCGTTTCTCTCATTTATGAGTGCTAATGTATTTTACTGTAATATTCTGAAAGTGTTGTGCATGGTCTGGTCATAAGTTATATAATAGGCCAGTCAAATTAGCTGTGAACCTCACAAAAATTCCTAACTCTGATTTTTTTTCTTAAGTAATGTATTTGATCTTAGGTCTTCCGATTATAAAAAAAAAATTAAACATTTTCCATAACAGGTTCATTCTGAAAAAACAAACTAAAACGCGTTTATTTCAATAAAAGCTAGGAAAAGCAAGTTATCTCTCATTTTTTTACAATATGTAGAGGCTGGGTAAAATTAATTTATTTTGTCAGAATTAAACATTTTCGCCCTAAGGAAAGTCGTTAAAAAATAAACACGGATATTTGAAAAATAGTTTAAATGTGTTTAATTTTTTTATCGTATAAGTACTTAAATTGCCTTGTGGGGGCACACTTAACTGTCTTAGGCGCATAGAAACCAGGTGCTACATCACATCCTGTTTTTGTTTACGGAAACATGTAGCTCCAGGTTTTAATTATTAATAATAATTGTCTAGAGAGAAGCCTAGTGAAAGTTTTTCTTGTAAGTCAGAAACTGGGACTTTACTTTTTGTCTATACTTACCTCGCTTTAGCGCCCACGCCCTTTTAAAATAGGGACTCGATCTTCACGATATTTTCTACGACCAATCTATCACAACACATGCCTGTTCTCACTATTAGTGAATGAATGCTTACATGAAAGCGCATTGTTGGATTCTCAAATTTTGGTTAAGCACCTAGCACTGAAATTACAAAAGTCTAAAAATATTTGGGCGTTCTTATAAATGTTTGATATTTTTAAGTGAAAACGGGTATTAGTGTTCAGTGCCTTCGCAAAGGTTAATAATGAAATAATAAAATGCCTATGAGAAATGCCAGTAAAATTTCTTAGTGAATACTTATGGCCAGACTACTATAGTATGTATTACTGGAATTATTATTATAACTGATTATTGAATCAATACGTCTCATAACGAAACATGACAAAGTTTAGTCAGAAACAAGTTCGAAATAAAAAAACTGTCTCGAAGCTGACTAAAGTAAGGTCTCGTGTTAATGTTTAATGACACGGCTCGTGTTCAATAATTTTTGATAATGTTGGGATTGAAATCAAAACATTAATTGTAATTTAAACGATGTATTGAGCATGAGTAACACATCTCCAAATAATTCAAACTCGTGTGTTAAGTGAGTTTAGAATCTGCGTTGCAAACTAGGTACATCAACTCCAAAGACATCCGATATAAATGTATTAATAAAATGTAGATGCGATAAAATAATATATTTTTTGTATATGTAATAGAAATAGAATAAGACGTTTTTTTTCTATTCCTGAAACAAGAATTTCGAGTTGTGCTGCTGTTGTTTGTCCAGGTATCGATGAGTCATTGTGTAAATAATAATTTGTGGTAGGTGCTGTACAGGTATCATAAGTAACAATGCCGACTCATCTCTTTGTGTAAACTGTTATCACATGTGTTTTAATGTACTTATTTCTTGTAATCTGTTTTTTACCGACTTCGAGAAAAAGAGGAGGTTCTCAATTCGGTTGTATTTTTTTTGTGTGAAGGTACCTACCTCTCTTCTTACCTACTGTTTTTTTTTAATTATTTTTTTCGATTCGTATGTGTGCCTACTAACTTCTGTATTAACGTGTTTTGTTAACTGTGTACGCACTTTATTATTGTTCTTCTGCGTTACATTTTGAATTCTATGGTGTTCCTGCTTATTGAGATTTAGGCCAATCGATTGTTGATTAATGAGGGTTGCATTTTCGAATTAATTAACAGAACCGTTTAACTCGTGTGCATTTTCAGATTGATAACTAATTGGAAAACTTCTGGCTGAATTAAATGTGGTGTTGCCATCAAAGTCGGCTTGTTATAGGTCATAAAGTAACTATCACAGCCAGCTTTGATGAGCATGACTGCATTAAAAACATCATTAGCTGATCTCCAATGGGATTGAGTGTCAATGGTTTCCCGGGCCTAGCCTGTCAAAGCGGCGGTGAAATGTATCCGTCATCATATCACAGCCACTTTGATGTGGTCGGTTTACGGAGAGCACCACGGCACTATACAGCTTGATGGGTAAGCAGGTCCGTGGCCCATTCGTAAAAATGGTTGTGCCATGTAGCCGACTCATATCACAGCCATTTTTGACGAGTTGGGCTGAGCGACGTGACGACGAGCGTGGTGTACCTACTGCGGGTGATACGAGCATGGTGACGTCGAGGCAGGTGTCTCGTCGCTCACAAAGTGGCTGTTATGTGTGTCCATGAATTCCATATCACAGCCAGCTTTGATGAGCGATGGGCAGGCGCCGCGGCTCCGGAGTGAAGACTGCAAGCACGAGCGGCCCCACAAGGAGCCAGCAAAGTGGTTGTGCTTTATGAGGTTCACGTACATATCACAGCCAGCTTTGTTGACTTCTTTGGTGCGTAAGTCGTCCTGAAGATCCACGCCAACTTCAAGATTTTTGACTATTTCTACGTTTTTTTTCTGATTTATGTTCACTTTCTTTTTTGACCTGACCGTACAATTATTAATAAGTATGTTTTATTTCAGCCTCAAACACTATCTTTTTATCATTTGTTATTTTGTCTTTGATCACACGTATCCTCATGTATGTCTTTCTGCAACCTTATTTTTATCTTTTTGTGGAATTTTAGTTCTTCCGCTGCGTGAACATAAAATTTGCTAATTTCCAAAATTAACGTATATCCTATAATTTTCAGGTGGCGATATCTTCGGCTTCGTTTGGATCACACATCCTTTACTTTTGAAAATGGAAAGAATGTTTGTCTACAATTTAAGATATTTCAATGTTACTGGCGATGTTTGATTAGGTAATAAAGCCGATTAAGTACTTATTTTATTTGGTGTTTCAATTATTCATATACCTAGGCAGGAAACCTAATCCTATTCACCCATCGCTACACCTTTAGACTAGTTCGCTGAAACATTATACCTACAGACAATCTAAATTCTTAGACACACACGGTAAAATTTCTTTTTGAGGAGGCTGCGAGATGTTTCCCCTGTCTTTAAAACGTGTTTAATTACCGGCAGATCATTAGAAAATTCCGGATTCCTTCAAGTGTGATTGTCCATTTTTTTACCTAAAGTAGAATCCATTATCTCGATACCAATCGAATATTAGTTAAAGCAAAAATTTCAATCTTAATCAACTGGACGAAGACGCAACCAAATCCTCCTAGCAACCTAAAAGAGAGTCTTTTTTTGTTTATTCAAACTCCTGGAAGTTATAGCAAGACATTGACTTTGGGCAACGAGAGCTTTTTATTGGAAAAAACCCGCCACACTATTCCCAGCCACTGCAACTCCTGGAGAGCCAGAGTCAACAGTGGTGACCACCAGAGAAACGCCGAGTCAATGAAGCTCGACGAATCCCACACGACAACGACAACAATGGGACTGCAGACTGACTCTCAGAATCTTATCATTGATATAATAATAATAATAATAACAGAACAGCACTCGACGTATTCGGTTTCTCAGACAAGAGGCATTCCGAAAAGGCAGCGGACCGCATGCACCTACTACATACAGGTTGTACAGAACCTATAAAAATCAATCTCTTTGCTAGTGTGATCTGATCGTACCTGTAACTACTGCAGTGTCTTAATGCTCTGCTGACACTTAGGCTGGTTACACTGCTCGACAGACCGTCTTCGGTGCGTACGTCAGTCGCGCTTGTCATAAATATAAAAATTCATAAATCGTTACAGTGCTGGACTGATCGTACGCACGCGATTATTGCGACGCACTGCGTAAGGGGACCGCCGCGGCGACGCGACGGTCGAGCGCTGTGGAAATAAATGAATGCGTTCAGGACAAGTATTTTTTAAAATTAATTTTCACCTTATGTTAGGTTAGAGCAGATTTTAGATAGTTTGCAGTCGTTTTCGGATAGGTTCACTTTACGTCGAGTCCCTCTACGTCGAGCGGTGAGGATCATCTCGCTTTTATGTCGAGCATATGATTATTTTCATCCTTGCAGTCAGTACAGTCAGAAATAAAAGTGCAATATTGTTAATGATTTATTCAAAGTACGAAATATTACTAGTACCACAGCTATTAGACACTACTCGTAGTAGCATAATTCATGTATGTTCTATGAAGAGTCGGGTTTTTAGAAACAATCTCTTAGGCTGCGTTTTCACCAGAGATGTGCGAGGATGCTTAGCGAGGAATGTGTTTGTTAAGAACCAATAGAATCGCTTCATTAACTAGCCTCGCTCAGCGCAAGCGATTCTATTGGTTCTAAACAAACACACCCCTTGCTAGGCATCCCTGCACATCTCTGGTGGAAACGCAGCCTTACGCAGCGAATTGAAACATGCTCTGTGAAATAAACATGATTTTTAGTAAAATTGTGTGCTATTCATTTTTGTTTTGACTGTTGTACCTTTCCGTACTCGATGCAAAGGGCTATTCCCTTTGCATAAACGATCAAAGCGTAAACATCAGTATCCTTGTAGAACAACAGCCTTTGTGACTGGAGTACTCGACGTTGAGGGACTCGACGTAAAGGGAACATGACGTCCGATTTCGTTATAAGTTATAGAATTATAGAATATTGGTTGGTCGGGGCTTATACGAATTCTGGAATCAGAGACGTCGTAAAAAAACATCTCACCCTTCGTTGTTGGGTAGTGACCTATGTCGCTAATAGGGAATACCTAGAAAAATATATTTGCTATCTACACAGTTCATCTCAAAATATGCAAAAATATAACAGTGAAAATAGAATCGAAAAACCAACGAGATATAACTATTTTAAACAAAATCTGTCCCTCTCGCGAAAACGCTGTTTTGTATGGCAGCTTCTCTTTCTAATTGTCAACTTTGGAACTTTGTAACTTCATCACAGATGAAGTTGTTTTATTTTATTTATTTATTTTTATTTATTTAACAGTTCTTGTACACACATTTAACATAATAGATAGGTAAGAATAAGGAGACTGAAAATAGGTACAAAGGTGATGCTTATCTATACATATAATAAAACTGTAGAAGAGGTCAATTCTGTACATTGAATATAAACTAAAAAAAATACTCCAGGGGTGCTTTATACAAACAGTAGAAGCCAAAAATATTTTTTTTTCTTTTTTTGTCTGTCTGTCTGTCTGTCTGTCTGTTGTTCGTCTTTCACGCAAAAACCACTGGACGGATTTTAATGAAACTTTTTTTGTTGTATAGCTATTAGTCCTCGCCAACATATAGGCTATAATTTATTTTGAAGATCTGAATACAAGACGTGGAACCTTAGCAGCCCGGCTAATCTATAAGAGATATTAATATACCGCTTTAGGAATAGTTGGTCAACATGATAAGTACTGTCTGTCGACATAAAAAAAATGAAGGTCTAGAGCATCTGATGTGGAACCCTTTCAGGGAGCTAAGCTATCGGCTATTTTAATCAATTGTCAACAGATCTCATAGTCCGTTTGGTTTAAAGCCTGCTTCTCGAAAGACTAGGTTTGGGTTCAAATCCCACAAATTTTATAATTATTTTTATCTTATTTATTTCCTTATTTTTTTATTCCTACCAAACCTAATATTTTCAAATATTAATAATATGTTATTGCTGTATTTTGCATATCTCTTTAGAAAGACAAGCAGAACCTATTTTTTGTTTATATGTATTCTGTTTCGTTTGCATCGCGATAAAAAATACAAAACTAATGTAGAAAACATTCACATAAACCTGATAGGATTATGGCAATCTAGAAGAAATCAACTTATTATCTACATGCATAGTAAGTAGGGGTAAGTATCTTTAATGACACTTGCAATGCCATCTGTTGAGCGAAACTGTACTTACCATCAACAGCACGAGAATTACACCAAAAAGTATTTTTTAGTTAAAGATTCTTTTGATACCAGGCGTTACGCATTTGATGCAAAAATAAAATTGCTCCACTGACTTTGTTTTCATTTTTTTTTACTTTTGATAGGAACGCGTTTGACCACTATCTCACCTGATGGCAAACGATGATGTGTTCGAAGATGGAGCACGTTTGCCTATAAGTAACCTATTCACTCTTGATAAGACTCCCAGGCTGTAACTATCCGGAAACACGGACTCAGTCAGGGAATTCCACGCCATGTGTTTCCAAAACGTTTTGTTCATGTGGGTGTGAGGTCCACCGTGTACCGGTGGCGTACCGCCGTACGTCTTGTGGTCCGATGATGGAACGAGCTTGGCGGAATTAAACTATGCAATTCCGTCGCACATTCCCCAAAATGCAACCGATAGAAAACCGAAAGGCTAAAAACTCGGCTTCGATGCTCAAGACTTTCACCTCTTGAATTTCTTTCCCAGGATCTCCCTCATTCCTAATTATTTTCTGTTAATTTTGAAACAAAACTGTTTAATTCCCAGTCAGCTGGTGACTCGTCGTGACCAGCCTAGGGCCAGAAATTACCAGTAGCGGGTTTCACACTCCAGAGCTTCAAGGGGAACTGTGGATCCCTGGGCAATGACGCCACAGAAGAACTCGCCAAGATAGGTTTCGAGATGGTAGTGCTGGACCCGTACCCGCTCCTCCTTCTTTCTTTCTTTCACACAGTTTCATGCATGAATTTGCCAGAGAACAACTGAACTTCATGACAACAAATGGTGAAAAAAGTGAAAAATGGCAATGACAAGTCTATAAACGTGACTAACTAATTGACTTCTCAGCTTAAGTAAAAATTACCTCCGTAATAATAGGGATTATTACGGATCATTGCCCTTAAATTTTTTTAACTTACCCTTACTTAACAGACACCCCAATTTGCGGAGGTTGTTTCGACGCCGGCTACGTCATCCTGGCCATGACTTTCCGACGTGAAAAAATCCTCGGAACGGTGAGGTGCAGTTTTCAAATCAAATCGTTTATTGCAATCCATAATGTACATATACAGGTGGTAAATATAGGTTTGTGAGTGCTAAGTGATTGAGCTGACTTTTATCTCAGATTATCACTCCCTTGCGGGTTGAGTATTATCGGTCGTCTCTCCGCTCAACCTGTGAAGCACACTGGTGGCTTTTGTACATTTGGGCGGAGCTAGGCTTGCAAACTTAGCCAGGACAACGGAGTCTCTACTCTACTCTATCCGTTGTGGGTTTTTTTATGGATAGGAAAACATCAAATGACTTCTTCTGCTCTGCGTGGAGCGGAAGAGAGTGTCAAACTCTTACTGACTAAAACACGTCCGTATTCCTCCTTATGCCTTTAACGTTCCAGGGCCGTGGTGACTTTTCGAACAAATTCCGCAACAGTAGTTAGTGTTCGGACAGTGAGCCAACCTACGCTCGCCATCTGCAGGCCCGCGCTTAGGGTGGCTAGGAATTGCCTTGCGACTCCCGACGCAACGCCCGGTTTGTCTTTTTCTGTTGCGGCGGCTGAGGGGGTCTACTCTCTTAAGCCCGAAGTCTGTAGTTCCGGCCTTAGTGTTTGGCGTTTTCTACTCCGTATCACCTACAGACTTACGATTGGTCCCGAACTAGGAATAACTATCAAATCGTGCTGTCATTCATTCTTATATTCTTCTCCGGACCATGGAGTAAACCAGGACGCCGCAGCCGATCGCCTCGACGAGGACACGGTGATGCTCCGCCCAAGCAGGGCAGACCTCCACCGTATACTCCACCATGTCCTCTGCGGAGACTTATCTTCTGATAGTTTCGGCATGACCATTAATCAAGCTCAGGGACAAACTATTAGTCGTGTTGGTGTGGATCTGCGGTAGTCCTGTATCTCGCACGGTCAGGCTGTATGTCGCTTTGTCGCAAGTAAGCAGCGCGCAAAGCCTGTGTATACGTACTGATGAATATCACATAACAAGTAAAATTGTTTACGAAGAAATGTTTTAAGTGTTAATATTCGTTCGTTCTTCGTAATTTTGTAAGTCATGTCATAATCACGATGAGTACCTATATACATTTAGTGAGTTTGTGTACTTAATATCTTCCTAAATACGAAAAGCAAGCGCGAACGAAGTCGCGGGCACAGCTAGTTTCTAATGAAATCTCTTCCAGCATACCTGCGAAAGGAATGTCGAATAAAAGAGATGTAGGTACACACCGTGTGTAGGTAAAAGTTATAAAGTAATAAACAATAAACTTTAAATATAGCATAAAAAATCATTAAATATAACAAATAGAAATAGTAGTTTATGCAACGACCATATAAAAAGGGTTATTAAAACACGAGCGTGGGTTTATCACACGAGGCGTAGCCGAGTGTGATAATAGCATCACACGAGTGTTTTAATACATAATTATATGCCGTTGCATACACTATTTTATCTTCACTCATACAGTTGAAATAAAATAAGTGGAAAAATAGTTTAATCCAATATGGCGGATATTCTCATTGCGTAGGTATTCGAATGACTGCGCAGCGCGCTCAAACATAGACAAAGATAAAAGCTGGCTCATTGACTTAAGTCAATGAGCCCGCGCCAAAAATTAAAAAGAAAAAGAGTGCTATAAAAATTAAAAAGTTATTTCATGATGCAGTTGTTTAAAAATCGAAGGAAAATGTTGAACTGTAATGGTTTTTTTTTAAAATTTTACCTATCCACGAAAAAAAAGTATGTGTTTATGCATTCGTTTTTGAACTCATATTTGGAACATTACGTTGTGAGTGTAGATAAAAGATATTATGATACTAATACATACTAAATAATATAATAAGATAAATAATAATACATACATACGAGTCTATGCAATTATGACGGTAGGGAAAGGTAATGTTAAAAAATATTATTTTAGAATAGAATAGAATAGAAAACATTTATTCGACACAGACACTACACAACAGCGACAATAACATAATAAAAAAAAGAGAACAGTAACAAAACATACACAATAAAATGGTGCTGAGTGTGCCCAGCCGAAAGGGTTACCATCTCAGCATTCGCTGGGCGTCAGACACCCAGCGCTAGTTTTCAGTTGGCACCCCGCAGTGACACACGGACGTGGGTAAGTAAAATAGATATATATTCTTGCATATTAATAATAAATAATGTTTTTCACACCACCTGATCGAAAACGTCAAATTATATGTCATGCCAACCTAACCTAAAGCGAGTCATTTTTGGCCGGTGGCACAGCCGGGCAGTAATGTTGTACTGGATTTCATTATAACCCGCCGGTCAATAATGTGATTAAAATTTGGAACCTCATCTGTCTGCTAAATTGGCGGCATATTAGGTACTTGTAACGCCCTCTGTTTCTGTCTCTCTCGTTCAGTTCCAGAAAGAGGAAAGATATTCTCGATACTCTTACTACTTCTTCCTACGAATTTCTACAGAACCATAAGGATTGACCAGGATTGAAGACAATGCTATACAATAATTGGTTATGTACGGATTATTGTATAAAAGGATAAGAATAACACTTAAAACCCATTTATAGTCGATTTATTAATTTAAAACCATTTTCTCGAGCATCTCCTATGACGATGACGTTCCAAATTCAAATTGCATACAGCCAAGCGTCCGAACCCATTCTACCAGCTGATTTACAGCTCTGTATAAAGCTGTGTGTCTACAAATTTTAAATGTATTAGATTAGGTTGCTAAAATAGGCACATATTTACAAACCAACAGAGAAGTAAAAAAAAAAACGAAAATCGAGTTGATCGTGGCCGCTATGTGGTAGATATACCGAGTGGAACGGAAAAAGTCGCGGATATTGCAAATCCGTATGGTATTAAACTAACTTTTTTAAAGTATATATATAGTATAGTTTTAACACATTGCGGGACACTTGACTATTTTGCAAATGTCATGATATGACACTTCAAAATCCCATACATTTTATCATACCGTCTATAGCCGTACTACCGTATTACATATATTTTAAATATTTGATACGACAAATACGGCCACAGACGTTGACGCCTAAGGGCGGAACGTCATACCATGACTAACTATGAGCAATGTAATGTGATGAGAGATGTGATGAGAGATGTCTCAGGTTCCTGAGAGCCCATTAATCCATCTTCCAAACCGTTTTCTATAACAGACAGGTCATTGCAAGACCTATCATCTACTTCCTGGTGCGATATTGAATTGTCTTCACTTGAACTCGAATCCCTGGACCGAAGTGGGCTTTCACTAATCTTAGTGGAATGCATAAGCCTAACTTTTCTCGTACTGAAAATCTCATAATCTGATTCACTAGTTTCGCCTTCTTGAGCACCATCTGGTTCATAATTTGTATCAGAGCCGAACTGACCCTCTACGTCACTGTTAGGGTCGTGGCGGCTTTCATCTGCATCGTCTTCAGCAGCAAACAGACTTGGACGGTTACTACATGCTAGTTTCTTCCGTTTAGACGCCATCTGCGAAACAATATAGATAAATAGACACAATAAAAGCAGTTAGCAAGAAGCTAAAATAGTAGATAAAAGCATTTGAACACCACGTTTTCGTGTAAGTACCTAATAGTTTCTTATTTTTGCATCATGTCACAAGTAAAAAACAGCAGTACTGTATGACACAACACCTAAATTAATAAAACTCAATTAGATAATATATAAATAAGCTTTATTTACCTTGTTTTTGCTGACAAAAATCACAAACTACTCCTAGCAATGCGACGACACGTCGGTGTTGCACACGCCGTGACACTAAATATCAACATCACTGTACTTGTATGGCTCAGTCTACGCCTGTCGACGGTGTGAATGTGTTGTTTTGGTGCATAAGCAATGCGTATGTGTGTGTTGAAAGATGACTCGAAAAGAGTTTGCCGTGACACCTACGAATGAATGAAGTCGTGTGATGTGACACTAGATCATGTGCTTCCTAGAAATGTTATGGGCAAGCAACGGCTATCGACGGTTTGCCAAATGACATGAAATAAAGTTCACCGCCTTTAGCCGTACTGTCACGTAATGTTAGACTGAGATAACGTTGAGAGGCGGTTTGTCCCGCAACGTGTTAAATACATATCTCTACTTAGTGTTTGTAAATTTAAATTACTTTGTTTTTCGTACTACGGCTTCTTATTTTCTCACAGGAAGTGTGAAAAGTAGAGTATCCTCCTCGGGGATAAAGCTGTCTTTGCCTTGGGCTAGCTTGAATCCCTCGCTGCATTCAGGATTCTTATATTTAACTCCCTCGCTTCGCTCGTGAGTTAAACTCTAAACTCCCTCGCTACGCTCGGGAGTTAACTCCCGAATCCTTCATTGCGTTCGAGATTCAATATGACGCCCGTGACACAAGACACTGCTTTATCCCCTGGGTGCATAATCTACTATTAGAATACACATAAATAAATGATGTAAAATAATGTTTTTTTTTAATGTGTGCTACACTGGCCATAGAAAAATTTCAAAATACCTCCCAAAGACTACAATAGTATACTGGCTAGTACCTCCGAACCTACAACATAACATAACGCGGGCCGCTCGACGCGGAAAAAAGAGAAAATTAGTGATCCGGAGCCTTGTGGTTCCTGGAGACATACCCCACCACATCCAGCCCATTTTAAAAATGATTTCATAAGTGCTTTCTAAAAATAAGAATTATTTCATTTTGTACATCAAAAAATGGCATGCATATATATTCCCTATTGCAGGAAGAGATTCTATGTAGGTACTTTGATTATATTCTCTTTTGAAAACATTATGGATTCTGGTATCAGCCTCACTCGAAACTTTTTACAACCATTCAAGGTGAAAAATGTGTCAATTAATATACCTGATTTCTTGAAAGGCAGATCACATTTGCCAGGTTTTGTATTAAAGCGCGCGTGATCAGAAACTTGCAAGTCAAAGAGTACACATAGAAAGATTAGGCTTAACAAAAACTTATAAAATTTTGCAGACACCTTTAGTCTCATTTTATGTGGCATCCGAAATATTTTTTTATATGATTACTGTTGTGTAATTTTAGAGTAATGATTGTAAACCGACTTGTAATGATTGTTGACTTTGTGTTGACCGATGATCTGGTGAGGGTCGCGGGTAACCGATGGATGCGAGACGCACAGAACCGGTTGTTGTGGCGACACTTGGGGGAGGCCTATGTCCAGCAGTGGACGTCTTTCGGCTGATATGATGATGATGATGATGATGATTGTAAATAATAAAAAGAAATTCAAATAGTTATGTTTATTAGTTTTATTGTCACACCCTAATAAAATAACAAATAATACACTAAAGAAAACAAGAACAAAAAAATCTGAAAATCTTATTACAGGTACCTATCGTAACGTAGGTACCTACAGCCTATTTATAATTAATATGTTTTTTTAATTAGTATTGCTGATAATGTCCCGATACATGCTAGAGTGAGGAGGATCATCGTGCCTTTGAGTTCCTATGTTTCCAAAGTAAACATTCCGGTCATACAGCTCTAATCTGTAAACAAAACTAGAGTTCATTCTTGATAGAAAAAACTTAAAAAGCACTAACTCGAAAGCTTATATTTTCGATAAAACGTTTTGTATCAAAGTACATTAGGTAAACGAGAACCAAGCTAGCAATCACCCTTTCAAAATCATGTATTTAGAAGGGAAAATTTGTGATTTATGGTTATAAGGTTATACCTGTCGACTAGGTCTGCTTTCCTTCCTCGTAAAGATGCACCTCGTTTCTTCTATTCAGCTTTCAACCCACTTATCCGCCATGTCGAATACATGTTTCGTTCACAACAGTTCTTTCAATATTATAAAAAAACGCACTCAACAAGTAAAGCCAAAACACAACACAAACTTGACAGGTGAAAGCTATGCTAGCGCCATCTACCTAAAGTTTTCACTGGCCAACCCCATTGAAATTGTGTTTGATAGACTAAGTAGGTAGGTATATATATATATTTTTGGTGAATAAATTATTATTATTATTAAATTATTATTCTCTTTATTCATTTTTTACACATACATTTTATATTTTTAAATATTTCAATAACAAAAAATAGCAATAAAAAAAAACATTTAAAAATATAAAAAATAGTAGTCCGCCGGTGTCGGGAGCTGGGTCCAAGCTACCGGTGGTTAGGGCTCCAGAGAAAGGAACCTCCTCACAATACGAGCCGTATCGAGGAGTACTGCCTTCTGTATCAGGCCCTTTACCCAACTGCGTAACGCCAGCTTCGACAGGTGGTCGTCGAAGCTTTTGGCTATCAAGCCATTGGCCGTAACGACGATCGGCACAATGACAGCCGAGTCCACATTCCACATGTCGACAACCTCGTGCGCTAAGTCAAGATACTTGATTTGTTTCTCTTTCTCAGCTTTCACGAGGTTCTCGTCATGTGGAATGGTAACGTCGATTATCATTGTGCGGCGCGCTAATCGGTCTATCACCACTATATCGGGCTTATTAGCGACGATAGTCCTATCAGTGATGATAGACCGATCCCAGTACAACGTGACATGGTCATTTTCGAGAACTGGGTCGGGCACATACTTGTAATACGGTACCTCAGAATCCACAAGTTTGTATTTCAAAGCAAGTTGCTGGTGAATAATCCTGGCCACTTGGTTATGCCTGTGCAAGTATTCGCCGTTAGCCAGACGAGAACAACCAGAGATAATATGTCTGATGGACTCACCCGGACGGTGGCATGCCCGACACACGTCAACCGTCCCGTCCTTCATAATATGCCTCCGGTAGTTGTTCGTCAAGATAACTTCGTCCATAATTGCACAAACAAAACCTTCAGTTTCTCCGAAGAGATCACCGAAACGTAGCCAGGCCACGGACGCCGGGAAATCTGCGTCGGACCCATAAAGAGCCCGATAGAAGCGCCCGTGAAGCTCCTTGCCTTTCCATATCTCCTTGCGGTCATCTGTAGTAAGTATTACAGGTTTGCGCCAATTCTCTTTCGCCATGGACAACGGGGTGAGTCCCTTGTCCACTGCGACCACATCTCGGTGCATACCCACATCGGCTTTGAGAAAATATTCTCTGAGACTGCACATCTCGCGGTTGTGGAGAGTCTTAGCATTTAAAAAGCCTCGACCTCCACACCTCCGCGGGATGTACAGTCTCATCACCGACGATCGTGGGTGATGCATCCGATTTGCAGTCAGCAGTGTACGGACCCTTCTATCCAGGGCGTCGAGTTCGGTTTGAGTCCATTTGAGTATGCCGAAAGAGTACATTAATACCGGCATGACCCAACCGTTGAAGGCTCGCACCTTATTTCCGCCCGACAAAAGGCTGTTTAAAACCTTTTTCAGGCGGCCAAAGAAGCGCTCCTTCAGCGATTGCTTCATGTCAGTACCGTTAATGCCCAACGCTTCCGAAATTATTATTATTATTATATTACACACTGTTTGGTTGTCACTAAACGTACAAATGTTTTTTCTTATTCTAGATGCAATTGTAGGTAGCGCAAGATTGGATCCCAAAAACAGAAATTATAGGTTGCAAGAGGCAATAATGCGATCTGTCTTGATGGGAGTAAGTTAGGTTAGCACGAATCATTACTACCTACCTGCATTTCTTTGCGAAAATCGCACTCGAACAATACTTCAAAACTATGTGTTCAACAATGAAGGACATTTACAATACAAGCCAATTCACAGTAACTTTTTTCTGTTGTATCTATCAAATTAGGTACAGCACGTCAATTTCATTCTGTGTAGGTAGGTATATCGCCGCCATTAGAAACAGGATTTAATAGAAGTTTAATATACCTATTGCGAAATTAAATCCTCCGAGTAGGTACCTATGTGCTTAATGTTTCTTGAAAGGTTTTACTTTGAATAAAAGCCATTTTTAACAAATAGGTGCATGTAGGCTACATGAGTGAGTCAAACAATAGGTACCTATTGTTTGACTTTGAGTACTTCATCAATGATTAATGTTACGAAATAAGTAGGTACTTACTTAAGTGAAATATAAATTTGCAGGTACCTACCCCCAAAATTTGATCACACTTTACAGCGAATTCATAAGGAATATCGAAAAATATTGTTTTTTCAGACACCGAATTATGTACAGTGCTGAATAGTGCAGATGTATTTAGCAGACATTTCTGCTAAATGCTAGTGTTTCTGGCGATGTCTTTTGATTCCGTTGTGATCTCATGTAGGTAGGTACCTACCTACAGTCAATTATTTATTTGCAGACCGTCAGGATGGAGGAGCCAAATAAAATGCGTTAATTTACCAAATTCTCTCAGTCTGTATTTTATCGAACACACCACCTGCTAAATGATCACTGTGACGAATATACCTATTAATTCACCCTCTTATATTAGACCGAGGAGCCATGCTTATTTAGCACTACTGAACCCATACACAATTGCTGCTAAATGATAGGTATACAATTTTCAATAATATCCAAGAGTTCCAAGTGGCTCCTCAAATCAGATTTTTAGATTGAGGAGCCACTTTTGCATATAACTTGTGATAGGTTTGCTGCTAAATCCAGAATTTGTGCTGCAAAATCAGCTACTTTGCTGCTAAATATGATTGTTAGTTGCTCTTTAAAATCTGACGTGACTCCTCAATCCGTACGACATCACATTACGCCAGATATGCTGAATTTTAATCGCCCCATAGTAGCTGTACCTATCGGGTGACGTCACGGGGAATGCACACCGGTGTTCATTCCGCAACGAACCCGCTCAATCACCACGCCTTAGTAGATCGGCACATGCATGTCCATCAAAAGGGAACTGTTTACGTCCATTATAGGTACATTAGGAACTAAGAAGAACGCGGCAAGAGCAGAGAAATAGCTGTACCTACCTACCTAAATATGGACATAATTTAGTGCTCGATCTGGTGTTATCAGGATGTCCTTGGCTACGGCAGGACCCCGAACCCAAATCGCTTCCATATTTGGTAAATAATTAAAACCTACTCAATTGGTACCTCAGTAGTTTTCGAGAAAATCGACTTTGAAGGTGGTCACGCTCCTTTCAGCAGGACCACCATGAGCGCAGAAAAGGGGCATGCTACCGATGAGCGTGACTATCGCAGGACCACGAACTCCAATCGCTTCTATATTTTGCAAATAATTAGTACCTACTCAATTGGTATTCGAACAATGAAATTGGTACCTTAGTAGTTTTCGAGAAATTCGACTATGAAGGTGGTCCTGCGGTAGTCACGCTCCTTTCAGCAGGACCACCATGAGTGCAGAAAAAGGGGGCATGCTACAGCTATTCTACGTATACAAATAATTAGTACCAAGTAAAAAAGAACTCAAACATTTGTATTTACCGAGAAATCAACGATGATAACTTTCGTGCGGTCGTTCAGCAGGACCACGACTTTGAATGTCGATTCCAAGTTTCAGGAGCTTGTTGCTTTCCTCGACCCTATATAGAAAACTGCTAGATAGAATTAGTACCCAAAATTCAAAGTTAGTGCTATATTAGTTCACGAGATATACCATGGCAATAGTGGGGTGGCGGTAGTCACGGTGTTTTTGAATTTTCATTTCGAGATACTTTGTTATTTCTCCCCAAATTGATAGAAAAATTAGTACTTCTAAAGAAGTAATCAAAAATTCATATTCCTAAGTGTTGTGTTGAGAAATCAGCTTTTATTACTTTTCCATACTAAATCTCTGCGTACCGCGTAAAAAAACACATTTAAGGGTACTAATTATTTTGCATACATACTCAGAATAGCGGTAGCATGCCCCCTTTTCTGCGTTCATGGTGGTCCTGCTGAAAGGAGCGTGACTACCGCCGGACCACCTTCAGTCGATTTTCTCGCAAACTACTGAGGTAGGTACCAATTTTTTTGTTCGAGTACCAATTAGTAACAATTGAGTACCTACCTACTAATTATTTACCAAATATGGAAGCGATTGGGGTTTGGGGTTTGCCGTAGTCACGGACATGTTTTTGGGCTGACAAGATTTTGCTATACCTAGATGATTTGCTACATTTCTGTAGGTTCGTGGTTAAAATAGTAGACAAGAGCTGCAAGGGTCGGTCTTCTTTCAGGGTCTTCAACGCTTGCCGATTTCGGTACCGTTAACCTATCCTCCTAGACCTATCGTTGGAAAACCGAAAATCTGAGCAGTCTTGCTAGGGAGTGTCGTGCTAAGCAGTTACTCCACAGTAACTGCTATGGAGGACAGAAAGGCAGTCACTCAATCTATCCGGTTAGGCTGGAAGTTTGATTGATTTGCTATATTTTGGTAAAGATTCAATTAAGGTTCAATCTATTTGAAAATACGAACATTTTAACTGTAGATGGTACTCCTAATTGGATCATTTTGGGCTTGTGTAGAAATTGTGGTTTTTAGGACACAGAAATAAAACAACAAACATATTTTATAGACATTTATTTTCTACCACGTACTTACATAGACACTTAACAACATTAGTGAAACATGTAAAATCTAGTACTACCTACATAATAGAATAAACAACGTGTTACAGAATAAACGCAGTAGGTACCTGAAAAGGGGTCGTTGTACTCATCATTATGAACAACAACCATGGGACCTGTCCACGAAATCGCGAAAAAAACAGATGTTCAGTACATTTGTGCAAGTTAAGCGCACATACGTAAATCAATCAATCAATCAGTATTTTATTTGCATGGAACATGGTGTACAGACGCCATCTCATCAAGCTACAACAACAATCGGTCAAATTTCTTTAATAAATTTTATAACTTTAGTTTTTAAATTATTTGGAATTTTATTTAATAGGTACCCAAATGCACATGGCTAATCTAATCAGCTTTCACTATATTTAGCCAATCATGGTAGATCATTTAATATAAGTCTGTGAGGGTTTCGCTGGTTTCGAGGATATAAGTACATCATCTGCCTTTTTAAATAGGTAGGTACTTACCTAAGTCTTTATACTTCCTTATATTTAGAGAGAGGGTAGCGATAAACCAAGTTCTTTAAATATTGGCCTGCAAGATCCATCAGGTTGAAGCCGATATGTTGAACGAATACACTTTTTTTGTGCAACAAATGCCCCATTTTGGTCAGTAGGTACTATTATCCCATGTTATGCCATTACGCCCATAACGTGTTATTGATTCAACATAAACATGATAATATGTAGGTACTCAGTGATTCGAATACAGGTTAGTCGATTTATTTATCGCGATTTCAGTGGTCCCATGGTAAAAGTTGTTCAGGATGGATGATGAGTACCTACAATATATATACCTTTTCAGGTACCTATTGGGTTTATTCTGTTACACGTTGTACTTATAATAAAATAGGCCGTGTTAACAAAAAATATACTGGGAATCATAACCTTTTTTCTTAACTATAGGTAACCTACCGTAGGGTTTTGACACCAATGTTTTAATTTAAGATTTTTTTCCCTAATTCATTCCATGATGAAGAGATTTAAAGTACCTAGGATATACCTAGTTTTATTGATATTATTTTTGTTCTTGATTATTTGAAAGAAAACGGATTTCTGACGTCATTTGCGGGTAGCGTCAGTCAGCTAACTAACAAAGTTAAAGACATTGACTAGTGATAGGAAAAATATGTCAGTAGCTAAAAATTTCCCACAAGTTTATGGTAGATAGTAATCCACCACTAGTATCTAACCTATGTAATTAGGTATTATGAGTACCTAATGTTCAAATAATGTATAATTTGGCCAACTTAATTTTCCTGTATACCTATCTACCGAGGTAGGTATACTTATGACTAGGATTGGCCATTACTTTAACATATCCAGCAACGTTTTAACTATAAAATTGATTCTGAAAATACCTACTTTTTGTATTTTAGTAGATGTTTTTTTGTTTTAGGTAGGTAGATACCAATTGACTTTATCAACTTTTAGTTTATATAAACTTGTAATTCGGTCGATTTCTTTAATTGATTAATTTCAATTCGAAAGATAATTATGTTTTATTAATCTTTTTATAAAGGATTAATTTTGTGATCAAAAATACTATTTTATTTTATCTTAAGTCTAAAATGTAGACATGAATCATATGTTTACGTCGGAGCACCGTGTAGGCGCCAATTTAATTTCTAAATCACGTCTTTACCATTAAGTTAGATTTTTACGTTAACGTTATACGTATTAATATTCTTTATTGTAGCTAATTTTTGTTTTTAAAGCCAGAGTAGGTTGATATTTTTTCCAGCGCCATAGCCATTCTAAAATTGTTATAGATATAACCACCTCTTTCTAAGACACTTCCATAATCACATTAATCACCTTAATTTTAAATTTTGGTATGCAGCTAGTTTTTAAGGTTTCGTACACAAAGGGTATAAACGGGACCCTATTACTGAGACTCCGCTGTCCGTCTGTCTGTCACCAGGCTGTCTCATGAACCGTGATAGCTAGTTAGTTGAAATTTTCACAGATAATGTATTTCTGTTGCAGCTATAACAACAAATACTAAAAACAAAATAAAATAAATATTTAAGTGGGGCTCTCATACAACAAACGTGATTTTTTCCGTTTTTTTATAGATAATGGTACGGAACCCTTCGTGGGCGAGTCCGACTCGCACTTGGCCGGTTTTTTTTAAAGTATAGTTTCAATAGTTACCTCATAGCAACATTAGATACCTTTTTACAGTTAAACAAATCATCCGAATAGGTAGAAGAACTTTAAAACTATGTAATTATTTTCACTGACATTATTTTTCTGTATCTATTGTTTGTCAATCTGATGGAAATTAGATCCTTGCTGGAAACTTGTATTGACTGTGTGATAATACCACACAGTCAATGCAACTTTCTTTATTTGAATTTACTTATAATATAACATCACATAATAGAGATAAATGCATAATGTTGGTTCTTATTTATATTTTTTCGGCCTATTTTTAAAATATAATACAAGTACTTACTTAGGTACAATAATTGTTAAAAATTTTATGAAAATTAGTTTAGGTTCCTACGTTTACACACATAATTTAAGTACTTACTCACCATTCGTAGTAATTAGATGAACTATTATTTTATTTCTGAACAGATAAAGTTGTTTCAATAAATACTTGACTATGTGCACTAAAAATAAAAAATCTTAACTAAGCTACCTAACCTTAAAATATGGCGTCAAAAAAATTAATCAGGATTGCTGTCGACTGGAATTGCCCAAAAGACTGGCGGAAAATTTTATGGAATGTTACTTTTTTTTTGCATATGTAAGTAGGTAACAAGTAGTAACAACAACATTCCAAGAATAATTTCTTCACAGAATATATAATAGTCAATGAGTAGGTAAATACAGTTTTTCTGTAGATTCATAGCCGTCAAGTAGGAATAAATACAATTTTAGTAGTAGGCCTATCAAAGCTTACATTTTAAATTTCATTTCTAAATCACTCTTTTGTTTTCTGAACAATATCATATTATTGTCAATTTCCAGTCTCCAAATATTTCTAATTTAAAACTGATGAAATATTATTTGTAGTCCAGCCATATTCTGAATAGGCCTACTACTCACGCCTACTACTTACGCCTTCAAGTTTTGTGAATAGCCTATTCACAAAGTTTGTTGTAGTTTTAATACTGAGGGCCTAGCACGAATGTTTTGACGTATTACACGTTACAGTATCGTTAACGTTACTGAATTTTGAATACCTATTTTTTTTATCCGACATATACAATTGGTGTCATGGGTACAAAAATATGAGTAAAGTATCCAATTCAAATAATTATTTTGTGAAAAACATCTATACTAATCTATATTCACATTATTAAGCTGAAGAGTTTGTTTGTTTGAACGCGCTAATCTCTGTAACTACCAGTCGGACTTGGAAAGTCGGACTCCGGTTAGTTCCGAAGCCAGACAACGCAACGGCTCAACTACGCTAGTGGCTGGAGGTCCAACACACGGCCATTGCCCTGATCCAAGAGCCGTGGATTAGGTACATACGAGGACTCTCCAATGTTGGTGGTTCTGGCTACTACGGACCATGATCACCCTAGATCGTGCATCAATGTCACAGGTAACCTCAAAGCACAGCTCATAAAAGACTTCTGTTGCAGAGATATCTCTGCAGCTAGGCTGATATACAGCGTGGCGCCAAAGTGATGGCGATCGTCTTCGTCTCGGTCTACATGCATGAGGCGGAGGAACCGCCCTCACACGACCTTGTACGAGGCGGACAAGGTCCTGTGGGAGCTCGACCTTGTCCGCCTCGTCACCCACTGTGAAAGCAGCGGGGCCGAAGCTGTCATCGGGACCGACGCAAACCGCTGTGGGGAATGGACACGCAAAATGAAAGGGGTTTCACGAAACCGTTTCACGAAACAAGCCCTAAGACTGACTAAACAACAGTTGCGTACAGCCATAGCGTCACAACTGGCCACGGCTTTCAATAAACACCTCTAAGTATGTCATAGGAGTCACTGACAGCCCACTCTGCAGAGCCTGCATGGAGGAGGATGAGACAGTCGTGGAGTTGCGGAAGCCAGCCCGATTTAGCCATGAAGTTTAAGTCGTTAGCGACTTAACATGTTTTCCGAGGCATGAAGGAGTCTCGGCATGTTAAAATGGGCTCCCATTTACAGGCCGATCTCGGCAAGTGTTGCTTTACTTTAATATCGACCCTTTTTATGCAGGTATCGGAATTAATTAAATTACTTCTTCCGCTCTGGGTGGAGCGGAAGGAAGTGTCAGACTATTACTGACTGAAACCCATCCGTGTTCCTCCAAATGCCCTTTGCGTTCCAGGGCCACGTTGACTCTTTCCAACAAATACCGCAACCCTGGAATATCGACCCTTGCGGCTGTTATTATTAAGTAACGAGCTTCAACCAGTCTCTTCATTCCTCTGTACTTACATTTTTATTCCGACATCCACGCGAACGAAGTCGCGGACACAGCTAGTTGTAAAGTAAATTGTTCCGTTACTATATGTGAAAAACATTCGTGCTAGGCCCTCTGATCATCAGATGATTTATTCAAACTTTTCTGTAGAGAATTGTAGTTTATTCTTAAGCATTTGTTTAGATTTTTTTTTTCATGAATTATCCTGACAGTTACTATTTTCATGTTTAACTCTTGTATAATTATGTTACGGCTAAAGGTGGGTGTGAACATAAACCTAAGTTTAGCCGGCTAATCTTAAGTTTATGTTCACACCCAACTTTAGCCGTAACATATACACATGAATTAGTAATTATAAGATATAAACATGTATATAATCTTGTATAAGTGTGCGCACTTAAAGCTAAGAACTACCAAAAATGTACCTACATTAGTACCGACAACATTAACATTTAAAGGAATAATCTGATAATAGAAATGATATAGATTATTTTTTTATGAATCGAAAGCGAATCCCATGATTCATACATTTCTAAAAATAAAACATTAAGAAGTACTACAATAATACCTAGTAATGGATTCCTACAAACAAATATAGTAGGTGACATACGAGACATTTAATCAAATTGTAGATATTAATAGATAAGTACCACTACCAGTGCCACTGAAGTGGCAGTAGCAGATGTTCGATGGGGCCGAAAAGTTCTAGAGTTGCGACCGCGTACCAGAAGATTTTGCAGCGTTGGAAGGCCTCCCGCAAGGTGGACCGATGACCTGGTGAGGGTCTCGGGTAGCCGATCGATGCGAGACGCACAGGACCGGTTGTTGTGGCGACACTGGAGGGAGGCCTATGTCCAGCAGTGGACGTCTTTCGGCTGATATGATGATGATGATGATGAATAGATAAGTATATTTTGTGGGTTTCATCTTTCCGTTTCGCAGTTAGTTCCCAGGGTTTTTCAGAAACACCTAGACGAAAAATTTATTACATTAGTATATTGACAAGATTGGAAATATTTACATGCAACGATATAAGAGTAAAGTGAAAAAGTTTAGTTTCTACTGTACTACGACATAGATTTAAAATTAAAAGCAACGGTTAGGAGAGGTAGGGTAGGTACAGTAAGGAAAATATAAGTACGGGTTAATGTTAGTACAGAAATAAAAAAAATCGCGAATTGATATTTGTCGCACTCCGGTTGATACCAACCAAGAACAAGAAGAAGCAACTTGTCTACTTATTTAAACATAAAATGTAGATAGGTAGGTACGCTTTAGACTAATGGAAATAATGTTCTTCAAGTCCATTTAGATAGGAATGTCCTGTAAAAGATTAGACTTTGAACAATGATTTATAGATTTGCATATCGAATTAATATTAACAATAGTGTTAGGAGCGCAAAATAAAGGCTAGTAAACGTAAACAGTCATAGTCAGAAGCTTCATTACATCATTACGAATAAATCAAATTACTTAAATCAGTTGACTCGTGTCGCACGGTAATTTATGATCCGTAGTTAAATCAACCAATATCGAAAAAACGCATTTTAACGAAATTTATACACAATTTTTGAGGGTGAGTAAAATAACAACGACCGATATAATTTCGTTTAGCATAATTTTTATTTGTTATAATCTTGGATGTTTAGTTCATAAGTTGTTAATAACAATAGATGATCTATTGTTATTACCAACTTATGAACTAAACATCCAAGACCAAGAGATAACTTCATTTCATGTACACGTAAACAAACATTAATTTACGTGTAGGTGTACCTATGATATGTCTACAAGATTTCTTTCGAACCGTCAACATGACGTGCACGGAATTAGTAAATGCGTCCTGCGTAAGTACTTAGCCGTAAGTATGGCTAAGTTGCCGTCTCGAGTAAGATGTGGCATTTGGAAACGCCACAGATCTAATGATTGGGTGCGTCTCATCACTACATATCACTAGCAAACCTGCGGTGCTTGACACTAACGATCGCAGGGCGGTATGGCAGAGCCACGTTCACGGACGGTTTTTCAGGGCCCTACACGGGCCCGACGTGGATCAGTTCGCGTCCGTAGCCTGGCTACGTTTTGGTGACCTCTTTGGGGAAACCGAAGGTTTTGTCTGTGCAATTATGGACGAAGTTATCATGACGAAAAACTACCGGAGATTTATTGTGAAGGACGGCACGGTTGACATATGTCGGGCATGTCACCGTCCGGGAGAATCAATTCGCCACATTATCTCTGGTTGTTCTCGTCTTGCTAACGGAGAGTACTTGCATAGACACAACCTTGTAGCCAGGATTATCCATCAGCAACTTGCTCTGAAAGTCTTGTGGAATCGGAGGTGCCGTACTACAAGTATGTGCCCGACCCAGTTCTCGATAATGGCAGTATCACATTGTACTGGGATCGGTCCATCATCACTGACAGGACTATTCTTGCAAATAAGCCTGATATAGTGGTGGTGGACCGAATCGAGAGGCGTGCAATAATTGTAGATATAACCGTTCCGCATGACGAGAACCTCGTGAAAGCCGAGAAAGATAAACAAATAAAATATCTTGACTTGGCTCGCGAGGTTGTCGACATGTGGGATGTGAATTCGGCAATCATTGTACCGATAGTCGTGTCAGCCAACGGCTTAATAGCCACGAGCCTCGACCAACACCTCAGGAGGCTCTCGTTAGGCAGCTGGAACAAGGGCTTGATTCAGAAAGCAGTACTTCTGGACACGGCTCGGATTGTTAGGAGGTTCCTCTCGCTGGAGCCCTGACCGCCGGTAGCTTGGACCCTGTTCCCGATACCGGTGGGCTACTATTTTTTTATATTTTTAAATATTTTAACTGTTTATTTTAATATTTAAAAATGTAATTTATATGTACTGTACAAAATGGATAAAGGAAATAATAATAATAATAAACGAAATATAATAAACGTGAGATATACCAACTGTTGATAATATAATTTATTTACATATAACATTTATATACCTACCTACTGCACAATTTACCTAACGCATCCCTGTTTCGTCAGGGTGGCGTCTCTATCTGTTTCACTCACACAGACGTAATGATGTGTCAATCCGTCTCGCTCTTAGATAAAAGTAGCGTCACTATCTATCTCGCTCACACTAACAAAGTAGCGTCACCATCTGTCTCGCTCGCACTAGTCAAATAACGTCACTCTTCGTCTCAATCGAACTTGTACGAAATCCAACTTCATTAAAAAAAAATGTTTTTCCTCATTTAAGAAGTAGCAATTAGTAAGTGGCTTACCTACATTTTGGAATCCAGTCTAAACACGCCATCTTTTAATTTTAAAACTGTAGTGGGAGGTAGTTATGTTTTAACTTTTACCTGTAATTTACAGAAGGGTTATTCATGACTTTGACTTTGACAGGGTGTCACTTTTTGAGATTTATTTTTGATTCCATAAAATTTACAGAAACGAATCGCTGCAAAACCGACTCCACGTAGTCTTGTCTCCCCTACCCCTAGAGTGTAATTTAAGACCGCGTAGGCGCGGAAGGGCGAGGAGGCTCCTGAGCTGAAGAGCAGGTGTTTTAACTGAGGTCAAAGATATTTTAGCTATCTACAGGCTACAACTTATCAATAATTAGACTAAGTTATAATGTGTAGGTATTATATGAAATTTTGTTTTGTGTTATTAACTAGGCGTTTTTATCAAATTAGACTAAATATATCTAACGATTTTATATTCAATGTATGTATGTTATGCTTATAAAAAAATAGTTATTTTAAAATTATATCAATCGTTTATTATATTAACTGATGATTAGGTACCTATATCAAATAAAATTATAGATTCAGTCGTTATATCTTGTAAATATTAGAAATTTTGTAATTATATATAACATATTAATAACCCCTAATGATTATACCTACTAATTTTATCAAATGTAAGTACCTACATTCGGCTTAAATTACTGTTGTGACCAAGTTGTTATAACATAATATGTTGGTAGACATAGGTATGGGACGTTACTTATATCAAATGAAAATTATATGAAGTGTTGTTAGATGAAGTAAACTTTGTCCTATGAGCGTTATAGCTTTTGAAAATAGAGCAAAATATGTTCATGAACTAATAACCGGCACCCTATTTTTGACTATTGATTGAGCTAACTACGGATCAAACAATTCGCCCTTAATGACATTTCGACTGAGAACTGGCAACCAAACTTATCTAAATTTTTTGAAGATTTCACGTTTTAATACCATTTTGTACTATTTCATACTCCGCAGCGTTGCAAGAAATACCAGCTTAGATACTTTTCAATTTGACACCAGAATCGACTTCATTCAACTTGTACCTACTACCTTCGACGCGCAGTGAATGCGAGATATTCTCCTATCCCGTTTTTATATTAGATAAAATTCAACTTCCGCCGTTAGGTACCCGCCACATCTCATTAGAACAGTAGAGATATTTGTTCGTGTTCAGATGTCTCAACGTTTCCCCCACTTATTTCACTGACACATAACCAACACAACACGAGTAAGTATAAGTCTAGGAGAATATAAGCATTAGTCATGTATCTATCTACCATTGAGTTCTTCCATCTCATGAGGACCGTTTGTCTCTATTTCTGCCGTCCAAAGGAAAACGGTCACAACTGTCTTATAGGCAAAAATGAGTAGGTAAAGTAACTGACTGGTCGGAATCAGGAAACCAAGGCACAACTAGATGCATATTTTTCTACGAGCTTACAATGGTCGAGTAACTCGAGTATTGGACTAGGAAAATTCTAGTTTCGCCGAACAAATGTTCAACAATTCATAACATTTTTATCTTCGTCATAAGATTTAGTCAGATGCCCTTGTGGCGGCAATTTTAGTCACACACATGGGCAAGTTTTTAAGTGTGCTTAAGTTACGTGCGAGTCCGCTCGTATCACTCACTCACCGAGATCGTCTGCGTGTCATGGTGAGGACCATCACAGTCATTCAATCAAAACTGAAAAACGAAAACTGGCGCCATGCATGAAATGATCAAGGTTCCTGATTTAAAAGACAGTTTTAATGTAAGTGCCCCTAGATAGCAGTGAAACTGCAGATTAAGTTTTATCTTTAGCAAATTAATCAAATAAATGTTGTTATAATTATCACTTTATTTTAGCATCAAATATTGTATTTTTTTTTCTTGTAGTAACTAACACTAAAAATGTTGATGTTCGTCACATCTGGCTACACTGGTTAATAAAGGGTGTCCAGCGGAAAGTTTTCAAGTTTACATTGTCATTGCTCGTAAACTAGCAGGGTGAGGTAAATGAGAGCGGTACCGGTATGCGCGGGATTTGCGGATTTGCTAGTCGCGATGGGTTACTGGTTGGAAGGGCTACGCGCATTCTCAGTTAGCAGTACCTACTTAAAGGTAGGCGATTTATTGGTACGTGCGGTCGCACTTTTTGTACGAACTTTAATATTCCTCCATTGAGTGTTGTGCCGACTATGCAACTGATCTAGTCGTGGTTTCAAAAGTTCAGACAAGACGGGACAGTGGTTAAACAGACTCCACCGAGACCATCAGCGTCAGCTGCGACGCCGGAACGTGTGGCTAAATTCCGACGTGATATCGAGAAGAAAACGTTGCAGAGTGTAGGTACTGGAATAAAAAATCAACTGTGCACGTTATTTTAAAAAGGGAACTAAAGTTTCAGCAAAATTTTAGCAAGACGCGCCCACTCCACAGACTGCTATAGAGATACATTGAGAGGCAGAGGTTATTTTTTTTCCAATAAATTAATCAGCAAGTACGGAGACTTAATCTGGTCACCTAGGTCACATGATTCCACACCGTGCGACTTTTTTTGTGGGGGTATCTCAAATCAAGAGTTTACAATAACAATCCTCGACCTATTCAAGCATTTCAAGAAAATATTCGTCGTGTTGTTGCTGCCATTGAAACCACGCAACTGTATTCGCTTATTCCGCAAATTTAAGAGTCCGATTGAACTAGTGCCTAAATAAGAATGGTGAATTAAGATAACACTGTTTTTAAGAAATTAAATCCGCATTGCCAAACTTAATTTTGTTTCAATAAAAAATTAGAATCACTTTGTAGTTTTTTTTTAATGTAACATTGCTCTTGAAAATTTTCCACTGTACACCCTTTAATAAACATACGTAAGGTATCGTCCAAGATGCGCAACGCGGCTTAGATCACCCGTGTGCTTTGTGTTCGTGCCAAAACTAACTTCAAGTATCGATACCATGGAGGAAAACTACTAATTTCCGCGCTAAAGTTAATAGGAGATTATTACTGTTTATCGTAGTAATTCGTGATATTTTTTTAATGTTTTGACTGCCACAACATACAAAGCGCATGCGCGCGGCGTGCTCGACACGCCATGGTGAAAATTCAGTTCAAATTATATTAGATCTAGTATTTTCCTCCTTTTCAAAACCTTGAGTTTCGAAAAATCCCTTCTTAGTGCTCACCTACATCATAAAGGAAGTCTTGAGCAAAATTTCATGTCCTTAGTCTCAGTAGTTTCGGCTGTGTGTTGGTATTATGTCAGTCAATCTGTTTCCCATATTTGTCTTCTAACAAAGAAGCTCGGTCTTCTAAATAGAAGCCCGTCCGACCGATATGATTATGTAGGCAATTAAAATTATTTCGATGTCATGCATGACTAATGATGGAATCAATCAGGGACCGCCATTTTTAACTAAAACTCAACGTGATTGGGCTGGGGTAGCTTGCGAACTTTATTTGTTTCTTGCACGTTAATCTCCATAGAAATCTTCGCTTTTGAGTATGAAACTAGCATCTCTCTGCTCTTAACAAAATTAACCTTATTTCGAAGCACGTAAGGTATATTTTGTATTGCACAATTGATGCGACTGTAAGGACAAATACGCCAAGTGAAGTGTCAGCATAACGTGTTTCGGCAAAGGCATTGCGATTCCTTTATATTCGCTTAAAATAAAGACTTCCGAATTGTGTACCCTGACTTTTTTTTCATAAATATAACAGCTGATTGTAATAAATCAGGATGTTTATTTTCAATAAACGGTAAAACGTGGGTTACCTTAGCACCACTTCCTAAACGAAGTTATAATTTTAATATTAAATATGATTAAAAAAGTTGGACAGCTATTCATTTTGGCTTCATCTGAATGTTACAAAATATTATTATTTTGTTTCAGATTGTAGGCGTCGCCAGACTCGTGGGCATTTATGGGAATCATCTACCGGTTAATGACGCGCGAGTACGAGGCGTTGCTGCAGATAACGCTGATCTATCTCAAATGAACGTCTTTGAGTACTTAACTCGTTTTTTGACGGTTAAGACGTGGACGTGATAAATTAAAGAAAGATAGGCTGGTAAAGATTTGTCAGAGCTTACAAGTACTGAAGGCCAGTGTGGATTGATGATAAATTTGGATTATTGATGATAAAATGATGTGAATTTGTGATAAAACAAAACGAAGAATCTAATAGAGATTCTGTAGTGGTTTCCATGGTACCTAACAATCCTTATGGATAAAATAAGTTAACTAAGCAAAACCTAACCAGCAAAATGCGTCGTCCTGACATAATAATATAATTATTTGATTAATGTAAGTATAGAAAATATTGTACAACTTCTAATTGAAAAGTGTAATGTTTTTTTTAATTATTGGTAGGCACATTTTTGACCACTATCTCACCTGATGGTAAGCGATGATGTGGTTGAAGATGGAGCAAACTTGCCTAAAACCTATTCACTCTTGACTTAAATACGCCCAGGTTCTAGCTTTCAGGAAACCAGACCCTGGCAGGAAATTCCACTCCTTAAATGTATGCACAAAACTATGGAGTTTCTTGTTTTTCACCAAAGAACCTTTGCAAACAGACAACAAGAAAACTAAAACTTTAAACTGTAAATTCAATAATATTTATGTTCAAAAGTGTATTTTTTTATTGATCTCATTGTAACAAATGAATTGACTTTGAAACAAGAAATCAAACAGATTTGGAAAGTGAATGAATTTCACAAACTTGAGAAATTTTGATGATTGTTATTGCAACTATAACATTGAGAGTAGTATCCGATTTTGACGCTCACTCTGACTCAGCTTATGGTATATTATAATTTCTGGCAGGGCCAACTTACAGCAAACCTGTGCGATAGAAATAGTTGAAAAATAGGACAGTTCACAAAAGTACACAACAAAACTTAAAATACTTAAAATCAAAATCCTTACTCAAATAAACTAAACAAATATGTGTAAAGTACACAACTCATTAACATAATATACCTCTACAATACAATAAATAAAAACCTTTATCTACATACATACTTATGGGTCACGTAGACCAGAAATGTTCCCTTATTCTTCAGCTGAAAATCTCCAACAAAGGGAACAAGTTTGAGAGAGAATCCTAAAGGAATACAGCACAACCAGTAAATAATTGACTGTAATGAGTTCTCAAGTGGGGAGATAAAAAAGGGAGCTAGGACTAAACATAAAGCTTTTATAACAAATTAGCACAATATCCTTTTTTAGTGCATAAAGCCTGGCCACTATATAATAAGCAAAACCTTTGAACTCTTTGTGAGAATAAGTAAACCCACCTTTTTTAACCTCTGAATTAAATAACAATTTATTCTTATTCAAATTGACTTTATTATTGTGTCACTTTAAGAGCGTTTACGCGGTACGGCTTTTCATACAATCTTTCAAATCCTTATTCTTCAAAATGAATGAACCGATTTTAACGAAACTTGGTATGCATACGCTAGATATCCAGGTCTAAATAGTTATAAGAAAATATTTTTGAAAAAGATTTCAGAGGGAGGGAGAGAGCGATTTTAAGTTTTCTATAGAAAGTGAAAAATCACTATATCCTTCCCCCTGAACTCTTTTTCAAAAATGTTTTCTTATAACTATTTAGACCTGGATATCTAGCGTATGCATACCAAGTTTCGTTAAAATCGGTTCATTCATTTTGAAGAATAAGGATTTGAAAGATTGTATGAAAAGCCGTACCGCGTGAACGCTCTTAAGAGGCCACACACAAGACAATAGCTAGAGTTCAAGCGAGAACATGACAGTGAGACTGTGCACTGCGAAGACACAAAGAGTTGCTGACTTTTGGCATAGATGGGCACAAAATGACATGTTGCAAGCAGGTCTTGCTACTCCAGGTGTGATCTTCATCCAGCTGCTCAGAAAAATATATGTGTCTTCCTGAGCAGTGGTATGAAAATCACACCTCCCTGACTCTTTCTGACAGTTAAGATGAAGATGGAAAACCCGTTTCTTCGGACATCATAACCTGTCGCAACCTACAAGTGGACACTGACAAGCCAAGTCCTCTTCTTATTAGATAAAACAATTTACGCAGTGCAGCATGGCGCAACAAGACTTTTTTTAATGGGTCTGGTTTGGTTTTCTCGGAGTTTCTAAAGACCCGGCTTTCAGACAAGTCGCGCCGAAAGATCGAGTCTGTGGCGAAACTACAACAACTTGTTGCGCGGTTTCCGGTGCCTGCATCAGCTAACTCGTCGTCGAATAACGCATCTCGTAGGTAAGCAAAATGATCGCTCCTGTAAGTTTTTAGTCATTCTTTTTAATTTATTTTGATGTCAGTCAACAAACATTTTTCTGTTTTAAGTTGACGTTTAGTTTTTGACCTTTTTAACAACTGTTGTGCTCGTTCGGAAACTTGTTCCAATTATTGTACTTTCAAGTATACTGACTTGGATTATAGTCCTTTGATCTGTTGTGCATCGAAGTTCTTCGAAATAGTTAATTTAGTTAATCCTAATAATTAAGAGTTCCGTTACCTATCTCCGAAGTTCTTCATCAGCTCTTCGACAAATTGAAATGGGATCAGTCCGGGAAGATACTCTTCCAAACAAAAAAAAAATCATCAAAATAGGTTTGACAATTGGCGAAAATATCGCAGAACAAACATACAAAAAAATCATTCGAATTGAGAACCTCCTTTTTTGGAAGTCGGTTAAAAATAACTAAAAAACTAACTAACTTACTAAATGAACTATTTCGAAGAACTTCGATGCACAACAAATCAAAGGACTATTATCCAAGTCAGTATACTTGGCAGGGCAAAGATTTATAACGTTAACTTGGAGTTAACGTTAATATTAAAATAACGTTACTTGTAGTTTAACGTTAATTTTATCGTTATTTTTAAACGGTTATCTCTGTGAGGTGGTGCAGTGTCAGGTTGTATCTTGATCAAAATATGATTCACGAAAGTAAAAAAATATGTAAGTAGGTACATAATTATACCTTAATTACATTTTTTTTCTCTTAGTTACATTTCGGAAATCTAGTAATTATACACATCAAATCGAAGTTCATGATGATGAGTAAATGATTCTTATGGTACATCTATGTAAACACATATTTGTTATTGTTGCGCATCACATTTTGATTAACTGACCTTCAAATAGCAAAAAATACAAGAAAGTTCGCGGGCTATAATAACACTCATTATTTTACCGTTAAAACGATAATTCTCGTATTTTACGTTAAATGTTACTTATGGTTTTGTAACGTTACTGTGGTATCACAATTGAAATTAACGTTATGTAACGGTTATTATTTTGTTATTTGGTAACAAGCCCAGCTTGAAAGTACAATAATTGGAACAAGTTTCCGAACGAGCACAACAGTAATCAAAAAGGTCAAAAACTAAACGTCAACATATTAACAGATGAACAGAAAAATGTTTGTTGACTGACATCAAAATAAATTAAAAAGAATGACTAAAAACTTACAGGAGCGATCATTTTGCTTGCTTACGTGATGCGTTATTCGACGATGAGTTAGCTGATGCAGGCACCGGAAACCGCGCAACAAGTTGTTGAAGTTTCGCCACAGACTCAATCTTTCGGCGCGACTTGTCTGAAAGCCGGATGATGATCTTACCCTCGGAAGTCCAGCACTGCTTCATACTAAAGTGTTTGCATTTAGGAAAAAATCATGTCTTTAGAAACTCCGAGAAAACCAAACCAGACCCATTCAACAGTCTTTTTGCGCCATGCTGCACTGCGTAAATTGTTTTTAACCTAATAAGAAGAGGACCTGTCTTTCGCACGAGGTCTGAAATGGAGGTGGGCGGGTCACTTGGCACGCTACAACGACAACAGGTGGACGAAGACCGTGACTATGTGGAGAGGACCTCATGGGCACAGAAGCAGAGGGAGACCAAAGGCAAGGTGGAAGGACGAGATAGAGACCGTTGGAACTCGTAATTGGTCCAACCCCACAAGAAATCGCGACGACTAGAAATCTCTGGAGGAGGCCTTCACCCGAAGAGGACCCCTTCTCGGGTGAAGGCCTCTTCCAGAGATTGCTACTCGATGCTCAGATGGCATGTATATTGGACTAACAATATCCACGCCCAAGAATTCATCCGAATGTACCTACATGCCAATTGGAATAATAAAGGCTTTTTTATTTATTTATTAAAGGCCTACGCACACCGGGAAAAAATGGTAGAGGATTTGGCTACCGGTCAGCGCACACTAGCCGCTTTGCGCACTGTAGCATTTCGGCGACATACCAAGACATTCGCGACATGGTTGTTAAGCATTATCTATATGTTATCAATCTAGATATCACATTCTTAGTTGCTCACAAAGTTGTAAACTGTGAAAATGGCGAGTAAGAGGAAATCATATAGGTATAATTATATGATATTATAAAATATGCACATAATAATTATTATAATAGTTAAAAGATACAACCAAGTCGAGATCCGAAAACAAACTGATTGATTTACCTTTTACCCTCTTTACCAAAATGTTACGATTGAAAACGAATGGAACACAATCAACAGGGTTCAAAAATAACATACCTTTCTCTCATATTGATTGGTAAAGACAACATTAATTTAAACGAAAATAACAAAATTCAATTTTACAAAAATGTCTACGTCTAACATAATAATCACTTAATCATTCATTAGGAATTCCTATAATATCTGGCCATAATTTAGGCGGCGGAATCACAATCGGCGGATCCTGTTATAATTCAGAGTCAGTATCATTGGCTAGTTGACTGTCACTGACAGGTGACCCATTAGCAGATGTGTCCGTCGGTCTGGCCAGTATTTGGTCTGCGTGTCGCCGATGCAGCTCTCCATCTTCCGTCCTCACCACATAAGTGGCCGGCCCCTCTACCGTCTCCACGGTGGCCCGACGCCACCTGTTCCCGGGCCCGTACATACGTATGAGAACGGGCGGCAACAGCGTAAAAGTCCGCGCGGGCGGGCGCTGCGCCGCCGCCTCCAGTTGCTGCTCGGCGCGGCTCGGCGTCGAGTCGGGGTGTAAGCTCGACACGGCCGTCCTGTATCTTCGCCCATTCAGTAACTCAGCGGGTGTCTTGTTAGTAGAGCTATTGGGCACCGTCCGTAAATAGTATAAAACTTTGCAAAGTTTCTCCTGCCACTGCATGTCCAGATTCTCTAATTTCTTCATTTTATTCTTAAACGTTTGAATCGTGCGTTCAATCTGTCCGTTAGTCTCTGGGTGGTAGGGCGGTGAATACAAATGTTTAATTCCATTCTTTTTCAGAAAATTATTAAATTCCTCCGAGGTGAACGCACGTCCATTATCGGACACCAACACGTCGGGCAGCCCTTGTGAAGTGAAAATTTTTCTCATAACAGCTATCACTGTACCACTGTTCATCGCGGGTATGATTTCAGCCTCAAACCATTTGCTGTAGCTGTCTACCAGGACTAGAAATGTTTTTCCCTGAAAGGGCCCTGCAAAATCCACATGCACACGGCTCCACGGCTTCACCGGAACAATCCAAGTCTGCGGGTCTTTTGGTGGGTTATTCCTCACCAGCTGACATTGTTGACATGCGGCCACCACAGTCTCAATCTGCCGATCCATGTCGACCCACCACACGTAGCCTCTTGCATACGCTTTTGTTTGGACAATGCCCGCATGAGGGGCATGTAACAACTTTAACACTTTGTCCTGTAAGGACAAAGGTACTATGACTCTGTTGCTCCACAATAAACAACCTTTATTATGTGACTCTCCGTGTCCAATAAGCTTGTAGGCTCGGGTCTATGTTCCTTCGTGGCTATCCGTGCAAAACGTGAAACATTACTTTTTGCAATACCACATCTTTTTTGGTCTCCGCGGCTATCTTAGTAGCGTCCAGCTCCCAGCCGCTCGGCTGCTCCTCCAGCAGCAGCACGTCGTGCAACGAATCCTCCTGTACACTCGACGTGTTCGGAGCGGTCGATCTGCTCAACGCGTCCGCGTTGCCGATTAATTTACCAGGCCTGTACTGTATACTGTAATTATAACTGGAAAGTTTCAATGACCAGCGCAACATCCTCGGTGATATCTGGTCTGAAATTGGTTTTGCGGGGTTGAATAAACCGACCAACGGCTTATGATCTGTCACTATACAGAATCTACGACCCGCCAAAAATTCATGAAACTTTGTCAATCCAAATATAATAGCCAGAGCCTCCTTATCAATCTGCCCATATCGTCTCTCGTGCTCCTGTAGTGTCCGTGAGGCCATCATCACCGGCCGCTCTGACCCGTCCTCCATGACGTGTACAATAATCGCTCCGAGACCGTATTCTGATGAATCACATATGAGAAGTAGCTCTTTCTGCAAGTCATAGCCCACCAACGTTCGATCTGATGACAATAATCGCTTCGCCTCCACAAATGCTTCCTGCTCCTTCTCACCCCACCTCCAAGGTCTTTTTGATTCTAAAAGTCGATACAGTGGTTCCAACACAGTACTCTTGTCTGGCAAGAATTTTTCATAAAAATTATATAAACCCAGGAAGGCACGCAAAGTCTCTTTGTTCGTTGGAGCCGACTTTTCCTGAATCTCTTTTACTTTTGCTGGTGCTGGGTGAAGTCCCTCTGCATTAATCATGTGCCCCAGGAATGTGATGCTGTTCGCAGCAAATACGCATTTCTTTACGTTGAGGCGGAGTCCCATCTCTTGCAGTTTACTGAGTACTTCTCTAAGTCTCCGGTTGTGTTCTTCAATCGTGGCTCCAGTGACAGCAATATCATCTAACAGGCATGCCACGCCGTTCATACCCGCTAACGCCGTCGACATAAGACGCTGAAAAATTGCTGGCGCCGCGCTGACACCGAATGGCAGGCGATTCACTTTCATTTGACCGATAGGAGTGTTCAGCGTGAGCAGCATAGCTGTCTCGTCGTCTACCTTCAGTTGTGTGTACGCGTTTTTCAAGTCCAGCTTACTAAATACTCTGCCGCCACTAAGTCTCACAAACGCTTCCACAGATGTCGGAAGCGGATAGATGTCTGTATCTATAGCGGCGTTCACCGTGACACGATAATCACCACACATTCGTACTGTTCCGTCTTCTTTCATCACCGGCGTCACCGGTGTCCCCCACTCAGAATAACGAACAGGTGTCAGTACACCCGCCTCCACCATCTCGTTCAACTGTCTAATGACTTTTTCCTTGAGAGGGTAGGGCACCGCGCGCGCCTTTAAGAAGCGGGGCGTAGCATCCGGCTGCACGTGGAGTGACACCTCAGGACCTTTGTACTCGCCGAGTCCTTCTTTAAATAGTTCAGGAAATTCTTTTTTATATTGTTCTATCTCCTCTTCTGTCCAGCATAATTTGATACTTGAAGGCCTAATGTATGGAACCAGTTCCTGCCCAGCAGATTTGGTCCATTCCCCGACACCACGACCAGTTCACATTGTGCTTCATTATTACCTAACACAACACGCACGCCTGCTAGTCCTAATACTTTCAAAGGGTCTTGAGTCCATGTCACAAGCTTTAGATTGGTAGCTCGTAGGGGTGGGGGCGTCGACCATAGCCTCTTGTATGTCTCTTCTGACATAATGGTACGCGATGCACCCGAGTCCACTTCCATAGATAAATGAACGCCGTCTATCATAACGTTTGTGGAAAAAGGTGGTGAATAATTATCCACGCAGACGTATACGCCCATCATCTTCTCAGCTGAAGTGTCCACACTCGTGTTGGCTTCCCTCGCATCGTCGACCTGGTGTTCACGACCTGGCTTCTTGGCGCAGGCCGCCGCAATGTGCCCGAACTTTTTGCAGTAGAAGCACTTCGCCTTAACAAACGGGCAGCACTTGCCTGGCCTGTGTGCACATGTACACCGTCGACACTCGTTCGATTTAACATTACCAATCTCCATAGGTTCAATCTCTGTGACACTGGACGGAGTTTGCTTAGACTCACTAGCCACACACGCAGGGTACAAATCAGGGAACGTCACTTTATAGTCCAGACACATTTGTAACGCGACCTCGTACGTCAAGTCTATCTTTTTCAATAAGTCGCGTCGTAAGCGATCGTCCCGCACCCCCAGCACTAGTCGGTCTCTCAACTGGCGTTTCAAGTCCATGAAATTGCATTTTGCAACAAGCAGACATAAAGCCGACACAAAGTCTTGCACGCTTTCACCTTGAACTTGTTGACGTTTGTAAAATTTTCCCGCTTGCAAAATTTCGTTAACCTCGGGTTCATAAAACTGATCCAAAACATTAAAAATGTCCACTAGAGGTACTTCCGTAGGACGTTTTGGAACTAAAAGTGATGCAATTAACGCGAATATGTCTTTGCCGCACTGAGAAAGAAATAGCGATCGTCCCTTGTCGAGGTTAAGTTTGTCGTAACCCGCCGCATCAAGCGCGCACAGTAATTGTTCTTTATAATCACACCACTTATCAGTCTTTGGGTTAAATTGTCCGGGAAACACTATATTCGTTACATTTGCCGTCATTTTCACCGAAAATCAACTTATTTTCCACAGTCGCCAATAAAAGATACAACCAAGTCGAGATCAGAAAACAAACTGATTTATTTACCTTTTACCCTCATTACCGAAATGTTACGATTGAAAACGAATGGGACACAATCAACAGGGTTCAAACATAACAATAGTGATAATATTGATTTTCCGTCTCTAGATTTAACAACAACCTTCTATAACACCATAAACTGCGCAGTCCCTTAAGTGTCACTATATAGTTTACACACTGCATTAAGTAATTTTAAGTTTTTGTGCACTCTCGTTAATTTATCAATTTCTATCGCACTGAGGTTTGCTGTTAGAAAACCCGATTCTGGGTTAAGCTGACCTTTGCACTTAAGCTGTCCTGACATGTCAGTATTTATACGTTTTTGTATGTTCAATAAATAATAAGAATAAGAAGGGGTGAATTAATGACATTAAACAACAATTATGACATTAAAAACGTTTTTAATATTAAGCTAGAATAAACTTTAAACAATAATTATAGATAATATCTATATTTACACAAGATAAGATAAAAAATAAAAGAGAGATTGTGCTCATCGGGCATCGATAAAGTGACGTTTGAATGGTCTTACAAATAGTGAGCTGTACTTGGTTACCTAATACATCCAAATGATAACGTTTTTTTGTTCCTGACATGTGAAATATTTTTTCATTATTATACATTGTTCGCGTTTAATCACTAACTCATCTATACTATTATATCTATAAGTTATCTAGGTATTCTAGGCACTTTTGCATGATTACGAGAAGCAACAATTTAAAGGTCTCTTCATCTTTTTGCTTGAAGTACTTATCTAAACTTTTTTATGCCTGATTCGTACCGGATGTGTCTGTAACGTTCAAGTATCGACATAGCATTTAGTTTGTGAGACCACCAACAGTAACCTTTTCATGCATCGAGTACATAACATAATAGAGGCGGAGTATTAGTTACTTTGTTATAACCATAGATATAATAATCAAGGAGATATGCCCGGTACACGAAAATTTATCGGAAACCTATGTCTCCAGTTTGCCCCTACCACTACACATGCAGTTGAGTAAATGCAATACATACGCAGTCGCTCACACACCCGCATTTCATGAAACAGAACGTACCACACAATCAATTATAAACCTTATCTCTTCTACCACAGCGTGTATTTACCATGCACCGTACAACTTACCCACACAAAAACATGGGACGCTATCGTTGTGCTGTGCAAATGCAATTTATTTTTCATATACGCTAGTGATTGAATAGATCGGAAAGTTATCGAAGCTTCAATTTATTTTTGTACAAAAAAATGTTTGTGGTCCCGAAAATATATTAAAATAAAAAAACCAATCTATAAATTAAATAATAAAATATTATCGTAACTTTAAACAATACGTAACTAAAAAAATATATTAAATTAAGTAAATTAAAACAATAAATATCTGGTTACGTTGGTTTAGGCTGTCATATAGCGTATTGAAACAGTAGGTATTGTTGAACCCTGCTATGGTGCTTACTCACTGGCCTGTAAAGTAGAGGTATTTGTGCTGCACTTGACGCTTTGATATTACCGAGGTGGATTACTTTACGAAAGTTGGTTACGCATTTCTCTAATACGCTGTAAAATAATCAAAATAAGTAAAAAACATTATTTCACATCGATCTTCCGACCGGGTAAAAACGGTTGGCAAATTGAAAAATTAACTATATAGCACTATTTCATTCGTCAATCGACATTTTTGTCGATAGCCTACGTTAATGGATTTGTACAAGCACATCACTAACTCATAGCATGAAACAGCGGCCGTACTACGCTATGTATCTGCTTAATAATCTCTCTTCACCTTTGTGTGATTTTTACATTGCTTGTTACAGTCACTTAGCGACAAACTTAGGTCGTGATTAAGGAGCAATGTGTTTATTGCAAAAATATTACAGTCGCTGTGCTGTAGAGCAAGAAATATTTTACTATTTGTTGTTTTTCATGATTTTAAAGACAAATATAGTAATATACTTATATTTATATATGGTAGGTAATTCCATGATCTACAAAGTTTTGGTTTAGGCTTTAGTTTTTACAAGAAACCACTGAACAACACGGCATTCTTATAATTTGTGACGATCGCGGTCGAAAGCGCACTAGTTCGAGTTGTCTATGTCGCGCGGACACCGTCACGCCACTTCTCCTGTTTTTTATATTTCTATGGTTATAACCTAGCACTTCGCCTGCAGCTTAGCTCCCGTAACCTACCACGGCAACCGCAATTTTTTCCCTGGATAAAAACCAGCCAAAACTCGGCAATACTGTCTTTGCTGGTTTTTTAACTGGCTTTCTTACAGTGAATGAATTTTTGAAATCCGATGAGTAGTTTTGGTGATTAATTACTACTTGCAAACTCACTAACTTTACTTCGTTATAAGACTAGTGTTGATATAAAGATAATGTAGATATTTGGTCCCCAGCAACATTCCTAACTTAAATGGTCACCTCCAGTAGTAGGTCCACCTCTGTCCTACTATGCAGCATTTCCAGATCGACAGACGCAAAAAAATAGCACCATCCCATCACTTGCCGTGAGTGTCGTAAGAGGCAACTAAGGGTCTCACCAGAGAATGGGCTGCAGCATTCTCTGTACATTGCAACAGCAACACAGCGATCGCCGCCTGCCAAGCGTGGCGATTATGACACCCCCCCCCCCCTCCAATGATAAGCACAACATAAAAATGGCCCTAGTGCCCGGGAGCGCGTCTACCGTTGACTCCGGTAGCGGTCAAGGTCACGACGATGCAAGGGGTGCCAAGAATCCCCGGAGTGGATCCGGCTACCCCAACAAACACCGACGAGTGGACCTGGCAACACTGAACACAAGAACACTCTGGACCGACGAGAAGATCACCGAACTTGAGGAAGAGTTACTTATAATATCAATCTTTGTACCCTTTTGAGAGAAACAAATATTTTTTTTTAATTATTATAATTGAGCAGGTTGCGATAGAGTATTGTGGGATTGTCTGAACGCCGAAGAGAGGGGGAGAGGAAACGATAATTCTCAAATCCGGAAACCTGTTCTATTTCCGGGAGTGTGACCAGAAATCCCAGGGTGGTGTCAGATTTTTCGTTCACAGGTCCCTTGTGTTCAATGAGGTGAGGATAGAGTGTGTCGACCATGGTGGCGTACCTTATTCTCAGAATATCATCAAGATATTCGTTGAAGGTCATACAGGTTTACGCCCCAACCTCAACACACCCCAAAGAAGAAATAGAGACCATGTATAAGGATATATCCAGAGGTATGCATGGTCTTAAAACTCATTTCACCGGGCAACACGTTCAACACGAAACTGGGCAAACGAGACGGTGACGAGCTGCGAGTGGGGCAATTTGGATATAGACGTCGGAACCATCGGGGACACCTACTGGCCAGTTTTTTGGAGAAGGAGGGCCTCTATTACTCCTTCTTCAGAAAGCGTTAGCACAGGAAGTGGACCTGGCAGAGCCCCGACAGCGAAACTAAAAATGGGATTGACTTCATCATGTCGACGAAGAAGCAGATATTCAATGATGTCTCTGTTATCAACGCAGTGAAAATTGGAAGTGATCACCGCATGGTTAGAGGCACACTGTATTTGAATATCAAGCTGCAAAGGTCTCGACTAATGAAATCTACGATATGTCCAGCACAGATCCAGATCCAAAACTCCTAAAGCTTTCAGCTCGAACTTCAAAATCGTTTCCAGTGCCTAGGGAGCTCCGTGGACGAATAAAACGATGGGTTCGTGGAAACTGTCCATACGGTCAGGGTCTAAGACTCATCGTACAGATAAGAACAGAGGCTCTCTGATCCTACTCTCAAGCTCATGAAAGAGAGGCGGGAGTTGATTCTGCAGTCTTCAGACGATTTGTGCAAATACCAGCAGCTCAATAGACGGATCTCCAAATCCTTGAAAAGCGATGTCCGCCGCTTTAATACTGAAAGTTTTAAAGACTCAATAGAGCGGAATAAGGGCTCCAAGGTCTTTGCAAGGGAGCTGGCTCTGCCCAATAGACAGACTATTGAGCAGAGTCAGCTCACGAAACTGAAGACCGACGATGGCAGAACCATATCAGCCAAATCGGAGCTTCTCACGGCCGAACTCCTAACAGCGGATGGAAAACCGGTCCTTGAGGCCCTTCAGAAACTGTTCGATTCCATCATACTCGAGGAGAAAACGCCACAGGCATGGAGCAGAGGTGTGGTGGTCCTGTAATTCTTGAGCAGAGCATTGTCGGCCTTCTTTAAGAAGGGCGATCATACCCTCCGTACTTCCAGCCTCCCGAACAAGTCGGATTCCGAAAAGGCTTCAGCACCGTAGACCACATACATGTGCTGCGGCAGGTTATACAGAAGACCGAAGAGTATAATCTGCCCCTCTGCTTAGCGTTTGTGGACTATGAGAAAGACTTTGATTCGATCGAGACTTGGGCTGTGCTGCAGTCTCTCCAACGGTGCCAGATTGACTATCGGTACATCAAGGTTCTAAAGTGTTTGTACGAAACGCCACCATGTCAGTCCGACTTCAGGATAAGACATCGAAACCTATCCTCTTGCGACGGGGTGTGAGGCAGAGAGACGTAATTTTTCCGAAACTGTTCACAGACGCAATGGAGGATGTCTTCAAGGTTTTGGATTGGAAAAGGCTAGGCAATATCAATGGCGAGTACATCACTCACCTTCGATTTGCCGACGATATAGTCGTCATGGCTGAGACCATGAAGGACCTCAGTACGATGACCTAAAGAGGACATTGTACTGAGCTTCCGAAAGAGTGGGTCTTAAAATCAACATGGGCAAAACCAAGGTCATGGTAAATACCCATGTAGCACCCACTCCTATCAAGAGTCTACACTCTACTCTCGAAGTTGTAGACGATTATGTCTACCTGGGACAAACGGTCCAGTTAGGTTAGGTAGGGCTAACTTATCCATGAGGATTTCCCCCCGTGAAAAAAAAAAGGTAGGGCTAACTTCGAAAAAAAGGTCAACCGTCGAATCTGGGGGTCTACTATCTAAGGGAGACCTACGTCCAGCAGTGGACGTCTTTCGGCTATTATGATAATGATGATGACGAAAAGTGGTCATATAAAGTAAAACCGATATATACTATTTTCTTGAAGAAAGAAAATCAGCCTCAAAACAGGTTACGTTCTTGATGTTTGCGACACATACAAAATAGATAAGGCACAGTGACAGGCCGCCACAACAGCCAGAGTTCAGACTAAAAAATATCTTACGCAGGACATTATTTCTTCCGGGTCATCTCTGGAGAACTCCGAGTACGAAGGCGATAGTGTCGAGCTCGACGGAGATAACGAAGGGGTCGTGACAGGGGATGTTTGGCGGCGTCGTCGGCGTTTGATGTACGGCGGGATTGGCGACTCCTGGAACCATTTTGACAGACAAATTATTGATAATGTTTTCCGATCTGTATCATATAACATCAAATTAAAGGACTTATTGTATAAGTAGTCTATGGTTTTAAAGTAACATATTAAAAAAAACATGTTTCGTTCAGAACCCTTTGCGCACCCCTTTGGCAAAAAGAGCGGGTTCAGCAAATGCTGAACAGTGTAGCTTAGCACAATACCAAAGCAGCGTCGTGTAGCTTAGCACAATACCAAAGCAGCGTCGTGGCTATGTCGCTGCTCAACGATCAGCAGCCCGCCCCTTGTCTCGCTACTACTTAACATACCCACGTTAGAGTGCAGCAACAGCATGAGTTCACACACCTGTACTTTGGGGAATTTTACGAATGCTACAATGAACGTAGCCACCTACTGGGCCGAAAGAAAATAATGAGTTAGAGCGTAGTCTGCTTGCCATCGAAGTGCAGTTGGCGAGCAGTCCCAACGAAGTTCCAACGCACCCTGTCTGCTTAATGTGAACATAACATCTGTCTGTGTACCTGGAAGGTAACGTCGTTGTCCCGCTCGTGGATCGGGGAGAGATTTTTCGCTAGTCACGTGTTGTCCAACTTGATCCGGCGGATGGGGGCTCGGCACATCGGGCACTCCTTCAGCATAGCAGCGCACGGCGAGCAGAAGCCACTGCGAATGTTGCAACGGTTTTATGTATTATTTTGTGATAATTGGAATCTTTTCCGCTAATCCGCCAATCGGTAATCCGTCAATTATTGTAAACCCCCTTTTATAATAGTCTAGATAAATCATGCTATTTTCGAATTAAATATGCACAAAACAACAAAGTCATGCGACATGGCTATAAATAAACATAAAATTCGGGACAAAGTTATCCTGAAAATCAATTCAGGCAAAAATACGAGTACAAGCCAAATAAGAAAACATTTCACGAACCCATGCAATTTTAGTAGGTACGTTTTAGTTTCGACATAATCACATCAATACGAGTACATCAATATTTTGTTTTATTTTTATTTCAGTAATCCACAGTTGGATAAAATGTTGTGGTGGTGGAGTAGCGAGAGAACTTGTACTTGTTGAGTACTTGTTTCCAATTTACATGATATTATTACTGAAATAAATCTCAATTATCTTTAGTTCACTTAAAATGAGATTCACATCATTCATCATCACATCATTCACATCTACTACTTAATGTACTTTATTAAAAGTTGCATGCTTTATAGTAACAATGCGGTATAACGTAGCTCAATATGGCACTCGAGGATAACGGAGCGTTCTATCAGTTTAATAATTTTCGTGATAGGATCTCGATCAGTGTCCTAAGGGCCCTATCTCACTAGGACACCGTGGTGGTGGCCACCGGTCGCGCCACCTACAAAATGAATGAGATAGGGCCCATAATGCGAGTTTTTGAACGTACCTAATCGATCGCGCTAAACTTAATTTAAACGTCAATTTGTACCAAAACTGAATAAGCGCTATCTAGTGACAATGAGGAAAACCTCTTCTCGTCGATTTGACATCAAATTAGTGAACGTTTGCATTAACGCCTTCGAGTAAGTAAAAACTCATAGTAGGTCCTCTGTTTTTCCAGAGATGGCACTGTATAAATATATAATTCTACCTTTTCATTATAGAATAGTATAGTTATTTAATAAATGCTAGTATGAGCTAAGTAGATTTCTGAATGACTAGTATTATTGAAAAAGCCATGAAAATGCATTGTATTCGAAACTGTAACGGGAACTTGTTATTTTTAATCACATATTTCGAAGGTATTCTGTGATAACCAAGTATGTACTTAAGTGATGACGACGTTCTTATTTGAGTACGTGGGCCATTCTACTTTTCGATACCTATAAAAACGTCTCTTGTACATTTTAACGCATAATTTCTAAGTCATTAAGATAATTTTCGAATTAAAAAAACCTATTATTTTTTAATTCAGAATTGCAGACGCTGACCTGAATGATAACTTTTATCGAAATATGTGGGCTAAGAATACAAAAATAAAATGTTTTGGTAACGCAGTGGACATTTTATATCAGGGGGACATGAGGACTGTTAACGCATTGGTAATTTTAGTAACTAATGAGACTGTTTTGTAATAAAAAAACCCAGAATAAAGAAGAAATTCATAATTACCATTGAGGTCCGGTTGAGAACTAACACTGATAGGAAAATATTTCGAGACGTCTGCAATTTTTTAAAAGTGTTCATTAATTTTGATCTCCATTTTAGGCACTAAAAAGTAGAATGGCCCAAGTACGATAAAAATATCAGTTAATGCCGCGGTTTGAAATCACAATATATTTCGATGAAAAGTAGCTTAACTGTTCTTACTTATATTTTTTTATTCCCAATATATTAACTAGAAACTATTAACGTAGGTAAGTATTATTGAAATCTTTCATCGTAAGACGAAAATCAATCATGAATTTTCCAATGTTTTCAGAAATCACTCCCTAGTCTTCTTTATTTTTAGATTCCATACTTGCATACAAACTTCAATTCTTTTGGTACTTAGGGTTCCTGGTATCTCGACGTATTCTCCATTTGCAACAATTAAGCACCCGGTTTCCGTGGGTCCAGTGAGTTGGTAGGCTCTAGACGCCAAGCGGCAAGGGGCTTCATTTGAGAGACGTGTGGCACTATTCTCTTAGTCTAATATAACTAATAATAAACGATAATAGAACTGTGACCCACTAAATACAACTTTCTTTAATTTTCCGCATTACGAAGACTACTCAAAGCGACTAGATGAAGACAAAAGAATGAAGCAGTATAGTTCAGTAGGTATAGGAGAAGTCAATTATGAAGTATCTTTTATTTTATTAACTTAACCTATTTATTTAGTTGCGCAGTCTGTTAGACGATTTGTATTTTTTGCTTTGCCGGTCGATTGCGGTTGACCGGTTGGCCATCCCTGGACTAGATAGTGTCCAAAAGTGGTTACTTTACAATCTCTACTACGGATCACTAGGTTATACGATTTTCACCGCCGTGGAAGCACGATCACATGGATGCACTAGCCGATCTTAGGAAGAAATTGGACTGAATCCTCCTTCACAAATCTTCACTGGAGCGATACATTGCAACCAACTCTTGAACTCAATAGTTATTAAAATTCTAAGTTGGATTCTCAGGCATAAAGCCGCTAGGGCGAGTGCCTGTGATTGCGGAATTGTTCGAAAGAGTCAGGCTGCCATCAGACGGACTGCACCGCAGCAACTGCACGTAGTCGATATTTTCAACTGAATGCATTTGCATGTGGTTGCTGCGGTGCAGCCCATCTGATGATGTGGCAGCCTAACGTTCTTTAACGACTCTTATGTACTCGGAATAGGATTCACTATCCAACTTAAACGTTCGACGTGACCGTCGCGCGTTCTGTTCCTTGATTAACACAACGCACAACTTGATTAACGCACACTCTGTGTGCGGTTAGCGATGGACAGCGTGCATCGACACTACACGACTGTAGCCGACCGCGTCAAGTTGAAACTATGACTTTATGCAGTTAATATCGACTCCACACGACTGCAGCCGACCGCGTGAAGTTACTGACGTACAATTACTGCATGCAGTTGAATATATCGACTACGTGCAGTTGCTGCGGTGCAGTCCGTCTGATGGCAGCCTAAGCTAAAAGTACAGGCTTACACATCTGACAATGCCTGTCTAATTATAAGAAATTTTAGAGAGCTTCAATTTAAGCTCTTGTTATGATTATTTATTATTATTTTCGAAGTATACGAATTATTATATTTAATTATATAACTTTATTGGTATTTAATAGAGACAGCACTAATAATAAAAATCAAATATCCTAACTAAGTTAACCCTAAAATATGGCGTCAAAAAATTCATCCGCATCGCTGTCGACTGGAAGTGTGCGCAACAGACTGGCGGCATTGCCACGTTGTATGGCAATGCTTATCCTTTGTCCAAAGTAAAAGCCAGCCCTTGGGTCACGCTAAGTGTCAACTAAGCGTTCAGTAAGTTTTTTAAATAACGCATGAGCAGTCGGACCCCACGTCCCGAGAGTTTCAACCCCAAATGGCTCGAAAATATAACTACCAACGAGGTTGTTAGCTTGACAACGAGGTTGTCGCTTGAGGTTCTCCGCAGCCGCAGCGGCAGCACCATCACAGAACGAAGAGCTAGGAAGATGGGATGGCGCAAGAGTATCGACACAAGTAGCGTCCCACACTAAAGGCCACTGATCTTTATTTATTACTAGCTGTCCCCCGCGGCTTCGCTCCCATCAACTGGCTACCTACCTACCTACCCTAAGGATTCTTAAATTTTCTAATTTTCCGCGCAATTTTTTTAATTTTTTTTTTTTCATAAGAACCTTCTCCTGACAATAACAAACACAACAAAAAAAGAATTAGTGAAATCGGTCCAGCCATTCACGCGTGATGCCGTGACCAAGGAAAACGGGTTTCATTTTTATATATATAGATAGAAGATAGATAGATAGATAGATAGATAGATAGATTGTTTCAATTTTACAATTTAAATATCTATACTCATTTCAACTATTTCTCATTGTGCTTTTTCTATATAAATATAGAAAAAGCACAATGAGAAAAACGCCCGACACTTAGGCCGAAACTACGGATTTCGGGCTTTGAGAGTAGCCCCCTGGTCTCAGGCCGACGCTGATGGTAACTCACAACAGTCACATAAAGACAGCGTAGCAATTTGCGACCTGGTCGCAAAAATCTAGCTAGCACCTTGAAGAGTGGCTGGATGGTAGCGCGGAAATTTTAAGCTGTAATTAAATTGATTAGCATAATTTTTATTCGTGTTATAGTAACCACTGGGTTTCCGCCTACGTTTTTTCGGGTGCTTCATTAATGCACACTATTACGTCCTGCTGAGAATACGACGCGGTTACCAGTAACCCTGAAAATTCTTTGAAAACTTTTGTTACTTATGTATGTTTACAAGTAGCTGACATTACGATATTATTTAAGTGATTTGCTTCTTATGCTATCCAAGATTGAATGAGCTGTGTTATACCCTTGGTGTCAAATGCCACCACAATCCACACCAATATCCACATAACTCACTTTAGGTGAGAGAGGAGTTTCTTTATTTTTTTATGTTTTTAGTTGTACGAGTGCCAATAAACTATACTACCTGACATAAACGACATTTATAATTTTAAATGATGCAACTTACTTGCTCCCGCCTTTGCGTTTAAATGGCCTTGCGAATACAAAAAAAAACGGCGATGATTAGTGTGATTTTAAAATTTTTGTAACATAAGTACATGGTTCACACAGGACACCCTCGAAATGGTGATTTTAAAATCTTACTGGTTCTGTGCATCCAGGGGAATCTCGTGAACTTCACCAGAGAACAGTCGTTCTCGTACTGAAAAACGTTCACATTCAAATCGTAATCTTGGCAATCATGTCAAAACATGAACATGGTAGGTACGTAAATTACACGTGTTTTTGACAGATCGACATTAGGATTTTAATGCGAACATTCCTTAAAATAAGTACGAAAATACACCTTAGGTCGTCGTCAGATATACTTATTATTTTAGTACTTAAGTATAATGTGCGATACGTCTATATACTTGATTTATTTTATTAGAGTTAATTTAAATCAATCGTCACCAACCTCGTCATGGGCCTTATGTATTTCAGTGACCATTTGTCATAGAAAAGGTCTAAGAAGTAAGTGTTGCAATGGAATTTGAACTTTGTCCTGTATTGAATAGTTATTGTTCCAACATTTGATAATTATCTCCGTTTTTTGAATTCAGATAAATAGTGCAGTTAGGATACAACTGGCTAGTCGCGAAGATCGCCGCTAGAGTAAGATGTTGACCGAATGATGGCCAAGTTTGGGTCATCAAAATGATCGCGCTGTTATGTAAAAGCGCGCCAGGTCGGCGGTATCAACTAAGTTGTGGCAAACACCTGGATGACGGATGCACAGAACCGGGAAGCGTAGTGGGCAGTGAAAGAGGGCTCAGCAGTGGGTGATTCCAAGCTGATAAGATGGTATTAAATGTGACCCTTACAGATGTTTGCAGGGGAGAAGAATGCAGGTGGCTTCGTTATCATAGCAGATGCTGCAGGCGTTCTCCTTGGTCGTGGTGTCGCGCAAGGTCTCCAACACGAGGCGGCGCGGCAACACCTACCCATCATAACAAAATATATTACTGGATGTGCATGTTTGTGTATTTTTCTTTGTTTAAGCTGTTCTTCATACTTATATATTATCTTGGTGTACAATAATAGTACCTACATTACTGCAGCGGCCAGCAAATGAGGCATTGATGGACGAACGTGTTCGCCAAGGCGCTCATACGTAAATCCATCAATGCCTAGTTGTGGCCAAGGCTTGTATAGTACTTTTCTCAAATAATGCGCGGAAATTAAAGTAGTACATTAGCAGAACTATTTATTTGAAAATACAAGTACATTACAATCATTGACGAACAACAATATTTTTCCTGCGTTAAAGTGTTCATTTGTTTTTTTTTAAATAATAATATGGAAATATGTTCGTACCGTTTTTTCTTCCACAGTCAACATTCCACACTCATTGAAGACCATGAAGTCGCGGTCTGTTGGTGGGAACCGGAACTGCTCAGCACCGAAGTTAAATCGGCACTGTTGAAACGCCATAAACGACGCCGCAGCGAAGAAGCCCTTACTAGGTTCATGTAAATCAATGTGATGTTTTCTACAACCGAACAAACAGCGCTCTTTGTAAGACAAAATGCTTTGTTATTATAAAATAAAACTTCGAAATAAAAATAATAAAAATAATGAAAAAAAAAATAAGTCGAGAGAAGATTTATGATATACTGTAACAAAACATTTTTGCTGTTTGGATAGACGTAGATTTTTAAGCGTAGGCTTAGTGTTAAGTCTGCCTTAGTAACTGTTTACGTTGCAAAATAATTGAACAAATAACAATTTAGTACCTGGATGACCGAGCATTGCTCGGTTTTTTTTTGAAAACACGGATAAAAAATGAAACCTAGCTAGATCGATTTATCGCCCCCGAAACCCGCTGTATACTAAATTTCATGAAAATCGTTGGAGCCGTTTCCGACATTCAGATTATATATACATATACAAGAATTGCTCGTTTAAAGGTATTAGATTAGATAGATACATTCTTGTGCAGACCAGTGTCTGAGATGTGAACTTGCGTTGGCAACCTCTCGCCCGAATCACTGGACTATCATTATCAATCTTGTATCGTCTCACTTTATATATCGGGCATAAGTCTTCTAGCAATGTAGATCAGATACTAGTAAGATTTTTGGCAGCCTATTTTTATGGGCTTATTTCAGTTAAATTCAGTGCAGTGTTTAAACTAGCCTGGTTACTATCAAACATCGACCGCGAACTACGTTATGAGGAGATCATAATTATAGAGACTTGACTGCAATCTATTTGCACATTAATTATATCCTATCAAATGATAAGAATACCATAGTTAATAAAAAGAAGTAAAGAAAGAAATAATGTTAACTGGATAAGAGCCGAATAGGGTTAGCACAAGTAAGCAACTGTCAAAATCTGACTGCTCTTGTGAGAAAAAGATATTCCGTACATATAGCTTGATTTATCTTTCTGGAACTATGACTTGACGCTTCCGTATACGGCCCAAAACAAGTTATGCTGACACTTCAGTCGGCGTAATTTTAAAAATAATCGCCTCACTTGTGCAAGGTAAAAACGAAATAAGGTTTATTTTGTATTGAATAAGTGTCGCGAATATTTTGACAACTACCAAGTGAAACGACATTATACAATGCATATTTACCGTGTAGTTTCAAACAAGTTGGTACAAGTTCGAATGCGACGACCATTGAGCGAGAATATCGCTTCCTCCGCCTTCATGTCGATGAGGCAGCCGACGATATCGCCCGGCTTCCATGCATCAACTTCGTACACCGGCGACGGCTTGGCCTCGTGCCAGAGCAGCTTGCGGCACCCGTCGTAAGATAGGGAATACAGGTCATCCCCGATACCGAAACCCTCCTATTTCAAAACCATGGTATATTTTAACAGGGTGTATTAAAGGTCCAATATACACACTTTACAAGGGCACAACAAATATAACACTGGTCGGCATGCATTACTTCGCGTAGCGCTATTCAATCAACACATTTGTTATCATTCATGATTTAGACAGGGTGTCCAGTGGCAGAATGAGAATTCCAAAATTAAATATACAAAAACTACAAAGGCTTTATATAATATATATGTATATATTATTATACATAAATGTCAATGGATAATTGCAAACTCCATATAAAAGACTGTAAAATGTATTGAGAGTTAAACTCTCGATAAATTGCAGAAACTTGCGCAGCATTTCGAATTTTGAAGGGGTCAATTTCAAGGTTCACTGTTTCTATTTTTGGTAGCCCTAGAGCAGCCGCCCTTAGGCACTGACTGTTGGATGAAACTGGTTGAAATTGTTATACGAATGTTTTTTTCCCACAGTGATTCGAGTCTTGCCGCCGAATTGTAGAAAATAAAAAAAACCTTTCCAACGATATATCGCTTAACGTTATACGTTAATGGCCATAGGCTAAATTGCAGGTGCTCCTTTAAATCCTAACTCTGCTGCCGGACACCCAACATCATTGCAATATATTTTATTACTTTATAGATTAATACTTGTATTTTCTTTACATTCATTTTATTTACATTAATTGTAACTATAGTTTTCCAAACATGCACTGTACTCTAAAAAAATGTCTGATCCTCTTCAAACATATTGTATTGTATCTTGAAGGAACAGATTTCGTGTTATTGTATAAGAAAGAAAGATATCAAGACCAGTGTAGTTTTAACAGTGCGTGATGCGTTTTTGCATTACATTGGTTCTAAAAATAGAACTACTTTGGTAGATTGATGTTATATTAAATTCGCCATGACAGTTTTAAACAGTGTTGGTTTTGCCTTTTATAGCTTTAATAGGTATCTTTCAGACAAAAGGGCGTAATAAAAATTTAAGGGAATCTCCACACTCATGCTCTTTTAGTATATTAATAGAAGTTGAGGTATTCTCTTATTCTAGCAAAACAGTTGTTTCATAAAGGAAAACTCGAGGAATATTTAAAAGTAATATCGGTGTAAGAAAGTTTCAGATAATTGCATCTTGCGCAATACGCACTGTTAAAGGAATTAAGAAAACACTTGGAGCTAAACCTATTTGTACGGAGTTCGAAAAAGGATTACTTTTACAGAATGTTTTTCATTAGCAGGCTTAATCATAAAACAAAAACTATATAGAATTAGGTATAATTTAGAATCCGCTCATCAGATTTTATTTCAATGAATAATCTAATAGAGACAAAAAAAGAACGGTAGTCCGTATTGATAAGTTTATTCCCTCTTGCTCGGTTCCTGTATTAAATTAACCATTTTTGCCAAAGATAATTGTCGGGCAGAAGTAGAAGCTAGTTATTATTTTTTGCAAGTGTTCACAGAATATATCAGGCAGAGCCGTTGTATAGGATATAGGAAACGGGCAAGAGAATCCACAGCAAAGCTAACATTTAAGTACAAGAGCTTAGTATGAAATTGCCGTTTAAAAGAATAAGATTAAAGTTGTTCTATTTCATAGGGTTTTGTATGTGGATGGATACCTCTAGAACTTGTTTCGACAGGAGTCAAAGGCAGTTCGAACATTTTTGTATAGGAGCTGGCATAGCCACGAGCCACCATTTTGATTTTTGTTTCAAAATATGCAGCGTGTTAATCAGAGATTTTTATCTTGCATAGCCTCCATGGTCGAGTGGTTTAGGCGCTTGCCTTGTGACCTGGTGGTCGTGGGTTCGATTCATTAACGGGAAGCATACTTTGTAAAGTTATTTCCAGTTTGGCTAGGACATTGCAGGCTTGAATCACCTGATTGTCTGATAAAAAGATGATTCCGTGCTTCAGAAGGCACGTATAAGCCGGTGGTCCCGGCTGCCAACTGGCGGTCGTCAAACCATGTCAGAGGCCCTTGAGGCGGTTTAGAAACTCTGACACTAGGGTGTGTGGGGTCGTTAGACATAACTGCCCACACGATAAAGAAAGAAGATCTTTAATACCGAATGCAGACGTCCAACTGAGGTAGTTCACACTATTTATTCTTACATTATCGACATAAATGTATCAATTTTCAAAATAAAACAGCAAATTCATACTACCACCCAATTATTTAACTTAATATTATTAATAAAGCGATGAAAGAATGAGATAGGTGATGATGAAGAGAAATAGCGTGTGTGTTTGTCAACTAGAAGAATCTAATGTGTGGTGTATGTGTTTGTATATATAAAATGAAATGATGCGCGATAAAAATGGATTCACAAACTCCATTAGGCCAAGGAATGGGGAGCTAATAAAGTAAATATAATCACAAGTTAAAAAGGGCACTAAAACGATCGGCAGTTTACTTACTGATGGCATAGGAAACGGTCGATGTCGGGTCTATGAGCTGCTGACTGCCTGCGACGACACTAAAGTACTATTTCTACAGAGTATTCCGCGGCCAAGTGCATTTTGCAATGTCAAAGAAAATTGAAGCGACTATGTAGCAGTTACATATCATATTGGCTAGGCAGCCGACTGGCTACCGCAGCTTCCACATCCGAACGGATTCGTTTGTTATTTAAAAGCCATATGATATCACATCACTTACAACCGCATCAATTTCAAATAATATGAACTATTGCGTCATGCGCCGACACAGCCCGCTGGGTAGACATCGTACATAAACTGACTGTCGACGGCAGCTATGGGTCAAACACCTCGACAACTACGGTCACCTAAGTCAGTGAAAGTGTGCCGATCAAATGAAAGCGAGTCCGAGCGTAATTATTGCAGTGTTTTTCAATGTAGTAGTCTGCCTAGTAAATTCACGAGTAGAGCAATAGTGATTAGCATAGTTCATTTTATAATTAGATTTCATATCGACGTTTTAATTTGAGAAACACTGCTATCATCAAAAAATCATTAAACACATTCCCTGATCGGCACACGTGTCTTTAAGTATTATTAATGTAACATGGACATTAGTTTATTTCAATGCAAAATGGTCTTTTGTGTGCTTGATAGTGAATGTGTTGATGACAAGTTAGAAAAATTTACTATCTTTTAATAGTTAAGGCACCGACAACACCCAATTAATAATTGCCTATTCATTTTAATTAATTGATGCCTATCTTCAAAGTTATTTAACTTTCATTTAATTCTTAGAATATGAACACATTCGCTCGAACTACAAACCGCACTGCACTCGAACAAAAAATCGCTAAGTCATATTGCATAGATAATAATTTCCTCTAAAACCCTATTTTTGCTTAATTAACATCTTTCGAGAATGCGTAATACGTATCCACCTTAAGACGAAGTTTGAGTGTTGTCAGAGGACGCAAACTGATTGCTGTCAGCATACACTAGCAGACGCATGGACGTAGGGATCGTTGCACAACACCTTAAGTTTGAAGACCGGAAAATAGAACGCTCGACAGCAATATGCCTGCGAGAGACTCAGCGCCTTAACTTAGAAAGTGCAAATGACACGCCTTTAATGCTATTTTTATACTGCAACATTTAAAATATTTTGTTAGTAATTTTGCTTTATACGGCTATTTTAGTTTAGCCCCAGGCGGAAAGCGTTAAAAGCTTTTTTAAGCAACCAATATTTAAAATAATGCCATCACATCTCTGACAACTGAAGCGCGTCATTTTCACTTAAAGCTATGGTTTAAAGTGCACACAAACTGTTTATTTCGTCGACCTCTATGAGAAAATCAGAAACGACTATATAGTGAAGTTAAAAACTGTATTATTTTATGTGAAAATACATTGCTAATTAGTTTGTAGGCACTTTTGTCTAACGATCCAGCAGCCGTCTAAATTTGGACCATCAGATAGGGAGCCGTCAGAAAAACGACGAGGAATGGCGATATATACAGAAGCTGTAACATATATCATTACAAGAAATAACTTGAAAATGTTGATAAAAAATTTTGAAATATAAACATTGGAATAAAAGACATGTTATTTACAAATGGGGTCTTATTCAGAGAGTTGAAACAGTTGGACAGTTTTTGCACAACGGCACAAGAAGAAGAAACTAACATACCAACTTTATTTATAAACCATTTGATTATTTTAAACACTGCTCAGCAGATTCTTTAAAAATGTTCTGCGGAGTATTTGAATTTAGAATCCGCTAATCAGTGTTTAAACTTGTCATATTATAGTTAGAAAGTTTTTATAAATAAGTATTTTGTATAGCACGATTTTATTTACTTAGTTTTTTTGATAATGTTGGATTATCGTAGTGACATTTCAAAAACTCTGCCTATTTTCTAGCTCTAAGACTAATTTTTCTGATTTAATGTCACCGGTTGACTGCAAATTTTAATGATTTAAAAACCTAATAATATTATGTTATCCACCTTGGCTACATCACGGCTTCTAGAAGAAATTATATAGAACTGGTCACAAAAACTTTTATTTTTTGTTTTTAATTCCATTTTTTTAGACCACTAAAAAGTATTGTAAAGGCTAGCTGTTGACATCTTTAAAGTTAGATAATACGAATACCCAGAAAAACTTTTGCATGAGTGTTTTCTTACAATTTAAAGGCTCATGTCTGACCACAATCTCACGTGATGAAAAGCGATGATGTGGTCGACGATCGACCACGCGTGCCTAGAAGTAACCTATTCACTTTTGACTTAAAGACCTCCAGGTCAGGTAATACAGACTCTGGCAGGAGATAGAGAAATTGTATTTCTGTTAATGTTTGCTGTTACTACTGAATCTCATAACTGTAACTTTCTCATCATTGTTATGTAGAGACCCGCCATTTGCAATAGATACATCTAATAATCCTATAGATATGTCTAATGAGTAGTCAAATTGTAGAAAAATCCAAGCTGTCTTTTAAAGTTCAAACTGTATATGTGGCCAGCTCGCAAACCATAGCTTAGGTAAAAGGCTCTTAAAACTATCTTGATTTAAGAATCAAGCGTGTCAGTCTAAAACTCTACGAAGCTATGCTTAGCTAGGCACAGCGGCGCGTCGCGAGCATTATGTTGTATGTTGGTGACTAATGTCTGAGGGAATATACCAGCTGACTTTGAACCCATAAAATGCTATTCGATTTTCAACAACTTGTGTCGAAGTCATGCATTTTCCTTTTCAACAAATATTCTTCTTCTTAGAGTGCCGATGGCAAACGGTTTTATTAAATTGTATGTTTCGCCCAGTACTCAGCAATGGTATCGCCATTCGCTTAAACAAATGTCAACCTAATACGTTACGATTAACTTAATTTCAGAATGACACGTATTGATGTTTGTAAGTCTTGAAAAATTTTGGCATTGTAGACTCTACAATCTCAGAAGTTATGTTCAGTTATCTGAGGAAAATAGGTATTCATGAAGATAATATACTGTTTTCTCTTTTGGCCAAACTCGAAATAGATGAAAAAAATCGTTTTATACATTTAGTAGTTTTTTCGATATGTTAGACTTGCTACTAAAATGTAAAGCAAATCAAGAGCACATTGAACAGTGCGCACAACGCAGAGTACTAAACCAGCGGATATGTCTTTGTAAGATGTGACACCATGAGAATAGCTGCTCTTTACAAAACAAAACATTGCGGTCACACATACACACGCGTGTTTGATTGGTGACATATAGTGAGTGTGCCGTGCTGTGCTCAGGGCTAAGCCCAGCTAGATAATCTATCCCTTTCAGTCGCTCAAAAACATCCTTCGCTAGAGCGAGAAAGATTGTTCGCAAGTGCTTAACCAACCCTAAGCTTATTAATATTATCAGCGTTTATTAGTTTTGAAGTGATCAAATTATAACACCTGGAAACATTTTTGTAAGGCTGCAAATGGACTTTTTTATTGACAGTATACCTATGTTAAAATTACTGGCTGGCATTTATTTATATTCTTGTATATTTTACTATTTATAATGGAACTCTGTTTATGATAACATTATTAATTCAATGCCGTGTATACTTATCATAATGGACTTTCACAGCTCAAATGCCACAACTAGTTTTTTTCACAGGGAGCCCCATGAAATTAATATTTTAGCAAAAGCCCATAGATCCCGTTACTAATTCAGTTAGCGTAATTACATCCCAATCGTTGAATAGCAGTGCGTTAGTGACTTAATATTTAAGATAAAAGCGACGCGCCGCAACGCCTAGCTAGTACAAATCCACCTTACGAAGACATTGATCACTTTCGAACTTCATCACATTAAACGTGTTACCTTCTTTCTCCGCTTGATCTCGTAGCTTTTTTTCAATTGTTTAATATGACAAGGTTCTAAGCATTGTCAAGGTTTTCATAGAGGTGGAATGTACACTGTGTAGATTATTTTTAAATTGCGACAACTGACGTGGTTCTGGAAATGGCTGTTTTTAGTAGCCCAGCCAATCTGCATCACGCCTGGTGTGATGATCGTACATTCGTAGTACCATGCACCGAAGTTTACCTGAAATCAGCATTGAAATAAACTTGTTACTTCGTTAAAGTATTGAATATGTTTTGTGAAGACGCATCTGTTATGACTTTATGAGATTATTTTGCAATTGTGTAGCAACAGGTCGATCTGCGAAGATAAGTAACGTTTGCCGAGGTCGGTCCATCGATAGGTGAGGTGACCATACAGTCACACCAAGACTCCTCCATGCCTCAGAAAGCAGGTTAAGCCGTTGGTCCCGGCTGTCATTTGAAGATTTTTGACAGTCGTTGCGGATAGTTAGAAGCCCGAAAAGACTAGTGCCAGCTAACCTTGCCAGCGGTACCTTGTTACTCAATTACTGAGTTGTGGAAGTCAGATAGTCACTCCATGTGAAATACTGGTACACAGTTGCATCGGCGTAGACTGGAAGCCACCCCAACATTGGGAAAGAGACTAGGTAGATATTGTATATACCACAGTACGGATTCGACAAATAGTAGATTATGCACTGAGGGGATAAAGCAGGGTCTTATGTCAATCATTGCGCGACGCTCTTGTCGATCTATCACCACTATATCAGTCTTATTGGCTACAATAGTCCTGTCAGTGATGATAGACCGATCCCAATATAATGTGCAATTGCCATTTTCGAGAACTGGAACGGGCACATACCTATAGTACGGTACTTCCGATTCCACAAGATTGTATTTAAGAGCAAGTTGCTGGTGAATAATTTTCGCAACAAAGTTGTGCCTGTGCAAATAGTCTCCGTTAGCCAGACTAGAACAACCAGAAATAATGTGGCGGATGGATTCCCCAGGTCGGTGACATGCTCGACATAATATACAGCGTGTAAGGGACATCGACGCACAAACGGATACCATGAGTTCAGGACATGATTCTGGACCCCACCGCGTTGGAATTTTTCGTCGGCTTTTTCCTCATTTTTCAAATTTTTTCAGTTGTTTTTTTTTACTTTAGACTGTTCATAATCCTTATTCTTACCTAACCCAACGTGTTTTTAATTAAAAAAAACAATTAATTCACTACTTTCACTAAAAAGAGCAATGTAAACAAAACTAGTTAGGCATCTGCTCAGCTGTTTTGTAAAAAGGTCAACGCATCCTGCCTAGTTGTAACACACTAACCCGTGTGCATGTGTGTGTAGCGTCAAATATACCGTCTTGATAATACTGCCCATAAGAACAAAATACGTATAGAATCTGCACAAAGCGGGGTAATCGATTTCCGACATTACCTAAATAACTTAAGGTCGGAAATAGGTTACTAAGTTTTGTGTTACTAAGACCCCTTTTTGTTTGGGGGCAGTTCGTAGCGCGGCGTCCTTTTGAACACAATGCCGCCAAAAGTCGGCGAAGTCAAAGGAATGTTTAAAAAAACATTTCTTTTACATTTAGCCGATTTTAATGATTTTTATGTCAGTTTCTTGAAGACCTTGATAGCGAACGAGTGTGTTATTTTTGCAAAATTCGGGAATTCGGGACGTGACGTGAGACAAAATAAGTTTTCGTTAGATACCTACCTAGCAAAACTAATTCTGTGTTTGTGTCTGTTATTGTTTGTTTTTGTGAGTGTGTTTTAAAAATGTAATCTGGATTTAACGATTACTACAGTGCCTAAGAATACGGTAATATGCTAATGTGTTATATATGGCGAAGCACGAGCAAGCAGGCGGCGGCGGCCAGTTTGAATCCTACCTGTTTAGGGGTGAGTTAGCTAGTTCATTAGTTTATACCTACATCATTAGGTACCGGATCTCAATGTACATACTTAAAACCTTTTTTTATCAACCCTTATCGGAATCGTGATTTGAATAGAAGAGACTAAGCTTAAGGCTCCTCCATTTCTCTTAACTTCTGCATAAACAAGTTCCTACCATCAGTAGGTTAGGTATTTCTGAGTGATTAAAATGAGTTTATGTGATATTATTGCAATCGGCGATATTCGTACCTGCATTCAAAGTGGGTTTAGTAGTTCACTAGATAATACCTACGTTACCGGATCTCAATGTACATCTAAGCTTATCGAAATCCTTATCGGAATTGTGATTATAGGAGACTGAGCTTATGGCTCCTTTTTTTTCTCTTAACTTCTCCTTAAACATGTTCCTACCATCAGTCAGTAGGTATTTCTGAGTAATTAAAATGATTTGATGTGATATTATTGTTGTCGGTAATACGCGATATGCGTACATTAAAGCGCAGCGCGGCGCCGGGCGCGGCGGCGACACAGACCTGTGTATGTGTGTTTGCAAAACGTGTAGATGTAGACAGTGACGTACTACGTTAACCACGTACAACGCTCTCGCGCGTTTAGATCGCGTTGTTCCCAATACATTGCGCGCTCAAAAACGTCTATTTCTGTAACCTAATGACTTCTACAATTTGGTTAATGGCATTAAGTGTAGCCTTTTCGTGAAGTTTGCGTTACGATGTCCCTAACACCCTGTATATCAACCGTACCGTCCTTCACTATGTATTTCCGGTAGTTGTTAGTCATCATAACTTCGTCCAAATCGCACAGGCAAAACCTTGGGTTTCCCCGAAGAGGTCCCCAAAACGCAGCCAGGCTATGGACGAGTTAAGTTTACATCGGGTCCCTGTAGGACCCGATAAAAATGTCCGTGAAGCTCCTTGCTCTGCCATACCTCCCTGCGGTCATTAGTATCTAATACGATAGGTTTGCGCCAGTTTTCATTAGAAGCTCGTTAGCCAAGGAGAGCGCAGTAAGGCCTTTGTCCACCGCTACTAAATCCTGATGCATACCCACGTCGGCCTCTAGAAAATACTCTCTAAGGCTGCATACCTCGCGGTTGTGCAAGGTCTTAGCATTTAAAAAGCCACGACCCCCGCACTTCCACGGGATATACAGCCTCATCGCCGATGTCCGTGGGTGATGCATCCGATTTGCGGTAAGCAGTGAGCGTACCCTCCTATCCAGGGCGTCAAGTTCCGTCTGAGTCCATTTGAGTATGCCAAAAGAGTATATGAATACTCCCAACATCAATACTTATAATGACCCAACCGTTAAAGATTGTTTTTGCCTGATAAAAGACTGTTAAGTACTTTGTTCAGGCGGCCAAAGAAGCGCTCCTTCAACGATTTTTTCACGTCAGCAGCTTTGATGCCTAACGCTTCCGACATACCCAAATACTTGTAAGTTTCGGTTGAGGAGAGGGACCTGAGCTGTATGGAATCTGAGAGTTGGGTTCCCACGGATTCTATAATTTCCCCTCGCTTTACATGCATGACCGCACATTTGTCCACACCAAATTTCATCCTGATGGCGCTACTGAAGGTTTCTGTTACCTTCAGTAGCTTCATCAGTTGCAAGTTGTTAGGAGCAAAGAGTTTCAAGTCATCCATGTAACTTTGCCCAAATTTCGTGCGTTTTTTTTTTTCACTTGTAAATATACTTTTAAATAATATTACTCTCAGTTTGTGATTGTGCTACATCATTCATAAATGGACTTTTATTTGCATAGATTAAATTTAATGACAATATCATTTGCATTTTGCAGGCACCTTCGAAACTTCGGTATTTTGTACCTTATTAACAGAAAGTTTAAGAATCATTTTAGACCTTAGTGCTAAGCGTTTCAACGTTCATATTACTTGTCAAATTTGAGTGGGCAAAGTCAAAACATTATTTTGTAATTTTCCTTTCAAATAAAACGATGAACTAGGGTTGTCACTTTTCAATTTTTAATCAGTAGGTACAGTGTATGCAGGTACGTTTTGATTAAGTTGCTCGCTCTTAAAAATTAAGTAACAATATTTCACCAATCATAAAATTAGCAGTATTTTAAAGCAAATGTTTACTAACTTTAAAACAAACAATATAATATTAATATTTAGAACGTTTTTCCTCGTGGTGTTTTCATACAAACTTCAAAGTCCTTATTTTTCGAAAAAGAGTTCAGAAGGAAAAGGTTCGTAATACTTTGTTTTGTTAAAATCGGTTCATATATTTCAAGTTTGTTTGAAATACCGCGTAGAGTAAACGCTCAAAATATACCTACATAGTAGGAACAACTCAGTATAAAGACTCACACAAGTGAAATAAATCTATATTTAAGATAAAGCTTTCAAAAACAAACGATATAATACTATAGATTAACACCATCTCTTAGCTTAAGTGTTAAAGTAATAGGAACATTTTTAAGTCTTATAAAAAATAAATTAAAAAACAAACGATATAATACTATAGATTAACAGCATCTCTTAGTTTAAAAAAGTAATAGGAACATTTTTATGTCTCATAAAAAAAATCTACATATTAATAGACTAACATTTTTACATCCATTTTCGTCATGGGGCAGCCGTAATCTGCTGAAGCGAGCAACACGTTTACCAGTTTTTCTTCCTCTTCGTCGGTGAGTTTCTTTTGTCCTCCAGCAGGTTTCAAGTGATTTCTTTTTACTTTATTTAATATTGTCCGTCGAGGGATTCCGAAACTTTTTTCTGCCTCCCGACTTGACATCCTGTTATTTTTAATTATGTCCACCGCTAGTTCTAACATTTGCTCTGATCAATTTCTGTAAGCTCTCGACCCTAACATTTTCTACTTTTTTTTTAGTATTATTCATCCTGAAATAAATGAGAAAAAAACTTGATGACCTCAGCAAAATTGATAAAATATGCATAACTAACATAAGGGTATTGAGCTCCTAAGAAACTTGCTCCTAAGGTTTTTTTTTGAGAAAAATAATCATTTTTCTTTTGACAATTTTTTATTTTATTAATTTCAAACATAAATACAACTACCTAACATAATGCGAGGCCTAGTATACTTAAGAGAAAGAATAATGGTACTTGTAACACAAAAAAAAAAGCTTCATCGAGATAATTTAATTTCGAGGATATTTACTATTTACTTTATATTATACAAAGAAATCAACAAACAATCAAAATAAATTATAGGAATTAACTTTGTTACAATTTTTTTGGCACCGTATAATTTATATTTTGCAAAAACATTAAATGTACTATTTACATTTTTTATCACATGTTGATTGATTAATTACAATACTTACCTAATCTTTTATAAACTCTCTCATTCGACCTGCATTACTTAGGTTCCAAAATTAATGTAAAACAAAGTACTACTTAGCTCAGATCTAATTTAACATTGAGGTGACAACCCTAACGGTAATATTATGGTGGGCAAAGTCGCAACTATTGCTTCAGAAAAACTAATTTGACATTGCCCACTATCATATTTTCGAACTTAAGAGAGATTTCGCGTCGGATATTCGATCTTTCTTGTGTATTTGTTACTTACTAACATTGGTAAAAAACTGACTTACCTTCTGTGGGGAAAACCCACAACTTACCGATAAATAAACATTGTTAACCGCTCAGGCCCAACATGTGAAAATTCCCTAATATAAAATAAATCTTATGTAATAGGTAAATAAACATTAAATTCGCGATTAATTCGCGACACACCGGTGTGTCGCCGGGGCCGGACAGGTACAATAATAGGTACACGCAATGCAATCGTTATTTACAGATTTCAGACTTACCAAATCGAGTGTCAGATAAAGTTTTACACATGACTTTTGTTTGGCCCACAAAATACACCACCAATTTAGACACAATTTGACAGACAACTGAAGTAACAATAGGAAAAATCTGTAACGTAGTGTTGCCAATGACATATTCAAATTTCTACCAGAGTAAACATATACCAAATATAACACATACCAAAATAAACGAACAAAACAAATGTTGCCGGTTTTTGAAATATTTGTGATAAGTGGCGTGCTGGGTAAACTCAGATTAGTTGGGAAATCTTGTAAGTTTTGACGGCACCTCTTCTCAACAAGGAGCCTTGGCCCGAACCCTCCTGCAGTGTACTGAGAGGGTTGAGGGCCAGGCAAAACCACAGTGGACTCAGACTGTCGCCCTGGAATATGCCACGCTCGATCCTTATCGGGTCGCTGTTCGCCTGGATTTGTCGACATCCTGGATAGTGAAGGACCGTCCTTCACTGACCCGTATACGACATCAAGAAGGTGCGTAGAACTGGGTCAACTTTATACAGCTCCAGCTCCGCCCTCATGAGCCATGTATGTGGCACTGAGTCATAGGCCTTCTTATAATTTATCCAACATGTCGACAGATCCTTTCGGGAACGGCGAACCTGTTACCTAATGACAATATCAATGAGGAGCACCTCCTTAGTACCACGGGACCCATTCCTACATCCATTCTGAGAGGCAGACATTATCGAATTACTAACAATATCCTTGCTCTCAAAATCTTGTTGTTAGTTTGATCTTGTTAATCTTTGCTCTCAAAATGGATGTAAGAACTTTATAGACCGTCGGTAAACACGTGATCGGTCTATAATTTTGAGCTCCGCGTTACTACCTGATTTATGGGGCGGATGGGTTAGTCCTGTAGTTAGGAACTGGGGCAGCGACCCTGACTCTAAGGCAGACTGGAGTTGAGTTGCCAAGCGAGCGTGCGATCTTTTGAACCATTTGATCCAAAAATTTTGCAGCTCGTCCGGCCCTGGAGATTTCCAGTTAGGCAACGGACGGACTGCACAAGCTACACCTTGGGGGCTGATGTTAATTGCCCCCATTTCTGGTATCAGATAACACGCGCGCTCGACCTCCCGATTCCAATCACCCTCGGTGTGACTAACCGGCACCGACCAGATACTGCGCCAAAATGAACATATGGCGTCATCATCCGGTAGGCCCGTATCAGTTACACCTATGTCCGGTCGCTCCCAAGCCCTATAAACCCACCTCTCATTGCTTTGGAATATGCGATTCTGAGTGTACCGCTCTACTCGCAGCTTGTACCGACGTATACGGTTTGCCCATTCATAGATTTTCTGCTTCTGGAAGTCTATACGCTCTGTGACGCGGGTCAGATAATCTCGAGGACTGATATCAGTCCCCGAGAATGCCCGCCTCACAAAGCGCATCACTCTATGGCGAGTGTTGCCCTCCCTAAAGCAGATAAGTTTGCCAATCAGTGCTCTAGCATCACCAATTCGACGCTCGATCCTGCACTGCCAAGCTGGTACAGCTGGTCGTGTAGCTCTGTCACTGTTGTTGTCACTTATTATTATTATTGCCCGGCTGTCCCCCGGCCAATTATGACTCACTTTAGGTTATGTTTCCATGACATATAATTTGACGTTTTCGATCAGGTGGTGTGAAAAAAAACTAAGGGACTTACCGAGAAGGTGCATCGTACACTCTCGAAGGAGTAGGAGTCGCAGCGAGCTTCTAAGCCGTCTGACGACATCTTGAGGTATTCGCTCACGTCCTTCGAGTTCATTAAGGCGTTTATGTTTTGCATGTCCACCGTCTGGTAGCTCAGCGGGCGATTCGGGACCATGACTGGAAAGAGTAGTGCGAGGAGGATTCTAAATCAATAAACTTTGTGGCATACTTGACAAAGTTCAAACTCCATTAGATTTAATATTAATAAGACTGAAGACCATTATACACTTAGTTGATAGTTGAGTTGCAGTGTTTGTTATTTATTAATTATGATTGCAATTCCACATAATTATCACAGTTGTGTCGCGTTTTTTTGCATCGAAGCGTTGTTAAACAAGGAAATCAACTAAAAAAAACACCGATCATCGCACGTGTTTGCGATATACACGATACTTTGTTTGGCAAATCCGAACACGTCGTCGCGCCGACAGAGGGCGCATCTCGGGTTTACCTAAGAAATCGATACCGGAAGCATAATTTACCCAAAGTGCCATAACATACCATGGCTTTTACCAAAACTGCAATCGGACATGATTGCAGTTTTGGTAAAAGCCACGTTAATTGTCTCAAGTTAATTGGTACTTCTGGCATCGAAATGATTGCGCCGATCTCGTATACGTGCAATGATCGCTTTGTGTTAGGACGTCGCCTAATGACCTGGAAGACTCAGATCCTGAACTGTGCAGGTAGACATACCCTTCACTCTTTTATTAATTTGACTTTTTCTCATACGAGTACCTATAACGTCATCCGAAAAATGATGTGGAAAATTTAACACGAAATAGCTTTTGTTAAAGTTTCAATGTATGTTTTTGGCGATGTTTGTCGGCGTGTACTTACACAGGTTGTCCAGGGCGTACTTGGCACAAAAGCCAACCTGACGCCAGGTGTAGTCCTCGCTGTTGGCGTGCTTCTCCAGGAGAACGAGAGGATTCTCCTCTTCTTTGTCTAGTCGACCCTTGATGGTAAGCCTATTTTCGGTTGTGTGAGCGAACTTCTCCAACGCGATTAAAGCAAAGAGAACCATGCGCGGCTCGCGTCTAAACATCTGAAATGGCAAATGTTTTATGTTATTAAATAAACTAGACGACGGATAACTTCCAGAAATAAGAGAAGCATCGTAGTAATATGCGTCACCAGCACCCACCGCCATCCCACCATCCTGAAACCTCAGGAACACCTGGATGTGAACTGCATGGGCCCAAGGGGTTATATGTATATGCATAGCACTCAATCGGTTGCGCATCCAGGTAGATCGTTGCAAATACAAATTGTCAAAATTTCAAATCAGAACTTGTGCTGAAAATTATTTTTGAAGAAATTTCATGTATGGGGCAACGTTATTTAAAAAAAAAATGTGGTTTTGGTGCCCCTGTCCAAAACATGGCCCACTTGTTCGAGTGCCCAAGTTTTCTTACACCGGTACCGTTGAGGACCTAACGAGGTCACCTTTACCGCTATACTCGTATACGTGGCCACCTACTGGGCAAAAACTATTTAAGGGTCACCATCGACTCGAAAAGAAAAAGTCACGAACTCATGACCCAGGCGTCCATACCTACTCTTAAACCGGAACAGAGAAATTCGTAGTGGTAGTCGAGATAAGAGAAGCCAGAAAATCTGGCACCAAAACAGCTAATGTAGGTATAGGTATCGTGACACCCAGTTGCTGGGTTGTGGGGATGTAACAAACAGTCGCTCCATTTACCATGATTGTATTCAGCTGCATTCGGCTAGGGTGGAAGCCGAACTTAACGTAGTCGAGAAAAGGCAAGGCTAATCAATCTGATTGATTAGTAGTAGAGGTAAGTACCTTCCTAGGTCCCAACTCACGACGACAACATACCTCGTTCATATGGAGAAGACCCTGACCAATCCACAAAAAATCGACTAGATACTATTCTCTTCACTACGATACTATTGATGGGTTGTGTGTGGGCTGTTAAATTGAATCCCAGGAAGAATATGAATATTTGGTAGTGCTAGCGAAGAGCATACGGGGTTTTATTATTTTTTTAATATTATTGATAGGCACGCGCTTGACCACTATCTCACCTGATGGTAAGCGATGATGTGGCCGAAGATGGAGCATGCTTGCCTAGAAGTAAACTATTCACTCTTGACTTAAAGACTCCCAGGTTGTAGCTATCAGGAAACACAGACTCTGGCAGGGAATTCCACTCCTTAGCTGTACGCACAATGAATGTATTCCCAAAACGCTTTGTGCGTGTGGGTGGGACGTCCACCAGGTACCGGTGGCGCATCGCCGTACGTTTTGTGGTCCGATGATGGAACGGGCTTGGCGGAATCAAACTATGCAATTCCGTTGCACACTCTCCAAAATGCAACCGATAGAAAACCGACAGGCTAGCAACTCGGCGTCGATGCTCGAGACTATGGGAGCTTCGACTCGACGAGCTTATCATTGCCGATGATCCTCTTAGCTCGTTTCTCAATAGACTCAAGGGCATCAAGCTGGTATCTGGCAGATCCGTCCCAAAGATGAGAGCAGTACTCCATACACGATCGAACTTGCGCTTGATAAAGTTTGAGCAGCTGTTCCGGCGTGAAGAACTGTCGCACCATCGCTAGGATCTCCAACTTTTTGGCAGCCACTTGAGCCTTAGTCTCTATGAATAGACCAAAATTGAGGGTAGATATTAACGTAACACCAAGAAGGTCAAGTTGGTCGGTTATCGGCACGGTTAGACCTCGGAAAGATGGAACTGGGTGGAATTGGCTCCTTTTAGCGAAAAAAAAAACACGCCTGGGTTTTAGCAGAATTGAACCTGATAGATTGGCATCGCCCCACTCGGAGACAACCTGTAAGGACCGATTTGAATAATTTAAAGTATAATTTACACGGACATAATCAACTTTAATTATCAAACGATTTAAATGGATAAGGATATACAAAAATCTCCATTTTTCCATTTCACCTTTGATTTGCTTGAATAATTTGAACAAAAAGCGGTCATGGTTACTTAACCATAATAGTTAGACATATGGTATCGCGGACTTTTTTGTAGATATTGATGACCTCTATAAAACTTTAGTCATCACTTTCGTCTATTGTCAATAGTTTCCGCAACGTACGCGATATAAGGATTTTTTTTGGTACATTTTTTGTGAAAAAAAACAAACAAAAAAAAACTTCGATAATGGAACCCAAGGTGTGCCTTGGGTTCCATTATCGAAGTTTTCATGCGCAACTTTTTGAAATTACTCAACAGCCTATGTTACTCAGTGATAATGTAGCTTTCTAACGGCAAAAGAATTTTTGAAATCGGTCCAGTAGTTCTAAAGTTTATTCGTTACATACAAAAATACAAATCTTTCTTCTTTATAATATTAGTGTAGATAATATATTTTATGCAAATAAAATTATAAGTTAGTACCTAAAGAAATATTTAAAACTGAGTCGATGACACTCCACTTAGCTTCGTCAAAAAATTGCCTCCGCCGTCGCATTATATGACGAGAGTACCAGAGGGGTAGTAAATGTTGCCAGCGTCCTAGGCAGCACCCCGTCGGTGCCCGGAGCCCGTCACGAGGCTTTAAAAATTATAACCACTCATATTTAATGTTGTGTTGAGAGTGAAGAATATATTCCTCCCGAACAAATTTCGGCTACTGTAGCCTACCTTACCTCAACGTAGATTGAGGTTGAGATATTGTAATGGTCAGGAGTATGCGCAAGCATAGGTGCACTCTCTGTTCCTTTAATCTCATAGTCCGATGCGATTCCGAAGCACGCAGTACCTACTAACTTCCAAATTCCGGAATGCTACAGAAAAATTACTAATGAAAAACCAGTATTACACTTTGCCCAACCAGGGGAATCGTAACCAGGACCTCACGCTCAGAAACGCGGTTTGCGGCCACTAGACCAACGAGGCAGTCTAAACAAGGGAGACAGCTATTGTGAATACCGTAAATAGTTGTTTTTTTTTATGTTGCCACTCGCATTTCAACACCCTAGGGTTGGTAATTCTGGGTAAGTCCCCTCCTTAAGGAGTGGCTGGAGAGGAGCCACGGCGTCCTGACCTTCCGCCTGACACAGGTACTCACCGGACACGATTGTTTTGGGAGGTTTGTGTTTCAGATTCGGCGGGAGGACACGTCCGGGTTTTTCACTGTGAGGATCGCCTGGAGAACACGGTAGAGCATACGGTGGAGGTCTGCCTCGCTTAGGCGGAGCAACACCGTGCCCTCATCGAGGCGATCGGCGGCGCCGACCTCTCGCGTCCTGCCCTGGTTCAATCCATGGTCCGGAGCGAGGAGGCATGGGAAGCGGCAAGCGTTGGGTGGCTCGCCGTCCAATCAAAGCCAGGACCGGGTCGACGGCGCGTTGTGATCCACGCACACCTCAAAGAGATGTCGGCATAGTTGACAGGGCCCGTTAGGGCTAGAGCCTGTCAGGGTTGCGGATTTTGGAACGCAAAGGGCACTAGGAGGAGCACGGATGGGATTTAGTCAGTAAGAGTCTGACACTCCCTCTCGTTCCACCCAGAGCGGAAGGAATCATTTGATGATTTCCCATAAAAAAAAGGTTGGTAAGTAATTGCTCAACCGGAGTAAATAGTTGGCAGATGACTGGTTTTTTACACAGAGCTCAGCTCCGCTAGATCCTAGAGGTGGTGTGGGAGAGCCGAAATGCACAACCAAGCGCAGGGCATGCCACAATATCGGCAGTAAGACTCGTAATGTGGGAATGGCTGGAGAGACGTCGACGTTTCTGGGCACGAGTGCTTTGGAAACTTTTTGCCACATTGTTCGGGAATCCACGCCCGGTCGGAGACGCCTCGACGACACGGCGCAGCAGACTTCAGGAATGCAGCATAGGATAGGTGGAATGGCGTCGTCTCCTTCTATATTGCAGCCGCAGAGAGTAAAGGGGTCCGTATGAATTCATGCGGACCAATACCTACGCGGGGAGGGTGATGAAATGTACAAACACTGGAGCGCCCCGGTCAAAGGTAAGATAGCAGAACCCCAAGTGGTCAGTAAGAGTGAAATATTCCTCTGCCCGCCCTTCAATTTTAGCCAAATCTGTTTGGTTTCAAGTTGCAGAAAAAAAAAAGTTACTCGTAATTTTAACTATATTTTAAAGAGCACTGTTGTTTCGAAAACATGTTTAAAAATAAAATCCTTGATACAAATGATCGTCAAAGTTACCTCTAACTTTGACCTTAGAAGAAAGAAATCCCGTATTACTAAAATTCATACCAAATAATGAATCGAATCTGAATGCAAAACATAGTTGTTTTAGTTTTTTAATAGCTCAACAAAGTTTGAGTAAATCGATAAAATGCTTCGTATTTGGCATTCAATTGCAAGCATTGTGTCGTCGCCCTTCTTTCTTTTCTATACAGTCCGAGAGATACCGTTTTTTTGCTGATCGCAGCGCCTCAAGCATCAACAAAGAATTGCTACTTTAAAGTCTGATGAAAGTTAAATGTCCCTGAAGTTAACATAAGAAGCAGTTCTGTTCTACTTTCCTCACTAACAGCCAAGCTTAAAGACAGTTTAACTCAAGGCCATTCAGTCAAGGCGATATCGAACCGATTGTTTCGAAGAACTGCCAGTTTAAAGTCTGAACATAGTCAAATGCCCCTGAAGTTAACATAATAAACGTATTAGCCGTCCACGGTAGATCGTCGGCAATATCATACCTTATCCATAAGTCGTGCACTCTAGTGCTTCGATAGGTAGGTATTGCCCAGCTAAGCCTAACCTAGATTACGGACCACCATATCATTCTTTCAGACTTTCAAGAGGTAGACAGAATAGACCCGCAGTACGTGGCTTTCAAGAGGTAGACAGAATAGACCGGCAGTACGTGGCTTTCAAGAGGAAGACAGAATAGACCGGCAGTACGTGGCTTTCGAGAGGTAGACAGAATAGATCGGCAGTATGTGGCTTTCAAGAGGTAGACAGAATAGACCGGCAGTACGTGGCTTTCAAGAGGTAGACTGAATAGACCAGCAGTACGTGGCTTTCAAGAGGTAGACAGAATAGACCGGCAGTACGTGGCTTTTAAGAGGTAGACAGAATAGATCGGCAGTACGTGGCTTTCAAGAGGTAGATAGAATAGACCGGCAGTACGTGGCTTTCCCGATTCGATTTGGAACGGGCAGTAGTCACGCCCCGTCTAATGGCGTATCACAAAAAAGCGGCGTAGTATCGCGACGGTATATCCGGTAATCCCCTGTCTATCTCTCTACCTTAAAGAACTCTGAAGTGTCACGGCCACGTTGATCGAAGCAGCAAAATGATTAGTCCACGTGGCCAGCTACCTTCAAACTATAAATATGATCGCATCGATCGCATCCAATTATATGTTAAATTTATTATAAACTGCATTCACGCTGGTCGAACCGTTTGTGTGTCAGTAGGTGGTCAAGGACTGAATGAATATTTGATTACGTAGGTAAGTTAGTAGGCTTGCTATTATTTTTCATGTATTTGATGTGCATACAATTTAATGTTTGAAAACATATCCTTCTGCAATTAGCAATAGATTATTCAAACGATAATTAAGGTGTTATTCGATTACGATCTAAGTTTTGGTTGTATTCTTCGGAATTCCTGCCTTAAAGAACTTTAGCAGGCAATCAAATCTTGTCTTCATCACTTGTTGAAAGGTAGTTAATTTTCTCGAACTAAGGCTGGAGCAGGATGCTCTTATATTGCAAAAAGACCTTCTCAAGGTCAACCGCAAATAAGTGTTATAACCGTATAGTATAAGGTTTAGGTATAAACATTGGCATAACTCAGTTCAAAGCTTTACAAGGATAATATATCTCTATCGAAGAACTAACTTCATGAGAAACTTCGGGGAAAAGTCAAGTCCGTAAAGAAAATTGGGTAGTATTTAAACGCAAATCAAAAATATCCTTTTTCTATGCAATAAGATTCCGAATTCCCATCAAAATGACTGATTGCACAGCAAAATATTCAACTCAAAATATCACTAAACACACTACATTTTATTTTCGCAGCGTACAGCGATTTTTCCTAAAGCAAAAGCTTTTTCATCAATGCACAGCTAATAATCTTATATCTAATAGACCTATCCAAATCGAATAGACCTAGCCAAACCTTAAAATATTCTATGCATGGTTGATGGTGGGCTTGGTCGACGGAGCCCCGCTTCGCGGGGCTCCTACTTCTGTGTGGTTTATAGAAAAATAACCACAGAGGGTATGGCGGGGTCTATTGCCCTAAAGTCCCGATTGCATCCAGTTTCTCCTGATATAACAACCGTTACATACCCAATGTCGAGTGTTTGAAATTGCTGTGCAGTCAGTATTTATGCTATGTATGCAGTATTTTTGTACAAAAATAATTTTAACTGTATTGCATTATGAGGAAAAAAGTAATGTCATATTGATGAATGATTTCGAATTATCTGCAGTTTGAGTTTTGTTAAACATTTAGTTTATTTGTAGACGTAGTGAAGTAAGTTATTTGATGTAAAAAAGAATATAAATGATGAGTATGTATTGATAGGCGATTATTTATTTGATATGCAATTTATAATATCCCAAGAAAATTCACCAATAAAAAATGAATTAAAAAATTCATCACAAAAGTGAATGAGTTTATATGTACTTTTTCCCTGTCAGTCTATGATTCTCGATAGCTACAACCTGGGAGTATTTAAGTCAAGAGTGAATAGGTTTCTGCGTGCTCCATCTTCGACCATGTCATCGCTTACCATCAGATGAGATAGTGGTAAAACGCGTGGCTATAAGGTAAGGTAAGGATAGTAAATAAATATGAACTTTTTTTGTTTTTTTTTTCATCATCGTTACTTACTAGGAAGGAGAGCATGTAGTCCAGGGTCTCCTCCGTGAGCACGGCCACGCTGTTTGGGCCGGCCAGCTTGTCGGCCACACAGCCCAGCACGATGCAGATGTTGCGCTCCACCTGCACATTGATGTCGCCGGAGAGCGCGCGCATGGCCGACAGTCCGTACATCTGCTGCAGCTGGAACCACCATACGATACTCACATTACATCTCGCCTAGGTGCAGTGGCTGCCTAAGGGCGTAATGAGCACGGCAACCACCCGGGGCCTCGCGTTTTATTTTATTTTATTTGTAAGGGACAAAAAACAGTTACAAGCTTAACTAGAGATTCTGAAATTAGCACAATACTGGAACTAAATTTATCATCATCATCATCATCATATCAGCCGAAAGACGTCCACTGCTGGACATAGGCCTCCCCCAAGTGTCGCCACAACCACCGGTCCTGTGCGTCTCGCATCCATCGGTTACCCGCGACCCTCACCAGGTCATCGGTCCACCTTGTGGGAGGCCTTCCAACACTGCGTCTTCCGGTACGCGGTCGCCACTCCAAAACTTTTCGGCCCCATCGACCATCTGTTCTGCGAGCAATGTGCCCTGCCCACTGCCACTTCAATTTGGCGATCCTTCGGGCTATGTCGGTAACCTTGGTTCTCTTGCGGATATCATCATTCCTGATTCGATCACGCAAGGAAACTCCGAGCGTTGCCCTCTCCATTGCCCTTTGGGTGACTTTAAGCCTTCTGATGAGGCCCATTGTGAGCGACCACGTTTCGAGTCCATAGGTCATCACTGGCAACACGCACTGGTCATAGACTTTCGTCTTGAGACACTGTGGTATGTGAGACGAGAAGATACCGCGCAACTTCCCGAACGCCGCCCATCCGGGTCGGATTCGACGGTTGACTTCCTTCTCGAAGTTAGCCCTACCTAGCTGGATCGTTTGTCCCAGGTAGACGTACTCATCAACAACTTCGAGTGCAGAGCCTCCAATCTTGATAGGAGTGGGTGCTACATGGGTATTTACCATGACCTTGGTTTTGTCCATGTTCATTTTAATACCCACTCTTTCGGAAGCTCTACTGAGGTCATCGAGCATTGTACTGAGGTCCTCCGTGGTCTCAGCCATGACGACTATATCGTCGGCAAATCGAAGATGAGTGATGTACTCGCCATTGACACTAAATTTATACACAATAATATTCTATATTTAAAAAAAGTTAAAAGAAAACAAACCAATTAAGTGTGCATCGTAAAAGACTAGTAAGAAGAAAAAGAAAGAGACTACTTAAGAATTTAGTAACTCTATTGCTCTTGCCTTGAAACGATGTTTGAAAAGAGTAAATATGACAAGCTCCATAAAGTGTGCGTTGTACGCATCAACGAGGCGACGAAGAGGCACGCGCACCCCAGCATTAGTACTGCACGAATTTGTGTGGAATAGTCGAGGCACACGTACCCCACGAAGCATGACAGATCTAGGTACTATGTGATGTAGACTATCTGTTAAAAGAATGCAGTCGAATCTATTATTGCATATTGGTATATGCAATAATAGATTCGACTGCGCAGCATCATTACACCCAGAAGAAATCGTCTCGATTCTAAACTAAGAACATTATAACGTTTTAGTGATTGTTCATAGGAGACTTTAGGACGATAACATTTATAATTATTATTCATAGCACGTAAATACTATTTCTGCACGATTTCTAGCCTATCTTTGTATTTATCGTATAGAGGATCCCAAATTTGGCTGCGTATTCTAATTGCGACCGAATCAGGGTTTCATATAATGTTAAGAATGTAGAGGGTCGTACAAAAATACTTGAAAATCTCATCACAAGTCCATACATCTGAAAGGCTTTTTATTACTATATGGTCAACATGAGTATCAAAATGCAGACTAGAGTCAAGCGTAACACCCAAGTCACGGACAGATTTAACTACATTAAGAACTACATTAAGACTTATATTATTGATTGAATATTTAAATTTAATCTGATTTCTATTTTTAGTAAGGCTAAGAAAGAGTTTATTTTTGAGGCAATATTCAGAAAATCTATCAAGGTCCTGTTGTAAATAATGACAGTCGCGAATATTTTTACAGGTGATATAAATTTTCATATCGTCTGCATACATCAAGAAATGTGAGTTGACAAAACAATGTTTAATGTCATTTATAAACAATACAAATAGAAAAGGACCTAATACTGATCCCTGAAGAACCCCGGATTTAAAAACTATGGAGTCAAATGCATGCCCATTAATGACGATCTTTTGAGTCCTATTGAAAATATATGAAGCAAACCATCTAAGTAAATTGCCGCATATACCATTAAAGGCAATTTTTTCCATAAGCAGAGTGTGATTCACCTTGTCAAAGGCCTTCTGAAAATCCGTGTAAACAGCGTCAACCTGTACCCGGCGGTCCATATTTTCAAAGAGATGATTCACAAAGGTCATGAGGTTGGTGGTGGTAGAGCGACGTTTGACAAAACCATGTTGTTCGGGTATGATAAGATGACGGATATGAGGATATAGCGCACTGTGCATAAGTCGTTAAAACCTTTGTCAGAGTGGAAAGAGGGCCGATAATTCTCTACATTATTTTTATCGCGTTACCCGAGTTCAAAAAACTTTACCTTTACTGTGTCATTCATATTTTCAATACATACAAAATAAAAAAAAAACAGATGCCTTGCAAAGGTCGACCGCCCCCCGTGGCACGCAATGGTCTGCCACCCAGGGCCAAAATATGCCGCTCGGGGTCTCGCAACGGTAAAGGCCGCCGCTGTCTGTGTCACCGGTACGCAGAGGTGACTTGAATGATACGTCGAAGTTTTGACAGTCAAGAGCGTAAACGCACTTCAACCGGACGAAAGCAGCCGTAATATTAACTTGTAGGAGGGGTTGCGCATCCGCATCGCAAGTGAAAGTGCAAGTGTAGTTACCAAACGAGGCAAATCGTGTATTACGCAATTAGGGTACTGGTCTCACTTAAATCTACTTAGTACCAGATTTAGAAGTAAACATATTCTGCCGACATCTCACCGTGTACACTTATGTGGAGTGAACGACAAGTGAGCTGTCATTCCATCTTGTTTGTATGGTTTGACAGCTTACGTTTCGTTCACTTCGCCTAAATTTTCACTTCAACACCTTTACAGAATCGCACTGCAGGCCCGAACGTCATTTTCGATTGGAATTGGAACTAATAAAATTACAAATCGACCATGTCAAATGTCAAGGTGTTGAGGCGATCCGACCGAGCGACGAGCTCGAGCGGTTACGCACTGCATCTGATCCGAATCCGTGAAAATACGTTCCGAAGTAGTCCTAGAACTATTTGTATGGAAGTTTACGCACTAGATCCGACTTTCGTCATCCGATTTCTCTCCGTCATCCTTAAGTCTTCAATTCGGAAGAAATATTGACGAAGTAGCAGTAGTACCTACCACATGGTAGTACTGTCTGTATGAACGCTTTCCTTTCCCATTACCTCGGATTCAAATCGGACATATCTGTCCGTCTTCGTACATACAATCGATCGATCGTCGATCCATGCCATCGATCGACTTTGATCGATTAGTGTGGTAGCTTTGGCTAATTGACGGATACCGGACCACAAACAATAAATTGATCGACCGCTGATCGATGCCATCGATCGACGTTGATCGATTGTGTGGCTGATAGAATAAGGAAGTAAAAACTATCGATCGACTGCGATTAATTCATTCTAACATCGAAGACCTATCGATTGGCGATGGCCCATGAAATAGTTTGGATTTGGATCAGAAATCCAAGTTTTTCGACTCAAGATCCGTATTTTCACGAATTCGGATGCATTGCTTTACGCAATAATATTCGAATTCGGTCCGAGTTTTTTATTTTTGTATTTTCACGGATTCGGATCGGTTGCAGTGCGTAACCGCTCCTATCGTAAAATCAAATGGAACTGCATGAAAATGAATTTTGTAAATTCAATATTTGAAAATGTTGTTTTCGAAGACAATATACCAACGAATAATAAAAACGAATTCATGAAACCTGCCACGTGACCTTGAAATACAATATTTTATTTTGCTGCTGTGAATTGGTATGGAAATTTTCAGAACTGACATTTTCCAGAACTTTATTAGGGTTTCGAGGAAATAGATGTGGCCCGGCGCACTCCTGCATTAAATTGGATTTATTTTGTTTAGCGCGGCCGTGGCTGCGCATTTCCTGCGTAATTCTTTGATTTGTTGGAAAAATAGGGGTTGCGACTAGCGTTGAAAATTGCGAAACTTAGTATATTTTCTATAAAATAATTACGCTTAATACCCACTTGTTTATACTATGTATTTTTCACATTTACGATCAAAGCGAAATAATTCTTGCTTATTAATCTATCTAATACCTTTATACGAGCAATTCTCTTACATAATGTATATAAGTATACCACTATTGTACATAAAGTTTAAATAAATAAATTATCTGAATCTTGGAAACGGCTCCAACGATTTTCATGAAATTTAGTATGCAGGGGGTTTTCGGGGCGATGAATCGATTCATTTTTAGAAGACGTCGTTTTATCCGAGTTTCCAAAAAAAAAACACCAAGCAAAACCAAGGAAAACCAGGTACTAGGAATTAATTGAACTGTAATGTACTTTACGTAATCCAATTAATATCTCGGTTGACACAAAATAAACAGAGTAGGTGTTAATTATTGGAAAAAAAACAAATAAAAAAAAAAAAACAGTGTGTAGTAAAACATCAGAATGTATGGTAAGCGTAAGCGGGTTCCGTTTTTACCAACGTTTTGGGTACGAAACCCTAAAAACACTACAGAGTAGGTAGGTACCTATAAAATAACTTTAATTTCGGAAGGCGGCGTTTTTGGTTGTTTCTTCGTATTTAAACAAAAACTTCCGAAATTAAAGTTATGTTTAACCGAATTCCAAAAAAGGAGGAGGTTCTCAATTCAACAGATTTTTTTTTTTATGTTTGTTCAGCGATATTTTCGCCAATTGTCAACCGATTTTGATGATTCTTGTTTTGTTTTTTTGTGACTGTGTGTAAACCAAATCAAATAAAACTATTAACTATTTAGATTGGTTTTTCATCTTCAAATGGTAGTAACATTTTTGTTAAAAAATATAGTTTTTTATATTGTAAAAACGATCTCCCGATGCCATTTTCCACAAAGTTTACGATACCCTTTGTCAAGTATCAAATTTGATTTATCGAATATTTTGTATTTGTAGAGCGATCTTTTCAAGACGAGCAGCTGCAAACAGGCGATAGTGTCCACTCACGACAGCGGTGAGCGGCCGAGCGCGGACTGAGGTTTCATCTAAAATGTTTGTGCAATAAATCAAAACGGACCAAAAATAAAATAAAATAACCCATATTCCAACTGATTTAGATTCACCCGTAATAATATGTGAAAGAATAAGTTTTGTTTTTTATTTTTTTTTTGCGACTATTTGTGATATTTTGATAGATTTTTTTCCTAGGATTTAGAATTGAATATGTCAGCCTACTTACAGCCTATTTTTAGAAATCTTAATACGTTGATAATGAAACAAAAAATGTACCGAAACTCAACCCGGTATCGTAAACATTGTGGAAAATGGCATCGGGAGATTGTTTATACAATATAAAAAACTATAATTTTGAACAAAAATGTTACTATAATTTGAAGATGAAGAACCAATCTTTATGTGTTAGTTTTTAGTTTTAGCCCCCCCCCCCCCCCTGCCTCCCCCCTATTAAAGCGATTTCTGTCATATATTTTTTTATTTAAAAATTTAAACTTTTACAATTAATCTTACTTAGATTAATTGTAAAAGTTTAAATTAAAAAAAAACCACGCACCTCCGGCGGCGGCGGGAAAAAGTGGGGGACTAACCTACACCCCCCACCCCCCCTTTAAATAAGAGAATTCGATTCTAAACTTTACCCGAACTCTTTACTAGACCTACCTTTATAACCTGTTCCTTCGATGGTAGTGGGCAGTCGTCGAATACAATCGTCATAGCTGAAGGTCCCAACGGGTTCTCTAATGGTATTGTCCTAATCATTGAGGACATAACCTGGTACCACCCCTCTTCTTTTTCTGCGATGACGTGCAGTTTCATTAAAGACACAGGAGACTCCTCGTCACTGTAAAAAAGGAGAAATGTTTAGAAGAAGGCAGTACAATGTAGATTGAAGCTCAAAAGCGCGGGCCGCATGTTGAGCGAGGAGAACACACGAGGTTTTATCCCCGCCCGGTGAACAAGTTGTAACCTCAAGTTTGTGATGTTATCCGTGAAAAAGTGGTGGGTCGCACTGTTATCAACAAACAAATATTTATTACCTATGAAATTTCCGTTTTTATTTCGGGCAACTTTCAATTCCTTAACTTTAGTTGGACGTGGAATTTTAAATAACAACAAGCTTAACATTTAAGATAATATTTATAAGTCATTCCTTGTTCAGTTTAAAAGTTATTGTAGTTCAAATTGGCCTTTAAAAACCAACTTTACGGATGGACAAATCTGAAACTATGAGGAATATCGAAAAACACTGAAAGAAGTCTCGAGCCCGACTTTGATGAAAACTAAAACTGCATCACTGGATTTTTGAAAAATCAATGGAAAACCAATTTTTCAAAAATCCAATGATACAGTTTTACGTTTCATCAAAATCAGGCACGAGACTTCTTTCAGTGTTTTTCGATATTCCTCATGGTTTCGGAATAGGCCGCACTACTTTAAAAATCAACCTGTACAAAGAAAAGAAAGAAAGAAAATTAGTTTTTTTAGCACACATAGCTCCACACAATGTAGGTAGGGCAAACAAACAAAACTTGAATTTTAAAACAATAACATTTTAATCCTACTAATATTATAACGGCGAAAGTTTGCATGTTTGTGTAACAATCAGGCAAAAACCGCTGAAGGGATTTGGATGAAATTTGGCACACATGTAGTTCATATCCTGGAATAAAAAGTAGGCTACTTATTATCCTGGTAAGTGGCGTGGATTTAATGGAGACTGAGGAGGAAGTGGAAATTCAAAGCCGCTGCTGCCTTAGATTACAGATTACAGACTACAGATTTTTAAGTACCAGGAGACCAGAAACATAAAGTACCAGGAGACCAGAAATATGTCAAAGTATTGCCGGGGCTGGAATTGTGACCGGTTACGATTCACAAGTAGTTACCAGGAGACCAGAAACATGTCATAGTATTTTTTGGGCTGTTATAATTATGCACCTACTCCACACCTACCCTGGTGTGGAGTAGGTAGGTAGGTGTAGGGTAGGTGTAGGGTAGGTGCAGGGTACGGGTAGGGTAGGGTAGCGATAGGGTAGGTGTTTCCTGAATAAAAAATTACAGTACAAATCAGGAAACCTTCCTTTTTCCGATATTCACGCGGGCGAAGCCGCTGGTAGAAGCTAGTTAATTATAATTTTTCCGATCCACGTGCAGCTCATACATTTTGATATGATAATCACGGGATTTTTCCCCACATATTGGTATATTTTTCATCCCCTGCGGTCCAACTTGATACAACATAATTATCATAATTACTAGCTGTCCCCCACGGCTTCGCTCCCGTCAACTGGCTACCTACCTACCTACCCTACACCTACCCTACACCTACCCTAAGGATTCTTAAATTTTCCGCGCAATTTTTTTATTATTTTTTTTCATAAGAACCTTCTCCTGACAATAACAAACACAACAAAAAAAGAATTAGTGAAATCGGTCCAGCCATTCACGCGTGATGCCGTGACCAAGGAAAACGGATTTCATTTTTATATATAGAAGATAAGTTAGGGGATTACATTGAAGATAAAAATGCTTGGCTCAATGCTGCTCTTGCTCCACAGCCACTAGGGCGCACAAATTAATTATTATTATTTATTTTTTTAGCAGTTGTGAGACCCGCTGAATATTGTAATATTGTAAGAACATAGATTTTTCATTGTATAGACATTATTTCATGCATTAACGGCACATGTGTGAGTACTGTGTACCTTCAAGTTAAACTATCATTTTTGGGTATTACTTTGACGTGAATGTGCCCTCGCTGTTGGGAATGTCATGTTCACTCAAAAATCTCCCTGATGGTGGGGTTTGAGTTTCATTCATCATTCGGCTCCGTCAGCTGGGACTGGTCATCTCTCAATTGCCACGGTTTGTTTTAATTGTCGGTACTTCGAATTTTTCCTATTTTGCTACGGAAGCTTTTGTCGTGCACGTCTTTCTACATTGTTCTCACATAACATGAATAATTTCAACAAGAATAATGTAACCACAACTTTGTTACAATTTATTGATGTAAAAGAGCGTCCATGGAGTTTCTTGCACGTTCTTCTCCACTACGCTTTGGTTTTATTTTAGGCATTCATAGATAAATAGAAGTGACTTTTTGACTTCTACAGGAAAGGTCAAGAATCGAGAGAATGTTGGAAACCGTCCAACATTTCACGGTACATTTCCGTGTAACGGTTTGTATGTAAATCTAATTATTTCAATCAGAAAACTTGAAATTTAGCGAAAACACCTATTAAGGTTAATATATTTTTATATATTATGTATGTATTAACAGATAAGTACCTACATATGTTTTTTAAATTTATTTATTTATTTATTTATAAACATATTAAAGAACGCTACGATATTATATTGCAAGACTAACCTTGAAAGGGTTGAATATAGTTTGAAAACATCTATAGGATGTCCCAAAATTAACGCAAGAATTGGATTAGCCGCCATTTGTGCAGTAAATATATAACACTTTGATAGCTTATAGTTTAGGGTTAGTAAAAATAGAGTACAACTTGAGAGAGCTGCCGTTTTGTTGAACAATGTTGAAAGTAAACACAAAGTCAAAGTTCAGAAAATCTATAATTTTAGACGATGTAACACCACTGGATTTATTTTTTGGAGTTCTTTGAAATTTGAAATCAAAGGCAAACAAGCCCACACCCACCAGTGCATTGAAGATGATTCAACGCTCATTCAACGATTGAAATACATGTATGCAAAACGGTAATGGAAAATTTCGATAAAATAGTGAGTATGTATGCAAAGCCTTGGAGACTATTTGCCCATACATAACCCCGTCTTGTGTACTTTGTGATTTAATAAAAAAAAAAACAAAACTGGGTTTTCTAGTTTAATCAAATCTTGCGTTAATTTTGGGACACCCTTTATTAATCAACTGACGCTTAAGATGCAATACACACATTATACATTAGGAAAAGTGCTGATTATTTTCGATACGTGATACATGTTATAAGTAGTTGCTAACATCATGCTACTACTGAGAACTATCCAGTCTTCCGTCCCCCACGAATATTCCCAATCCACATGGACTGCCCCCAGGTGACAATCGGGAATAAAACTCCCAGTTGCCATCGGGTGACGACTGGAAAACTGGCCTCCACTTCTGTACATAGCGGTATGGATCGCCAACCCCCTCGCTGTATGTCTTACGACCGCGATGAGGGGGTTGGCGGTTAGACTATTCCAATGTGGTGTTTTGAGTAGATAAGTGATATTATTAGGGACATACAAACAACATTTTCTTGATCGTTGTTGCTTTTAATCACTTATCTATATCTATACATACAATAAAATCGTAGATTTGCCGTGTCTGTACATTGAATATTTTCGCATAAAAAAAACTGAGAAAAGATATAAAACGCAAAAAAAAAGCCATTTTTGAAATTTGTGTGTTTGTCCATATTTTTGAGTCAGCATCACGCAAAAACCACTGATTGGATTCGAAAGCTAAGTTCTTAAAAATATTAAGTGTTAACCCGAGTAACATTTAGCGTTTATTTCATCAAAATTGACCAACAAAATCAAAAGATATTGAATTTTTAATTTTTGGTAAATCGGAGCTGTCAGATTTTCGTAATTTAAATAATTTTTTTAACTCTAAATGCTAGTAGTTTATCAGATTAAAGTTAAATTTAGTATTAATAAAGTGTCTGCACCATGTGAATGTGTATTCTTATGACCTTGAACAACATAAAACGCAATATTTTTCTATCCGTGTAAACTTTGAATTATGTATAAAAATGGTATGAAATAAAAGAACAAAGTACCTGAATGCAACAATGAACGTTTACCAGTAAATGAATAGCAATGGCATGAAGAAAAAAGCGCCACCAACAAAAAACATTCACTGTACCTACGTACAGCATCTTCAATGTTTTCATCTCATAAAGCAATATTAGGTAAGTAAACTATTTATTTTCTATAAAGGAGTGTCTATTTTTATAGCGTTAATCTCACATTTTATCTCAAGAAACATGATAAAATAAATGTTTTCATTTTAGGATTGAAATACGTCAAACATTAATGTGTCAAGAATAGCAAGCACAGGGACGGAAATGGAGTCGCGTTGAATTGAGAAAAATAAATGTGATAAGTAAATACTCGCTTCTTCCCCCGACTTGTCTGCGTGAGTTTCAGAATTACATCAAGTAATAAATGAAAAATATGTCATCCTACTAACACCTATTTTAATCTAAATCAATATTATACTGTAATAGTTGTTAGCCTTATTCGTGATTCTGGCCTCCTGATAATTTGTGAGTCTTTACCCCTCATCATTGCGGCCTGACTTCATCATAATCATCACTTACCACAGACATATTTTTGTAAAAATAAAATAATACTAAGTTAAATTTAATTTACAACACCGACATTTCAAAGTCTTACTGTATCCAAAGTTAACAAAATCGACCGGCTGTATATCAATCAATAGAGTCGATGACCTTCTCATAACATCGGCAAAAAAATATAAATTACTTATTTGTGAAATTTCAAATCCATATTTGTTTAAAACGCTTACTTACTTTCGCTTTTACGACAAAAAACATTACAAGCATCAGAATAAGGTTAATATTACATTTTTGACTGCCTTTCCAACCTGTCAAAAGTTTTTGTATAGTCTACGAAGAAAAATACTAATATTTTCTAAATCATAAATAAGTGTTTTCCATGATTTGGTACAAGTCTTGAAGAAGTTCCGTAATGAAGATATTTGGGTGGAAACCAGGATAAAACAATTACTAAGCAAAAAGACAAAACGGGCCTGAGGACGAGGCAGGGCGCCGGGGTAACCCTACGGTCCCGCATTCGGCATGCCGCACACAACAGCGGCGGCGTGCCGCATACAATAGGTGTGGCGCTCAAGTATACCTCTGATGGAACTTTGCTGAAAAGGTCTTTGCATCACATTCAGGTTCTAATATTGGTTACCTAATATGATACAGTGTTAAAATCTAATTACGTACAATTTTTTTCACTGATACAAATCTGTGGTTGCCATAGGGTACTTTTCATCTCCAAAAAATGCACGATGTATGTGAAAAAGGCTATGGGGGAGAAGCCACGGAGAAAAAACAAATAATCCACATAACATTTCATTCGTTTTCATGACATACATAGGTATTTCAATTAATGATTTTTTTATAACTGGTCTACTACTCCATACCATCCTGGTGCTAAAAAATCTCTAGTGCTATCTCTATCGCACAATTATGGCCATGTTCATAAATAATAAATTGAATTAGTAGTTTTCACAATAATTTGGGGACATACAAAACATGATATAATTTTCCAACAACTGTAAAAAAATACTAGGTAACACAAATAATTATTATTCTATGTTCAATGTTTATTTTATTCTACGTCTAAAATCATTGTTTTTATGAGTGCTGAATTTAGTAAATGTTCTGACACAGGAAGTTTATGAAGTTTGCGTGCGAGGAACACTGAATCAGTTGACGTTTTAAATTAATTTGATGTTAAGGCGCTAGGTTCGATATTTCAAACTTTCCATGCGGGGACCCCGCGCGCGCGAGCTGTCAGATCGATGCTTTTGAGCTATCATTTAAAATCGAGGTAGCACCTTAACCTTAATATCAACCCTTGCGGCTGTTATTATTAAGTCATGAGTAACCAGTCTCCTCATTCCTCTGTACGTACAATTTTTACCGACATACATGCGAACGAAGTTGCGGGCATAGCTATTATTAATAAAAACCTGGTGTAAATTCGTATCACAGATATCAAAGTATTTACAATAATTAAAGTAGCCAGCAGAGAAAACTGCTACTCTTAGAGAGGCCATGGTAGAACGAATGAATTTGACCTTTAAATCTCGTTTCCCAGTGGGGCGACGATAATCTGGTCAAATTCAATGTTCTGAAGACACAGGCGTGTCTTTTCACTGCCAAAAAGGAGTCCGTTTCAGTTATCTCCTACTTTCCGAGGTCTTTCTGTACCAGTTACCTGGTGATTTTGGGCATGGAGCTGACGTCTAATCTCAACTTCAGCTCAACCATCGAGTCAAAAGCACAGACTATAGCCAAGAAGCTGAGCATCCTAAATAGAGTTAGGTGATACTTCACATCTGGACAGGTTCTGAGTCTGTACAAAGCACAAGTCCGTTCCTGTATGGAGTATTGCAGCCACTTATGGGATGGCTCAGCAAAATATCAGCTTGCTGCATTGGACTCGGTGGAACGCAGATCAAAAAGGCTTATAGGCGACGAGTCACTGGTGGCTAAACTTCACAGCCTGGCTCATCGGCGTAGTGTTGCTAGCCTGTCGGTCTTCTACAGATAGTACTTCCGAGAGTGTGCGGAACTCCACGAACTGATCCCACCATCGCCCTTTTACCACCGGAATACCAGACGTACTGCTGAGTAACATCCGCACTTGGTCGATATCCCAACCAGTCGTACTCACCGCTTGTTATGCGCACAGCAAAAGTGTGGAACTCTCTACCAGCGTCTGTGTTCCCTTCCACATATAACCCGTCTGCTTTCAAAGCCATAGTGAACAGGCATCTTCTGGGCACGCTCGCTTTATCATAGACCTCATCTATCGCTTTCCATCAGGCGTGATCGAGGTCAAGAGCAAACCCATTCCTTAATAACATAAAAAGCTAGTAATCCATCAGCCACAGATAACACTGGTCCACAAAATTTAATTTTTTGTGTGCCTGTTAAATTAATGCTATATTTTTATACTAACTACGAGTCACTGAATTCGAAAATACAATTACTTTTTTATTAAAACATATGCTTAGTTTAAAAAAAAACGTTCGAAAATAAAAATGATGGAAATCGTTATTTGTTTATTCGTTTTATTTACTTTTTCTATGAAATTAGAATTTTGAAATATTAACGAATCATTAAACCTACTTAATTCATATTTTTTTCTTCTTTGATATTGGGGGTCACTTACAGGGGTCTCTATCTCTATTAATCTTCCAGCAGTAGTCCTCTAACACTAACGCATTCTATCGGCCCTAAAATCTCTTTCCACTGTCGATTTATCTTTGTGTGAAAATGTTCTCAATTAACTTTTTAGACCTATGAATCCTGCTTATGCGTATGAAATTTCATTACAACCGGTTCATTCATTTCGAAAACGAGGACTTAAAAGTTTGTACGAAATGCCGTACGTCGCGTCGTAAACGCTCTTTTTTGCGTTTTTTTTACCATTTACATTTTTTTGCGTTTTTGATACAAAATTTTAAAAACATGTGAGTTATGGTGATTTTATTGTTAAAAAGTAATTATAGTAAATATGTAATTTGATTATCTGTGACTGATGAGTATGACTAGCATTTGTTAGGTACGTACTTTAATTATTACGAATTTACACCTGGTTCAATCCATGGTCCGGAGCGAGGAGGCATGGGAAGCCGTCACCTCCTTCTGCGAAGCAGTAATGCTAGTGAAGGAGGTGGCCGCGTGAGGGAGAGACAACCCTCACGCGCCAGCCGCCGCAACATAGGGAGACGCACTGGGCGTCGGGAGTCGCTGGGCGATTCCCGGCCACCGTAGTAGGTGCGGGTCTGCGGACGGCGAGCGTTGGGTGGCTCGCCGTCCGATCAAAGCCAGGCCCAGGCCAACGGCGCGTTTTGTTCCACGCGCGCCTCAAAGAGAAGTCAGCATAGGCGTAGGGGCCCGTTAGGGCTGGCCCTAACGGGCCCGGCAAAATCCGCAATCCTGGCAGGCTCTGGAGCCTGCCAGGATTGCGGATTTTGTTCGAAGGACTTACCGCGGCCCTGGAACGCAAAAGGCACTAGGAGGAGCATAGATGGGTTTTAGTCAGTAAGAGTCTGACACCCCAGAGCGGAAGGGGTCATTTGATGATTTCCCATCCTTTAAAAAAAAAGGCCTCTGTTGACAGCGGTCTAAATAGGCAAATTAGAGCATTTTTGGAGGGTTCTAGTGCTTATAAAAATAATGTATCAATAAAAAGGAAAACACAGGGATTTACAAGTTGTTAATATTTATTATTCTGTAAAAAATTATTGCGTTTGTATGGCGAAAATACCACCCACCCGCGTTTCCTCAAATAGCTATCATCACATACCGAAATTATGAAAATCCGCATTAAGTGAAAAATTACCATGAAAGTACTGCCTTCACGGAAACAATTGAGTTTATTTTTCCAGCACGAGCCAAAAGTGGGTATTATTATACCGTTTTAGAAAGCTTATTATACAAGAAAGTGTATCGTAATTTGTACGTCAAGTACCATACATTTATTCTGAGAAAACTGACTCAATAACGAGAGATGTTTCAAGAAATTTTCGTAGCTTGACTTTACGACGCTTAATTTCCAAAGATAGGGCAATTAGTTATTTTTATATATTGTTGTTTCGAGAATTTATAAAAATAGATTTATAAAAAGATTCGTTCGTTCAAGAGCTACTTATCTGAAAAAAATAATATAAGTATCCAGAGAAAAACAGATTTCTCATCATTTCGAGTAGGTATTGAGTCGTGAGACAGAAAATGTTTAAAGATCTTAAAAACACTATTTCTCACGTACAACGGTAACTCTAAGAATACAGAACAAACCAGAAACCGTCACGTGCTCAATATGAGGCGGTGTAAACCACGCCGGAATGGCGTTCGTCTAATAGTCAATTAGTCAAAGGCAGACGCGCGTACTGTTGTAAGTACATTTAGTTAAAGTAGTCAGTTTTTTAATTATTATGCCGTCGTCGTGTATCGTTCCCACTTGCATAAATGCTACCAGGCATACGAAGAAATCGGATGGGATCAAGTTTCATTCGTAAGTGGCACATTTCCAGTACATTTTATTAAAATATTGTATTTAATTTACGTGACTTATTTGTCAACAACACGTTCATTTCGTAAGTGTTGTCACAGAATAACCGAATGTTTTAAGTACCCATCTTTTTTAGTTACCTACATTTTTATTGAATTATGATTGCCTATAGGTACAGAATAATTAAATATTTTACCTACCTTTTTCAAAAAAATCTAAAATATTGCAGGTGTGTGAAAACAATTTTTCGATTCAGAGATCCGTTTGCAATATTAAGCTTTAGTGCTAATTATTTCATGTTATAGTCAAGTGTACCCTCCGCTGCATGCGCTGCAAGCTGCTTGCGATGTCTAACACTAAGCAGGAGAGTGAGGCGCGGTCGGGGAGTATTTTGGACACAATGCGCTGCGTACAAATGTGATTGAACACTATTTCTGGTTTGTACTGTATTCTGGGCGATGACTCGAAAACCACCCAATATGGAACCCAAGTTTTCGGAGACAAAATCGTTGCAAATCAACTCTAAATTGCAAGGAACGCAATTAATTACCAATCATCCTGTATGTACTCCTCCGACCGAATTTTGATCACGGTGGTCGATCTCAACGGAGATGAACCATGTACGCAGGAGATATTATAGTGCACAGGTGTGAGCGCAAAAACAGGTGCACTCTCTGTCCCCTTACTCTCAATAGGCCGATGGGACGGCAATCTGACACGACCGCGACCGGAGAGAGATCAGGCGCAAGACCAACGGCTTTACGTGCTTTCCGAGGCACGGGGTTGTCACACCACCAAATTCCAAACTCTGAGCTATTACTGAGAAATTCCTATAAAATGGAAAACATGAATTATACTTCTTGCCCGACCTGGGAATCGCACCCAGGACCCCACGCTCGGCAGTCGTGCTTTCGACCACGAGACCAACGGGGTACAACCAATCGACATTATAATGCCCACCCACGCTAATAGCTGAAACTAAATATGATGTTCTTTGTTCGCGTCGATTTTACAATTAATTCTAGGTAACGGAAAACAACAAATTTATCACGTTTCCATCAAAGGCGATCGATATAGCGCAGCCTTAGAATAATAACGCCTAGAAGGAAAGTCTCATACATCCTCCCTACTAAAAAATGAAGCAACTTTAGTACTTATGTGTGAGTGAGCGGTATGTGATTACAGCCACAGACACGCGCACAGATGTAAAAAAATGTTGCTAGGAATGAACACTTTCCCTAAAATCGGGAAAAATGTTAATGTACTTGGGACTAATCATAGATCAATAAAAAAAAATTTTACGTACGTACTTATTGTAATAGGCCATGGTTTCTGGGGTCGCTAAAACCGATTATGGTGTCAAAATCGAAATCCAAGATGGCGCTGACGAAATTTGCTAACTTTTCGTCATTAGTGTAATTTTTATGGTTTCTGGGGTCGCTAAAACAGATAATAGGGTCAAAATCGAAATCCAAGATGGCGGCGACGAAATTAGCTAACTTTTCCCCCCATAACCCCCCCCATAATCGATTTTAGTGACCCCAGAAACCATAAAAATGACACCCATGAAAGACTGGTCGGCTCCCGCGGGGCCGACAAAGTTCAGTCTGATGTTCTTATATTCTAAATTTAATACACGATCTCATACACAGAGGTGTCGGTGTCATGTCGTGAAATCATTGATTTTTTCCTACATCAAAACTGCCCAACGCGCCTAAAGAAGTTTTAATGCGAAAATTATTTGATTCAACCGTAATTATTATCTTTCGTTTCATACATAAAACAATAAGCATTATACAATAGACTCCAACAGTTAGTTCCTACTGTATTATGGGTAATTTTTCTTTACAACTGGCAACACTACATTGTGACAAATTAGGTTATGAAATTTTTTATTTGAAGATCGATTTACGTAAAAATAATGGATTTAATGTAAGTACTTAGTTGTGAAACGTAATTTTATCACATTTTTCAGTTTTCCGGTTGTGTTAGAGCATCGTTTCATGCAACAAACTGTCATTTTTAAATATTTCTCGGGAGGTGCATTCAACAGAGCGTGACCTTGGGCAGTGACTGCTCGCTGCGCCTATTACACCATATATGGTGTAGTCTGAGTAGCTTCACTTGTGATGCTCGTACTAGGTTTTTAGGCGTTATTATTCTAAGAGCGCAGCCTTGTTGAATTCTCTGAATTTGGTCTATCCACGCATCTCATTCGGAAAATAAATCAAGTCCCGGTGAAATTCAGGCACACAGATTGATAGCCCGCTCATAAAATAGGTCAAATTACAGAATAATAATATGTTGTGAATTTCATGATTATTGAAGCAGCTTTCGTAGAATTTTACAATTATTTCATTGCAGTTGAAATTTTAGTCGTAATTTTAGTCGAAAATGGTTTTATAATATTAAAACGAAACACAAAAGTTATATAGTATTATGAATTAATAGTCGAAAAAACTGAAGGCGAGGCGGAGCGGGCGGTTATGACAGTAACTAAGGATCACTAAAATAATGTGTTTCACTAATGAGATAGGACTAATAGATTTTGAAAAATGTATTTATTTTCATGTCTAAGGCGAAATTGATAATCTATTTACTAAAATAAAACTACAAAATACAGCAGTCCGCCATGATAAGTTGAACACCAATCAGAGTGAATTACGTCACGAGTATGTAAACGTTACTTTGTTTCGTACGAAATTTCGACGATCACTGCACCTTGTAATTGTTTTTACCTGCATTTAAGTAAGTAAGTACTTATACCTAAGTAATTTTGAGTTGAATACGTTTTTAAGGGTTCCGTACCCAAAGGGTAAAAACGGCACCCTATTACTAAGACTCCACTGTCCGTCTGTCGATAATGGTACGGAACTCTTCGTGCGCGAGTCCGACTCGCACTTGGCGGTTTTTTTTATGAATTATATCATCAAACTCGACACCATTGCTAAAGCAATGCCAATTTTTGATGGTGACATATTCGTTTAGCGCTCTTCGAAAGATGCGTTTTGGACCACGATCACTACCGAAATGAAAGGAAGTTAAACTAACTAGCTTCGCTAGCTAGTCTAGTGTGATGAGTGAGCTCTTTCTATATTGCGCTGCAGCACTAAATCTAGCGCTCTAAAAATTGGATAATGTAGACTCATTTAGAAAATGACTGGCCGAAGAGAGAAGCCCTATTGACAGTCAACTGCTGATTCCATAAAGTTTTCATTACAAAGTAATTAAGAAGGGTGTTTAGAACACTGATAAGTACAGAAAACTGTAAAGTTTAGGAATTAACTTCTGTCAATAAGGTGTCCCTGTTCACGGAATTAAAGCCATCTTAATGTCAACCTTAAGAATGACCTCACCTACTTTGCTTTTGAGGTACGTAGATAAAACATGTACCGCAGTCTCACAGCCTCCTTTGTTTGGAAATAAACCCAGTGGAAGGGACTGAAAATTAATGGCCAGAGCGCCATACGCTCTAAATAGAACAGCAAATTTCGGCTGCGGTACGTCGATAGGTAGACCCTACGGCAATCGGACGATTACCGTCATCCTATCTGCGCAGGGCACATAGGTTTGCCCCGTACAAAATACCAATGACGGCTTCATTCACATTGCCGGAGAGCATGAGGTTGATGAGGGCCGTCAGCTCCAACAAAAGATACTCACCATTTTCCCCGGCGCTTGCACACATTACGTTCTAAATGTGTCGAGGTGGCAGGCTGTCCATGCTGCCTACGTAGGCACTTCGGAATGAAGACACTGCTTCGCGGTGTTGTTGGCCTGTAATTTCGAGTGAGTTGGTTTCTGGGTCGGGTGAGATCATTTGCCGGGGCAGGGTGTTTGCTCTCTAGAGTCGCAAGCGTCTCTGGAGAATACGGCGCAACCATATAGCTGCTAAAATAGGTCCTAGCTGCACCTTAGATATCTCCCTCTTCTAGTTTAGATTCCACAATGACATGGTGTAATAAACCTCTTTGGGGGAGGTGTGATGAAGTCGAAACCATTTTTTTCATTTTTTGCACAGATTTCCAAACAGGACGGTGAGTAATTGTTCACAAGCACTTTGCGAGTTCTCTGACTACGAGGCGAACACAACGCGCTTAGCTTAAAGCCACGGATATCTCGCGCCACGATGAACTCTTTTTAAAACTGGGGTTTAAGTATTCAATTCTGCAAGGGTTTTCCAAAGGGGTTGAATGGGTGAATTAGGTGTAGGCATCAGAAAAGCACACTGTGGGGTTTTATGTTTCTATCCCAAAATGTACCTTCAAGCCTCGTTCACCCTTAAAAACAGTGCGTGGATATCACTAGGACATCCAACCATGTGACAAGGAAACTAGCACATCATACGGCATTACTAAGTACTGTCGTAATGTTTATATAGTTGACATTCGCATACAAATACCACAGTACAATACCTACAAAAAAAAAATAACAAAAATATCTTTAAAAAACACAAACTTTAAGTACACTTATTACTATGTACACACATTTAACTAAATTACAACAAACAGATTGTTATAAAATACACTAAAACACATTTTTTTAAATGAAAGCAACGATTTCGGCGCAGCCAGCTTCGTGGCCTAGGGCGCACCGCGCATGCAGGCCAGTATTCCACAAAAAATATTACCATTGATTTACATTTAATTGTTCTCACATGGCAACTTAACCTCCAAATATCACGGCAACGTGACACTTTAGGGCACCATGCTGGTAATATTTTTTGTTTATTTAAGTCTCCCTACCCTTATAAGTATAAATGTATCACCGTGCACCGTGATTTTGAAAAAAAAAAAACATTATGGCGACCGGGTAGTTATGTCACAAAGGTTCTATCCCCTATAGACTTTAGAAATAGGTACCTACTCTTCTTTTTCGAAAAAGTTCTTAACTCACTTTTCATCCAAAATTCGTTTATTGGTATGAAATGAAAAGGTAACAAACCAACAGAATGACAAGAGTTACTTTCGCAGTTATAATATGTATTAGAAAGTATGGATTTAAAATATGTTAATATTCCGACAAAAGAAATGAATGAAGTCTGCGTGCGAGCAAAACTGAATCAAGTGGCAGGTTTTAATAATTCAATTTATTTTTTAAATATTTTAATTTAACTTTCCTCGTACGAGGTACGCCTAGTAATGAATGTTCAATCGTCATAGGTACCTATTTAATTTCCATTCATGAGATTTTTTTGTAGGTATTTAAAAAAACCGGCCAAGTGCGAGTCGCACTCGCGCATGAAGGGATCCGTACCATTATCTAGGTATAAAAAAACTTAAATATTTATTTTATTCTGTTATTAGTATTTGTTGTTAAAGCGGCAACAGAAATACATCATCTGTGAAAATTTCAACTGGTTAGCTATCACGGTTCATGAGGTACAGCCTGGTGACAGACAGACGGACAGACAGACAGACGAACAGCCGCAGCGGAGTCTTAGTAATAGGGTCCTTTTTTTACCCTTTGGGTCCGGAACCCTAAAAATGATTTTTTATTGAATATTTTATTTATTTATTAGTATAAGTAGTAATCGTAAATAATAATACTTATGTAAAAATGTTGTATGTTTTGTTATTTTATTCGGCCTACAATTCGTACACATTGTGGAACGCAAATAAATATAATTATGAATATGAACTTTCTCTCTGCCTTTAAGTCGTACATTGAGACTAGGATTCTATTGATTATAGGAAAACAATTTCAAATTATATTAATTAGTCTCAGGTCGTTATAGCATCACTGATACAGCAAAAACTAATTAGAGCTATTTTAAGTTGAATGTAACTTTGATATCGACATGGCAATGTGGAAAAATACTAAGATTTTTTTTGCTCCAACAATCTCAGTTAATTAATATCATAAGAGATAAATACATTCTAATTGTATCCTCGACCGGATGTTTTCTTAACGCTCTGAAAAATAATAATGGGGTGCTGTGTTATATAACACGTGGAAAATCAATTACAGACAGGTATCGAGGTCTCTAGACGACTTTCGATGTAATGTTAGATATTATGTTTTTCTAGCTTCTGAATATGTGGGAAATTATTCCATAGGTACATTTTCCAAGGACAAAAATATAATAAATTCTATGTCCTAATACAAGACGTGTTCTACCCGTTTGCCAAGTTTCGGTCATTCGGCTATTCGGCCACCACTTCGCAAACCATATCAGGTTAATTTGATGAGGAGCAGTTACACAAAGATCGTAATAAAAAAGTATTTAAAAATACTCAAAATAACGTATACGTACACATGTGTAGCCCACGACGTTATCCACATCTTAATTACAACAGATTGTTTGTAACTGTTCACGTGAAAATGTTAACACTATTAAAACATTTTTTTTTAATTTTTGAAGATAACGTAATAAAAATAAATTGAAAATTAACTACTTAATAAAGTTAAATCAATTTAAAATTAGTATTAAAATCGAAAATTAGAAAATCAAAATTTAAATAATAAAATGATATATTGTGCTGTGATAACAAAGTTTTTAAAAAGTAGAATATAAGCAGTCCGAATGGTATAATTATCACAAGTTATATCAATGCAAAAGTGGCTCCTCAATCTAAACATCTGAATTGAGGAGCCACCTGAATATTATTGAAACTTGTGTATCATTTAGCAGCAATTGTGTATAGTACCTGCTAAAAATTTGGGTTCAGTAGTGCTTAAATTCAAGAAAATACAATACTTTTTTTTTTTGTATGGCTCCTCGGTCTAATAATAAGAAGGTGAATTTCCATGAATGGGAGCGGTCAATTATTATATTCGACATAGTGATCATTTAAGCTGCCCTCCTTCGGCCCTCGGGCCTTTAAAATCTGACGTGGCTCCTCAATCCATATGGACACAAATATTATGAGCGAAACGAGTATTTTAGTGGTGGTAAAATTTTAATACGTCAAAAACATTCATGCTAGGCCTTGAGTACTTTTCGAACGTGAAAATGTACGTAACATGAAGCCTGTATTCCCCGAAGAGTTCAACAGAGATGCATTTATGTATAGTAGGTACATCCACGCCAGTATGTGTAAGTAAGTCCTATGTTATAATGGGCGAGACACCAATTTTAGCTAAAATTAAAAACTCCTCGTCTATTTTTGACGTGTATTAAAAAAAAACAGGTTTGCTTTTATAATTTTTTTTTGTGTAAGTAAGCATTTCCAGTCTTTCTGTCAAGTTCTTTTTTGTAAGAGCGTTCCAAGTTATTCAAGCTAAAAATATAACTTCCGCGCCCACTAAACTCCTGCAATTCAAGGGTTTCCGTTACTTGAAGCAAGTGAGACTTTCAAAGAAGAAAAAAGTGTTTATTTTGTAGTCAATGTCTCTAGGCACTCAATCAGCAGGCGGCTAAGTGCTGGCAGCGATAACACGCAAATCTCAGAATTCAATGGCAGTCGTAGCTCCCGAATGCGGAAGCACCCTTAGAAATACGTTCGAAGATCTTTCGACAATAAAGAATGTTTGTCCCACAGACTTCGACCAGTTACGGCCTAATTCTTTTCTTGTATGAATCTTCTGTGGCCGATATTATGATCGAGCGACCAGCTGCAGCCGCGTAATTCTCTAGTTCTTTAAGTAGCCATTATTATAGATGCCTGTGGACGGCGAGCAATGGGTAGCTCGCCGTCCGATCAGAACAGGCCCGGGTTGACGGCGCGCTGTGTTCTACGCGCGCCAAACCAGCAGTCGTCAGCATGGGTCGGGGCCCGTTAGGGCCAGAGCCTGCCAGGGCTGCGGATTTTGTTCGAAAGAGTTACCGCGGCCCTGGAACGCAAAAGGCACTAGGAGGAGCATGGATGGGTTTTAGTCAGTAAGAGTCTGACACTTCCTCCCGCTCCACCCAGAGCGACAGGAGTCATTTGATGATTTCCCATACTCGGAAAAAAAAAAAAAAAGCCATTATTATACCTATATATATATATATCAAGTGGTTTACAATATCTATCATGAAACTAAGAACGTGGCTCGGCTTCGTTTTTCTGAACGACTATCAATTGATGGACAACATCTTGCACTTTGATATTATAAATTTGTGTCGTAGGTTACGGCTCAACAATTGAATAACAATATGCTTCCCGCTCAGTCAAGTCTGTATCGGGAATTGCACACGAGTAGGTAATGCTATTTATAAGACTGCATGACCAGATTCACATTTGCTTCGTCTTATATAAAGATCAAGTGTTTTCCGTCTCAGGCTTAAGGCTTCAAGGACAACACAAGTTGGTCCTTTTTCCTATAGAGAAATCCACATCCCACCAAAAACGTTTCATGTAAGATGTTGCCAAGACGACCACATAAGGTTTGCCCTGTGAAAAAGATATCAGATCTCATGTAGAGCCAAGCTTCTGAATCTACACGGCCTAACTCTACCGACCCTAACTTCACAAATTCTACATATCAGTAAAAATGTATGGGTTCAAAAAAACGACGAAACACTTCGAGGAAAGGTAGGTAGTGCCCTTGCGCTTCGCTTGGCTCGTCTTGGCGGGGGCACTAACGTGCCCCCAGATAAAAGTGGAAAAGAATTTATTGAGTGTGCAACTTGAGCAAGTCACCCCATGCCATTTTAAAGTCGTGTACATTGTCAGTGGTCAGGCAGGGGCCAATAGTTTTCCTATAGTATCCGGTTATCAGTCCACTAAACCACCCAAGCCTTTCATTTTTTGTTTCCATGGTGCCTCATTCCATCAAAAATGTCTAACGGGTCCTCTGCGAGCTGTCTTCGGCCCCTCGTACGCCTACCAAAGCACCGAGACCCCAGGGTCCCGTGATTGTTCAAGACATACTCGTAATAATAACATAAAAAAGTTTTTTAGTTACTTAATTACTATTTTTTTGTTAAATTTAAGTTTTACTTTTATTTGTGAGGCACATTGTGTGTATCCGTAAAAATAAACTAGTTTCTTAGTTTCAGAATTAAAGGTTAAGTGGTATGCAAAATTTCAGCTTATAGAATACCAACAAGTGGACGAAAATGGTAGCAAATAACGAACAACTTACAAACATACGAACAGCAAGTTAAATAAAAGCTTGTGAAAGAAGATTTTGTAAAAGTACTGTTTTCAACCTAAAACAAATAAGGTTCTCCACCAAGAAACCTATAGTTTCAGTAGAAATTGCTAAATCTTTCTTACTGATACCGCAAAAATGGTGATTCGTAGAAAAAAGTATCTGAACAGCTCTTGGAAGCAATGGTATAATGCGCGAACTAAGCTCATTATGTTTTGATGGGTTTTTGTAAAATTATTTTCCTTTCGAGTAATATACGTAGAAGTAAGTACTTAAAAAAATATATTTATTATTATTGAAAATGCTTCGTAGGATCGATGGGAAATTTGACGTTTTATTGAAGGTAATTTTAATATTAATTCGAATTGTTCCAAATCCGTGCTTACATGTGATTCTCACGAAAAATATGAGGCGATACCCACTGGCACAAGCCAGGGTACTTTGAGTGAGTGTGAGTCAGTTTTCTAATCCGGCGTCGTTAAGTGTGGATGGAATATTTACTATTTGACCTCGTGTTAGCAACTTACTCTGAAACATATATATCTAGTTTGCGCAAGAGAGCCCAAGAATATGAAATATATTTTTAAAGCAAATAATTGAATAAAAACATGCTTAACATGCAAGATGCTACATTGACCGACATAATACCAATATAACACGCATCCTGCTCCAATACAGTTCACTCGAATTCGGGTTCCTGTGACATTTAATGAAACCAGCCTTGACGAATTCAGCTAAACCTGGCCGGAAAATGTCCCAAATATTGATGCTACCAATTTTCACTCAAAAGGAACTTGCGTTTTTTTTTTAAATGAGTAAAACTATGTTCAAACATTTTTGAAAAGTCGCTTGGCTCTGAATCAGGAATCGAACGAATTACAAAAGATGAACCTATGGCATTTGAACCTGCCATGTTATAACACCTAAGAAAGAGTATCATAAGAATATAATCCTTCTAACAAACATGTCATCATAAATATTGAAGGAACATCATAATCATATAAAATAGTGAGAGAAAATTGAAAATTGTACATTTGATAATAATGTCCCTTGATCTGAGGGGAAAGCTTCGTTTTGTTTAAGAAGCGTTCGCGTTCGCATTGCAGTCGCAAGCTGCCAAAAAAACCTTTATTTTTCCTACATTTTGACAAGTGTTGACATTTATTGTCTCTAAATGATTTTGCGACTTGAATTTGAACGGTTTTTGAAGTGCGAGAATAATTGGCCTTCTGATCTGGAAATGTAATGATTTCCCTTTAATTTACAGTCCCTACGATGTTTATCATAGAGATTTGATATGGTTGACTCTTTCGAAAGCTGTTATAATAAGAAGTCGGTTAAAAATACAGGTAAGTCGTTCTTTTTCGCAATTGAGATTTTTCGATTCCCAGTTCAGGCAGTTTTTTTACGATTTTTTTTAATGCTGTAGGTACTTATTGCTTTTTTTTACTCTAGAGTAAAAATATAAATCATAACTGTTCATGATTCATCATTATAATTATCAAAAAATACATAGTTAATTTATATGTAGGTACTTGGCTTGGCTATATACCTATGTTATCTCGAATTGGTTATCAGAATTCGGATGAACGACAAGACGTTTACGTAGCATAACATCACGCCTGTATGCATCGAACAGTTAGGCAGAGGAGTAAGTGTACCTTAACTAGTACTTATACCTACTCCCCTGGCCCGAACCCGACCCGAGAATCGAACCCGGGACTTCATGCTCAGCAGTAGCACTTGGCACCACTACTTCTCTGTCGTTTCGCTCTTGCCAGAGCAGTCGTGTATCCTAAAAATTACACAAAACATAAAAAAATCATGTACCTTACCTTGCCTACAGGAGCATCGTCTGAAGACATGTGCGGCTCCGGTGTGAACCTCTCCACCTAGGACCTAAAGAGTTATAATATGTGTCCACTTACTTGTCGACGAAGTTCGATATCACCCCTAGTAGTTCCAATACCAGGCTGTCGATAACCCGGGGATCTACTTCCTTGCTGCCAGAGGGCCGGGGCTCCGGTGCGGCGCGGGTGATTTCATCAGAGAATCCTCCGGCGGCCCCGTAGGCATCCGACGACTCGGCCAAGTCTTTGCTGCAGCAATTACCCATGGTCTGTAAACAATAATTATTTGTAGCACCAGTCATATAATATTATTAAATTAGGGGTGTTTTTTTACAATCCGTCGTTGGGGCAGTTTTCATATTTAAATTTAGGTACTATAGATACTTGCCAGAAATTAGATTTTTTTTCCGATGTTAATTTATTTTCATTATTTAATCTGAACTGATCTCCAAATAAAATTGAAACGGGTAGGTATGTTTTGTAAGCGTATGTGAGCGGTCACTGAAAGTGTCCGGCGCCGAGAACACTGAAGCTTACACTGCCGCGACAGCGAAGCGAACCGTGAGTCTACAGCGTGGCGCGGGGGCGGCAGCCTCCCCCTCCCCCCCACTCTGCGCATGCTGATACTCAGCGTCGCACACAGGGCGGGCGGCAGCGCGGTTTTTCTATCAAACAATTGTCAACCATGGTTCACTTGACATAACGTTGGATATTAATTAAGTGGCATTAGTATATGAGAGCAACTCGTCGTCGGTTAGGGTTACTTTATTTTCGACTTTAGAGACGCAATGTATTATTTTTTGTTCGGCAGTGAAATAGAGAAACAGGCTTAAGTAAATAAATGTTTTCTACTCTATTCTATTTTAAAACTATTTTGGAATTATTTTCGTCCTTACATACATTTGTTTGAAGCAAGCCTTTCGTTTTTATGTTTTAAAAATATATAATACTAACAGAAAATCTATAATCGGTTTTTACCGATTATAGATTTTCTGTTAGCAGCAAGGACTTAAATGCATCCGGAATGCTACGGATGTTGGTTTTGCCTATTTTCGCAGCCGCGGAAGCGAGGTCGGGTTTATACTACATGTCTACATTTTTATAATTCTGTTACTGAATTCAAAGGCTGATGCTGATTTTAGTTTATAAGCAGAGTGACTTCTAATTTCAAAACATAATATTACTAGCAAGGAATAAGATTTATTTAAATTAGATATCTCTGTGTGCCCAATTACCAGTAACTCAGTAACCTTGTGTGTTGACTTTATGTAGGTGGCTCACCATAACACCAGGTTAGTGCGTTACCTGACGCTAGGGTATTTAGTATTTGTAGTTAGTATTTCAAATACTAATGGCTTCAAAATACATTTGAACATTTAAATACATTTAGCAAACTTATTTTTAATGGATGCGTTCTACAGAAAACAGCGCTCGATAGCTTTCGTTAACAAAAAGGCTAACCTTACACCTGAGACTTGACTGTATTTTGTATTTTATATTTCAAATACACGAATTAAAAGTATTTTTTATTTCGAATTTTAAATACATGCGAGATAATATTTTTTAATTTGTATTTTAGTTAAAGCAGAACATGTATGTTGCCCAACTTTGGCTATGATGCAAAGAGAAATTCTATTGAACGGTGAATTCTGAGAATTTGGAAAATAAATCGGGCAAGGGCGAGTCGGACTCGCGCGCTAAGGGGTATGGAAAGAATCATAATTTATTAACATGTCATTTTAAAACGATTTTTAATAATAATAAGGCCTTTCATTGCACGTCACACAGCACAGTTTAATTTTTCTTTTGTCCCACTAAAATTACCCCTTGTTTCGCGTTATCTTTGGGTTACAGAATTTAATATTTATATCAAATTTTAACTGAATGGATGCAGTAGATTCGGAGTAAATTTTGGCTGTGACAGACGGACAGGTAGACACACAAGTAATCCTGTAATAATTCAGTTTTGCATTGGGACGCACGGCACCCTAAAAACACACAATTCGGTATGTTTCTAAGGGCTCTTTCAATTTAGACGTTTCTTGTCGGACTGCAGTGCGATTCTGTAAACATGTCGTAGTGAACACTTCGACAAACAAAAGGTGCAGTGAGCTTGGACTGACGTTAGCTGTCAATAACGCTAGTGATGGACAAATCTATTAGAGAATCCTGTCGATAAATCGAGTTTACTGAATTTTAATGCTAAAGCCAAATATTTATAAATACCTACCTAAAAGACTGATTATCCAAATTTCTACCTAAATATTACTAAGTAGGAACGACACAAAGAACAATTCCAACCTGAGTACCTGAGTTACTAATTTAACTGTTGCCAATAATAAATTTACCTACAAAGAGTAGGTATTCATCCTCACCTTATCACATTTTTCTGTTGGGATAAATCAATCAATGAACCCATTCACAAAGCACACCGCGCATGCGAAAAGTGAAAATGACAATTCAAACTAGCGTAGTGGTCACTCCACCGTATTCAGCCGACTCTAAGAAGAGGGTGAACACGCGAACGTAGGTAACGTTCAGTCGTTCACCCGTTGACCGCGCTTGCGTGAGAAGTGCCAGGACAACGAAGTGTTCCCTTCACCCTATTCCGGTGACTATAAGGCAAGGGGAAGTGAATGTTCCCTTCGACCGCGTTATTTTTTAATCTTTGATTCTTCCATAAACATTCAGAGAATATTTTATATTCAAAACTTAAAAATATCTAAAATATTTTTTGGGATGTAAGCAAATTAGATTTTTTTAAATGGTATTCTTTAGGCGTTTTTGTACCTACTTTTTTCCATAAGTAGGCAATCAATTATTTAAGCCTGATTTCAATAAAAAAAACGGCTACTGTTCAAAGCTTTATTTATTAATAAAACAAATCCGGACGCCTAATGAAACCCTGTTATGTCGGAATAAATATTCTAATTCTGTCTTGAAACGCGTGGCTAGCTTCCGAAGTGTGAGCCATTGTGACCATTGTCGACCCTGAAAACGGGTGAACACTGACAGTATAACTACCTACTTTTTGACGATCGTATGACCACCGAGCGAGCAGCGATGCTCGAAGACCCAATATTAAGACTCAAATGTGGCAAGTGGTGTTAATGATGACGAAGCTTTTGTTGCTTCTGCTGCCAAAATGGCAAGAGTAGAATCAAAACCGAATCAACCCGATCCATGATGAACCGAGCACAACCTTCCAGATTTTACCACCAACACAAAATGTGCATTCCAATCTGGTTGACAAAAATAGCAGTCACGATGGAGAGGACACCTTATGATATTTAATCACTCATTATTGAGTTTTGTGGTGGAGAAATAACATTGTCAAGTTCAGTGCCAAGTGAACTATAGTTTAGTGTAGCTGGCTTAATTTTTGGAAGGAGACAAAGCCACAAAACTATCGTTTGTGAAACATAATTTGCCTATCCTTAGTTTTGATTAGGTACCTACTAGCAGGTAATGTTTGTATTTTTAAGAAAGTGTACCTATTGAAATAAATATTTACGACTTTCTATTACTTCAATCAATCATGAGTTATTATTTTTCCACTTCCACGAACACCTCTGCCTAATTGGAACAATGTAATTTTGGACTCTTACTGAACCCAGCTAAATCTCAAGCATTCATTGTTGGTGGCATATACATGCTCAGCCTATTGGATCACCAGTCTCTGCCGCCTGTAGTGTATGACTCAGTGCTCATATACTCCAAAAGCACTAAAGTTGGTAAGAGGATATTCTACTCTTTCCAGTCTCATAAACGTCTCCAAAAATTCTTACCATTTCACACTAAGGTCAGTCTTGCTCAATCTCTTCTACCACTTATAGACTATGCCGATATCTATTTTCTAGATGCTTCTGAGGTACCTACTCCTAAACAAACTCGAGCACTGACACTTCTCTTCTCCTTCGTACTCTGCATCACACTTCCTGTCGCTGTGGTGGCTCCTTCTCTGTTACTGCAGTGCATCTCTGGAACTTGCTCCCACACTCCCTATGCAACAGCCCTTCTCTTGATGTCATCAAGAGAAAAGTTAAAGAGCATTTCCTTTTGAATTTGACATAATTCTCTTATATATTATTATGTATGTGTATTTATTTACAGTTATGTATGTAAGTACTTATATTTATTTATTATAAAATTATAATGTGCACTGGATCCTACCCTCTATTGTGATCTTTCTCTATCACTCAGTTTGCTGGGAGAAAATTCAACTTAGAGTTAAGCTCACCTTTGTACAGCTGTTATGGTGTACGATAAAGAATTAAAAACTAATCTTGTGGTTCAAAATACCACTGAAATTGCCACCATTTGAGAAGAAGAATAAATGATAATATATGGCTCACTGACTTGAATCTTTTCTATTCTAGCAACTTGCTTTTCTATACTAATCAGGTATTATTAATAATAATAATAAATTGTGCTATGCATTGATGCTTACTTCTGCATAGCTACATAAAATTAAAACCATGTTACCAACAAATTAAGGTGCAGCATCATCAACTTTATTCAGATCTAAGCAATATTTCCTATCTTTTGTACTTGGAGAGGATATAAATAAATCAATATAAGGCGAAATTACAATTTTACTCATTTTTATCCACATCAAAAAATACTAATACATCTTTTGCACTGAGCCAGTGGCAGGCAGAAGCCTGCGGAGTTCCCATATTCTGGATCTTCTGCTGAGGTGCTAATGGCAAAGTTAGAAAACTTGTCTGGATGGAAGCTGGCCGGCTGCCTATAGCTGAAAACAATGGGTAAACATAATTCATCATTATGCTAACTAATTAATACATTATTTCCCATGTTATGCTGATTGGTAATTCTATTTTTCAATAAAACATTCATCTATGTTTTAATTTATACAGCACATCAGTTGCATATTGTGAGCGTCTGAAACAATTCCATCCATCACATGGAACAATGTTACTCCTAGCTATTTTTAGAATAATCAGAGTTACAACTCTTATTATGTCTTATTGTGCCCCCATCAATCACTAATAAAGAACGGTGCCCCATTCATGGCTTTCGTGGTCTACATTGTTATAATGTGTAAGTATTCCTATTTAATTTCGTAGTAAAGCAATACCTACTCAATTCATTGCGGTATACCCTTTGATTTGTGATCAAATCAAGATCAATCAATCAATTATAAAATTAAGATAACGTTTCAGCTTAGTAGGTAAACAATATATTTATCACATCTTGGTAGGTCGGCCGTACTGTCGGCCCGACTCGGTTTAACCACATTTACGATCATCACATATTTAATAATTATCACTACGTAGGTACCTATAAAATTCGAAACTCGGAGAACTTCAAAACTTTCTTTTGTTTGGTTAAAAATAGGTAGGTAAGCATTCATTACCCATACCGACGCGACGTTTGAAAATTTTTCGAACTTCATTGGCGAGTGGCGACATTGCTTTTTTTGAGATTTTGCTGTGTTGGCTACTGAGGCTTTTAAGCCAATCATATTTTTTTAGGATACGTCAATGGATGATGGAGTGTTAATTATTATTTTGTGAATGTATAACCAACACATATAACACATATATCCAAAAAACTATTATTGCAATAATTGAATCTACCGTGGCCATAGATTCCGGAAGCCCGAAAAATTAATAAGACTATACACATATTGAAAACAAAAATGCGGTAGAGTGGTACAATAGACTTGGTGTAGACATGCGATTTCGCGCCCTTTTGATAAATAATTCAAAACGCCGCGCTGTTTCCTACGATACGTGTTCTTTTATTTTTTATTACCAATTCGATAAGAATGACGTAAGTATGCACTACGGACAGATTTTTAAATAATAGGTTCTTATAAAGTATTTGAGAATATTGAAAAACGAAATCTTACAGGTAATTTTTGATGATTTGACCTAATTTAAGGATATATTTCTAGCCCATTTCGCTCTTGTGCTGCAAATGAGGCGCAGTTTGTTGCCCTGGTTCAAATGATGGAACTCCATCCGGAGATGGCCAGGGGGCATAGTGACACCGCAAATGCCCGCCTCAAAACCCAAAGGTTCTGGGAGGAAGTAACATCGAAAATTAACGCTTTAGGCGGGGCTACCAAGACTAAAAAGAAGTAGATGAAGGTACCTACCTACCTAAGTATTTTTACTCTTGGAATTTGTTTAGATTTTTTTTAGCGACAAAGGCCATCGGCTTACCTACTAAACAGACTAATCCTTCTTTCTTATCTAGTATTGGACGGACCGAAAATCTAACATAAAAAAAAAGCTGCTGAGCGCGCCGCAACTAGGCGACGGGTGGGGGGTTCGAGGAAGTAAGATAACTTACTAACACCGAGGAGCGTGTGCTTCAAATTTTAGGCGGCTAAGGGTACGCTGTTCGTGACAGGTTATTCCGGCGAACAATGTTTGAATTTGAACAAAACTTTATTCTTATATTAATGTTAGTAGTAGTGTTGATACCTATGTGTTTTTTGGGATAAAGAATTCAAAAAAATTGTGTCAAAAACATTAATCGCCTTCATAATAATCACTTTTTACCAGACTGCCAAGGAAGGGCTATGTTTTTATAAGAAGTTTTCTTTAGGTACCTATCTCTGCAACCGATTGCAATAAAAATCTATATCAGACTATATCTATATCAGTGACATTGTTCGGGCAAGTTATCATTTGGACAAATGATGACAAAAAAAAATATGGCACTTACGGATAAAAAAGAAAAGGAACACAATAGAGAACCAAATCGGTTTGCCATGTTAGTTAGTATTTAAACCACATTATATTTTATATAATGCTGTGATATAAAAATACCTCCATAGATAAATCTTTAGCTGTTAAGTAATTATTTCATTGTATTCTATAACCGAAGACCCGAATTCAATAGAATTGAACAAAAAATATGATTGGCTTAAAAGCCTCAGTAGCCAACACAGCAAAATCTCAAAAAAAGCAATGTCGCCACTCGCCAATGAAGTTCGAAAAATTTTCAAACGTCGCGTCGGTACCTATGGGTAATGAATGCTTACCTACCTATTTTTAACCAAACAAAAGAAAGTTTTGAAGTTCTCCGAGTTTCGAATTTTATAGGTACCTACGTAGTGATAATTATTAAATATGTGATGATCGTAAATGTGTTTAAACCGAGTCGGGCCGACAGTACGGCCGACCTACCAAGATGTGATAAATATATTGTTTACCTACTAAGCTGAAACGTTATCTTAATTTTATAATTGATTGATTGATCTTGATTTGATCACAAATCAAAGGGTATACCGCAATGAATTGAGTAGGTATTGCTTTACTACGAAATTAAATAGGAATACTTACACATTATAACAATGTAGACCACGAAAGCCATGAATGGGGCACCGTTCTTTATTAGTGATTGATGGGGGCACAATAAGACATAATAAGAGTTGTAACTCTGATTATTCTAAAAATAGCTAGGAGTAACATTGTTCCATGTGATGGATGGAATTGTTTCAGACGCTCACAATATGCAACTGATGTGCTGTATAAATTAAAACATAGATGAATGTTTTATTGAAAAATAGAATTACCAATCAGCATAACATGGGAAATAATGTATTAATTAGTTAGCATAATGATGAATTATGTTTACCCATTGTTTTCAGCTATAGGCAGCCGGCCAGCTTCCATCCAGACAAGTTTTCTAACTTTGCCATTAGCACCTCAGCAGAAGATCCAGAATATGGGAACTCTGCAGGCTTCTGCCTGCCGCTGGCTCAGTGCAAAAGATGTATTAGTATTTTTTGATGTGGATAAAAATGAGTAAAATTGTAATTTCGCCTGATATTGATTTATTTATATCCTCTCCAAGTACAAAAGATAGGAAATATTGCTTAGATCTGAATAAAGTTGATGATGCTGCACCTAAATTTGTTGGTAACATGGTTTTAATTTTATGTAGCTATGCAGAAGTAAGCATCATTGCATAGCACAATAATAATTATTATTAATACTATCGGCTGATTAGTATAGAAAAGTAAGTTGCTAGAATAGAAAAGATACAAGTCAGTGAGCCATATATTATCATTTATTCTTCTTCTCAAATGGTGGTAATTTCAGTGGCATTTTGAATCACAAGATTAGTTCTTAATTCTTTATTGTACACCATAACAGCTGTACAAAGGCTAGCTTAACTCCAAGTTGAATTTTCTCCCAGCAAACCTTTCAGTGATAAAGATGACAATAGAGGGTAGGATCCAGGGCACATTATATATTTTATAATAAATAAATATAAGTACTTACTTACATACATAACTAAATATATACACATACATAATAATATATAAGAATATTATGTCAAAATCAAAAGGAAATGCTCTTTAACTTTCCTCTTGATGACAATCAACAGAAGGGCTGTTGCATAGGGAGTGTGGGAGCAAGTTCCAGAGATGCACTGCAGTAACAGAGAAGGAGCCACCACAGCGACAGGAAGTGTGATGCAGAGTACGAAGGAGAAGAGAAGTGTCAGTGCTCGAGTTTGTTTAGGAGTAGGTACCTCAGAAGCATCTAGAAAATAGATATTGGCATAGTCTATAAGTGGTAGAAGAAGAGATTGAGCAAGACTGACCTTAGTGTGAAATGGTAAGAATTTTTGGAGACATTTATGAGACTGGAAAGAGTAGAATATCCTCTTACCAACTTTAGCGCTTTTGGAGTATAAAATGAGCACTGAGTCATACACTACAGGCGGCAGAGACTGGTGATCCAATAGGCTGAGCATGTATATGCCACCAACAATGAGTGCTTGAGATTTAGCTGGGTTCAGTAAGTGTCCAAAAATTACATTGTTCCAATTAAGCAGAGGTGTTCGTGGAAGTGAAAAAATAATAAGTCATTATTGATTGAAGTAATAGAAAGTCGTTAATATTTATTTCAATAGGTACACTTTCTTAAAAATACAAAAATTACCTGCTAGTACCTAATCAAAACTAAGGATAGTCAAATTAATTATGTTTCACAAACAATAGTTTTGTGGCTTTGTCTCCTTTCAAGCAATTTCTTAGGGGTTAAGAAATTAAGCCAGCTGCACTAAACAATAGTTCACTTGGCACTGAACTTGACAATGTTATTTCTCCACCACAAAATTCAATAATGAGTGATTTCCATATCATGAGGTTACTATCGCTGCTGTCATTAAAGGTGTCCTCTCCATCGTGACTGCTTTTTTTGTCAACCAGATTGGAATGCACATTTTGTGTTGGTGGTAAAATCTGGAAGGTTGTGCTCGGTTCATCATGGATCGGGTTGATTCGGTTTTGATTCTACTCTTGCCATTTTGGTAGCAGAAGCAACAAAAGCTTCGTCATCATTAACACCACTGTCTTGCCACATTTTAGTCGTAATTATTCGGTCTTCAACCTTCGCTGCTCGCTCGGTGGTCATACGAATTGTAAATTTTATTATTTTTTCCCTCTCCCGCCGTATGTTTTGATAGTTTATGTACTCGATGCGAGGCGCGAAGGTTAGATTAGGTGATCAACACTGTAAAAAAGGTAGGTATACTGTCAGTGTTCACCCGTTTTCATGGTTGACAATGGTCACAATGGCTCACTTCGGAAGCTAGCCACGCGTTTCAAGACATAATTAGAATTTTTATTCCGACATAACAGGGTTTCATTAGGCGTCCGGATTTGTTTTATTAATACATAAAGCTTTGAACAGTAGCCGTTTTTTTTATTGAAATCAGACTTTTTTATTGATCTGGTAACACATTAATAACGCGTGAAGGTGAGGTGACCAAAACTGTCAAACTTTAGGTAATTACCGTCAAAGAGTAGGTATTTACTGTCAGTGTTCACCCGTTTTCATGGTCGACAATGGTCTCACATGGTCCACACTACTCCAGCCAGTCGTTTTTTTTTATTGAAATCAGGCTTTTCTTGAAAGTGAGATCTCTAATTGTTACTTACCCCTCAAATAATTGATTGCCTACTTATGAAAAAAAGTAGGTACCTACCAAAACGCCTAAAGAATATTTAAAAAAAAAATCTGATTTACATAAAAAAATATCTAAAAGATTTGAATTTAAAATACTCTCTGAATGTTTATGGAAGAATCAAAGATTAAAAAAAAAACGCGGTCGAAGGGAGCGGTCACTTCACCTTGCCTTATAGTCCGCTGAATACGGTGCAGTGACCACTTCGCTTGTTTGAATTGTTGTTGATTTAATTAAATTTCCACTTTTCGCACGCGCAGTTTGCTTTGTGTAGGCGTACCAAGTTTCATTAAAATGGGTTCATTGATTACCCAATATAAGGACTTAACTAGTATAAAAAACTTTGAGGAGTAAACGATCTTATGCATTGATGTTTTGACTCATAAATACCACTTTTGTACCAATATGAAATTTATAATTATGTAAAATTTGTAAAATTTTATTATTGAAAAAACTCGTTTGACGATGTCGATATGATTGGAAATGTAACGTTTCGTCCATCCCTAGTATCATTGACAGCTGACTTCGTGATCACTACGCCCGAGTCTTTCACTTCGACATGTTTACAGAATCGACCGGCTGTTGCGGCACCGCAGCGGTGCGTTTGTCGTACTGCGCACGTCCGTTTGATTTTTTCATACAATTTATGCACACAAATACTCGTCCTGCTGTCATGCGTGCGCGGCACCGGGGCCGCACTGCACTCTTGATTTATAAATTGTATGGCAAGAATCAATCGGACGTGCGCAGTACGACAAACGCACCGCTGCGATGCCGCAGCAGTCCGACACGAAACGTCTAAATTGAAAGAGCCCTAAATCTATTGGTTTCCGCCTAAACTATATGATCGAGGGCTGCTTTATTGTTACAAGTTGTTACGATTCCCTAGTTTCCGAGGCGAGTGACATAAGTGGTGTAGGCCCACAAACACCTAAACGTGAAAAAAAAAATGAGAAGTTTCCCTGAAAATGGCAAGATTCAAGGAAAAAACGGACACGTCTGTCGTACCAGCTATAAAAAAATTATGTGAAAGTCTGTTTGGCTTTTTGTTTACGGAATAAGATGAAACTTGGCAGCAAGTTTGTAGGCCTGAATAAGAAAATAAGAACATTTTATAGACCCGTTAGGACAATTTCCGACATCACGCGGGCGAAGCCACTGTGAAACGCTAGTAAGAATTCGTTTTCTCCTCTTTTACACTTCTCTTTCAGATGTTTTTTATTTCCAGCTTGGCTGACTTCTATAATATCAGTACTCATAGTTATCTCCTAGGCTCGAAATAAAGGTACACCAGAATACTCTTCTTGCCTAGCCAAGTAACGGCAACATGGGGCAAAGGGAGCTTAGGGCACCCTGACACGGATAGTACTATGATGTACCTATACCATATTATATTACTCTGTCTATAATTAGAACGAAATTAAATGGTGTAAGCCAGGCGGGTGCAGATAAAGCAGCGAGAGTGAATGAACACAGATAAAATCAATTAGGGATGTGAATTGTGAACGTAGATACAGCTTCATGTTGTTAACTATACCTTCGGTTTCTGGAAAAGAAATCATCGGTCCGTCACAAACGAACCGCAACACTAGTGGTGCGATTAGCTGTTGAAAACTAATTCAATCACAGTAAGATAACGCGAGTTTGACAATTTGTCAAAATAGTTTTATGATAATTTTCGTCTGAGAAACTGGGCTTCAGTAGGCTTCAGTGAACGGAAAACGATCTTAGTACAAAACTAAAGTTCCTGTGGGATCCTTGCGTAACATTTTATGGCAATGCCATTCAATCAGCGAGTCATTGCGCTTTTTACGTTGACGAGCAGACTCAAACATATCGATGTCAGAAGTATCAATTAATGTAAGAGACATTTCTGCATTATTAGTAAATGCCGCTTATGTTAATTGTCTTACGGTATATTTTGGCATTTTGGGTAATTGTTCCTTACGTGAACTGATACTTGAAGTATCGATATGTGTGAACGTTTAGCTTCTCCCAGCGGCTTCGTCCGCGCGAAACTGATAATAATTGTCCCAATGGAACATACTCCCGGGATGAAAAGTATCCTATTACAGACATGGTCTACCCGTGGGCAAATTACATCCAAATCCGTTCAGCCACAAACACGCACGGAGGTAAAAAACAGACGTATAGACAGACAGAGTTTCTTTCGTATTTCTAATATTTTCTATATCGACTCGTTCCGCTACAAAAGGCGTAAAGACCATTTTGGCCAAATTTACTTTTTATCAGTTTTTCACGCTCTTTTTATCTGTAGGAATAAGTACCAACTTATTTAAAATTGCGCTACGGACGTTACGGTGAAAAAAATGGTTTTTACTACCCAACAGTTTCTTAACGTTAAACATATCTTTTTCGAAAAACCAAGTCGTAAAACACATTTAGGTATTTTACATTACGACAGTAAACTTGGTGTAAGTATCTACAAACAAACATATTTTCTTGAATACAAAACAGGTAAAACACAGTAACACAACAAATTGTGACATACGCCCTACAAAAAAAATATTGTGAAAGCTCTTGATCTACCTAAAAAAAAGTATCTCACAAAGGTTGTTAGTAACATTTTTAACAAAGTTAGCATGGAGTTGAGACTCCTGAAAACCTAAAAAAATGTATATAACTACAACCCATGATTCAAAAGCCTGGCAACAAACGTCTGCAGTAAAACCAGTTAGATATGCACAAACCAGGGTAATTTCAATAGTTGTAAAGACCATTTTTTTTTACAAAATGTGTAAATACACCCTGTAATACTAATGCAATGACTCTATGAGCAATTTTATAAGGATGAATATAATTTAATCATAAGGATGGATTGTAGGTATTATAAATATAAATAATAATAAGTTGAGTAAAATGAAATAAACGGTTTTAAAAATCAATACTTACATACTATTTATTGTTAATTGATAATAGAAACGTTTTGCATATTTGAATCTGTGGCGGCATTATGGTAGGGGAGCCCATGATGCTAAATGTGGATTTAGTAGATCGGATGATTTGAAGAATAAATGATCTCTTCATGTTTTCACTTTTAGCGGTGGGGAATGGTTGAGTTTCGAAGTTGTAAAAAATAATAATGACATGGAAATACTCAAGCGTGTCAGATATTGATATTTTTCATGCTCCAACATGTCTCTGATACGAAATTATATTAATCTGCCGATTTGCATGGTGGGGGAGGCCATGCGGGAGGGATGAAAATAAATAAAAAATGCATTTACTCGAGCGCGTCAGATTTTCAGAGGGGGTGTTCATTGAACCCAACAGATGCTCCCATTTCTTAATCTGACGATTTGGATGTGACGCAAGCTCGCAGCGAATTCCTGAAAATGTAAATAAAAATCGCCATCTTGAAATACTCGAGCGCGTCAGATTAGCATACTGAAGGTTCATCATGATGTCCCAGCCTTAGTAACCAAAAATCTGACAATTTGTTTGTGGGGTATTGGTAATCTGACAACTTGACAAAAAAATGCTTTCTTATTTATTTATTTTTTTTTAAACACGTTAAGCTGTTGGTCCCGGTTGTCATTTATAGATTTTCGGCAGTCGTTACGGATTGTCAGAAGCCAGTAATATTGACTCCAGTCTTGCCAAGAAGTACCGTGTTACCCAGTCAATTTGGTTAGTCCAGTTAGTTTGGGTTGTGGTGGTCTGGTAGGCAGCCGCTTCACGTAAAATAGGTACTGGTATTCAGCTGAATCCGGTTTGACTGGAAGCCGACCTCAATATAGTTAGGAAAAAGACTAGGCAGATGATGATGAACAACTGTAATGGTGTCATGGCGTCGGAAAACAGTGTGGGGAAGGTGCGAGAGAGTCAAAGATACGGGAAAAGTGATAGAGACCGAGAGGCGCGGAGTGGGAAACACATGCTTTACCCTACTGCACGGTCTGAACTTAATTGACGATTTTATTACCTTCGGCTTGCGGAAATCGTCAGATTATATGTTTTTTGTCATTCTGATATTATTACCTTTAAAATAAATAAAAAAACAACCGCGCTCGATGACACGAAGTCTTGGCATCGTTTTTTTTTGCAACTTTGTTACCCTCCCGCTTAGGTTACGCTCAAATCGTCAGATTAGCAAAATTGACACTTCTTAGCTAGTAATTAATCCCCCATATCTTAATCTGACGCGCTCGAGTATGTCAGATGATCGATTTTTCTTTACTAATCTGACGGCTTCTCCTGAGCGTACCCTCGTATATTAAGGGCTCATACTAGTTGAAGGTACTTATTAATATGTAAGGTGTCCTCCCTTATATTAATCTGACGCGCTCGAGTAAATCCAAAAATCCCTACTAGGGCTCCTCTACCAATAATACCGCCACAAAAATCAACGTACTACTCGTACGAGTTAACATGGCACCTGGCTCGAATGACGTTTGTGCAAAGTACAGTTTGCAACAAAAATTTCGTTTCAATTTCCGATTTTTTTAAGAAATTGCTTTTAGCATAATTATGTTTTTAAGCAAAAAACACAAATAACGTTTTTACAAATTCGGTGGGGGCGGCGCGCCATTATAAATCCACGGCGACGGTGGCGCGCCGGCGCGGCACTCGTATCTAATGTACTTATATGATTAAATCAGTATTAGGTAGTAACTTGAATTTAGATTATATTTTGCAATTCAAATCTTTATATTTGATATCGCGATCCTTGGGCAAGAAAATATTGATAGAAATCATAGAAATGTAATTATGTTACACTATAATAGCAAATGAGGTGAGGGTCGCGGGTAACAGATGGATGCGAGACGCACAGGACCGGTTGTTGTGGCGACACTTGGGGGAGGCCTATGTCCAGCAGTGGACGTCTTTCGGCTGATTGATGATGATGATGATGATAATAGCAAATTAAGGAATCTGAAGCTAAAGTACATAATGTAGTGTAATCTATCTATATATATCTTCTATAATATAAAAATGAATCGCAAAATGTGTTGGTAAGCGCATAACTCAACAACGCCTGGACCGATTTCACTTTTTTTTTTTGTTGTGTTTGTTTAGGGTAGGCGTAGGGTAGGTGTAGGGTAGGTGTAGGGTAGGTGTAGGGTAGGTGTAGGGTAGGTGTAGGGTAGGTGTAGGGTAAGTGTAGGGTAGGTAGGTAGGTAGCCAGTTGACGGGAGCGAAGCCGCGGGGGACAGCTAGTGTGTGTATTGTATGGTATACTACATGTATAAAATTTATGTTTTTTTTAAATTTCGGGTTGACCTCTAAGTTTTTAAAATAAATATCTACTTAGATAAAACGTTTCAAATAAAATTTTAGAAATATTTGGTCCTTTTATGTAATTGTTGATTTTGCAATTTTTCTTTCATACTACATTGTATTAAATTTATGTTTTTTTAGAAATTTCGGTTTGATCTCTTAGTTTTTAAAATTTTTCTTTCATAAGTCTATTTATTTTATTTTATTTTTAGCCTTTTCCGTCCCACTGCAGGGCAAAGGCCTCCCTTTCTTCCTTCCATTCTTCCCGGCTCTGGGCTATTGTTGACCAATCCTGTCGATAGGCGTCAAGCTCGTCCCGCCATCTTCGCCTGGGTCTGCCGCGATGCCGCCGGACATTTTCTGGGAAATGATACCCATATTGTGGTTGCTTTAGCCCATGAATCGTTTGACATGCGGCAGACGTGTCCGGCCCAGTCCCAGTTACAAAGTTATAGGTAATTCAACAACCTGTTCTATTTTATTTTAAAAAATTGTCCACCGATGTTTTAAAATGCCAAACACAGACAAATGTTTGGTGTTTTATCACTGTCCTACGTATAGGACAGTAGGCATATCTGGGTTAAGTTGAGCTTCAATACAGTCATAAATTTACTGAGAAATACCGAAATTCCAGTATAATTACTTTGTGAAAGTTTTTGTGATATACTTTTACATAGGTGGCTTGAAAAGTGTTGTGTTTTTAACTATCAATTGGTTCAAAGAGCACTGTTAATAAATTAATTTAATAATAGGTATAGTTTTATATCATTAATCTCTTCACTCCACTACCAGATACCTGTGTGTTAAATAAGCTGACATCAACACACAGTTAAGTATACATAACGTGTAGTAACATACATACAAAATATACGAACTTTAAATTAAACAGCCATATAGACAAGTTACGTATATCGGAGTTCAGAGGTAGTGCTGGTTAATATATCATATAGCAACATAAACCACTGTGCTTATTATACGTAACGTAGGTATAGCAAATGATATCGTGGCTCTCACTTGTTAAACGTGCATTTTTAATGTAAACAGTGATAGGACACGCAATATTGATGTTTGACTATAATATTGTGTAAGTAAGGACGATTGATTGAGAGATCGTGTTGTTGTTTAATTAATGTTTTGTGTGTTTTTAATGGACGAAACGCTCAAGACTCTCACTCTTTCAAAATTAATAACAATCAATTATAGACAGTACTACTAAGACTAAGCCTGGAAAGTACGAAGGAAAGTTCATTGGTTTTTTTACTGCTCCATTTTAACGTAATAAATTCATAAACGTGATGTAATATTCTTATAAAGCATGCCGTCTGCCAGACCGTCACCGCGCTTGCTTAATTCGCACGCGCGCGTGCCGCCCGTAACAAATATGCTTATAAAAAGCATGCTTTAAAAAGCATGTACAATAACTTGCATAAAATGTAAAACATATCGCACCGCGCGGGGAATAGGGGGAGGGTCGAGTTTCGAGCCAGGTGCCAAGTTAACGCGTACGGGTAGGAATCTACATTGCAACAATGATACTCGCAGCTCCATTTATTTCGGACAGCTGCGAACTAACAACAAATCCTAAATCGCGATAGGTATCAGGGTTTAACGTGCGATTCGAACAGATACAACAGCCCAAATATCGACTAACTATCGGGCAGTTGCCCACCGGACACAACAATCGTCCGGTCGGAGAATCCTCCCTTTTCAAGGCACTTTACTCTCCGCTACCTCCAAAAATCAACTTGTAAGCTACAGGTGTCGTGAAACAAGTTGGGCTCTGGTAAATCTGGCGTGATCATGAAATAGTGGAAGAAATAAAATCATTGCTAACGCCCAACGTATCATACATATTTTACTAGTTATAATTTCCAATTTAACTCTCCAAAGTTTTATGGAAATAATACTAACAATCATAATTAAACAAAAAAAATTTACTCTTCATTGAACTTGTTACTAATTAGTTAATCTTCTAATTAATAACAAGTATAAAGACGAGAAATAAAAAAAAAGTTACCAGACCTTATGATTCAAATGAATAAATCTTATTAACTATTACGCTACTTACTTAAAGTTCAGTGGCCGAAATTCGCCCATAATTAATTCAAAGTCTAAGTTAGAACGTTTTTAAGTTTCTGTTGTCAAAGACTATAAACTTCTTTAGTCGATATTTAACTTTAGTACGAAATTTGACATTCAGTCAAAGTCAAACTCAAAGTCAAAGTCAACCGCATGGTAGAGTGTGTGTAATGTTGTTTCTTATTAATAGGTATATAACGTATATCTAAGGCAAATTTTATGCGAGCGTTGGGTGGCGCGCCGTCCGATCAAAGCCAGGCCCAAGCCGACGGCGCGTTGTGTTCCACGCGCGCCACAAAGAGATGTCAGCATAGGAGTAGGGGCCCATTAGGGCCGCCTGCCAGGGCTGCGGATTTTGTTCGAAAGAGTAACCGCGGCCCTGGAACGCAAAAGGCACTAGGAGGAGCATGGATGGGTTTTAGTCATTAAGAGTCTGACACTCCCTCCCGCTCCACCCAGAGCGACAGGAGTCATTTGATGATTTCCCATCTTTAAAAAAAATAAAAAAGGCAAATTTTATAAAGATATTATCTTTTTATAATGCCATAGAAATAAATTAAATTGCGTTAACAATGTTTATAATTCATTCACCATTTCATGAACACGTCAGATTTACGAATTTTATGTGAAAGAATATTTTTCACATAAAAATTTTAAAAGCTGGAATAATTGAATAAAATATTATAAATATCCAGAACCCAACTTGCTTCACGGCACCTGTAACTTACAAATTGATTCAAATATGTGCTGAACGTTCATATTACCAATTAACAATAAATATTGTATTAATTTTTAAAATCGTTTATACAATTTTTACTCAACTTATTATTAATTAAATTATATCTATCCTTATTAATAAAATTGCTCATAGAGTAATTTTAGTATTAATTACAGGGTCTATTTCATTGAGATAGAAAAAATATATGTCTATGGTCTATTTACATATTTTGCAAAATGAATGGTCTTTACAACCATAGAAATTACCCTTGTATGTGCATAACTAACTGGATTTTACCATATTTTACTGCAGACGTTTGTTGCTAGGCTATTTAATTATGGGTTGTATAAATACCTACATTTTTTTACCCACGACGACGTACGGTACGGAGATGGTATATGCGTTTGGGGTGACAATGTTTGTTTGTTTGTTGGTCCATCTTGATACGGTTTTCAGTGATGGGTTCGGGTTTGATTGGTGCATGTTCTTAGATAGGTGTTACGGTGACAACTCACCAGGGGGCGCTGCAGTAAACATTTGTTTGTGCAAAACCAAAACTACTAGTCCGATTTTGATGCGGTTTTCAGTACTAAATGAGTTTGTGGTTAATTGGTGAGATATCTTTAATGCGTGTCAAATAAACCATGTCAGAGGCCTTTGAGGCGGTTTACAAACTCTGACACTAGGGTTTGTGGGGTCGTTAGGCCTTACTGCCCACACGATAAGAAGAAGAATAGGTGTTACGGCACAGATTACTGAATAGTTACGGTAGTAACTTACTAGGGGGCGATCTAAGACATCAAATTATATGTCATGCAAACCTAACCTAAAGTGAGTCATTGTTGACCGGGGGCTCAGCCGAGCAATAATGTTGTACTCGATTTCATTTTAACCAATAATGTGATTAAAAGGAACCTCACCTGTCAACTAAATTGGCGGTAAAGTACATAAAACCCTCTGGTGTTGTCAGAAAGAAGAAATATATTCTCAGTACTCTTACTTATGGACGATATTCTCGATTTTCTACAGAATCATAAGGACTGTTTCTTCATATTGTTACTGTGTTTTCGAAGACATAATATTGTAAGAATAATTAGATAAGTAGGTACGGATTATATTATAAAACTAGCTGTGCCCGCGACGTCGTCCGCGTGGTCTTAGATCTATGCTAGCCTACTATTTTAGTTCTTGAAATTCGAAAGTTTGAATGGTTGGATTTTTGTTACTCAATCACGCTAGTACCTACGGCTGAATGGATCGGTATGAAATTTCGCACAGGGATAGATTGTAGTCTGGGATAGTATAGCACACAGGCTGTTTCTTAATTCGGGAGTACCTTGGGAAAGATTCAAGATGAAAATCATTTTGTCCAAATAAACCGTTTACATACACTTTTGAATTGTTAAGGTCAGTTAGTCAAAAACATGAAGCTACGTTCCAAAGCGTAGATCTCTATGAAAAGAACGTGCAAGAAACTCCACGGCCATTCTTTTAAATCATGAGCCTTGACATGTGAAAATTCTCAATTAAAAAATAAATCTTACATAATGTAAATAAACATTAAATTCGCGATAAATTCGCGGCACAGCAGAGTGCTCGTGCGGTTAGAAAAATACTGGTTACATTCTATTCTATTCTATTTTTGTTTATGGCAAAGTCGAACCGTCCAGATCAGCACTGTTACGACGCAAGAACCAGAATTGTTCAAGACCGACCAAGTCCGACACAACTCGATTTGCGTCCGATACTTTACACGAATCACAATTGATCGCGGAGGCTTAGTAATAGGGTCCCGTCACCTTGCGTACGGTACCCTAATAATCGGTAATAGAATAGCTTTTATTCGCAAATCGAACCGTTCAACCTTTCGAATTTGAATCTATCGCGCAGGCTTAGTAGTTGAGTCCCGTTAGCACTTTGGTACGGAACCCTACAGGCCTGGATTCGCCAGTCGAAGTCGAACCGTCCAGTTCAGCACTGTTACGACGCAAGAACCAGAATTGTTCAAGACCGACCAAGTCCGACGTCCAAGGCGACAACAACAATCCGAACAAATCAGAGATTTCTTTTTCGATTTTGGACTCGAAACCCTATCAGAGACTTGAAAGACCTTTTAGACCGAATACCCTAGCGATTTTCCGTCAGAGTCATACTCTGACGGAAAATCTTAACGCCATCTATCGACCATTTGGTAAACTGACAAAATATTTCGCCGAATGAAGACGGTAAATAAGGAGCCCATGTATAACAATAAGTAACGTTATGGTATTAAAATGTTCACTTTTGTTTTACTACTTATTAAAAGTTTTAAAAATAACTCAACAATTAGTTTTGAACGCGTCATCAGTGCAACGCCATCTATCGACCATTTGGTAAACTGACAAAATATTTGGCCGAATGGAGACGGTAAATAAGGAGCCCATATATAACAATAAGACAGTAACGTTATGGTATTAAAATGTTCACTTTTATTTTACTACTTATTAAAAGTTTCACAAATAACTCAACAATTTGTTTTGATGTTATGCATTGTATTGTATGCATTTTATCTTTCTAAATAGAAGGTGCCTAATAATCGGTCACCGCAACGCTTAGCGCTGTATGAAGTTCCTTACTAAAATTAAAAATTCAATATCTTTTGATTTTGTGGGTCGATTTTGATGAAATAAACGCTAAATGTTATTCGGGTTAACACTTAATATTTTTAATAACTTAACTTTCGAATCCAATCAGTGGTTTTTGCGTGATGCTGACACAAACAATTGGACAAACAGACAAACAGACAAAAATTTCAAAAATGGCATTTTTGCGTTTTATACCTTTTTCCTAACATTTCTCAGTTATTTTTATGCGAAAATATTCAATGTATAGACACGGCAAATCTACGATTTTATTATAGATATAGAATAGATATAGATGATTAGGATAACACTCAAAACACGTCTAAAGTTGATTTATCACCTTTATTAATTAAAAATTATTTTCTCAAACTCCAATGACGTTCTAAATTAGAAAGAAAGAAAAGAAAGAAAAAGACTTTATTTGCGCCAAGCATGACGCATACCAAAAATAAACAAAATTACAATTGCTATGTAAGTTAGGAAGATATGCGTCACATTCGCGCAAAACGGTCATCGCAAATACAAACAGTCGGTTTTTTTTTTGTGAAAAAGTTTTTTATTTTTCACTTTTTCGTGGTACCCCACACCTCTGGAAAGTTCCAGGAAAGCAAAAATACACAATTACGTATACATGGATGATTTTTCCACATATTTTTTCCAGTTTTTAATTTTTCAGGATTTAATAACCAAACTACTGAACCGATTTTGATTAAATTTCAATGGGACCAATCGAGAAGTATATCCTTTCACATGATACATGAATTTTTCAAATCGGTTCATAAATGATGGAGATATGAGGTAACAAACACAAAAAAAAAACGAATTGAGAACCTCCTTTTTTTGAAGTCGGTTAAAAATGCATACAGCCAAGCGCCCGAACCCATTCTACCAGCTATTATAAAGCCCTGTATAAAGATCGAAGGGTTAAGTACACAAATATCGTCAATTTTATTAGGTGGATTTATTATTAATTCATATACAATTTGCAATGGAGCCGACCCCAATGTAGTTGGGAAAAGGCTAGGCAGAGGATGATGATATACAATTCGCAATGTGGTTGAATTTTGTAGTAGGTACATTATTTAATTTATTACAGCTAAAAAATAATAAATTATGAATTTCATTAAAAATAATCACTAAGAATTGATAAACAATATATTATTATGGTAATAGATTTTAAATAGTTATTATATGAATGATTGTAAATAATAGCATGTCAAATGATTAAAAAAATATTATATTAATGCAAAAAGTCTAATAGTGTGTTGAGTGAATATATTTAATGTCATCAAGTTAATGGTAAGTAGGTACAAAAAGGTAAATTACGAAATATAAAACCTATTTACCATCACTAGTCTCCAATTCAGTCAGATAGAGAAATATAAACATTTATTCAACAGGAATGCTTTAAGTTTAGCTTTGAATAGAGTACCTTTATAAATCAGTGATCTTAAGTCAGCAGGCAACCCATAAATAATTCTACTGCTTGTTAATATTTTGAGTTAATATATTGAGTTTAGGTGCAAATTTGTTTTTTATAACGTTTCTTCTAGTGTTCTCTCTAACTTCACGTTCTTCTTGTGATTCGTACTCGTGTATGTATTTTACAAAGTGGCTGAGAAGTACTAAAACATAATAAACTTGATACTGTTAATATACTCAATTTCTCTCTATCTTTACATGACTCTCGTTGTGGGATTCTGACAATCGTTCTTAATGCACGTTGCTAACAATAGGCACATAGGTACATAAAACCACAGAAAGTACCTAACAAAAAAAACCGGCAAGTGCGAGTTGGACTCGCGCTCGAAGGGTTCCGTACCATTATCTACAAAAAAACGGCAAAAAAATCACGTTTGTTGTATGGGAGCCCCCCTTAAATATTTGTTTTATTTTAGTTTAAATATTTATTTTAAAGTAAATATATACCTACTACTAAATATTCTGTGGATGTTTCAAGCGTCTACCTGTTGCTGTTATCAATATCGAGCAAAAACGAGCAAAAAAATCACGTTTGTTGTATGGGAGCCCCCTTAAATATTTATTTTATTCAGTTTTTTAGTATTTGTTGTTACAGCGACAACAGAAATACATCATCTGTGAAAATTTTATATTCCAGGTGACAGACAGGTTCATGAAGCCTTGTGACGGACGGACGGACGGACAGCGGAGTCTTAGTAATAGGGTCCCGTTTTACCCTATGGGTATGGGTACGGAACCCTAAAAAACAGATTCGAAAATCGAGTTAGTGGCACTTGTTACAACGCGCGTGTGGAACGTGGTGCAAAAAAAATTGCGAATATTGCAAATCCTTTATGCTATTTTGACTAACTTCTTGTAAATGTGTTTTAATAGTTCTAAATATACTCGTACATACTGCTTGTCAATTTAATAATTAATACTTTGATTTAATGCTATCACTTCTCATTTTCTCACAGTAGGTGTGAAAAGTAGAGTACCTATCCTCCTCGGGTATAAAGGTGTCTTTGCCTTGGGCTAGCTTGAATCCCTCGCTGCATTCAAGCTTCTTATATTAACTTCTGAATCCTTCATTGCGTTCGGGATTCAGTATTACGCCCGTGACATGAGACACTGGTTTATACCCTGGGTGCATAATCTACTATTATATTAGCTACTACATATTAAAGAAACTCGATAGGTAAGTATTTCTGTAGAGAGTAGTCAGGTAGAAACCCTTAAAATTCTAAAGAAAAAAAGAAACAAAATGCAAAAATCCCACGTCGTCCACGGTTTAAGCGCAAAATATGTATGTGGAGCATACATATTTTGCGCAGCAGACATCATTCAAATGACTGTTTTAATGTTGTACTAAATTTCATTATGCAACTCTTTTGTTTTTTCGATCCCTTCCTTGTGTTTTGTTTTGCAGTTTTGCGGTTTTATAGTAACGTGAATTATTGGAGATATTTTATTTCTATACTTCGACCAATAATAAAGAGCCAATAATCTTCGACGATTTCGGGCCTTGGATCAAAACACTTGAGTTTATACCTCTGCAACTGGGTTTAACCACAAATCGTAAAGCCCGTCACACATTCCCAAACCACTGCAACTCCTGAAAGACAGAATCAACAGTGGCGACCACCAAAAAAACGCCGAGTAAATGTAGCTCGACGAGTCCCGGAGAAACGATTCAACTGTCTTGGATCCGGCAACGTAATAAATCAGAAAATAACAGCAGAGGAATCGGAAAAAAAATATAATTTCCACTTCCCTCCTTATCAAGCAGGAAACAGAACAGTGCTAGGCCAAATAGGCACCAAGGGACAAATGCAACTGGGTTAAGCTTAGTTGCCGAGCACCATAGGTTATACATTAACACTAATAATAATGGGTCCTAAATTGTGAGCTACTTTTAATTCCAGTAATAGGTATGGCAAACTCACTTGAACGCACGGAAATTTGTTCTGGTTCCTACAAGGTCCGTATATTAAACAACTCCAGATGTAACCTGAATACTTTAACATAATATTGCGTTCAGTTTGCAAAAGAATACACTCCCATAAGATATTACGTGCGGATTGTTCGTATTCAAGGTCAGATGCAGAACATTGACAGAAAGGAGAAGACACAAGCTTAAAGGAAAATAATTTACTCTTAAAGTTGCCATGACCTGTAAGAACCTCTAGCCATGTCCTATCCAGCCGCTCACGAACGGATGAAAAAAACTGGTAGAGGTGACGGCCCTTGATGGAACTTTCCCACCTTTTTTATGGATGGAAATCATCAAATGACTCCTGCCGCTCTGGGTGGAGCGAGAGGGAGTGTCAGACTCTTACTGACTAAAACCCATCCGTGCTCCTCGCAGTGCCTTTTGCTTTCCAGGGGCGCGCTCTGGCCTTAAAGGCCAATGCTGACATCTCTTTGAGGCGCGCGTGGAACACAATGCGCCGTCTCTCTATATAATATCTTTTAATCTTACTTCTTACTATAATATCCACTCAAGCCGGCTAAAAAAGGCAAGAGAGAGGTTGGAGTCCCGTGTCTCATCAGTTTTTACTCCAATCGGCCAATAGAAGCAAGCTGCAGATGAGGAACAGAACTTCTCCCGGAACAACAAGAAAATGCCAGGAAACTTACGTAATTAAAGCAAATTTTGAAGCACTACGTACACACGCGTGCGTTCAAGCGATTTTGCCATAACTATTACTGGAATCAAAAGTAGCTCACAATTTAGGACCCATTATTATTACTTTATTAGTGTTAATGTATAATCCGTGGTTCTTGGCAACTGCGCTTAACCCAGTTGTACTTATATGTCCCTCGGTGCCTATTTGGCCTAGCTCTGTTCTGTCTCCTGCTTAATAAGGAGGGAAATTATATAATTTTTTTTCTACTCTTCCGCTGTTATTTTCTGGTTAATTTGATAGCGGGATCCAAGACAGTTGAATCATTTGTCTGGGACTCGTCGACCTTCATTGACTCGGCGTTTTTTCTGGTGATCGCCAATCTTGATTCTGGCTTTCAGAAGTTGCAGTGGCTTGGGAGTGTGGAGTGGTGGGCTTGTCCCAAAAAAAAAAACGAAGCACTAACAACACGTAGTTTTTCTGTTCTGTTCTTTCGATCACAATTTCATTGGATGGTAAGCGATGATGTGATCGACGATAATGATGTTGTAGATAGTTAAAACTACTTGATTTGTATATATGTCTCTGGGCGGAGCGGAAGAGAGTGTCAGACTCTTACTGACTAAAACCCATCCGTGTTCCTCATCATGCTCTTTGCGTTACGGGGCTGCGGTGACACTTTCGAACAAATTCTGCAACCCTGGCAGGCTCTGTCTACATTGCTTACATCTCTTTGAGGCAACACAACAACACAACCCGGGCCTGGTTATGATCGGACAGCGAGCCACCCAACGCTCGCCGTCCGTAGGGGTGCAGTGGCCGGGAATCGCCCTGCTACTCCCGACGCCCGGAGCCTCTTCTGTCGCGGAGGTTGGGGAGTGAGGTTTGCCTCTAATTCACGCGGCCCGCCTCCTCCTTCACTAGCATTACTGCTTCGCAGAAGGTGACGGCTTCCCATGCCGCCTTGCTCCGGACCATGCGAGTGAACCAAGACCGGTAGCGAGGAGTTGCCGCCGCCGATCGCCTCGACGAGGACACGGCGGTGCTCCGCCCAAGCGAGGCAGACCTCCACCGAGCCCTCCGGGCGATCGTTACAGAGTGATAACACCCGGACGTCGCCCCGCCCCGCCGCGCCGTCTTCGTCGCTCCCGCCGAATCCGAAACAGGTAGCTCCCTAAACAGCCGTGTCCGGTGAGTACCTGCGTCAGGCGGAAGGTGAAGACGCCGTGGCGCCTCTCTAGCCACTTCTCAAAGAGGGGACTTATCGCCACAATAGTGGCGTGCCCAATCTCAATGCATGCACCTGGTATTATCCAGAACGGATCATATCTGTTAGTCCACAAGTCCGCCACTAAACATTTTGACAACTTTTCCTGTTCTTTTTGCAAAAATAAATGTAAATATTACGGAATATTGATATTGAGTTAACTATTTTATTTGAAATTTAGATATTGGAATATTTCATTTTAATATCGTAATTCACAACTAGGCAAAATCCATCCGAAATTCCATTATTATAAGATTGATATGATGAGATGGGGTGCGCCAATGATTTCAAAAGTAATATATAATATGTCAATGGGGTGCGCTCATTTAGTATAAGAACATCCACAACCGCGCCTGCTCGGGACTTAGGGCACCATGACACTGATAGTTTAGGTTCGAATGGGATGGCGTGATCCCATTCATGTTAGGTTCTTTAAACCCTGCAGGCAGAAACAGGAGCACCGTGCGGCGGGGCTCCGTCAACTTCCCTTGGTGTCGATCGTAATTTGAGCAGAATGTACATTCGATCAAATTAGTGAAAATTTGTTGCGTTTCTACATGCCACATCTTATTCGAGACGCCAACTTGGCCGTGCATGTCATGTTGACGGTTCGAAAGAAATATTATACAATATGAAAGTTATGTTATAGCTTTTAATCATTAGTTTAGTTTAGTTCCGGCTGTATTAGAACCCAATGGCCTGGCACGCGACGATGGCAAGAGACCGGACGGCATGTCATTATTTCCATGGAAGATGGGTAGGCCATTAGTGTGGGACGCTACTTGTGTCGATACTCTTGCGCCATCCCATCTTCCTAGCTCTTCGTGCTGCGCTGGCGCTGCCGCTGCGGCTGCGGAGAACCTCAAGCGGCGGAAATATAATAACCTTGTAGGTAGTTATATTTTCGAGCCGTTTGGGGTTGAAACTCTCGGGTCGTGGGGTCCGAGTGCTCATTACTTGTTTAAAGATCTGTCAAGACGCTTAGTTGACACTTCGCGTGACCCTAGGGCTGGCTTTTACCTCGGACAAAGGATAAGCATTGCCATACAACGTGGCAATGCTGCCAGCCTTTTGGGTACATTACCAGTGGCCTGCGATGCGGAGGAATTTTTCGACGCCATGTTTTAGATTAGTTTTAGTTGAGTCTTTTTTTAAGTGTGTGTATATAGTTATAGTTGCAATAAATATTACAAGGCTTATAAGAGCAATTAGTTTAAATGTATGATATGTTAACTTGTATAAAATGAAATTATATATTTTAGATGTATATCCTTAAAACGCCTTCCTACCTATGAGAACGCTCCTCCTATTCCCGTCCTTCTGATGCGCCTTGCAAGTCTTAAGTCTTAGAAATCTCCTTAAATCCCTTCCCCACTCCGTTACTTACCATTTTTTACTCCCACTCATTTACTGCGCACGCGCTACGGCGCGGTACGGTTGTGGAATTCACTGCCGCCTGAACTTAGGGACTTCAAAACGCTTACAGTTTTTAAAATAAGAGTGAAAGAACACTATCACTATATATTACTTATTACTTACTCTATCTTATAATATTACTAAGTATGTATTACTGATTTTTTTTTTAAGTTTATTGTTTTATTCTTATATACGTACCTAACTATAACTTTTACACACGGGGTCTACATCTCTTTTATTCGACTTTCCTTTCGCAGGAAGAGATTTCTTTAGAAATAAGCATCACCTTTTGGTGCAGCGCAGACGACACACTTTTTGTGCGATCGAGTCTGTGTCGAACGTTCTATATTTTTCGCGCATTTTAGTGCGGCGCGCGGGGCGGCGCGTTCTGCCAGAATGACACGGATTGTTTTTGCGTCGTAGTACTGCATATAATTACTTAGGTTCTGTTTTCTCAGACTAAAAAGTGCGTCACGCATGTCTGTCATCTGCGTTGCACCTTGTACCTATTTTCTGTCTTCTTCTTTTCTATTTGTTAAATGTGTGTACATAACATGTTAAATTAAATAAGTAGGTATATCATATGAAACGAAATTATATCGTTCGTTGTTATTAAAATAGTTAATACCCATTAGACGCCCCATGATATTATTATGTCCGAGCGGTCAAATGCAACAAACAAATCAATACACTCTCATACTACATAACGTTATGTAGATACGCTAGAGAAATTATCTGTCACCGGAAAATAGCAAACGCTGTAAGATTGTAAAATATCGCGTGAAATTGTAAGTAAACTATTTTTTCTAAATTAGACACGGATATATTTATTGGAAACTATTGAATTTGGATGAGATTTATTGCATACAAAACGGTTTTTTCATAATACATCGAGATATTATAATCTGATCAAGATTTATTACAATCTTACGGAGTCTGCAATTTTCAGGTGAAATATACTTACACAAAATAATTTCCTTTCTACAGTCGGGTAATCAAAGATATTTTTCGAACTGACTGTACTTTAATAAGCTTTTTAAAATCTTCAATACAAAACCAAATTAGGGGAAAAAGGAACAAAAAATGGGTCGAAACAGAACTATGAATTAAACAAAATATGATAAACGCGGCGAAAAAAGGAGCCCCCTTAAATATTTGTTTTATTTTAATTTAATTACTTACTTTTAAAGTGAATATATAACTAAATATTCTGTGAATATTTCGAGCTTCTACCTGTTGTCGTTATCAATATCGAGCAAAAACGAGCAAAAAAATCACGTTTGTTATATGGGAGATCCCTTAAATATTTATTTGATTCTGTTTTTTAGTATTTTTTGTTATAGCGGCAACAGAAATACATCATCTATGAAAATTTCAACTATCTAACTATCACGGTTCATGAGATACAGTCTGGTGACAGACGGACGGACGGAGGAACGGACAGCGGAGTCTTAGTAGTAGAGTCCCGTTTTACCCTTTGGGTCAGAACCCTAAAAATTAACAACAACCATTGGACCCAAAAAGCGAAAACTGAAAAACTACTTTTTCATTGCAGTCGGGGGACTTACTCGTTTAAATAAATGTTCCAGGGAACTATCCGCCGACTATATGTTTGTAATCTACAAATCACGGTCTAGACGATGATAATATACGTAGTTATATATTCATAAAAAAATATGCCCGTTTTTATTCATGTTCTCTTCATCTTCTCTTCCCCTTCACACTTCTCAAGTCTTCACGATGGATCATGCTGTAGCCTTTAGAATTTTTTCCCACCCTCGCTGTGGTGAGATAGCCCTTGGTTGGAGGTATTCAAGAGAAGAATAAGGGAACATCCGTCTATTTGACCCAAAAAAATGTAATAAAAATTCAAATCCTTATTTAAATAAACTAATAAGTTTATTTAATTTTTGTTGTGCACTTAGGTATACTCCTATTAGCAAATCTATCTTTCACAGCATTGAGGTTTGCTGTAAGAAATCCCATCCCAGTCTGTTTTGTATTTCTTGTATTAACATCGATACATCGAACTCTAGCGCCATGGTATTATACCGCGTACGTTACGACCCCCACTAACGAGTGCAGATTGCATACTAAAAGTGTGCGTCGCTGTCTGTCCCGCGTTGAAGCAAACGTTCTATTTTTTTTGGCGCACTTTTTGTGCGTCGCGGCGAGGTATCTTCCAGAATGACGAGGATTTTTTGTGCGCCGGACTTTTGGCGCGTCGCGTCGTATGCGTTACATAATTGCTTATTGACATGACATTATTTACCTTTCAAAACTTGCACCAAGAGTGTTAAGAAGGTGTTAAAATTTATATGGAATAACCTAAACATGCATTCCGATGAATATGAAGTTAGAAAAACTTTTTCAAAAAACAAACCCTGTTAGTAATGAGGGATGACGGATGACTAATTTCTTCGATTTGGTAACTTTAAACATGGCACAAAAATACCTACTTATTGGACTAATTATAAGAACCGTAATAATTACTTTTTCTAAACCACCCATAGAAACGGCTACAGGGATTTCTGAAGTTTGGAGAGAAATACGAAATACTCGCAGGCGAAGTGAAGTGCTAAATTATTAATGTCAGTTGCTTCATTTTACAGTAGGTAGTTAAGAAAGTGCTTCGCCATCGCCAGGCTATCTTAGAACTCAGAAAAATACCTGTACATGTAGGTGTGGCTGGATGAATACATTGTTCTATCAACACATCATTCATCTCTATCCCAAAATAGTGGCTATCAATCATAAAAAAGTAGTATAAAACAAAGTCGCTGTCTGCCTCTTTGTTTCTCGAATTACTTCGTCTATTAACCACACAATAGGTTTTTGATACGATTCACACTAATAGAAAGAGCGATAAACTAGGAAAAGCTGTCTAAATAATTGGTAACCATGTGCAGCCGGGTCAGGTCGCTAATATAAATATAAACTATAAGTCTAAAGAGATCAAATTGTTTATTTGCAGGACATTATCTCAAGAGTGCCCTAGGCTACTTATAATTCCAGAAACAAGCATGGTTACTTGCAAGCCATAAGGAAAAACTAGTGTTCTTAAAGGGTTTGCCAACCCTTTAGGAACACTAGTTTCAGTCTGATGATTATGAATCATGTAATACTGGAAAGCAGCATTAGCTGGAAATTCAAACTCATGTCACTACATTAAGGGTGCCCTAGTCAAACGGGTGAACGAATTAACGGGCACGGATAAATGCATGCTATCTCATCCAACATCATTTAAAAGACGGAATAAACGCTGTGATGAGCAATACCAAGCTAGTGTGCACACAATTTACAGTTCCATATCATTTAAGATGATTTAAAACGAAAAAGAGCTTATAAAACTTACTGAAAGACATTTGGTAGTCAGGGTATTATGAAAAAAGTGCTGAATGTATAATTAAGTCCTGTATGGTTAATATTTTTCCATTTTCGTACTACATAATTATTTATTTACACCCAAAGTTGTGTTAAAATTTGGAAGTATCAACACAAATAACTTGCACATTAATATTTTTTTCTGTTTTGTTTCCATAAGGGGCTAGATAATACCGAGATAAATAAATGTGATTTTTTTCTGAATGTACACCGCCAATCAGTAGAGTAATCGGCATACTACGTTTGTATGAAACAATGAGTGACTTGGGCACCCTTAAATGCTGTTTAACTTTCCGAAAGATTCATCAGCAAACTTAGCTTAACAACGCAAAGATACAATCAAATCCTCTTTATTGTTCATCATATACTTAAATGTTATTCAAACTTTTCAACCTCTAGCTGCACTGGAACACAACAGACTGCTGAAATTTGAATATTTAGAAACAAAATTGCAATGTGCAGAGAACACCAAACAGCCATAATGGTAGGGGAGCCCTAGAAGGGATTTTTGTATTTACTTGAGCGTGTCAGATTAATATAAGGGAAGATACCTTACATATTAAAAAGTAACTTCAACCAGTATGAGCCCTTAATATAGGGGGTAAGCTCAGGAGAAGCCGTCAGATTAGTAAAAAAAATCGATCATCTGACATACTCGAGCGCTTCAGATTAAGATGTGAGGGATTAATTACTAGCTAAGAAGTGTCAATTTTGCTAATCTGACGATTTGAGCGTAACCTAAGGAAGCGGGAGAGTAACAAAGTTGCAAAAAAAAAAGATGTCTGGACTTACTCGAGCGTAGTTGTTTTTTTATTTATTTTAAAGGTATGATACCAGAATGACGAAAAACATTATAATCTGTAATAAAATCTTCAATTAAGTTCAGATGGTGCAGTAGAGTAAAGCATGTGATTCCCACTCCGCGCCTCTCGGTCCCTTTCACTTTTCCCGTATCTTTGACTCTCTCGCACCTACCCCACACTGTTTTCCGACGCCATGACACCATTACAGTTGTTCATCATCATCTGCCTAGTCTTTCTCGTAACTGTATTGAGGTTGGCTTCCAGTCAAACCGGATTCAGCTGAATACCAGTATTTTAACTGGGTAACACGGTTCTTCTTGGCAAGACTGGAGTCAAATTTACTGGCTTCTGACAATCCGTAACGACTACCAAAAATCTATAAATGACAACCGGGACCAACAGCTTAACGTGCTTAAAAAAGTAAATAAATAAGAAAGCATTTTTTTTTCAAGTTGTCAGATCACCAGTACCCCACAAACAAATTGTCAGATTTTTGGTTACTAAGGCTGAGACATCATGACGAACCTTCAGTACGCTAATCTGACGCACTTGAGTTTTTCAAGATGGCGATTTTTTTTATATTTTCAGGAATTCGCTGCGAGCTTGCGTCACATCCAAATCGTCAGATTAAGAAATGGGAGCATCTGTAGGGTTCAATGAACACCCCCTCTGAAAATGGACTGACACGCTCGAGTAAATGCTTTTTTTATTTTTATTCACCCGTCCCGCATGGCATGCAAATGCAAATCGGCAGATTAATATATATTTCGTATCAGACACACATGTGTCTCCAACATTGGAGCATGAAAAATATAAATATCTGACACGCTGGAGTATATCCATGTCACTGTTATTTTTTATAACTTTGAAACTCTGTAGACACTGTCCCCACCGCTAAAAGTGAAAAGGTGAAGAGACCATTTTATTCTTCAAATCTACCAAATCTACTAGGTTTTCGCGACGCTCGAGTAAATCCACATTTAGCATCATGGGCTACCCTACCATAATATAACAGCCTGTGTTACTGATTAATAAATAAACTTTACAAAGTTTACATCCCAACTTTCTTCATTACAAAGAGAACATTAAATGATGTCTACACTAAAAAACAAGAATACCTGTAAGTACTACTACAATTATTTAACTGAACAGGCACATAATGGCATTACTGCTAAGGTACAAAGGCTCTTTCAATATCTCCAATACTACATTATCAAATCTGGGATATTATTATGATAAGGTCAAAGATGAGTAAAGCACACAAGACACATGCACTAACCAACCTACGCAAGCTCGTTAATATAAGACATATTTTGGTACCGTAAACATAAAAAACAGAAAACTTCAATACATAAAAGTTACAACAAAGTGCAATGCAATCAACAATCGTTTTCACGATCTGTTCTAAGTTTAAAAAAAAACTTACCGCGGCTGCCTTCAGAACTGCAAATACAGGATCATTAATACACTAAATAAAATTGTACTTCTACAGTTATAAAACGCAATCACAGTAATGTTAAACTTTATTTTTGTAAACAATCACTCAAAACGGTAGACAGTTGGCAAACGTCAACGTATCCCAACAACCGTCCGAGCGAGCGACAACGCGAATCGCGAATAAAATCTAAGGAGCGTGCGGGGGGAAACTGTCAAAGTTTGTCGGAAACGTCAACGTCACTGTGAAGTGTGACAGTGACTTCAATGTGATGGATGTCTGCCAAGCAAAGCTTCATGATAAGATAATTTTTATTCGTGTGTTTGGCATTCAATTATTATTATTGTTCTTTATAATATGTTTTATTGCATAATTCTCTTTTATTGATCTGGTTTAATTGTTTATTTTGTAACTTTTTAAACTCAGCAACAAGGTTTTTATTCCCCAAAATTCTTAAAAATAAAAAAGTTTGTTTGTTGTCTCACGTTTTTTCATAGCACATCTGACCAATTTTCAGAATTCCCCAATATTATTACACTCTGGTAGAATTGTCGACATCGGCACACATGGCATCGGCACTATTGCCATAAACAAAAATAAAATAGAATAGAGTCTGTCAAGTAGTTAGCACAAAACAGTTCCTAAAAAGGCCGTTTGAGCGACGTTTTTGTCTGGTTCACGGGGTTCACGTCAGTCATTAATAAAAAGCCATTACTATACTCGGAATTTTAATTCGATTCCACATTTGACATTAGCTACTGTCATTTTGTAAAATAATGATACCACATATTTAATAATAGTGTAGTGATGAACACAAAAATCGATAAATAATCGCGATTTATGTTTATGTAATCATAATATTGGTGTGCCAATTAAAGACTAAATTATTGATTTTTATTTAAATAAATACATAATTATTCATAATAATTATTTATTACTCAGTAACCGCTGCTTTATTTAATAAAAAGTTAATATTTTTGTTTTTTTTTCATATTAAAAACAAAACTTATAATAAAAGAACCTAGATAGTTTTCTGTATTGGCAACCCGTGCGCGCTCGTCCAGCTATCGCCAATTTGTTTATCTTGTCATTCGGCTTCATTCTCCCAGTCTGACTGCACGAGTATCTTGTTTCATTGCGAATCGATATTTTGTTATTTTGTTGGGTTTTTGTTATATTTTTGTTACGTTGTGTTTGTTGTTACGTTTATAGTTTTTTTTGTGAACTTTGAGTGAATCTATATGTTTTGGTTTTCCATCAAAATGGATCCTCAGCCAAGTACATCACAAAAATGTTGAAATATAAGGAGGTTTGCTCTTATAATTTAATACTGGCTGAATCCAAAGCTGAAAGTTGCTAGGTTACCACTTTTGTTTATAATAGGACTTTTGATTTTTGCCTTGTTATTAAAACTGCTATTTAATATACCGTAATGTTTTTTCATCTACATAAATTCGTGAGAACTTTACTCGTCCTAATTCCACAATAATTAGCACACTCTCATATTTTATAAGAAAAAAGACGTGGATGTTTTCTTGTCCCCAAGAAAAAATCGTCCACGAAAATATACCTACTTAGTTTCTATTAAAGTAGTAGTTGTTTTAAATATACTACTATAAACGAGAGGAATCGATCCGGAAATATTCCATTTCCGTATCGAATAATTTCAACGCAACATCACTATTTAGTACTTGTCATAACGTTGCAACACTGAAATTGTCAAATCTGGAATCGAATTAAAATTCCGAGTATAGTGTCCAGCTCCCAATATTATTATTATACTCTTTGGTGTCCAGTACGACGATTACCTAACATTAGACGTTAAACTTACTATTTTAGAAATGTTGATTCACACACAACGCCGCGCCCTTAAATTTAGAATATTTTAGAGCTACATCATGTCGAATTATAAATTTGAAATTAGTTTGGAAGCGAAACATGTTTATTTTTTATTACCCAACTACGGCGAAGAAAAAAATTGTGATGGGGCTTGGGTTTAGTATCGTTTGGCAGGAGCTGGGGGGTAAAAAGGGTTAAAGCTGGTAGGGGCGGTTGGGTCCTCGATTATAACGCCACCATTCTTATTACAAGGTAATGCATATTAATTTTCGAGAAATGTTTCTAAATTCAAATCAGATAAAAGCGAAAACGAACCTATATTACACGCAGCTTTTTGTAGATTTATCATTGTTGCATTTCCCCCTTTCAACCGTCACGTTAACATTTTCAACCTTTTCTTTCATAATATGTGTATCTTTCGACACACCAATCATCCATTTTAAGTAGTGTTGGGAATTTTTCCGGTTTTTACTCGAGTATTTCCAAAACAGTGCAAACATCCAAAACATATTTAAAAAAAAGCTCTTGACGTGCGGTTTTCGTTTTAATAATTAATAATTTGTCTTTTTTTTACAAAGAAAAGTATCGGATGTAATAGAAAAGTCGGTAAAGGAGATGTGAAGAAAATTTAAGGGCTCTGGTCCAAGAAGCTATTGAGATTCAAATCTACTGTCGTATATGGTACTTTTCAAATACCAAAGCTAATGGAAATCGCTAAATCAATAGGGTTAAAATATTGCTTTTTGTAAATTCACCCTCTTACTTCTAAGCAAAACAAACGATATTCACTGTGCTATGTTATTATAACTAATAAACTTATAACCTTCTCGACTATAATCCTTAAAGCGGTAAGCAGAAATGTGCTATTGTATGCCAAAGTTCTTATTGGTTGCATTAGTCCTTAGGTTATGAGATGACAGCGAAGGGTTCACCAAGTTCTTGCCACACGGGACTATCACGACTATAGTGCTTAGAGAGGTATGCAGACTTGGGCCATTGTAGGCTTACGTTCATAGTTGGCTGCAATAGTCCTTATGAGATGAAAGCCAAGTGTTCGCCAAGTTCTTGTATGGGTGTCTGAGAGTATTCTTGCAGCAAAGCTGTCGGCAGGACAGGACTCAAAGAGTGTTAATCTATTTGTTTTTAAGTCGAGGAAAAAGCAAAAGCACAGTGTGGCGCATTCCTTCTTGATAACGTGCTCAGCCTAAAATCCATAATCACAGACATAATGTTTGCGCAACAGCTGAATGCAGCTGGAATGCTTCTGTCGGAGGATGAAAAGATTAAGGATAGATGGAATTTCGAAAGGCTGATTAATGAGGAAAATATCTGGAGTGGTGTTTTAGAGAACAAACCAGTGAATGAGGGGTTAGTAAGAATGGTCAGTGTGGGTGAAGTGAGAATAGCAGTGAATGGAATGAAGAATGGTAAGGCAATTGGTTCAGACGGAATACCAATTGAAGTATGGAAGTCATTACGGGTAGATGGATGGATGTGGTTAGCTTTATTCTTCAATAAGTTGCTGCTGGAAGAAGCAATATCTGATGAGTGGTGTAACAGTTCGTTGGTGCCCATCTTCAAGAACAAAGGTGATGTGCTGGAGTGCAACAACTATAGAGGAATAAAGCTAATGTCACATAGTATGAAAGCTTGGGAAAAAATAATTGAAAGGCGGCTGAGAGAAGAGAGTGAAATCTCACAGAACCAGTTCGCTAAATTATGCCTGGACGGGGTACAACGGATGCCATTTTCGCTATCCGTCAGCTGTGCATAAAAACTTGCACATGGTGTTCGTTGACCTCAGAAAGGCATATGACCGGGTGCCTCGTCAGGTTTTGTGGTGGGCCCTTAAAGAGAAAGGTGTGCCTGGGAAGTATTGCAGTTGATCCGAGCGATGTACAGTCGATGCAGTACCCAAGTCCGGTCTGCAGTGGGCCCCACTGACAGCTTCAGTGTGGCAGTCGGTTTGCACCAAGGGTCGGCTCTTAGCCCGTACCTCATCCTGATGATAATGGACGCTCTGACGTTGGACATTCAGGAAGAGGCTCCCTGGTGTATGCTGTTTGCTGATGACATTGTGCTGGTTGCTGAAAGTGGCCTCGAGGTCCAAGGTCCAAGGCCTCCAATCATTTTGATTTTTTAACCATCGATAACTTTTTTCCATAAGATTTTTTTTTGGCTCCACTACAAAAAATGATGCTCTTTTAATAAGTTTTCAGAAAATATAGGTCTCATTCACCGATGCCACTTGGACCGGTTCCTCTCCATCTCCTTTAGATTTTATCTTACTTTTATCAAATAAAACGTATCAAAATCTTAAAACAACAAAAGTTTCACACAAAAAACGTGATTCAGTGAGTACCAACTTTCATTTGTTTTTACAAGCCTGCCATGTTCTACAGACTCTGAGAGAAAAATCAAAATCCAAGATGGCGCCACCGTACAAATATTTGATATTGTTTTCGTGGTTACCGATGTACTTACAGTCCTACCAACTTATCTGTGAACTGAAAGAGGACCGCACCGTCGATTCAGTGTTGATAATTAATATAAGGTGCCCAAAATTGAGTAAGTTTTCAAGATGGAAATTTCACATTAGACAAAATCATTTAACAAGAGTTAAGAATTACATTTTTTACAAATTAAAAACAATGATACCTATATGAAATAAGAAAAAAAAATATAATTTACAGTTACGTAGGTACGCTAACAGTTTAGTCTCTCAGCAATAAACAAGGGCTTTATCTAAAAAGTAATCCAATGAAGTGGAAATTCAGCAAATGAAATGGTCCACGGGGGGGATACAACTTTCATTTTAATGCGAAGTTAAGTAGGTACCTACCTTGCAAGAGGTACCTACCTGGATGTCTAGCATTTAGTTATGACCGTACCTAACCCCTGACACCAGATTTGACTAATTATAATTAGCAGTGGTACCTAGTGGTAGTGTAGTGTAAAAAAAAACAAATTGCTTTACAATGTTTTATTGAAAACCAGGTTTACAGTAATTGTGATCTTTAGATGAACCTGCATACACAACTTCATCCTGGTTGTGAGGCCATACTCCGCTTATTTCCGTACCACTATCATCAATATCACTATCGCTTTCAGTTTCAGTGTCACTTACCACTTCTATAATAAAAGGTTTATCTAAATACAAATCATGTTTTAAGTATTCTCGTTCTAACCTGCGAACGTGTTTACAATGCTGTGCCCACTCATGAACTGTAATGACGTCAGAAGCTTCTCTAACTAGGCGGGGAATTTCAGCATTTTTGTGCTCAATATTTACATCAGCAACTTTTCTTTTCATTGTGCTCCATATGAGTTCAATGGGATTAAGATCACAGTGATAAGGTGGTAAATATAAGCATTTGTGTCTGTCTTCTAAATTTTTTTCAATATCATATACAGGTTCAGGCTTGTTTTTCTTAATTATTTCTAAAAGCTGAGGTTTAGTCAAATTCTCTCCGTAGTCAATTTTATTTTGGGTCAAGCATAATTGCGCAACTTTTTTTAAGGAATTCGTATTTGGGACTTTATTCACACAAATACGGTGATAAGGAGCATTATCCATCACTATTATGGATGGCTCTCGTAAATTAGGCTCAAGTTTTCATCTCGTCATGATAATCACCACTTTTTGTGTTTGATTTAAACACAAGTAGTGCATTTGTAACAAATCCAGTATCTTCTCCCGCATGAACAATAATATATCTTTGCCCTTTCGATACAGGCTCCAATACTCCGTTTCACACTCTCCTTGCCCCCGTATTTACCCGATATATGCGAAGACCTTAGTGAATATAGGTCTCATTTAACTCATCAGCTGTCATTAAAGCAGACACAATAGTAAAACAATGGCGTCACATCTCCTGGAGATGCAGTAACTGACAAGTGTTATAAATTATGGGCCGGGGCTGGGGAGATTTATTATTTTTATCCACTGCATGCAAGTACTTAGCTCTCCAAGCTGATATTTCATTACGCTCCATAAGAACCTTCCGATTGGATTGAGATTTTTTAAAACGAAATCCCACCTTGTGAAGCAGCTTTCGCAGACTCTCTCGTTGTCCTGTGTAATTTATTTCTATCTTTAAGACCTCTAGAAGCTTTTTAACAGTAGGGACCTCTTTTTAGCAGAATAAAATCCATGTACTTTCCTCCGTATAACTCCCATGTCAAAATCATCAACATGCACAAATCCACTTTTACGTTTTCTCTCCTTGCCTGGTGTCCGAATTTTTGTACCAGTTTCTTCTGCTGCGTGCCCTTCCTTAACTATTTTTGAAATTAGTCCTTGACTCACACCTGAAATATAAGATAATAAAATAAATGTTAGTAGAAATTTAAAATCTGGCAGGTAAGTTTGCTCACTCACTTAGCAGGTTACCTATTAGATGTACGTTACCGTTACGCTAACCTGCAGCAAGAATAGAAACGAATATTTCGTGGACTTAAATAATTAGTTAAGTATCGGGTAATTTATAACAAGAAAGTTGACAACACTAACCTGTCGCTGCCGAAATTCGTTTGTATATTTGATTAAATGGAATAATCGGAGACCCCGCCCGAGCTTCTTCTTCAAAAAGGTTTTAACCTTTAGAATAATGTTTCGAGCATCACTTTTAATAGCTTTCGGCATATTTAACTTTATAAATTCAGCAATATGACGACGAAACAACCAACACTGACAATCGTATGACATTTCAACATGACGGCCGTAGTTCCAATTTTCGCTATTTCACAGATAAGTTGGTAGGAGTGTATTTACGAATAGGGGCTCAAAATCAACATCCAAGATGGCGCTGAAGAAATTTGTTGACTGTTCGTCATGGGTGTAATTTTCATGGTTTTCGGGGTGGCTAATTACGAATTTGGACGCAAAAATAACATCCAAGATGGATTAGTAGATCAACTACCGAAATTATAGTATAAAACTATGGATTCGGTAGGTTTCGTGATTAATCTGAACCAATTTTAATTTTGGTACGTGTACAGAGTTAGTTCATGGATTAATTCGTTATAACAATAAAACAACACAGTGATTTGGTGAGGTATCTTTATCTTTTGTCTGGCAACCCTTTTATTTGACAATGATTTGACATACAAAATGTACATATGGTTCCAAAAAACTTCACGTTATGGTTCGTAGAAGTGAGCCACTAGATGGCAGGAATGGTACTAATGTAAAATGCTTGTTATTTTGTTGGCATACGATTTTATCAGTGCCAAACCAACGTACACTATTTTATTTAATTTTATTTTACGTACATTGTAAGCTTATTGTTTTATTTGTCTAAAAATATGTTACAACGACATCTGTGTTATTTATCTACAGAAAATAAAATATGTTAGAGCGACATCTGCCTTTTAGCTAAAAATAATATTAGGTTACAACGACCAACAACGACGACGTCTGCCTGAATTTTAGAAGCTCTTGTATGGTCTAATGTTCGAAACGCCCACAAGGCGCCGCCACAGTGTTGTTTATGAATATGATAAACATCAACAAAACTGTAATTAAAGCTTCGTTGTGGCGCGTAAAAGGGGGCTTACTTTACATTAAAGACAAAGATATACTTACTTACTTACAAAGTGGGTAGGTTATGGCTGGGTTATTCGGGCCTGTTGGCATTGAAAACGCGACCTACGCCTGCGACCCCTCATGTTTAACACGACGATGTTAACCGAAGTCCGTCCGATGACCGCCGGACCTCTTCGCAAAAAATCTACGCCACAGTATAAAATATTTGTAGTTGATCTACTGACCTGTTTTTCTTTTAGACATTTTTATTCCTGTGGAACATTTTATCTTAACTGTTTAATTTTTATGTAACCTAGCGGCCAGTCTTGGCTTTTCCTGGTTGAATTATTAAATAGGGCCCATGGCCATGTAGATTTTTTTTTTAAATTTTTAAATATGTAGGTACTGCAAGGTACTTTTTCGTCAACATTGACACACACCGATTGGTTTCGGAGATTACCCTCAACAATCAACATATACCTATACAAACTCACGAAATTCGCTCTCTCTATTAATATAGGTATATGTATATAAATTCATTGATTTTGTCCTTTATTCAATTAAAAATACTCATCAGAAGTTGATGTTATATCTATAGTTTTGAATAGGTATTTCAATAATTAATTTTAAAAATAGCAGCCCACTGGCATCGAGAACGGGGTCCAAACTACCGGTGGTGATCAGGGCTCCAAAGAAAAGGAACCTACTAGCAATGTGAGCCGTGCCCAGAAGTACCGCTTTCTCCAGCTGTCCGATTAGAATGATGTCACCGAAATGCCATGCTTAGGCCGCTGATTAATCCACGTCGGGTCCATGTGGGGTCCAGAAAAAGCGTTCGTGAAGTCCCTTACCCAAGTAACACAATCGCGTCTAAAAATGGACTATTAGACATCTAATAGAATTTAATTGTACTGTCTACCTTAAGAGTAAAATATCTCCCAAGTAATATTCAAGAACGCTTATAGACACAGTTTAGTAAAAGTGGGCACAACCTTATCCCCTCTCATAAGAATGAGTTAAGAAAACATGAATAGATAGAGATAAGAGTTGTATATTTTGAAATTGTCTGTAGAGATTTTTCTAGTGTCTCACTAAACTGTTTGTGTTTACTAGTAGATAGTTTATAGATAAAGTTGAGACCTTTAAAGAAATCTTTACTCGTCAAGTTTTTAAAACTAAATTAACTCAAGACTAACAACTTTAAGTTACATTTAATTTGTAATGGACAACAACACATAATGGCGCAGAACTTACAAGAGTTATTTAAACTTATTATTGTATTGCATCATGGCGTAACAAATTTCTTATTTCTTACATTACTTTTTTAGCTAGTTAATAATGGGTAAACAAGCAAATCTATATGCGATTGAAATTATATCGTCGAATTTTATGTAGGTAAAACTCTCTTAAAATAAGAGCGCCCGCTGTAAATGTAAGATTTAATATTTTTTTTTACCAAATATGAATATTATTTATTATAAGCAATTTTTTTAAATTGCATTTTAATGTTTAAAATACTCATTTTATTTAAATACTAGCACTTCGCCCGCGACTTCGTCCGCGTGGGGATAGTAGGTACTCCACAAACTGCAACGCCCCTATACATATCCCCTTATAAAGGTTAGTTTTGGAAAATTAAGCACAACGATTCTCATTATTGGTTCAGCGCAACTGTTCACCCCGTTCAGCCCGTCAGGGGTTGATTATGCAAAAATTGTTAGGTACATGATCTGTTTCAATTATCCCACTTTTAGTTTATTCATAGAATTCTGACGTAAATTGAAGCAAGCTATAATTTCCTCCCCTAAAAACTTATTCACCCCTGCTTCACACCTTATTATGTATGTACCTAGTTGATTTTCGAAAAATCCAAACATTTGATATTCTTATTGTTTTATCGAAAACATTTAAATGCCGTGGTGTTTCAACTTCATCGGACCAAGCATTGATACGATTCTCCCCAGTTCGCTCAAGCCGCGACATTTTTCTTACTCCGAGCATGTTTATTACCGTCGTAACTTTTGAACGAAAGGTCCGATTTGAATGATTTAAAGTGTAATTTACACGGACATAATCAACCTTAATTATCAAACCATTTAAATGGAAAAGGATTAATATCATGGTACTATAATCACCATTTTTTATTTCACTATGGGATTTGCTTGACTAATATTAACAAAAAGCGGTCATGGTGACTTATCCATAATAGTTAGACATATGGTATCGCGGACTTTTTTGTAGATATTGATGACTTCTATAAAACTGTAGTACATCACTTTGCTCTATTGTCAATCGATTCCGCAGCGTACGCCATATAAGGATTTTTTCTCACACCTTGGGTCACATTATCGAAGTTTTCATACGGATCCCTAACTTTTTTGATAATATTCTATAGCCTATGTCCATCTCTGATAATGTAGAATTCTACTGGTGAAAGAATTTTTCAAATCGGTCCAGTAGTTTCGGAGCCTATTCATTTCAAGCAAACAAACAAACAAACAAACAAACAAACAAATCTTTCCTCTTTATAATATTAGTGTAGATAGTCATTTAAAACATGTTAAATGATTAATTATATATCATCTATACTAATATTATAAAGAGGTAAAATTTGTAAGTTTGTATGTAGGGGGTAATCTCTGGAACTAATGATCCAATTCTAAAAATTTTTTCACTGGTAGAAAGCTACATTATTCCTGACTACTATAGGCTATAAATTATTTTTATAACATGTATATTAACCGAGCTATCACAACTTTTGTCTAGCAAGTCGGAAAGAAATACCTCAATAAAATAAAATTATTTGCATGCATGTATGTGTAGGGTAGGTGTAGGGTAGGTGTAGGGTAGGTGTAGGGTAGGTGTAGGGTAGGTGTAGGGTAGGTGTAGGGTAGGTGTAGGGTAGGTGTAGGGTAGGTAGGTAGGTAGCCAGTTGACGGGAGCGATGCCGCGGGAGACAGCTAGTTTAATGATAAAAATATAAAAATAAGCATTAAAATATGTAACAAAAATCATTTGAAATAAAAATAGGCAATAAAAATGGCGTCAAGATAAAATTTACTAGAAAAAACGAATTTAGTGGAACAAACACTCTAGAGAATTTTCTGTAGTATGGCTCTAGCTCTAGACAAGAATAATTTCACTTGCTACATACTAAACTGTCTAGTGAAAGAATAAACAGATTTATGAGTGGTTTAAGATTACCTAGTTAGTGTCATCTCTGTATTCCTTTTTATCTTCTCACAGTATTTCTAGACGTTCATCAGTGAACAGATAATTTGATGTGTTGTGAACGGAAGAACTTAGGTATGCAGTAACAGAGCAATTTAATTAATTAATTCAAGAGGGTAAGTTAAAGATATACCTATCTGTTTTATTTATAGACAATGTGAAAAAGAGTTGGTATAATAGTAGGTAGGTACATATGGTATAGCTATAGATATACGCCAGCGGCGGTGCCAAAGACGCAAAGTGTTAAAATAACGTAGCTGCGTATTCCGATTACCGTTTTTTTTTAATTTCAATCGTTCTTGGAGTCTGCAGCAATGTTCTCGGATCTTTTGGTAGAGTATCGGGTTGAAAATTATTATTATTTGAAATAAGTCCTTCAAGGCTATGTGAGTTATAGCATGAGTTGTTGACCACTGGCGCAGATCCCTTTTGAGGCAATTGGATCGACTTTCGTCGTCGTCATTTGTGTTGTTTTCATCCGAATCGGACTGCTCACTAACATAATTTTGTGATGTTGTAGGGGACTCTGCAAATTCAGTTGTATCTTTATCTTCTGTCTTATCTGTATCGTCTATCGTAGAACAATTTCTCGCGTTTTGGAGAAAGTTACTAGAAAGTTTCGATTCTGAATCTGAATTACTTTGCAATTCTTCTTCACTTTTCTTCCTTTTTAATATTTGCCGATTTTTCGACGAAAGCCACCAGACCTTTTAATTTTTTTCACCGTCTCCATTGCATAAAATCATCCAATTCAAATATGTAACACAAATGTACTTAATAAAGCCATTTTTAGGAAAAAAACCACTAAAAACACGTTTTCCCTATCATTTTTTTAGACAAACTAAATGTATCTAAGTATTAAACGATTTTATCTAGACTTAAGTGTCTTTATAAACAAAGATAAGAGTACCAATAGCTAAAATAGAATGTTTTATCTTAAAATATATCATCTTTTCTATAAAATTACTTCAAGTTACCTTTAGCCTTTATTGACTATTTGTAGAGCATTTTATGTTTAAACTTTCAATATACCTATTAACGTACTTAAAATAAGTGTGCTATAGAACAAATGCTCTAAAAATAATCGAGCTTGAGAAAAAAACTCTATAAGAAAACATTTTCTTTATTGAAACCATCTTTAGAAAGCCCCTATCTAAAGATTAACCATGAATAGACTGTCAATAGACAGATTTGTTTTAAACCTCCAAGACTGTGTTACTTGGGTACTCTGCCACACCTCCTTGCTAACAATAATGTTTAGCCTGTTCCTGATATCCCAAAGAGAGCAGGGTGAGTCCCTTGTTCACTGCCACTACATCTCGATGCAAACCTACGTCGGCTTCCAGGAAATTTTCCCTGAGACTGCATATCTCTTCATAGCGTTTAAAAAGTCTCGACCTCCACACTTTCGCGGGATATAATCACATCACTAGTGATTTAGTTTTTAACTCATCCAAATGAGATAACTGATCATTTATTTTCATTAAAGAAAAAGAAAAAGAGCGAGTCCAATAGACTCGCTTCAATTTCTCAGCCTTTCCATATCGTCATATAGAAGTCGACCAAAAAAGCTTCATACCAAAGAGAACATAAATTAGAGGTAACCTATCCGTAAGCTGGCTCTCCAATTGACGGTTGATTCGACATGGAATAATATCCAGTAATTGGCAATATGTCTGAATTCTCAAACAGCTTGCCAAAAATTTACAAAACCTCCACCGTGTAGCCCTAACTTATGATCCAAAGCGTTTGGCCAATGGCACTACCCGGGATAACTTCCAAACATCTGGACAAAATTACATCTGGCCGAAGAAAAGACGAGTTGCTGAATTCCCGAAAAAAATCGAAATTCGCCTTGGGTCAGAGATGAGCACTCTGCCCCAAGAAGACTCGGACACAAACGGCTTAAACATAATTCCCAATACGTTTATTATATTTATGCCGTCCGTGGCGTCACTCCAGCACAGCTCGCCATGCTAAAGCACTAGGTTGTCTCATCATCCCACAGTATTCATAAATAAAACATGGAAAAGACGTAAGTTATGATTAGTGTTTTAAAAACGAATAAAGTACTTAATTGATAAAACTAATAATGTAAACAAACACTACTTCAAAATCAAAGTCACATTTTTAACAGGGATAATAACTTTTCTGAAACAAAATGATAACAAAAATATACTTACATGACTACACTACTACTATTACTACACTACTAGGTATATGGTCTAACTGCTACACTCATGTACACTGTGACCAAATTATTTTTGTTTTTATGCGTGTCCTTCTCATGAAGATCGTAAATAGTTGCAGTCATGTGTAAGAAGAAACAATTACTGTACTTTAAGCCGGATTTACATTACGAAACTAGTGGCATGAAAGTAGTTTCGTGACATTAATTTCACCAACAATTTCACGTGTAAACGTCAAGTTTTACAATGCATGCATCGATTTCACGACACTGAAACAGTTTCGTGATGCGCGCGATTTTTGGATAAAACTAGTGTCATGCAACTAATGTCATCGTATAAACGCGACGCGAAACTAGTGTCGCGAAAGCGCCTGCGCTGATAGGACGTGTGTTTATTAGTCGTGCTTGGTTTCTTGCTAGCCAGGCTCGAATCCACCAACATCTTTTCTTTCGAGACAACTTTTCTTAAGTTTTTACTATAACATTTGTATGACATCATTTTGAAATGCAAAATAAAGCTTTGATGTTGGCGGAGCCATGAACACAGACATACTGTGGGTTTCACGACACTATTATTTTTAATGAAACTAGTTTCACAGGTACTGAAAGTAGTGTTATGAAATTAATTTCATCATGCATGAAACTAGTTTCGTAATGTAAATCCGGCTGTCGACGCTAGTAGATTTTCAATAACGGTTATTGACCTACCTACATAAAATGACGTGATTGATTCCGAAAACATGGGCGATAGTGTCGTGTTGGCTCCAGCTAAGCCGGATTTACATTACGAAACCAGTGGCATGAAAGTAGTTTCGTGACATTAATTTCACCAACAATTTCACGTGTAAACGTCAAGTTTTACAATGCATGCATCGATTTCACGACACTGAAACAGTTTCGTGATGCGCGCGATTTTTGGATAAAACTAGTGTCATGCAACTAATGTCATCGTATAAACGCGACGCGAAACTAGTGTCGCGAAAGCGCCTGCGCTGATACGACGTGTGTTTATTAGTCGTGCTTGGTTTCTTGCTAGCTAGGCTCGAATCCACCAACATCTTTTCTTTCGAGACAACTTTTCTTAATTTTTTACTATAACATTTGTATGACAACATTTTGCAATGCAAATTAAAGCTTAGATGTTAGCGTAGCCATGAACACAGACGTACTGTGGGTTTCACGACACTATTATTTTTAATGAAACTAGTTTCACAGGTACTGAAAGTAGTGTTATGAAATTAATTTCATCATGCATGAAACTTGTTTCGTAATGTAAATTCGGCTTTATGAATCGAATTTACACATTTTCAAAGACAACAAAATGTTTGAACTTTTTCTATGAAAGCTGACCGAGCCATTTTAACGGTCGATTCTGCTGGTCGATTACTGTCGACATCTCACGGTGATCACCTAGGCGAAGTGAACGACAAGAGCATTCAATCTTATTTGTATGGTTTGACAACTCACCCGTTGTGCGCCCCGCCCGGGTGTTCACTTCAACATGTTTACAGAATCGCACTGCAGAATCGCACTGCAGTCGGTCAATTCTGTCGACATCTCACGGTGTTCACCTAGGGCGTAGTGAACGACAATAGAGCTGTCATTTCATCTTATTTGTATGGTTTGACAACTCACCCGTCGTGCGCCTCGCCCGGGTGTTCACTTCGACATGTTTACAGAATTGCACTGCTGTAAGCATGTCGAAGTTGGGTGAAGGGATAACGAAGTGGGCTGTCATTCCATCTTGTGTGGTTTGTAAAGCCTTCTTAAACCGTTATAAATCCGAAACGGATATTCAAAATGATAAAATAAAATATAAAAACGATTTGAAATACTTATTCAATGAAATTGAGTGGTGTAATTACTGCATCAAGTGGCGTATCAGCTTCGACTTTTATTATTTTCATTTTCACATGGCGTCTGCAGGCAGAGCAGTTCCTGGACCAAGAAATATGTAAGGAAATATGCAGTAGGTTGACTAGCATCCATGCAGGTCCTGATCCTGTTTAAACTATGACAGTCAAACGGAAGAAATAACTTAAATCACGCGCACATCCACGCAATCAGACTAGTAAATAGGAGACTGAATGGTAGGTAAGGTGTTTTTAGGGATCCATACCAAAAAGGTAAAAACGGGACCCTGTTACTAAGGCTCCACTGTCCGTCTGTCTGTATGTCTGCCTGTCCGTCTGTCTGTCACCAGGCTGTATCTCACGAACCGTGATAGCTAGACAGTTTTTCTTGCAGATGATGTATTTCTGTTGCCGCTATAACATCAAATACTAAAAACAGAATAAAATAAATATAGTGGGGCTCCCATACAATAAACGCGATTTTTTTGACGTTTTTATAGATATTGGTACTGAACTCTTCGTGCGCGAGTCCGCACTCAGACGGTTTTTTTATTTACTGTGCAAACAACAGACAAAGTAATTAAATTATTTTTATAATCTGCACCTAAATCATAATTATGAACCTTATGAACCTATTATGAACCTATTTCAGGCTGTATGGCAGCATAGTAGAGGCCCTTGGTTTTAGAAGTCGTCTTCCATGTTTCAGACCACGAGTTAAATAACTTGGGCTTAGCACCATTCCGCAAATCGTAGTTATGCGCTACGTAGTGCTTTCGATCAACCGGATTCGATGTGGCATACTTTGCTAACGAATCAGCGCACTCATTGCCAACAATACCCGAGTGACCAGGGATCCAGGCTATCTCGATGTCCAAGCCGTTTTGGGAACAATCAAATAACAAGTTCTTTATATCTACAATGATTTGACTATTAATTTTACTGTGAAATTGATTTTGTTTTAGGGCCTGAATACTACTACGGGAATCGGAAAAAATTACTGATCTTGTTATTTGATGGGATTTAATATAGTGTATGGCTTCTAAAATACCAATACACTCCCCTGTAAAGACTGATGCTTCTGGTGGGCATTGAAAAAGTAAAGCTATTTTATAATTTTGAAAATAAACTGCCACGCCAGTACATTCGGTTTCAGACAATTTTGAAGCATCTGTGAAGAATAGGTTCCATCCTTCCCAATAACGCTTGACAGCTGACTCAAAGTCATCTCTAGCGTCTTGAGAATTCCTAGGTATACCTAATCCCAAAACGGCTTTTGGTTCGAAATTAATCGCCTCGTATGCGGCGGTGAAGACCGGGAGAGTAGGATATTGACAAATAGACGAGGAGAGTTGTTTAAGCTCTCTGTACCTATCTATCAATAGGGGAACTACTTTGTGGTTCCAGTAGGAAGAATTATTATAAGAGAAGTCGATTTGTTCTAGAATTGGGAGTAAAGGATGGGTTGAAAGGGAAAATACTTTAGAAAGGAAGCGATCTGCCAAATACTGTCTCCTAAGTTGTAGGGGCGGTTCTGCACATTCAACTTGAAGCGCATTTATAGGAGAGGATTTCATGGCTCCAATGACAATTCTCAGACATTTGGCCTGGACACTGTCTAGTTTTTTAAGTGCTTCTTTGTTGCAGGGCTCAATAAGGAAGCTGCAGTAATCTATAACGCGCTGACTAGAAGCGTAAGTACGTACCAGTTTAAGGATGTGTGGGTGAGCTCCCCACCACACCCCAGCTAAGGCCTTAAGGACCGAAACAGAGCGTTCACATTTTTTAACAGTGTTGCTTATGTGGTCGACCCCAGACAATCTTGAGTCCAAAGTTACTCCTAGGAACCTTAGTCCAGTAGGGATACAATATTTTTTCCACAAATCCTTCGATAATTCCAAAGTTTTTTATTTTCGCGGAGTGGATAGGTTTAGTGAATTCATTGCTATGTACAAAAATGCTAACAGTTTAGAGTTATGCAATAGGAGATAAGCAGGTATTTCCTATTATTTCGTGTTATAACAAAATTAGAATATTTAAATCAAAATACTATGCTGGTTCTTTGTAAGTACTATCTAAAGGATATATTAGTGAAAATGCTAACAGATAGGTACTGTGGAACAATAGAAATCTGAAAATGTCCCTTAATTCATTCAATAAAAAATTTAAGTTTTCAAATCATTTATTATACACATAAAAGGAATGAGTTATACCTTACAACAAAAGTTCTAACATCTAAGTATTATGGATCACAAGTAATTGTATTTTTACTTTGCGATTAGCGAAATATTGAATTTAAGTTTATAATTTTGCGCCTACATATTCGTATTAATAAACTCTGCCACCATACAAAAGTTTCAACATATACATGCTATGCCTTTTGTTTAATAAATAAAATACAATTTGGATATTGGGGCGCAGTGTAGGTACGCGGCAATTCGTGCAGCACGGGCCACGGCGCGGTAACACTTCGAACCAAACTCACTGCAAACGTACCTATTGAATGAGGCGCGAAATCATTTAACTATTGTCACATCTCACATATTACTAGGTACGTACTTACTCTGTTCCAGTCCGTGACTTCGTCCACGTGTAATTATGAAAATCCCGTCACTGCTGTTTAAAAAATCTGTTTTGAAAATACGTTGTTGATAGTTTATTTCAAAGAATTTAATACCTACCTACCAAGATCGCAATATGTTGACTATAGTTTTATTATTATTATGTATCTACTTGTTATATGGATAGAGGAACAGAGACAGAAAGTGGAGATTCCATTACAACATATTTTTCCGGGATAGCTGTCCCGGGTTTTGGGACATCACTTAAGTAGGTACAAAAATAATTATAACAAAGCAATAAAATAATTGTATTCAATAAGTAGGTACCTGTTTTTGTTTCATTATTAATTTAATGTACACTTTAGTGATACCTATCCTGATACTCGAAACAATTTCCTGAAAAAAAAGTTGTCGCATGGAAGTCACTATTTTTTGTCTCTGATACTATAACAAATGCTGTCTACCTATTCCGATCTGTCAAACAGATGGTGCTTTTAAATTTTCCCCATTCACATAATTAAGAGACCGTGCATAAAATTCACTTGTTAGATTCGCTGCAAATCTATGTTCGTATGCATCGTTCATGCAGCTACACGCACACGCGCGCAAAAATCGAGCTCAGTGAGCGCTCAAATAATGTTGATCCTTTAGAACATATTATTTTAAGTTACAAAATTATATAGTAGTAAGGTTTATAAATAAAAATCTGTAACGTCTGTATATTTTATATTTATCACAATTCCCATTAAATTTATTCAATTTTGTGTTAGATGGATGTTGATACATTGAGACATTTAACAAAATGATAAATAAAAAAAACGATACAATACAATGATACTTGTTTTTTATAAAATGGTTGTACAAAAAAACACTTTCCATACGGACATATTTACGAGAATTCTCTTTTATTCTGATATATTGTAATCTTGGTATAAACTAGTGTCTAAGATGTTTTTTTGAGGATGGAATCATGCACATTAGAGTAGATCTGTTCAGTCAGTGCAACCATTTGTGAAAAATTACTTTGACAAAACAATACAAAGTTGAGGTTGTCGTTAAAAAAGGAAATAAAAAGACTTAAATATACAGGGTTATTTGTGAAACACTAGCAACCTCACCTACAATACTAGCTATTTGGCATTGCCGAGTGTCGCAAACATTATTGAAAACAAAACTGGTCAACTGTTATACATGACTATTAAAAATACGAATTGTGTCGTGTATGACCAAGCAAACTTCATATCGGATTTTCAACAAGCAAGGCGTCATAGTCGAAGGTTCAACTGGGAGGCAAAACGTGAAATCCGGCGAGTTGATAGCAGATGATGATGATGGCAAAGTCACGTATATAACGTTTAAAAAGATATTGGAAGCAGAAAATTAAAGTGAACAGGCCCTTTACCTGCTACGACGGAAAAATTCGAAATGGCAATCACCAATCATAAAAGTAGAAGTTAATATCCTTATAAAACTGCACGGCTCAATTATTATTCATTAAGTAACAACAGAACTAAGCAATTTAATCAATTGCGGCAAAATTAGTACGCGGAAATCGCATAATTAAAAAGAAAAAAAATCGTATCCAGCACGCTGTTATATCACAGTTATTTCATTTAATTCTACACGACCTCAGTACGCCATATTTTAAAAAACGAAATTGAACAAGAGTCCAGGTATTCACCATCACTATATCAGGTTTATTGGCTACAATAGACCTGTCAGTGATGATGAGTTGACTGTAGTACAATGTAATATTATCATTTTGGAGAACTAGATCGGGCAAATACCTATAATATGGCACTTCCAATCCCACATGGCTGTATCTAGAGCAAATTACTGGTATTTAATCCTGGCTACAAGGTTGTGTCTATGCAAGTAATCTCCGGTAGTTAGTTATCATCATAAGGTCATCCATAATCCATAGAGTACATCAAAACCAGTATGATCCAACGGACAAAGGCACGTGGAGAACTAGATCGGGCACATACCTACAATATGGCACTTCCGATCCCACAAGGCTCTAATTTAAAGCAAATTGAGGGAAAATAGTCCTGGCTACAAGGTTGTGTCTATGCAAGTAATCTTCAGAAGTTAATCATCATCATTACTTCATCCACAATCCAAAGCGTACCTAAACCAAAACCTAAAAAAATCTTAAAATGTTGTGTCCCTCAGTGGCATGGAGCGAGTTTTTCGCGGATCTACTATTTCTGGTAGAAGACAAGTATTGTGACGGACGGACGGACTCACACTACTTTTTTCCATAGCCATAGAAGCTTCTTCTTTACCGGCAGCAATCATACATGATTCAGCCGTAGTCTTCCACCAGTCATACAAGTTGTCGTGACATTTCTGGTAGGGCGATTTGCTAATAAGTGGCAAATTCATGGATGCTGCTAGCTCGTTCAAGTTGGCCCGACCACAACCGATACTAACAATACCCGAAACTACGCTATGGTTTACGTCCAATTCGTTTTCTTACTCTCACATGTGTTTATTTCGAATCGACTTCATGAAAACGACACCCATGACGAAAATATTGATATAGAATACCTATTGCAGTCGCCATCTTGGATGTACTTATTGTTACCACTATCACTATTGCACTATCAGCTTAAAATACCCTCAAAACCGCCGCATTAATGATTTACAAGTAAGTTCACGAATTCATTATGATCGATCACACGGACTTATACGTAATTCGATAACAATTAAATAACAATAACTAGAAATCATTCTTACCTTTCAATATCAGCAGGAAGTTTAAAATACGATAGCTCCAGTTTTGATGAAGCCGAGTTCAAACAGCCGTTACATAGGTACTACGCAATACTTTCCTGGCATTTTCAAAACGATCGCGGAGATAAAGTTAAACGTGACCACTCGTCTTGACGCGGCACTCGCTACTGCTAGTCCCGCGAAGTCACCTTAGGAGTCTCGTCGGTGTGCATGTTTGTGTGAGTGTGCCGTTTCGAGCGTTTGTAGGCAGTTTCCCTACTGTCCATATTTATATTGTGGTATAAGTAACCATAAAAAATGTCAACATTCTGTGGATGATAATATAGCTGCACTTAACCATTGTAGATGCCATTAGAGAAAGTATTTTAATTTAATAGTAGTAGTAGAGTAATTCCGCAGATTTACTTTTACATACAAACATACAACCGTTACCTCTAATTATTATAAAGGTGAAAAAAATATAATCAGTCCAAATAAACAAACAAAATATAAAAAATAATACTTACTCAAAATGTGGTAGTCGGCGTACAATTTTGTAAATGTATTTACGTAAAACAATCGAGCGGCTGCGAAACAAAGTAGTAAGTGCTGACGCTGGGAGAGCCCGATCGGTAGTGACGCGATCGAGTTTGCACGCTCACTAATATAGCTCAATTTTCTTGTAATTTACGAAATGAAGTTATTGTTTATTTATAAAATAAATTTTAGATTCTATTAAAAGGTTAACTTAGATTATTGTGCAATTTTTAAATTTTCTTAAAAGTGTTTCTAAGGTACTTATAGAAAAAAATATTTATTTGTATAGATGTTTTCCAAGAATTCCGTTTTTTCAACACTTTTTTTCTGCCATATTTTCTATTCAAGTCAATAATGTTTTCAACGCATCTGATTGTTGACAATACAATTATGGTAGTGATATTTTTTTAAATGTTATAAATCTGTCGTAGTTTTGTGTAAAACGTAACCAAACATCACTCGCTCGTTACTTTTGCGAAAAAAGGGTTTTGAATATGGGTAATTACCATTAATACATACATTATTTTTGAAAAATTCTCAAGCCATCTGAGAGAATAAAAACTTGACTTTTATTATCTAAAACAAGTAGGTTCAAATTCTTCTCACCTTTGTCACAAACGATGTTCAAAAATGTTCAAAATGATTTAATTTCATGCACGGCCTCTTAATACCCTCAACATAATTAATTTACAGAAAGTTTACTTTACTATGTTCGAGACGTTCTTGTGCGGTGATGTAGATGGAGTACAGTTAGTAGGAATTTATAAATAATAAGAACTTACTCGTTGGCTCCAATCGTCGTTATGTATTTCTGCAGCCCTTCTAACTTGAGAAACCGTAATTCTTTTGTCGGCGGAGTATTTTTGTTGCGAGTTAATAAACTCTTGATCCGCAGTTTAATTGCAAAAAATGCAGTTTCCAGGTACGTATGTTCTACTGGTGGGGTCATTTGGTTCTCTCTGTATCTGTTGCACCGCTTTACGCTTCTTGTGGGCTATGATTCATTTTTCATTGATGTACATCATTCGGCACTTTCTATGTAATTGCAGTTCTTCTTTTCCTTGGAAAATAACATGCTTCCCGTCTTCTCGCTTATGGCTAGCGGTAATTAGTGTGTGTAGTGCTAGTGCCCGTAGTTTTACAGTCACTACGTCGGAATTTAGAAAAAGGTCACAAACCGCACATTTTTCACTCATTTTAAAGTAAATCGCTCGTGCTCAATGCTTTATAAACATTTATAAACCAACGCAACACACAGAATGATTAAAAACAATATTCAAACGTGACGTGCAATGCAAACGCCAGGGAGAAAATTAAACAAGAATGAACAAGAGCGGTCAGTATACGGAGCTAGGTACCTACATCGCCGATCGGAGCTGGAGTGTTGCGATCTCACGCGCCGTACCTACGCGGCTCGGTAGCGAAAATAGTTATTTGCAATTTAAACAAAAGCCATAATATGCATTTGTTGAAACTTTTGTATGGTAGTAGAGTTTATTATTACTAATATGTAGGCGCAAACTTATAAACTTAAATTCAATATTTCGCTAATCGCAAAGTAAAAATACAATTACTTGTGATCCATATTACTTAGTTGTTAGAACTTTTGTTGTAACGTATAACTAATCCCTTTTATGTGTATAAGAAATGATTAGAAAACTTACATTTTTTATTGAATGAGTTAAGGGACATTTTCAGATTTCCATTGTTCCACAGTACCTATCTGTTAGCATTTTCACTAATATATCCTTTAGATAGTACTTACAAAGAACCAGCATAGAATTTTCATTTAAATATTCTAATATTGTTATAACACGAAATAATAGGAAATACCTGCTTATCTCCTATTGCATAACTCTAAACTGTTAGCATTTTTGTACATAGCAATGAATTCACTAAACCTATCCACTCCGCGAAAATAAAAAACTTTGGAATTATCGAAGGGCATATTCTTCTGGCTACTGGACTACCTAGCCTTATCTTCAACAGGAATGACTTGTCCATCAATATTGATATCTACTGGGGGTACAGATCGCCTACGGGTAAAAATAATAGCTGTACTCTTTGGCGCACTTAAAGACAAACCATGGTCAAGTAGCCATTGATTTAGTGAGGATAGAGAGACGTTCATTGATAAAGCGGCATCCTGTATGGAACTGCCACAGACCATTTTAATGCAATATCGTCAGCGTACTGAAGGATTTTGCAATTGAAGTTGAGGGATGAGGGTAGATTTGCTGTATATATATTGTACAATGGGGGACTAAGAACAGATCCTTGAGGTAAACCTCTCCAGACCGTTCTTTGCTCAGAGTCCGCCCAGGGATTCTTAAATGGATGGTGCGACTGGTGAAAATGCTGCCAATGATGCGACAAATCCTAGCCGGGATTCTCAGCTCGCGCAGCTTTTGCCTGAGATTAGGGAGGAGAACCGAATCATAGGCAGCTGATACGTCCAGAAAGACAGCAACCACAGACTCATTTCTGCTGAGAGCTAGCCGGACCTCTGACGTGAGGATACCTACACTATCAGCAGTGCCTAGACCTTTCCTAAAACCGAACTGAGTCGCCGGGAGCAGCCTCCTGTTCTCTACCAACCACACTAAACGGTTTTTAACTAAGTGTTCCAAAAGTTTTATGAGTATGGACGATAAAGCAATGGGCCTGTATGAGCAATGATCATTAGGATCTTTGCCTGGTTTTAGTATCGGAATGACAACTTGAACCTTCCATTCTGTGGGAATGTAGCCGGAGATAAAGCAGAAGTTAGCCAAGTCCAAGTAGTATTGGTGGGTTTTTGAACCAGCTTTAGAAATGAAAGAGTAGGGAAATCCATCCACACCCGGTGCGGAGTCCTTAACATGGGATAACACAGCTTTTAGTTCTTCCAAGCTAAATGGCATGTTCATTGGGTCGTCAGTGTTGTCTGCATCATCGATGTCAACACTGGTTTCCTCTATACTCGGAACATAGGCTGGAGCGATTTTTGAGAAAAACTGGTATCCCAGGTCCTCCCTGAGATTGTTAGAGTTGACAGGTGCTAAAGAGTTTCTAAAACGCCTCACCTTTCGCCACACTACCGAAACCGGGGTGGACGGACTCAGCGAACTACAATATTTCGTCCAACCTTCGCGTTTCTTTCTTTTTAAGAATTTCCTGGACTTGGCTAATATCTGCTTAAAGGCGATGAGATTCTCCAGGTTCATGTCACAGTTAACCTTCTTTTCAGCCTCATTCCTGGCCCTGACCATGTTAGTGCATTCCCTATCCCACCATGGCGGGGAAGGGAGTTTACCGGAGTGGGGTTTTTTGGAGGGGAAGCAGTCATCTGCTGTTGAGGAAATGGTGGCAGCAAAGGGCAAAAAGCAATCTTGGGCATTATACCTATTAACTTTTGGAAGGGAAGATATTCTTATATCTAAAATTTTAGAATATAAATCCCAGTCTGCAGAATTGAGTTGGTATTTTAAAAGAGGAGGAGATTCTTTAATTGGAATATTTTTGGATGGGAATTCAATTATAATGGGGTAGTGATCACTTCCATAGGTCATATCTAAGCGACGCCAAATGAGTAGGCTAGATATATTGGGTGAGCAGAACGTCAAGTCAACACAACTATTGTTCTGCCCAGGTGCAGGTCTGCGTGTAGGACTGCCATCGTTGATGAGACAGAGGTTGAGATCATCCAACATATCAAGCAAGCCTATGCCAAAGTTATCGCAGGTATCCGACCCCCAACGATAATGGTGACAATTAAAATCACCTATGACAAGTATTTGACCACTAACACTGCATAATAAATTTCTAATTACTGAAAGATATTCGAGTTGTGGGTGCGCAATATAAAAAGTGAAAATATTTATACCCTCAGCCTTCACAGCAACAACATTTATGTCATCGCCAACAAAGGTTAGAGGAATCTGGGAGAATGATACCTTGCTATTGATGAGCAAGGCACATCCTCCGTATCCATCAGATCTATCATGACGCACACTGCAGAAACCTGGCAACCTGAAATTGCTTCCAGGCAAAAGCCAAGACTCGGCAATGCCGCAGATTGATGGTTTAAATTTATTAATTAAAAAAGAAAGGTCAGACTTTCTGGGAGTAATACTCCTCACGTTCCATTGGAGGAATGTCAGGGGATGGAACATCGTGGATGTAGTTTAAAATCGAGGTCAGTTTTGAAGCAACGTGGTCAGGTATAGATTGAGACGGACTAGAGAGTACGGACATTAACATATTTGTGATAAGCTCTAAAATATTTTTTGAGTCATCCTGTCTGTAGATCATTGGCTCCGCAGCCTCCGTTGGAAGGGCACAGCCATTTCTAGATGGGGAGAAAGGGTAGTTTTGAGTAAGCTCACGCTGAGCCTGTATATTATAACCAGGTGAAAGGGCGATGCGGGGTTTAGGTTTTAAAAATACCGTTTTCCGGTATGAATTTTGGGTAACAGGGATGGGACTTGTGGACTGGTATTGGGGTTTGTTTGCAGTGGGCCTGTTGCGAGGGGAGGATTTGGAGACTTCGGCATACGATCTGGAAACAGGTGGGAAAACCCGACTTGCCTCCGCATATGATATTGATTTCTCCGCCATCAGAGCTTTGATGCTCTTCTGTCGGCCCAATTCAGGACAAGCACTGTCATTTGCGAAATGGTTGCCAGTACATGAGACACAGAAGCTCAATTCAGGAGTGACTTCACATCCATCACCTGGATGATCTTCACCACACTTAAAGCACCTAGGTTTTGATCTGCAAAGAGTGCGGGTATGGCCGAAGCGGCAACAATGGAAGCATTGGATGGTTGGGTATGTGTATCTTTCCACTGGAAGAGCAGAATAAAAACTGTATACACGTTTAGGTAAAAATTGACCATCAAATGTTAGCACTACAGTTTGTGTAGGCCTCCACTCAGTCACGCCAGATGAGGACACCTTACGGCTCATCCTTCTAGCCTTGATAACGGGGCCACAACCCTCCGGAACCTGGATATTCTTTATAACCTCATCTTCTGACCACTCAACCGGTATGTCCCTAACTATACCCATTCTTGTTACATTGAACTGCGGGATGGCGGCAATGTAGTTATGCTGCGTCAAAATGTTATTGCTAAGAAAACTGTTGCAATCCTGATGTGACTTAAACTCAACTGACACTCTGTTTCTACCTATGCGTTTGATCCCATCAAGACGTATGTTATTGACGTTATTCATCGTCAAAAACATACCAAACTTAATTGGTTGTAGCACAGTGCCTGATGTCTGTTCATCCTTGAGAGAAACATGAACGATATACGGTGGATTGTCTCTCATGGTATATTTATGTCTGCCAATTACATTTTTAGAAATTTTGGTTGGGATTTTAGCGGTAGCAGGGGGTGGCGAATCAGCGACCCTTTTACGGCTGGTGGTGGTTTCTGACTCCATGCTAGGGTCTTGCGTAAATACTTCAGCATCATGGGGGAGGGATACAGTGAACATGGGGGTGAGATCAAACAGTTTATCCGTGGGGTCAGGATCGGGGGGCTTTTTGGGGTTCATTCTGGCTGTACGTTAAAAAGTTTCGATCGAGTTTCACAATTCAGGTTCAAGTTTCGGCACCACCGCACAGTTTTAACACAGAACAAGAGCACTTATGTTATTGATGTAATCACAAGAAAATGTCACGTGTTTCTGTTGTCCACATGCGATTTGATTCTTGTTTTGGATGTATTTTCGTTTTATCGACTTTTTTATCACCAACTTTGTTGAATAACGGTTGAATAGAAATCCTTATCTTACATTATTTAAATCACAACAAACACACAGTAGTTTATTAATATTTTTCCACAGAATACTTTAAATCAAATAAAATATTAAAAACTGCGACACTTTATCTTTCCCGCCAAAATTTTTCTCTAAAATGATATTGAAACTCCTTCATGTTAGCTACTTTAGTTAATCGATAATAATTTGAAATGTGTCTTACCCTATTGTCAGATGTCACTAATGTCAACAAAGCAAATTGAAATATTATCATTTTCAATGAAAATATTGTGTATTAAAACAATAATATATTTACAACATATTTTGCCTGAACCTCTGAATTTTTGAGAGTGTCATCTTCTTCCATTTGTTCCTTATATTGGCCATTTCTTTTTTTCACAGCAGTGCCGCGATTTTTTCAAAAACAGTGGCACAGGTCTGGTTCCAAACATGTCCCGCAGGACTCTGATATAAAAGTAGGTACTCTGTGGGACTCTGCGGGGCTCTAAAAGCAAGCTATACCACAAATTCGAAATTTATTAAAAAATATTTCAGAAAACTCAAAAATATTGCTCCACTTGGTCCTCCGAAATATTATTATGATCATCTTTCAGTTCGTGCAATTTTCAAATTGTTTTGTGCTATAATTAGTTGTTCGGTTTTGATGTGTAATTAAACCATTTATTACAATTTATAGTGACCAATGTTTCTATACAGGCTATTTTGTTCTCGATTATTCATTGTTATCGAGTAATTGTTCTTGCAACACTGAAACGATTGAATTTGTGACTGTTTTTGGTTTGGATAAGCGCGGCAGCGCGGGAAAAAAAAAAAAAAAAAAAAGGCGGGAAAGCGGAATTGTTTTTTAAGCGCTCGTCGAGTGGATATTAATAGTCGTTGCATTTAATATACCTAATAAGTTGGTTAGCAGTAATTCAGATTTAGATTACCAGTTAATTAGTTATCTGAGCTATTACGTTTGTGGTAAAGAAATAAATATCTATTATTTATTGGAGTGAGGAGTTTTATTACATATCAGAAGTGGTACACGCCTATTTACACATATTATGCAAGTGCTTGAAAAGTTTTTCCAAACCCGGGATTTTAGATTACGATTTTATTAGATTAAGATTCTTGTCCATCCTGTGTGGTTTCCAAAAGGGGGTGAAATATTTGTTGTACACCCACCAAAGTGTACCTAGTCCTTTTTAACCCAAAGGTTGACTGGTAGAGAATGCCGTCCGCCCTTGTACCTACATAAAGTTTTAAAAATGAACATACCTACCCTGCAAATCTTCTCATAATGTTTTTGTCTGGTTTAGTTTACTATGACTAGTTCTAAAACCATTGTTTATTTCTGTTTATGGACTCAAAAATGCCTCGCGATCAAGAGACTAGCTCGCGGCGTCTATCAACGCCAATGAGGGGTCAACCGCGCCACACAGCTAAAGCCAGATCAACAGCGCGGAGCCGCGCCAGTGCGAGGCAAGGTAGTCACAGGCGCCTTCGAAGTCGAAGTCGCAGTCGAAGTCACCACACAGTCGAAGCCAGATCGACAGCGCGTAGCCGCGCCAGTGCGAGGCAAAGCAGTTACAGGCGCCCTCGAAGTCGAAGTCTTCGCCGGAGCCCTACCTCTGCGAGTCTACGCGAGAAGGAGAAGGAGCTGAAACGAGAGCGAGAGCGTCTCAGAGCTATGGAAGACGAGGTGAGCAGAGCACGTAGTCGTTTATCGTCAAAGCGCCGGTACAGTCCGCGATCTCGTGAAACTTCCGTAAGGCGCGGAAACCATGCGGAGCCAACTCGTCGTCGTACGAATAGTTGTAACGGTGATAATAATTTTTTAATAAGGCGGAACAACCTGTAAGACCAAATAGCGTTTCATTTAGTACAAAAGATATAACTCTTTTGTTAAGTACCATTAAAAAACTTACGTCCCAGCCATCAACGATGCCTACCCCGACGAACCGAAGCAACGATTCTAAAAACATTTTGGCCGAGTTTAACCCTTCGTTGAAAAATCAACGCATTGACGTGTGGATAAAGAAGGTTAACGGTGTGCTTCTGTTTATGGATGGGATGAAAGAACAACTATTCATTACGCAATGCAAAAACTCCAGGGGTTGGCCAAAACCTGGTATGAAAGTTTAAATTCTATTGTATTTACGTGGCCTGAGTGGCAAGAAAAATTACTAAGTGCATTTCCATTCGAACTAAATTATGGCCAAACCCTGGAGGAGATGCTGAAGCGAAGAAGTAGATACAATAAACCCATTGAAAACTATTTTTATGACAAGCTAGCTCTCTTAAATCAGTGCGATATTTATGATAAACGCGCGGCTGACTGCATTATTTACGGTATTAGTGATAAATCGGTAAATTCCGCGGCTTTGGCTCTAAGGTGCAGTCATCCTGACCAGTTGCTACAGTATCTGATGAGCAGCAAGGAGAGTATTATTGTAGCCGAACGCGTAGCTAATTATCGGTTTAAATCGGGGAACGATTTAAACGTAGCAAACAGTAAGCCAGCAAACAAATTCAATGGTCCCCTCAGTTTCAACTGCTTCAATTGTAAAGAAAAGGGACATATTTTCGCTAGTTGCCCAAAGCCTCTCATAACATGTACTAAGTGTAGTAAAGTTGGTCATAGTGCTGAAAAATGTTATTCTAATTCTGATAAGAACAAAGCTAAGGATCCGAGCAAAACCATGCGTATTTCGGCCTCTAAATCGAATTCTAAATTTATTAAAACAATAAAAATTAATGGTCGGCATGTAAAGTCCTTCATAGATTTGGCAGCGAAGTCCAAGTCAAAGTCAAAGTCAAAGCATTTATTTCAATTAAACCATTTACAGGCACTTTTGAATTGTCAAGGTCGGTCGGTCAAAAAGATGAAGCTATTTGCACGTTCCAAGGCGTAGATCTCTATGGAGAAGAACGTGCAAGAAACTCCACGGACACTCTTTTAAAAAAAATAATATTTTTTTACAAAATTATGGTTACATCATTCATATTAAAATAATACATATATTATGTGAGAACAATGTAAAAGACGTGCAAACTAAAAGAGTCCGGAGTAAAAAGAAACAGTTCAAAGAAATAATTAAAATAAACCATGGCAGCCAAGGGATGACCAGTCTCAGTTGACGGCGCCCGTTCACGAACATGACGCATACGCTAGCACCATTCGGCTCAACCATTTTTAAGGGAGCCAAATGATCCAACGCACGCGCCACCATCAGACAGACTTTTGAGTGAGCATGACATTCCCAATCGCCAGGGTACATTCAAGTCAAAGACCTACTCAAAATGATCATTATAGTTTAAATTTAAGGTACATAGTACTCACAAATGTGCCGTTAATGCATGAAATTATACAATGCTAAATAAATTGAGTCTATACAATGAAAAATATTGCATTCTTACAATCTTCATCCGGTCCGGTATTTATTTATTTATTTATTTCCAAATGCTAACAGATTACTTTGTGTGCCCTAGTGGCTGTGGAGCAGGACCAGCACTGAGCCAAGCATTTTTATCTTCAATATACTCCCCTAACTTATAATATGCTTGCCTGCATAGTGTGCGTTTAATGCAAGATTTAAATTTTGTCTCATTTAGTTCTAATATATGGAGAGGTATTTTATTATAACATTTTAAACAGTACCCCATAAAAGATGAGGATACTTTAGCCAGTCTGAAACCTGGTTGAACTAATTGATCCCTATTTCGAGTAGCATAATTATGTTTGTCGCCTCTTTTACTAAAAAGGTGTAAATTCTTTCTAACATACATAATGTTTTCGTAAATGTATCAATGACAAGGTACCGTCATGATGTTAATATTCTTAAACAGTTCCCTTAGAGAATCGCGTCGTCCGAGTTTGTATATGGCTTTAATGGCTCTTTTCTGCAGAATAAAAATAGACTCGATGTCTGCAGCCCGTCCCCATAGTAGAATACCGTAAGACATGATACTGTGAAAGTAACTAAAATAAACCAGTCTCGCGGTATCAACGTCCGTAAATTGGCGGATTTTCCTAACAGCATATGCTGCTGAACTTAGCCGTCCTGCAAGAGATGTTGAATGAGGACCCCATTGTAGCCTTGAGTCAAGCGTAATTCCCAGGAAAACCGTTTTATCGACGAATTCAAGTTTTTCCCCGTTCAATACTATGTCACAATCACTGCCTTTGACATTTGGTAATGCAAATCTTATGCATTTCGTTTTCTTTTCATTTAGAACTAGATTATTGGCAGTAAACCAATTTTGGAGTTTTTGTTGCAATAAATGGGGCAAATCATTTATATATACTAAAAACAAAAAAGGACCTAAAATTGAGCCCTGGGGTACCCCCATTTTCACGATTAAACCCGACGAATTGACACCGTTTACTTGAACTAACTGCTGTCTATCATTTAAATAAGATTTAACAAGACTTAAAGCTGTTTTGCTTAGCCCGTAATGCCCATGTTTCAGAAGTAATGTTTCGTGATTTACACAATCAAACGCCTTAGATAGGTCACAAAAGATGCCTATGGAATCCTGTGCCTCTTCCCACGCATTAAAGATGTGCTTCAATAAGGTAACACCAGCGTCAGTCGTACAACGTCCGCTGGTGAAACCATACTGTTTATCATGCAAGATGTTATTGGTGTGAAAATGATAAAGCATCTGATTAAGCATCACTTTTTCAAATACCTTGCTGAACACTGGCAACACGGATACTGGTCTATAATTGTTTGTGTCTTTACTGTCCCCGGATTTGAAAAGTGGTATCACCTTACTGAATTTCATTAAGTCCGGAAAGACACCCTGATCCACACACAAATTAAATATTAAAGCTAAGTAAGGCGCTATAGTCTCAATAATTGAGGTACAAACTTTGATAGACAATCCCCATAAATCCTCGGTCAATTTAACCTTGATTTGTTTGAAAGCTTTCATTACTGTTATGGGGTTTATATGCTTGAAATTAAATTCAGTCGGGCAGGCTGAAACGTTTGCCTGTAACAAATCAAAAGCAAGCGAAGGAGACGAATTCAAGGCTTCAGTAGTTTTAATTGGAATACTGGTAAAGAAATTTACAAATTTTTGAGCAACTTGTTGGTTTTCACTAATAAGACCCTGAGTAGTCTCCAATGTGTAATCAGTGTTATATGTTTTGTTCCTGTTTGTTTCATTATTTATAATTTTCCAAACAGTCTTTATTTTATTGTCTGCTGTTTTCACCTTATTGCTTATGTAAAAAGCCTTAGCTACCTTACAAGTATTTTTATAAATTTTTGAGTAGGTAGCTACATACTTATTAAAAGTTTCAGTGTTAATATAAGGCTTAAGGCCATATAGTTCATAAAGTCTATCTCGACTTTTTCTGAGTCCTTTAGTCGCCCAGTCACTAAATAAAAACTTAGGGCAAATAGTTTTAGTTATCTTTTTAAAAGTGTTATTGAACTCAGTTTGGACAACAGAAAAAAATTCTTTGTATAAAATATTACCATTGTTCATTGTGAAGCCCTGACTACTCAACTTGCTGCCTAAAGTGCTGTTAAATTTATTTAATTTACCGGCTGTTATTGGTCTTGATTGTATCTGCACTCTTTGTAATGGTATGGTAGACTCAAAAGTTACCGTTAGCCCACTATGATCAGAAGGGATACAATTTATAATAGCTTTTTTTAAATAGTTGCAGCAACAAAAAACATTATCAATGCATGTAGCAGTCGTTGCCGTTGATCGGGTTGGTTCTATGAACACATTTGATAAATTGAAAGACTTAAAGAGATTTAAAAAGCGACTGCTATCTGAATTACTATCTAAAATATTTATATTGAAATCTCCACAGATAATCAAAAGTTTATTACCAGTTGCAAGTTTTGCCAAAACATCTTCCATCACTGACTCAAAAACAGAATAGTTTTGATAATTAGGGGGTCTGTAAACGCACACTATGACATGCTTATCTAGCTCAACACAGGACAGTTCAATGTTATGTTCAACCGACAGTTCAACTATATCTTTTCGAGTTTTAAATTTTATAGACCGTTTAATTAAGATAAGTGAACCCCCATGCAGCATTGATTTTCGGTTAAAACAACTGCCCAAACTGTAATTATCATAATTAATTAACATTTCGGAATCCTTTAACCAATGCTCATTAATACAAACAATGTCAAACATTGATTTTTCTAAAAATAATTCAAATTCCAGTTGCTTCGAAGAAAAGCCTTGTATGTTTTGAAGGTATAAAGAAAAGGATTTCTGATTAGCTCCATTTTTATTAGTGCTAGAAGATACCTTGTTGATAAGTTAAGCTAAATTGCATGTGGTACCATCTGTTGTCTTATTGCCTAGTTTAAATCGTTTGAGCCAGCAACCAAGGCATTAGTACTACTACTAACTGTGGTGCTAAAACCTGAGTACTTTGACATACTAATTATGTCTGAGTTAATATTAAAAGCTAATAGCCTCGCTATTTGACGTCTAAAACTAATGGGCAGATACACAGTATTCCTTGTCGACTTAAGTTTATCAACAAAATTGTTGATATCAAAAAATAAAAGCTTGTCACTATGGTGACCTATTAAAAATTGCAAATGCATATTTAGCTTGTGTATGTAATTATTTTGCCTATATGATTATAAGTGCTCAAAGTATGGAAAAGCACACAAAATTATCTTTCTACAATTAATCTTCAAAAGTTCAGTGATACTGTCTGTGATATCATCATTTGTTAGGTTTGAACTATTTCCTACAACTATAGTTATTATGGAATTCATATCATAATTATTCTCAGATATGGATGCTAGTATGCGTTGGTAAGAAGACAGGTGAACAAAAGTTTTGAGAAGGAAAAGGAAGGCTGTTTCTAACCAATTTCCCTAACCCTCTTCCTATACTGTCTGAAAACATTATTGATTGTAAACAAACCTTGCTACTACAATTGGAAAAACTACTATTTGATGAATGTACCACTTGAGATGAATCTTTTTCAATGTCAGAAATGTCTTGGAAACAATCCTGAGTACCCATAGCCTGGGACGGGTCCTCCGTTACCACAGGCTGAAGGATCTTCTGACAGGTGCACTTGGTGTTGCTAAGAGCCAGCAAGTCTACTCTGTCGACTAACTCGCTAATTACCGAGTCTCTCGGAGTGGAACTAGGACTTCAGCATGACGGTGTAAAAACGGTTTTGAAAGGTTTTGGTAACGAGTTAGTCCAATCTGTGGGAAAAGTTTACGTTGAACTTTCTGTAGACGATGTACCAGCTAACATTTCTTGCCTCATAGTGAGTGACAAATACTTGGATGTGCCAGTTTTAGTCGGTCAGACTTTCACAGAACAGTCTTACGTTGTTGTGCATAAAACTGCCACGGATTTGAGATTTATGAACATTGATAACGAAATGCCATTTTCAGATATAGATGAAATGCATTCAGATAGAGATAATGTGGTCAAAGTTAGTGTGCCTAGTAGCGTGATGTTGTGTGGAAGAGCCTCGGTGAAAGTTTCAGTAGAGCCGCGTTGCGAAGGATACATCTTATTAGATGGCAAATTGATCGGTAGGCCGCGTCAGCAGAGTGTTGTGACGGGTGGATTATACTTAGTCAAACACGGTAGGACATTTGTCGATTTAACACCTCTTAGTACAGAATTCTCACTACCTATAGGATCTAATTTAGGCCGGGCAGTTATCGTTAAGGTTGTAAATCGAATTCTTACACCAGACACTTCTACTTTCTCAAGCCCCCTTAATAATCTTGACTCTAGCCAGATTCGTGTGGGAGAGTCTGTAAATGAGTCGGACAAGTCTAAGCTATTCGAGCTATTGCAAAAGTATAGGCATTGTTTTGCTTCCTCGTTTGAGGAACTAGGGTGCACCGATGTCGTAGAGATGAGCATCGAGTTGAACAGCAAAACACCGGTCGTTTACCATCCATATCGATTATCCCATAATGAGCGACAAAAGGTTCGTGAAATGGTGGATGACATGCTCAGCGCCGGTATTATCAGAGAGTCGTCATCCGAGTATGCAAGTCCCATCGTATTGATTCGCAAGAAGAATGGTAAGCTCCGGTTATGCGTTGATTATAGGATGCTCAACTCTATAACGATAAAAGAACGTAACCCCATGCCAATAATAGAAGATGAAATTGCTAGGTTATCCGGACAAGCTTGTTTTATCTCCCTGGATTTGGCGTCCGGTTACTATCAGGTGCCCATCTCCGAGAATTCAAAACCGCTGACTTCCTTTGTGACGCCGGACGGTCAGTACGAGTTTAATCGTATGCCGTTCGGCATAGCAAATGCGCCGGCAGTCTTTCAGCGCATGATGAACAAGGTTTTGGGTTCTGCGCGATTTAATGAAGCTACAGCTTACCTAGATGATCTGCTTATTTATGGAACAAGCATAGATAATTGTTTGGTCAAGTTAGAGCACATATTAAAGTTGCTTGAGAAGGCTAACTTAACGCTTAACTTGAACAAATGCGAATTTCTGAAAAATAAATTGGATTATCTAGGCTACGAAATTAGTTCCGCGGGCGTAAGACCTGGCACAAAAAAGATACAGGCGGTAACAGACTTTCCTCGCCCCTCAAATCAGCATGGTGTGCGTCAGTTTTTGGGGTTAACGAGCTACTTTCGCAAAAGAGATTGCTCAGTTTTCTTCTGGCCGTGGTTGCGCATCAAAACATTTTGTATGATAGCATAGGTTGGATATAAAAGAGGGGTGATGTCGTACTTTCAAAGGAAATAAAAATTATCCATTTATTTTGTGGAGTTTTTGTAGTTTTTTGAATTTCTTTTCAGTTTTGAGGTTAGTTTTACTACAAACTTTTCACCAAAAAAACAGTTCTTTACAATAATGTGAACAGTTTCAAGAAACCAATGAATGATCCCAAATAAATAATATTTCATAGGTAGGGCATGCTAAATGTAGGTTCATCATCATCATCATCATCATATCAGCCGAAAGACGTCCACTGCTGGACATAGGCCTCCCCCAAGTGTCGCCACAACAACCGGTCCTGTGCGTCTCGCATCCATCGGTTACCCGCGACCCTCACCAGATCATCGGTCCACCTTGTGGGAGGCCTTCCAACGCTGCGTCTTCCGGTACGCGGTCGCCACTCCAAAACTTTTCGGCCCCATCGACCATCTGTTCTGCGAGCAATGTGGCCTGCCCACTGCCACTTCAATTTGGCGATCCTTCGGGCTATGTCGGTAACCTTGGTTCTCTTGCGGATATCATCATTCACGCAAGGAAACTCCGAGCATTGCCCTCTCCATTGCCCAAATGTAGGTTGTGTACATAAAATAAAGGAAGTAGAAAATAAAAGATGCTTGAATATAGCAAACGAAATAGTTTTGTTGGTCTATATTATTATCTTGATAAAATATGTCGTCTAAAAACGGAGCCGGCGGATCAACAGACCTAAATTGAGCCCAACTTAGATACCGCACAATGGTCACATAACGTGAGCACAGCATCCTACTGTTCGATTTTCACAGTACAATCACAATGGTCTTCAAAAGAGCTTCTGAAGACTCGACTGGACACGGTCTCAACGCAATGACACAGATAAAATAATAGTTCGCAATCATAAGTTACTTATTAGCACAACAAACTCAACTACTATCAAATAAAACCAAAAGTTCGCTACCAAGTGCCGACAAGATATTTATTTGATAGACATATTGACAGTAGGGATGAGTAAAAACATATCGATACATTTAAATATCGTTATTTTTTCATCCAATTATCGATAGTTTTCGTCGATATTTTTAATCGCGATGTATCGATATTTATTTAAGAGTATTGAATCGTATCAATTTCGATATATTTTTAACTAAACTCTGATTTCGAGTTTAATGTTACAAGAAACTCCTTGCATGCAGGCTACTCGCGCATCGTCAACTTTTAAAAAATCCCGCCAGAATCTACATGAAATGCATTAAACTAACAGTAAGACTATTGGCTGTGTGCACAAAAATACTATCTAATACTATTATGCCATCCAGTGTGAGACGTATATGACCCTGAAGTTAACAGGTAATTAACAATTGTCGGATTTTCAAATCAATTACAAAAAAGAAAGATAACTAAAAATACGCACATGTAGAAATAATCATGCCAAAACTGACGATGTATTGTTATATCGATATTTTTCACTCGATAATAATTTACCGATAGTGTTTAAAAATGTTAAACGATACAGCAAATATCGATATATTTTTTTCACTTGCCCATCCCTAGTTTGTTAGACAAATTGACAGTAGGTGACACTTTTGACAGTTCACCTTCCACATTGGCCGTGATAATGTTATCAACAGCTAATCTAAATCACCCCTGATCGTAACTGATTTGCCAACTCAAGAAAGATTCAATTAGTAAAGTAATACTATTTAAAGATGTTAATTAAAAATATACTATTTTCATTATTAACATAATCAATGGAAATATTAATTAGGAGTAAAAATGTTACAGTTCAAATAATTTTTTTAAAACCGAATATGGAGAGGTTTTTAAAATTGGCCACATTGCTATGACAAATATACGCCATTTAAAAAAGTATACAATAAAATTCAGTAAATGACTAATGAAATACAAATATGAAACCCCACATACGATTTCCACCAAATGAAGCAATGTGGCCAATTTTAAAAACCTCCCCATAATCGGTTTTAACGGACAGACTACGAGTTTCAAAAATAATTTGAACTGTAACATTTTTCCTCCTTATTAATATTTCTATTAATTATATTAATAATGAAAATAGTTTATTTTTAATTAACATCTTTAAATAGTATTACTTTACTAGTTGAATCTTTCTTGAGTTGACAAATCAGTTATGATCAGGGGTGATTTAGATTAGCTGTTGATAACATTATCACGGCCAATGTGAAAGATGAACTGTCAAAAGTGTCACCTACTGTCAATTTTTGTCTAACAAACTAGGGATGGGCAAGTGAAAAAAATATATCGATATTTATTGTATCGTTTAACATTTTTAAACACTATCGGTAAATTATTATCGAGTGAAAAATATCGATATATCAATATATCGTCAGTTTTGGCATAATTATTCGTACACAGAAAAAAATATATCAAAAACTGTTTTTTTTTAATTTCTACATGTGTTTATTTTTAGTTTTCTTTCTTTTTTGTAATTGATTTGTTGAAAAAAATCCGACAGTTTATTGTTAATTACCTGTTAACTTCAGAGTCATATACGTCTCACACTGGATGGCATAATACATAGTATTAGATAGTACTTTTGTGCACGCAGCCAATAGTCTTACTGTTATTATAATGCATTTCATGTAGATTCTGGCGGGTTTTTTTTAAAGTTGACGATGCGCGAGGAGCCTGCATGCAAGGACTACCTATCTTGTAACATTAAACTCGAAACCAGAGTTTAGTTAAAAGTATATCGAAATTGATACGATTCGATACTCTAAAATAAATATCGATATATTGCGATTAAAAATATCGCCGAAAAATATCGATAATTGGATGAAAAAATAACGATATTTAAAAAATATCGATATTTTTTGCTCATCCCTACTGTCAATATGTCTATCAAACAAAGCATCTTCTCAGCACTCGGCAGCGAACTTTTGGTTTTATTTGATAGTAGTTGAGTTTGTTGTGCTAATAAGTAACTTATCATTGCGAACTATTATTTTATCTGTGTCATTGCGTTGAGACCGTGTCCAGTCGAGTCTACAGAAGCTCTTTTGAAGACCATTGTGATTGTACTATGAAAATCGAACAGTAAGATGCTGTACTCACGTTATGTTACCATTTTGCGGTATCTAAGTTGGGCTCAATTTAGGTCTGTTGATCCGCCGGATCCGTTTTTAGACGACATGTTTTATGAATATGATAATATTGATCAATGAAACTATGGTCTATTCAAGCATTTTTTATTTTCTACTTCCTTTATTTTATGTTCAAACCTACATTTAGCATGCCCTGCCTCTGAAATATTATTTATTTGGGATCATTCATTGGTTTCTTGAAACTGTGCTCTGTAGTCTTATCTGAATTCAAATCACATTGTTGTAAAGAACTATTTTTTAGGTGAAAAGTGTGTTACAAAACTAACCTCAAAACTGAACAGAAAATCAAAACATACAAAAACCCCACAAAATAAATAGATAATTTTTATTTCCTTTGAAAGTACGACATCACCCCTCTTTTATATCCAATTTATGCTATCATACAAAATGTTTTGTTGCGCAACCACGGCCAGAAGAAAACTGAGCAATCTCTTTTAGGGTATACTTATTAGGGCAAAAATTTAAAATCGTGTCAGACTGCGGAGCACTTCGAACTACTTTTACCAAGCGCGATTTAATCCCTCGAATTGCAAGATGGTGGCTCTTGATGCAGGAATTCGAATGCGCAATCGAGTACCGTCCTGGTGTCAAGATGTCGCATGTTGACGCTTTGTCTAAGAACCCTCTAACTGAAAATCAGTTAAGTGAAGTTGATTCATATCCTATGGTCATGTTGTTAAATAGTGAAGATTGGTTGCTTACCCTCCAGTTAGGTGATGCCGAGTTGAATAGGATACTCGACATATTAGACACAAAGTTGAATCCGGAAGGGCTAAAATACATTAAAGATAATTATGTTATTAAAGATTATGGACTTTACAAGTGTATTGATGGTGACACTACCAAACTTCGTTGGGTTGTTCCGAAGGGAGCTAGGTGGCAGTTATGTCGTCTTAACCACGATGACATAGGTCATCTTGGCATTGAAAAGACTCTGGAGCGTATAAAAGGGGCTTATTGGTTTCCACGTATGGCAAAGTTCGTAAAAAAATATGTGAAAGCGTGTCTTGAATGTGCGTATTCAAAAAAGGGATCTAGCAAACCCGAGGGCCTATTACATCCTATTCCCAAAATAGAAATTCCCTTCCACACACTCCACATAGACCATCTTGGTCCCTTCGTTAAGTCAAAGAAAGGTAATTCTTACTTGTTGGTAGTAGTCGATGCTTTTACTAAATTTGTTTTCGTAAAACCGGTGAGAAATACAAAAACTTTGAGCCCTATAACTGTATTGGTAAGCATTTTTGACATTTTTAGAGTACCTGATCGTATAATAAGTGACCGTGGGACGTGTTGAATGCAGTCGCTAGCCCGCAATCAAACGGGCAAGTAGAACGGTACAACCGAACTATTCTGAATTCCTTGACGGCACAGAATCTCGGGGACGACGAAAACGTTTGGGATACCAAGGTTGGTAAAATTCAGTGGGGTTTAAATAATACCGTACAGAAGACGACGGTTAGATCTCCAGCAGAAGTAATGTTCGGTACTCATATGAGTAGTGAAATAGACCCACGTTTTAATGAAATACGTCAATCTACTAGAGACGCGACTGATCTTGTAACTATTCGCGAACAGGTAAAAGATAAGATTGACGAAGAACAAACTAAACAAAAGCTTCGCTTTGATAAGAACAGACGTCCAGCTCGTATTGCAGTAGGAGAATTAGTAAAAAACACAAAAACTTCGTTTGGTAATGACGGTAAAAGCAAAAAACTCCTCCCGGCTTATGTAGGACCGTATCGCGTAGTTGCGTTGCTGGGAAATGATCGATATGAGTTAGCTGCGATTCCCGGATTAAGTAGCACGAAAAACAAACGTAAGACGGTAGTAGCGGCTAATAGAATATTACCATGGGTTCATGTAGTTGCTTTAGAACTGAATGAAAGTAGTACTGAATGTACTGATGATGATGAAACTGATAATTGTGAAGAAAATTAGAATTACTAATTAAGTATAACAACTGTTTATTTTAATTTACATTGCTTTGGTAAGATGATGTCGCATATTATTTGACATACGCTATGAGTTCTATATCATATTGTAACGTAAAAAAAAGGAGATTTTAACTATGATTTATTTTGTATAATATGCATGATTTCTGTGATTGTATTAAAACTTAAGTAGTGAAAATAATTTAGAAGAGAACTAGAGAATTTAATTTGTATTGAGTTATGTGGGGAAACTCTATATTATGCTGGACAAGCTTGTGGAACTCCAAAAGTTGGAGAACTCCAAAAGTTGGAGAAGTTTGGGGAACTCCAAAAGTTGGAGACGTATGTGGAACTCCAAAAGTTGGGGAAGTTTGGGGAATTCCAAAAGTTGGAAAGCTCTAAAACTTAGAATGTTGAATTACTCCAATAAAATGGAGATTTTTAGACTCCAAAAGTTGGAGATATATTTTTTTTTAAGTTGTGTTATTTAGTTAGCATCTTAGATAAGAACCCCCTGTTTTGTGCATTAGGAGAGATGGCGCTAGCTGTCATGTAAACATTGTGCTCCCAAATAAAAAATTCCTTAAAATAATTTTACGAACTGTATCTCCTTAATTTGATGGTAAAAGTGTTAAAAACAGTACAATACGTGTGTGATAATGTTATCTTAACCAATTATTTATCGTGAGCTATGTAAATGAGACTTTTATTTGTGGACCTTTATTGTGAAGAAACAGATTTTGTGCGTGATAATAATAACTTATTACTGATAAACAGTGCTTCAAACTAAGTGGCGAATGTGTGTAAAACGTAAACATAACGAAAAAGAAATTGAACCCCAAAGTGATACTTGGTGTAAAAAAACAAAACAATTTTGAATGACAACCTTCTTTTTAACAAACATTTTGTTCCGAAGAGCTTACTATACAACAAATTCGATAGACTTTGTAACTGTTACGGTGGCGTATACGTAAAAGCGCCTTCCTGACCGCTCGCACCGAGTGGCGCGAGTTCGCGTCCCGCACATTGATGTCTTTTTGGAATTGATATCCACATTTAAAAATTCTGAACATGAACTTCCTCGAAAACATTACTTTCCGTTGTGCGCGAACTGTTTCTGACTCCAATGTTGAAGTGTTGAACGAAACAATAGATGAAACAACCAATAGTAGTCTACCTGACATTTCTGTCGACAGTAATGATGAAGAAACGTTAAAATTAAAAGAACGGATAAATAAACTAGAATTTGAATTAAATAGTGCCCATCAAGAAATCGAGTCTCTTTCTTTAGAAAATAATAATCTTAAAAAACAAAATGAAGAATTGTTAAAGAAAAATGATTTGTATAAAAAAATCACCTGCAGCCCGGTATCCACAAAAAAAACGAAAGATTGCACGCCAAAGAAAATATACCAAAAAAAAAATAAAAATAGCCAAACTGAGGTTTCTTTACAAATGTCTGAAACGACTATAATTGAGTGCGACAAAGCTGATACCAAGCGCAAAATTGAAATCCAAAAACATACTAACTGTGTTACATCGTTCAAAAGTCAAAGAAAGCGAAAGCTACGCATAATCAGTAATTGTAATTATCGTGATGCACTACAAAATATAGAAGCTACCTTCAACGAGCACTTCGAGTATTGCCATTACGTGACACCAGGAGGCCTACCACAACCTCTTAAAACAATATTATTTTAATATTACTTTGTAATTTCTGTTGTTGCATTTTCAACTCTCGGCGCTGATCCGAGCGTTGAAAATCCAACAGAGCGGAACGCAAAGTAATATTAAAGTAATATTGTTTTAAGAGGTTGTGGTAGGCGGGGGCCTACCACAACCTCTGTAGTGCCCTGGTAGTGGATTAAACGAAGTTTTGTCCAATATTCCTGACAAAGTCAAAAATCTTTCCATTGACGACTACTGCTTATTAATGATCGGAGAACGGGACTTTAAAACCGCGGGAAATCACATCGAATTGGTCAAGCAAATCAAGGAATCATTAAAGCGAATCACCCACACGAATGTAATCGTATGCTGTCCCACTTACGTAAGAGGAGCTCTAATTTACAACTATAGAGTAGAAATATTTAATAATTTGTTAGACTTGGACATCCAGAATAATGACTACGCTTACTTTTTTTATACAAATCGTGATCTCACCTTAGATATGTTTTCCTATCGAACAGGAAAACTCAACAGACTGGGCACAAAACGCATTTTTGAAAGTATCTTTGACCGCCTGATTATTGATATAAGAAACTATCCCATAGAAACTCCTATCTGTAATCCGTCTGAAAACAGTGACTTTTTTCGTTTATAATAACATAAACATTCTACATCAGAATATTGCTGGCCTGTTAAATAAGTCTGACCTACTCACTGTTCACCTTCAAGAATTATCGCAGAAGAAAAGAGAAATAGATGTTGTATGTATCACAGAACACTTTATTATGACTGGACATGTGAAACTACTAAATTTGACAAACTACAAGTTAGCGGCACTTTATACAAGACGATGTCAGAAACGTGGAGGATCATGTATTCTAGTTAAGAACAACCTTGAATATAAACCACTTCCAGACGTGTCTAGGCATTCGATAGCTAACGTAGTCGAATGCTGCGGCATAGAATTGACCAAGCAAAATTTAATTATTATGTGTATTTATAGGACCCCAAAGATAAATAATTTAAGTTTGTTTTATGAAAAATTAGAGACCATTGTAAAAACAGTATGTACGAGACCCGGAAAGAAAATAGTATTATGTGGGGACTTTAATATAGACACTTTAAAAAGGAATAGCACAACCTTGGACTTTGAAACCTTTCTTTTGGGCTATAATCTTAAATTAGAATTGAGCCAACCTACCAGGCTATGTAGCAATTCTTGTATAGACAATTTTGCCCGCAGTTCTAAACTGAACTGTAAATCCGAAGTGATAGACTTAGCATTGTCTGACCACACAGCACAGTTTCTGCAAGTTAAAGTACTGAAATCATGTAGAATAAATTATTTTCGAATCAAAAAGCGTGATCTGTCTAGTGAAAATTTAACTAAATTCAAAAATTACCTACAATGTTTTTCATTTTCTGATATATATAAAACCGAGGATGCTAATGAAGCATTTGATTGTTTTCTAGAGCACTTTCGTCTCCTATACGATCTTTGCTTCCCTTTCAAATGGATAACCGTCAACTCAAACAAAAATATAAAATGGGTTTCCCAGGGCATTCGGAAGTGCAGTAGAAAACAAAGGTATTTATTGTGGAAATATAGGCGGGAACCTTCAAGCCTTAATAAAAGTAACTTCGGAAAATCATAAAATTAACGCAAAAAGCGCAAAATAACTATTGTATTAACGCGTCAAAAAATAAATCAAAAGCATCTTGGCAAGTCATAAACAAAAATAAACCAATTACTGAACCAATTTCCCAAATAAAAATGATCATCATGATACCATAATCACTGATCCAACAGAGATTGCAAACGTTTTTAATAATTATTTTGTTGACCAGACAAAAATATTATGACATCAAAGCCCGACACAAGCAATTTGAAAAGTAACCCTCACTCGATGTTTATGCATCCAGCCGGTCGATTCTGTCGAAATCTCACGGTGTTCACCTAGGCGGAGTGAACGACAATAGAGCTGTCATTCCATCTTATTTGTATGGTTTGACAACTCACCCGTCGTGCGCCCCGCACAAGTTTTCACTTCGACATGCTTACAGAATCGCACTGCAGTATTACCTCAAGATGTTATGAGAGCGATACATTCTCTGAAAAATAAACTTAGTACTGGCTACGACGGCATTTCAACTAAGGACGTTAAATTTGTATCGAGTGACATTGCTTTGCATATTAGTCACATACTAAATTTGTGTATCAGTTCCGGAGTATTTCCAAACAATTTAAAAACCGTTATTGTTAAGCCACTTTTTAAAAAAAACTCTAAAGAAGATTTGGCAAATTATAGGCCAATAGCTTTAATCACAATTTTTTCAAAAGTTATGGAAAAAATAATTTATGAGGCGTTAAATAAATTCATAACTAAGCATGATATTTTGAGTATAGAACAAAAGGGATTTAGAAAAAATAGAGGTATTAATACGGCTGTCTACGATTTAATGAGTATAATATTAAGAAATGTCGATGAAAAAGTACCAGTTTGTGCAATTTTAACTGATATTACGAGGGCCTTTGACTGTGTCGACCACGAAACTCTGTTATGCAAGCTAAACACCATAGGTATCAGAGGAAATATGCATAATCTCTTAAAATCATATCTAAGCAACCGAAAACAGCGCACAGAAATTTCAAAAATATGTTTAAAAACTAAGCGTGAGGAAAAATACTTATCGGAACACAGACTTATTAAGTATGGCGTACCACAGGGCACTGTAGTGGGCCCATTATTATTTTTAATTTATATTAACGACTTGCCACGAAGCATAGAACACCCTATGGTCTTATTCGCTGACGATAGCACTGCCTTGATTAAATGTACAGACCTAGAAACGTATGAACATGACATTAATAATACTGTAACGCACATTATACACTGGCTTGATCAAAATAATTTAATGATTAATATATTGAAGACTAATGTTATGCATTTCTATCAACGGATACTACCACAAACTTTAAATTTAAATTACAATGGACAAAAACTAGACCAAGTACAAGTTGCAAAATTTTTAGGTATAATGATAGATGGTCAACTAACCTGGAAGCCACAAGCAGAAGAAGTATGCAAAAAATTAAGTACAGCAGCGTATGTGCTTTTTAATCTATCCAGGAAAGTGAATATGCCCACCAGATTAGTTGCCTACCACGGTTTGGTGGCGTCAATTCTGAGATTCGGCATAATATTTTGGGGAAATTGTAGTCTAAGAGAACAGGTATTCAAGGCTCAAAAACGATGCCTAAGGGCAATGTGCAATATGAAAGTCACAGATAGTTGCGTACCTGTATTCAAGTCCCTAAATTTGCTAACGTTCCCATCACTTTACATTTTGGAAATAGCTGTCTTTGTAAAATCGAACATGCATCTTTTTAATAAATCTTCTGACAATAGAACACGACCACTTAGAAGGCAGTATACAAACATGCTACGTGTTAGTGGGCATAACACTGCATTATTAAGGAAAAGTGTTATATGTATGTGCCCGATTATTTTTAACAAAATACCCGATGGAATAAAAAACGAGTCCATTCCACTATTTAAAAAGAAATTGTCCGTCTTACTAATTGATAAGTGTTATTACTCCATTTATGAATTTCTAAATGATAAAACTCTGTAGTTACCTTATATCCTGACATCTTGAATTCTCTATTTTATTTAATTGACGATATTGTAAGAATTTTCATATTGACATTTATTCTAGACTAATCATTCGTACTAAATGTTTGCATGCCTAATTTAAGGTAGATTGTATAAGGATCTTAACTACTTAAAACATCTGCATTTTTATACCTACTTTCTATGCAAATAAATAATTATTCTATTCTATTCTATTCTTTAATTAATATGTAAACCGAGTGTTAGGTTTACAGTCTTAACTTGATACCATGTATGAGGACATACACACTGTCAGCATGGACGAGTGTTAGGTTTTGATGTGTAATTAAACTATTTATTACAATTTATAGTGACCAATGTTTCTATACAGGCTATTTTGTTCTCGATTATTCATTGTTATCGAGTAATTGTTCTTGCAACACTGAAACGATTGAATTTGTGACTGTTTTTTGGTTTGGATAAGCGCGGCAGCGCGGGAAAAAAAAAGAAAAAGGCGGGAAAGCGGAATTGTTTTTTAGAAAAAGATGTCGATTTTGTTAAGCGCTCGTCGAGTGGATATTAATAGTCGTTGCATTTAATATAGGTACCTAATAAGTTGGTTAGCAGTAATTCAGATTTAGATTACCAGTTAATTAGTTATCTGAGCTATTACGTTTGTGGTAAAGAAATAAATATCTATTATTTATTGGAGTGAGGAGTTTTATTACATTAGGATATGAGATCAAAAATGTTTTTTTTTAAATCGACCCTTTTTCAAAATTTTTTTATCAATATAATCATAATATTTCGTGTTTTGACTTCCACTTGCCACTAAAACAAAGATGTGTCCCTCACATATATTTTTTTCCGGGGTCAAATTCTTCTTCAGTTAGTAGGTAAGGGCTGATGGCCGCGACGACGGGCAGGCAACCGTCGCGTGTCCCCGTGCGGGGTCACGTGGGAACGCGACGGTCCCCGTTGCGGGTTCCCGTCGCGGAGACCGGATTATTTTTAACAGACTTCAAAATTCGATTGTGTTTTTTTTTTCTCATATCTCCGTCATTTATGAACCGATTTGAAAAAATCTTATTTTATGTGAAAGGATATTAATCCCATTGAAATTTTATCAAAATTAATCCAAATAGCTGGAAAAAATATGTGGAAAAATCATCCATGTAGGTACATAAGTAGGTATACGAAATTGCGTATTTTTACTTTCCTGTGACTTCAAAAAAAGGAGGAGGTTCTCAATTCGATTGTTTTCTAGGTTTTTTTTTAGGGTTCCGTAGCCAAATGGCAAAAAATGGAACCCTTATAGATTTGACATGTCTGTCTGTCCGTCCGTATGTCAGACCCACTTTTTTCCGAAACCATAAGAACTATACTGTTGAAACTTGGTAAGATGTATTCTGTGAACCGCATTTTAAGATTTTCACACAAAAATAGAAAAAAAAACAATAAATTTTGGGGGTTCCCCATACTTAGAACTGAAACTCAAATTTTTTTTTTATCAAACCCATGATATTGCGGTTTCTAATATAATTTTTTTCTAAACTGAATAGTTTTGCGCGAGAGACACTTCCAAAGTGATAAAATGTGCCCCCCCCCCCCCGTAACTTCTAAAATAAGACAATGATAAACAAAAAAATATATATGATGTACATAACCATGTAAACTTCCACCGAAAATTGGTTTGAACGAGATCTAGTAAGTAGTTTTTAGTTTTAATACGTCATAAATCGAAAACCGCAATTTACCTTTTACTTGCTGCTACGGAACCCTTCATGGGCGAGTCCGAATCGCACTTGGCAGCTTTTTGTGTTTTGTTTTTTGTTTTCACCATCTCCGTCATTTATAAACCGATTTGAAAAATTATTGTTTCATGTGAAAGGATACCTATAGGAGTTCTCGATTGGTCCCATCGAAATTTTATCAAAATCGGATCACAAGTTATGTTTTTAAATCAAAATAACTGTAAACGATTGTGAATTTATACGAAATTGCGTATTTTTGCTTTCCTGTGGTGTTAGGTATACGTTGCGACCTGCCAATCGCTGGCCGCTTGCCCGTGGAACAGAGTTGTGTTGTGTAAGAGCGGTTACGCACTGCATCCGATTCGAATCCCGTGAAAATACGTTCCGAAGTAGTCATAGAACTATTTGTGTGGTAGCTTATGCACTAGATTCGACTTCCATCATTTTTTATTTTTTATTTATTGAAGAATGGGTTTGCTCTTGACCTCGATCACGGCTGATGGAAAGCGATAGATGAAATCTATGATGGAGCGAGCATGCCCAGAAGATGCCTATTCACTCTTGCTTTGAAGGCAGACTGGTTATAATGTAGAAACACAGATACTCGCAGAGAGTTCCGCACTTTGGTTGTGCGCATAAGAGAAGCGCTGAGTACGACTAGTCCGAATGTCGACTGTTTTATGATAAATTAAACAAAGATTTCTTGATAGAAAAATAGGTTAACTAAGGCTTTTACAACTTTTATGATAACTTATGCGTAACGAACATTGATTTTGTATACCTAATGAATTTTAAACGAACGTAGGAATGAATGTTAGATTGAATGAAGACTATCGAGCGAATGTGTCGTAGACATCTGCGGGGGTCTTGAAAGCTATAGATGAAGCTTTCAAGATCATTTGTCAGTGTAGTTATCTGGTGAAGGCGGCAGACACAATCTGTTGATGGCTCTCCATATGGTGCCTTGTGTTGTAGATACGTCACAGTGGTAGAGGCACACCAACAGTGTCGGGAAACAGCTTCGAGACTCTTTGAAGACGCCAGCATAGTAGAGAAGTCCTATCATCCTTGATAAAAACTAGGTCTACCTTTTATTCTCGGCACCGCACCTTCCACTTCGTGCGCTGCTATAGAGCTCCGTGACGACCACCGCTTCCAAAAGTGCTGACGAGCTTGCTTCAATCGCTGAAAACGGTCAAGACGGTTTGTGCTATAGTCCAGCAGGTTCGGTGATGGCAAAGATGTCAGCGGTCTACCAATTATATAGTGGCCCGGGGTGAGTGGAGCTACCTAGGTCTTGTGGTGAAGGACTAAATGGGCATAAAGGTCGGCTATTAAGTATCGCCTCGATCTGAGCAAACAACGAACTCAGCTCCTCGAACGTCAAGTAATATTTTTAAGGACTCTGTATAATTGGAACTTTGCAGACTTGACCTCAGCCTCCCATAGACCACCAAAGTGAGTAGCGTATGCTGGTGAGAAGCGGAATTCAATGCCTTCGCGAGATGCAGAGTCAAAAATAGAGTCGCTATTGGACTTAAGAAACGAATTTGTCTTTTACTACTGCAACAAAATTTCTACCATATTCGCAGTAGATGGCCATTGGTTTACCCTGAGCTATAAATCTTTTTAGTGTCAGTACAAATGCATCCGTTATCAAGTCACTGACTAACTCTAAATGAACGCATTTGTACCGGAAGCAAACAAAAATACACAGGTAACTTTTAGTTATTTTACAGCCTCGTCCCTTGCGGTCCGTAATAAGAAATGGACCGACAAAGCCGGTCGGTATCTATCGTGGAGAAAGGAAAGTCAGCTTGAACGCGATCTGCAGGTAAGTTTCCCATAATATTATCCATGGTATGAGACAAAACGACGACAGGTTACGCACTCGCGCACTGCACGTCTAGCTAGAGTCCTGCCTCCTACAGGCCAATAGCGTTCCTTTATAGATGCCAGGAGAACCAGCGTGCAACAAGCGTAGACCCACCCTCCCGTTTGAATATAGCTTTGTTAAGTTATGACTGGAATGCAACAAAATAGGATGACGTTTGTCAAACTGGTAAATAGATGAATCAATGCGCCCGCGAGCCCTAATAATCCAATTTTCATCTACAAATGGATAATGAGAAGAGAGAGCGACTTTAGAATTTTAAAGATTTACTCTTTTTGTAGTAGTCCTAATTCTATACGAAAGGAATGTTTCTGGGCTAACTTTAATAGCCGTTGTGAGCGCTTTCTATCTCGGAAACTTGAAGTGGAACTCGAAGTCTGTCCGATTTTGTGTGTGATCAACAATTGTTGGCGAACCAAAAACTCTAGCTAGAACCCGATTAAGAGTAGTTATATTAGAATATTTTGCTAAATCTACAGACGTCTGGCATGGAAGATGCCTCCTCCCCCCCTAAAGTTGTTAATCTATAGAGTCCGCAATATAGGCGGGCCAGGAATCTTCAGATTCTAAAAGACACGATGGACCGTTCCACTATCTATCAATTTGGTATGGTTTCCGAACTTAGTCCTGCTGTAGACCATTATACGTGAGTCATGGCGGCCGTCATTCCAACCAGCCAACCTCCCTCCAGAAGCAGATCAGTCTACTCAGTGTGTTCAGGATGTCTGTAAGTGAATTAGGTGTCCCTATTGTTTGTTTCCGTATTTCGGTAACGTCTGTGCACTCAAGGAGCACGTGCGATACCGTTTCCTCCTCCTCCATGCATGCTCTGCATAGAGGACTGTCCGTTATACCTATCGTGTGAAAATGTTTGTTCAGTAAGCAGTGTTCGGTGATGGTCCCCGCCACCATTCTTAGGCTGCCCCTATTTAGTCGCAGGAGGCGCCTGGTAAGTCTCCTGAAATCAAATTGGAGATCTAACTAAACACATGTTCTATTCATTTATACGCGTTAAAGACCACGGGAGAATTGAACCCAATGACCTTGGTGCATCATAATTTTCTTAGTAATCTTGGGTCTTGTTTTTATTAGGCCTGTGCTCCCGCTGCACATCACTGCACATACTTCAAAGTCAAAGTCAAAGCATTTATTTCAATTAAACCAATTATAGTGCGTTTCAACAAATAGTACCTATGGCGTTATGATGGCACACCCTGTCTGTCAAAGTCATTGGCACGAGAAGACGCTCCCGCAGATTTTGTTTACTTTCATTTGATTTCCAACTGAAATCGTGCCCAAAACTTTGGAAAGTGGTGAAAGAATGATGGTGTTAAAGGTGAAGAACTTTTGTGAACGTGAAAAACGTAATGATGCCTCATTAATTCCTTTAAGATGTGTTCAGGCTCGTGTTGCCGCCCTTACAGGTAAGTGAAAATAGGGTTACCAGTAGCAGATAATAAAATTTACAACTTAAAATGCAATTTTCTATTGAATTTATTGGTTTATGTATGATTGTGACAATAAACCGAAATATATGTTTTAGGTGTATCCGAAAAAACCGTGTTTAAAATCACCAAAGAAGGTGAAGTCGCAGCCAGCACGTCGACTAAGGTTTCAACACCTCGCAAAAGCGGTCCCCGGCCTAAAAGAATCGAACTAGATGAAGAATGAACTGCAGAATGTGAGCACGTGAAAAAAGTGGAAGAAAAATATTACGCAGATGGTCCAGTTATTGATAGCGAGATGGACAGGTTTATCATTGAAGTGGGAGACGATAGTGACACTTCTGATGACGAGGATGATATGGAAGATGAAGATGACGACGACCGCTCGGGTATAAGTCCGTTGGATGAGCATAACTACTCCAAACACAATTATTTTGTCTGAGCATTATTATAATAAAAATAATTAAATTATCATTTTATAACTGTGCTGATTTTTAATATGATAAGAATAAAAAAAAATGTAAATATGTAAGAATCTAACTAAAAAACATACAAATCACCCTTACTTTGAGGTAGGTTATTATAGGTAATGTGGAAACACTGTAAAACATTGCTGCCAACATAACGCCATAGGAAATATACGATGAAACGCACTATACAGGCACTTTTGAATTGTCAAGGTCGGTCAGTCAAAGAGGTGAAGCTATTTGCACGTTCCAAAGCGTAGATCTCTATGGAGAAGAACGTACAAGAAACTCCATGGACACTCTTTTGAATCAATTAATTATTACAAAGTTGTGGTTACATTGTTCTTGTTGAAATTATTCATGGACATGTGAGAACGATGTAAAATGTAAAAAGAAGTGCACGACAAAAGCAAAAAAGGAAAAATTTAAAATACTAACAAATTTAAACAAACCGTGGCAGTCGAGAGATGACCAGTCCCAGCTGACGGAGCCAAATGATGAATGAAACACAAACTACACCATCAGAGAGACTTGAGTGAGCATGACACTCCCAACAGCCAGGGCACATTAAAGTCTTACCCAAAAATGATAGTTTGACTTGAAGGTACACAGTACTCACACATGTGCCGTTAATGCATGAAATTATACAATGCAAAATTAGTTCGAGTCTATACAATGAAAAATCTATGTTCTTTCAATATTCAGCGGGTCTCACAATGCTAAAAATAAAAATAAAAGAAAAAATTAAATAACTAATTTGTGCGCCCTAGTGGCTGTGGAGCAGGACCAGCATTGAGCTAAGCATTTTTATCTTCAATGTAATCCCCCAACTTATAATATGCTTGCCTGCATAGTGTGCGCTTAACACAAGATTTAAATTTTGTTTCATTTAATTCTAATATCTGGGGAGGTATTTTATTGTAACATTTTAAACAGTACCCCATGAAAGATGTGGCTACTTTAGCAAGTCTGAAGCCTGGTTGAACTAATTGGTTCCTATTTCTAGTGACATAGTTATGCCTGTCGCCTCGTTTATTAAAAAGATGAAGATTTTTCTAACGTACATAATGTTTTCATAGATGTATTGACAAGGTACCGTCATGATGTTAATATTCTTGAACAGTTGCCTTAGAGAATCGCGCCGGCGGAGATTGTATATGGCCCTTATGGCTCTTTTTTGCAGAATAAAAATTGACTCGATATCTGCAGCCCGTCCCCATAGTAAGATACCGTAAGACATTATACTATGAAAGTAACTAAAATAGACTAGTCTCGCGGTATCAACATCCGTAAGTTGGCGAATTTTCCTAACAGCATACGCTGCTGAGCTTAGCCGTCCTGCAAGAGATGCTAAATGAGGACCCCATTGTAGCCTTGCGTCAAGCGTAATCCCCAGGAAAACCGTTCTATCGACGAATTCCAGTTTTTCCCTGTTCAATACTATGTCACAATCACTACTTTTGACATTTGCTAAGGCAAATCTTATGCACTTCGTTTTTTTCCCATTTAAAACCAAATTATTAGCAGTAAACCAATTATGGACCTGCATAAGGGCGATATTTACGTCGTCAAGATTATTACTGCGTCTATTTATTTTAAAAATCAAAGAAGTATCGTCGGCAAACAAGACCATGTTTAGTTTGTTTAGCAATAAATGGGGTAGATCATTAATATAAACTAAAAATACGAAAGGACCCAAAAGGAGCCCTGGGGCACGCCCATTTTTACGTTTAATCCCGAGGAATTGACACCGTTTATTTGAACCAATTGCTGTCTATCGCTTAAATAAGATTTGACTAATTTTAACGCTATTTTGCCTAGTCCGTAATGCTCGAGCTTCAGCAGCAATGTTTCGTGATTAACGCAATCAAACGCTTTAGAAAGGTCGCAGAAGATGTCTATGGCATCCTGCGCCTCCTCCCACGCATTGAAGATATGTTTTAGTAAAGTTACACCAGCGTCAGTTGTACAACGTCCTTTGGTGAAACCATACTGTTTATCATGCAAGATGTTATTCGTGTTAAAATGATTAAGCATCTGATTAAGCATAACCTTCTCAAATACCTTGCTGAATACTGGCAACACGGACACTGGTCTATAATTATTCGTGTCTTTACTGTCCCCGGATTTGAAAAGTGGTATCACTTTACTAAATTTCATTAAGTCTGGAAAGACTCCTTGATCCACACACAAATTAAATATTAGAGCTAAGTACGGCGCTGTAGTCTCAATAATTGAGGTACAAACTTTGATCGACAACCCCCATAGATCCTCGGTCAATTTAATCTTGATTTCTTTGAAAGCTTTTATTACAGTTATGGGGTTTACATGCTTAAAATTAAATTCCGTCGGGCAGGCTGAAACATTCGCCTGTAACAAATCAAAAGCCAGCGAAGGCGAGAAATTTAAGGCTTCAGTAGTTCTAATTGGAATACTGGTAACAAAAATAACAAATTCTTGGGCAACTTTTTGATTATCGCTAATAAGACCATAAGAAGTCTCCAATGTGTAATCAGTTCATCTTCAAATGTCATTTATAAACAGAACAAATATTTATTACAATATGAAATGAATGTCACAAACTGGTTTGTTCCGAAAAGTTTAGATACCTATCGCTGCCATCTTTTTTTTCTCAAACTATAAACAAACAATTTAATTATAATAATTTATCTTAGGTTTTGGTATTTTTAAGGTAAGGCATTGTGATTTCAAGGTTTCGTAGCTAATGCCCCCAATTGCCCCTTGCTACGGCTGTGCTCCTGGCTTCTAGGGCTTGGGCCGATTGGATAATACCCACGCATTCCGCCTGATAGACGGTATTTAGCTTTCCTAGCGGCCTGGATATGTGTATGTTGAGGTCGTTGGAGTAAACACCAACTCCAGTTCCGGTGCTTATCTTAGATCCGTCAGTGTTCTCAACTCTTTGGGACCTAAGTAGTAATTAATCCAGTTGTTTTGTTACCTAGTACTATGTTCTAGTGCTTCTGGAAATGGTGTGTCTTTTGGGCTTTGTCATTGGGTAATATGATCATGGATTGTCGCTTGACGGCATCCTCCATGATGCGTGTGTACTTGATTCTGGAGTCTGGTCGTAAAGTGCCAGATGTGCTGAGCCTGAAAGCCGCTAGGGCTGCCTCCTCTCGTACTATAAGATGTAGTGGTAGCAGTCCCAACATTGCCTGCAGGGCCGCAGTGGGTGCAGTTCTCATACTGCTAGTGATTGCTACACGGGCAAGTCGTTGCAGCTTTTCAAGGTCTTTCTGTGCCGTGCTCAAGTCGGTCCTGGGCCACCAGACTAGACAGCCATATGTGACCATTGGTCTGATAACTGTGGTGTACCCAGTTCCTACCAAGCATGTGTTTGCATTGCCACATGCATATGCTGGCTTTTTTGGTGGTGTTTTACGTGTGCTTCGCCCGATTCAGCTGCTTATCCAAATAGATGCCCAGGTTCTTATTTGGTGAAAGGCTTAGAGTGGTTCCGAAGAACCGTGGTAATTCTAGAGCTGGCGACTTTCTCTTTTTGGTAAAGAGGACAAGTTAAGTTTTGGTAGGGTTCACTGCTAGTTGAAATTCTTTGCACCAGTCCTCTACTATTTTCAAGGCTTGGCGCATGAGTTGCATAGCGTATTTTCGTGTGTACCGTTTATTATTATGGTATGTCATCAGCGTAGCCAACGGTCTAGTATCCATTATCGTTGTGTCTTCTAACTAGGTTATCTGCGACCAGGTTCCATAGTAGTGGCGAGAGGACGCCCCCTTGGGGCCATCTTTCGCCACAATGGCCCTTGTTTGTTGTTTATGGTGACTTGTACAGCCCTTTGCTTGAGCATTTTTGTGATCCAGCCAGTCAGGGTAGTGTCCACACCTTGCTTTGCGAGGGCTGTGTTAATACTCTGAAACATGGTTTTGTCAAAGGCACCCTCGATGTCAATGAAAACTGCTAGTGAGGAGCATTTATGGTGTATAGCGCATTTGATATTTGAGACCACGCCGTGCAGAGCAGATTCTGTTGATTTCCCCGTGGAGTAAGTAGGCGTATTGTTATCTGTGGAGTGGGTATCTATCACAGAGCCTCTCCAGGGTTTTCAGTAGGAAGGATGTTAGGCTTATTGATCTGTACGCTTTGGGTTGTGTGTAGTCTGTTTTCCCCGGCTTGGGGATGAAAATGACTTTCACTACTTGCCAGACTAGGGGTACGTATCTGTGTGCTATGCAGGCTTGGTAGATTTCTCGAAGCCACGGTGTTAGGATTTTCTCTGCCCACTGGAGTAGGGCTGGGAAGATGCCATCTAGTCCTGCAGATTAGTACGCTTGGATGGTCTTTATAAGGCCCATACTATTCGATCCTTCGTTACTATGTTACGGGCTGTAGACCAGTCTTGGTCGACAGGAGCCCGTCCCGATTCACCCGATCACGTGCTGTCCTCGAGAAGAGTACAGTCAGGGAAGTGCGTTTCCAGAAGGACCCTACTCGTCTCTTGATCTGTTTGTGTGTATGAGTTGTCGCGTTTTTTCAGTGCCGAGAGGTCGATCCTGACTTTAGTCTTGAGACACTGTGTATGTGAGACAAGAAGATATCACGTAACTTCCCGAATGCCGCCGCCCAGTCGAATCGGATTCGACGGTTGACCTCTTTCTCGAAGTTTGCCCTACCTAACTGGACCGTTTGTCGCAAGTAGACGTACTCGTCTACAACTTTGAGTGTAGAGCCTCCGATCTTTATAGGCACGTAGCACCCACTGTGCTACATGGGTATTTACCATGACCTTGGTTTTGTCCATGTTCATTTTAAGACCCACTCTTTCGGAAGCTCTACTGAGGTCATCGAGCATTGCACTGAGGTTCTCACATAGTCTCAGCAATGACGACTGTATCGTCGGAAAATCAAAGGTGAGTAATGTACTCGCCATTGATATTAATGCCTAGCCATCTCCAGTCAAACCTTGAAGACATCCTCCATTGCAGCCGTGAACAGTTTCGGAGAAATGACGTCTCTCTGCCTCACACCCCGCTGCAGGAGGATAGGTTTCGAAGTCTGATCCTGAAGTCGGACTGACATGGTGGCGTTTTCATACAAACACTTAAGCACCTCGATGTAACGACAGTCGATCTGGCACCGTTGGAGAGACTGCAGCACAGCCCGTTTCGATCGAATCGAAGGCTTTCTCGTAGTCCACAAACGCTAGGCAGAGGGGCAGATTATACTCTTCGGTCTTCTGTATAACCTGCCGCAGCGTATGAATGTGGTCTATGGTGCCAAAGCCTTTTCGGAATTCGGCTTGTTCGGGAGGCTGGAAGTCGTCAAACCTGCGCGCGAGACGATTCATGATGACTCTGGAAAACAGCTTGTAGACATGGCTCAGAAGTGAGATGGGCCTGTAATTCTTTAGCAGGGCATTGTCGCCCTTTTTGAAGAAGAGTACCACCACACCTCTGCTCCACGCTTGTGGCGTTTTCCCCTCGAGTGTGACGGAATCGAACAGTTTCTGAAGGGCCTTAAGGACTGGTTTTCCACCCGCCTTCAGGAGTTCGGCCGTAATTATGTTTTTTTTTTTTTTTAGGTATGACCACTAGCAAGTTAACACACTTGGGATATCAACTGCTTAACCAGACTAACCTGTGGTGGCCTCAAATGAATTTAAGACCCCCAGCCAAGGCAACAAAACTAGCTACAAGCTAAAAACTACTGACCGTGGGTCGTCGCGACGGACCTCGGCGGCGAGGTCGGTATACGGAACGCGGTCTGTATCTGTTTATTCTAAGGGTGCTGGTTTCCCTACAGCTTTCCTGAATCTTTGTGATCTCGTCGTCGGACTCGACGAGTGTATGCCGAGGACGGCGAATCTTACTAATGCGAGAGGGAGTGTACTGGGTTGCCTTTGAAATCAAAGGGTTTTGGTGCTTTTCAGCGGATTCGAAGAAACGCTTTGTAAGGCGCTTCATAAACTGTTTTATGGTCGACATGAAGTCGTTCGTTCCGTACATACCACGGGGCGCCCGTGGCTTTTCGGAGAAATCTGTTTTGGATTACTTGCATCCTGTGGATTTGCTTTGGCTTTGTGTGTGCGAATACAGCACACGCATAAGTCATTATCGGTGGTATGGTAGTGTAGATGCGCAGTTTACGTTTAAGCCGTAATTCCGTCCTCACCCGACGCCTTGTTGTTTTTAAACTGCTTCAGAGCCATCCTAATCTCATACAGGCTGACGTCCGGAATGTCTTCGGTATAGTGTCGGGTCAGTCTAGCTCTTGGGTCATTAGCTACATTCGTAGCCGGTTAAGTCATCGAAGTGTATAACTGTCGATAGAATGTCTTGATCTCCCTCAGAAGCTCCGACTTGGCGGATATGGTTCTGCCATCGTCGGTTACAGTTTTGTTAGCGTCTGTCTAGTGGACAGAGCCAGCTCCCTTGCAAAGACCTTGGAGCCCTTATTCCACTCTATTGCGTCTCTAATACTTCAGTATTAAAACGGCGGAGGTCGCTTTTCACGGATTTGCAGAATCATCTCCCGCCTCTCTTTCATGAGCTTGAGAGTAGGATCAAAGAGACTCTTGTTCTTATCTGCACGGCGAGTCTTGAAGAACTTAGACCCAACCGTATGGACAGTTTCCACAAACCCATCGTTGTGTTCGTCCACGGAGCTCCCTAGGCAATCGAAACGATTTTGAAGTTCGAGCTGAAAGTTTTCGGAGTTTTGGATCCGGATCTGTGCTGGACGGAGCGTAGACTTCATCAGTGGAGACCTCTCCAGCTTAATATTTAGGTTCAATGTGCCTCTTACCATGCGGTGATCGCTTCCGGTTTTCACCGCGTTGATCACAGAGACATCATTGAATATCTGCTTCTTCGTCGACATGATGAAGTCAATCTCATTTTTAGTTCCGCCGTCGGGGCTCTGGGTCCACTTCCTGTGCGCACGCTTTCTGAAGAAGCAGTTCATCATATAGAGGCCCTCCTTCTCCATAAAACTAGCCAGTAGGTGTCCCCGGTGGTTCCGACGTCCAAATCCAAATTGCCCCACTCGCAGCTCGTCACCGTCTCGTTTGCCCAGCTTCGCGTTGAAGTCCCCATGACCACGTTCTAGTGAGTTTTATGACCATGCATGGCTCTGGATATATCCTCATACATTGTCTCTATTTCGTCGTAAACCTGTACGACCTTCAATTTTGTTTATAATTCGATTTACCTATTATATTTATTTATCTGTATGTAGGTTTATGCTATTTTATATGTCTAGGGTTTATGACAAATGTTTATAAATGTGTGAAATTAAGGCTTTTTTGACAGTTTGTGATTGACATGCGAATGCTAACGATGTTTAAAAATTAGTAGAATTGGCCCTCTGATATCTCTCAGCCGCGTCCGTCAGTCGCGTTTGCGTCCGATAGTTTGTTTCCATTACTTTCCATCTTTACTTTTCCTTTGCGGAACTATGCTGGAATTACAATCATTTATCATTGCTAAACACTCGCTAATTCATCAGAAAAATAAAAAAAACCAAAAGAAAGAGACCTCACTAAGCCGAAAACGGTTAGTAAAACAGAGCTAGCCATATTTTGCTCGACACAAATCGAAAAACAGAAACACTGTCACTGTCATCAGTCAAGGGAGACATGCATGTCAATGTCAATAGGGCGGTAAGAAATTTTTAAATCTTTTGTTTGTAAGTACCTACAAAATACGTTATTCATGGAAAACGTATTTGCTTGCTTAAAAATTAATGTACGCCTGTCGGTTTGCACTTTTGAAGATTTCGTGTTTGAAACTGTCATCTTAAATATAATTCCATCTACATCAGTGAAGAGTTTTGGTTATTCCATCGAAATGGCCTCTGGTAACGATTCGGCAAAAAAGCAACTAATGGCAATTTATAGATTGGAATTTTATAAACGTAAAAATAACTGGAAGCTGTACGAGGACAAGGTCACGGAGGAACTACCTCTATCACAGGAAACTACGAAGTAAGTTGTTCCTGCATGAGTGGTCCTCCATGTAGTTATATACGAAATACATGCATGTTTTCCGATTCAACACAGTATAGTATTAATCGAATATCATCTCTCTCACTCTTATTTTTTTAGTTTAAACTTAGGCGTAAGTTTCCTCAACATAAAGCAAGTAGCATTTAATTGGTGTTCGTTTGGTGGATCCGTCGGTAACTGTAAATTCTTTCGTGATTATTGGCACTCAGCGATGGTGTAGCTTTCTATTAGTGAAAGAAACCTTTTAATTGAATTAGAACTTCCAGAGATTACATTTTACAAACTTTTTACTTAGTGCTTTTTAGATACTGCTTACGATATTAGATACCTTCAAATTATTTATGTTGACAAAGATTGTAGGTACCTATGTTAGATAATAATATGTAGAAGTAGAGGTTAGAATCTTACCGTATGATTTACTACCTGTATGTGTATGTATATGCTGTGGGTTAACCTTTTAGTAAAAAAAATTAATAAATAAGTATATGATAATTTGCTCATGGGTTGCCTAGCTAAATCTGGGACTCACACTCTTTGCCAGCGCCTCTGCCCACTTGAAAGTCGATTACGCAGTCTAGCTGACTAATCCTTTCACCACAATGGTAAACCTAAATTTACTGGATCTAAGTTCACATTAACTTTAAACTTATTTGCACCCACCACTGTAAAACCTTTTCATACATCCATATCCATACCTACATAATTGAAAAAGCAACTCAGTCAATTTGATTTCGATGATGTATAAATGCAACAATAACAGTGATGCTAACGTGTTAAAAAAATTTTTCATAGAAATCAAATTTTTTAATTTAAATCAAAACGTCAAAAGCTCATTCCAAATGTGTCGAGCCAGGTGTCAAGTTAACTCACACAAGTAGTAAATGCCAAAGTGACTCTTTTATATTTCTAACACATCATTTCATTTTCTTCATTTTACACATCTAAGACCAAACTTTGATGTAACTTGTCACTCAGATAAACTGTTATGTTCTGGATCAGCACACAGGACACTTTTCATTTTAGTAGTTAGTTCCTTAAGTCCACTCACAAACTAGAGCTATTTGAGTTAGTTGCTAACGTGAAGTTAAATAACAAATATTCCATAAATAAAGGGTTAAAACTAGCTTGAGTGTCAAAAAAATGTACAAGAAAATACTTAATAATAATAATAAGCCTTTTTATTCTGAACTTATCATAAGTATAAATGCAATGCGTTCTTGTTATAATATGTCCCGAAGCTCAGTTTGCCTTTTGGCATAGGCCTCCTCTAACGATTTCCATTGGGACCTGTCACTTGCAACTCTTCTCCAGTGTTCTTCACTGAAGAAAATACTTAACTGACTTCCAAATAAAAAACAGTAACAAGAATAAAATAACTTTTATTTCAGAAGTTGGTGTTTTTGTTGGTTTTTTCATTGTTGACACCAACTTCCCAAAAAAAGTTATATTTTTTTTGTAGTGCTTTTGTTTAGAAATCAGTTGTAATTTTTTGTGAAATGTTATTTATTTTTTACTTTTTAGTGGTGATACCCCACAACTAAATTGACATTATTCCCATAATGAGTGGTGTGCCGTTAAGAAGTTTTGTACCTTCGCAGTCCGTCGCTCATAGTTAAATCTACTTTGCTTGAACCTTACATTATTTCACACTGCTAGATTTTATTGATTTTAAGTTAACAAGGTCACTGGTTTATATTTGAAGTTCAATGTCCAATGCAAATGCAATGTAATAAACAATAAAGTTATGCCCAAAGAGCCCTTCACATCATCATCTGCGTACCCCTTCACAACCTGTGTGATGTTATGTTGTCAACTGGTGTAAACAATAAACAGACATGAGATTTTAGAAATCCTGGGAGATTTGCCATCACTTATTGAAGAGTTCCGTTGCCTACCTCCGAAGTTCTTCATCAGATCTGAACCAAGTTGAAATGGGACCAGTCCGTGAAATTACTCTTCCAAAGAAAAAAATAATCATCCTAATTGGTTAACAATTGGCGAAAATATCGCGAAACAACATTTTTCCGTGGGATCCCATCATCAGATCCTCTCTTATACCTTCCATCATCAGTTCAACAACATGAGATAATGATTACCAGGCACAAATATCTCAATTGAGTTAGAAAGTACATATGAAAAACATTGTATGGGCCTTTAATAGTAGTTTATGCAACAACCTTAGATAATATACACGTCTAGATTGAGCAATGTAAACAAAAGACGCACAAAAGCCGTCTCCAATTGCGCTAAATGTGTGAGTACCGCTCGTGTACTTATTGTAGTTAAACTGTCAAGGTGTGCGTGTTTAGGGATGCCTGCTCCAAATGATTAACTTACCTTTTCTCTATTATTTATTAAGATGACGGTGAAACAAAACAAGTTAAAAAAAGTGATTATTTTGTGGATTAGTGTTTTATTGCATAAGTAAATTATTAATTTAACTTGTTCTATACAATAATAAAATTCTACAAAAATAAAAAAAAAATCATTACATATACACATATAATTCATCATCAGAAAAATGTTCGGAACACACAACTGAAGTCTTGTGAGGTGTCCACTGGTCTTGATTTCGCGTCCGCAGTATAATTTCTCTCCAGCGATTTCCTTGTACGGAATCCGTAGGAAATCTGAAACTCGAAATATTATAAAGAACTACAAAATACTAATTAGTGCATGAAGTGAGGAGCTCATGGCTAAGTTATTACAGCCGCACGGGTCGATCCTTCAGGTTAAGCTACCCTTGACGGGGTTGGACCGTGGATGGGAATGTGAATCTTTACATACCGAGACTTCTCTATGCCTCGGTAAGCACGTTAAGCCGTTGACCCCGGCTGTCATTCGTGGATCTTTGTCTGTCGTTACGGGTATACTGGTATTCAGCCGCATCCGGTTAAACTGGAAGCCTACTCCAACATAGTTGGGCTAGGCAGATTAAGTGCATGAAGTTATGGATTTAATGTAAGTTATAATTTTCTGATCAAATTAATACTCTCGTCTTTAAACAAACACGACCTAATAAGTATTATGCATCATTTTATGATTTAAGAAGATGTAATGATATTTGTAATTTGTCTCCCATTAGTTCGGCGAATCTCTCCAGTAATAAACTGGCAACATCGCCTAATCAGACCAAAAAATCGTGTTTTCTTAAAAAATAGAGATTAATTAATAAAACTTACCTATGAAAAGTAATCTTAGTGTTATTATACGGTTTTCCCACATAATTCCGACACAATTTTACAGCACAAACCGATAATTGATTTTTTTTCGTGAGCACTTTATCACTAAGCAATTCAAATGACACTGACGTAGGTGACAAGCGAGTCTACCAAATATAGTAGACTTTATTTGAGCCGTTCGGGCCGATGTGTCATCTAGACGTGTATATAATCTAAGGCAACGACCGAGTGTGATAATAGCATCACATGAGTGTTTTAATACCTAATTATATGCCGTTGCATACACTATTTTATCTTCACTCATACAGTTGAAATAAAATAAGTGGAAAAATAGTTTATTCCAATATGGCGGATTGACTTAAGTCAATGAGCCCGCGCCAAAAATTAAAAAGAAAAAGTGTGCGATAAAAATTAAAAAGTTATTTTATGATGCAGTTGTTTAAAAATCGAAGGAAAATGTTGAACTGTAATGGTTTTTTTTTTTAATTTTACCTATCCACGAAAAAATTTATGCATTCGTTTTTGAACTCATATTTGGAATACGTTGTGAGTGTAGATAAAATTCTTTATTAATTTTAAACAACTACTTAAACACATAAAACTTATAGATACTAAATAAAAACTAGTAGAAAACATACAAGCGGCACTTTTCCCATTGACAGCGATGTGGACGAATTTTTCGATGCCCTATGCCATGAGCTGTTGTTCTCTCCCCTCCTTTAAAATTTGAGTGTTGCTCTCGATTTCCCTGGGATCCCATCATTAGATTCTGACTTTGTGACATTGAGACCACCTCGGGGCTTTCGTTATAAAAATACATAGATTTTCGGTTCCAAGGGAATTTGAGCTTTGTTGCACACAACACAAAGTTTTTTCCAAAACAAAATAATCATGAAAGTTGTTCTGTTACAGTAAGCTCAACAAGACATACAATGTTGGCGAGGAGAATCCACAGTTTAATGGTGAGCAGGTCTCTGCACATAACAAGGCTTTCCTGAATGAGGAACCGGGTTAGTATTCATTTCTTTTTTTTCTTATTATAGACAAGCACTTAGTTTATTGTTGCAGCATGTTTGTGTTTGTGGCAGCATGTTTCAAACTATAAAAAGTTGCCATCAATGTATTCCCCGTTATTTAGTCCATCTATCTATACAGGGTGAATTGTCCAGTGGGGTTGAATGGCCAAATCCGAATCTATGAGAAACTAGTGGGCCGCCCCGGTTTCGCCCGAATGTATTTTTTTTTTTAAAAATTCTTTCATACAAGCCTCGCTCTGACAATAACGAACACAACAAAAAAATAATAATGCAATTTTGGGTCAGTTGTTACGAAGTTATGCGCGTACCGTACCTACTTTCGGCGATTCATATAAATGACACGGTAATCTAATAGTTCAGAATACAATTATTTTTTAGAACACAGTTCGTTAAAATCATTATTGACAGTCAAAAATTATAGAACTGGGGAGCTCTCAGTAGACAGTCTCCTCTTGCATGACTTATTAACTTCCTTATATTTGTATTCCCATACCTGGCAATAACCAGTTCATGTAAAATTCTATTATTTTTTCTTTCATCTTTGTCTCCCAAAAAATGTCATCCCTTTCTATAATTTCTGTTTTAATAGGGTTATTTTCACCACTACACACATCAAACAAACATTGTTTTTTTCTCGTCACGTGAAGTTGCCCCTGAACTTGATAAAACCAATTACTATTTTTGTTGAGACTGATCAGGTCTTGTTTTCGGTTGTACCTCCAAATCTGAATTTTGTTTTCTCTAAATCGTTTTTGAAAGCTAAAAGTGGACATTTAATTTCGACAATCTTGTCGTGGCCTATTAAACCATCTGGAATGGCACCAATAAACGGCCATTCGTGGTCGATGAACAACCCACAAGGTTCAATGACCACATTTTCTTGCAATGCAAGTTGGTGCAAACCGAGTTGTTAATTTTCCACTCCATGTGCAATTGCCGTTACTTTGCCAAGGTTACATTGAAACAAAATATTTTGAACTAGCTTGGCTTTGCTGCTGGTTACCTTTCTTTTTACCACTGTTCCAAAATTGGATGCAGTTATCATATTTTTACGCAGCTCCAGCCAATCATCTGATTCAATGATCTCTCTGATTCAATGTTACACTTTGTATCCTATCCTTCTGAGGTCAATTCTTTTAAATTCTCAATAAATTTATTGATTTTATTTTATTTTAACTTTTTTTTTTCGAGAGCGATGGGGTCGTCAGGCGTGGGAGTCGAGGTCGAGGATTGTGGGCAGTAGGCGAATGCCTAGCCGACAGGCTGAGTACTCGAGCTCCTTTTTATAGTAGATCAGAGTGCCACCGCCGCGCGCCGTGACAACGCGTCCTATCATTGCGAACTATACGGTAGTTGGCAATTTTAGGGTCGCTACGGTGGGGTTTTAAAAAGGTCTTCTGTATGAGGAGAGCTGGTGGTCGCGGAGGAATTTGGCGATCACGTCGTGTTGGTTATTAATACCATTGGCATTAAAAAACCTAATTTAAGGGATCTGGGCCTGATGGTGGTTGTGCTTGACTTATCCATTGATTAGTCAATCACATCCATTGCGTTTAGCTTGTCCGTAATGGACTTGTAGGCGGTGAAAATCTCCAGCGCCTTTGTTGTTGACATGTGCAACTGGCTATCTGTGCCTCTGAACTTGTTTAGTTCAGCGAACATGGACCTAGCCGCACGGCCGGGTCTTAAATAGGGTCGACTGCGCGCTCTGTTCCACGCGCGCTGAATGGAGCAGTCAGCAAAAAATCTGGCCCTAACCGGTCCCCGGTTAGGTTAATACCACCTAAATCATAATTATGAACAAATTAGAACGGTAGGTATTGACGGTAGGCAGCGGTAACGGTCTCTTATGCGTTGTTGCCAGTAAAACTGAGGGACACCTGATGGGACACTTGTGTGGAAAACACGTATTCCTGTCGGATGTGCCCAGAAGATAGGTTATGTAACATAGTGGTTAATATACTAACATAGTTTATAAGTCTATACTAACACATTTATGGGTAATTTTTGCCTGAAATAAAGATTTATTATTATTATTATTATTGAAACTCCTTTTGAATGGTAGCTACTTTAATTTATCGATAATAATTTAAAACTGTGTCTTACCCTATTTGTCAGATGTCAATAATGTCAACAAAGCAAATTGAAATATTATAATTTTAGAGCGTTTACGCGGTACGGCTTTTCATACAATCTTTCAAATCCTTATTCTTCAAAATGAATGAACCGATTTTAACGAAACTTGGTATGCATACGCTAGATATCCAGGTCTAAATAGTTATAAGAAAACATTTTTGAAAAAGAGTTCAGGGGGAAGGATATAGTGATTTTTCACTTTCTATAGAAAACTTAAAATCGCTCTCTCTCTCCCTCTGAAATCTTTTTCAAAAATATTTTCTTATAACTATTTAGAGCTGGATATCTAGCGTATGCATACCAAGTTTCGTTAAAATCGGTTCATTCATTTTGAAGAATAAGGATTTGAAAGATTGTATGAAAAGCCGTACCGCGTAAACGCTCTTAAAACAATAATATATTTACAACATATTTTGCCTGAACTTCTGAATTTTTGTGAGTGTCATCTTCTTCCATTTGCCCCGTTTATTGGCCATTCATTTTTTCAAAGCCGTCCGCGTTTTTTTTCAAAAAACGTGACACAGGCCTGGTCCCCAACAAGTCCCGCAGTACACTGCCATGGGACTAAACGGGCGTGCGAATGAAAAGATGAAATCACTTTATTTTGAAATTAGTGGTAAACGTATTTTCATAATTCACATTATGACGGCCGAATTATATCACATTTTTTACGACCTTTATTGTGGTAGAAGTTTTATTATTCAAAGCAAATGAAATGATAATTACATCATAATTTAGACATGTCTTAGCGATTTAATTGGATGCAGTAAAGTGCAAGTAATCGTGTATTGCACGGCCGAAATAGCTAGATCGAAGTGTGTTATTTGTAATATATTTTTTTCAGAATTCAAATCCGTGTTATTTACGAATAAAACACAATACAAACGACGTTTTTTCGGGTATCCTCGCCTTAAGAAAGCGATCATCGCGCGAATACGCGATCGTCGCGTTAAAATGTTCGGCAGAACTGGAAAGCACTCTTTGTCAGTGCGAAGACGCAATCAGATTTGCCGTACAAATGAACGCGACGATCGTGTATTGTTGATAGCTTTATATAGTTTTTGTAAATTTTTGCCAGTCGCGGCCTTTGCCGCTGTGTCAAGTTCTTTTAATTTTGTGGCTTAATAGCTCATGCATTTTTTTTCTCAGTGGAATCTTGACATGACTCCGATGGTCAAGTCTTAGAGACAGGGCAAGTCTCTGAATAAGTCGAGAAATTCTGTTATTACTTCACGTTCGCTCTGTTGAGCCATTTTTCGCCGCCTGCAGAAGCGCGACTGTCATTCGCGTTCTTTTAACCTTCATACGGTCTTTAAAGTTACTAACGTGAATGGACTTCGGGTCTTATTTGACCCAGTACTATATTTCCAGAAGTTATGTGTAATATTTTATTAATGACTATGATTGGGGTTTTTATTCTAATAAACTATATAATTTCAATTAATAGAAAAGCTACTGAAATGTCTTATTAGAATTTATTACAATTCCGAACATTTTGTGCCACTATTCAAAGTCAAAGTCAAAACCTTTATTTCAATTAGGCCACTAAGCGACACTTTTGAACGTCATCATTTATACTACTCGTATGTATAAAAAAGAAAGTGACTACTGCCCGTTCGCAAAGGTAGATTCTTATGGAGAAGAACGGACAAGAAACTCCATAGTTACTCTTTTCAAATTAATGTTTTACAATGATTGGAATACAAAGAATAACTTTAATATATGTGAGGTCGATGCATCTAGAGTATACTACTTATAGGGTCAAAGTATTACCAGCAGAAGTAAACTTTTTCATTTTCTCAATAAGTACATGGTAGTCACATATTTATAAATATTGGAACCATTAATAAAACAGTGTGTGAGTTTACAGAAGAATAAAAACTCTAAAAAAGAAATAAATTGACCAGTTTGATTTATCTACACTACAGCCTTTTTTTAAGGATGGGAAATCATCAAATGACTCCTTCCGCTCTGGGTGGAGCGGGAGGGAGTGTCAGACTTTTACTGACTAAAACCATCCATGCTCTTCTTAGTGCCTTTTGCGTTCCAGGGCCGCGGTAACTCTTTCGAACAAAATCCGCAACCCTGGCAGGCTCTGGCCCTAACGGGCCCCTTCTCCTATGCTGACATCTCTTTGAGGCGCGGGTGGAATATAACGCGCCGTCGGCCCGGGCCTGGCATTGATCGGCGAGCCACCCAATGCTCGCCGTCCGCAGACCCGCACCTACGGTGGCCGGCGATTCCCGGCGCCCGGTGCGTCTCCCTATGTTGCGGCGGCTGGGCCCGCCTCCTCCTTCACTAGCATTACTGCTTCGCAGAAGGAGGTGACGGCTTCACATGCCTCCTCGCTCCGGACCATGGATGGAACCAGGGACGGACGCGAGAGGTCGCCGCCGCCGATCGCCTCCACGAGGACACGGCGGTGCTCCGCCCAAGCGGGGCAGACCTCCACCGTATGCTCCACCGTGTCCTCCGGTACACTACAGCCTTGATTGTTCTATGGTGCAGGACCAGCATGTTTCCAAGCATTCTTATATTGAATGTAATCCTCCAACTTGTAATATGCTTGTTTACAAAGTGGGCTTTTTACATACATACGTTTTAATTTTCTTTCATTTAATTCTAATGTCACAAGATATTTTGTTGTAACAAAGTCAAAGTCAAAGTCAAAGCATTTATTTCAATTAGACCATTTACAGGCACTTTTGAATTGTCAAGGTCGGTCGGTCAAAAAAAAAGATGAAGCTATTTGCACGTTCCAAAGCGTAGATCTCTATGGAGAAGAACGTGCAAGAAACTCCACGGACACTCTTTTAAAAATAAGTTTTTGTTACAAAATTATGGTTACATCATTCATATTGAAATTATACATATATGTGAGAACGATGTAAAAGACGTGCAGGATAGTCCGGAGTAAAAAAGAAACAATTCAAAGAAATAATTAAAATAGACCATGGCAGCCGAGAGATGACCAGTCTCAGCTGACGGCGCCCGTTCACGAACATGACGCATACGCTAGCACCATTCGGCTCGACCATTTTTAAGGGAGCCAAATGATCCAACGCAAACGCCACCATCAGCCAGACTTTTGAGTGAGCATGACATCCCCAATCGCCAGGGTACATTCAAGTCAAAGACCTACCCAAAATGATCATTATAGTTTAAATTTGAGGGACCTACATAGTACTCACACATGTGCCGTTAATGCATGAAATTATACAATGCTAAATAAATTGAGTCTATACAATAAAAAAAAAAAAAAAAATATAGCATTCTTACAATCTTCATCCGGTCCAACAATATTTCCAAATGCTAACAGATTACTTTGTGCGCCCTAATGGCTGTGGAGCAGGACCAGCATTTAACACAGTACCCCATGAAAGATGTGTGTACTTTAGCTAATCTGCAAAATGGTTGATCTAATTTATCTTCATTTCTAGTACTAAAATTATTACTACGACTCTACGTCTGTTAACTGTCTTATGTTTCTAACAGCATAACCGTCTGATTAATGAAGTTCAGTTTTTCTCCATTCAATATGATGTCACATTCGCTACTTTTAACATTTGGTAAAGTAAATCTGATGTGACTGACATTTGATTTTTTTAAAATTTAGTACCAAGTTGTTTGCCGTAAACCAATTTTGGACCTGATGAATAGAGCTATTGACGTCGTCTAGATTTTGTTAACGTTGTGAATCTATTTTAAATATTTGAGATGTGTCATTTGCAAATAATACCATATTTGTTGATTCTGAAATAATTAGGGCAAATCATTTATACTAACTAAAAAGAAATGGACCCAATATTGAACCTTGAGTAACGCCCATTGTCATTTCCGACCCTAGTGAGTTTACATCGTTTACCCTGAACTTTAACCTGTCTGTCCATCAATTATGAACTAGTCAAATCAAGGGCTCTATTCCCATAGTGCTTAAGTTTCAACGAAAGCGTCTCATAATTAACGCAGTCGAACGCCTTCGAGAGGTCGCAGAATATTCCAATGGCGTAGTTTATAGCAATGGTGCTACAGTTATTTAGCCTCACCTCCTGATTCCTAGTATTATTACTAAACATTGTAGATTTAATTACAAGACTTCGAAATACTACTTATGTCTGAGTTAATATAATAAGCTAATAGCCTTGCTATTTTCTAATTGGCAAATACACAGTATTCCTTGTCGATTATAAATGTTCCACAAAAATATTTGTGTCAAAAAACATAAACTTGTCACTATAATGAGAAACTAAGAAATGCATATGTTTATTTAGCATATGAATATAATTATTTTGTTTAATTAACAATTGATCAAAATATGGAAAAGCACACAATGTTATTTTTTTACAATTAATCCTTCTGCAAGTGTAGCAACTTACTGCTTTATCCAATGTACCTACACCACCTTTACATTTGTTATAGTTTGATATTATTCTTATTTCTTAATTGTACACCATAACAATTTATAAATTTTACATTGAAGAAAGTTCATGTACAAAGGCGAGCTTAACTCAAAGTTGAGTTTTCTCCCAGCAAACCTTTGAGTGATAGAGAGAGATCACAATAGAGGGTAGGATCCAGTGCACATTAAAATACTTACTTCCTACATATTTTATAAAACATAAAAATAGTACCTACCTACATACATAAAAATACAAACACATACCATATAAACGAATATTAAGTCAAAACCGAGAGAACAAGTGCGGTTTCACTCTCACCAGAAATGCTGTCCGATGAATCAGCTTTCTCAACATGATCTTCGAATTCAGAACTCGATTCCTCCTAATCCGACACGTCGCGCGTCGTCCAAAAATAATTCAATCTCACTATCTCTCATATTCAAATAGGAAATAACTAGTCCTATCTTCAAACTAAAACACGTTCTGTTCACTCAAAATTTATTGTAAAACTACCTATAAAAGGGCTTTGACAAGAATGCAACCAAACAATACAAAGTGGGGTGCACTGGGCGCCTACTTGATAAAAATAAAATAACATTATGACGTTCGTTGTAAAAGTTCCGAAAATATCGCTGACACACACACAACAAACATACTTACAAAAAAAAAGACAACGGGTTGCACTCCGGGAGTGCTGGCAGAAGTGAAAACTTGAACATTAACGTTGTGTAATTTTGAATATTTTGGAATGGTTAGGGAATAGTTTCGCACGAATTGCTTTATTTATCAGTATAAAAGTACAATCATGTGGTTAAATATAATATTCATTTATTGCGCTATCGTACACAAATATGAGCATTTATATTACATATTACATTATCTGTCTTATGAATTTTCGATCAGGTCACGTGTCCTGACGCGAGTTTAACATTTTTTACCCATCCCAAAAAGTGCACAATGCCGCTAAAGAAGTTTTCACTTCAAAAAATAGTTCATGCCTTTAATGCGCCCTAGAGGGCGTCACATACAATTAAGGCCGGCCAGACACCTACCGTTTCTTTTCTTTTCTACCTAGAACATAACAGAATAGTATGAAACTCGTCTCACACCTATCGACGCGCACCGGCGCCGCGGTGGTAAGAACGCCCGGTAAGAAAGCTATCAGCTGAAGTCGCCGATCAGAACGTTCTGGCCGGTAAGAAAGTGGCGTACTAGCTCCGTATATCGTCACACACTGCCCGTTTTCAGCCCGGTGCCGGTGATTTTGCCTCAGTACACCTGCAGCTGTGCACCTGAATACATCTCCTGATTACTGTTTTGTATTTCGTGCGGAGTTGCGAAACATGGCGGAAACGACAGAGAGCCTTATTTTACTTAACTGCCCAAAATTTTCCGTGTTTGTGGGATATGCAATCAAAAGCATACCAAACAGGGATGTTAAGATCTTGCTTGGAAACAAGTTCTCAAAGATCTGTTTGTGGAGTGGGATATATTGGATGATGAAGAAAAAAAAAAGAAAGGTTTATTACGATTTATTAAGTACTAACGCAATAAAAAAAGTTTTTTTATTTTTCAGTGATGGTTAGCTTTAACTAAACCTAACGCAAGTATCATCATCAAGATCGGTTCATCACTACATAGTATAAAACAAAGTCGCTGTCGCTGTCTGTCCGTCCCTATGTATGCTTAAATTTTTAAAACTATGTAACGGATTTTGAAGCGGTTTTTTAATAGATAGAGTGATTCAAGAGGAAGGTTTATATGTATAATACTATGCATAGAATTGTAGAGAAACACTGATGAATTTAGAGGTTTCTAATGTGATGTCGTAAATAAACACTTTTTTTGGGCTTACATGCAAACGCTGGCTGAATCCCACGAGATAAATCAAAATAATGTACTACAGTATTGTACACCTTAAAAAGGTCAACCAAAAAGTCCGCGATGGTAAATGACTATCTCTTAAGGATAACCCACTTTAACCATTTTTTATCCTTTACATTTTACGGGAAAAAATGGCTTATTTACGAAGTGATTTTAAGCAATACAGCATTAATCCTTATCCAATTAAGTACCTTAAATACATTGTCCATTTAATATATTATAGATCAATATGGCCCCTTGTAACATTTAATTTAAATGAATATTTCCGAAGATATTACAGATTTAAAATGCAAGGACATTGCGATGCGGCGGTACCGGCCCGGCCGGCGCGGCGGCGGCGCGTTGTGTTGTCTAATGACAAAAAAGCTGTAAACGTTGTTTTTAAGGACATTCTGTAGTAGGTGGTAGGTATATTTAGTATCAGTATTGCACATTTGCACCTGTGCGTAGCCGGGGCGGGTCGCTAGTAAACAATAAAGTTATGTTGACTTGTACACATCTGCGTACCCCTTCACAGCGTACCGGCGTGATGTTATGTTATGAATTGCTGTTACAATCAATAAACAGAAATTTATGATTTCAACAATCCCGGCAGGTTTGCTATCATTCATTGAAGAGTTCCGTTACCTATCACCGAAGTTCTTCATCAGATCTTTACAAAGAAATAGGACCAGTCCGGAAAGATACACTTCCAAGCCTAAAATAATCATCAAAATTGGTTGGCAATTGGCTAAAATATCGCAAAACATACATACAAATAACATTGTTGAAGAATTGAGAACTTCCTACTTTTTTGAAGTCGTTTAAAAAGGTATACTAGTAAGTACGTCTCTCGGCAAGCGCCTAGATCACGACTGACGGCAAATCAAGAAAGCCCGGTGACTGGTGTGTGTGACGCCGGTTTCAATTCTGTTCTGATCTGTTCTAGGTAGAAAAGAAAAGCAACGGTAGGTGTGTGGCCGGCCTTATTGCAACATGGATACATAAATAAACGCCTGTCTCTGTCAGTCGCATGTAAAAGAGCATGAGCACTTGGTTGCATGTTGCATTCAACGATACAGACTTCGGACGCTCTACTTTCACTCTCGCACATATTTAATTGCTCCAATTTTAAATCTTCAAAGCATGGAAATAATATTCCATGAACGGTTTTTTTTGCAGCCAAAACTAAATTATTAATCAGTCAATTATTTTCGTAATTTTAAATTATTTTTCTTTCAATAACAATTTTTAATGGTTAACAGAACGGTGTTACCTATACCTATTGACTTACCTGTTATATTATATGTTCTCCATGTTAAAAACTATCAGTTGAAACTAAATTTGTTCGGTTATACTATTTTCGATTGGCAAGCTTTTTTTTTTTTTAATTTTTGATAGGCAAGTGCTTGACCACTATCTCACCTGATGGTAAGCGACGATGTGGTCGAAGCTATCATAGGCATGTTTATAAATCAATAAAAAAATAAAATTTGCCAAAAATATGTCTCACCTGGTTATCAGGTCGATCTCCCACCGTCTCCTCCACTAATATTTTGAATAGTAGCCGAATATTCTTCGAGGCAAATCTAGTAGTAATAAAATACATTGACCACCACATCCCACACAGAGGACACTCCAGACCCCCAGCCTCCGGATGACGCGCCCGCCTCGCCAGCCTCCGAGCGAAGCCCCCTCCGACCTCACTCCTGGTCCGGCCACCCGTACAGCGGCGACAGGACGGAGTCCCTGTGGCAGGATGCGCAGCAGGTGAGGTTTCAGGCGCCACCTTCACAAGCGAGTGTGTCGCGGCGATGTCATCGTCCGGACACGTCATTCTATTGGTTTTGGTTGATTGAAAACTGCGTTGCTTATAATGTGATGTTCTAACAAAACTATTTTTTTTCGCGTAGATACTTATCAAAATATTTTTGAAAATTGTTATTTGTGAGAAATTTGTGTATAGTAAACTGAAACTTTTCTGAAAGCTCATGAACGAACAAATCCCTCGAATTATTAAAAAAAACCATTATTTGCGAAATTAAGCGTCGTAAAGTTAAAGCTATGTTTTTTTTTTGAGCTCGATAACTCTAAAACAACCGAATTTGGCCCCCAAGTTACCGATGTCAAAATCGATGCATATTAATTTGCTCTAGAACATGAACATCCCACCTGAAGGAACGCACTGAACCTCGAAAACAACTTTGCATTTTGGTAAGCACAAGGATGGTTTTCAGTTGTCACCTAAAATATGACTCGGAAGTCAGGTAAAAAACTTAACCCTGTCATTGCCGTCGCGCACTTGGGTAATTAGATTTTTTAAGTGGATGACTGTTGCAGGATTGGTGCGGGGCAGAGCCCGAAGTCATACTTGAGGAGTTACCTGAGGAGCTCGCCGTCGACCAATGTGACGGAGGCTGGCATCAGCACAACTTCTGGGCGCCGAGTAGGTTATCATTGTACCCCTGTGTTATTTAAGATGACATTTTTAAGCTAGAGCCAATTGGGGGTGGACCGCTAGTCAATAGGTTTGTTTTAAATATTCCAGGGCCCGACTTGTCGCTCAAGCCTGCAGTGGACCCCCTGGACCATGCCGCACAGAACCTGACCAATGAGGAAATGCTTTCCACGGCGGAGGACTGGCTGTTTCGACACGGCTATCAGCAGCTGCAGGAGGAGTACGCATACTCCCATGACGGACACGGAGTACGTACCACATAAAGTTACATGGATTTTTTAATCGAAATCTTTGGGCCTACTTTCCGCTCCGCTCTTTCGGATCAGTTAACGAAGAATAAATGACAACACGATTTGACAGTTGTTCGGGTTCGGGATTAATCGTAAGTCTGTAGGTGATACGGAGTAGAAAACGCCCGACACTAAGGCCGAAACTACGGACTTCGGGCTTAGAGAGTAGACCCCCTGTTTCAAGGTGGAGCGAGATCGGAGTATGGCGGCCTCAAAATACAGCATCGTTTCTATTTTTTCTTCACCATCACCCACCACCACCACCATTCACCACTCATCAGGTATGGCTTCTTCCAGCAGCAACTTATGGAAGAATAAAGCTAACCACATCCATCCATCTACCCGTAATGACTTCCATACTTCAATTGGTATTCCGTCTGGACCAATTGCCTTACCATTCTTCATTCCATTCACTGCTATTCTTTTTTTTTTTTTTATTTATTACATGCGTTACAAATTTAGATCTTCAAATAACATCTGCCAAACTGCAAAGCAGTTTGTCGGCAGTAAGCTCTCGTGGATCTCCAGCGACCGTGTCTCCACGTTGCCGTCGTGGTGGGGCTTGCGTGTCTCAGTGATCTTGGGGACTTTGCCGGTAGAGCCACTCCAAAGAAGGTCCCAAGTGAGAGACCAGACCAAGAGAGACACAAGAGGGGCACACCGTTCGGAGACTTGAGCAGTGTTCGGGTCCTCGGACGGTGTGCGTCTCATTGGCTTGCTCGCTGCTCTCTGGTACGCGTCTGATCATCAGACGTGACTGTGAGGGCAGCGAGCAAGCAGTGAGAGAGAGGGGGAGAGGAGGGGAGATAGGGACCGCACCCTCAAAAAGGAAACTATGGACAGGCCTGGAAAACAGAATCTACCCCAGGGCGGTCCGGACTGCACAGCAGTTCGGGAATCCGCCACGCCTCGTGCGTCAAGCCCCTCGTATTCTGGGGGGGGCAACAGGGCTGTCCACCATCCGTTTGCCGATGGCAACAAGGGCCGAGGAGGCCCCCGATCCGTATTATCCTTCGAGGACCTGATCGGTTACAATTTTAGCTCGCCCGACAGAGTGTCAGTGGCGGAGCGCGGGCGGAGGTTCGCCGTTCTGGGAGGAGGGCTTGCTTGAGCGTCGCGCGGGTGTAGAGTCGGAGTCTGAGTTGGACTCCGACGACCTGGCGACCGTTAGCTCGGCGAGCTCTGTACCCGAGGGAGCGGGGGCTGCTTCGGAAGACAAGACCAGGGGTCGTCCTGCAGCGACGAGGTTGCCTCGGCTCGCAAGATCCCCACCAGCAGGCGGGGTAAGGGCCGAGAGGGAGGCAAGAGCAGAGCTCCAGCCCCCAAGGAAGCTGGCCGGCGAGCCGAGGAGCTCGCCGATGCTGGACGACCCCCCGGAGATGGCGGTCGCGGGGCTCCTGGTCCGGAGTCCTCCGGCGGTGAGCCGGATGACTCCGGACAGGAGCGGGTTCGGAGGGCTGGGTTTGCGGAGGTGGTGGAGGCCGCGCGTCGCGATGTGGCCTTGAAGAGGAAACTCTCCTCTAAAAACAAGGCCATAAGCGCGGCGCTGACCTCCATCCTGGCGGCAGCGGAGGCTAACCGAGGTGGGCCTCCGGTGGACGAGATGTCCAACCTGCGGGCGGAGGTCACCCGCTTGGCTGCCGCCACGGAGCGCCTCCAGAGGGAGAATGCGGGGCTCCGAGCAGACCTGGCCAGGCTCCAGGGAGCCGGCTCACAGGGGGCGCCACAAGGGGGGCGCAGGGGGGATGGCCAGCCCGTGCCGCAGGAGGGCCGAGTGCTGGACCTGGTGCGGCAGGAGATGGCTGCCTTCCAGGCGCGGTTCTCCGTCCTGGAGGGCATCGTCCTGCGCCCCCCGCTGGCGACGAGCGCGGCGAAGGCCCCAGGCCGCAATAAAGCGGAATCATACGCGGCCGCTGTGGCTGCCAAACCGGGGTCGTCCGGCCAGGACAAAGGGTCCGGGCCGGCACCCGCGACGCCGGTGTCGGGAAAACCGGAACCGGCCCCGGGAAGGAAGAGGAAGGGTAGGGTGGCTGCACGGACGGCGAAGGCTCCTGCGCCAGCCGTGCAGCAGCCCCCCCCCCCGGCTTCCTCGCCTTCTGAACCTCCCCCGGCTCAAGCCGAATGGCAAGTGGCCGGGGAGAAGAAGAAGGCGGGAAAGGCAGCCAGGGCGGCAAAAAGGCGGGAGAGAAGGCGGCGGCAGAGAGCGCGAGGCGTCGCGGCTGCGCTCCGCGCCCCGAAGACCGCGGCTGTAGTGATAACGCTGCAGCCGGACGCGGTGAAGAGGGGCGTGACGTATGCCAACACGCTCACCAAGGCCAAGGAGGCCATCAACCTCGGTGAGCTTGGCATCGTCGGGGGTCTCCGGCTCAGGGTCACCATGACCGGGGCCAGGATGCTGGAGATCCCTGGAGCAGACAGCGGTCCGGCCGCGGACGCTCTAGCCGAAAGGCTTAGGGCTTCCTTGGGCGCGGATGACGTCCGAGTGTCCAGGCCCACGAAGTGCATAGACATGCGCATTTTGGGCCTGGACGACTCCGTCACGGAGGGGGAGGTGTTGGCCGCCGTCGTCAGGACGGGGGGTGCTCTAAAGAGGAGGTGAAGGTGGGCACCATCCGTCCTGACAACACGGGCATGCGAACCGTAGTGGTGAGCTGCCCCGTGTCGGCGGCCAAGAAAGTCTCGGAGGGCCGAAGGCTCTTGGTGGGCTGGGTCTCCGCGTAGATGAAACTGCTGGAGCCCAGACCTCTGAGGTGCTTCCGTTGCCAGGTTGGCAACCACGTCGGAGCACTCTGCACCTCGGAGGTGGACCGCAGTGACCACTGCTTCCGCTGTGGTCAGCCCGGTCACAGGGCCGGCTCGTGCGACGCCGCGCCGCACTGCTTCGCATGTGCGGCAGCTGGCAAGCCGGCCGATCACTGGGCTGGGGGCAAAGCCTGCGGTCCACCCGCCAGGGCCGGGTCGAGGAGAAAACCCTCCTCCTCCGCCGTCGCTTCCACCGCAGCCGCCGCTACCGTTGCCGCCGCTGCCACTGCTCGGGAGGGGGCCGAAATGGAGTGCCAGTAATGGCCCCATTTCGCCTCCTCCAGACGAACGTTAGTCGCTGCGTCTCTCAGGAACTGACGCTCCTGAGCAAGGCGCAGTGACTGACGCCTGCGGACAGCGAGCAATGGGTAGCTCGCTGTCCGATCAGGTCTGGCCAGAGTCGACGGCGCGTTTCACTCCAAACGCGCCGTCAGCAACGAGCAGTCAGCAACGGAGACGGGGCCCGCCAGGGCCAGAGCCTGCCAGGGTTGCGGAATATGTTCGAAAGAGTTACCGCGGCCCTGGGAAGAAAGGCACTAGGAGGACTAAGGGTGCGTTTTAGTCAGTAAAAGTCTGACACTCCCTGCCGCTCCACCCAGAGCGGGAGGGGTCATTTGATGATTTCCCATACTCTCAAAAAAAAAAAAAAAGCTCTCGTGGATTTCGCACGAGGTCATACTAACAATACAAAATAATGAATATAAAGCAAAATCTAAGTTTGATTTAAAACGGCTAAATTAAACTAGGGCTAACTAACTATACTAAGGCATAAGGCTAGATGGCTGTTCAAGCAACCACTTCGTACGTGGATACAGAGTAGTTGCCCACACAGCCACAGCTTACAAATACAACATAAGTATACAATACAACTATGGACACATAGACAGGTAGTGTTTCATCAACACATTTTTAAGGTGGTTTTTATTTTTGGTTAGATGTATCAATCCTTCAGGTAACTCATTAATAATAGTAGGTGTAATCCATCGCCTCGCACGCTTACCATAATAATTATTCACCTTAGGGACCTGCAGTTGTTTTTTCTTTGATTGCCGGGTTGGGTAGTTATATACTCTTGCGTTTTTATGAGTTTTAACATTATGTTGTTCCATGATAATGGATATTTTCATGTGAACTGGTAATACATTGCAAATTTTAAATAATTCTCACATCATCCACACTGACCATTCTTACTAACCCCTCATTCACTGGTTTATCCTCTAAAACACAAACTCCAGATATTTTCCTTATTCATCATTCTTTCGAAATAGCCCTTCCATATATCCTTAATCTTTTAATCCTCCGATAGAAGCATTACAGCTTCATCCCTTACACATCTTATCCGAGTAACATCCTTCGCCTTTCTCTCTCTGGCTCTAGCAAGCCGGTACAGGTCTTTTTGGCCAGCTGGACTGTCCAGTGTTTCGTACAATTGGTCCTGAGCTTTAGTTAGCTCCTGCTATTGCCACGGCTTTCTTGGCTTTTTTTCTTTAAAACATCATACCTACTCACTCTTTTTTCTTCTTTCAACACTTTCTGTATTGCTGTCGACCACCACTATGTATCCTTCTCTATTGTTCCCCTTCCTTTTGTCTCTCCCAAAATATCTTTCGCTGCTTGCCTAATACACCCAGCTATTTCATTCCAGCTTTCATTCACACTTCGATCATTCAAGTCTCCCATTTCTATCGTTTTGTCTACTACTCGCTCTCTGAATTCCTTCACACAATCATTCATCTATAACATACGCCATTTTATCTTAGGAGGTGGACGCTCTTTGCTTTTTGTGGACTGTGTTTTTATGTCTAATACCATACCCAGGAGTCTCTGTTGTGAGACCAAGTCTTCTCCTGGCAGCACTTTGCAGTTTTTGGCGTTCTTTATTTGGTGGCGCCAAACCAGAAAATATACAATTTGGGTCTTGGGGTTACTACTTTTGAATGTGACTAGGTGTTCGTCTCTTTTCTGGAACCAAGTGTTGGCTACTGCTAAGTCAAATGCAGTAGCAGATTGCAGCAGCGTCTCTCCCTCTTTATTGGGGCTTCCAAAACCCCATCCCCCATGTACTCTTTCGTAAATTTGTCTCGTTCTTCCTACATGCCCATTATGGACGCTGTTACATTTTCGACGAACTCAAATTAGGTATCTAATGTCCGCTTATGAGCAAGTCACCAGATTCTCAACTCACCAGATTCGCAACTAACCAGATTCTCAATTCACCAGATTCGCAACTCACCAAATGTACAATGAAACACAAAGTCACAAAAAGTCACAGAATAGTACTTTATTCACAAAAAAAAAGTAAAAACGTTTTGGAATTGCAATTTCTTCTAAACTATTAGAACTCAGAGTTTTGAAAAAAAAAACGTTTTATAGCAAAGAAGATGGCTAAATGACTGTCCCAAGCATGTATTTTTATTAAATATACATTCATGAATTGTGAAAAAGTGTGGACACGGTTGTTTCGGGAATTACCTGTTTCGGATTCAGCGAGAAAACACGTCCGGGTGTTATCACTGTGAGGATCGGTCGGAGGACACGGTGGAGCATACGGTGGAGCTCTGCCCTGCTTGGGCGGATTACCGCCGTGTCCTCGTCGAGGCGATCGGCGGCGGCGACCTCTCGCTTTCGACCCTGGTTCAATCCTTGGTCGAGGAGGCATGGAAAGCCGTCACCTCCTTCTGCTAAGCAGTAATGCTAGTGAAGGAGGAAGCGGGCCGCGTGAGGGAGAAGCAAACTTCACGTCCCAGCCGCCGAAACAGAAGAAGACGCCCCGGGCGTCGGGAGTCGCAGGGCGATTCCCTGCCACCGTAGACGCGGGCCTGCGGACGGCGAGCGTTGAGTGGCTCGCCGTCCAGGCCCGGGTCAGCGCTTTGTGTTCCACGCGCGCGGATGGTTTTTAGTTATTAAGAGACTGACACGCCCTTGCGCTCCACCCAGAGCGGAAGAAGACATTTGATGTTTGCCAATCCGTACAAAAAAACCTCCGAATCTTGATAAAAAAAATATATTAGCTAACGAAAGTTTAATTCAATTCGCGGTTTACTGAACCAATTGGTTCCACCAGGACGAGACCTGTTATTAGCAGCCCACGACTTCGAACGCACATGTCCCCTTTTTACCCGTTCCCATAAAGCCTAATCCAGCTTCATCATGAAAAAAAGGAAAAAGCTATCTTAAACAAAAATAATTTTCCAAATCGGACTGGTAGGTTCAGAGATTAAACTCTTCAGCTTTTTTACTGCTACTACTAAATACTGGATAACTTTTTTTCCAGTACGCAAACTTTAAGAACCACTTCTGCCCATGTAAATGAACAACTTTCCCCAAGAAAGCCATAGTCAATTCCTAAAAAAAAAATAGAGTCTCCCATACAAATTGTGGTCAGTTGATGACAATTTTGTATGGGAAGTTCAAATTTTTTTTTAGTATGGATATTATAGTAGGTAGTCAGGAGGTTAAAATAGTAGTAAGTACATGTTGAATTCGAAAGTTCATATAATTTATGTGTTGGACAGTACATCACCTGATGAGTTGCGAATCTGGTGAGTTGCGAGTCTGGTGAAATGCGAATCTGGTGAGTTGAGAATCTGGTGACTTGCTAATAAGGGCTAATGTCGCACACAGCAACATCACGCGTACGCACACATTGAACCACTGACTGAGCTCTCGATTTTATACTTCACTAATATAATCTTGGTCCTTGATATTATTTTATTACTTGATTAATTTATATTATTTATTGAAATTGATTCTGGAAGATTACTTGGAACTTTGAAAATGCAAGGTAACTGTTACTTAGTACCGTCGTCGTAATAAGTAGGTTCGTAAATATTTTCAACAGACTTCAAAGAAAGAAGGTGCTCGGTTCGACCCGTAGGTATGTATCCGCGATTTTCTCTAAAACTCCGATATTGATCGGGTTTTCGTTGCCAAATGCACATTTTTTCAGGGAAGTTTTTATTGTATAATTTATTTGGATCGGAGATCTTCGGAGATAGACAATAGAACTCTTCAAAAACAAACGGCAAAGATTCGCGATAGCTGTGATCGTATGTTTATGTATTGTTTTCACCATTTCATAACATAAAATCACGCCTGTTCGGTTTTAGGAGGCAAACAGAATGATGTAAGTATATATATATGTAAGTATATTTAGGTACTTAAAATACGACTTGAACATTATGCTATTACATGGAACATTATCACAATTTTATTTTTTCGGAGCATTACAATCATGATGACTGATGAGCTAATAAAGACATAATAAACAGTATTCTATTCTATTCTAATGACATACTAGTCTGGGGGTCTATTTAAAACTTTTGGTAAATAAATTTCGACTCCCGTATGATCTTCATTTTTGGTGAAGGTTAAAACACTCGGAAGTAGTGAATATCTATAATATATTTAACTAGCACTTCGCCCGCGACTTCGTCCGCGCGGATTTAGTAGGTACTGCACAAACTTCAACGCCCCCTCTACCCCCTTTTAAAGGTAAGTTTTGGATAATTAAGCACAACGATTTTCATTAATTACCTAGCCATTTCTGCTTATTCTGTGGTCTTAGGAGGCCCTAGACAATATGCTATTCAATTAGCGAATGCGACAGCATCTGTCACTTTCATACATTTTTGACGAATTGACAATCGCCTTCGCCACGTTACCGTTGAAGAATCTCACTTGTTTAGAGCATAAGATCAGCGCAACCGTTCACCCCGTCAGGGGTTGATTATGCAAAAATTTTCACATCTGTTTCAATTATCTCACTTTTAGTTTGTTCATAGCAGCGGCGCGTCTTCAATACAGGCCGAAAAGCCCGGCGTTACTTCAAACCAGAGCTTAACTATACAAAATACATAACACCTGTAAAGCTTTGAACATACACAATCGTACGAAAGATAAGAACAGTAACTTTAAACTTCGCGCGTCTTTGCGCCGCATTCTACCGAGCGCACTCTAGTCGATGCAAGGTTGCCAATCTGCACAAACTCATTCATAATATTAGGTTGGGGAAAAAGTCTTTTCGCATTATAGTTGTATGAACTTGTAATAAAATCTCTTTGGCTATACTAATTTTATTGTATCTGGCTGGTTTTGGTATCATTGAAAGTTTAAATTTTAGAACATAATTCCAAATTCAAATTAGGAAAATGTGTGATTTTCATTTGTTTTTCGTACTGTCAAGATGAGTGAACCTAATGAAGAAATTCGATACATTTTAAAATTTTACTACAAAAAAGGTAAAAATGCAACGCAAGTCGCGAAAAAAATTGCGATGTTTATGGACCTAGTGCAGTGTCTGTGAGAGTAGCACAAATTTGGTTTAAGCGTTTTCAATCCGGAAATTTTGATGTCAAAGATGCACGTCGCTCTGGTCGCCCTATTACGGATAAAATGGATGCCATTTTTGAAAAAGTGGAGCAAGATACTGATACTGATGAGATTAAAGCAAGAAGTTGAGAGAAAGCGGCTGGAAATAATCAACAGAGGGGGGTGTGGTTTTTCATCATGATAACGCTACACCTCACACATCTTTAGCCACTCAGCAAAAATTAAGAGAGTTTGGCTGGGAGGTGTTAATGCATCCGCCGTATAGTCCTGACCTTGCACCTTCAAATTTCCACCTGTTTCGGTCTCTTCAGAATTGTTTAGATTGGCCTACGATGAAACTAACAACGTGAAAGAAGCTTATTGCGTAAAGTGGTGGTAACTCCATTCATATAATATGTACTAGATGGCGATAACGTCAATTACTCGAAACACTGATCTGTGAAAAGTTTTACTAAATTATAGTTACTTTTTCAAACAATCAGTATAAAAATCTTTCGGGCTTGCCATAAGTCTTATATAGTATCTGAGTTTGTTTGTATAGTATCTGGGTTTTTTTGTATATGTATATTCGTGTTTTTCTTAGTTTTTGTCCTTTTTTTATTAATAATATTTTTTGTAGTTATTGTAATTGGTTTTTAACCGTTGTAACTAAATAAATAAATAAATAAGGTTGAACCATCCGCACGCCACTGGTATATAGCATTCAGACGTAAATTGAAGCAGTCAATAATGTCCTTCCCTAAAAACTTTATCACCCCTCCTTCACCATTTACTATCTATCGGGTATGGTTTCCGCACTTAGTGCTGCTGTGGACCATTGTGCGTGTCACCATTTACTATGTATCTATGCAGTATATTTTCGAAAAATCCAAACGTTTGTTATTCTTAATTTTTATCGAAATCATTTAAATGCCGTGTTTAACTTCATTGTACCAACCATATGATAAGATTCTCCCCAGTTAGCTCAAGCCGCGACATTTTTTTAAATGCTATCTACCATGCCGTATTAATTTTTTTTTTTCTTTTATTTTTCCAACATAATTTACACTACATAATAATGAAGACATATTCCACTAGTCTAAAACCTTTAAAGGTTTATGTGACACAGTGGAGGAAGCGAACTCGATCACAGGTTATGTTACTTAAAATAATATATAATAGGTTAATAACTTATACCAATGTGATATTAATATTAATATTGAAAAAACATTACATTAAAGGTGACCTTCAATATGTTTCCTCAACATCAATTTACATTTTGTATAGGAGCTAGTGACAATGTCAGACTGCACATTTTTAGGTATTTTATTTAAAGTATCAGGTAATATATATTCCCACGTTCTCATACCATACACATTTACAGTTGTAGGTAGTTTATATGTTTGCAGGTAACTAAGATCACGTAACCGTTTTGGTCTACTGTTTAAAGTTAATGAATTAATATAAATAAACTTGTCTAAGAAAATTGCCGACCTGAATTCATCAAATCGAAATTGAATCTATTTTCATCTTTTTTTCATTCAAAGAGTCCTCCCGCCCTTGGGTGGAACGGAAGGGATTGTCAGACTCTTGCTGACTAAAATCTACCGTGTTTCTTCAGTTGCCCATAGCGTTCCAGGGCCGCGGTGCCCTATCAAGACAGTCCCGCGACCCCGTAATTGAAATTGACACTTATGTCAAAAAGTTATCAATTTTTTTTTGACCCCATGTTCGTTATTCGCTACCCCAAAAACCACAAAAGTGACAATTATGACGGAAAGTTTTCAATTTCCTGTCGAGGCTATCTCGGATTTTTGTTTTGACCCCATATTCGTTATTTGCTACCTCAAAAACCATGAAAATGACACCCATGGCGAAAAGTTAATGCTTATAATTTTAGTATCGTCTTTATTTTTTGCGAGAGAGCGATACACCCGTCCTTCCACGAGCGCTTCTGAGCGCGGAATGATGAACCGCGACTGACCGTGACCGCGAGTGCAAAATGTATGAAGAATTCGGCGTGTGTTTTTATTTCAGCTAATGAGAAATATATTGATTTAAATATAAAATAATTAGCTGAACCGGTAAAGGACTATATATACCGCATTTTTTATATATATGCTGTAAAGGACATGGCTAAATGACTGCCCTAAGGATGTATAAGAATCTTACATTAACTCGAAATATTGAAATATTAATTCGTGAATTATTTAGTTTTTAATAATTTTATAGAACTTTAATAAACTGTAAGACATAAAAAAAGTATCTGAATTGTTTTCTAAGCTTGTTTTGTTTGACAACATAAGATCAAAGGGAAAGCTAGGGAGGGGTCATGTCGCTTTTCCAGAATGTCAAATAGAAACTGTACTTAAATCGATTTTTGAAAACAGTTATCAAATCGATTTATTTTCTGAAACTACCTAATTATGGCTGGATAAGCAATACTAACACTTCGGGCGACTTTTTTTTTTTAAGGATGGGACATCGTCAAATGATCCCTTCCGCTCTGGGTGGAGCGGCAGGGAGTGTCAGACTTTTACTGACTAAAACCCATCCATGGATTGAACCAGGGCCGGACGCGAGAGGTCGCACTTCGGGCGACTTGGGATCGTTTTGGATCATTGGATATTATGATGTTTGGCTTAACTTCACTAGACTCAATTCGATGGTGACAACATGCATTTTATGATCTTCCAAACCACTTCGTGAGGCTTTAGCTCGATTCATTGTCAAGTGATGACCGTCATAATGACTTCCTCAGTACCTACCTTGTTCGTTTTGACCTCATTTGTCTACGGTTATGTTTTTGTTGTGGTCAAAAATACTTCAAATATAAGGCAAAATATTAGTTCGATTTTTTGCCACTGGTGAAAGGATGTTTAGAACATTCTGCTTTTTTGTGCTAGTTTTGCGCCACTGATATGACAAAATATTCTAGAAAATGACATTTGGTGGCGGCTAGCGAGAAAAATAGTGACATAGTAGGCGGTCGGCGGATTTCTTGAATAGTCATAATTATGTCTAAAAATGATTGGAAACTTCTTCGGAACTAAGAAGTGGCAATCAGAGATTTTGGCGGGAATTATGGCATTCAATTCGGTGTTCTGTTTTATTGTTTGTTAATTGAGTTTTGATTCGGAAATCGGGGTTGTTTTAAAGTGACAATCAACTTGACTCGATTCCATGTTATTCTAATCGAAATCAAATAAAAATAGATGAAAGCTTCGAAATGTGCTTCTTCGTTTATTCTTACTACCTATTTTGTAACGAAAAATATTAACTGAATAATGGTCGTCAAAACAAATTCATTTTTTTACAAACCTTTCGATTATTTTATCGATTCTGTTACACTTGAAGTTCAATCCCATCTCTTATTATAACAAAAACCAACGTCAGTTGTCAGTCATGAGTGTCATGACTAAAGATGGGTTAATATCGATATTTATCAGTATTAGCTAATACGAATACATAAGTCTAGAATAATTACAATATCTTAATTTATATTTGAGGATCAGTGATATTTAACTAAAACCTAATAATACGTATCACTTCACGAATCCGATCCAAGAAGATCCGTGCCAAGTGAATGGAATCTCAAATTATGTTAAAGATAATTGTACATATAAGTAGTTTGTAGATTATGTGAATATTAAATATTAGCATATATCAGTTCGTCGGGTTACTAATACGTGAATCCATAGAAAGAACTACACGACTACATGTCAGGGTGATTGAGTGAATCCGATCCCGCCGATCTGTGCCAAGTGAATGGAATCTCACATTATGATAAAGATTGTGTACATGTTAGTAATCTATGGATTATGTGAATGTATATTAGCATTTGGAGGTAGTGGAACAGAGAGTTAACTCCCACATACCTCTGTTTAAAAGGGAGGATCTCCGACCAGACGGTTGTTTGTGTTTGGTGGGCAACTGCCCAACTGTTGATATTCGGGCTTTGCATATGTTCTAATCGCACGGTAAACTCTGATATCGCGATTTAGGATTTTGTCCAGTTAGTCCGAAGCTGTCGAGATAGATGGCGCTGCGAGTCTCATTTGTTGATTCTGCTGCGTTGAATTTTGTGGCGGTTAATACCGCGAGGGGGGTGATGTAGGAGACATTAATATGTCTCCTACATCACCCCCCTCCGGAGACCGGAGGTTGATAGTGGATGATTCGTCCATATCTTGAGACGCTTGCCAGGCCAGTGGAAGGTTGGTTCCAGTGAGTCGGAACTGGAAGTCGCAGAGTTCTCGGTGAGCCGGAACTGGAAGTCGCAGAGTTCTCGGTGAGCCGGAACTATCTGCGTCGCAAAGTTCACGATGAGTCGGAACTGTCTGCTGTTGGCCTGACTGCTGGCGTCGACCAGGAAAGGTTCTTCAAGGCTCTTCATGTTACTGGCCGAAGGTGCAGTGTGCTTGCCAAGGTGGGTCGGAGCTGTGCGACGTGCTGACGTGCCTGCTGGCGTCAACCAGGAGAGGTTCTTCAAGACTCTTCGTGTGACTGGCCGAAAGTGCAGTGTGCTTGCCAAGGTCGCTGATGAGGTTGATGATAGAGGCTGAGGATGCTGACCAGGAATGCGCGTCCGCTGCATGATGGTGGTCAGGATACCCGTAGAAGCCGATGGTTCTGGCTGGCTGTATGACTCGCTGCTCGAGAGCTTGAGGTCACGTTGAGGAGAAGTGATGATGATGACGTCATGATGGAGTAGCTGCACGAATGCTGCGCTGACGTTCAACGTCGAGGGTCACCAGTTTGTAGGTAGCGGAACAGAGAGTAAAGTCCCACATACCTCCGTTGAAAAGGGAGGATCCTCCGACCGGACGGTTGTTGGTTGTCCGGTAGGCAACTGCCCGAAAGATGATATTCGGGCTTAGTATATGTTCTTATCGCACGTTAAACTCTGTTATCGCGATTTAGGATTTAGTTCGCAGCTGTCGAGATAGATGGCGCTGCGAGTCTCATTTGTTGATTCTGCTACGTTGATTTTTTGTGGATATTAATGTCGCCTACAAGCATATATCAGATCGTCAAATTATTAATACGTGAATTCATAGAATATTACTAATCTCTTAACTAATACTAATATATTCGTCACACTCCTAGTCATGACAGTGCTGGTATCTGAGGATGGGCGTTACACCAGAACACATTATCAGCTCCATTTTTTGATAATGTTCTTGTAAGACACAGAATATTGAATAAATAAATAAATCGTATTTTTGCTGTTTCATTTCAATAGGTAATCTTTTACTTCCTTGGTTACTCAGTGCGTTCGTTATCTTGTTAAGGCTGGATTTATCAATCAACACATACTAGGTAACTAAGTCCCCCTGGCGCGTTTGTCTGTCTGTACGAATGTAGAAAGAGATTTGGATGGGGTTGTCACTGCTTATGAGGTAGATTGGTTCTTCCGGAAGGTTTAGGTGTACATTCGTGTAGGTATTATTGAATGTAAATCAAGTCAGAAAAATCCTGAGGGCTTTTCTTGCGTGTGCAGCTTAAAACGTGAGTAATATTTTGATAAAGTACTTACCTACTGCAGAATTGTTTACTTACCTCAAATTCAATAATCTTTAGTTTGTTTGGGTCAGTTAATATTAATCCTAATCTTTTCAAATATGTTTAACCATTATTTAAATTGTCTGTGAAAACTGTCTTTATTTCAACTCATTTGGATAAGTAGTAAGGCTTTACGAGAGTTTAATATTTCGCGTGCACCTACACGCGAGCGGGAGCGTATTTTCGCGGATTGCAGAAATTAAGTTGTTTCATGTTTTTTGGTGCAATTACCCCTTTGTAGATATTTACTCAAGTAGGTTAGGTAAGTAAGTTCCACCGTGCGAAATCGGGGTGGGTCGCTCGGTATATCAAAATACAATTTATCAATAAAATCGCAGATACATCCAAACGCCTACGCAAAAACTCATAGCAATGCCGTTTGTTTGAAGTTTTTTCGATACGTATTGACGTAGGAGTAACATGATTTTATTTTCAGGATTGCAAAGATATAAACAGTTCCTGAAACATTTTTTAAACGAAATACAATCAGCTATTCAGCATTACATATTGCTAGGTACCATATTTATACATTCTAAGGGCAATCGTCCATTCTCCATTTAGCCATGTCCTTTATCTAAACTGGTACCTATTTGGACCCTACTTCATAATGTTTTCTGCGATTATTGTGATGGGAAAAACTTATTTGTTCGAAAACTTTGTATGACGACATATAATTTTTTTAATTCTAATCTGGAGATGAATATAGTATTCTTATAAATAAAACTTTAAGAGCATTAAAAAAATAACTTTAATGAGAAATTACAGAATTTACACGATAATACGAAATGAAAGACACAATGTGGGTAGAGATACAATGTTGATAGGTCTAGGACCGCAGTCAAAAATAGACGACTCCACGCAGGCTTCTTCCTTTTATAAGCGTGGCCGCGCTGGAGGGGACTGTCCAGTGTTGTCATCTAACACGGCCTCTCCTGACACGGCAGCGTCCTCGCAGCCTTCGTCGGCTCTCGATGATGAACAGCACCGTCGTCCTCATCGTTCATCACAACCTGTAACCACAGTACACGAACGTTAAAATCACAGACTCAAAATTGTTACTCAAGATAGCAAAAGAGTAAAGGGATTCAAATAGTGGCGACTTTATGTTCCGAACAACACAAACACTTTGCACAAAATCTAACCAGTCGTACACAACGACATTCATATCACAAGTAGGATTTACTCAGGTCATATTCCCACACCAAATACCATGCGCGCATCAGGATTTACATCGGTTACAGCAGGTCAACCATAAGACCTACTTCAGGATTTACACTCAGTCTATAGTCAGCATGGGCCCCACCGACATCAACCTCGATACCTTTACCATGAATGAACTGCACTCTCAATAGTACAATCCAATCTGTGCCACTCAAAACCATGTGCACTAAGGATTTACATGAGCCTCGGCACCCAACAACACAAAACAAATGCAACCAGTGATCGTTTAGTACATATAGTTCTACGAAGTGTAAGCAAAAGCTGGGTGCATAGGTACAACAAAAATAAAACCAATGAAAGTTCTCCACTAACTTTCAAAGAAACCAGCGCATATGCCAGGAGTCCACTCCCCATACCACAACACCATGAACCCAGCAGCTGTTTGACTGGTTTAGCCATACAAGCCAGCCAGCCAATTACCAACCAGCTATCAATTTTAGTTCGTACCTTTCGTTAGGTAGAACATGACGCACAACCCTATATGGGCCTCGCATGCCACAATCCAACTTGCCAGTACGTTGGGATCTCTTAGTGACAAAGACTGTCATTAACAGTGAACTTCATAAGAGTTCATATGAGCTGTAATTTCCATAAAACGTTCGGCCATTCCTTTTCGTTATTATTAGCTTCGATTCTGACCATATTTAGCATAGTACGGCAATATCGCTCAACTTGACTGTTCTCCCGAGTCATCTCAGGCGTAATGAAGTGTATTTCAATATCAGAATCGGTTAACCAGTGCCCAAAATTATGATTATCAAACATGCGACTGCGGTCGCATACCAATCGCTTAAAAGTACCAAACAAAGTTATAGTTTAAGTTATCACTCGCTTCAGCTCATCATAATCCTGTCTGTACAGGCTATCCAACAAACAATATTTTGTATAGGTACGCATCAACTATTACCAGTACGTACTTAAATCCGTAATAATTGGTGAGCCGATTTTACTAGACATGAAAAGTATTTAATCAAGTCAGAAATTATTAAAGAAACGTTTGAACCGCTGCCAATAAGTACATCGACGGGTATATTCGATATAACGGCGGCAATAACATCGGAGTTCTTACGTCCTCATTTTCGCGACAAAAATTGTCAGAACTATTATTTCGAACACATTCCTTAGCAAAACAATGACTTTCCGCATGTCCTATTTTTTGCAAAAACCGCACTTGTCTAGACGAGGTTTTGTTGAAGAGCTACTCGTATTATTTTCAGAATTATTGCTTAGTGAATCTAATTTAGGTCGCTTGGACAAAATACACGTTTATGGCCTACCTTGCTACACTGAAAACAACGTACCTTAGAAATATCGAAAGGTTTACGTTTGAACTGGCTATTACAATTACGATTGGAAGCACTATGAACACTGGGTTTCTTATTAGAATCAGGCACACTGCATTTTACAAAGTTCGACAAGTAATCCAAACGATTTTAACCTCTCAAGTCCCACTTTTTTGTTTACACCTAACTCTAATTTGAAATTAGACCATGTACGCGTGGTGCTAGTCCACTCACTAAGGGTGTTTTTAATATCGTGCGGATTTCATCACGCATGCGAGATTGCCACACACACATAACCCCGCGGGGCGTATTACAGTGGAATACGCCCCGCGTCCCGTGTACGTATTCATTTGCGGGGGTTATGTGTGCGTGGCAATCTCGCATGCGTGATGAAATCCGCACGATATTAAAAACACCCAGTCGGGTAAATATTGGTTTGATCTCACCGGGATTGTCATCATGGCGTCTAGGAACCGTTCAGCTATGCTTTTAGCGTCGTTCTCTGTCGGCGACGGTGTGGCAGCAAACTCTTGCGTCGGGACGGTAGACGCTGGGGTTGCGCAGGCAGGTGTTTTGGCGCGCTCCACGTCTGGCGGCGGCGTGCTCGGCATGGCCAGAGCGTGCCAGAGCGTTGTTCTAGATCTTGAAGTCTCTTCAAAATGTCGTCTAATCTTTGAGGAGGCGAGGAAATTCGTACTTGACGTCTAAAAGAGGAAAGCTCTTTTTATCAGAAGGCATTGTGTCTCTGCCCAACTTAACCTCAAAACCATTGCTACAGAACACGGTAAACAAAACTAATTCGAATTTATAGAATCGGTGATGGTATTCTAGCGGTTAGGCCTTCGAATCCCACTTATGATATTATAAATAAAACTAAAGAGCATTAAAAAAATAACTTTAATGAGAAATTACAGAAATTACACGATAATACGAAATGAAAGACAATGTGGGTAGAGATACAATGTTGATAGTAGCCAGTATACTATTGTAGTCTTTGGTTGATAGGTCTAGGACCGCAGGCAAAATTGGACCAGTCCACGCAGGCTTCTTCCTTTCAGTGTTGTCATCTAACAATATCTTTAAATTGCGACCATGATATCTTCACATTTGTCATTGCTTAAACATTGAAATGGTACCTGAAAAGCACTGTTATTTGTATAAAAATGTAACAGCGTCCTTAAAATCGCCCCCAGCTATCAATTCCTCATGATTTATCAAATCAATAAAAAAACAACGAAGATAAAACTCATCAAAGATCAGGAGTGGGGGTTGTGACGTCACGACATCACGTGTATGTAAAAGTGTACTTACAAGTGACGTGACGAGTTTTAAACGCACTGTATCGTTTTAATTTGTTTACGTAAAAAAATTTTTGGAAAACTATCTGACGGAGTAATTCGATTTTTTTAGTGATCTACCCTATTTTAACGTTCTTAGCGGTAAGTACCAATGAATGGTATTATGATTGACACAATGTGTTTTTTTTTACAAAATTAATTGGTTCCTGTCTAGGAATGTCAAATTTTCAAAAACCAGTTACTTATAGTTTTTATTTTTCGCAATAGGCAATATACATGTTTTTTTATGCTAAATTAAATACCTACTTATTAACTCTAGTAAACAATTTTGAAATAATTTTTCGATCAATTTTGATTCTATTTTCACTGTTAGTAGGTATTACATTTTGAGCAAAACTGTAGTAAACAATTTTTTTTTCATGCATTTTCCCTATTCCTCAATGTTTCGAATTGAGACATCCCACACCCACTTGAAGCATTAACAAAAACCCTGTTATTTTCAAAATCGATACCTGATGGTAATTGTGTAAGTCATTTTTGAAAATACTTCAATTAAAAAAAAATATTTAATAATTCATATCCCACCAAAAACATTTCATGTAAAATGTTGCCAAGACGACCACTTAAGGTTTGCCCTGTGAAAAAGATATCAGATCTCATGTAGAGCCAAGCTTCTGAATCTACACGGCCTAAATCTACCGATCCTAACTTCACAAATTCTACCTATTAATATCAGTAAAAATGTATGGCTTCGCCGTTTCGCTACCGTCGTGGAGGTGATGTGAATATAATAATAGTTTCTGCAGTAAGTAACCAAACAGCCAAGTCATAAATTTTTACTGATATGTAGAATTTGTGAAGTTAGGGTCGGTAGAGTTAGGCCGTTTAGATTCAGAAGCTTGGCTCCACATGAGATCTGATATCTTTTTCACACGGTAAACCTTATGTGGCAACATTTTACATGAAATGTTTTTGGTGAGATTTCAGTTCTTTTTGTAAGTTGCTAGGCAGTCTTTTTAGTGTTTATTTTTTTCTTCTCATTTCGGCTTTCTAGCACTTCAGGAAGTACCCTAACATTTTGAAGTCTCATACAAACTTCCACCCCCCCATTTTAGGGGATGGAGGGCGAAAGTTATAAGTTTATGAATTTTTTTGTTGGTTGTATACTAAACTTATATTACATACCAAATTTCAGCTTTCTAGCACTTCAGGAAGTAGCCAAACATTTTGATGATCATCAGTGTGTCAGTGTATCAGTGAGTGTGTCAGTGACGAAATCGGTGTATTTTAGATATCAATAAAATCTAAAGTATTAGAGCTATTCAATTGAGACTTTGTATGTTTAATTAGTCTATTATTGACATCATATCCTGAGAATATGAACTATCTGGTACATCGGACACCAACTCTATGAGGGTTCAAAAAAACGACGAAACTTCGAGAGAAGGTAGGTAGTGTCCTTGCGCTTCGCTTGGCTCGTCTTGGCGGGGGCACTACCGTGCCCCCAGATTTGGCCAGTACAACAGATTGTAAACCTCTGCACCGCCGTCTGTGTCGCCGCCGCACACACACTGCGCTAGGTCATTAAGTACCTACAGATTTTAAACTCATTTTTCTCAATGTGTCGAATCTCAAAGCAATCTGTTTGTGGGCAATATTTTGGCCACAACTTATTTTTTTTTCATTGTAACTTCATTCGTATGCTATAAGTATACATAATATCCTCTAAGTGCCATTTTCACCCATGAAACTGAACGCGATCAGTACATCTAAACTGCGTTCAAGGGCTGTCAGCGTCAATATTCCATAGAAAAGTAGTGACACTGACAGCTCATAAACGTGGTTTATACGCTGATCGCGATCAGTTTGGCTTGGTGAAAATGGCCCTAAATAACCGCAGCAGGGTTTTTATTACAAGTTAAATTAATAAGATTTTGGTATTATGGATTGTAATTAGGTTTTGGCAAAAATACAGATATTAGCTCGTATTATAACGAATCTTCTTAGTTTTAATAATCCGGTCTTTTGCAAAAATTCTAAGGTTCAAAAAATATGTTACCTACCTATGTTAAAAATATGTTGTTGTCAAATAAAATACCGTTTGTCCAATATTACTCTGCAACACTCGTATGTTATGTTGTAGTTGACGGATGAAAGCGAAGACTTCGTTCGCGGAGCTCATGAGGCGCCGCACTCCTCAGAGATAGAGCTCAACATCACACAAGGTATCTAATATTCACTAGCTTCTAGCACTAGCGGTCGCGGGTCGGTCTTCAAGGTAAAGCAACGCTTGCCGAGGCTCGTTCTTGGATGACGACTTATACATATACCGAGAGTCGTCCGTGCCTCGGAAAGCGCGTTAAGCCGTTGGTCTAGGTTGTTGTTATTTGTAGATCTTTGACAGTCGTTACGAATGGTGGTCAGAAGGCAGAAAATCTAGCACCAATCTTGCCAAGGTACCGCGTTTCTCAATTACTGGGTTGTGGAGGTCAGATTATTTTACTCTCAAGTTAAGGCACTGTGATCAGCAAAAACTGAAAAATTGCTAGTTTCCTAATGAAATTTTAGCCAAATCTGTTTAGTTTCAAGCTGCAGAAAAAATATGTGTTAATTTTAACTATATTTCAAAGAACACTGTTGTTTCCGAAACATGTTTAAAAATAAAATCCGCGATAGAAATTATCGTCCAACTTTGACCTTAGAAAGAAAAATCCCGTATTTACTAGGCTACTTATGCCGGTAAAATTTATACCAAATAATGAATCGAATCTTAACGCAAAACTTTGTTGTTTTAGATTTTTAATAGCTCAACTTAGTTTTGAGTAAATCGATAAAATGCTTCATATTTGGCAAGAAATTGCAAGCATTGTGTCGTCGCGCTTCTCTTTTTTTTCTATGCAGTCCGAGAGTGACCGAGTTTTTGCTGATCACAGTGCCTTAAATAACGGGCCTTTCACGGGAGTATCGATATCGCGATCGTAGTCAGCGCCGAGCACCGAGTGAGTCGCCGGGCGAGAAGCGAAGTGGAACCAACGTTCTTAAATATTCGTTACCGGCAACAATGCGCGCTTGGCGCCTGGTGCTGGGTTTTAGGCGCTTGGCAGCCTCCTGCTAGTGCGTTTTCGGCCTAAAAATAATATTTTAACCGCTGGCGACGTTCCAACGCTTGTCATGCGTTGGGACGTCATCTTAATTATACTTTTCACATGCTTAAACCTATAATATCTATAAAAGACCCTATTCCAGCTCGGTAAGGTTTATTTTGTCCACAGAATGTCTGTGTACGGGCAATGACGCTCTCTGCGTGTTGACAGTGAGACAGCTGGCGCTGGCCATTCAGCGCCACCACTATGCGCTATCCCGGCTTCTCTGGGAACAAGCGATCCGAGACGGACTGGTGAGCACTGTGCACACACCATTTTTTTTTCTACTATTTTATAATTTTACCTTAATATATCATCTTTATGTAGACAACTATGTTCACATACATAAATTGCTTGATTTAAGTACTATCAGAGGACCTGTACGCGTTCACCAGTCAACAGACAGGAAAAGCGACTATCCGTCTTATACTATTAAAGACCAGCTACCGAGGCTTCACCCACGTGAAGCTTGGAAATTATTCAAAATATATTTACAAAAAATAAACCTGAGACAAAAAGCCGATATAAAGAGTGTCATATAAGTCCTAAACCTTGACTCAGTCTACTCGTGTGCCAAATTTCATTCAAATCTGTTTATCCATTAATTCGTTACCAGGTTTTAAATACGCGAACAGAGCAACTTTCGCATAAGTGTCTTTTTTTGCGAAACCCATATATTTTTCTAAAATAAAAACAAGTCGCCTTAGTTACTCTTCATAAAGTCAGTTACCTGCCAGTAAAAGTTCCGTCAAAATAGGTCCAACCGTTTCGGAGATTAGCCGGAACAAACAGACAGACCGACAGAAAGATAGGTAAAGATAAAAAAATTAAAACTATGTATACAGTTACTTTCAAATGCATTTAGTATAGACCCTCACACAGACACACTTTCAATTTTATTTATTTGTGTTTATTATGTATGTATACTATTATTATGTATGTATTTATTATGTATGTAACACTCAGAGGCCAAAACCGCTCATTGAGCGAAAAAACAGATCACAACGCGTTGTGGCTTCATGTGAAAAGGGGTTGGACATTGGACCAACCCCGAAATCGCCAAAAAAATCGACAGCCCCATACATTTTTGTGTGCATCATCATCATCTCAGCCGAAAAACGACCACTGCTGGACATAGGCCTCTCCCAAGTGTTGCCGCAACAACCGCTCCTGTGCGTCTCGCATCCATCGGCTACCAGCGAACCTCGCCAGGTCATCGGTCCATCTTGTGGGAGGCCTTCCAACGCTGCGTCTTCCGGTACGCGGTCGCCAGTCCAGAACTTTTCGGCCCCATCGACCATCTGTTCTGCTGAACTGAAGTGGCAGTGGGCAGGGCACATTGCTCAATGTGCCCTGCCCAGTGCCACTTCAGTTTGGCGATCCTTCGGGCTATGTCGGGTATTTTGGTTCTCTTGCGGATATCATCATTCCTGATTCGATCACGCAAGAAAACTCCGAGCATTGCCCTCTCGATTGCTCTTTGGGTGACTAAGCCTTCTGATTGTGAGCCTTGTGCCATTTGTGTGCTTAACCCGACAAGCATTGTGCCATTTGTGTGCTTAACCCGACAAGCCTTGTGCCATTTGTGTGCTTAACTCGACAAATGATCGCTTTTTTTTCTCGAATTGTTAATAATGATGACTACAACTACTAGTATAGTCAAATTAGGCCATTTTTTAATAAAGATTGGAATAAATTCTCCGGAGAGGCAAAAACGTTTCTGATGGTTTGTATGAGTGAAAAATTGAGTGTAAAAAACAAATTGCATTTAGCACCCCTACGGAAGGGGGTGAAAAACTGTGAAATCTGTTTATTGTTCATAACTAAGCAGAGCATACAGTTGTACTCATCGTAATTTTTTATACGCTTTATTACACCTCAATCTACATTATTACATTTTATTTATTTTAATCAGACCAACGCAGCGTTAGAAAAAAAATAAAATATCTGTAACCATGATTTTTGGTCATTGCGGCTTAGGGGAAAATCGTGTAGTTCTGTAAACTCAGAAAAGGGTTAGTCATTTTGGCCTAAATACATGATTGATTTTGCACCCTGGTGCGACATACGGAAATTAGTTTTTCACGTTTTTCTGCCGCTGTACTTCGGGGGAAATTTTGGTTGTTTTGAAAATCATGACAATCATATAATTTGGTTTCCTTTATATTTGCACCAAATAAAAAATTAGCATTTTTATATGGAACATACATTTTTCGTGTATTGTAGTCATTGCCATTGAGCAACTACGCTATGGAAGAGACAAGCGCGCGACACGGAATAATAAACTGACAAGAAGCGCCGTCGCCACGTGCATAAGCGCGTAGTTGTGTTGCGGGATGTGTTTTACGAGGAAGGAGTACTTTCTGATTGTGAATGCTCTGTTTGTAAGTAATAGTATACAAATCTAAAGATTTTTTTTATGCAAAAGCAGCTTGTTTTTAATCGAAAAATAAAACAGCAGGCAAGCATGTCCTTTATTTCTTTCAAATTAATTATTTGTCTTTCGAGTTATAGACCCTGTGACAGCGCTGATTATCCTACGTCATCAAGTAACGTAGGAATAAGGCTAAGAACTCACGAGACCGCAGTTTTGTGCGGTTCCACAGCAGCTGCCGTTGGATTTTCGCCCGCAAACTTGGCGGGCGAGTATCACAAGACGGGCGGTTACTTACGATCAGATTGTTTAGTTGATTTCCAGACCGCCATGAACACACTTAAAAAACGAGCTGTTACGCGCTGCTGCCTTAGTACTTCAGATTCACAAGTACCAGGAGACCAGAAACATCAAGTACCAGGAGACCAGGAACATGTCATTGTATTTTTGGGCTGGTATAATTATGTAGGTAGGGTAGGTGTAGGGAAGGTGTAGGGTAGGTGTAGGGTAGGTGTAAGGTAGGTGCAGGATGGGTGTTTCCTGATTTAAAAAAATACAATAAAAATCAGGAAACCTTGCTATTTCCGATATTCACGCGGGCGAAACCGCAGCTGGTAACATAATAGGTACTAATAAAATACATATACAAGCTAAAATAATAAATATGATTTAATATACTAAAATTTCTGATCTGCCGGTCGATTCTGTCGACATTTCACGGTGTTCACCTAGGCGGAGTGAACGACAACTGAGCTGTCATTCTATCTTATTTGTATGGTTTGACAACTCACCCGTCGTGCGCCCCGCCCAAGTGTTCACTTCGACATGTTTACAGAATCGCACTGCTGAACTCATAATTATTATGACGAAGACAAACTAAGAATGACAGGTTTTTAAGTAGTGTCTTCGGATTTTACGCTTAAAGGAAAATTTTGACTCAGCCTTCTTGATGTCAAGGGGATTCCAGAGTTTAATGGTTAAAATAGCGTAGGAATTAGACATAAACCCGGTGCGGTGAGACGGAATATGAAGGAGTAAGTTTTTGGATGCTCGAAGGTTAAGACTGTGAGAACTGCCCAACGCTTTAAAATATTGTTTTAAATAATCAGGAGCACAAGGATCATTCATAATAGTGAAGAGCATGCAGAGGGATGGATGCGAGACGCACAGGACCGGTTGTTGTGGCGACACTTGGGGGAGGCCTATGTCCAGCAGTGGACGTCTTTCGGCTGATATGATGATGATGATGATGATGCAGAGGGATCTGAGGGATCTCCTTTGACGGATAGGCAGCCCTTTAACGAACGAAATGAAGAAATGTGATCATATTTACGAAGGGCAAAAATGAAACGAATACAGTTGTTAAGTAGTCGATCCAGTTTGTTAAGAAGTTCTTGGGATAGATCAGAGTAGCAAACATCAGCATAATCAATTATAGGAAGCACAAGTGATTGAACCAAAGTGGTTTTAGTGCTAGAAGGAAGAAAATGCTTGAATCTATAGAGAGATCGCAGTGAGTAAGTTACATTCTGGCTAACCTGAGAAAGCTTATTCCAACTTAACCTGTCATCAATGTTTAGGCCTAAGTCTTTAACGTGTGGCTAGAGAGGGATGACGGCATTGTTGAAAGTAAGCGGCAGTAGTTGACTGGTGTCCAAGTTACGTAAAAAATAAGTTCTGCCAATCAGGATAGCCTGGCATTAACTGACATTAACGGTAACCCCAAATCTGCTTGACCAATCACTGATAGCTAGAAGCTAGAAGGTCAGCATTCAGCAATGAGATGCAGTTGTCCAGGTTGTCAGTGTCAGTTTGCGCGTAGACATGTAGATCATCAGCGTACAGATTGTAGGAGCATTTGAGAATAGTGGTAATAGAGTTTATGAAAAGAGAAAATAAAAGTAGAGAGAGTATACCGCCTTGTGGAACGCCAGTTTTCAGGGCGCACCACTCAGAAAATTTCTGATCAGCACGGACCGCTTGCTGGTGACCACGAAGATATGATGAAAACCAATCCCGTGCCGACGAAGAAACCCCAATTTGAGACAGAATAGCCAGGAGGATGTCGTGATCAACGGTGTTAAAAGCATTGGAAAAATCTATTAAAACTAACACCGTTAATCTTGAGTTCTCCAGGCCATTCCTAACGTCTTCTGTAACCTTAAGCAAAGCTGTGGCTGTGCTGTGGCCAGGCCGAAAACCTGAAAGGGGATAACAGATTATACCTAAACACAAAAGTAGATATTTGTTTAAGAGCAACTGCTTCCAGGATCTTAGATAGGAAAGGGAGAAGGGAGATTGGTCTGTAGTGATTAAATAAATTGGGGTTGGATATTTTAGGAAGAGGGATTATGATGGCCTTACGCCAGATTGTGGGAAATACTCCAGTTTGTAGGGAGGCATTGATAATGTGTGTAATAATAGGGAGAATACTTTTAATTATGAGGGATATCATAGTTCTGCTGACACCATCACAGCCAACAGCCTTGGACTTAATTGCATTGAAGGTTTTGAGGACTTCAGGGTCAGTCACTGGGGAAAAAGAGAAAGAATCGGGAAGTAAGATTGGCGTGGAAGTAATCTCAAGAAGAGTTTTGTTTTTAACGGCATCTACAAGAATATCCGACGATGAAAAATGCTTATTCTAATCACTCAAGGACACGTTAGAAGAAATGACATTTGGGGAAGGACTTTGTTATGCCGAGAGATTTGAGAAACTTCCATATATCAGCCGGTGAAGAGTTAACATTACATTTTCACAAATGTATCGGCGTTTATAAGCTTTTACCATCTGGTTACAGCGGTTTCTAGCCACCTTGTACAGGTTCCAGTTCTCCTCACTGCGATCTCTTCTATATCTTCTAAAGGCCTTGTCACGCCGCACTATGTGGAGATTTAGTCGGTTTCGGGTCATAAATCTATAACTTCCATGTTTTTATAGATTTGCTGCTAATTTTTTTTTTGTGTATTCTTGAATAAATGTACTTTTAAATAATATACAATTAATGGATATAATCATATGTTTATTGTCTAAAAAAAATAGTAAACTTAAAATGTTGAAAAATGTTCAGAAATGTACGACTATATTTAAATAATTTGACCTTAAATGTTATAATAAACACAAATTAAACTCTTAAAATTACGTCTGCTATTATTAAGTACCATTACTTTTAACAAAAAAAAAAAACATTGTATTATTCAACTAGCTCTAAAGCTTCATCTATAAGTTCCATAGACTTTTTACTAGATGGTTTTCTTAAACTTGTTATGTAAGGGTCCGAAGTATACAAAAGTGTATGTAGAACGTCTTCATTTGCAGCTATTCTAGAGCATTTCCTAGCATGATGAAGTCTGAATCGTTTATAGTCTTTGTTCCTTGATTCCTGGGCATCTTCGGAAAGTTGTCCTAGGGGTAACACTGAATAATGCCGAATGACGCTTTCCCCGTGAATTAGGACTTTATGAACAGATGATGGCATATAATACCACATATATTTATTAACATATCTTTGTGCTGTATCCAAAGCATACTGACCGAATTTTGTAGCATTAATAACTTTTCCACTTGACATAACTTGAAGTAAAACATAAAATCGTTTAATCAATTCCTCGTCCACACCAGTAATTTCTGCACTGCACTGATAATTTTGAAAAAATCTTCTAGCTGTATTACCGTCATTGCGTCTCTGAACCTTCTTTGTACATATGCCTTCTTTTCTTTTTTCAAATCTTTGTATTCATTTGTTGTAGCAGACCATTTTTCGAAGCCTAGGTTATAGGATACATGTAAAATTAGCTCCATAAATCGAATCCAGCAATGCAATGTCGATAACCCATATTGATAAGAATTTTCATCAACTGGTTTATTTTGCACGTTTTCTAAATTATTCATCTCTGTTGGTCTTGCACCACAAATAGTGCATACAGCACCTGAAGAAGTTTCTGACAAAACTTGAGCCACTTTCCCGTCAACCATGGTTAAAAATAATGTATGTTGTAGCATCACCTACGTATTTGTAGGATTTTTTACTGTTTTATGCTATAATAGATTAATATATTTTGTGCAACGAATTTGCATCTTTTTTTTTCTTCTTTTATCATAATATTAAATTTCCTATCAAATAACATAATTTACAGACCTTCGGCAAATTTCGGCAACTGTCAAAACTCTAATTGAAAGTTTTAGATACGCAAAAATGATATGTCACGAGATAAATATTTCTAGTAAATATATTTACAAATATATAGCTTTTTAATGTGTACGTTACCCCAACAAGAAAGTGTCTCCTAGAGTTATATGAGTAGAACGTATTATTGGTGCCTTATCTGTTGTAAATGTGCCCCCACATAAAAAATGTGTGCCCCCTGTCGTTTTGGAAAAAAACGGAAAAAACGATTCTTGCTGGGGTAACGTTTTTCTAGCAGGAAAATTCTAAACGAATGATCGGAGAGAGAAAAATTGTGCATAGCCAGAGAGCTTATATGTGTGCCAAAATGTGCCCCCAAAAATAAAATCTGTGCCCCTTCAGGTTTTCGAGATATTGCATTTCCTGCTGGAGTAACGTTTTGATGAATCGTACATCTCTAAAACCATTGCATGTGCCCCTGTAGAATAAACATACACGAGTAGCTCTTAATGTGTGCCCCTTTGTGCCCCAATTAGATTTAAGAAAATATTTATAGTTTTCAAGTTATCGCGGTTTTATGAAAACCCGAAAAAACATCGCAGCGCCTAAATGAGACAAGGCATAACTTCGCTGAAAACTGTATTCGGTTCTTCTTGACGCTAATAATAACCATACAAAGTTTCAAAACTGTTCATGCATGCGTTTTTGAATAATCATGCTAAAAGTAAAAACGATGGTGTCATAACTTTGACGGCAAAATACAAGGAACTGGCACAATCCCAGATGTGTAGGTGTAAACCAAAATCTTGTGCCTTTAGTCAAAAATATATGGTGAAAATATTGAGCTTCAAATGTTACGCATTAAGTAAATATAAACAAAAAACCAAAATATGTAAACAACGGCTGGTTATCCGACCAAATCTGAATGACTACTAAAAAGCGACGGATTCATACATATCGATGACCTTCTTTACTTTACTCACTAACCGGTTCACACGTGTTGTGCCTGAGTACACTGAAGTAGAAAAGTAATATCTAATAAAATAAAGTTGTTATTGGATTATATTTTAATAGCTGTTTCTATGACCTTACACATGATTAAGTACATTATAAGAGCCATTTTCAAATAAAATGTACATGTGACTAACATGCTCAAAATCGTGACCAAACTGTTTTGTGACATACCTGTATTTTTATACTAATGTAAGTCACATTTATTGTAAAGCAGAGTTTATATGTAACTATGTCCTACTGCTCAAATTGAGCAGGGTCCGGCAGGGAGCTAAAATGCAGGTTTAATGATCAAATTCAGCATTTATTCGAAACCTCCAAATTATTATTTTAAAAAATTACACTAAAACTCTTTTATATCTATTTTCCGTAAATGTCAGATTTATTTATTAGTGAAACGTTTTGTATGGAGATAACACCGGACGCCGCCGGCATATAATTTGTTAAAATTTTCAGCCGCAGTGTAAACATGTTTTAACTTTACACGTAGATGTGAGTTACGTCATATGAGTGACGAAATGTGACTCATATGTGTAGCATTTTCGTGAGAAACAACCTCACTTAGCCACAATATCAGAATAACTTGTAATAGATAAAGACGATACATAAATGAATTGTATTAATAGGCTAATGCTATGAAAACAATACTCGCTTCTTTATTTGGAAATGCACTGTTATTCACACGTATTTTTTTTGTACAAATTGCAGCGACGTTTCGTGACAACAAATAAACTGACACTAAATATGTTCGTACTAAATAAAGGCGTAGGAAAAATGAAAAAACAGAAAAACTCATTCCTACATCTTTATGAACTTAGAGCATTGTATTGATATACATAGCATACATATATATATATATATATATATATATATATATATATAATATTCATTGATATATAATCTGTGATGCAACAACGTGTTTCCATTTTGTATGTCGTATTACGTACCTATGAGGGATTTATAATTATTAACCAACGATTATATTAATGCTAATTATGTAGTGTCACATAATTTTGATTTGATGGCGTTTTAGATATCTAAGTGTCATTCCACAGTCATGTGATAATGTTGTTACGTTTATGGGATAAATATGTTTATTTATAGCCAAATACCATCAGTTAATTTGTGCACATTCGATGTTTACAGTTATATCTTTATGCGGTTTACTATACTAACACACTTTATCTGAATCTATGTATATGCAAGTTACTCATAAGAATATTATTTATCTGTAATTTCAAATTTTATATTTTTTTACACAATTTTATTCTTATACTTAATATTGATCTGTGATTTTTTGAGATGCAAATTTACTAATTATAATTATGTTAGGCTATGAAAAACTGATCTGTGATTTAAATAATTATGACTACACAACGTGCAAATAATTTCTAATATTTATAGGTAGGAAATTTGATCTTTGATTTGATGCAATAATTACTTTAAGAATTAAAATTAAGGGAATAAAAATAATAATTTCCACATCAACAAGCTGTTTCATTTATATAGTCACAAGGTGCATTTAATATATTTTTTAATTAGCCCTCAAAACTTTTGAACGCGACTGTATGGAGAACAGCTTAGGTATAATACGTCCAATAAAGAAGGTCATCGATATGTATGAATCCGTCGCTTTTTAGTAGTCATTCAGATTTGGTCGGATAACCAGCCGTTGTTTACATATTTTGGTTTTTTGTTTATATTTACTTAATGCGTAACATTTGAAGCTCAATATTTTCACCATATATTTTTGACTAAAGGCACAAGATTTTGGTTTACACCTACACATCTGGGATTGTGCCAGTTCCTTGTATTTTGCCGTCAAAGTTATGACACCATCGTTTTTACTTTTAGCATGATTATTCAAAAACGCATGCATGAACAGTTTTGAAACTTTGTATGGTTATTATTAACGTCAAGAAGAACCGAATACAGTTTTCAGCGAAGTTATGCCTTGTCTCATTTAGGCGCTGCGATGTTTTTTCGGGTTTTCATAAAACCGCGATAACTTGAAAACTATAAATATTTTCTTAAATCTAATTGGGGCACAAAGGGGCACACATTAAGAGCTACTCGTGTATGTTTATTCTACAGGGGCACATGCAATGGTTTTAGAGATATACGATTCATCAAAACGTTACTCCAGCAGGAAATGCAATATCTCGAAAACCTGAAGGGGCACAGATTTTATTTTTGGGGGCACATTTTGGCACACATATAAGCTCTCTGGCTATGCACAATTTTTCTCTCTCCGATCATTCGTTTAGAATTTTCCTGCTAGAAAAACGTTACCCCAGCAAGAATCGTTTTTTCCGTTTTTTTCCAAAACGACAGGGGGCACACATTTTTTATGTGGGGGCACATTTACAACAGATAAGGCACCAATAATACGTTCTACTCATATAACTCTAGGAGACACTTTCTTGTTGGGGTAACGTACACCTTTTTAATGCATACCAGTCAAAAGTAGATAGTATAAGCTTTCTGTGATGGTATAATACTTGTGTAGTTTTCATTGCTAGCTGGCTAGAAAATAATCATGAACAAAATACAAATTCAGATTGTTTTGTGATAGTGTAAGAATGATCGTGTTTAGATGATCTTTTTTACAAACCAGTACCGACCACATACATAATTTATGTATAATATAGTAGATTAACTTCTTAGCTACAGTTTGAGGTATAATACGAGTAACTGCGCCGATTTTTACAAAATGTATTTATGGCCAGGCTCTCTTAGGCACCTCCACATAGTGCGCCGTCTCATCGCCATACGAACTCCAGGGTTAATCCATGGAGCGGGTGGGCGCTTAACACGGACGACGGCTCTCAGAGGTGCATGTGTTTCAATAAGGTGAAGAACACACCTATTAAAAATGTCCACTTTCTCATCCACTCAATCAACAGCTCTTGCATAATCCATTTTTCACATTTATTGAACAAACACAGTTAGTGAAATAATATAAAAGGAAATGACAAATAATACATTTGCGTAACGCACGGATCGCTTCTTGCCACAACTATGATAGTTCAAACTCTACGCTTTGCTCCCGCGCCCGCCCCGCGTCCTGCTTCAACCCCTCGTTCGCCTTGCGAACGCTACGATATAACCACGCTCTCTGTATAAACTTCCCGAGGTATATTTCTTATTTTTATTAGGTGCAAATGTAGTATATGTAGAATACATTATATATTAAAAAAATCATGACTACACTAATTTCCCCCGAAGTACAATTTGTAAATATTGTAAAATGCTGGTTTCCAAGGGGTGCAAAAGGGTGCTAAAATAACTGGGTGTTAATGATGCTCTAAAAAGCTTATTTTGAGTTTGCACCAACAGACTGAATTTCCCTTGAGCCGCAAATGATTTTTTTAAATTTGTTAGTGTTTCATACACCTCACACATTTTTTGGTGAAAAGTAATTATACAACAAAGGGGTATCTACATATATATAAACATAAAACAGTTAGTTATTAATTAAAATTCAAAATAATGAGACTTTAATGTTAATACCTAACATTAAACGATGTTCCGTACATAATAGAAATGGTGCAAACTCAGAGGAGACTTATATTCATGTTTTCTAATGATTCCATAAAAAATTACAACTACACGAATTAAGTCCAATCTTTTTGCTAATTCGACTACACTATACCTCTTTTAAGGTATTGCGTTTATTCTGTTACGATATAGAAAGGGTTTTACAATGGGGACGCTCGAACTTTGACAGTTTATAGCGGCCATCTTGGAAAAACGATAGCTGTCAAATTTGGCATACATATTAATTCGGGACATTTCACCATGGAACGCTATACCTACGTTTCGACAACGCGTAGAAATTGTTAAAAAATATCAAAATCAGTGCTCTGTTCGCCTAACGTTCCGTGCGTTGCGTCCAATTCATGGTATTCATGGTCGTCCTGCAGAGTCCATAATCCGTCATTTAATCATCTTACACCGCTAGATTACTTTCTGTGGGGCTACGCAAAATAATCGACTCTATGCTGACAAACCACAGACAATTGTTGCCATGAAGGCCAACTCACATTCTTAATGTGATTGAGCCCCATTTATGCGAAAATGTCGTCCAAAATTTGTCCAACAGGATACACCACCTCCTTCGGAGTCGCGTCGGCCATTAGGCTGAATACATAATGTCATCAAATGTTCTCTAAAATAAAATACAAATTGTGGCGATATTACTTAAACAAGTTGTTTATTCCATTTCAAGTTCGAGCGCTGTTAATGAAAAGCCCTTTAGATAAGTAGGGAAGTAAGGATGAGCAAGTTTGTAACGCATGGATTTATCAACGCTTAAAACCAAACTGTCTCTTCGCAGAGCGCCAGATCCCGGCCACAGCCTTTCCTTCCCTTCGAGGAGTGTCCGACACGCGACACAGACATGCTTCGAGCGCCGGACGGTGTCCTGTCCGGCTCGCATGACATTGTATCCGGCCCGTTCAGTGGCGTGTCCGGCCTGTACAGTGCTCAGCCCGTGCAGGCCACGGGGCGCGGACGCGGGCGTCTGCACCAAGCGCGCCAGCTCGTCGGCGTCGCAATGGGCAGGCCTTACCTACTGTAGATATTAGTAGTTATAGTGTGTGTGTGTGTGTGTGTGTTGTGTCACGTAGTTATGCGATACCTGATACCATATGATACTCGAAAATTAAGAGTTTACACCTCATGGTGTTTCATACAAGCTTCAAGTCCTTATTCTCGAAAATAAAATAGCCGATTTTAACGAAACTTTGTATTACGCGTACGCAATATACCTAGGTCTAAAATAGTAGTTTATGCAACGGTCATATAATAGGGGTTATTAAAACACGAGTGTGGGTTTATCACACGACCTTTTTATATGGTCGTTGCATAAACTACTATTTGAAGTTTTATAAAAATTCATTTCACTCTTTTTTCAAAATTTATTGGTGCGTAAGGTCTCTGTAGAAAAATAGTGTCATTGTCTATGGATGCGTGCGCTGGGCAGTCATGCGCAATTTTCCCGCCATACCACATATTTTTTCCGTAGCTGTGAGTTTGGAACAAGTAGGTACTTAGCTCATTTTTTACTTTTGTTTTTTTATTTCAACTGTATGAGTAGTGATGTTCATTTCCGCTATAACTATAGACGCGTTATAGACTATTGAATATATTTTTATAGCACGTTATTTTATATGCTATCATTATAACGCGCTATAACAAAAATCGGCAGCAATCTTAACACGGAGACGTTTTCATTTTATCCGGCAACACGCTAAACGGGCGCAATGATGCGTAGTGAATGTTATTTCGTAGCGGACTGTACCCGAAAGAATATGATAATATCTCATGAAGCGTTTTAAATGATCAATAAACTTTCCTTCATACTTTCCAGGCTTAGGACTGTCTACAGTAAAATTGATTAGTTGTTAGTAACGTTTTGTGAGAAAATTTTTATTTATTATCATGTCAGCCAATTGCCGTCCACTGCTGGACGTAAGCCTCCCCCAAAGAGCGCCAACCATCCCGGTCTTGAGCAGTCCGCATCCAACCGCTGCCAGCCACCTTCTTCAAATCATCGATCCATCGTGCCGCAGGACGTCCCACACTACGTTTGCCCATACGCGGTCTCCACTCCAGCACATGTCTGCTCCATCGACCGTCTGATTCTCTCTGTCTGTTATTTATTATAAGCGTATTTAAAAGTTCATTGATTCTATTTACTAAAATAAACGAATTACATATTATTTAAAATTTATTAAAATCACATATTTGTAGTTTTTTCTTTTTTTGTGCACATCCTTCTTTTCAGTTTCGATCATATTTTATTTACATTTCAAAACATTATTTGGGCTACTTTTGTTGTAGACAGTCGTGTTCTACGATCACTAATTTATTATGTACCCCGACTTGGAGAACATTCGTTCGCAAGGAACTGATGTTACCATTATATTGCAATTTTTAATGAATAGTTTGTACAATCGCGGATAAATTAATTTGTGTTCGCGCCAATATTTAAATGGACATTCCGTTCTTTTTATACGATAAAATAGTGTACTTATGCAAAGGCATATAATCAGGTATTAAAACACACGTGTTGCTATTATCATCACATCACCCACACTCGTTTTAATAACCCCTTATAAATGACCGTTGCATAAACTACTGTTTTGAATTCATATTTTGGAACATAACGTTGTGAGTTTAGTGAGTTAGTTTCGGTCATTTTCGAAAAAGACTTTTGAGGGAGAGATTTAAAGTTTTCTATATAAAGTGAAAAGTCACTCTATACCTTTTACCTAAGCTCTTTTTCTAAAATGTTCGTAGCTAACTATTATATTAGACATGGATATTTAGCGTATGCATATCAAGTTTCATTACAATTGGTTCATTCATTTCAAAGAATAAATAAGTACATGAAAGTTTGTATGAAACACGTGAGTGGTAAACGTTCTTAACCGGTGAAACTCCACAGTGATGGGGGTCAGTACCGGATGTAACATAGGGCGGACCAACTATTAGTAAAGTATAGCTAGCTCTGTAAGTAAAGTTATGAGAAATGTGATAAAAATAACCACAGAAGCTCTTATAAATATTAACTAAAAAATTATGTTACAACTTACAGTGGAACGGCCTGTTTTTTTTATTACAATCCAATCAATTTTTTTTCAAGCATAAGTCGTCTTTGATTTAATCTACATAATGCATGTAGATAGACTTTTTATTCAAAAAAACATACACTGTAAAGAAAAAAAACGAGGCAAGTGCGGGTATTATTCAAAAAACATACTCTATAAAGAAAAAAAACAAGGCAAGTGCGGGTATGCCTCGCGCATCGAGGGCCGGTGGAATCTCGTATGTGGATAGTTCATCTATTACGGGAATCTTCCGAGTAAGTGTACATTACCCACTGAAGTTCATAAACTATGTAAGCTCTGTTATTACTTATTACGCTGACGCGAATAAAAGTAGGGTTGCAGGACTTCACTTAGTACTTGAAAAGTTTTCTCCCATACATCGTTGTACGTCACGGTCAATTCTTTAACTGTACTTTACTTTTATGTAAGTTTGCAAAAACTGTTTTTTTTTGTGATAAATCACAAAAAATTAACCATTTTCAGACTTCGTTTCATTTTCCTTTACTTGAGTTGTAAGATCTTGCTAATTGCATTGTATAAATACCTAGCTGTATTTTTTATTGCGTTGACTTACAAGATTAATTTTTTTAAAGCTCAGAGTGACGCACTTTTTGACGCTGTATTTTTTATTGCCTTGACTTACAAGATTATTTTTTTAAAGCTCAGAGTGACGCCACTTTATATAATTTCAATATTGATAACTCTACGCGTTCCATAAAAATAAATAAATTAAAATTAATCATTTTATTCTATGGGACCAACTCCTTCGGGAGTGGTCGGCTATCTTCTATATAGTTCGTGTGCAAGTAAGGGAACGTGCATGAACTAAAGGTAGCACAGAAGTTCACTGACGAATATTTTTACGGTCAAAAGTTCTAAATTTACAACTCTAGAAGGCACAGTTTTCTCTGTGCACGTTTTCTTAAAGAGAGCAAGTAGGAACTTTTAAGTGGCAGCACTGTCTGTCTCAAGTATTTATAAGATAAAAGTTCCGAATTTAAAACAATAGATGGCGTAGTCTACGCCATGCACGTTTCCTTTGTACGTGTAAACTTTGAAACGGCCCTAGATAACTATTTTAATCTACGATGGTGGAAGATGGGAATCTTATATATTTCACATTATCTTTCCCTTTTTTTACCAAATTATTGATTTATTGTCGAATAAATGACCCCATCGACAACTTATATTATAAGTTGTCGATGGGGTCATTGTGCTCATCTTTATGAATCACCTTAATGCGACTACAAAGTAAGTCTCTCAGTAAAAGTTGTTCATAAGTAGTCCTGAAAACAACGACCCTTTTCCGGTTATTTCAATAGGGTATTTGATTACTATGGAAAAAGTAAATGAATGAACACCTATTTTTCAATTTGTTACAAAAATAACACGATTTGTGATTAAGTAAAATAAAATCGGTGGAAAACTGGAGAACTTACACGCTCTTGAAGTTATTCATCTACTATCCCTTGTCATGTAAAATGACGTTTATATGACGACACGCGTGTGCCTCTGTTTAAACTTAATCTATGAAACGAAAATGTTTTTACTGTCTCGTCTTTTCTCTAGACTTCTAATATATTATTAAAAATCCAGTCAAATACCCTAATTCATCTTGCATAGTCTAGCTGTTGTCAGGCATGCGATGTTAGATGAGTGCTCTCTTGTAGAATGTTCACTTTACGAACAGTTGTCGAGTCGATATGTTTCTGCTCGAATTAAACACGTTTTTGTTGTAATTTATTTCAATAAATCTTGGAGCTATCTATCAGTGATAGTACTAAATCATAAATGTTTTTTTTTTACATACCTACAATCTATATAAATAATTTTTTCCAAAATGTTTTCTCTGATGTTAAGGTGAATGGATGAATGCTCTCACTGCCATTTTGTCGCTAGATGGCGACACATCCACAATTTCGAACATTTTCAATTTTTACACTTAACATAGAAAGTTTTAATAGACAACTTTATTATAGGCTATACCTAGGGCATTAACTTGATTTTTTTAGATAATCACTATGCTTGTTAACTGCTACCATACAAAGATTACAGCAGAATAAAGATTTAGCCGCATGAATTTACTCTTTACACACACATGCAAAGTAAATAGTAGTAACTTTCGACCCTACTAGATGTCGTTTTATTCAAAAATGGTTGGAAATTAAAATGTCCAGAGGACCAAATTGTTATATTCCAATCTATTTCTTATTAATATAACCTTAGCAATGATTATCATCACGCTATACTTTCGGGAAGCTGAGCAGCTAAAAACCTTGACATAAATAAGGTCGGCTATTTGAAACAATTATCAACCGTACAAATAGACTGTCGGTTTAGAGACTGCCTTTCATTAGGCTTGGTGTGGGTTCAAATCTCAATAGTTGTATTTATTTTTGAATTATTTTTTATCTTTCTTTATCCTTACCAAACCTAATATTTTCAAATATTAATAATAATATAATTATTGGTCTATGCATATTTTTGTTTCTAGGCTCGATATCCTATCGGATTTGGTGGTAAAAAGGTATCCCTTTTCACCATAACAAATTATTCAGATAAATTATTTTGGGTAATAAACATTGCATGTTACGCTCTAACATCGCAATCAGTAAACATGGGCTCGGCGTACGACTATGCACCGAAACTCACACATCTGTGATCAGTGTCATCACAGTCGCAACCTACTGTTACCGATAGACAAGGATAGAGATAGGAGACGGCGCTGTCGTGCGAGCGAAATCGCGTTAGCTGCCGAATGTTGACGAATGTTTACGATTATGAATGACATGGCATGTGGTAGCGTTAGCAAATAAAATAAAAAACATTAATTATTTTGAGGTAGTTAAAAAAGAAATTAATATTGTTCGCTCGATCGCGCAAGGTTACTAAAGCTTTACTTCTGCCTTTGTTTTCGGAAAATAACAAGCCACTTTTGTCTCCTTAATTCATCTTTAGGAAACCTGAATAAAAAAGAGCCTTAAGTATCACCATTATGCATTTATGTATAAATAAATAAAGAATATGGCTGCACATGACGTGCAGTTTGGGAGTTACGAGGAAGCCTTGAAATCATAACCGTTTGCTTTGCCACAGTCGCGTAATAAAGATAACTAAATATAGTGAAGTAGTGATTCTGCACCAACAATTAGGTACTAAAAACTAGACTTTGTCTTATAAAACATTTTTTTTAAATAAGTACCTGTTGCGTAAAACATAACTGTTATCAATTATTTATAAAATTGACTTGAATTTAAATAATCATGGTTGGTAAAACAATAATAATAAAAAACTATTAATATGTTTGAAGAAATTTGTGTTGCTAACCTTACGCAACCTCGGTCTGGTACTAGTCGTCGCGCGTTGTTTACAAAATCTCTCAACAACTCGCGAATTGTGCGTATCGTGTCTCTCACGCATGTTTTTAATATCTATCTCGCTCTCACAAACATGGCGAAGCAAACGATAAAATATTTTTGTTATTTTCAACAAATTAACATTTTTGGCTGTATTTACGAGTGGTGTGTCTTATTTTTATTCCTAGTATTATTAAAACACTGTTGAGCTGCAAAGATTAAAGATTTTATTACAGATTTTTGGTTTCCTATGTTTAGGTAGGTACTACTTGATACAGAAAGTCAAGTGAAGTCAATTTTTTTTCAAGTCTATGGAGTGAAGGTAGTTCAATTTACACGATAATTAGCAATAAGTACTACTAATTAATAACAATTTCCGAGATACTGATAAAAGCTAACATGTGGGTAGAACTAGGTAAGTATATTTATTCATAGTACCTACCTAAACAAAAAATCTCTAATAAAATTCTTTGCCTTAAAAATCTAGAAAAAATATAGGTATGTTTAGGTATCAAATAGGTACTAAATTTTTGTAAAGGCGAATTGAAATTTTTGAGCCTTTACGTGGAGATCCTAAATGTCGGCAGTCCATCCTGACATCAGAATGACTGCCCATTTTTTAAATTCATTTTCTCAGTTATTAATTAGGTACCAATTATTTAAACAAAGATATCAAATAGTAGCAAATAGGTATTAGATCTTAGTAATATTTTTAAGCTGATCGGTCATTTTGGCCAATCATTCTGAAGGTCACATCAATGATTTTCCGTGCGCGACTGAGTGCCAACTGAGTAGGACCGCTTGCTGTGACTAAGTCCCGTATCTAATGGTAATAAAGGTATATTGTACCTACACAGGTTGTTGTAATGTGACTGAACCTAAATAGTACCTAACGTGTAAATAAATTGTGACGTGTAGGTACTAAATAAATAAAAGATTATTTATGCAATTATTCGTCGCGATCTAAGAATGTTTTCTTTAGGTGATACAGTCGTAACATTCAGTGATTAGTGTGATTACTGGCGTTCTTTGGTGGAATGGTTTTAGATGGCAAAGCAAAGGGTTGTTATCAGCTTAGAATATCTTGGTATTAGTTGGTTAGAGTAGGTACCTACCTATGTAAGTACTCGTATGTGTCACCGGATAATTCCAAACATCGTAAGATTGTAATAAATGTTGTTTATGTTTTAGACTATAATCTATGATTATGTTGAGAACAGATAATGGATTGTGGAGGTCTGGTAGGCAGCCGCACCACGTAAAATACTGGTATTCAGCTGAATCCGGTTTGACTGGAAGCCAATCCCAGTAGGTATAGTTGGGAAAGGGCTAGGCAGATGATGTGTTGAGAAGAAATAATTTCGAATACACTGAATCACACCCAAATTCAATAGTTTCAATACTTGTCTTATCTAGAAGAAATTATAAGTAAGTAGGTACTTGTAAATATACAATCTTACGCGACTTATAATATTACAATCATGCGATACAAATGTAAAAAAATACATCATCTGTGAAAATGTCAACTGTGTAGCTATCACGGTCCGTGAAATACAGTCTGGTGACAGACAGAGACGGACAGACAGACATACGGACCGACAGACGGACGACCATTGCGTAGGTAGCTAGGAAAAAAATAGGTAGTTTGCCTACGCTGATCGCCTGATTTAGGTATAGGTACCCTAAGTATACCTACATGAACTTCTTTTCTCTGATTTGATTCAACCCAAACCAATGAATTAGAACTTAACCGTGTCAGAAAATGTTTTATCAGTACCTACTTACATACAGTGGAAAGATTTTTAAATCTTTAGGTAGGTAGGCACTATTTATTTAAAGTAGATAAGTAATACAATAATAACATTAGTATTGTATCTGTGTGAACCAAAGGCAGATCGCAGATAATTGTTTTCACTTTCTAGCATTATTTCTCATTCCCTAAAAAAAAACATTTCATCAATCATAAAATATAAAATCCGCGGGCAAACCCGCGCGCCGGCGCTAACTTGCTAGAAACACAATTTTGACACACAATCACGCATGGACTGGAATTTGGCAACACGCGTTGTTGCCAAATTGCGTCTTGAATGGCAACGTCGCATCGCCGCGTCCGTCACTCGATAACCTTGGCGCTTGTTCGAATTTTCGAACAGCGCCATCTACTTAAAATGTTCACCGCACGTAAACTCGTAACATAACAGCAATGAACTTTTTCTCGGTGGTTCTATAAATTTCTGTCAGATGGCGCGATTCAGGTCACTCACACATGTAAAGATTTTTCGTTTTTTATTGGGTCTAATTCTCATAGAAAGACTGTTTTTTTTCTAAATTTTGGGCGATAGGCGATCACAATACATTATAAAATCTCATTATACTTGCTTTATTCTGCAGAAACTGTTTATTTACGGAGATTACAGCTCCTGAAAAATGTATGGCGAGGTCTCTTTAGGGATCCCCCTTAATTTATTTTGTTAAAGTATGTCTCTCAATTCTCTTGCCTGAGTCATTGTGTTATTTTAAACCAATTTGTATAATAATAAATATTTTACAAATTGGTTTAAAATAACACAAATACGTCAATATTAATAATATTATATAACTCGTCAATATGCCAAATGTGAGTGCGGTGCCCTTGTCCAAAGCATGGCCAACTTGTTGGAGAGCCCAAGTGCCCTTACTGCACTGTTGGGGACCTAATGAATGCCACTGATGTCGTTATATCCGTGGTCACCTACTGGCCACAAATTTGTCAAGGAGCGGTCCCAGGAGGGTAGGTAAGTACCTAGAAATACAATGAGTCAATCTCGAATTCTCGATGGATATGTCGCAGCCAACTGGCTTCATCAGCCGTTTAATTGGCTGCCTAGCATTTTCATTCAAATGCGCCGGTTTTTCAGCGACCTTAGTGACATCTTCTGGTCAATATCGTTTGATGACTTGCCCATGTCACTTATATCGCTGATTAAACGGCGCAGTTCAATGAAAATGCTAAGCCTAGCATTTTCATCCTTTCAATGAAACGGCTGATTAAGCTAGATGACTGCCCAACTTAATCTGGCAATTGAATGGCTTATAGTCATTGGACTGATTGCGTGATCGAAGAAGAAAAAACAATGTCTTTGAAGGGAAAGGCACGGTAACAATTACGGGTAAGAACAAAGAAAATTGACAATGCCAAGAAAACATATTTTTTTGTGTCAATGAAACTTTAAAATTCAGTAGGTACCTACCTCACGTTTATAAAAAGTTTCAAAGTAATTCAGGAACACTTATTGATAGCGATAAACGGAAACAAAAACAACGGGTTGCACTCCGGGTGTGCCGGCAGAAGTGAAAACTTGAATATGCACTTGGTTAAATTTCCATATTTTAAACACCTCCCCCCTCCTCTTACGTCTTACAAATTTTCAATCAGGTCACGTGTCCTGGCGTGAGTAACATTTTTTACCCATCCCAAAAAGTGCACAACGCCGCTAAAGAAGTTTTCACTTCAAAAATCCACTATCCCTACCATCGGGATCAGTAGGGATAAATGAAGCAGAAGGTTAATTAAGTACCTATCTACCGCTAGCGATAATTGGAAAAACTCCAGGTATCCCTACCAGTGGAGATATATCAGTAGGGATATAAGGAACAGGGGACAATTCTGCCATCGTCTCACCGTGAAATATTAGGTGGAGTGAGCATGAAGTGAACTGGCATTCCATATTGTTTGTAGGTGACATGTCAACAGAATTGCACACGCTGTTTTCGCCGGTAGCTATTGCATGAATGTGTTCGCAGTTTCTCTCCGCCGCTTGTGATTCTCCGCTGGTTCCGCGGCCTGCGAGCGTAGGGTGCATTTGAGCGCAGTCGGCGAATAACTATTATATATTATAAGCTCGCTACAGCCTGTCAGTAAAAACGCAACTTGATAGAGTTGTGGCGACTTTAATATTTGACTAGGCACTTTTAGTGTGCCAATATATTGGTATTATCTAGCTTTATTGATTCGGTACCATATGTTTTTGGCTGTCAAACTATTAAAAACAATTTCAGAGAGACTGAAAAGTCAAATGCTAACTCAGTTAGGTAACTAGGTACGTATAAATAAATAAATTAGGTAAGTACGTGGTGATTAATGAAGTTTTCCTTTTTAAATGGGTCCTTCTGAAAACGTTTGAATGCACATTGAATTGAAACGATTAATTGATTAGAGGATAACATTGAGTGACTGACTTTCATTTTCATACTTTTTGTATTGAATAGAGATATCCCAACTCAGAATGAACTGGTGCGGCCCATTGCTCAGCTTTCACTTGAATACGGCGGAATGAAACTCATTTCAATGAGTTCATTTAATAGAATCATTTTAAAGGAAATTAGCCTAGATCCGTTCGATGGCTGTGCCTGCATATTCAGGAATAGTTATCATGTAACGTTCTACGAGTACCTATCTAGGTAGGTAATATATTTTTAAAACAAATGATATGGATTAATTTTTATTTTGATGCTCCTTGTTTTACATTTTTTTATTAAACGTTCTTTATAAAAATAGGTCTTTTGGCTTCCTTGTAGTAGCTGTCGCCTTTACCTGTTAACAAAAACAAAATAATGTTAGGTAAATAAGTATTTATAAGGCTGACGATAGGGTACTTAAGTAATGATTTGGAAACGAAAGTAGGCACTAGGAAGATTATTGAGTGCTCACGAGGTTAAATTGTATAGGCATAAAGAACCCTATCCATTTGTTTCCTGAAGAAACCTTAAATATTTCTCCGGTGTCTTGAATGCGTTTAAAATACGAACACTAATCTGTCATAGAATAAAATAGCCGCGAAAATATCTTCAAGCCAAACAAGTAGTTACACCTCGCAGGAGCCGAACCCGCGTCCCCAGCGCAGAAGCCTGCTAAGCATTAGCGCCTAGCACGAGCCCTTTCTCTTTCAATGTTGACAAGCATCTGTAAACACGAGACGCCGCGCCACGCACCGCCACCACCAAGAGTATATATTTACTGCACTCATTTACATGAGAGGCTATTGTTCACTTGCTCATAAACCCTGATATTTTACTGGTTTTATTGTCGTGGGCTATAAAGAGGTAACAGTAATTACATACTAGCATCAATATTCAGAAGTTATGTTTGATAATCTTGAATATAGAACATCGATGGTTAGATACCTACTGAGAAAAAAAAAATTGTAATTTTTATTTATGAGTCCAATTAATGAGCGCGCGCGGTGTTCAATGTTTATGGGCTGACAAGTGGGAAATCGTCTGTGTCCTGTGTCGGCGGTGGCGGCGCTGCCGGCAGCGATGGCAGGCAGCGCGGTGCTGCCGCGCTGGCTGTGGCGGTGGTGGATCGATAGCGGGCGCGGCGCTGCAGTCGGCGAGCGCCTTACGCTGTCGAGCGCCCGCCGTCGCTCCGACACTCTAGCGACCGCTCGCGTCGCGACAACTCGCGACGATGCGCGGCGACCGCGCCGCGCGCGACACGCGCCACAATAAGGATCACGATAACTTAAAGTCTTCACTGAAAAAAGGAAGCAAAACTAAAAAGCATCGGGTTATCTTCGACGAGAGCGCTAACGAGTTCTTTGAGGCCGATTATATTATTGTGGTGCGTGACGAGTGTGGGTACTCTGACGAAGGCTCTGGTGAGGAGTGCTCGGGATGCGGCGCGTGCGAGCGCTACCAGGAAGCGGAGGCGGGAGCGCTGAGCCCGCCGGAAGGCTACAAAGACCTGGGGTTGTTCAACCGCGATGGCACGCTGCGGGAGCAAGCCTGGTGGGAGGCGGGCGACGTGCTGCTGGTGGGCGAGCGCTCGGGCACGGTGTTCACGCCGCAGCACCTGCAGCTGCTGCGCCGCCTACAGCGCGAGCGGATGCTTCGTTCCGCCATCTGTGCCGACTGCGACGCACACGCCGCGCTGCACCAGCCGCTCGGTGAGTCACCACCAGCTCTCGCACCACTAGCGTCCTTGCCAAGGACGAACATCTCCACCGCCACGTCTAGCATCTCGCGGACCGGCTGAGCGACGACACTATCCGCTATTATCGCTGAAGAGCACGTTCTGCCGTCATGACCGATAAACATGTGAAACCTTACGACTATTGACGTTTTTAGCCTTCGATGGCTGTATTATTTCTTCTTCTTTGTTTCAGACGTGTTAGATTCGACTTTTTACCAAATTAAAATAACATGACTAGAATAATGTTTTTTCTAAACCTGCGATTGCTTTTACTGCCAAGCGAAATAACAATGTCGACATGGTCATCAGGATGATAAAACAGTTATCATCATAATTGCACTGTAGCTAGAGCGAACTGAGTATCTACTTGTTATATAACAATGAAGCGCTTAAACTGAATTGACAACAATTTAGATCGTGTTAGATCGTTACTAAAACAAGTGACGTAACTTGTGGCAGGTTTCGAAACAGCCGCGGGTCTATTGTTCTCACGTAAAGTAAGAGCACTCATTGCACCGCCTTGTAAAACGTTCACGGTCGAGCAAAGACGCGCTACGTGTCCACCGAACCCCTATTGATTATTTAAAAAGTCGCCGTTTTGACAATCAACCCACATTAAAGCAATTAGTTGAACATCTACCAAACCGGCCGGGTTAGCAGAAAACGATCCCAAACATCTACGTACAGTCAAAGTTGCCCCTAAATTACTTCAATCAATAATTCTCTTTCGTCCCCAAATGAATGACATTATTTGGCTATTGCCCAAAAAAAGAATTTAGAATAGATACTCAGTACTGTGATATTTAACGCGTCTCAGGCTGAGATCATTTCGTCGTTCACTAACAATTGAGAACGATCTAATTTATCACCATTCGTAACGAAAATGGTTTCATAAATTATCAAACTGATATCCAGCACAAACAAAACATTATGGGATTTACAGGGGTCCTTGTAATTCAATCATGTGTAGCTAATTTTGCTAGTGCCTAGTCAAGATTATATAGCAACTTGGATCGCAACGAAATCGCGACCAAGAATTTTTTTTAATCTCCTATTAAAGCGCGCGTTTTCCCAATGAATCTGACCGCTACTAGCTACCAGCACATCTAAACCGCGTTCAAGAGGTGACAGTTTCAATATCCATCCATCTAAATAGGTAGGTATTATACTTATTTTGTAATTAAATGTGCTTCACGTTTTTCATTGGAAAATCGAGCATTAGAACTTGTAATAAGAACCATCGGGTTTTTAAATTCTGAAAAATGTTGCTAAACAAACTTTAGAAAGCAATACAAATAATAAGACATACCTACTATAGACGAAAATCCAAGGATCATTCAAAAGTAATTTTCAAGTTATTTATATTACCATCATGACCGTTGAAATAATCTCCATGTCAGGGCAACACATAAGGTTCTCATTAAACGCTGTTACCTATATAAAGTATGGCATGCATAACTTTTGTCAAACCTTTGTGTGCCTATCTAAAACATGATTGTATACTGGCTTGCGTAGGAGGCCTGCCGTTCTTTGTGATTTTACCTGCCGAGTTTGTTTGGCAAGTTTTTAGACATAGTGAGCTCAAAAGGATGTATTCATATGCGGTACATGCCAGCGAAACAACAAACATCCTAAAGAATTTCGGGAGACAACACTGAAAAAGTGGTTTGTTTTGTCCTTGACTGCATTAATGTTATCTGACAATATAATAACTTCATCGTCATTCATTTTAAAAGCATTTCCCTTAATTCAGACAATCATTAAGTTAATCTTAAATATGTACTCAAATTAAATCTTGGTTGACACCTGTATAAAAAGATTTTTCAAGATGAAATAAAGACTTGCGTTCAAAGATTTCCAAGTAATTGCTAGATTGCTTTGAAGACAAACTCTTAATGAACGAGGTGTTCTCGCACCGAAGGAAGTGTATGTATGTATCACTTTACAAAGTTCCCAGCATCCTCCTCCATGCACAACTTAGTTCTAATAGAAACAAAGAGAAGTCTAATTGGCTTATTCCTTCTTTTGAGTGGTCCTACACTTGTAGAGATCGGCCACTAGCTGTAAGAACCCTGAGGGACAGTTCTCGTATTTTTAAGGATCGTTCTTACTCGCATCGCAGTCACAAATTGTCACAGACACCTCTAATTTCCTTTCATTTTAACAAGTTTGTAACATTGATTGTCGCTAAGACAGTATTGCGACTTGAATTTGAACGCTTTTTGAGTAGGTTCGTTCGAGAGTTAGTCTTCAGTTCCGTTTTTTACTATTCTAAAGATACGATATGACTATAAGATTAGTAGATTTAATAATTTCTTAATTATCACGGTCTTATTGACATATTATTGAAATAATCAAGAACCTTGCTCTTTCTTAAAATCGAAGGCATATTCTTCCGTAAAAATCTCATTAGCTATAATTTCTAGGTCTGGGAAAGTCTTGTGGAAAGCTGTTGTTATCTATCGTTAAAAAATCTAAGCCAGCAGGTAACATAGTACCTATAGCCAGAAACAATACCAGATATTTGAAAACATTAAAACAAACAATTTACATGAATAAGCTTTGGAAGGACATAGATACCTTGCGATTTTATTTTTAACCGCTTCCACGGTTTATCCCGGACATGATCGGACAGGTACCCCAGATTCAGATGATTTCAAAGCAAGGTGATATACCTACCTACTGTATGATAATCCGATCTCTATACGATAACCCCTTGAGCCATGTTACTTTAGGTTTGGTGCAATATGCTTTTTTCCATTCCGCCGTGTCTATCGTCACGCTTTCTCTAGCTCCCTTTTCTTTCATTTCATACATACGTTTCATCATCATCCAACTTTGACTTTCCTCAATCATTATCATTCACCTTCATAATTCTTTTAACTGCATCCTCAAGTGCCCATACCAAGACAAACGATTCCCTTTCAATTTTTCAATCATTGCTGGCGCAGCAAAATCTATCAAACATTATAAAGTGCGTTACAATAAATCAAAATACATAGGTGCAGTTGGCCCAACAATCCGCGAATAGTTAATAGAATTGCACCTTAACTGAATAATTGGTCCATAGAACGGGCCTTTCTTTTGGTGAACGTGAATGTAAGCCTCCAAACACGCTCAAACCAATTTGTTGTCATTACAACTGATCGATCGCACTCACACTGGCATCGTTCACAAGTGCAGCATAGCCAGCAACACATTAATTGTTGTCATTACAACTGATCGATCGCACTCACACTGGCATCGTTCACAAGTGCAGCATAGCCAGCAACACATTAATTGTTGTCATAACAACTGATCGATCGCACTCACACTGGCATCGTTCACAAGTGCAGCATAGCCAGCAACACATTAATTGTTGTCATTACAACTGATCGATCGCACTCACACTGGCATCGTTCACAAGTGCAGCATAGCCAGCAACACATTAATTTTCATTCAATTGCAATGTTTGTAATTGAGTCAGCGCGCTCTGCTACTGTTAGTTATAAATAAATATTGTTTCGTTCGCAAGAAAAGCAATCGCACGCGAAGAAATGTTGTCGTGAAATACCTTTCGCGTGTTTACTAAAAACCGTTCCTTCAATTCCGCTTAAACAATTACTATTTTATTTCCATGTCCATCAATTATTAGATTTATCGTGTACAATAATAAACAAAACAAAAATAAAGTAAGTACTTAATTATTGTACACGATAAATCTATAGTTTGTATTCGGAAATGCAATGATTGCCGAGGGACATTAAGAAATTAGTAGCTGTGAGGTCTATGATTGAGCGAGCGTGCCCAGAAGATGCCTTAAGACACTGGTACTCCCACGCGTCGACGAAACACAGCATTTCTGATTGTCTGATAAAAAGATAATTCCGTGCTTCGGAAGGCACGTATAAGCCGGTGGTCCCGGCCGCCAAATGGCGGTCGTCAAACCATGTCAGAGGCCCTTGAGGCGGTTTATAAACTCTGACACTAGGGTGTGTGGGGTCGTTAGACCTTACTACCTACACGAAGAAGAAGACCGCTAGGGGCACCACTTACTAAGTTCTAACTAAAAATTTTAGCCAAAATTAGTGTCACAAGTTGCCTAAATAAACGTAATATTAAAATAAACCTATGTAGGGAACAGAAAAGCAGAATTCTGCTTGATTGTGAAACTAACAGTTAGAGAGAAAAACTAACAAAGTTAGCTCACGTTCGAAACACCGGCCGGTGTCTATTGGATGGGTAGATACGAAAACAGACAGGTATTTAGTCAGAAATGCAGATTAAACAACAGACGGGCAGCCATGCCGCTGAGTATAGAAACCTTGACCACTTAAAATTGTTATGCTTACGATATGCACAACGCAATACAGTGATAACTATGCATACATCAATGACTAGTAAAATAGGAGCGTGTACGCCGTATGTCATTTCATACAAACTTTCAAGTCCTTATTCTTCAAAATGAATGAACCGATTTTAACGAAACTTGGTATGCATACGCTGGATATCCAGGTCTAAATAGTTATCAGAAAACATTTTTGATAAAGCTTTCAGAGGGAGAGAGAGAGCGATTTTAAGTTTTCTATAGAAAGTGAAAATCACTATATCCTTCCCCCGAACTCTCGAAATTTTTTCTGATAACTATTTAGACCTTGATATCTAGCGTACGCATACCAAGTTTTATTAAAATCGGTTCATTAATTTCGAAAAATAAGGATTTGAAAGTTTGTATGAAAATCCGTACCGCGTAAACGCTCCAACCCCGAATGGGTTTTCAAAATGAAAAAGAAAAATACTGGAATGTTTTTATCCAAATGAAAGTTAAAGTAAAATGTTTCTTATAGATGAAGCAGAAAGTAAAATAAATCAAATGCAATAAAGTTCCGCGCCGCTCGTGACAGTGAGGCGGAAATAGTGTTTACGGTAGATAATGTCACACACTCACGTCGGCAGAGCGACGGTAGAGTGCTTCTTACTTCTTCCGGCTGATGCATACGATGCACTACTCCAACCCTTGAATTCAACTCAACAAGCCAATACTTAACCGAGATATTTTTTATCAGCGAGATGTTTTTAACAACAAGCCGGGCTTTCTTTTTTTTTATTAAAGAAATATTCCTTATTGAATTATGAAAATGTCTGCGTAAAGAAAATGTTACTAGAAACAGATTTTTTACAAGCTTATATTCTTACAAGTTTTGATATGTCATGTATGACTTCTTCTTATCCTAACGAGTTCGAATTCATGTTCGTTCAGTTATGATGATAATTATTTTTATGATACATTACTATTTACTTAATTCTTAATCTAGGGTCGGGTCCAGGCGAAGAAACAAAAAACCAAACTCGGCTTCGCCTCGTGTGATAATAAACCCACGCTCGTGTTAGGTATAATAAACCCTTTTTTATGACCGTTGCATAAACTGTCTATTATTAAAATTTGTTCCCTTTTGTAATAATATATGTGTGGGCTACTCAAAATAAGTTAAGGTACTTTGTTTTGACCTAGGTTTGGTTCCAGACGAAGCAAATCCTCAATGAACAACAGTACCTACAGACACAAAAGTTTTCTTTTTAGCGCGTTTAAATAAAAGCTTGTTTTAAAAATATATTTTTTTAAACACGTTTTCTCAAAAAATGCATTTACGAAAACTATGCATTGTTCGAAAGTTAAAAATTACGCACCACACAATGGAACGTGCGGTTAAATAGGTACTCTCACGTAAGTACATAATTATTTTACCGCTTACTCCGTTGTATAGCGCCGTATCCTTTACGGTTTTTACGAAGGAGTTATCACATTACGAGAATAACTAAGCTGAATGATCGAACCTCCTTGGAAGCGCTTTTGCATAATAGGTACGTTTGTCTCACTTTGATATTATAGAGAAAATGAGACGAAACATGTATAGTTCCATTTGCAAATTCGCGCCATTTTCATATCATATAGAAACGTCGATGATTACTGCGACTTTCCGACTGATATCTAAAACCAAAAAGAAAAACGTGTGACATACGTGCGGAAATTGGTATTTACAAACTCGTGACTATGGTAAGCCCTCGACTTCGTCTCGAGCTTACATTCGTTTACTCGTTAATAAAAACCAACTTACCGCACTAATATCATAAATAACTATTGCTGTTAATTTACTTAAAGTTCCTCGAGCTGATATTCAGCTGCTGTAACCAAAACTCATTCATTACCAAATATATTCACAATCAGGTTTTCGGTTTCTAGACTACCATCACCTAAGTCCGGATTATCATACTTAAAATTGAATATAAAAGATAAAATATTAAAATTCGTCTCACTGCGACTAAACAAAGGTAAAGTGAAACACGAGTGACGCTAGCGGTTGGTACGTTCCACTAATCCGACAACTGAGTGAACCATTTCTGTTGCGAATAGTTAATTATTATAACATAATACACAAACACTCTGCGGTCTTGTTGGCGGAGTTTGAGCATTTCAAAACACACAAATAACATAATGTTGAAATTAATTGTACCTTCAATAATAAAGGTTAAAATTAATGTTGCATTTGAAAATAAAATACGAAAATACACGTCGTTTATTTACATTTTTTTTAAATTTGTCCTATACCTACTTGGAATTTCTCCTGTATTGTGGGTGCGTTTACAAACATATATTCTATCTGTAGGCCATTTAATATTTGTTCCGTGCGGAAATCGAACCCGCAACACGCAGCGCTGCAGTCAATCGCTCAACCACTGCGCCAACCGTTTCGTCATTTACCTACGTCAATAGCCTGCCCTCGTCAACCTTAAAGAGTTAACGTTCTGGCTGCACTTTATATCGAAAAACGACATCGAGTGGGCAATCATGTAGAAAATGTGAAACAAGAACTGAAAAACGTTTTATATCGGAATAACTAGGTGGCAATTTGATTGTGTTGACCTTATTTCTTTTTTAGCCAACGAGCCTGTCTGGCCGGCCACTCGCAGTGCACTCGTTCGTTAATAAACGATTAATGCGTTTACTTGTTTCGTAAAAATGTAAAGCCTTTAATTTTTAGTTTTCTCTTTTTCAGTGTTTCGAAAAAACCGAGTGAGTAGACAAAACGTTTAAGGTTGCAGTGTTCGCGTCAGCTTGTTTACTAGCAGATTATCAAGTTTTACCAATCTGAAATGTTGTTGGAAATGAACTTAAAATTAATGTAATAAAAATAGGGTTCGCCACGTGAACGTAGGGGAACGTTGACGGGGGTTGATGGTTTGTTTTTTGCAAGACCCTTCATACTTTATAAGGGTTCTCATTGTAGGTACCTATATTCCTTTCAAAAATGTTGGCCGTGTATTTTTGGTAGTATGCTTACGTGTTCCACTGGTTACATAATATTTTAAAATCTGAAAAGTGAACTCATTAAACCATGAAAGACATTTTTTAATTTCTGAAAAGTTCTCATAATTATGGCGTTTCTAGTGAAATTGAATGGAAAATATACATGGAAAAGCAGACTACTGTTTATGAACAGGTACTGCTGTTAGGTACCCATCTTTTGTAGAATGTAAAAATTCTACAAAAGATGGGTTCATGAAACTCTATCACGCATGAGTTATAAGAATTTCAAATTATAATAAATACATATAAGAATTTCAATGACATAATTTTTATATACAGCTCCCGTAAAAAACCTTAAGAGATATTGTCGATTTGATCGATGACGATTGATTTCTCGAGACCACCCAGAAGCAAGTCCCACAGATGTGACGTTTCGCCGTTAAAATGGCCGCCACAGTTCAGCGGATAATAACCAATTTGCTACTATTCATTATTGTTATTGAATGTACACTGACATCATCATGATACCTACTCAGTTAAGCGTAAAGTTAATGTTTCAAATTAATCATGACTCTATAATTCTGTTAATGTCAAACGAGAATATTGTAATAATATTGGCTTCGGACGGAAATCGGATTACTTAGTTGATTAATTATTAAAGCAATGGCGATCAATAAACAACAGTAGCATTGAAAGGGCACGGTATCATCAAAAGCCTTAAGAAAAGTGACATTCTTTCAACAATAACGAAAGCCAAGATGTATGGAATGACAATGCGCTACCAAAATGTCACGTGGTCTATCTTAAGCAAGGCATTTTGACACTATGGTGTTTGATAGTTTTTAGAAATATACTAGGAATGATAGAGGACCATACAAATATACACAGAGCATCAATTATTCATTGTTGAAAATATAAGTACTCTCAAAAAGAAACTCCGTAATATTTTCCTTTGACAACTAAAACGTTACACGTGACATTATCGTGTCACTTTTTCCCAAATAATGCGTAAGTCAGGTGACGTCCTGAGCAACAGTTAAGCAGCAGTGACAGCACAATAGCCGCCGGCGTCCCAAAGCGTTCTGGGTCACGTGATCAACCAATTATTGTTTACGTAATATAAAATTTAATATGTGCTTAAATGTTTACCCGACTGCGCCATAAGTTTGTTTTTACCAAAAATCTTTCTTATATGCCAGTTTCATAAACTTAGTCGTTAGTCAAGAATGTCTAAATGTCAGTCAAGCACCCTACTGTAATCGCTGATAAAATGTCACTGTATCAAAACCACAAGCAGTTAAAGGTAAGGTGGCCGGAGCGACCACTATGTGACACATAGAGCATACCTAGGTACATATATCGAATAAAACTGTTTCATAAAATAACGCCAATCTGTCAGGTTTGTTTGTTCAATTTGATCTCTCTGTTTAAGGTGGGCGTCGAGCTCGCTCTCAGATTTTCGGCAAAGCGGCGACGACGGCGACGGTTCGGTTCAGTGTTTCGGCCGCGATGACGGCAGACTACAGTAACTACAATGTTGTAGCATGCTACAACAGTGTAACATTTGTAATTTAAACATCGCTAAATGGGAAACAAATTGCACCAACCACGAACCCCGACTTAATTAACAAAAACATTGTATGCAACACGACTGCGATAGTTGTAACAACAAATTAAATGTCTAATGCAGTGGCGGGAGAGAGGTTTACCAGTGTGTCTGACAGCTGTGAACAGGTGCAAATTGATCTAACACAATGAAACGTAATTTGTTTTGCTTTGTGATCGACCAGCCACTATTAAAATTGCAGAAGACAGAAACTTTTGGAAGGGTAAAACCGCGTCTCCTTTGCGTGAGAAAAGAAAGCTTTCTCCTTTTTCTTACACAAACAATAATACTCTCCTATTCCTTGATTTAAATCGACAGTAGCGCTAATTTAACCCTAATTCGTAAATATCAACTTATTTTTGTGGACCAGTGACCAAAAACAAATCCTCTTTGATCTAAATACAGTCTCATTATTTAAAAAAAGAACAACATCAAAGGAACAATAAATATAAAACTGTTGTAGCCAAATAAATTTACCTCTCGTCCATAATATATCAACGGCAGAACGTCACTATTGACAAACACAAAAGCGTGTCCGATGATTGTTACGAAATTGCCATCATGGCCCCTATAGCTGGCAGAGGACAGCTTACTGATCGAGGTGACATTATTGGTGCGCAGGTGAACGGCGTCCCCGCATAAATACTTCGTTCACCGGGTACTACGGACAATGCCAGACAGACGTGTGTAAATATCCCGCTTATGGTTGCAAATCGATTGGAGAAATTTTTGAAGAAGAAAATAACAAATACCTAACCCCAGTTTGTAGAAAAAAAACACAAAAAACGCACCACAAAAGATGCGATTGGCTGTAGACAATTTATTCCACCAGTCACAGCAGTTTACTTGCGATGACAATTTGTCACATTAGTATTGCAGTAATTTTCGTTCGACAAATTGGGGCTGAACAATATTAGTTTAGATTTTTTGGTATTAACACTGAACCGAAATTCGTCTGAGGATGCTAATGAGAGAGATGACGCTATTAGCCGTATAGTACAAAAAATACTTTATGTAGAACGCACATTTTTTTCTTTCAAACAAAATATATGTAATTAGAACAACAAAAAATGTTTCAATCAGCTTTAAACATTCTATATATCAATAAACCCATTATGTTCGAAGTACAGATGACATACAGATTGAACCTCACATCTCACTGCTTCTGATTTCCGCGTTTTATTCCTCATTTATCGAAGCGGAGGTTGCATTCAATTGAAGCAACACTCACTATAAACACTGTATTTACGTTAAAATAACGCAGTCATTTCCAACACTATGCGAAGCCACGCTCCGTGTGACTTCTCAGTATCGCTCTTTAGTAAAATGAACCTTCAATCCGACACATTTCACATTTTTTCATGACATTGTTTTAATGAAAATAATACAAAATTATTTGCTGTTACAATCGCTGTTGCTATATAGAGGTACTTATACATTAGTAATACTATAATTATATCTATTTTATAAACTTTTAAAGATGACGAACTGTTTTGGTGTTCAATAAATTAAATTCTATCCACCTATCGTTCAAAATTTAAATGTTAGTGATTTTACCGAAAATTAATAATAATATTAAATGAGCTCAAACATAGCCCTTACTGAATATCCACACAAACACTTTGCATACCCAATTATTAAAGGCAGCCTTTACAGCACCGTTAAAATTGTTTAGTGTCATAGTCGTGGGCGCAATTTTATTTCGCGCACGAATATCTGGGGCAAACGTAAACATGTAAATTAAGAACTAACAGTGTGGGCTGTAGCCGTGGCGTAGGCGTGGCGTAGCTCGGCGTGCCGTAAGCACACAAGTCCATCGCCGCAATCACGCTTCATCTGAAAGCCGAGCGTAGCCTGCGTAGCGCTACGCGGCTACGAAAATTGCTACGCGTAGAAATCGATACTTAGCCACTTACGCGTAATGTTCGGGTCCGAGCAAAATGTTACTGAAGTACACGCGTCGCGTCGTCAACACGACAATGTACTGCGCATATTTTGTTTTTGTATCTCATATTATTTTATACGTTATGTTATGAAATTATTATACTTGAACTTCAACATTGTCGTCCTAAGAATGTCGAGCTGTACGTTGCAATGTGCAACCTCTCATACATGTTTTCTTGAAGGTCACACGGTTAGGTACAAGTACTCGGAACTAATGTTAGAAGTTGTTCCTATTAATCACTATCTCGACTAAGCACTTAGGTACAAAAATAAAACCTGCAGTAGATAACAGAATATGCATAATTCCAAATAATATTTTGCAAAATCCGCAGTAAAATACTACCTTTGTTGAAAATAAGTGACATGAAAAATAACTACACGCGCTGCTTTATCCGACGGTCTTTTAATGAAACGTTTTATTGCAGTTGACAACAGCGCTAGGGATTTTTCGAATGTTATGTACAAACGATTTCAGTTAACGTGAATAAAAGTTAGGAATTCAAAAACACACAAAACTGCGACTAACGCTTTGATGCATATTTGAACTATGTTTTTATTATTTTTTAGACAGTCGTTGGACTCAAACGGGAAATACATCTGACGCAGCTCACATAACTGTGTCAGAGCGAAGCGTATTCGTACGAATGCGACTATCGGAATGCATCTGAGCGAAATATTAGGTTGGGGAAAAAGTCTTGTCGCAGTATGTATGAACTTGTAATAAAATCTCTTTGGCTATACTATTTGTATCTGGCTGGTTTTAGTATCATTAAAAGTTTAAATTTTAAAGAACATAATTCCAAATTCAAATTAGGAAAATGTGTGATTATCATTTGTTTTTCGTACTGTCAAGATGAGTAAATCTAATGAATAAATTCGATACATTTTAAAATTTTACTACAAAAAAGGTAAAAATGCAACGCAAGCCGCGAAAATTTTTTCGATGTTTATGGACCTAGTGCAGTGTCTGTGAGAGAAAAAAAAGAGAAAACTGGGTACACAAAAAAGCTCGATATTTGGGTACCTCACGAGCTCACTGAAAGAAACCTAATGAACCGCGTACTCATTTGTGATTCTTTATTACGACGTAATGAAACCGAACCATTTTTGAAGAAGCTGATAACTGGTGATGAAAAGTGGATCACGTACGACAGTAACGTGCGAAAAAGGTCGTGGTCAAAGGCCGGTCACAGACTGTGGCGAAACCTGGGTTAACTCGCAACAAGGTGATGCTGTGTGTGTGGTGGGATTGGAAGGGCATTATTCATTATGAGCTGTTACCACCAGGCAGGACCATCGATTCTGTACTTACTCTACTGCGAACAACTGATGAGATTAAAGCAAGAAGTTGAGAGAAAGCGGCCGGAATTAATGCACAGAAGGGGTGTGGTTTTTCATCCTCATAACGCTAGACCTCACACATCTTTAGCCACTCAGCAAAAATTAAGAGAGTCTGGCTGGGAGGTGTTAATGCATCCGCCGTAGTCCTGACCTTGCACCTTCAGATTTCCACCTGTTTCGGTCTCTTCAGAATTCTTTAGGCATTGTCAGGTTAACATCACGAGAGGACTGCCAAAACCACTTGTCGCGGTATTTTGCTCAGAAGTCCCAAAATTTTATAGCAATGGGATCATGTCCCTACCTACAAGATGGTAAAAAATTATCGAACAAAATGGTACCTACATACTTTAGTTAAATGTAAATAAACTATACCAAAAAATGTTTTGAATTTTCTTAAAAAATGCGAAGAAACTTTTTCTCCAACCTATTATTATTATTATAGTAAACACACTACACACACTGGGTACCTACTGGTACCTGCACATATTTTGCCAAAGAAAACCGGAAAATTATGTATACATACCTACACTTCACCATCATTTTCACAGCTGCAACGCATCCACAATAATTGTCTAAATCCGTTGGCTTTGCTGTATCTAACATTTAGAGCCAGCCATTCAAAGAATTTAGTTCGTACAATTGATTGAACTAGTAAACACTGGTTATCTTCTGCGATTAGGCTTTAGCCTATCCCTAGCCTAGCCTAATAGCTTAACTCACATTCGGGTTTAAGTGTCGAGTAGTCTTGTTTGTATTACATGTACTTATACATCATCATCATATCAGCCGAAAGACGTCCACTGCTGGACATAGGCCTCCCCCAAGTGTCGCCACAACAACCGGTCCTGTGCGTCTCGCATCCATCGGTTACCCGCGACCCTCACCAGGTCATCGGTCCACCTTGTGGGAGGCCTTCCAACGCTGCGTCTTCCGGTACGCGGTCGCCACTCCAAAACTTTTCGGCCCCATCGACCATCTGTTCTGCGAGCAATGTGCCCTGCCCACTGCCACTTCAATTTGGCGATGCTTCGGGCTATGTCGGTAACCTTGGTTCTCTTGCGGATATCATCATTCCTGATTCGATCACGCAAGGAAACTCCGAGCATTGCCCTCTCCATTGCCCTTTGGGTGACTTTAAGCCTTCTGATGAGGCCCATTGTGAGCGACCACGTTTCGAGTCCATAGGTCATCACTGGCAACACGCACTGGTCATAGACTTTCGTCTTGAGACACTGTGGTATGTGAGACGAGAAGATATCGCGCAACTTCCCGAACGCCGCCCATCCGAGTCGGATTCGACGGTTGACTTCCTTCTCGAAGTTAGCCCTACCTAGCTGGATCGTTTGTCCCAGGTAGACAGGTAGACGTACTCATCAACAACTTTGAGTGCAGAGCCTCCAATCTTGATAGGAGTGGGTGCTACATGGGTATTTACCATGACCTTGGTTTTGTCCATGTTCTGAGGTCATCGAGCATTGTACTGAGGTCCTCCGTGGTCTCAGCCATGACGACTATATCGTCGGTACATCGAGGTGCTGAAGTGTTTGTATGAAAACGCCACCATGTCAGTCCGACTGCAGGATCAGACATCAGAACCTATCCTCCTGCAGCGGGGTGTGAGGCAGGGAGACGTAATTTCTCCGAAACTGTTCACGGCCGCAATGGAGGACGTCTTCAAGGTTTTGGACTGGAAAAGGCTAGGCATTAATGTCAATGGCGAGTACATCACTCATCTTCGATTTGCCGACGATATAGTCGTCATGTACTTATACAAACAAACATAAACAGACAAACATAAACTTGATTAATGTAAACAAAAAGTGTTGAAAAGTAAAAAAAAAGATTAAACTTTACTGAATGCGGAAAAGCAAACACTAGTCGCTATTTGTTCAAGTTCCAAAAATATGAAAGAAATCATACAATTTTAATATACGCAGCGCAAAATGTTTGGCACCAGAATCGCGTCGCGGATACTGTCTTATTTTATTACATTACTTTGTTTACATTATATCTTCAATTCCAATGGTAGATGCGCTTATATCAATAACGTTCTACTAAAATAATGAACATTTGTAGAGAATAAAAGCAATCACAGATATTGGTAAGTTTGGCAACTTAAGGCAACTTAGGGAAACTGGAAGGCCAATATTCTTGTACCTAATTAAAAAGCGTTTAACCTGTCCGGCCCCGGCGACACACCGGTGTGTCGCGAATTAATCGCGAATTTAATGTTTATTTACATATACATAAGATTTACTTTATATTAGGGAATTTTCACATGTTGGGCCCGAGTGGTATTCAAGTCGAATCACCTCAACGACAACCAATGTCAGGCACTTGTCACAATGTAGCGATTTTAAAGCTGTTTTTGACAGTTTTCTACTACGATGCGAATGCGAACGCTTCTTACAAATGTAACGGGATTTGCTCCTCAGATTTGAATGATCTGAAATCAATCGATATACCAAACGAGTTACAAGAGCTCACGATCTTCAGAACACGCTCAGAGGTACACATCTGACAGTTAAAACTAATTTAAGTTTAACGCAACTTTTAGTTAGAGGTTACATAAATTTACACAAGACTCCGACTTGCGAGTACTTGAAATACTTTCATATTGTAAATAGGTTCCTGCACTATTTAAATACCACGAATTTATTGGGCAGTTAACGCCAAACAATTACCGGATGCCACCATAAAAATATGATTAATTTATGCTTAAACTGAAGCAGTTTACTGTAAGTGGTGTCGATGAGCTTACCGTCAGTTTCCCGAGGCTTATTGATGCCGCATATACAGTCATTGTTATTCGATTACCGGATATTGTTGAGTGCAAAGCTTACGCCAGCTTAAACCATAACGAGCTTGTGCTCATATTTTTAATGGTTTTTATTATGTGTTACCGATATACAGCCTGGAAGTAGGTAAGTGGAAAAATAAATTGCGAACGTGTCACTTTATGCGTGGCGAGTTTGTTTAGACAGGCGCGGGTTCGAATCTACTACGAATTATGAGTGTACCTACCTACGAAATGCTAATTAGTTGTACCTACGTGTTAAGTGGGCAGATACTTAGGTACTTTTAAACATTCCTATAATCTTATTGCTTTTTGACCCCACAACTAATTCTACGGTTCTAACTTAGATATCGAAAAAGTCTCATCATAGAGATTTTAAAACTTTGTTGTAAATTCGATCATTTACAACAAAGTTTTAAAATCTCTATAACACTGAATAAAAATGCCATCAATAAGAACTGCCAATACAGGCAACTTCGAGTCTGCAAAAATATGCCTCGAGTGTACTTCTTCGGTCACAGCCTGCACTGGTTAAGTTGCCGAGTCCCGACGTTCGTTCATTGACTCGCCCTGACCTGGGCGATGTTGTTGAACCAGGGTTTAAGGTGACCGCAGCGGGAGAGGGGCGGGCACGCGGTGCCATCGCACTTTCCCCGCAAGTCCCCGTCACACATCGTAACTTCCATCTCTAGTGCATAAGTACACGTAAAACCATTCCCGAGTTGCCATTGTCTGTTTAACCCCGGAGCGTGAACAATGCTTAACGACCTAAAGATAACGTGCGCACACAACAAGGTTATATATGTGTTGGCGCCCTACTGGAGCCAAGGATGTGTCACGTGAATCTTTCCATGGTTTATAGAGAAATTTTCCGTTACAGCTGTGTGTAATTTCTATACCTACAGTAGAAGTCGCGAGCGTGCTGGGAGAACTAGCTGTTATTAAAGACCACTCTATTGTCCCGTACAGCTGCTGCGGGCTGTTTTCTTCACAACCGCAACACTTTTCTAATAAGAGTTATGCCTGTGATGAAAAAAATCTTGAGAAGCATCGTTTACTATTTGACGCAATCAAATTGCAGAGAGAATCAAAGTCTAAGTCATGTACTTATTTTGATTAGACCATTAAAACGGACTTTTGACGTCAACGTTACAGTTTTAAAAAAATACGTGACTTCCATTTGCAAATATTTCTTATGGAGAACAACTGACAAGAGACTCCAAAGTTGCTCCATCGATGAAAGTCAGGAAGTACTAAGCGGATTATAATTATTATTATCTTTGATTGCGGTTAATAAAGGATCTTATTCTATACAGGTGGTGGAACTATAAACTTTCCAACACTGAGAACTCTTCATCGCGGTGTTTTTCTAAAGTAATTAGCGCTCACTGATAGACTCCATCTTGCACATTCCCCTCTACCCATTGTCCGTCGCGAACAAAGAGATTATACTTGTTTTCAAATGCAATTGGAATTAAAGTAACTTACAATGAAGTGCTAGACAATAGTTTCTTGTAGATCAGAAATTATTTTGAATGTCTTTAGTTTGCTGCAAGACGAATAAATAAATCTGCTTTTAAACTGCCCAGTTAGAACTAACTGGGATTTCTTTCAATAATAGAAATAAAAATGTTTGAAAAGTTACGCTAGACAGCGACAGACTACAACAAATGCCAGGTACAAATATAGCGTCATTCTATAAATACGATATAGTAAGGCCGTGTCACAATAAATACTACGTCCGGGAGCTGCGATACAACTCATACAACACGCAGCTACGCCGATACGCTCGTAATGCCGGCGTAGTAACCTGTGACGCGTATACTGCCTGTACACTAGTTTCAACAATTTTGCATCGATATTTTTAATTTCTATTATATTTTCTGCACGTTTGTACTGTTGTGTTTGTGGACTACATTTTGTTTGAAATAGATGTTAATGAAACTGAACATTGTACAGTCTAGTTACTAATCCCTACTAACCTTCGGCAGTTTAATACCTATAATTAAAACATATTCTAAAAGGATGATGACACATGAGCAAAGATGCCATGATTGAGCTCGAGCACGCCTGATGGAAAGCGATCGATAAGGTTTATGATGGAGCGAGCGTGCCCAGAAAACGCCTGTTCACTCTTGCTTACATGAAGGCTTACATTTTTTTTTATTATAGGTACCGATTTAACAAGAACTGATAACAAAATCATTGATCAACAACGCAATAACATCTTGGAAAAACTAAAATAAAATAACACATTCAATTTTTATAATACCTTTGTAATAAATAACCACCGGTATTATTCAACAAATAATTTCAGGATTATATTGAAGTCTTTGTTAAAAATATCAATAATATCGTTCCGTTCAACTACAGCCTCCGCCACTCTCAAACACAATTTATTTATCTACGAGTCTACTTCCAATCATTTTACTCCAACAAGTCCAAAGTAGGCCTATGTCCTTGATTAGCTCTATTGTCATGTTGTGCTAGTACTTCTGTCACGCGCATCGTTTCCATGGCAACGATAAGGCATGGAAAAGTGTCTGCCATCCTTTTTTGTTATTAGCACTCTTTCAGTTCTAGATAGGTACTCTGAATATTACTATTTACAGTTTATAACAATAAAAAACAAGTTCCAAAAAAAACGCTACAAAGTACAAAATAACTTTAATTTCGGAGGTCGGTGTTAAATTACAAATAAAAAAAAAGAACTTTTTCTTCACACTAACAACACCACCTGAAAAGTCACAGCGAAAGCAAAATACGCAATTTCGTATACCTACATGGATGACCTATTTTACCAGCAATTTTGATTTAAAAACCAAACTACTAATCCGATTTTGATGACATTTATTCTATGGGACCAATCGGGAAGTAAGTACCTACTTATATTACTTATATCCTTTCACATATAACAAGAATTTTGTCAAATCGGTTCATCACTTTAGGTCTATTTTTTACTGTGACTATAAAACAGTCATACCTACATAAAGCTACTGAAATTAAATCAGCATAAAGCAGTGAATGTAGCTAAGTAGGTACGTTTTATCTGGTAGCGGCTAGCTCACAACTCGACCACTGTCTCCGACCACTCGCCGTGTGAATCGCTTAATTGTTCGTCTCCGACCGCATCACGCATGCGTTGCTGCCCTCAGATTCAATGCCGGCCGTAACAGAATATTCAAGCTATGCTTACAATGGCCGCCTTTTGTAGGTAACTCACGAGAGGCAACATGTAAACTGTAAACTTAATTGTAAGTAGGTATCAAGAAAATACCGAGCAATATTTCTATTTCAAGCAAAACATCGTATAACTTAATCTACTTAGGTACATGTTTCATTACAAATAAAGTGTCATCAACCTTTGTTACACATTTATGTTCGCAGTGGAGCTATAATGTAGGCGTCCCACTTCGTAGTTCGTATAAATTGCGCGATGCAATAAGATTATACTGTGACGATTTTTTGTAATACGCCTTTTCAGCAGGACTCGGCACAATGTGAAAATGGCAAAGAATTGGTCTAAGTATGCGCAAAGAGCTTCGGAAAAGACTAAAGAGCACTTATCTTAATCGTTGCGTCGTCGGTTATGACGAGTTCGTGGTTCGCGGGAATTTGTTCAAAATGTTTGAATGAGAGTTGGCGCTGGACTTTAGAGATAATTAAAAAAGAGAAATTGTATAATTGTGATGTGTGTCAGAGAGAAATAGAACAGACAATAATTTAAAATGGGAACTAAAATATATAAACACTTATGCAAAGAAAACAAAAGTTTAAAAGTTACTTACATAAATAAAAAGATGATTCTGTCTGGAACGAAACTTAATTATAAGTAATAGTGGTGAACATGTTCCTGTTGGCGAATTTAAATTGAGGTTATTGGTACCGATTCCCTTATGAACAAGCTAAACTTAATTTGAGTTATTTCTATTTTATTCTCTGGTATAAAGCAATATAGGCTCGGACATAATATACCTACCTACATAATTTAGGAGCTGTCTATTTCAGTTAAAGTAGGTAAAACTTCTATACAGGGACAGTTGACAATGGCGCCGATTCGACGTTTCCTACTGACGGCCGGCTAGAAAAAAAGGACGGCAACTTACGGAGACTGATAAGAACTACTAGTTCAAATTAAAAAACTGATATCTTTATATCAAATTAGTTTTCTAATTTGATATAAAGATATCAAATTAGTTTTCTAATTTGAACTTCGCCGTGGTTTTAGTCTCTAATCCGTTAATCAGAGAGATGTCAATTTCAATCAAGTTTAGTTCAGTTTGTGAACAAGGGAATCGGCGACAATGTCAACTGTTTTAGTAAAACAGATAATCGCTGCGAGGCCGCTGTACGTTCGACCTTCAGACGAATTTCGGGTTCATCGTGCCACTTAGTGTGGCAGTAATTGATGTTCATTATTTACATTGCCTACTTACTACATTTATTTTTAGACTACCATATATTTTATTTTGTGAATGCCCACTTTCGTACTTAAGTTTCTATCACGCAAAAATGGTAAAATGGATGAGGATGACATTTTGCACAAAGATAGTTTAAAGCCTAGATTTACACAAAGATTACTTTTTATCCCGGCTTTACAGAAACTGTGGAGGTAGGAGAAGCTGAGAAATGAGCTAAAATGGCAGATGATGACCCTTCAAGTGTCGATTATACTGCGAGGATAGTGTTGATAATTTATTTAACTAAAAATAATATAATTAATTTACATAGGTACTTGCTTTTTCCCACGACTTCGTTAGCGTGAACTTTTAAATTGAATCCAGAGACAAACAATAATGTGTTTTCCTACTATTATTAATATTTTTTAGATGTAGAAAAAAATTTGTTGTAGGTACCTACCTAATATTTTTGTTTTAACCCCCAAATTTTTACTCCTTCCTTCTGTTTGAGGGGACCCCTATCTCGTGCCTGCTTTAAATCCGTTTTCAATTTGTGTAATCGTATAGGTACCTACATGTGAAATTTTATATCATTGTTACTTGCGTTTCCTCATCGCCTAATAACATGGGGTAAAATCATTTTACCGCTTATGATTCCAGCCCGGAAATGTTTTTCATGATTCTGGTACCTGGAAGCTTGTGAGTCTTTACCGTTCATGATTTCAGTTCCGAAAATACTTGGTTGGTACTTGTTTTGTAAATCTGTACCGCTCATGTTTTATGTCCATAAATACTTCTGCATGATATTGGTCTCGTGGTAGTTTGTGAGTTTCTTTATCACTCTTGATTTCAACCCGTTTCCGATCATCTGCTTCTTCTGTAGTTTCTGGGATGTAAAAAGTTCTTATTCTGAATAATTCATGCTTACTACCGTTTTTCCGTGATAGAAACATAACATAACTAACTTTCACATTTTTCAGTAGGATTTGCCGACTTATCAGGAGACTATTACGAATACCAGATTTTTTATTGTGCGAATGAGGTTTGACGGGTTTGACAATATCTAAATAAATGATTGGTAGCTGGTATCAGTGTTACCAATTCAAGTTCAATAGTTGTTATTTATGTTATTTGAAAGGACAATAAATTGTAAAGCTCAATTTATGTTGAAGTTACCTATGTTGATTCCAAAAGTGTCAGCCCTAGTGGGGCATATATACTAAGACTTGATGCGAGTGTATTCTGCCCCAGTAGAGGGCGGCTAGTGGGTCAGAGTAGACTAATCCCTTGTTATTACGACGTATTTATAATTAAGTGTGATGTTCTGTATCTGCTATTCAGTAAAGAAATAATCGCAAAAATTAAATTTGACTTTTATCAAATAACCCGACCGCGAAAAAACGACTAAAAAGTAAAAAAAAACACTAACAGTCTGATGCAGTTGGTGCCATCAAAATTGAACTAAATTAAAGGCTACCAACTGCATCAGACTTCTTTTTTCTTAAACGTGGCCCTTCACCAAGAATTCGTCCTGTATCGTGGGTGCGTTTACAAACATATAATCTCACATACACAAACAGCCAGACCCGGAACAACTATCTGTATGCCATCCAAATATTTGTTCCGTGCGGGAATCGAACCCCCGAGACGCAGCGCTGCACGCGCTGCAGCCAATCTCTAAACCACTGCACCAACCGTGTCGTCAAAGACTGCTTCAAAAGTATTTTTTTTTACTTTTGCTCGATTTTCTTTACAGTAAAACCTCATTTCGATGAATCTGAACAAGGTCTAATAACAAAGGTTAATTAACGATATCGAAAAATCCGACTGCATAAAGAGCGAGCTGAAAAGATGAAGAAACTAGATTTCGTAGAAAATTTAATGAACTGAAAAGATGTCTACTACTCGTAAATCACAAGATGCAGGCGGAGGCACCTTTCAAAAAAAGAAAAAGAGTTAAGATTTCAAACGCTTTCGTTATTTTCTAAAAATCTTGTGCACAATTTCAGTTTGCACCGAACAGCTGAAATTATGCACTAGATTTCCTTTATCTGTGAATGTATTTAATTTAATCTCTTAATTAATAATCAAAACCATTTATTTCCTAAATTAGTTACACATTGAATGAATTCCGAAATAGAAACTCTAATTTGTGAGATCAAACGTGTATTTCCATTCGTTACACGTTAAGTAATACCGCAACATGTCCGTCACACCAGCTTTAGTAATTAAAACAGCGGCAACCATTTTGCTTTTATAAATGAATTGAAACTTGAATTGAATGCTGGTCGGCAAAGTTAGCCGGCAGGCGCGGCCGCTGTGAAACATACCAAACACACCGTTTACCGCGACTTGTTCTGACTAGTTTCAATTTCTACACGTCTACAGTTTTCAAAAGTGTTTTTTTGCGATGTAGTTTGATCAAAAGAGGACAAATTGCACCGTCGCTGTTAAATATGCTACCGAAAAATGTTAATTGATATATTTTTTTTATTTTGGGCTCATTATCACCGCATTTGTTGATTGATTAATTGTTTCTGGGAAATAAAATAAGCCCTTCATTTTAGTCGAAATACACGATACGATTAAATATGCCAATTTTCACGCGATTTGCTGCACCATCGAGTGAACCACAATGGCAATAATTACTTAAATAACGGAAGAATAAACACGAGCATTTTCACTGAATTTCGGTTTATCGTAGTTTGTATTTTAATAATACAAGACTACGATACGTATTTCGTTAACACGATGTGTTACATTTTCAGTAGTAACCAGATTTATTCCGCGTTAGGGAGCACCTGGAATGGAAACGTGGGTGTGAATGTATCCATTCATTTAGGCTTCATGCAAACTAACAAAATACTTGTGACTTGTGTGTGTCTCCCGTGTCCCGTGTCTCCCATTTTGAATCACATCACTCCGAAACGATTTTTACCAAAACCGAAAAGCCAAGGAATTATTAGTTCGTGTTCTATTTTAGACTTGTTGCAAATAAAGTATTTGCTTAAAATGAGAAACGCATCATCTGTTAAAAACGTGACAAAGAATGTGATGGGCCAAGCTCCCACCGTAACAGCCTTACACTGTGTAGTTGACTGACCTGGCGACTGGCTGGATCTCTCAAATATTAAAGACTCACAAAGGTAGTTTGCAGCCACGGTTTCATATTTTCGTTAACCACGTCGTAATTTTCAGGTAACTAGAGACCAATATTGGGTACTTAAAAAGCGTTCAAATTCAAGCCGCAAAATCATCTTACCGACAATCGATGTCAAATCCTTATCAAAATGTAGGGAAATTATAGATGTTTTCGACACTTTGTGACTGCCATGCGATGCGAATACGAGAATTACCCTTCTGTTTCAATTTTGCTTCACTGTCGCGATCCGCAACAGAGGGAGCCAGTTTGCTATATATATAGTTGGTAAATTACTATCTCCCGTTCTAAATAGGTATATTTATCTCTATGAAATTCGATAGCGTCGAAGCTCTGCGAACCAATCTAGACAAGATTTCTTAATTAGTTTCATTTGGCCTTGAAATGAACTCTGTCTCTAGAACTTTCTCGCTAGGGCGCGTTCCCACTACGTCGTGTCGGGTTACGGACAGCGTATGGGCTCGCTTTTCCACTTTTGGTTTATTTTAACTGTATGAGTGACGATAAAGTAGTGTGTGTCGTAGCCAATTAGCTTAATCAGCCGTTTAATTGGTGGTCTAGCCTTTTCATTCAAATGCGCCGATTTTTCAGCAAACTAAGTGACATCTTTTGTTTAAAATCGTTAGGCGACTTGACCATGTCATTTATGTCGCTGATAAAACGGCGCAGTTCAATGAAAAGACTAGGCTTTTAATAAAAACGGCTTATTAAGCCGTCTGCGACATATGCAACGGTATATAATTAGGTACTTATTAAAATAAACGTGTGATAAACCCACACTCGTGTTTTAATAACCGTTGCATACATTACTATTAAAGCACACAAAAGACAAAAGGGGCAAAATCCTCATACGACATACAAAACATTCGTCCGCATTGCTGCCGTGTCAATGGAAAAAGTGCCCAACAGTCTGGCAGTATTCCCACGTTGAATGGCAATGCTGATTCTGTGGCCTCTGGTCACGTGGGCTCGTGGTCAGGCTCCTCCTTTATTCGTAGTTAAACAAATCAACGAAAACTTCAGCATGAAGATAAATAAGCGATAAAAAGTGAAATAAATAAATAACCATGTACTTTATTCTCATTTCATAATCAGTGTTCCTGTATGTTCTTGTGTGATTGATTCTTTCTTTCGAGAACCCATCGAGCCCTTGCCGCCAACTTACCGTAAGCGACATTTTTGTGAATTCACATTCACAAAAATGTCGCTTACGGTAAGTTGGCGGTTTTATATCTTATTTTTATATATTATTAGCAACGTTCGCATTCGCATGTCAGTGGCAAACTATCAAAAATGTATGGAAATTGAGGCTTTTTTACAGTTTGCGACTGAGGAGCGAATGCGATAGTCACGACGTTTCTCAGTCGCAAACTGTGTTTAAACGACGCGTCGCGCGTCGTTTAAAAATAAGTAGAATTGGCCGTCGCACACAGGTGAATTTCACGTAATCTATGGCCAATATTGACAAAAGCAAAGTTACTCCGATTCAAAAATAGTAACCGGAACAAGACAATATGACGCCATCTATTAATGATCTATATGACGCTTATCACTTCAGACACCCACAACACTCGATTTAAACAGTTTTGCAAATAGAGTAATTTGTTACAATTTTGAACATTTGTTTAAATAACGTTAAAATCTTATTTAGTTGATATTAGGTGTAAAACATAATGGAGTTTATACCTTCAGGTAATAATATTATTTCTGAATAACTAAAACGCTATACATGACAAGACTTACGATTGTATAGATATATAGTTTTGAATACAAGGCTTTAGTAAATTTTATTTTTTTCACACAGTGAAAAAGTTCATACTGAATTGCACTCAAGCCGTTTTTATATATTTGGAAATAACATATCTGTAGCTTTCATATGACACTAAGTTTAGCTGCGTCCACTTGCGTCACCTTAACAAAATAGAGCAACACTCAACAATGTTTATGAATTAAAAAAATACTCAATAATTTTTCAGACAGTTCTCAACATAGAATTCCAATTAGTCGAAGAGAACTATTGAGTCTTTACTTAATGGGTGAATCTAATAACCACGAGGCTCGATTTCAATGCTTAATTACAAAAGTTTGGAAATAACAAACTGTGAAGATCACAGAGTATCAATAAAGTTTTATCTTTCTAAAACACCTTCAAACTATTATTTTAGACAAACTACAGCAATACATAGTTGAAAACACACTTAACGTAAAATTGGCCAACTCTAGAGTAAATTTCACCTTGTGTGCGTCGGGTGTTTAAGATTTATAAAAATTCATTTTCGAAAAGATACCTCTTACTATAAGTCGCTCACTGTGTTCAAAGGGGATGAGATTTATTTCTGAGTTGTGTTTGACGTCTGTCCGCTGCCAAGTTTTATTTCGTTTATTCTTTGACTACATTATTCTATTGTGGCAACATAATTCTATTGTGGCAACATAGGCATCAAAGGATCAGTTCAATGATATGCGAAGAAACTGATATTAGTTGTACCTAATCGCAGATTAGTTAAGTAAATCTGATTCTAAAACCAATTCACATGACTGCACACCAGAGTGAGAGAGAACGATGAAAGAAGAAGCTGGTATATGTTTTGTCGAAGTAGTTCTGATATCCAGCAATCCAATGAATAATCCCAGGTCCTAATTAAAAAAACACTTGTCTCAAACAGAGAATTATGGACATGTGTATTCTCCCCATTCTCACATATTATAGTGCTTAAACTTAGTCTTTGACATTTCAGCGGAGGTCTAAGCTCGAGGTTTGCCAGCGAGCCATGGAGCGTAGTATCCTCCAGGGTCCGTTAAGGAACACAACACTGCGCTCCAAAACCAAAGTCACGGACTTTGCCCAGAAGGGCGCTAAGCTTAAGTGGCTGGCTGGGCCGGACATGTCGAGCGAGAAATGGGCAAAAAGTAACCACCGAATGGCTGCCATTAAATGCCAAATGCAAAAGACATCGCGGCAGACCAAGGCGAAGATGGGGGACGAGCTCGACTCCTACCGAGAGGACTGGCCCGACATGTCAAATAACAGAGTTGTGTGGAAGTGGGAGAGGGAAAAAGTGGGAGGCCTTTGCCCAATTCAGATTCAGTCAAAAGAAAATGTAATTCGAGCGTTTCACATCCAAATAAAAATGTTTGAATAGGTATCATTTAAAATGGCAACATTAACGTAATTGTCAAGTACATTGAGGCAGTGTACAAGTGACTACGTATTGCATAGTTACTTCGGTGGGTAGTTACTTTTTAGGGTTCCGTACTCAAATGGTAAAACGGTATGCTGTCCGTCCGTTAGTCCGTCCGTCCGTTCGTCCATCTGTCACCAGGCTGTATCTCATGAACCGTGATATTAAGACAGTTGAAATTTTCACAGATGATGTATTTCTATTGCCGCTATAACAACAAATACTAAGAAACAGAATAAAATTACAACCCATACAACAAACGAGATTTTTTTGTCGTTTTTTTATAGATAATGGTACGGAACCCTTTATGCGCGAGTCCGATTCGCACTTGGTCGTTTTCTGTTACTTGTTTAAATGTTCTGAAAAAATATAATAAGTACTTAAGTATAATAGTAAGACTAACTGAACTAAGCAGTTTAGCCTTTTGGTATCTACTTAGCTATCAATGGTACAACTTTGTTAATATAACATTAATACAATTACGTACCTACCTATATGAGTAGGCAATCGTTGTACAAAAATCTTCCGAAATAAATTCTATGATGGTGAAAACCGCATCAGAATCCGTTGCGTAGTAAGACATAAAACAGAAAAAGCTACTTTACTTTGGAATAATAATCGAATGAAAATAGCGACGAAAAACATTTCTGATTCATGATTTTATCGAATTTAATGAGCATTACCATTAAAACTTTTGTTTTATAACAGATTTCCATGAACATTGCGAGTGAAGTCAACCGTTTTCAGTCGACACCTTATTTAAATCAATCCCGAAGTAAGTGTATTGAAATGTTCAATCCATGACAGCAGCAACAAAGGCGTACACCTCAAATAAATGCAGTAAATGTTTCTATTTTTTCTTCTTTCTTTCTTTAATTAACGCCACCATACCTACTAAAAGCAGTGAAAGCTCATACATCGACCAAACGAAACGTTCGGTTGCTGAAAAAGTACTAAAAGTTTTAAAACAAATCAGCTAAAATACAAACTTTTTGAATGAAACGTAAGGTTATTTGAAAAGTAGGTACTAATAAAATGCTTATAAGAAATATGACTGTCTGGACTGAAAGCCTCAAAACAAAATAGGATCCTGCTGGCTAAGAGTTTTGCAGGTGTATTCCTCATTAAATAATAGTTATTTTAAAATTAAACTATGGTATTTTGAAGGTACTCACATTAGATTTGTCTAAGACCTTCAAACAGCGGAGGGTCCTGCTGGAAAATAATTTAAGATTTCGCTGTAACAATTAAGGTACTTACTATTTTTTTACAATACGATTCGGGAGGTACTACTACGCACGTTAACATTTAACTTTCAATCGGATTAAGAGCCTTTACGCGGTACGGCTTTTCATACAAACTTTCAAATCCTTATTTTTCGAAATTAATGAACCGATTTTAATAAAACTTGGTATGCATACGCTAGATATCTAGGTCTAAATAGTTATCAGAAAACATTTTTGAAAAAGAGTTCAGTGGGAAGGATATAGTGATTTTTTACTTTCCATAGAAAACTTAAAATCGCTCTCTCTCTCTCTCTAAAATGTTTTCTGATAACTATTTAGACCTGGATATCTAGCGTATGCATACCAAGTTTCATTAAAATCAGTTTATTCATTTCGAAAAATAAGGATTTGAAAATTTGTATGAAAAGCCGTACCGCGTAAACGCTCTTAAACGTAGGGTCCTGCTGGGTATAGACATGCACTACTGGGACTGCAAGTAGAACCCAACACAGTTGGAAAAAATGCGCGAACGCTTGCTAGGTATTTACTTTCCAACAGATATCTACGAAGCTGTGCAGAAAAACGGTTTTGTACGAGCAAGAGTTTATCACGATAGTCTCACGCAAATTGCATTTCAAATAATATTACCGCCTCAAAAATGTCCCTCGCGTATGCCAGCAAAAGATGAGGAGAATATACATATAAGACGCGAGTTTCTTCACATTTTATGAACTCGTGTGGTATTTATAGAATCTACATTACTTATCCTTGTTATTTATAGCTAAGTGTCTTGTCTCCAATTCACGAAAACCCTCATTATGAGGTTATGCAGATGCGAAGTACCTACCTTATTAGCTTGAAAGCTTAGCAGAAAATACCTGTCATTCGTTTTAAAATAAGTCCTAATAGTTTAGTAGCTTTTTGTCTCCCTCGAGAACCCGGTGACAATACACAGTACGCAGGTATTTTAATTACATTGCCTAATTGGTACGTCAACATTTCTCGATGTATTCGTTGACTAAAAAAAACATCGGGTTGCACTCCGGGAATGCCGGCAGAAGTGAAAACTTGAAAATATTCAAAAATGCACAACGTTAACGTTGTGCATTTTTGAATATTTTGGAATGGTTAGGGAATAATTCGCACGAATTGCTTTATTTGTCAGTATAAAAGTACTATCAGGTATGTGGTTAAATACAATATTCGTTAAATTCAATTTCATTTTTAATGCTCACATGAGTATTGATACCTCGATTCATGGGTCAGGCAGGGGGCGAGTAGGTTAAAATCGTATTACTAACACTAGTTATAAGTTATTATACTACTAACTTAAATAAACGTTTATTATTATTATTTTGGGTAAACGTGTAGTTTTTCTTAGCTCTAGGCTAGTTTTAAGCTACATTATCGGGTCAAGCCAAGTCATTATTATTATTATTTGCGCTACGAACACAAACTTTGTTGTCAAACATTTGACTGGCCTGTTGGTCTAGTGGTTAGTGACCCTGACTGCAAAGCCGGAGGTCGTGGGTTCGATTCCCACCCAGGACAAACTTTGTGTGATGAGCATTATTGTTTGTTCTGTGTCTGGGTGTAATTTATCTATAATATGTATGTATTTATAAATTATATAAGTATGTATATCAGTTGTCTGGTTACCATAACACAAGCTCTGCTTAGCTTGGGATCAGATGGCCGTGTGTGAGTTGTCCCAAGATATTATTATTATTATTATTATTTATTATTATTATTAAACATGACAATTTATATTACATTATCCGTCTTACAAATTTTCGATCAGGTCACGTGTCCTGACGGGCCCGTGTCCTGACGGGCACGTGTCCTGACGCGAGTTTAACATTTTTTACCCATCCCAAAAAGTGCACAACGCCGCTAAAGAAGTTTTCACTTCAAAAAAAATATTGATAGTAATTTGATTGTCAGGCTCAAGTTTGACTATCCATCCTGATGGTGAAATCTCACGTGATGGAAGGCAATGATGTGGTCGACGATGGAGCACGCTTCGCTTACATGTAACCTATTCATTCTTGACATAAAGACGACGAGGTCAAGAGCTGGCACATAATTAAAAACCGGCCATGTGTAGGGTTCCGTATTTGCACGTCACAATTGCTACCTTGGAATGAGTCGAAACGAACTCGTAATAAACATTGTTATTAGTTTCGGAATTATTATCAATGGCTGTTATGATTTTATTTTTCCATAATTTCACTTGGTTCGTAAATTTACTTATATTTAGTACCTTTTTTACGTAACAGAAAACTTTTTAATGGAATTTGTACGAAATTTCCTTCTCCAAGTACATTTGGTTGGTTGGTCGACTTTTACTCGTTAACATGTAAAGCCTACTTAGCTGTGATAGTTTTTCTTTTAAATTCGTTATGTACATATTGCTATACTACCATGATTTTTTTCACGTCTCCAACAACAACAGTTTAGCTGGCAAAAATGAGCACTTTAAAGCTTAATATTTCGCAAACGGGTACTTGGACGGAAAAATGGCACACCCTTAATATTTTAAACGACTTATCTAACGACACCCCACACCATGAGATAGATGATGAAAAAAATCATCGCCATGTTTATGTAGCAGGGACCGTAAAAAAATTTTTTTCAAGTTTTTTTTTACTTCTTTGTCGGCGTGATTAATAATCATACCCATACCAAATTCCAACTTTCTAGTGCTAAGCGTCTCTAAGCTAAACCGTGGACAGAGAGACAGACGGACATGGCGAAACTATAAGGGTTCCTTGTTCACTACGGAACCCTAAAAAGAAAGAGGGAGAGACTTAGTTTGTTTGATAAATTAATGCAGGTGCACCTATTTATAAAGCTTCTTAAAATGGTCCATGAAATGTCGAAATCAGTTTTCCTATCAAATAAAGCAAAGTTGTACCGCCAGAGAGCATTTATAATTCGCCAAAGGTCACAGGAGTTGCTTGACATGTTCCATATCGGTAACAGAATAATAGTATAAACCGACAAACTCGCGGAAAAAGACAGTCGTTGCGTTGTTTCACAGCAGGGTTCCCAGAAACGAAGCATCCCTTGTAAAAAATGTCGGCCGTTATCGGTTTTTAGTTCCTTTTTTAATCGGCAAAACGTTTGGATGAACACAGGCTTTGGTGAATACCTTTATCATTTTAAAATACTTCACTTTGTGAAGGAAAACCGGAGCATTTTTATATGAGTATTTCCTATGAAATATTTTCGAGTACGAATTTGGATTGTACCGTGTTGTTTTTTTACTTTGAGTTTAATAAATCTATGGTTTCTTATCGAACCTTACCCTAACTTTTTATTCAAGTTTGTGAATTAAGTTTATTATTTCATGTACCTTACAAGTCTTTTAAGGAAACTGACAAAAAAATGTATTCTTAAAAGATACTGTCCTCATTTCGTCTTGCTGTGGAACGAGTAAAGGTTTATATTTATCTATTTACTTTCATTCTGTCTTCAAAAGAAGGGAAACGAGGAAAAAATAAGAATAAGATTATTTCACAACCGGTGGAGCGGTTCCAAATGTGGAGTTTGTGTTGTGTGTCGTTGTGAGACTAAACTAAGTTCACAGTAACAGTCAACCCCATAATAATAATAATAATAATAATAATAAGTTTTAATGCACTCAACCTATCTAAATATACATACCTTACACTACAAAAAGCTGCCATATTAAATACTTGCCGGATAGTTAGAAAATTTTTACAAATTGATTTAGACAATAATTTGACTGCAGTACAGAATAACACACCATCAAATAATGATAATAATAACTAGGATCTCACCTTGGTTCACACCCGTGAGATTCTAGCAAATACCAGGTACTTACCTGAGAAAAATAAATTTAAAAAAACAAAATAATAATAATAATAAATTTAATAATTTTTATATTTTTAAATGTTTTTTTATTGTTTTTTTTTTTGTTATTGAAATATTTAAAAATATAAAATGTATGTTAAAAAAAAAAATAAAGAGAATAATAATAATATCTTGGGACAACCAACACACCGCCATCTGATCCCAAACTAGGCAGAGCCTGTACTATGGCAACCAGACAACTGATAAACATACTTATATATTTCTAAATACATACATATTATAGATATTACACACCCAGATACAGAACAAATAATCGTACTCATCGCACAAAGATTTGTCCTGTGTGGGAATCGAACCCACGACCGCCGTCCTAGCAGTCAGGGTCACTAACCACTAGACCAACAGGCCACCATTTATAATGCGCGTACATTATAAATGCAAGGCTCGAGCCGCTGGAATCGGTTCAACCACAGAGCAAGGACACATGCCTCTGCTAAAGTAAAGACGATGTTGATTGTACTTTTCACATTAACCCAAAAGTGACAGTGAGGATCACCGAGTACCTACTCATAGAAACTGACAGCTCGGGACCATTCGAATAACGTGATGTTTTTATAGCAATTTTTAAACGCCCCCTCCCCCCTGGTGATACACCCTACTCAAATCAAGTGTATATTTTTGGTTCAAAGTATTATTAAAAAACAGAATATTATCATTAAGTAAATACCTACTTTAATGAAAAAATCGGCCGAGTGCGAGTCGGAATCGCATGCAAAGGGTTCCGAACGAATCTCATTTTTGTAACATGTTACTTTTAAACCATAGACTTTTTATGGGTTTTTCTGTATTTATAGGCATTTATCTATTATCTGTATTTTTTTCAAAATTTTAGTCTCAGTACCTAGTTTCGGAGAAAGGGTAGGGGGGCGGGGGAATGGTAATTAATAATCTAATTTCTTGAATAACTTTGAAAAAGTTTATTTTAAAATCTTGAAAAAATTATATTCGAAACCCTTATAATAATTATAATAATAGTACCTACTCCTTGATACGGCTCGTATTGTGAGGAGGTTCCTTTCTCTGGAGCCCTAACCACCGGTAGCTTGGACCCCGCTCCCGACACCGGCGGACTACTATTTTTATATTTTTAATGTTTTTTTATTGTTTTTATTCTTCCTTCTATTCAGATCTCTTTACAATAATTGAAACTTAAATAAATAACACTGGACTTATAAACTATTTATACTAATATCTGTTGTTTTGTGTACCTTAGTGTGAGTTTTTTAACGTTCTCCATCGCGTTAGCGTAAATGTCAATTTGTATTGAAACTGAATAAGTGCCGTCTGGTGACACTCACGGACGTGTTTTTTCTATACAATTTGACATAAGCGAACGTTTATGTTAACGCGATCGAGTACGTTAAAAAACTCACACTAAGCCGTCAGGGCTTCATTTGTTATGTAACACGGTACAGTTAGAAAAATAAACTTTTTCTTTTAATTTTCCAATTTGCTCCCCAAAAAGTGACCGCATTCTCAAAATTTATTTATTTTCTTTACACGTCCGTGTTTGGGTCACAGAAGCTTATGTATGTATGTGTACCAAATTTGAACTGAATCGGTTCAGTAGAGCTGGAGAAAATCGGCTGTGACAGATGGACATACAGACAGACAACCGATTGATTCTATAACAGTTCCGTTTTTCCATATAGAGGTTCGCAACCCTGAAAATAAATACACTTACTATCTCACTACCCCTGTGATATTTCGTGATTTTTTCCCAATCCCCTTCGAGCCTCACGTGATTGAGGACCCTTGGTTCTAATCTGAATTCCTTGTCGGAAAACCTGATCGGAAAATTAAGGCCAGCCTTAAATTTAAAGTTTATTTGAATTTAAATTTCAAAGTCCAACCGAAGTTATCACAGTGCAAAGTGGCCCCAAAATTGTTTCATAGAGGTAAAATCAAATGTTAATAATAAGGTAGCCGGTGTGCCCTATGAGTTCATAATTAAGCTTCAGCGAGCACTAGAAACTTTTGAGGCAGCCGATAGTTTGATCGTTCTGACTTTGAAGTTTGCGTTCTGACTTTGAACTGAGCTTTGGAGTTTGCAAAACTGACTATAAATCGAGGTATGCAGTACGCCTGTGGGCACTAAACGAGCGGCAGAGATCGATGGCCGAAGGCGAATATTACTCGAAATCAGAACGCATTTAATGCTAAATGTACTTATTTGTCATCCTGTCTCTGTCGATGACGCATAGGTACCTATTATTGAAATCAAAACAATGTAGCTCACAATTACGACCCATTGGTATAAGTGTTAATCTAATCTACTGGTCGCCACTGTTTATTCTGGCTTTCAGGACTTGCAGTGGTTGGGAACAGGTTTCTCCCAAATTATACAGGCTTTGACAGAATTAGAACGATGATTTGAATTCGTTTAGCGCTACATGCATTTTGTGATTTGTGGTGCACACGGGCCTTAATAAATAAAACCGACCAAACTAAGCAATATAAGTGTAAACGTAGCTAACGTGCTCTGTTCTTTAAGGATTTAAAATAAATTGGATGAAGAACATTTTCCAAAGAAATTGTGTTCAAACAGGTTGTTGCACTTTATATGATAATTTATATTTGAACTTGAGCAAAGAACAACTCAAGTTTAGAATCTTAGTACTTAAATAGACAAACAACTTAACTGAGGATTTTCTCATCAAGCAATTATTTCTGAAAACGGCGGTTGAGAGAATACTGTAATCCGATCAACGAATTCGGTATCTAAAGTTTTTGGTGAATTAAAGCTTTCGAAAGAGCTGTAGAGGTATTTTGGTAGTGCCTCATTATATCTTAGAGTCTTTTTCTATTACGAAGTAAAAGTTCGTGAGTTCGTCAGACCACCACCATTAGAGCTTGGCATTCTATAAAATATATATGTAGGGGGTTTGTACTTGGATTAATTGAGAATGATCTGAAGTCAGGGAACTTTGTTTAGCAGATGAAAAAACCAAAATCAAAAATCAAAAGTCATTTATTCAAATTAGGCTGAGAGCCAGCACTTTTTGAACGTCAAATTTTACATAAAGACAGTCCCCCAAAACGCCCACCCGTCACCACTTCCTAGTGTTTTAGCAGAAACAGCGCCAGTAGCCATCAATCGAAACTTCCTGTCACAGAATGACAGTTGGGATTTGATAACTTATGCTCATAAATGTGCACATTATTAAAAATCAAATTGCTATCAATAATTTCCTTTGTAAAATTAAAATTATCAAAGTGCCAAGTTAACATTAATATAATAAAAAATACTATTACGGAACGTGAAAATCTTTTAAAACTAAACAGTTTAGCAGTTTTCGAAAGTCCGTGATATACCTACCTAATTATTACCCACCTTAAACTATGGGAACAACCCTGAAATCGAAATCGAAAAATGAATCAGCTGTTCACATTTTATCGAGTTATACGCACATAAAAATATGTTTGGAGCAGTCGATTCTTTTTTTTCGCTTTTTCAGTGTTGGTTCCATGGTAAAAGTTGTTCATAATAATGAGTACAATGACCCCTTAATAGGCATTGCGTTTATTCTGTTACACTGTATAACCCAACTGTGACCTCTGGGGGCATGAAATTCATCGTTGCAGTATAGTTTTAGAAACTTTCATAGAATATTAAATTTCGCATCGTAAGATGGAGTTTAGCTTTAGGAGCTCGTGGCTAGATACCTAATAGCAGCCGCAACGGTCGATCTTTAAGATTTCTGTATGAATATAATTATAAACATTACTTCATTATGTTAGGTTAAGCGATCGATATCTGTAGTAGATCTTCAGTCTCATTATAACTCAGTGTCAATAGCCACTTCCTAACAATGGTTTTACATCCATTTAATAGAGCAATAGAGCAGAGTTTATTAATTTTATTATATAAATGGTTTGACAGAATACCAAAATGATGCTGAGCAAGGGCCATTCTACATTCGTCAGTTTAGCATACTTCGAAGTGTCTACGCTTTCTGGTAGCATTCGGATCGTATACCACAAGGGGATCTTTGCGCAGAATAGTGCCAAGGACAAAGAGTTGTCTCACAGTAAGAACCTGATATTCGGTGTAGAGAGCCGTGGTGGGATACTTAAAAGGCTTCAAAGTCATAACCTTGTGAACAGCTCTCTGTGCTCGTTCCAGAGGCAGGAGGATTGTCTTGGGAGTCCCACCCCTCACTGTGATGCAGTAGGTTATTATGCTTTGATAAAGGGCATAATAGAAAGTTTTAAGCGTAAGGCGGACCGCGGAGTGCCTTAGTTTTTTAAAAACAAATATGCACTTGCGGACTCGCGATATGAGATTACTAAGGTGAAGTTTCCAGCTCAGAGAACTATCTGCATAGACTCCGAGATACTTTACAGATTCACACCTTCTGAGTTGAGGGCAGCCACGTTGTATGGAAGATAGACCGAGTGAGCAAGTATGAGTTCTGAGCATCATTGAGTCCGGTGTAGGGAGGTTGGAGGTTAGTAAGGAGAAAGGCAAGTAAAAGTTTGCAAGCATCTGAAGGCTAGAAGGGCAATTCTCGTACTTAAAACTTTGAAATTCAAGTCTCAAATCATCTTGCAGCGACAAGTTAAAGAGTTATCAAAATAAAGAAAAATAGAGGTGTTTTTGACATTATGTGATGCAATGTGAACGCTCCTTAAAAATACGAGAATTGATCACAAACTGATGCTCCTGAGCATGGCGCAGTGACTGATGCCTGTGGACGGCGAGCAATGGGTAGCTCACCGTCCGATCAGAACAGGCCCGGGTGGACGGCGCGCTGTGAATACGTGCGCCAAATCAGCAGCCGTCAGCAAAAGGTGGGGCCCGTTAGGGCCAGAGCCTGCCAGGGTCGCGGATTTTGTTCGAAAGAGTTACTGCGGCACTGGAACGCAAAAGGCACTAGGAGGAGAATGGGTGGGTTTTAGTCAGTAAAAGTCTGACACTCCCTGCCGCTCCACCCAGAGCGGGAGGGGTCATTTGATGATTTCCCATCCTCAAAAAAAAAGGCCCTCCGATTTTGTTCGAAAGAGTTACCGCGGCCCTGGAACGTAAAAGGCATGATGAGTTTTAGTCAGTCAAAAACTGACACTCCCTCCCGCTCCACCCAGAGCGGAAGGGGTCATTTGATGATTTCCTATCCTTTCGTTAAACATGTTTTTTTATATAATGCTCCTAAAAACTTAACTTCTCTGATATCGCATCGGCTTTTTCAGGTAGGTAAATAAAGCATGTTACAAAAACATGAAAATATATAGGTAAGTACATTCAATGCGTGTAGGTTCCGCAGTGACTGTCATTGTGTTGGTTCCGGCTTTTACTGTTCGCTTTTCACAGAAACCCGGGCCTGATCACGACCTGCAAATAAAATAAAGTTGATCGATGTGAATAGGTATAATGAAAATACGTTGGGAAACCTTTTTTTGAATACATTAGTTTCTGAGGCTTCATGTTCATAATGTGCAAAGCCGCCTTTGTACAAATGTGCAGTAAGTGTAAACAAAGCCCTAGGCATTCTCTACCAGTCAACCAAGGGTGGTGTAAAACTTACATGGCAGGTGAAGTGTTAAGTGCGATTACACTTTAAGCCGGCAACAGAGCAAGACCTAAACTAAGTTAGTTTTGTTCAGCTCGCTTAGCTGATATTTTGCGGTCTGCATACAAAATATGAAAAATTACCTCAGGATTTCCTCTCTATGCAAACTAAGCTGTTGTCTTAGTTTAAACAGCTAAAATAAGAACACTAAAAGTAATCAGCCTCATGATTAGGAAACAACCAAAATGCATTGCACTCTGTCAAAACATAACTTCAGATAAACAAAAAAAAATTAGCACATAAACGAATCGCTTTTCATTTTTATGCACCGGCAGTCCTTTACATATTCATAAACGTTCCTGCTTGGAATGCGAGTCTAATTCCAAACAATGGTGCCGCCGCCGCTGCCGGGCTCACTATACGTAGTCGCAGAATGGAAACACATCCACATTGATATCCTGAAATTCATTGTGCCCGTATTAATTAATTAATTGCTTGAGGCAATGCTATTTCCCGTCAGCTCTGGTTAGGCTTTTTTCAAACATGGTGTTGTTTATTTCTTCAGCAAGCGAGATTTCCACGAAGTTTTGTTCAACGATGTTCAATGTTTCGGTTACGCGGAATTCTCTCAATGGAAAAATAAACAGAAAATGCATAGTCATGCATAACCTACATGCACCCTGGGGATAAAGCAGTGTTTTATGTGACTGGCGTCCTATTGAACCTTGAACGCAATGAAGGATTCGGGAGTTAATACAAGAATCCTGAATGCAGCGAGGGATTTAAGCTAGCCCAAAGCAAAGATATCTTTATTCCCGAGGCGGAAACTCTACTTTTTACAACTTCTTTGAGAAAATAAGAAACCATAACACTGAAATCAAAGTTTTTTTAAATTTACAAACAGTAAGTAGTCAGATCCCCTGGGTGCATAATCTACTATTACTGCTCGTAGTCGTTTTAAAAAAGATTTATCTATTTTCGAAGTACCTGCCTCTTAAAGAATGGTCAGTTTTAATTATAATGTTATTTTGGCGACGCGACGCGGTTTACTGACATGGTCAAAGGGAGCTGCGTCAAAGGTCTCGATAACAAACAAGGTTATCTAGAGTGTACGTATTTGTCTAGTAGCTGCATGAAATGTGGTTCGATAAATTTAATTACCGTGGATCAGATTACACCTTGGCTCGGTAATTAACTGATGTGCATGGAACATTTTATAATGAGCTGCTAATAAAGCTGAACGCACATTTATGCGAGCTGAACGCGTCGAACATATCGAACGAAACGAATTTTAGAATTCTGTATATGAAATCTTATGAAACTTCGCACCTTGCTCGCGTCGAATCGTCCGAATTTGGAAGAACCCAAGAAATCCTAGACGAATTCTGATGACGTCATCAAATTCGGAGCGGCTTATGCGGTCGACTCGACCGATGCGTTCGCACTCCATCAGTTGCATATTGCGTACGACAGAGCAACGTGCGAGTTGTTTAGGCAATAGAAACAATTTATTCGGTGCGTTCGATTCTTTTGGCGCGGACGATTCTTTCGATGCGGATATGTGTGCGAGGCCTCCGACTTCGATTCGTTCGACGCGTTCGGCTCGGATAAATGTGCGTTCACCTTTAGGGGTTAATTAGCAGGTGCTCATTAGTTGCAACGTGATCCCGTATGAGGATTGTGAGACTGTGGTACTGTGAATAGATATTATAGCGATGGGCGGTATCTAAATATAGAGCCACGTGGCCTCTAGCTGGGGTTGGATCGGGGAGCCCGCGGCCAATAACCAAGTTGCTAAGGAAATATTTTATACTAGTCTTTCCTCGTGGCTTCATCTCACAGCCTTTTTTACAGAAATCGTGCATATTAACGCTTACAGAACTCAACGATGTAGGTATTAGCTTTTTATTTATTTTTTAAAGTTTCCAGAGTTTAGCTTCAAACAATCAAACAATTATGGCTCTTTAAAGAAGGTACATTTAAATTATGTCGTCATTATGTGTATCCTCGAACATTATACATACCTACTTTCTAATGGACAAAAAGTTACTGCACAGAACAGTTACTATTGCAGCTACACATAATATACTCTGATAGCTGGGGCTGACTCATTTTACGATAGCAACTTGTATACAGCAAAATGTATATTGGTTTATATCTGTATTTTACAACGAAGTGGAAATTGGAAGCTCTGTTAATTTTCTTAATCCTAATTGGACCTCTAATAGAGTTATTAACTCGTGTGCATAAATGTGAGAATCCCACGTTTAAAAAGGTCGAATATGTTATCTAGCTACAAGCGTGACGGAATTGCAATGATAATAATTGGGGTTAATGAGTGATACATCTAGATTCGTTTACATTAGGAAAGGTTGCTTATTTTTTTCTTATTAATAGTAGGTAGTTATAATTGGAATTTTTAGTGGAATATGAGAGGGCTAATTCTACAAAATTTTAAACAACGTTCGTATTTGTCATGTCAATCGCAAACTGTCAAAAAAGGCTCAAATTCCATACATTTTTGACAGATTGGGACTAAGATACGAATGCGAACGTTGCTTAAAAATGAGTAGCATTAGCAGTCTGTTATTTTATCTTCTTTTTATTGTCATTGTTTATTTGGCAAGTGCCCGTCATAAAATAATAGTTTATGCAACGACCATATAAAAAGGGTTATTAAAACACGAGTGTGGGTTTATCACACGAGGCGTAGCCGAGTGTGATAATAGCATCACACGAGTGTTTTAATACCTAATTATATGCCGTTGCATACACTATTTTATCTTCACTCATACAGTTGAAATAAAATAAGTGGAAAAATACTTTATTTCAATATGGCGGATATTCTCATATATATGGCGTATTCGAATGACTGCGCAGCGCGCTCAAACATAGACAAAGATAAAAGCTGGCTCATTGACTTAAGTCAATGAGCCCGCGCAAAAATTAAAAAGAAAAAGTGTGCTATAAAAATTAAAAAGTTATTTTATGATGCAGTTGTTTAAAAATCGAAGGAAAATGTTGAACTGTAATGGGTTTTTTTTTAATTTTACCTATCCACGAAAAAAAAGTATGTGTTTATGCATTCGTTTTTGAACTCATATTTGGAACATTAAGTTGTGAGTGTAGATAAATATCTTGATCTATCTTCTATTTCTTGAGAATATACTACACGCTAATGTAACTTTAAGGCTGTTCAAGCCGGTCAATCTTTCATACAAACGGCGTCAGGTGATTACTCCTCTATTTATGGTTGTATTTTAGAAAATCAGGATGATATTACAGGGCCTGTACGAGGCCAGAATTCCATAAGAAAAGTTGGTTTGAAAGTTAGGACCCTCTAAACATTCGAGTTTTTAAGCAAATTTTAGCGCAACTTTAAGCTTAAATAAAGTATAAAAATAATACGAATATTTCAAAACCGCTTTCGTAGAGGCCTAGTTAAGTTATTGAAAAATTCGAATAACACTATTTTTACAGTATTTATCTTAGCATTATTACTTTACATAATCACACTAGGCCCATAGCGACGTGTTTTATAGGCCTAATTGCCTAAATTCATATCACACTGCAGTAGCGGCGTGTGCGCATCGCGCACTATCTCTTTACTGCTTTTTACTGGCGCTGTCGCATTTTCGCACGATTCCGACAGAGACGGCATACATTTTAACCACGCCCACCAACTAGTTCGCTCTCTTGGCTTGGAGACTCTTAAATGTTCAACATTAATATTATCATCATCATTCTTTAGCCAGGAAACCATTTTTTGGGAATAGACGCCGCGACATGTTCTTCGTCTATACTTTTCTATTAGTTGGCTTGGTTCTACCTCTATAAGAAAAGTATACCTAGACGGAGCCAGTCAGTACATAGTCACCCCACGTAATATCCTTCACAAAACTCATCGATCGTTTAAATTGTCTTCTAATATATCTTCATTGATACTCAATAGGTACTTTCCTCGCTACATCAGAATGATCATTGATAAATAAGTAAATAATAGAAATACCTACTCTTTATTGTACATCATTATTTTTTTAGGTCATAGGAAAACTTGAGACTAGCGATGCCGATGCATTCCACCAGATTCTACTACAAATCTTTTACGGTTCAAGCGGTGCGGTTTTAGAATGCCTTGCCCGCGTGTCAATATTTGGCCACTTTTAAAACTATGGTCAAAAATCACTAGGTAATCTCTTTAATCGTTTTTACTTGGTTTCTCTGCTTTATGTTTCGTAAATATTATCGTATATATTTAATTTTTATGTATTATTTGTACATATAAATAGTACACCTAAGACTATCTACAATACTGTTTTTCCTTTTCTCTTTTAAATCCATCCAAAGGTTGTCTTGAAAAGATCGCTTACCGATAAGGTCGCCCATTGTGTCACCTTAAGTAATGTTTTCTTCATCTATCTTTTCTGGAATGTGTAGGTATGGTGTAGATAATAAAGAGACTATTCTATTTTAAAAATGTTGTGTAAGTTCTTTGTTGATGCTGTTTTGTCATTTTAAATGGTCAAGATTTTTTTACAGAAAATTGCTTATAGCTTTCTATTTTTTATAGGTATTGTTGCGCTGTATGCTGAAAAACAGGATTTTCCCAGTTCGTACGTTGAAGCGCTGTTATTGCAAGCTTTTATTTAACTTGCATGTTTGTATGTCTGTATGTGTATTGGTTTAGATCAAATCTTGTAAGCTGAAAGAAAGAGGAACTTGTTCTAACAAGTTCCTCTTATCCTACAGAGTTATAATTTTAAATGTTTGGTCATTTCCGATGACAATGAATTTCAACGATAATTATGACCATACGCATTCGAAAAGACATCGCATTCACGTTCCAAAATCCACCATGACGTGAATGCTGCTTTCAGAGTTGGCACCAAATGCGAGATTTCTTCAGCGGTCAACAGCACAGCTACACGAAATTTTTACATCAGCATTCTATTATTATTATAGCGTCTAGGATTTGCTTCGTGTACAAGATATTCTCAGCGGACAATAAAACAGACACGAAATTTTATATCAGCATTCAATTATAATAAGCCTTTCTAAAGTCCGCCATGACTGGGCTGATGGGTCTAGAGTCTAGACTTATTTCACTGACAAAAAGTTACGGAGCGGCTGGTTAGAAGAATATCTCAGATTGCCGCCTTGGGTTGTTACGAATTTGGCCTTTGGGTATAAATATGCTACTGGTGATAGAACAGAGGGGGGTGATTATTGAAGCAATTACAATTCCAAAAGGTACAAAAATAAGCTAAAAGTCTTATTAAGACAAGCTTTTAAGGAACTAAAAAGTACAAAATAAAACTTAGATAGGTACGTAAAAATACATCTGTTACATTTTTTTAAAAGCTTGAGGCCAGGTCAGGCAGGTGCAACTTACACTGTCTTAAGACCAACTAGTTTTCTTTCTTTAAATTTACAAATATAATTTTCCAAATTCAACTCATAGTTCCAGAGATCTCAACTCAAACAAACAAACTCTTCAGCTTTATTATATTAGTATAATGCCAATGCGCCGAGTAATATGATGGAATGAAAATAATGGTATCAAAAAAACATCTGAAAGTCGATGGATTGGCATGCCACTAATACAATTCATATCCATCACGTCAATGTTAGCAACCTAAAAGTTTCCGCACTGTAGCCGAGTTTTCCTATTGTAAAATGACTAACGTGAATGGCTTTTACTTAGAACAAATCCTGAATATTGAATATTTGCTTTTAACCGCGATTTTTTCGGAATTGATAGATGTTTTTAGGCAGAACACCGTAGCTACTAGTAGTACCGTACTACCTAGTTTCCGGATACTGGACTGAAATATAACAATCCTATACCTATCGTATGTCAATACAAATCATGGTATACATGTTGTGAACCTAGTTTCGTCCAAAGCCGTCCGTGCTCGAGGAACAATCCACTATACTACACATCTGCATACCTACAACAACATTTCTATCTTCTATACAAATACAAATAAAGGCCGAATGCCGATAGAACACCACTTCACACACACAAACCTTTGTTTGGTTAAAACATGTTTTTGGGAAATTCCTCTATCCATTGGAAATTTAAAATAATATTTACGGGATGCACACTGCAATCCTATTTAGTGCAGCCGTCGTTTCCAGTAAAGAGATTGGAAACGTTTTATTTTTCTTATGTTCGCTGCAGGGTGTCGTTGACAAGAGCTCTTACAGCTCTTCGCAAGTATAGCGAGGTAAACCTGGAAAAGTCTAAACAACTATGTACGGGATTACGCTTAGATATTACTTACTATTTAGGTACTACAGCGATAAAAAGCGTCGTGTCCCAGAAACTGACTGACTGTCTGTGTGACGGCCATGGTCTACACTTCTTCTTGGAGTGAGATTGATTTATCAATTTGCCTTTTGTATTTATAAAATAAGTTGAATTCTTTTTTTCATCTAACGCGAGTTCCGCAAGAGTACGAGCTCAATTTTAATTTATACTGCTTTTATAATTGGCTTTGCCATTTAAATTATGAACTGTGCTAATTTTCAAGGCAAACGCTTTAAATATAGCTGATATAATCGACCGTGACACACAAACGGATGGATCAGCGGACCCAACGATTCCTTTGCTACTATTTTGGTACGAAAATGTAAAAATGGACCGTTTTTCAGTAGATTTAATATTGGATATACTAAAACAACACCCTAATTGCGTAAATCATAACACATTCATTCTCAATTAAAAGGAATTCCAGAAAAAATATTCTGTAAAAAAAGACATTGGTTATTAGGATGTAGTAGAAAAGAAAATATGTCAGTAATGAAGAAGTAGGTGTGTATGTGAACGATCGGGCTTTGAACTACGCTGCAAAGTAGCTTTTTCAACAATCTCTGTAAGCTCTGTTAGAATTCGATTTAAAATGACGTTCAAAGAACCTATTACATTATATTGGCTTGGCCGTAGCAAGTACGTATATACAGAACTGTAATCATTAAAATCAAATGTTACGATTTCATTGAAATACTACATTTGACATCAATTCTTACTGAAATAGTTATATTGATGATTTTAATGATTATAATTTTATGAATACATACTTGCTACGGCCGCGAATCAAATTTTGACCAAGATACAACCTGACACTAACCTGAAAATTGCAAAAAACTTAAGAAAATTTGAATTTCGCGGCCTACCCTGTAAGGAGTAAACTCCAATACAGATGTTATTTAAGAGCGTCTAGCCCTCATAGTAGATATTTCATACAAAACATGCAAGACATTATCACTGAATGAACCGGTTTTTAAATTAAGTTAGTACGCATTTGCAAGTGTCTAAATAGTTAGTTGTGAACTTCTTCGAATAAGGTCTTAGAGAAAAAGAGAGTGATTTTTCACTAACATCCATTTATCTTTTTCGGTCCAAACGTTTATTCGGTCCATAATTAGTTAAGCCTTTGTAATTTAAGCGATAATGTTAAAAAAATAAAGATATTTTGACTATGAGTAAGAAAACCACAGCTTTTTGACTCTAAAGAAGTTTTAACTCAGAGCAAAATGCAATGACAGCTATGTGTCCCACGCAAAACTTGAAGCGACAAATCCGAACCGTACTAAAGTTTGTTTATGGAAACCAACAAACTGGTGATGTGTACATAACTTCATATAACACACCACGCCAAAAAGTTCCTCCAATATTCTGTTTTAACAGTTGGAACCGTTTGGAAAATCTGCTTTTGGGACAAAGAAACCGCCATGTTGGATAGTTGATATTGAAATCGAGATCCTCTCGACGGCCGCGACACCTGAATTAGGTGTGACGACATTCTTTTGCTATAGTGTCTGCTGTTATGTCTGAAAGTAGATTTATATTGTTGGTACTTCGGAGAGTATGCGCGGGAACCCCACGGCCTGATCCTACACCATACAATATGTCGAAGTTAAGGCTTGGGTGAAGTGATCACGAAGTGAGCTGTCAATCCATGTAATCAAGATACAATGACAGCACACTTCGTGATCACTTCACCCAAGCCTTCACTTAGACATGTTTACAGAATTGGCCGGCTGGTCGTCTGTTATAATAGCGGTCGCCGTAATGCTTTAGGATTCGTCGACGGCGACGGAGCATTCAGGTTGTAAATATTGGGTTTCATGGGAATCTTCTCCAACTTTGTCTGAATGATTACGTAGATATATCACACGAGTAACCAAAGCCGAAGTTTGTGGAAGTAGATTAGAATGGATGGACTTTTACTCTTTCACGCAAAAACGACTGAACGGATTTTGATAAAACTCTACAGATCAGAATAACATACTTAGCTATAATTTCAAAAATGAGGGCACTGAGGCTCCACGAAGGCGGCAGCTAGTAGCTGAATAAAAATACTTTATTTTTTCTGACTTGACCTTGATTATTATGTCGTCGTTTATCTACAAACGTCATACTACAGTCGAGTGAACACCCACGTCAGAATACCTACTTTCCACATCTCACAAGATTGCAGCAAGTTTTACAATTCCCACTGTCTCTCTTTCCCTTTATCTTTTTTAAGTTATTGCAACTTGCAGGCATTTACTCGGAGCATTTATTGGGAAAGAGTTGAGAGCTAGATAAATAGCGGGGACGTAGCAGGGACGCCGCAACTACGCCACTTGTGTTCATTTGTTCTTCTACTTTTGACATGTTTGATTCGTCTGAATCGGGAATGTGACATTTCGGGAAGTAGGTACCCGCGTTTACGCAGCTATTTCCTTCGCCTACGCTAAGCGAACGAAATAGCTGCGCGTAGTGTCATGCGATATTTTTAAGCTTTTATTTAGATTTTCTTCTGTTGAACGAATTTTTGCTAACTAATCTTGGTCGATTCTGCCTTTGCTTAGTAAGATAAAACTCTGTATACTCGTTCCGTTTTGATGACAATACATTTATTTAGCATATGGTACGATGTAACACGAAATCGGTTTGCACTTGAGGATGATATCGTCCTAAAAGCGGCCCACATGTTTAGATTGAATAACAAAACTGAATCATAATAAACCCACAGAATTTATGAAAAAATCTTTTTTCTTTTTAGGTATACTATCTTATACTGGCTTCTGCCAGCGGTTTCGCCCGCGTTCAAGTCGAAAATTAGGATAAAATGTATCGTATGTCCCATTTCAGGACATGGTCTATGCCATACTTTGCCAACCCCCTTTAATTTTTTAAAAAAGTGTGGTATTTTAGTAAATGCTGACACCTATTGCGTTTGATTAATTATATCAAAGAACATTTAGATCTCGCTTCAAGTAAATCTGTCCGCAAACAAAAATGTTCCATACAAACTTAGGCGATTAACACACTGGCACGCACCACGCAGCGTAGCGCGTGAATGCGTGTTCTAACGTTGCTTGTAAGTATCTCCGTTGTATAGAAAACACGCAAATCCAACACACAAAAAATGCATCTACACGCGTTCATTGTTGACCGTTGACACGCAACATGCAGCGTGATGCGTGGCAATGTGATAACCGCCTTAGCCATACCATTTCACCCCTTTACTGGTTGAATTTACGAAATATTCTTTCATAGTTCTGGTACAATAGTACAAAACATAAAAGACACCTCTGCGTAAAATAGTAGCTTTCCAGGTCCAAGGGTTTAGCCAGGGTTTTAATTAAGGTAAGTAGTACCAAGTTTCAATTATTTTTACTTCGGCCAGTATTTAGATCAAGTTTCAAATACACCGGCATGGGTCCCATGGGGCTAGTTGTGAAAAATAAATAATGACCACTTTTATTATTTGGTTTGGCCAGTATACCTATCAAGTTTTTAGTACATTGGCCCAAGAATTAAATTTTTTCTATTCAAACTTTAATCGTCTTTTGGGGGTAGTAATGAAAAACTAACAATTATAAACCTTGTTACTTACTTACACAGATTATTAATTTTGCCAAGTTTCAAGTTTATTAACCCAAAGAATATAAATCTTTCATACAAATTTTAACTTCGCCTAAATAAATTTTTGTGGATAGTCCTGAAAAACTAATATAATAATAACATTCTTTATTTTGGCCAGTATTTGATCCAAGTTTCAAGAATTTTGGCCAAAGGAATAAGATTTTTCATACCGACTTCCACCCCCTATTTCAAACCTTTAGGGACTGAATTTTCAAAAACCCTTTCTTATCGAATGCCTACAACTCTTAAGAAAAAGAGTATATTTAGATTTATGAGATGTTCGCATACCTCTATCTGCGGCTTTTGCACATCATCTCTAAAACTAATGATAGAGTCTATCATTAGTTTTAGAGATGATGTGCAAAAGCCGCTTATGTTTCTTATAATATTCTGTAACCTCGCAAGACATGCCTAGTGGATATTTGACGTACCTACGATATTAAATTAAATCGAAACGGGATGATTACGTATACTCGTACGAGGCTGCTTGGCTTCATGCTACATGACCATTTCAATCAATGTTATTTCAAGCGTTATAATAATTTCAAAATTACCTAGTTAGACCTTCCAGTAGACCTCGTGGTAGATTTATTTGCGACGCTGTTAGTTAAGGCTTAGCGAATAGGTTTGACCTTCTCAGTCATGATGATAAACGGGCTAGTCTAGGAGAAGCCAAATGAGCGCCGAGCGACGGTCATCTGGCTCCTGCCTACCTGAGTCTCGGCAGACGTAGATATTGTACTATTCCGACGGATATAAATCTTAACTTATGTTATCATATTACTATTAAGATTGCCCATCTTCGCTTCACCGATAATTTTTCAGGAAGTAATAAAAACTGTGCCTTTTACCGATAAACGTGTTATAATAGTAGTTTATGCAACGATTATATAAAAGGGGTTATTAAAACACGAGTGTGTGTTTATCACACGAGTGTTTTAATACCTAATTATATCCCATCTACACACTATTATATCTTCACTCATACAATTGAGATAAAACAAAGGTAGACAAAGAGTTAAGTATGTAAGTATTCCATCCTCACAACCACGGAAAAAATATATGGTACGGCAGGGAAAATTTAGCGCGCGTATCCATAGACACTGACATTATATTTCTACATTTTATCAATGAGCCAATCAACGCCAATCAATTAAAAAATATGTGTGCTATAAAAATTAAATAAAACTATGATGCGGTTGTTGGAAAATCGAAGGAAAATGTTGCACTGTAATGGTTTTTTTTTACATTTTACCTATCCACGAAAAAAAAGTACGTATTTATACAATAGTTTTTGAAATCATAATATTTGGAACATTACCTACGTTGTGAGTGAAATAACAGTAGTTTATGCAACGGTCATATAAAAGAGGTTAATAAAACACGATTTCGCCTCGTGTGATAATAATATCACACGAGTGTTTTAATACCTAATTATATGCCGTTACCTACATTACCTACTTTATCGTCACTCATACAGTCGGAATAAAATAAGTGGAAAATAGTTTATTCCAAACTCACAGGATGCAGTTGTTTGAAAATCGAAGGAAAATGTTGAACTGTAATGGATTTTTTCTTTAATTATACGTACCCACGAAAAAAAAGTACGTAGGTATTTATACAATCGATTTTGAAATCATATACTTAATTAGAACATTACGTTGTGAGTAGATAAAAGGCTTTTTTGGGCTCACTATAGTACTTCAGTTTTCAAAGGTTCAAATGTCGAATAACCATAACAATTTATCAATAATAATACTGAAAAAACCTGAAAAGCTGTTCCTGACTTATGTTGTTTAAGCAAGAAACAGTTAGTGGTAAATAATTTGAACAAGACAAGCATATTTTTCTTACGTTTTAAGGTTTATTATTGAAAATTATACCTACTTATCATCAACTTATTAACATGTCACCTGTTTCAATATCTATAAGGTAAGTATTACCTATTCATATTCTCGTAATAGGTAAAATATGTTCTGATAAAATGGCACACGCTCTTCCAGCGTGCCATACTCATAACTCGTTTTAAATCATCAATTTTTTCAAATAGCACTCTCAAATCAATCAATCAATTTGAAGAGGAATGAACGTATTGACTTACGTGATTCATATTTAGAATACGCATCTTCCTTTAAGGAAGCGATAACAGCAAAAAAAAACATATTGGAAAAAATGTAACATAATTATGTGGTTGGGAAATTACCGATTCAAGTTTAACGGGGGTAAATAGAAGGGGGAACTTTGTACCGCGATAACCGACAACTACGGGGTTGAAGTTACGGCAGCTAGTTTATTCGATAAATGTACAGTGTTACTCAGAGAAAATCGTCGAACATCGAGATAAAGCGGACATCTTAGTTCGGCACAAGAATTCGCATCGGTCCTCGAGATTGGTTTACAATGTCTCGTTCCCCGATTCCTAAGCAGAGTCGGTGTAAGCGAGCCGTGATCGATTTTCATCGTTTGGCCACCCCCGATTCCGCCCGCCGCCCAACCTCCTGAGCGAAAGTGAAATGGGGAACGGATATCATGAATTATATACGTTAGTTTGCGTATTATACCCTCTCACACTATACCCCTCTAAATGGGTTAGTGGACCATCAACAAAAAATATTAATAAGTGTAGCTGTATGAAATTAAAACGTTAAGTTTATTTAGTTTTATCACGAACATGTAGTTTACGTATTGGACACTATAAAATAAGATATGATTAGTTTAGTGTTGGAAATAGGCCGTTTGTTATAATTAACATTAATAATTTATAGTGAAACAAGTAAAGATAAGTACGAACAAACCCTTCTTCATTCTTTTTTGTACCTACACCAAAATAACTTAAAGTACTTACCTATAGTTATAGTAAAGTTCATGTACAAAGGCGAAGCGATAACACAAAAATTATATTAGCAGATTTTCAGAATAAAAGAAAGTACACTAGACAAGACTTAAGAAATACTTATCCGAAAAATCCATCCGGCCATCATTTACTTAGATACCCCTACACAGACGGCTTAGCCCCGTGCAGATATCAAATACATGCAGGGCAAGGATTAATTACCTAATTAAAAGTAGAAAGTACTGACAAATAGTCGGGAAACTCGCGGGACAAACTTGTAAACCTAACCTACCCAAAGCAAAAACACGCTGCACCAGAATATAGTTAAGGTTGAACTAGTCGCGGGCTCGAACTCGCTGATAAGCGGGGCCTAAAAGCACGCTGTCTCACCGGGCATCGTGCCCGACAGAGACAGTATCAGTGATGAGCATTTAGATTAAACGCATAATGTCTAGTTTCCACGCTCAAAACACCGTTCCGAACGAAAACAACGTTAGACGATGCACGAAAAGTCTATTGGAAGGTTGAGTTTTATGAAAAACCCACTTATATACACATAAATCCATTACAAATAAAGTTTATTGAACTCTTCTACAATTGAGGTTTGTCGTTGCAACTTTGTTTTTGAGATTTTACACTTCTTTTATTACTTATTTACGCCCAAAGTTGCGTTAAAATTGCCAAAAAAAACGAATCTTTGTTGGCTTATAACTTTTTAATGGCTTTTCATTTCACTATTCTGTTTCCGTACAGACAAAATTAATAATGATATAAAACGATATCATGCTTAACTTTGAATGTATAATGTCAAATAGTGGAGTAATACCCCCCCATAAATTTGTATGGACAAAATATCGAAGAGTGTAACCTTAAGAGCCTTTACGCGGTACGGCTTTTCATTCAAGTTTTCAAATCCTTGTTTTTCGAAATGAATGAACTGATTTTAATGAAACTTGGTATGCATACGCTGGATATCCAGGTCTAAATAGTTATCAGAAAACATTTTTTTTTTTAATTTTAGAGGGAGAGAGAGAGCGATTTTAAATTTTCTATAGAAAGTGAAAAATCACTATATCCTTACCCCTGAACTCTTTTTCGATTTTTTTTTCTGATAACTATTTAGACCTAGATATCTAGCGTATGCATACCAAGTTTTATTAAAATCGGTGTATTAATTTCGAAAAATAAGGATTTTAAAGTTTGTATGAAAAGCCGTACCGCGTAAAGGCTCTTAACTGCACAACGTACAAAGCTTTAAACGTCAAAATAAAAAAATATGACCGAACAAAGGCTACCAACGTAACGACATAAAAACCTCAAACTAATAATTCCCTGCAATTGGAATACCCACTACAGTTAAATACGCCAGAAGTTGAAAAAAATTCCCAATACAAATAGCTGTCCGATATGATTTACATTATTCAATTGGGCTACAAAACCCGATAGTGCACACGATAGGTTATTTTAATAGATGGAAAAAATAAAATCCATTTAGCCCGTCCGTTAGATTTTCAAAAAATATTGGACATGTATTTTTTTTAAATCGAGAATAAAATATAACGAAAAAGAGCATCAAAGTTCAAGAGCGGGGGAAATTGAACGATCGTAGTGACGTCACGCGAGGTGTCAACGTAGGTACTGTATCGTCTTAACTTTTTGTTTACGTGAAAAAAGAAAAAAATTCTTGTCCAATATTTTTTGGAAATCTATCTCTCGGACTAATTAGATTTTTTCAACGATTGACTCCTTCTCGGATTCGGACACAATATCGGAAAATACGTTTCTCGTGCAGACATTGGACTTTAGGATTACTTACTTTATCATTTTAGAGGCGAATACCTCGTTGAGCTGAGCGAAATATTTTTATATGCTCAGCTCAACAAACTGCTGAAGCTATGTATAACAAGTATTTTTGTAATAGTGGTTGGTCACTTCAGTTGCAGTTCACAGTATTCATTAAGTACATAATTTATTTTTGTTTAAGGCGCTGCGCGCTGTCATAGCAAAAACTTGGTCACTCTCGGACTGTATAGAAAAGAAAGAAAAGCGTGACAACACAATGCTTGCAATTTATTGCCAAATATGAAGCATTTTGTCGATTTACTCAAAACTAAGTTGAGATATTAATAATCTAAAATAACAACGTTTTGCATTAACATTCGATTCATTATTTGTTATAAATTTTACCGGCATAATTAAGCTAGAAAAACGGTTTTTTTTAAAGGTCAAAATTAGAGGTAACTTTGACGGTCATTTCTATCGAGGATTTTATTTTTAAACATGTTTCGGAAACAACAGAGTTCTTGGAAATATAGTTAAATTCAACATATATTTTTTCTGTAGCTTGAAACACGTAGAATTTTTTGACACCATATTTTAGGGTGAACTTAGTTAGGATTTTTGATAATTATTTTAGTGTAGGTATATAGTTAGTCAATTATTTATTAAAACAACTGTTAATATCTATTTATAAATAAATTAATTTCGTGTAATTTTACAATACAATATCGTATCTCTATTGTCTTTGGGCCTCGTTATAAAATCAATCTTCCTAGCCTTTTCACAACTATGACGGGTTTGGCTACCTGTCTTACCGGATTTACCTCCTCAACCTTGTAACTGGAGAAATTAACTGAAGAAAGAAAGCAAAAGCCAAAAAGCAGAAAGTAAAAGCTATAAAATCTGTCACCAGTGACAGTGACAGTGACAGATTTTTCTAGCTTCTAACTGCTGCGGTTGAACGTGCTTTCCAAGCCACGAAAGAAACTCGATATATTGTAATATATGGTCACCCATCCATTGACCGACCCTTGCGTTGCCGAACATCGAGAATCAGACCGTGCAGTGATTTTATTTACCAACGAGCTCCCCTTACGGGCTACGTTAAATTAGTTAGAACTAATTTATTAACCTTCAACGTTCCAAGCGAATTTTATCATAATATGAATTGATTATTGGATACGAGTATTTATAGCCTATCGTTATTAATGGAATTTCACTTTATGGGAACATGAAAAATGATGACAAATATTTTTAAGAGCGTTTTTAGTGCAGCACTGTTCTGATAACTGTTCGAAGCTCTTTAGATTTTGAAAGCATTGTAACTTCCAGGAACAAGGAATGCGACCACATTGGAGTAGGACATGTTCTACTGATAATAATAAGTACCTGGATGACCGAGCTTGGCTCGGTTTTTTTTTGGAAACACGGATAAAACGACGTTTTCTAAAAAACGAAATATAGCTAGATCGATTTATCGTCCCCGAAACCCGCTGCATACTAAATTTCATGAAAATCGTTGGAGCCGTTTCCGAGATTCAGATTATAATATATACATAATAATATGTAAATACAAGAATTGCTCGTCTGAAGGAAAAAATAGATTTATTTGCATTTCAAGTTTTACATTTTACATTAAACACATGGATGGTAGTAGTACGATTCAGTAGTGTGGCGACACCAGCACACCTTGCGATAAAGATGCTGGACAATTAAAACATTGTACTTTTAAAGCTGAGGCAACGAGATTTCGTCGGAATTTGAATGTTTCAGTTTCAGTTTGAGGAAAGAAAACATTGTATTGATATCACTGGTCACCTCGATTGTTTGTATGTATCTCAGGAAATCTAAAATATAACAGCATTTTGTAATAATTGGATTAGTCAGACTTAATAATCACTGTTATTTATAATTCTTGCCTTTATTTTACAATATCGGTAACTAATACAAATCAGAGTTTTAATTAATAAAAGATTACAAAAGCTACGCTTTCTGAAGGATTAATTTCTAATCCATCTGCTAGATTTTAGGATTTCTGGCAAAAAATAATCTTCTCACGAATATACTTCTTAAACTTAATAACAAACAAAAGGAAGAAACATAATTCTAAGTTCAATATATCCACTATAAAACGTAAAACATGCATTACAACTAACAATTCCATAGTACAAATGAATCGTCATAATAATTCACCTACAGCACAGAGCTACACATCAGAGAGGTTCAGTCTGTAGCAAGTCTGCCAAGTTGAAGAACTGGCTGGCAATTAGGTATACCCGATGTTTAATAGCTTTAAGCTTATCGGAGCTTTATTTTGCAATCGTCCGTAAAAACTCGTTATGAGCTTTACGCGAAAGTTGTTGTGCCAATAAAGTCAATGGAGAATGGAGATTAGTGTATTGTTTAGAATTTATGGAAAAATGTATCTCTCATAGTCAAATAGAGAACGTAAAAAATATGAGAAAATATTTTCCTGCCCCTGTACTGTCGCGACACCTAATTTAGCTATGACGCCATTGTTTTACTATTGTGTCCGTTGCGTTGACAGTTGACAATAGGAGCTTACTAAAACTTCAATTGTAGCTAGATAATAAATTATGCCTCATTAACTTTGGCTAAGAACGAAAATTTTCGCAACCCTATTGTGAAACACTGGCAAACATGCTTTAGCTACTGTAATTGCCTCAATTTATTTTCATCAACCATATCGCATCACTTGATCTATGTTTAATTTCTCTTCAGAAACGAAGGATTTAATGACCCTATAATTCCCGAAAATGTTACCAAAGCATGGTACTAACATGACACTGTATTACAGAAATGGAATACAGCTACGAAGAAGAAGAGGTGAGCGATGTCGAGGCGGATTTGCGGCCTGTGGCACGCCGGACCGCCAAGCACATCGCGGCGGGGGAGGAGCGGCCCAGGATCAACAGCAGCCAGCAGACCACGCCCACCGATGGTGAGTACCCTCTGCCTTACGACAATGATCATCACTTATATTATTATAAATGTCCAGATACCGCCTCCTGTTGTGACAAGCGTCATAAATACATCACCACGGCGTAACGTTTGGTCACAGGAACTGTCAGCGGTTCGAAGAAAATTCATGTTTTGAACTGCATTTGAAATTGTGTCATTGGACATCATGTAGCTTGCACGACTTATATCTAAAGAACACAAATATTGCTGAATGTATTTTAGACAAATTGCAACAGAAGAGACGAGAAAAAAAATAGAAATATGGTCAGTGGCATTTCAGTAGGGCTTGTCCTTACAAGGTTATCCGGCAGAGAAACAAAGTTGCCGACATAGCTCACATATACACACGCTTGACCGGCAGTGGGCGGCCAAATTAGCCGTAGAACCGATGACCGTTGGAGTAGTCGTGTTCGTGAGTAGAGACCGCAAGTCAGTAAACGTATGATGTAGATGGACGCCGTGAGGTGAAGCGACGATCGTCAGGCAGACTGAAAGCAGCTGGATGAGAGTCGCCGAGAATCGAGAATTGTAATCCTGTAGGCTGATGCTAATAGCATACATGTTGAAAATTAAGACAAATTGTTTTTGAAATAGAATGTGACTTTGTCTGAAACCTTGGGCTCAACACAAAGTGACATTCTTTCGACGATAACGAGTATCGATAAGTTATAAAAAGATTTTCATAAAGTATTGCCGAAGTGACATGACAATCGTTATAGAAAGTCACTTTTCCTCGAGTATTCACTTCAAAAGTCACAATCGGAATCATTAAAATAAGGCTGTGTGCAGACTGCCAATTCTACGAATTCTTTTAAACAACGTTTGCATTCGCATGTCGCATGTATAGAAATTGAGGTTTTTATGACAGATATAGAATAGAATCTGCCCTGAGATTTGAGTCAATCAAGAATGCCTTTAGACCTGACTGCCAATTCTAAAAATTTTTATGCACCGCGACCGTTTGCATTCGCGTCTTAGACGTAATCTGTCAAAAATTTATGGAAATGATATTTTTGTCAGTTTACGACGACACGTGAATGCGAACGTTTAAAAATTAATAGAAGCCTTTGTCTAAAGTCATTCTAGATTGAACTAAGGCTAAATGAACAAAAATATGGTAGAACGATTGATGTTCATTAATTCAATACTAATGAAGAGGGTGGTTAAAACATTTGAAAATGTGGTCATATTTGGTGTTAGCATCCGTTAATCCGTATTAACATTCCAATAGCCATTGTAGATTAGGTAAGGGTTATAATCTGTCAATTACTGAGTTACATTTTTTAGGTGTTGCACAGCAAATATTTGCTTAAAATAATAATAATAATCATTTATTTCACCAATAATTACAATGTTCACATTAGGGCTGAAACATTAAAGGCTTAAAAAACAACATTCTTAAATACTCTGACTCCTAAACTAGGTGTATGTGCCTGTGTCTTAGGAGTCAGTGATCCTCCGAGGCAACAAAGCCATAAAATATATGTAGCCATGGTAAAATATATAATGGTTTTTTACAATATAAAGTGCGAAAGATCGCAGTAATAGTATTTATGATTATATATTCATATTAATTAATTCATTTAAAAATAATAATAATAATTTCATTTCATAAAATTTTAAGTTAAAAGTTAAGCGTATAGTGTAGTGATGTAAGTTAGTGTGTGAGTGAGATGTGTCTGTGTAGGGGTGTTTGTACTTATCACTGTAAGTTACCTAGCAAAAGGTTCTCAGTGTAATCAAAATTAAGTGTTTGAAGATAATCAATAAGTTCATTTTTACATTTGGTTTTTGTGTACGAATGAATGTTTAACTTTTTGTTTAGGGTGTTATACAATTTAACGCTATTAACATAAAACTGACGTTTAGCAAAGGCAGTTCTATGGCGTTCCAATGGGAAAACGTTATGTTTATGTCGGCCAGTCGGCTCCGTGAGGGGACGTGCTGAGTGTTTGCGAAGAGTCGTCAGCAGTACATAAAGTTGCCTGACTGTGAGTACTTTGAGGTCAGCATAAAGCCGCACTGTTGGATACCGTCGTGGACGAAAGCACATCACCTTCAGGACAGCTCTCTGCGCCCTCTCTAGGCGGATGAAGACGTTTTTAGTGGCACCTCCCCAAACAGGTAAGCAGTATGATAGGACGGACTGACACAGTGAAAAATATACTAATTTAAGGGTATTACGATCAGCAGAGTTTCGAAGCTTCTTAAAAACGTAGATCAGCTTTCGTAATCGAGACGTTACTTTGTCTATTTGTGGGTGCCAGTTCAGATGATGGTCAATGAGTACTCCTAGATACCTTACATAAGAAGATTTAGTAAGAGATAGGCAACTACATTGCGTTACAGGCGTACAGGTATGCGCATGCAGGGTAAGAGAAATTGGTGGGCTCAGATTTGACCTAATGACAAAGGGGACGTACACAGTTTTCTCAAGATTTAATGTAAGTAAATTATCTGCCAGCCAGTTCATCACCCTGGAAAGCGCAGCCTCGGCGTTTTGATATGTCTGCAACCAGTCAGCACCATCTATTATAAGGGCGGTATCGTCGGCATACGTAAAAATCCGACAACTTTCAAGAGGCAGTTTGCATAGGTCATTTATATAAATGAGAAAGAGGGTAGGCCCCAAAATGCTGCCTTGCGGAACACCGTACGTGATGAAGAGGTCGTCACTTTCGTGCGGACCGATTTTCACCTTTTGGGTACGATCACTAAGGTAGTCTGCAAAGATTTTCAAAGCGAGACCCCGAATCCCAATGTTTTCCATTTTTTTCAATAGGACTGGGACAGAAACGGTGTCAAATGCCTTCGATAGGTCAAGGAAAATTCCCAAGCACCTGCGTTTTCTGTCAAGCGTCCTTGCTACGTGATCAGACAAGGCCATAACTGCATCTTCGGAACTTACTCCATTTTTGAAACCATATTGGTTATCGGCCAGGATACTATTCGCCTTGAGATAACTGGTCAGATTTCTATTTAGTACGCGTTCCAAGATCTTTGAGACAGCCGTTAATATCGAAATCGGACGGTAATTATTTACATCATCTTTGCGCCCAGACTTATAAATGGGATGAACTAATGCTTTCTTAAAAGACTTTGGGAAGACACCAGCACCAATAGAAATGTTACAGACATGCGTGATAATCGGAACTAAAACACAACGTGAAGCTTTTATAATTTTAGAAGGTATACAGTCCACGCCAGTTGCACAATCAGACCTGAGACCCAAAATTATGGAATCTATTTCATTCTCAGTCACCTCAAACAGAGCCATTGAACTGCAAGAATTGGAGTTAGTCACAATGTTGGGTCCCATGACGGGTTGTTTAATTTTAGACGCTAAGTCACTGCCGACATTTATAAAAAAGTTGTTGACGTGATTCAACGAAGATTTAGGAGTATCAGCTAGTTGCAACAGGTCAAAAGAGGGGGGGCCACGTGTTTGTAAATCTGATACTTTCTTAAATACATCCCATGTCGCCTTAATATTGTTTTTTTCCTTGTCAAATTGTTCTTTCTCGTACGAGCGTTTCAGTTTCTTTAAGAGAGAATTACAGAAATTGCGATACCGGCTATATGTAATTTTTAATAATTGATTATCTTCAGACTTTCTGAGTTTGGCGTGCATGCGATCACGGTGACGAATACAGCGGAGTAAGCCTGGCGTAATCCAGGGCTTCAGGTTACGTTTACTTCTGGACACGGTAAATTCCTGTGTGTGCTTTTTCATGGTAGATGTAAGAACTTCTACTAACGTATCAGCAGCTTGATTAGGATCACGGATTGCCAACACTGGAGACCAGTTATAGCTTTTGATATCCTCTATGGCGGAGTCGTAATCGATTTTTGACCTGGTACGTGTAATATCCATGTTCGCATTGCTGGGATTCCCGCTTTGAAGATATAATAGCAGCGGTTTGTGATCTGTAATGGATGATTCTATAACAAAAGAAGTTGATTTTTTATTTGTTTTTAGTAGGATATGGTCCAAACAGTTTGCGAGCCGTGTTGGAAATAAATGAGCTGGTAGAAGCCCATTGGATGCAGCACAGGTTAGATACTCACCCGAGTGACTATCACTATTGTCAATCTTAATGTCAATATTTATATCACCGATCAACACCACGGTAGAAGTACGAGCTTTGAGAACGTTATCGAGACTATCTACGAAGTCGTTAATATTTTTAAAAGAAGGGGAGCGATAAATGGCCACTATTGTAATGTCCTTTATGCAACAAATAAGACAATTTGCGTCTACGATGAGTGGTTCCTTTACTTCAGCTTTAAGGGAAGATTTAACATAGATAGCGCATCCGTCATTTTGATTAAATATATTTTTAGTTGAATAAGACGTATAGCCATCCAGGGTCGGCAAGTGTGAGAGTTTGCTTAACCAACATTCCGAAAGTACGAGCACATCACACTGGAAACCCAAAAACCGCATGAGCACCGAAACCTCATCGAAATTCTTAGAGATACTTCGTATGTTTAAATGTAGTATTTTTAATCCCTTTGTATGGTTTTTTATGATCTGCAAGCATCTATCAGGTTGACACATAAACGATTTAGATACATTAAGCGAGTCTAATTCACTATTTATAAAATCTAGATTAGCCATTTGTTATGAGTACAAGGAAATAGTAGGAACGTTGATTACTAGGAAGGTACTGTAGACGAAAAAAAGTAGAATACATGATGCACGGTGTGATAAATCGAAAATTAGAACAGGAGTGATACGTTTCGCAGTAGATAAATTGAAGTTTGGGCTATGATATGCATGAGTAGTGTGAGTGTAATGAGTTAACATAGCTTTGGGTATGAAATGTGTGTGATACGCTTTACAAAAAATAACAAAAATTAAAATTATATACATAAGTTTTCGAAAATTATAGTAGAAAGTTACGGACATGCTAACCTTTACCTTACACAATAAGCAATGGAAATAATAAAAACTGTTTTTAAAATTACATAGTCAAAGCCGAGGTACCAACTTAAGTAGGCACTTTTCAGACTCAATGTGTATATGTTTAGCACCTACTTCTTTTCGAATTAATACATTTCCATTTGATATCCAACAGAAGTCGTATTTATTGTTCTTAGCAAAGTTTCTTGCCGCATAAAAAGTCTGCCTCGTGGAAGGAGGCAAGAATTCAGCAACATAAATAGGCTGACGTTTCCCCGGTACAGCTATCATCTCCGTGTTTAGTTTACTTTCGGAGTTTCGGTTCTTGTTATAGTTTTTCACCGCAGCTAGTAAGCTTGTCTTCATATCGACTGTAACAAATTCGGCAACAATGCCCCTATTCGTGGCTCTTTTTCCGGGTATGCGATACACGTCTCGTAAGTCTTTCGATCCCATTTCAACATTCACGGATGTGCTAATTCTAGTGACTAAGGACGTCAAGTCCGACAGGGTTTCCTTATCATTAGCTGGTATGTTCCTTATTTCTACGCTGGAGGTACGCGACATAAACTGGAAGTTTTTAATTTTGTTTTCCAGCCCAAGAATGCACTCGTGGAGGTTTTTCTTATCCTTCTCATACTCCGCCAATTTCTTCTTCATTTCTTCGTAATCCTGATTCATGAACTTCATTGACTTGACAATTTCAGCATTTGAGTCGTTGATGCTCTGGTTTTGCGTTTTTAGTTCAGCTACATCAGCGACAAGTTTCTTCAATATAATGTCCTGGTCAGCTTTCCATGAAAGTATCGTAGACTTCAACTCTTCAAACTGGGTCAAGTCGCAGCACCTCTCCTCTAGTCGCATTCGCTTTCTGGTGTTAACGTTTTTAGATGTGCCGTCACAGAGTCCAGTTAAGTCGGGTTCCGGCTGTACTTCAGTTTGCGGATTAGAAGGCGGCGGTGTGCGAGTTGTTCGAGGCATGGTGTGTTCAAGAATAAATTAGAGAAAAATAGAAATAAAAAAGAAATACTTTACCCCGATTTAGGGGAGATAACGAAAATCTGGCAACCCGTTTCTTGACAGGTGTCGATGTCAAAGACACAGCGGTTGAATGACAGCTGTCATTTGAATTTGACAGAAGAATCTTACTCTTTTCGTGGGTACTCAGACAACTTGTCACTTATTATTATTAGGTATACAAATAATGCAGTACTTGCGGCTGTATTTTCTCCCATAAGCAATTAGCGCTTCACGCGAACAACAATAAGAGGCCTTCCAGCAATGTTGTTCTGCACACTGAGTGAGACAGTAAGGGTTTTCGAGACAAGATTCACACTTTTTGGTAAAATTTAACATGGACCGTAACGTTAGTAGTGTCAATACTGTCAGTGTTACCACTCGAATGAAAAAATGTTTTATGAGCTGATGTAAAACGAGATCTACGTAAAACCAGCCAGTTAATGTAATATAATAGACAACGGTTTTTTTTATGCCGGCGCCATGCAATAATTGAATTACTCTGATTGAAAGTTTGCTCGGACTTCGGACGAACGCTTCGTCAATGGAATGCAATTACCTATGACGTCAAGTGCGGGCTGCGATCCCATGCACTCTCCATGGCAATGCAGCTACTGGACTTCGGTCTTTGACTAACAAAAAAATAATTTTCACACACTTCCATTTTTCTATAAAAATATTACACAATTCCAGCCGCTCCTGTCACAAGCCAAGCGGGAAATTGATTACGTGCATTGTTTCTTTAATAAGCAAAGTTTTCAAGTTTTCAATTATTCAAGAGTTCAAGGTTAGGTAATGCAATTTTTAAAGAAAAACATTATGTAACAACATTAAGGTCTTTCTACGTTTTTCTTTTCTTCAAATTGCTTTTGAATTTATGTAAGTCAATTTAAATTCAACGAAACAAAATATTACTTTAAACCGTTCTATTGGAGTTTCAACCGAGCTGAAAACTGGGTCTTAACGAAAATGAATATAAAGAGGTAGGTATTATTTGATAAAGAAATTCTTTTATTTAATTAATTCACATTCACTCGCCGAAGGAATGCATTCGCATTGCAGGTAATTTCAGTTAACAAGTTGTAAATGGATGGAAACTCGTCCTGCTCGGGGGTCGGGGGCCGGTTTGTCGGCGGCCATGCATACCAAACGGACGAAACATGAAGGTTCCGGGACCCCACATTGACCGCATTTTTCATTAGAGTTAGAAGTTGGTGACATCTGAACGGAGCCTGCCATTCACAAATTAGTTTATTCATTAGTTTGCGACGTTCGTCAGCTGTACATATTGAGCTATAGCGATTAGGGCTGCAATTAAATGGAACGTTAATTAGTAGGTACCTAGTTGCTTCCGACAGCTGTTCGTTTGAAATGTGCACAACGCAAACAATGATTAGCGATAGTGTTCCATCTAATTCTAGATGTTGTTGATTTTCAGTTTTTCAAGAGTTGATTGTAATCTGACTGCTGTGTGCAGATGGAGATACATCAACTATAGAATATCAATTTCCTTTTACCTCGTGAAAGTTTCTACAGGGTGTTTCAGAAGTACGTGGTCATATTTAAGAGTAATGTTGGAGAGCTATAGTCTGTAGGATACTGATACATTAAGGCGCTTCCTTAACCAAATGACCTTGAGCATTCGATCCCTCTTTGCCGCGCCCCGCCTCGTATCATAGAATCCACATTTTTTTGGAATTATTTTAATAAAAAAAAAGCGATGTTTTGAAATTAAATAAAACGTGAATAATTTAGATTTCTAAATTATCTATTCATTAGTGTAATCCTCAAATGATTATAGCGTCGCCTCTAGCATCAGATGCATGTAAGTAATCAATTATTTTAGTAATTTTTAAAAAGTAGATTTTAAATTTATTTATTATACATAAAAATAAATTAGAACGTGGAATGTGATGGTAGGATATCGAACATCAACAATGTGCTTTTAGAAGTAGTTTATTTCTCTTATCTAATGAGTTAATAGCTTCTGAATAACGAAGAAAAACGCACTATCGCTAGGTTTTGGTCGGGGTAACGCCTTAAGGAAAAAATATCAAAATATAAAAAAGACTAAAACAACGACCACAAAATGACTAAAAAGTTCTGAAGAAATAACTTTTCAAGCGGTCTGATGCAGTTAGTGACATCAAATCTGTGATTGAACTAAAATAAATGCTACCAACTGTAACAAACTGCTTGAAAAGTCATTTATTCGGAACTTTTTAGTCGTTTTAACTGGCCGAATTAACAAAAATAACTTTATTTATTTGCTAACTTTTCCTTAATGTATACCAGCTACACAACATCACCCATAAATATGACCACGCATTTCTGGAACACCTTGTAAAGTCTGAGCCACACCGGTAGCCATTGAAGCTATTTCCGGAGGTAAAGTGAAGTTATTTGCCCTCCACAAGGTAGGTTACGTGCTCCCAAAACTTCCCCACCCTGTTAGCTTGCAAAGCTAATTGGAACTTTTTGCAGTTCCTCACAGCAGGGGCGAAATGCGCCGAGTTCGCTCCAATTTTCGTTACCTTCGATTTTGCATCCACTTACATGAAGCCCGACACAACGGGCAAAAGAAAAAGGACATCGACTGCAAACCAACTTAACTCCTTAGTACTCATTATGAAACAACCAGTTAAGTGGAAACACAAAGTTAATGTGATAAAGATGTTTTCCCCGTATGATAAAGCTTACAATACAATTAAAGCAAGAGTTGCACTTAATGAAAAACAGGATTTAGTACTACTGCGTCTGGTTCGAGTTTTCCAGCTGAAAAAGATAAATAATACTGCAGTCGAGTGGAGTGGTACTTGATTTGTTAAAACAGAATGTAAATGCTCGCGTATATTTAAGATTTTAAATAAAATTTAATTGTTTGCGAAAGTGTCAGTTTAAATTAAAGTTATGTTTTAAAACAAGACGGGTTTGGTAAGAAGTTGTTTGGTAAGAATTAAGAATAATAGTGTAGTTTGTACATTATACCCGGAGTAGGTACACGAGGCTAGTTTTTCACGCTAAGACTCATATTCTATTTCTGCGCTCCATTTTGTCCGTTGGTAAATCTTGGGTTCGGATGCCGTTAGCTTTTCTTTCAATGTCAAAGATTAACTTTACTATAACATCAGAAGTATGAATAGCCAATATATTGCTTGCTATCCCATCTCCAAAACTAGCCTCGTTTAACTCGCAGTACGACCGACGACTGACGAGCCTTAATTAATAACCCACCCTCATTCGCGACAGAAATCAAATTTGCGAAGCTGAAGCGTGTACCTACATTAATATAGGTCCATAATTTCCATTAAACGTAAAGCCTGGCTATTAGCCGATCTGGCACGTACTATTTCACAGCCGTATCACTGGGCCAACTCCACGGATTCTTGGTATTAAGTGACGCTAAAATGTAACTAGTCAAATTGGGATTATGCAGACAATAGGTATCTTATGTCCGCTCACTCACTTTAATACGATTTAGAACTTTAGACAAAACCGGACGACGTATTGTTAGTCAAAGTAGCAAGCAAGAATTGGATTGTTCAGTCGGGACAAAAGAAAGCCAAATACCGGGTAAATGGGCGTGCAATAGACGAGCACTATGCGGTTTTGGGTGGATACGGTTAAAAGACAGACTCAGAAGAGATTTCATTCAAAGATATGACATGTAAACTGTAGAACCGCACTCAGAAATAGCGAAATAAAAGAAAGTAAGTACCGCGATCACGGTACGACAGCGGATATAAGTAGGCGTCCTCTTGCTACATATTTACTAATATGTTCGTGCTTTTAACCAACTTAAAAAAAGGAGGAGGTTCTAAATTCGGTTGTATTTTTATATGAAAGGATATAGGTACTTTCCGATTGGTCCCATAGAAATTTTATCAAAACCGGTTCAGTAGTTTAGTAAGCTGGAAAAAAATTGTCATCCAAGTAAACGAAATTGCGAATTTTGCTTTCCTGTGACTTTCCAGTGGTGTTGTTAGGCCATCAGTAAAAAGTGGAAACTAAAAAAAAATACAAAAAAATATAAGCGACTTCCAAAGTTATATTTCGTAGTTTTTTTTTATTTGGAAGTCGTTTGTATTTCTTTTTTTTTTGTGCTGTATTTTTGGAGTTTGACGCCTCTATACGTATACATAATACCTACGTCGTAGAGTTTTTTAAACAAAGTTCGGCTTTCAAATGCGTTATCTTTTTTTAAAACCCGAGGTGTCATACTTAATTCCTGGGCACGCTGGTTCCATCATAGACCTAGCCCATTCCTCAATAAACAAAACAAAATTCCCCAGTACCTCCTGCACTTAACATCTACTGAGTCTGGTTGCAGTAGGTAAGTAAGTGTATAAGTACACAGTACAATTAGTCCGAGAGAACAGACAGTGAAATATAAAGTGGCGGACAAGAAGAGCTTTTTATACTTATGAAAGGTAAATACAGAGACGAAGTCAATAGTTGTAAGTGGAATAATGGAGTCTTTCACTTTTTATTGTTATTCTTCTCCGTGTTGTTTATTTTATTTTATTGACAATTAAATTACATGGAAAGGTACTCGAAAGCATATATAGTGCCTGGTTTTCGTCATGAAAAGCTATTCTATTTTATAATGGTGTGAACGTCACGCTTAGAAAAAAGTCATATATGTAAATGTAATTTACACAAAAAGACGGATGGTATTGACGGTTTTTACAAACTTTTATTTAACTTGTAATGTTCGTTATTTGTTTTGGTCGAATCTTAAAAGCCGAATCAGTAGAACCTCTTCCTTTTATCCTACAGAGTTGAACTTGTACACGTTGGTTCAGGGGGTCTACTCTCTAAGCCCGAAGTTCATAGTTTCGGCCTTAGTGTCGGGTGTTTTTTACTCCGTATAACCTACGGATTTCCGATTAGTCCCGAACCCGAACTAAAAATGATTGACAACACGATTTGGCAGTTGTTTTTAGTTCGGGTTCTGTTGACAATTATTTTTTATACTTAACTATTACCTGACTCACCATCTAAATTTGGCTCCAGACGAAGCATCTCCTCAACTTTTAGCGCTTTAAAATAAAGGCTTGTTTTTAATTTAAAATGTTACTTTACCATTATAATTTAAGTTTTTAAAACTTAACACAACTTTAAAACATTAAAAACCTCGACTTTAATAACTTACCGCAGAGCAAACAGAAAAACATATCACGCGAAGCGAGCAACGACTTTGTTGTCCATATATTCTAATTAATAATGTAACCACGACGAGTTCACAAGAAAAAAATTGAAATTAATATCACTAATTCAATAGAAGAAAGCTCTTGGATAAGCCAAGAAACAAATGGATGCATTAATTCACCAGCGACTGTAGTTTCGCAATGACTTGACCATTAGGTAGATACGTGTTTACAATGGTAAACATGTTATTGTATAGATTTTCAACGAGACTTGGTCTCTCTGAGTTTGTTTCGGTGTTTCTTCTCAGTATGGTAAATTATGAAACACCGGACTCATCTAAAATTCGATTCGATCTCATCGAAAATTTACGTGTTAATTATAACCAAATTGTAAAATAAATGTCTATCATTCAATGAAAATCAACCTACATTACTTTTCAAACAGTAGTCATTTGTTTGACGAAATCATTCAAATAATTGTCACGTACCTACGAGCATTTGACACTAGCCCTTATCATGAAGTCACAAATGAACGAACAATTGTTGGAGACAGCACCGGAGCCGTCAGCTTCACGTGCTGAGTCGATCGCAACACAGCGACGGTGGCTCCACAATGAGGCGAACACAAAGCCGCATTCCGATTCACTGGCTTGCAAATACCCGGGTGGCTGCAAGCTTGACCTTTACCTTGACTGCTCTGAAACACCCGGTTCGGGGTACCCGGTGCATTAGTTTATAAAACAGTTGTAGTGCCATTATTGTAGGGAGTCGTCTAGTTTACTTGGAGAACGAAGCGTATCTTTGTGCCGTGTCAATAGACTCGACTATTGTAACTGAATCGGTGAGTTGAATGGGAGTGCAGGCGTGCTCGACTGGAACTGTGCAAACGTAGTGAACTAACGAGATCTAACATTGTACGTACATATTCTGGGTCTCTGGAACTTTGTGTCCATGTGTCGGAGTGTGTGTTTGAGAAGTCTCCACAGTGTTTATTTATACCATCAATTATTTATTTTCGTACCTGGTACTGGGTTGTGGAGATCCGTAAAATACTGGTATCCGCGGAATCCGGTTTGACTGGAAGCCGACCCCAATATAGGTAGTTGGGAAAAGGATAGGCGGATAGGTATTTATTTTCATACCTAAAGAAATGAAGCTTTTTTGTACGTCTCAACATTTCAACGACGTATATGTAAAGTCTCTGCAACGATACAATAATGAATGCAAAAATGAAGCCACTATTTTCATCAGATACTAGCTGTCCCCCGCGGCTTCGCTCCCGTCAACTGGCTACCTACCTACCTACCCTACACCTACCCTACACCTACCCTAAGGATTCTTAATTTTTTTAATTTTCCGCGCAATTTTTTTTTTTTTTTTTTTTTCATAAGAACCTTCTGCTGACAATAACAAACACAACAAAAAAAAGAATTAGTGAAATCGGTCCAGCCATTCACGCGTGATGCCGTGACCAAGGAAAACGGGTTTCATTTTTATAAATATAGATTGAATTGGTATTGAATTTCTTAGCGTAACGAAGAAATCGCGTAAAATGTGTGCAATTCGCGGGCGGTCAGACAAACTATTGAAAATAATATTTCCCTATAAGATTTGGTATTCCATCTGGCATCATGTGACGTTACACCGACACGCATTCTCAAGTTCTACACGACCGCGAAGCTCACTCGGCTTTGCTCGACTTTCATGGGTAGGTTCACCACACACACATTTTCCCCGCAACAGTAAGTTTACTAATATGCAGTTTTAAGTCACACACGTACACCAACAAGTTTTCTTATATCAAGAAGTAGATACGGTCTTCATACGTCAGTTGTTTGTGTTTTCCCGAAGTTTAAGAAAACCTGCTTTTTAGCTTTTACCCAAATTTGCACCAAGGCGTCGTACAAATTTAAAACCAGCTGTTTTAATTTTAGCTTTCTCTATTTTTAAAACCATCACGTTCCTATTTCTAAAGGAGCATCAATAAATTAATTCTGCAAGTAAGTTTAAGTTCCGCTAAAAGTTATAAAGTTCCTACAAGTCGACTTAGGTGTCGGACACAAGCAGAGAGCAGAAAAAAACTTGTAAGAAACTCACCTTTCTTTTCAGCTTTATTTATAAACTAAAACTTTCTCTCAGCGTTTTCGTCAGATTTCTGACATCATTTTTAGAAAGAAATAAAACATTGTCACTGAAACAGTTCTTAAGGTTACACTCTTCGATATTTTGTCCATACAAATTTCGGGGGGGTATTACTCCACTGTTTGACATTATACATTCAAAGTTAAGCATGATATCGTTTTATCTCATTATTAATTTTGTCTGTACGGAAACAGAATAGTAAAATAAAAAACCATTAAAAAGTTATAAGCCAAAAAAAATAGTTTTTTTGCCAATTTTAACGCAACTTCGGGCGTAAATAAGTAATAAAAGAAGAGTAAAATCTAAAAACAAAGTGGGCACCGACAAACCTCAATTGTAGAAGAGTTTAATAAACTTTATTTGTAATGGATTTATTCAGTGGTTTTTTCATAAAACTCAACCATCCAATAGACTTTTCGTGCATCGTCTAACCTTGTTTTCGTTCGGAACGGTTATTTGAGCGTGGAAACTAGACATTGTGCGTTTAGACTAGCATCTAAATGCTCATCACTGATATTGTCTCTGTCGGGCAGGATGCCTGGTAAGACAGCGTGCTTTTTGCCACGCTTACCAGCGAGTTCGAGCCCGCGACTAGTTCAACCTTAAATAAATATTCAGAAATACAATGAAAGCGTTTTAAAGTAAAATTACCAACAGCACTGTTCGTGATTGTGATAAAAAGAAACACTCGGCATATTGCTAGAGTCACAGCATATTTTCATTGGTTCACCGAACACGGACGTAGTTCATTTGTATTCCTTGAAATAATTATCAGCGTATATATCCAGAGAAAAGAAAGGCTAAACAAAGATCTTCTTCCATATAAAATAAAAAATAAACTGTCTTCCTGGATGCTAAACATAATTATTACATATAATTCTTCATATGATAATATGAAGAAGCTAAATGAAAAAATAATTAATGTATGTTGTAAAATAAAGCTTGATAACACTCTCGTTACTTATTATTATTGCAAAAATAAATATCTTATCTTATCTTATCTTATCTTATTAACTCTTATTATATATCAACTTCATTCGCAAAAGAGCGTTTTTTTCTAGTTTTTGCATATCTTTAGAGGGATTTCCTTATATTATTTTCCACTGTTTACTTTGTATAATTATAGTAAGAAATCGAATTTTAGTTTGCTTTTTATTTTTAATAGATTACGTACTTTCTATGTTATTGGTTACCGAACAAGGCGACAAAAAAGACCTTCCATTTAAAAAAACCGGTCAAGAGCGAGTCGGACTCGCGCACAGAGGGTTCCGTACCATCATGATGATTTCTGAAAAAGTGTGCTATTTAGAGAAATCGTTTTATTTTCCTGTAATTTTTACATAAACTTCTGTCACACTCACATATAATCATTTCTATGTAAACCACGGAGACAAGGGGGAATGGTATTCTTTTTAAAAAAAAAATGTATTTGGTATTATGCGAATCGTATAGCGCTCTTTCATATGATACCCCACATGCCCTAGTAGCCCCACTACGAATTTCTAAGACCCCTTTCAGTCCCTGTTGCAAAAAAAATATTTTTTCTTATTTGTAAAATAGTTGGGCAAACATCATCTAAAACTATTCACGAGTTGATAGCATTAGTAAGTAGTTCTTGAGATATCCAGCTGTGACAGACGGACAGACAGACAGACTGAGTCGCACCATAAGGGTTCTTTTTTACCATTTTGGTACGGAACCCTAAAATGACTGACTTCCTGTCTACTAATCAGAACTACACTACCTACACTAGGTACTTCGAGGCCAAAAAAGTAATTAAAGCTCGCAGTAAAATAAAGCTTCACACGACAGTGTAAAATGCAGCTAGTCAAGTCGAGGTGTCCCTCACATGTACTCATGTGTCGTTTTTTTCAAGTCTTTTTGTTAAGTATATAAAAGGGGCTTTCTTAAATTATTTTTGACGTGTTTTAATTTTGTAGTTTTTAAGAACACCAATTTTAGTTTCCTTTTAATTTTAGTACACTTTTCTTTGTTACAGATCATGTTTATAGAATTAATGTTCAACTAAAATTCTCTTTCTGGTAAACCCTCGAAATTGGTACAAATAATAGCCTTATTGAAAAGGTTACCTAGTTTAGGGTCAATGACAAAACATTGTGCTTAATATTTTAGCAAATATAAATGTTTGTTATACAAACAATATTTCCACATTGCCTAAAACCTGTGGTCGGCAGCCCAACTTTAAACATTCCAGATCATGCTCGATGGATTCGTAGATAAGTGCATGATCGCGTGGTGTTTTATCACCGTTACACCGTCGACTTAATGTAAATAATCTATGTGAAATATGGAAATATCCTAAAGGTCGAGGTTATTTACCAGTAAAAGCTTTGTCTTTGTCCCGTCAGAAGATACTTTCATAAACTAAAAAACCAACCCTTTTATTTTCTGAAAGAAAGAAAAATTATTTTTTAACGAATATTGTTTGTTCGGTGTATTTTTCCATGGTATTTTATTTCAACAAAAATGTAAAAATAGATATGTTGTGCTACAAAAGTTAGTGACAGAAACAAATTGCAGCAAAACCGACTCCACGTAGTCTTGTCTGTTAGACTCTAGAGGTAGGGCAGACAAGACGCGGGCTTAAATTACTCTCTAGGGTCTAATTTAAGCCCACGTAGGCGCGGAGGGGCGAGGCGGCCCGCTAGCTGAAGAGCAGGTGGTGGTTTTAATACCATCTACGACGATAAGCTCGCGTGGGACCGCCGGAGCCCCGCAGCGCCAGAGCAGAGATAGAAACCATGCCTGCTGCATGTTGCATGCTCGCTTGCATGCTGCATGCTTTCCGCATGCATGGTGTGTGTCTAAAACCACATAATTATGTTTACAATCAACTGTTTTCTGTAAGGTGATAAGATGAGTTTCAATTATTTTTATCTGGTACCAGAATAGTAGGTTAGGTTATCATCGAAACAGTCCCTTGATTAAATGTTATTCTTGGTAATAACTTTTATATTAAATAAACAATTTATGGATTTATTTGATTGTTATTCTATGATACGAATATTCTAACATAAAATTTTAGGTTTGAAACAAAAATCATTGCTTTAAACTTCAAAGTAAGTAGGTACTTATTCTGCGTATTGATTATTCTATGAAATGATAATATGAAAAAAAAAGTGAAACGAAATTCTATAAAACAACTAGCTATAAAACAACGTACAACCCGACACACAGATACACAAAATAAAGGACCAAAAATAAAAGACACTTAATTTTAGAACAATAACATTGCGTGCCTCACGGCTGCGCCAAACATGTCGAGTTCAGCAACTAGTTCACTAAAGTTAAGTTAGTTAACTACGCATTGACATAATTTTCCATTAAAATTTACTGTGAATACAATCTGTCTAGACTTTTCCCAACTATGTTCGCGTAACCGGCGGGTACAGCGGAATACATGTATTTAACACGGAGGAAATGCATTTCTGAATTCCACAACCCAGTTACAGGGTAACACGATACCCTTGGCAAGAAGAGCAAACAATATGAAATACAAAAACTTTAAAAACGATGTGTTAAAAGCTAAAGTCAGTAAATAAAATTATAACCAAGTACAAATAGGTATTATTTCAGATTGTATATCTAGTTGGAAGAAAATAAAAATAATTATTCATTCAGTCCGTGGGCGTCGCATTGTAGCACTTAACCCTACCCACAGTAATTTCAAATAGCAACAAGTGTGCAAAAATCAAGCGTACGAAATATAGTAGACTTTTCTCCAGTAAATCCAGATTCAAAGATGGTTTTCATGTCTTCTTATTGAGAATGACATTGTATTCATTCTGAATAAGATGACATGAAACAGGCATTCGTATTGCGAATACCTCAGAGATGCAATGAATCAAATAAAGTGCATGTGGGTTTCAGGGAGGAGACGTACGCTTCTTTCAACTATAGAAGTAGAAAAGTCGACGAGTTTAACGATTGAAAGCCGGATAAGACTGATTTTATGCCATTTTTGCCCCCATGTACATTGTCTTTGTCAGAAGCCAGAAAATTTGACACCAGTCTTGCCAAGAAGTACCGTGAGGCAGCCGCTCCACGTAAAATACTGGTATTCAGCTGAATCCGGTTTGACTAGGATCCGACCTATATAGTTGGGAAAAGTTTAGGCAGATGATGAAATCGTCTTTGTCATCTTCTTCAAAAAAGTGTATTAACTGACAGTAAAGTTTTCAATTACCTGTCTAGTATAAGATGCATTACACGCCTCTGCAAGCGGCTCCGCTCGCTTGAAAGTTAAAAAAAAAATCATATGGGAACACACTCCCGTGACAGAAAGTCTCTCCTATAACCTAATTTAGGATATTTTCTACCCGTATGCCAAGCTTCATCCAAATCTGTACATAACAGACGGGAGGAGTTACTTTCGCATTTAATTTATATTTTTACTAACGCTACTAAACTATATTACGTGCAACACCGAAGCACATTACTATTTAATATATGGATTACGTATAATCAGATAGTCTGTCGATGATTACCAATGATAATTGACAGTGGCGATAGCTCAGTCTAAACATGCAATTATGCCACTTTGATATACTTGTGCGACTGTCGGTCTGTCGCGTCTACTTGGCGGCCCCGACACGAGCCAATGGCATGGGGAGTGAGGGCAAAAGGGGAGGGTACCCCTACCCTCCTAGTTAGCTAGTTGCCCCCCGGCAACTACAGCATCTAGATACACGATTAACACCTAACACTATTGTGTTTCCTAGAGCTGTGCGTGTCCTAATAAACCGCAAGTTAGTACTGAGTTGAGAGCTCGTCGTGTTGTTGCATAACGACATAAAGTTAGTTTGAGCTTTCGAAATGCAAATGCTAATTAACAAGCAGTTGTGGGTAAGGACTCAAAATCGACACAGTATTCAAAGCTAAAATAATTAACAGTTAACGAATCCAGGAATTAGGCTTAAAATATAATGCTCGGGACAGCTGAAATGTAAATTCATGTACATACATACATATAAACAGCAACTTTCCAAGCATCCCTCAACCTTGAGGCAGTCTGGTTTTAGAACTCTATCTTTGGAAATAACCTTTATCTGAAGTGGCACGAATTATTTCTAGACGAAAATGCATTCCGTCTCACGTGAACCTGGCCTGTTTTATTATGTATCAAGTTCAATTTCGTTCTGTCTGACACAGTTTCTATCTAAACTTAGATAGAAAGGTCAGGTTTTGGCTTAAATAGATCAGTTTCTAGACTTTATCAGTTAAAGCGATTGTGGAAATTTCGCGATTGAAGGGTGGGTGATCACTAGGGATTGAAAGCGTTTGTCAGTCCGCTACATTTTTGAAGTTTTGTCCGTCGCCACGCTAACGCTGACGGAATGTCATTTCCTCTCTTCTACACTACAGAATATATAGTTGGCTGGTATGGCTACAACACAAAGTGAAACTGGACAGAATCAAAGTTGACATGTTCGATGTGTTGATTGGCTAATGACCACACTATGGCTGTCCCAAAAGGCCTGCATCGTAACGTAAACACATTGTATGACTAATCAGAAACACTTAAGGCGTAGCATGAATGTTTTGACGAATAGTAAGTAATTACCGACCACATTATCACTCGTTTTAAGACTTCGATAATATGGTATCCTCGTTTGACATTTATTAATATTTCCTCAATTTCTCCGATTGCAGACATTTATCAGTTTTAATCTGTTTTCGAATATTCTCTCGTTCCCTGATCAGATTATCTACCTACCTTTGGGTACTTCGCTCTCTTTGAGCATTAAAATTTGAGGGAAAAATAAATTACATCATATAAGTCTTTGAACGTTTCATATTTCAATGAATTTTCTGATTTACGGTACATATAAACTCTGAAATGGAAATAATTTCATAGATATATTTGATGCAAGACTAAGGCCCATATATTCCAAACGTGAGAGCGAGTTTGTTTGTGTTCCGCATTCACGCCTGAAGCGCAGGACAGATTTTGATGATGCTAGATATGATACTAGGAATAGGAAGGAACATAGGAAAACAAGTTGAGGAGTAACTACAATTCGCCGAATTAGAAAAAAAACGTGAATAAAATAGTATAACAGTTTATATAGTATATTAGTTAGTATTTTTTGTTAGTAGTAACGAGAATAAATAACAATAAAGGCTTTTTTATTTTATTTTATTTTGATATTATACATAGGTAATTGAGATCCTGGAGAGCTGCATGCGTCAAGTTTTATTATTGAACTAAAGTTATCGTTTATTTCATTTTTGATAAATTTGCCCTTTGACACAAAACGTTACATTCAAACCCTAACAAACACTTAAGACGCAACGAGCATACAAAGGTTTAATTGGATAGGCCAAGAGCAGTCCAAAATCAGCTCTCAATAAGCGACCTAAGTTGAGAAGCTAACTATAAGCTTAGTGAAACCACCCCCGTTTAGTTAGCGAGAATAAACTCTCTCTTATCATTGAAACTACAGTTACAAATGTGTTTCCGTAACACAATAATGTTAGTGCGCTGACTGCAGCGATAGCAACTCGCTGCAGCCAGTGCTCTAACATATTGTACTCAGTTCGTATTAGCGGCCGGGCCTGCTACTTGCAACTAACTACATGGCTTTGTTTTCTAACTTATCGCGGCCATTATATGGTATTAACATATCGTGTAATACCTAGAGTGTAATCTACGACGACCTGGACGCGTAGCTTGAGGGCTGATACGAAGTGTCGCGGAAAAAGCATCCCTAAAAGTGCTTGAGGGAGATCTTTGCCCAACAGTGGGACAGTATGAGGCAATACAAACAGAAACGGGTATAATAAGACGATAAGTCAAGTGGCAGCTAATCGTCCCATCGTTGTAATTTTTTTTTGTACTAAGCCATTGCCAGAGAATTTTTTGGTCAAGGTGATATTCAAGGAAGTTCCAACTTTCCTTTTGACCATTTGTACGACCTAAATACCTCCACGACTCCTGTACTGTTAGATGTTGAGCATTTAACAGTAAGTACTTACTGTTAAATGTGTGTGTGTGTGTGTGTGTGTGTGTGGAGGTAGGTGCAATGTTTTTGATTTAAATGGCGCGCTACCGTAAACATCGCTGTTTACGGTAGCGCGCCATTTAAATACACAACAACAACAACAGTATTCACACCAAAAATAAAAGTTGCTTTCCAGCAATTCGTTTTGTGTAAACATGCAGAACGGATGCGTAAATAAACTTTTTAAATTATTTTACACACCTGCGGCCCTGCACCAACAGAAAAAATAAAAGAGTATTTTAATTATTGAAAATGCATTCTTTTATTATTTCTGGTGATGATGTTAGCATTGGTTTCAGTAACTAGGTAATGGTTCTTGATAACTTAACAAACTTTTAACTAGCAGCAGTACATTACGTAGCTCTCTGGGAAACAATTGTCAGGTTGCCTTCCAATGGCAAATAAAAACTTGTGTTTTCAACAAAGTCTTAATTGACTGACCTCATTCTTACATTGAAACCTAAAACACACATAAAAAGAAACGGTGCTAAAAACCTTGCGAGGTCAAGTCAACCACCAACATTGGGTTCAAGTAAATATTATTGAGCGGAAAATACGTCATTTAGGTAGCGAGAATATTCGAACAATGCCCAATTAGGGTTGGGCAACGTTGCCAAAATAAATAAAACATCCGACCGCTAATCCGAATCCGAGGAATAAATATGACAGGGTAACAGTGTTTGCATAGAACATAATTATGTCAAACCGTTATATTTACAAATCAAAGTTACCTGACTTTTGATCCTAAAATGTGCCATGAAGTTTCTACCTCTAAAAAAATTGAGATGCTTTTTAATACCTACTTACCGAGGTGGTTATTTAGCACCATAGCCTACCAACAAAGAAATTAACATTAACGGCGCTCTACCTACTTAATGATACTATCAGGGCAGGCCCCACATAGAGCATCTATCTAGCCAGACTACTAATGAGAATATATTGGAAAATGAGAACATTCTAATTTACGGCCACCGCATTTTATTGGATTCGCGGCTCGCGTTTGCCCACAATCTCACCTGAGGGAAAGCGATGATGGTCGACGATGAAACACGCTTGCCTAAAACTTACCTGATCACTTTGACTCAAACACTCCTAGGTTGTAGCTAACAAGAAACACATACTTTAGACTATTTAAACAAGTGCAAGCACTATGAAAGTATTTCCGAAACATTTTGTGCGTGGGTGTGAGGCCTCTTACAGCAAACCTCAGTGTGATACAGAGATTTGTTATGACAATATATCCAAAGTACACAACAAAACCTTAGGTATTCATTTGTTAAAAAAAAAGAAAAAAAAATAAGTTAAGAGATTTTTTTCGTTTTAGCAAGGCAATAGAAGCTTTGACCATAGAGGCGATTTTCGTATTTTTAAGGAAAGTTCTCATTCGCATCGCAGCTCAGTTCACAATCTGTAAAAAAACACCTCTATTTTACCCAATTACCTACATTTTGACAAATTTTTGACATTGCTTGTCAATAATGATGATATTGCGACTTGAATTCGAACGAATCTTATGTAAAACGATTGGGTTTCTGCTCACAATTGTTCGTCTCAATTTAAAATAATGAAATTAAGCTGTCCGAATTAAAATCGATTCAGAATTACGATACATAGTTTATTGCTCGGGTTTTACAAAGAGATAGGCGTCATCCTATAACAAAGAAATAATGAATACGCGATCGTATGGCATACCTACCCCATCTGGTCGTCGCGCCGACAGAGGGCGGCCCCGGTTTTGCCGAACAAATTAACGCGACGATGGCGTTTTCGCGCATTGATTGCTTCGTATTAGAACGACGCCATATGAGGGAAAGGGCAGTAACCTCGTTTGCCATGCTAAAATGGAACATCTATAGAAACATACGCTGTATAGATAGGCATAACGTATACTGGACCACAGCACTTATGCTCTATACGACCGACCCGAATCCGATTAAATGCAAGCAAGGAAAATTCAGTGTGAAATCTATGGATCATATGGGTAATCGGATCTGACGCAGCACACTCCCACTCAGACAATTAAAACGAACCACGACCACTACGGCTGTTCCTGAACGTATTTTCTCGGGATCGGTTCGGACTCAACACAAAACCGCTCAAGGGGAGAGGTGCAGTGAAACCAATTGAATCCTAATCTATTTGACCGATATAAATTATTAACGTTTTATTTAATTTGTTTAAATTAAATGAACGCATTTCTTAAAATAATGGACATTCCTTCCAACAAAAGAATTTCATAATAGTACTTAATTGAAAAATATTCATATTAAAAGAAAATTCAAAGTTATAAAACCTAGTGTCAACTCAAGTCATGGGTTCTAACGGTCCTAATCTTATTACTTTTCAGTTTGTTGCTTAGGAAATTTTGAACACAAAACATAATTGTTACAATAATATGTCTCATTAAATTAGTTTATGGCGGGTCAAGGTTCAATTTATCTGATAGTAAAAGGTCCATAAATGGAGGACGCCTTACCATGTGAAGCAGAAGGCAAAATGGCAAAAGGATAAACACTTACAGTTTGAGTGATCTTCTCTGCCCGCGTTACAGCTTGTACTTCTTCCTGCAGGCTAATGTCTCGAATTAATTTGGAGTCACAGCTTTAAGTACCTGTAAATAAAATGCAATCTTTTATTTTAAATCAAACACCAAAAACGAATTAAACAAGAACAAGCAAAATCAAGCTATAAAGTTCGCACAGCTGGGACGCAGGCTTCCTGTCTGTGAGGAAGTGGGCCATAATCCCCCACGCGAGCCCGGTGCGCTGCGGTGCGCGTTGCTGGATGTCACAACCATGGCCTAACACGCTGGCACGCATGCTGGTTTCCTTACTATAACTTTGCAACTATTTATTGATTTAAAGAGTATCAGTGAAGTTTCTTACGCTTTGGAACGTGCATCTAGCTTCATTTTTTGAATTAACGATCTTGACAATTAAAAATTGTCTGCTATTGATTTAATTGAAATAAATGCTATGAATTCTAAGTTTTTCACGATATCTGTCACTGATTTGAAGCTTGAATTAACACACTTATATTTTTTTATGAAACAGAATTACTATAGGTAACGTCACTTATTTTAGCTGACAATTCAACATTCCGACCTTCATTTAAGAACCCTTTCACGAAAAACAATGCTTTTCTTTTTAGAATTCCGTCTTAACGATATCGGGCATTAAGCCCCTTCTTTTGCATAAACCATTTGTCATTTCCCTTTTTGTTTCACTTTATTTAATTAACTTTGTTTGTTAATTTGCTACTTAGTGTAATGGGCCATTTGTTAGGGGTAGTAGGCAAACACGCTAGTGTCCCCTTTTGTTTCAAAGCTTGCCTATTTTGAGAAATTTCAGTCCAAAAGTAGCTCTTCAACCGTAATAATGCGTATAGTGTATGTGTACCGAGAATACATCATTCATGAAAACCACCTACACATGTGTAGTTAACGTGAATGGAATGCAGTCAGGCTCGAAACTGTCTTCGCCGAATGCTCGGAGACAGTTGAAGTGGAAGATACAAGTGATACAGAAAACGGGCAAAACATTTGTCCATTGTTTTCTCTGTCGTTTCCAGATAAACCAAACGCCATTTTGTTTGAAACTTCGTCGAAGAACATAATGAACGGAACATTTAGTTTCCTTTAAAGTTAAATATCGATGTTAACCTCAACTTTTGTTATTGAACTTAAGCGTGGTTTAATTCGTTCAAAAAGTCGTCTGAAGTTGAACCGGAAGTTAAGTTTGACAGTTTAAAATTATTTAACCCTTCTATTTGTTCCTAGTTTTATCCCAAGTTGATAAGTATAATCGAGATTAAAATTACAAAATAATAAAAGTTAATAATATGTCTTTTTTAATATACCTACCTATATTCTTTATACCAACAGCATCGGTTTATGAAGTGATAACTACACTACATTAACAGTGTAATTATCGTGGACTTTACACGTTATTTCAAGCATAAAACTGTAAATAAATGGTGAATTAATAAAAAAAAAACAAAATAATGAAGTGTTAATATTTAATTAGTTCCTTTTGCAAACAAAAGAGCCGTGATTCGCGCAACATATTTGGTATGATATTAAAATTTCATACCATTATAAATAAATATTATAAGACTTACGTTTGCCGAGAGCTGAATGAATGCTATAAGTATTTGGCACCAGCTTAGTCGTCTGTCCTCTGCAACCCTATTATAGAACGTATCGATATTGAGATACAGATTTTTGAAAACCACTCACAAAATAAAGGTATTTTAGAGAGTATCGTGGTAGTTGTTTTGCTGAATCTATTTGTCGCAGCCATGAGGCACACAATGCCATTGTTTTAAAATTAAGTCTCTATACTTTTATTACTAAATTGTGTGTTTCTGTTTGTGCCAAATACGACAAACAAACATGTTATTTTTTTTAAACTAGGTACATAATACTGAAATAAACTCTCAGCCTTGCACAACAAATTATGACACGATACCAATACCCGTGAAGAATGTATCTAGTGAGGAGACTATTCTGACGATTCCTGTTGCAGGATCTTACAGATCGTCACTATAGTGGATTGTTTTAACTTGTTTTAATTTTTTGAACCAAGGGAAAGTTGTCCAAACTTATATAAGAATCCGTATCAGCGCGTGATATTGACGGCATCTAAACTTAAAAGATCGTTTGTCCTGACTGACTATTAACACGCAGTCTTTTGACTGCGCGTTAATAGTCAGTCAGGAAACTACTGAGTATATAATGCCGAAATTTTGAATAAAGGTTTATTTTATAACATTAGCATTCGCCAAAAAAAAAGTATTTTTTATAAATTTAAAGTTAAAATTTAAAATAAAGTCATTGGGGAGTTGTGAGCAAGAACTTTATTCGCGATAATCGACATAAACGCGGATGAAGTCGCGGGCATCAGCTAGTATATATGATCGAAATCAGTTTTTAATAAAAGTCATAAACTGCATTTATCCCGCAAATAAATGATAGTCTATTTACGCTCGTAGCACAGAAGGCCGTAGCATATCCCGTAGCGAGCGTAGGTAGACTTCGCGACGGGCAGTGGGCACGTAGCAAAATCCTGCACTTACAACACGTACAGACCATGTATTCATTGCAGTACTTGTAGGCTCAAACATTGCTCATTCTTTTTGCATTAACTTGAATGTATTTTATCCAGCGATTATTATGAAAAACAAAAGATAGTTTTTCTTTTGAAGTTGATCATTTCAGGTTTGTTTGTAACTGTTATGTTCCTCTGGTACTCAAAGAATATCTGAAGGCCAATGACGCAATATCATATCAATGACTAAAAATGTGAAAACTTGGGTGTTTTTGACAGTTTGCAACTGCGATCCTACTCTGATGAACTGCGATCTGCGACCTACCTACCAACTTTCAACAGCAAAAATGTCAAACGCGCATAAAATTAGAACTAATATTGGTTTAAAACACGAGAGTTTCCTCGAAACCGAACGTAATACTGACATCACAAAATTTAGTTAATACGTGAATATTAAATTTGTGGTGCGGTGCTGCGGGTTCTCGGGAACGTGGAGAGTGGGTTCCCGGGACGTGTGATGCGGGATTCCCTATGCTCGCGATGTGCTTATGCCGCGGGAGAATACCGCTAAATTACTAAAACGACCCGAGAGTATTCCCGTATAAAATGATCTCGACTTCAATTTCTTAGGAAAAAGTGCTAAATATTTTTGCGAGCGAATAATATGGACATTCCTTTCTGAATAAATAAGTAATCCTGGATTCCCGAGATTGAACAATTTTGTAAAAACAACTACTTACTTATAACAAACTGAATGAAATTATAGCAGTGGTTATTTTGATTTAGTATCTTGATTTCATTCATAACAAATGGAATACCTTTAAAAATCGGCTTTTTAAAATTAAAAAAAATACAATAAGAGTTCACAACGAGTTTTAACTATATTTTATCTACTTCCATGCTATAAATCCTCCGTAAGTTTATGAAACAGTTAGCTTATTGCCAACATTAAAACACCAGTCTCATAGTAACCATAACAACATCCAAACGAGTAATAAAATGTTGTACTATCTAAGTAGTTTACGCAACGATCATATACCTAAAAGGGGTTATTAAAACACGAGTGTGCCGAGTGTGATAATAGCATCACACGAGTGTTTTAATACCTAATTATATGCCGTTGCATACACTATTTTATCTTCACTCATACAGTTGAAATAAAATAAGTGGAAAAATAGTTTATTTCAATAGGGCGGATATTCTCATTGCGTATTCGAATGACTGCGCAGCGCGCGCATCCATAGACAATGCTGGCTAAAAGCTGGCTCATTCGTCCCGCCAAATTCAATGATTGACAAATGTTATGATTTCATACTACATTTGACAACAATTGTAAGTGAAAGAGTTGTATTGATGATTTAAATTATTGTAATTCTGTTAATACATACTTACATACTGCAAATTGTAAAAAACGTAAGAAAATTTGAAGCGTTCACCTTAAGTCAATAAGCCCACACCAATAAATTTAAAAAGTAAAAGTGTACTATAAAAATTATAAAGTTATTTTATGATGCAGTTGTTTAAAAATCGAAGGAAAATGTTAAACTGTAATGGTTGATTTTTTAAATTTTACTATCCACGAAGAAAAAGTACGTGTTTATGCATTCGTTTTTGAACTCATATTTGGAACATTACGTTGTGAGTGTAGATTAAAATTTAATTATGCAACTCCTTCGCTTTTTGAAATGGGAATCACGAAACAGCCAAATGCTCACTACTCAATTTAGGGTATCTTTATGAATTTCAAAACAAAAAACATTGTCATGCACATACGTTTTACTATCAAACGTCGTAATAAAAAAAAACTTGCTATTCCAATTCACTTCGTGTCTCGCCCTTTTTTTGTTCGATATTAGTATTGAAAAAAAAATATTACTTTGTTGTTTACAAAAATGAGTGATACAAACTTTGATAACACACTACCAGATATTTCAAATGCAACAAAGGACTTTTCTAAACAATTATTACCAGAAAGTCGGGAAAACAATATGAAAAAGCGTAAGATTTCATGAATTAGAAAAGAACCTTTAATAGAGGACTCATATCATGGGTGTAGATAAAGTCTTGTATGCAACAGTATATAATTAGGTATTAAAACACTCATGTGATACAATTTTCACACTTGGCTTCGCCTTGTGTGATAAACCCACATTCGTGTATGTTTAGGCACGACATGAATATTTATATCGTTGAATATCGCATACTTTATTGTATTTGAAAATGATGTCGTCGTTAAGAATAAGAATATTATTTATTTGCAAGAATACGAGTACAACAAGCTGACAAGTATACATTAGGGATTCCGTCATAATATTGTACCAGGTCACTGGTGTGCAAATATTGAGTAGGTATAGTTTGTTACTACAAGTGCACCTAATACAATACCCAGTGGGCTTTGACAAATTACAAATAAAATTAAAATATTTAGTAATGTGCATAGTAAAAAGGTGTTCATGAAACATGACAAAACAATGGCTTAATAATACATGGTTAAATAATACAATATTACTTTGCTATCTCGAGGTAAGCTGTCGTTTAGTATTTACGTCAAACGGCCTCCGCTCTATTTTTGTCTAACGAGAGGATTAAACATAGATACGAGTATATCCCAGTTTGGTTAACTAGGAAAAAATTGACAGAAATCGAGATGGGCGGAATGGCAATGGATTAAGTTCATTGTCTAACTACATGTTATGTTACTAGTGTTTTATAATTGTTTTATCTGTCCATCTGCGTTTTAGCCTTTGATAGTATTTATTCATTCGACACGGCTACATAAGGTATTTTTTTCCGCAATGACATTAATCTAAAAGGGGTGTGTAATGTTAGATATAACTATGTTTTGTTGTCGAATCCTAAAACATTGTTTTTAATCAAGGTTGATAAAAAAATACTGTTTTAAGATTTTTCTAATATCTACCCATGAAGGATGTAAAGAGGTGATGAAATTAGGGGAGGATATTACTGTTTGCTTCAATTGACTTCGAAATTGGTAGATTTAAAAGTGGAATAATTAAAACGGGACTAACGATTTTTTACAACAACCCGAAGCGTTGCTCAGCAGAAAAATGGATGGAAAAAAAAAATCGTGGTGAATGATTTTCCAAAACTACTCTTTAATCGGTACAGGGGTCGTTGAAGTTCGTGGAGGACCTACTAAATCCAAGCGGACGAAGTCGCGGGCGAAGAGTAATTTATAAAAGTAGTAGGCAAAATCCTTCCCTTTTTTAGTAGACGTTCAACAATGGTCCTTTATGGGCTGATGTGGTATCTACATCGCATCGGGAACTGGGGCAAGGCTGTCACGCAGCCCGCGTTCATACGACCGGAGTTAGCGGCGGGTACGTGGACAGAATGACATTTGAACACATTCGCAAAATATGACGGGATTACAGAGATGGGCAGACCACTATTGTTGAATTTCTATCGGGTGCAGTGTACGGTGATAAAATGATAATTATTAAAGTTCAACCATATTTCAAGCTGAACTTTACCATTTATCGCTTTATCACCATGACCTCTCCTCTAGGTACCCATATTTGCAAAATAAACATCTCATTAGACGACTTTCTGGTACTCAAATGGATAACTAGTCGTCGTCTATAAATATGTCCTGAGCCGGTTTTCCCGACCAGTTACTTCATCTCTATTTTTTTAAACGTTCAAGTTTAACGAAGACTTAGTAACAAATTACCTATACTTTGGTAGTAAATATTTTTGTGTGACTTTTTTAGTTCTTAAAATTTAAAATTCATAGTAATTACCGCAGATTTCTTTCTTAATTTCCTGTTTTCCTGTACCTAAGTAGGTACATAGATAAGTGCCAAATATAAATATATAGTCGGTTAGTGAAAAATACTTGAATTCTCGAATAAAAGAAAAGTTTATTATGAGCTAATGAAACAATCATGTTTAATGACATTACTATCTATCGTGGTGAACACTTTAAGCTTCCATTTTGTAAAAGCCTGTTTTCCACATTGTATCTATGAGAATTTATTCCGCACCGAATTATTCCGGTTTTTCGATAAACGATGCATATTGGGTTTCAGTATTTTCGCACTCAATATTTTTTTTAAATGGGTACGTTTTATTTTATCTCTCCGTTAATAATTTTGAAGATGTAATCGTCAAATAGAATGACGTCTGTAGAGTTAATAGGTAGCTATTGTGATTGATAAAATAATTACTTTTTACAGGTAATCAAAATACAGCTATTTACTAGAATTGATTTTTACTATCAGTTTATCATTTGTGCAAGTCAATAGCTACAAACGTTTTGTTCAGACCACCATATATTATATACTCGCGCTTATTCCATTTGTGTGGATTTAGAATATATCTAGATTAGCAACTATGTGCCAGCTTTAGATCCAAAGATTTTTAGTGGCCCAAATATATAATTTTGGTGTACCTAATTTAGTAAAAATCATCTTGCAAGTTACTCATGAAAAATACATGAGAAAGTATACACAAAGGAAGGTAAAATACTGGTTTCGCAAAAAACTTTTACATTTAGCACCATTTTCATATTCAAACAGAAGTATGAGCAAGTACTTACGATCGGCATGAAGAGCTCAACAAACGTTACTTACAAATCTCTTAAAAGCCGCCATCGGATAGAAACCGTTTAAACGCACTGTTGATGTTTATTTTCTTTGCGGGCAACTGTGAACAAGTCGGTTGTAAAGCAATCCGCTTTGTGCACTTTATTGACAAATAAAAGTAAAGGTAGGTAAGAGTGCACAGCGAGTGACGGAAACCGTTGGCTGCAATAAGCTGTATTGTCGTAGTCGTACAAACAGGAGCGAAAAGCGAAAAATCTGTTTGCTGAACGACATTTTTACACAATATTGGATAAAGGATTTCTTGCTTTCTGATTCTCTCTTACACTCATTATGGTCGTATTTAGCTTAACCTGTCAGTAGTTTAAAGTAGAATCTTAACTAATTTTGGATAACTTCCTCTTAACGCAGTCTAGTAGAAACTTTGCGAATTCGTTTCCTTCCTAGTTAATAAGCCCTTGTTTTACGCAATGTCAAGTATTTCTAATTACTCGTAGCGGGATAAACTGTTACGTTAATCTTGTAATTAGTTTTAACTTGCTTAAAGCAACAAATAATTTACTCTTTGACCTGTTGTTATCTTGATTTTATTTAAAGTATGTGTGGAACAAGTTTTATATTTAGACTTATTATGGTTTGGGAACGAGGTTATGGCGATAGTGCGTACATAAACGTATGTGTCGATGTGGTACCACATCCAGAGCGCGCTCAACGTAACCTAGTGTGAGCTGAAAACAAATGAGGGTCCGCCCTTATCTACAGTCCCCGCCAAATCCTCTCATTGTTGACCCGAGTCCCTAAAAAAACATCCATAAACTTTACTTATTTATCTGTAAAAGTAAAACCAGCCGAAAAATCTGTAAAAGGTGACCTTATAATACGATAAATGAAGTATTTTGCGCCATTTTTACTCCGGCTACTTATCCGTCGCAATGCGCTTTTGCTGCGGTCAAAGTAACCCCAACATATGTATCTAGTGTTATGAACTTTTCAAAACTACCTGCATTAATTACTCTTTGAGCAAAGTAATAGCATTACCTCCTTTGTTTTTATGGCTTTACTGTTATAATCAGCTTACATACAAGTTACCTTTGACTGCGAGTTTTATTCTGTCGCGTACTGAAAAGTACCGGCTATGTACTATAGCATATTAAAATCTCGTTTCTCGGTAAATATTTAATAAGCCGAGCGTCCGGAGTTAGGCTGCTAACGAGCAAGAAAATAAAGCCCTCTTTTCCGATAAACTATACCGGGTAAATCACTAATTAGGATAAATAAAAACAATTGGACGCCTTTTAATTTATTTTACAAAATGTCCGAGCTAAAGCGAACTCGATGGGATTAATCTGCCGTATTAGCACGTCCGTCGGTTAACAAGCCACTTGCATTTAGCTCCCAATATAAACTGATTTAGAAATTTAAAAATTCGGTCTGAAACTGAAAGTTTCAAGTTACTAGTTTAAAAGCAGGCAGCTTTTAAATATAAAAATAAGTAATTTTTACGTTACTTCATCTTTTCTAACTTCATTTGTTCTAAAATGTTTTGGTAGACCACGACTAGCTCCAGGCGTTACTCAGAGGAGGTTCCGGAGTGGTTAACAGGGTTAACGGGGGCCTTTCGACCTGCTGATGGTGATCATCGGGATGTTTCAGCGAGGTAAAAATCCAACACTCCCTGTCTTTTCCCAAAAGGCTTTTAAAGTTTACCCCCGAAAAGAAAGGCCACGACTAGCTCTGGATAAACCAGACAAATGAATCCGTCTACCCACACAAATTGTATCAACTTTTCAACTTTAAATTGGCAAAGTTAAAAAGAAAAAAAACTCGAGCATGGTTATCGCGGAATGCCGTAGACAGACTCACAGTGTCATCGAAGCTCGTCATTTGGCACCAACTCTACTATGCATAGATATCAATGGACAAGGAGAAACTGGATACTTTAGAGAAAGGCAAAAGGCCCTTTGCAAAATAATAACAAATAATATTCATCACGTGTTTTTCCAAAGGATTCTGTATGGACGTTTCTCATATTTGGCACGTGGCCCGGCTTTTCTCCAAGGGCAGGATAAAAATATTGTAGCGTACATTTCTAATGGGGTCAGTGCCGGCTGCCATTGACAAGTACCAAGGACCCGCGTCGCCCAAATTCAAGATTAAAACATAATTTTCTTGCTAACCTTTCTGTCACGGAAAATCATATGATTTCAATTATGTATTTGACATTGTGATATATGTCAAATACATAATTTATTTAGGTCTTAAATGCTGCTGGTCTCTCTTCCTCTTATTGGCGTTTTACTTGAAAAATCTTTCAAGTGACTGGGCAAATAAGACATACGTAGGTACTCTTGTTCCCAAGCAGACTCTTGGCCATTTTCAAAAATCTCGTCTAGAAGTTTAATACATTTCTTGTTTTATGCCTCAGATATGTTTAACGCGCATTGACAGGTATGTACCAAAACATAAGTATTTATAAAGATTACCATCTGTAAAAAAGGCTTTACATAAGATTAATTTATGAAAACTTTTAAAGGCAGCTGGTGTCACATTGTGAATGTGAATAACATTTCACAACCAATTTAAATTTGTATGGATTCGTTATAATGGCAATTCGAACGACATTCATAATGCCTTTACATACCTATGTACTCGACACACAAAAATAAGTACTCGCTTTTCAGTGATCATTTTATCAAGTTATCAAGACGTCAGCAAAAAAAAAAAAAAACAAAAATAGGTTACCTGCCTAAAAGTTTGATGTTTAGGAAGGATCGTTGTTTTGCTTTCAAGCTTTTACGAGCCGAGCGACGGCGACGTGGACCCGCTGCAAGATTGTTGCGCGCCGTCGTCTCGTCGCCCGCGCCGTTGGCAATAAACACACGGCCTGTAGTTCCCTAGTCCTACGTCAGTTTAGGAACGAAATACACGGGAAAACGGGACTCTCTCCTCTGACCGACACGCCGCACAAAGCCAACGGCTAACTGCCCCAATTCAGGCATTCTTTTGTGTATTGTTCGCTTCATACTAAATATTCCAAATAGTTCGGTCAGCGTTCGGCTTTAAATGTACGATGCTCACCTATTTATTGGCAATAATCGAGCATCGACTTTTATAATTGTTGGCTGAATTTTTCACTTAATGAAACGATACCTGTTTCATAATAATTATTGATTGGCACGCGTTTGACCACTACCTCACCTGATGGTAAGCGATGATGTGGTCGAAGATGGATCACGCTTGCTTAAAAGTAACCTATTAACTCTTGACTTAAAGACTCCCAGGTAAATCATCATTCATCAGGCAACACAGATTCTGGCAGGGAATTCCACTCTTTAGCTGTACGTACAATGAACGTGTTCCCAAAACGTTTTGAGCGTGTGGGTGGGATGTCCACCACGTATCGGTAGCGCATCGCAGTACGTCGTGTGGTCCGATGATGGAACGGGCTTGGCGGAATTAAACTATACAATTCCGTCGCAAACTCCCCAAAATGCAACCGATAGAAAACCGTATTTGTAACTTTGTAATGTCATACTGAAATTTGCAATTTTTTGTAAATTTGTAATGACATACTAAAATTTGATATTTTTTTGTAACTTTGTAATATCATAGTAAAATTTGCAATTTTTTGTAACTTTGTAATATCATAGTAAAATTTGCTATTTTTTGTAACTTTGTAATGTCATAGTAAAATTTGCTATTTTTGTAACTTTGTAATATCATAGTAAAATTTGCTATTTTTTGTAACTTTGTAATGTCATAGTAAAATTTGATATTGTTTGTCATGGCTTACGGGACGGGTAAATATGGAACCCTACACTGTGCGTGGCCCGACAAGCACTTGGCCGGTTTTTAGTAGATTTGGTTGGTAATACTAATTCCTAATTGTATAAATTGCGTATTCATTTTCATAATCAAGCTGTAAAAAACTGAAAAATTACAGCAGGTAGTATTACATGGCCATGGCATGCTAAAGACAAACTTGAAGGTTTGCTTTGATTAAGACACCGTCAGTAGATATGTAGGTAAGTGTGTCTTATATAAAAAAATAAATCTCGTCTAATAAAACAAAGCAACAATATTCGTTTAATTAAAATCGCTAACAAACTCCAAGAAAAATGTGTTCTCACGCACAATAAAATTGTAAAGCTCTAGGTACCAAGGTGGTTCGGGCGGAGGTCGGGGGGCGAACGCTTAATAGGTACTTAATCTGCAGACGACGACATACAAATATACAATGGATAACTTACGAGGACTGTACATGTACGTACGTACCTACCGAACTCATTCTGTTCGCAAAAACTTTTACCGTTGCTGCTAGTGTATTCAACATAAATATAAATATTAATTTTGCCGAAACACAAAGCAAAACATCAATTAGCATTAACATAACAAAACTATTAAGAACTCTGCAAACAAAAGACAAATATAACAAAATGACGGAAAGAAAAAAAGGACCATAAACAAAAAGCCACTCCATGATTATTGATTGTCTGAGCAGTCCAAATGATAGGAAAGGGCAGACCACTGGAGAGAATAGACAATAAATCTTATTTTATCTATCTGTATACCTACTTTAATAAAATTATAGAGGTCAACATGTCTGAACATCGGAGCTTTTCGTGGAAGTCGGAATTGGGATGTTAGAAATAAAGATCATAAGACCCTTTTCACACGATCAGCTGCCGGCTATGCGGCGCCGGATGGCCGGCGGAGTTTTCGGATAAGCGAAAGCTTCCATACGTAAGGCCCGGTCGACCCACTCATCCGATTTACCTATAGTTACATCGTGAACTCGTCGTACGGCACCGGTATCTGTGTGAAAAGGATAATGACACGAATCAATCATTTTTAGGGTTTCTGTATCGTTTAAGGAAACCGGGACATTGTTAGATTACTTTTACGTCTGGCTGTCTGTTACTCACATTTTTATATACTTTGCTAGGAATTATAGCAAAAGATCTCTTTTGCTAAAGGTAATTTCTCGCAGAAAAACATCGCTTTCCGCCAATACTGCATACCATTAATCTTCCACCTACATCTATATTTGTACACTTCTCATCAAAAACATCGAAACAGTACTGCAAGTACAAATAGTACTTGCAGTAGGCGGCATTTATTTAAAATAAAAACAGCGGACTAATAACATTTGAAAAATACGCCAATAAATAGCTGGCACTTTAGTTTACACAATGGTGTACGTACCACAATTTCCAAATTTAAATTTTATTTTTCGAATTTTCATCCAATGAATAAATTTCGAGATAGTTTTCAATGTGTATTCCGTCGGAATTTCTGCGTAAAATCACACTTTTTTATTTGGAATGACATTTACCCGGAGTAGTCCCGTTTTAATTTGGTGAAGTTCTGATAAAGAACTGCGGAGATAGGCAACGGAACTCTTCAATAAATGATAGCAAATCTCCCGGGATTGCTGTTTGTTCGTAATCGCATGTTTGTTTATTGTTTACAGAATTTCATAACATACCGTTATGCCCGTACACTTTGAAGGGGTACGCAGATGTGAACGATTAACCCAGGTATACCCTTACCTCACCAATTATGCTCCATTTCGATGTTATTTATTGAGTAAATGTGTTGAAAAAGTTATCTTCATTACCTATTGTACTGATTTCTCACAAATGTGTTGAAACACGTATGACACACGTGCGGAAATTGGTATATACAAACTCGTGACTATGGTTAGCCAGTTACAATCGTCTACTCGTTTGTAAAAACTTACCGCACTAATATCGTAAATACCTAACTATAATTACAGAAGTCGATGTGTGACGAGATAATATGTAGATACCAGAAACAACGACTTCCGTTGATTTTTTGTCCAAAATGTATTTTTCATAACCTTCCCCGTGTGATATATTAAACACGAAAGGGCGGTATTGTGAGGGTTTCGAATATATTTTTTTCGTTATTTTAAAATAAAAGGTTTTAAAAATATTCAAGAAATGAGATGAAAAATAATCATTTATCCCTGAAACTAATGAGTCAAAAATGTTTACAAAAATAACAGAGTTCGGAGCCCTTTGCATGCGAGTCCGACTCGCACTTGGGCGGTTTTTTGCGCGTGACATCACTCGCAAGTCGCGCCTTCGTGTATATGCGCCATCCAATATTTGTAGGTCGTTTTGTGTGACACTGACAAGGACAGAAGAACAACTTCACAAAAGCATTATAACTTCTCTATTTTTCACAAATCGTAGATACTGTTACGAGCTTAGGGTTCGTGACGATAAAAACAGCCGATAAAATAACCAAAATGACACTTTAATTATTCAACACTAATTGCAACTTTAAAACTCTCTAATTATAAAACACAATTGCACCACTTCGCAGTTGAAGATCGCTCTCGAAGTTGTCGCTTGTATCGCAAATTCAATACTGACTCGGTCGCTTTTTTTTTTTTAGGTGTGACCACTAGCAATTTAACTCACTTGGATACCAACTGCTTAACCAGACTAACCTGTGGTGGCCTCAAATGAATTTAAGGCCCCCAGCCAAGGCAACAAAACTAGCTACAAGCTAAAAACTACTGACCGCTCGCTAAGGGAATTCCCTGTGGAATACGACCTCGGCTTAGCGGCGTCAGTTCGGGACAGCAAGGGACAACAGGCTGGGTCGTTTCATAAATTAGGGGTTATTAAAGTTAAAGGCTCAGCGGCGCGGGCTGGCTCGTTAGGCAAAAGTCGGGGAGGGTTTTGAATGGGTCGTCGCGACGGACATCGGCGGCGAGGTCGGTATACGGAACGCGGTCGTATTTTCTAAGCTGGTTTCCCTACAGCTTTCCTGAATCTTTGTGATCTCGTCGTAGGAGCCAGTATACTATTGTAGTCTTTGGTCGTAGGACTCGACGAGTGTATGCCGAGGACGGCGAAAAGAATAGAATAGAATAGAATAGAATAGAATAGAATTTATTAATGTATCTTGGAAACAGTACACCAGTAGTAAACATTAAAACGTATTACAACTAAAAGTACTTACATAGTTTTTAGGTTTTTAATGTCGGTACACTCACTAAGTTTATAAGGTACACTTGAACAAATACACAGACTAAAATAAAACAATATAAAAACTAAACTATAGACTAAACAGCGAACGAAGCTATATAGATAAAACTTAGATAGTAATTATTAAGTGTAACAAAATGCCATCGCAACTATGCAAATAAACTTGCATACTAATAGCATAAACGAATGATAATCAACAATGCTGGTCCTGCTCCACAACGCCACTAGGTAACCACTAAGGACTCAAAGTAATCTGTTAGCATTTCGTAACATTGTTGGACCGGCTGAAGATTGTAAGAATGCAAATCTTTTTCATTGTATAGACTCAACTTATTTAGTGTTGTATAATTTCATGCACGTGTGAGTACTGTGTACCTTTGAACTATAATGATCATTTTGGGCAGGTCTTTGACTTGGAATGTACCCTGGCGATAGGGGATGTCATGCTCACTCAAAAGTCTGGATGATGGTGGCGCATGCGTTGGATCATTTGGCTCCCTTAAAAATGGTTGAGCCGAATGGTGCTAGCGTATGCGTCATGTTCGTGAACGGGCGCCGTCAGCTGAGACTGGTCATCTCTCGGCTGCCATGGTTTATTTTAATTGTTGCTTTTTTACTCCGGACTCTTTTATCCTGTACGTCTTTTACATCGTTCTCACATATATGTATAATTTCAATATGAATGATGTAACCATAATTTTGTAACAAAATATTATTTTTAAAAGAGTGTCCATGGAGTTTCTTGTACGTTCTTCTCCATAGAGATCTACGCTTTGGAACGTGCAAATAGCTTCATCTTTTTGACCGACCGACCTTGACAATTCAAAAGTGCCTGTAAATGGTCTAATTGAAATAAATGCTTTGACTTTGACTTTGACTTTGACTTTGATAAATGTTCACTGACGGTATACATGAATAAAGTTCTTAACCTTCCGCGCTAGTTAAAACTGTGAATCTCACTAATGCGAGAGGGAGTGTACTGGGTTGCCTTTGAAATCAAAGGGTTTTGGTGTTTTTCAGCGGATTCGATGACTGTTTTATGGTCGGGATTTTGAGGCCGACATGGAGTCGTTCATTCCGTACATACCACGGGGCGCTCGTGGCTTTTCGGAGAAATCTGTTTTGGACTACTTGCATCCTGTGGAATTGCTTTGGCTTTGCGTGTGCGAATACAGCACACGCATAAGTCATTATCGGACGTATGCACGTAGTATAGATGACTCGGTCGCAGGCTATGCGGGCCTTATATAGGTCGGCAGATAATTCCAGAACCTTCTAGTATAGAAACATCTAGAAAGTTCGAGTACATACCGGTCCTGACTAACCAGATATCGAAAACTAGAATGTTCTAGCATCGAAATGTCTACAAGGATCTTGACTCTACTAGTTTTGCTACTCGATACTAGATGGCGCTAGTAGTAACTTTTATCGTTATGTACCCGGCATTAATTCTGGCGCGTAACACTGCCGCCTCCTAAGACATTATCGGCCCCATAATAACACGCCTGTCGATCCACATGAACGATCTTAGGAGCACTTCTTATGCCTACCTTTCTGTATGCGGTAGGTTACGTCATTGATTTTCGTCACAATCCGGTACGGCCCGTCTCATTTAGCTTGAAGCTTAGGAGATTTCCCTTTGCTGCGAACTGGATTGTGCAACCACACTAGTGAACCTTCGTCGAATCCTTTATTGTTCATTTTGCGGTCATAACGGGTTTTCATCTTTTCAGACATTTGCAGGTCCGATTGTCTGACGTGCTCATAAATGTCATTCGATTTGTTCCGCAAGTCATTCGCATAATCGGTTATACTGCGTGGGGCATCAGGTGGTATTCTGGAATCAGGTCTGCAGGCAGCCGTAATTCTCTACCAAAGTTTGCGAAAGCTGGTGTCACTGATGTGCTTTCGTGAACAGCACTTCGGTATGACAGCAAAAACGGTTGTATATGCTTGTCCCAATCCCGTTGCCGGTTTTCCACCGCTTTTGCCAGGTACCAATACACACCATACAGGTAACAATACTAATATCAGTATGATCTTTAAAATAAGTATTCATTAATTTAGATTTTTCAAACTATTCCAATTTTGAGGTCTTAAGTATAACAAATATATACAGAGTGATTTTTTAGTATGCGTGGATGGCCAAATCCGAAACTATGAGGAATATCGAAAAACATTGAAAGGAGTCTCGAGCCCGATTTTTATGAAAACTAAAACTGCATACATTTTGGATTTTTGAAAAATAGGTATTCCTACCGAGATTGGAACCGGTTGATTTTGAAAAAAAAAACAGCTTGTATTATTAAACCATCCGAAAGTGTCGCTAATAAGGATTATATTCTGGGAAGAAATAACTCATGGCAAAAACCAAGGGAAACAACATTTGCCCAATCTTCACCTTCTTGCTGCATGAAAGTCCGACACCGAATCATGTTTTTCATCGAAATTTCACATTATTTTCTAGGTACCCCATTAGCATAAAAATAAACGTTGTGTTTTTAGTGTTACTCGCCTGTTATACACCATAGTACTTCGCTTTAGATATCAAGGTACATGGAAAAAATCAGGACCTGTCCAATCTGCTAAATTTAGAGGTCAATTTTATTATCGCTTGCGATTAATTGCCTAGAAAAAGTTCGTCCTTAACTTTTACTTGTTTATCACGTATGATGGCTTGTGGCACCATCTCATTAGAACAAGAAGTTTTCTCAGCTCTACAGATTAATTTGATGAAGTCAAACAATGGAATTCTTGAAACGGTAGTGATGCCGGTCACATTGACAGCGGCACTCGTCATGTGGGCTCTTTAAAGACGAATAAAGAAACTCCACCTAATTATTCAGTCGAAGCGGATTAAGGGGTATTTATTATACGTGGATCAGAAACGTACGTGAATCGTGGATATAAAATCTCATTTTGATCAACGAAATGGGACAGGATACACGAAAAAAATATTTATAAACATTGGTCGTTTTATAATCTTCTTAAGGAAGGACATTTTTATGTTGGCCTATGAATCAATACAGTCACATATAAAACCTTTACCATACCGTTACCATTACAATAGACCGGACACTTCAGAATTTCGAAAACATTAAAAGAAATAATTCACTTCGATCTGATTCCTTGGCGCCTTTTTTTTTGTTTCTATTTAGCGTTTAATTGTAGCTCACACAGCAAAGTCTTGTGCGCAGTAGTGCGCACTTTAGAGCCACCATCAAGTTTGAATCGAGCTCTAAAAATGTGCACCGCCAATTCTACAAATTTTTAAAAAACGTTTCCATTCTCATCTGAGTTTCAATCTGTCAAAAAAGCCTCAGTTTCCATACATTTTTAAAAGATTGCACTGACATGCGAATGCGAACGTTGCTCTAAAATTAGTAGAATCAGCCCTCAGAATATAGCAATTGAAAGCGCTGCGTGAAACGAGTAACATCGACACTGACAGTCGATGAATTGACAGAAGACACTTTGGCATTTTAGAGAAATCGAGTCTCTATTAGAGGCTACGGGGGTGTTCATTAATTACGTGAGGCGATTTTTCGACCCCCCACCCCTCTTGGTGAGATATCGCGAGATTTGACTCGACCCCCTAAACCACTTAATTTCACGTGAGATTTTTCAAGCGTGTTTCAGGAGTAAATACGTCCATCTGTACTTGAATGCGTTAAAAAAAAACAAGTTTTGCTTAGTTACTTTTATTTAACACTGGTTCAGACAAAACATGGTTAAAAATCACAGTGAGAGAATCGGACAACACAAAACTTAACGGAACTACTGAAATTTGTAAAAGATTATTTATTTTAATTCACTCCACAGGAACTCGTGTTGATTACTGGAACCAACATTTCCATATGATTTTCAGTATAATCATCATCACATCATAGGCACTCTTAAACTGTTATCGCTTGCACACAGAAGTGCAGTAGCTCAATTTGTGATGTCCGCAAGGGTCACACTATGCCAGGTGGTGTTGCTGGTGCACTATGGAATATACACCGGTGCTCTGAAACGTCTCATGTTTTACTTAAATGGTTTGTTAAAAGACCAGTTTCATTGCAATTTTACACTGTTGCTTTCGCAAAAAAAAACGTGATATTCGCCGAGACCCCCTCTTCCCTACGCGAGGTTGGGTGAGATTAGGCTCGATCCGCCCCCCGCTAAAACGCCTCACATTATTTATGGACGCCCCCTTAGTTATTACCGTATGTTTCAATTGCTTAATTATAAGCTCAAAATTCGAAAGTGTTTAGGATTTTTTACAATTCTCAGAAGTAGCCGTAATTTTAATTTAGTTTCAATCCAATATATTATGCATTATCTAGAACGCAGACAGTTAGGTAATTCACGTCTCTTTTGGTACTTAGGCGAACGATGTATGGACAACGAACAATTGTCCTTTCCGATTAAATTACTGAAATAAGTACAGTAGTTCTGGCTTTTAAAACTATCCGAAACAAAATCACGACTATTTAACAAAAATAAAAACGCCAAAGTTGTATAATATACATCCGGTTTGGCCATCCTATAAAACGAATACCGTAACGAGACAAAAAGTAATCATATTTGCGCTTCAATAAAGAAAACAGAAAAACGATTTCACTTTCCAGCTTTGGTCCTTATTTGTGACTAGCAAACACGCTACATAACTGACATTTCAAACAGATGTTTCGTTTTCAAATAAAATATGTTTGCATATTTATGCACTGTATGCGGACATATAAGTAATTTTTATTAGAAGATCAACATGACATGGAAAGTAAATTTTTCAGGACATTTTTATTTATTTAGAGCGTGGTTTTTATTTGTGGCGTGTATATTTGCCTAGCCATGTTTCACGACTCGAACGGAGGCTAAAAAGACAGCAATCACTTATCTGCAATTTCCGATACGGGCACAATCGTAGGCAGACTCATAAAATTCGGAAATATTTCACGCTAGATTTAAGGTCCGGAAGCTTGACAGCATTCGGCCCGAGCCGCTCGGAGGAGCGAAGAGTGGCCTTGACCTGTGAGATCTGGGGACGCCTTACATTCCCAAATAGGAGAAAGTTATCCGCACCGCAAATACATTGTCAATGAGAAAAATATGTAAGCCGCTTTGGAGACGTTGCTTCTGAGTTTATTGTTGTTTGAAACGTGGCAAGTATTACCTAGTAATCGTAAGAAATAACGTTAATTCATCAAACTAACGGAACCCATCGCCACGTAAAATTCTTAAGATTTTCTTGTATGTTGCTATTACAAAAATGTGGACGAAGACGTTCGTAAAAACATGCCGACGGATTGAGAAACTCCTCCTTTTTTCTCTTTTTTCTTTTAAGTCCGTTAAAAACAAACAAAGTACCCTGCAGGCACTCGGCTTAAGAGTCTTCACTTTTTAAAATAGCTGCTCAGCTCCGGATGCTGATAATGAAACGGTATTTCAGTTTTACTACCTACGTTCGCAGTTTGAGAGAGGAGATTCAGAAAGCCGCATTTTCTATTTCCAACAGTAACATTCTCAAATGTGTTTTCGAATCACGAAGAAGTTCAAAATATTTTGAACTTCTTCACAACCTGAAAGAAATTCTTCACTATGGAAGAATTTTTAAAAAACGTGATTGCGTTTTGCGTTTTGCCAAATCTGGTTGGATTAAACAATCATTTCTTGCTGACGGTTGGGTTAAGTTTACACACTGGCGTGAATCGGATGAGCTCTGATAACAGTGTTGACACGGCCCCGGATAACAAACGACGCGACGCCGCGCCGTCGCGACGCGCCTCTTCTCTAGCTAACTACTCTGTGCTCAGCTGTATTGTTTAAATCTCTTCGTTAGTCTTCAAAGTTTTAATGATTAAAGTTAGGAATACATTTGATATTAGCCAGGTTCTAAAACTATACAATTTAACCAGTTAGAACAAAACAGAACATTTGAAAGTCCAACTTTATGACTTCCTCTGATTAATTGGGCACTCGCAAAAACTGTTGTTAAAACTTTTTTAATATTTGGAATTAATCAAAGTAGTAGGATTTAAGATTAGAACTCCAGTCAATTCAATAAGGCTTCGTAAGGCTCATGTTCTATCGAGGCGAAGCGGGGCGTTGTTGTGGAAAATATCCAATACAATTCCTACGCTTTAGTTTAATGGTTCTACTTCGCTCAATAACGCTTATTGGTTGATTTCGTGTGGCAGCGTAAAGCTGGTGGTCCGGATATAAATTTATGGTTGACGATGAAGAAAATGGCAAGGCCACCCTTACCTATTTAAAGTGCAGAAGCCAAAAAGCTCCGTTTATTTTCGACAAGAGCCAAGAGAACATTTCAGAGATTATTAATTGTGTGAGTGAATTCTCACGAAATGTAGGAAATTAATCGGCAATCATTTCATTAAAAGTTCAGGTTTCAATTTTGCTGTAAAACATAATCAAACTAATTAACTACTAATACGATTTGGCCACCACTAATCGCCGTTTTCACGGACCGAGCCAGCTTTGTTTTCAAATCGACCAAATTGTGGTTGTTAAAAACTAAAACACGTAAAAGCTGAAAACGGAAGCGACCAGAATCGGTTAGTTAGAACTAACCGATTCTGGTCGGTTCTGTTTTCAGCTTTTACGTGTTTAAATTACCTTTGGTAGACCAAAGGTAATTTTGCATATCTGCACCCTCATTACGAAACACACATTAGAAATGCCTTTAATTTTGAAATTTCGACAACACCGTGTTATTTAGGTATGCTATCGAGCAGACGATTTTTTCAGCCAAATGCAGCCACATATCCAAAAATCCTTCAAATTGTTATAGCAAGTGTGTTACGCAATACAGCTGATCATCTATTCACACAAATCCTTCCGTGTACAACCAGAAATGAATAACGTAAGACGAGAGAAAAGTTGGCGCTACAATGTATGGATTCTTATGAAGCGAGGCATAATTATTTCGTGTTTCGGGGCTTTCATAAAAGCTTGGAGCGTGCATTGAGGCCGAGCCCCGCGGCTGTGCCTGCTCGGATGCAGCCTCCAGCGCTGCGGCCACGGGACGAGGCTTTGACTAGATACAGATCTGAACAAGTATTTATAAAGTTTTATTTACCGAAGCGTGTGAATAATTGTATGGCGTGTGAGCTACACTTCCGCTCAAAAGTATTTGGAGTGTCAGAAAAGGGAGTTTTGTAAATGTTCTAATAAATGAAAGGACTTTAAAGTCTCTCTTGTTCTGCAATACGGCCTCACAAAGTGCAGGTGATCACTAACCTAATACTTTTGAGCGACTAGTGTACATCACGTGCACATACATCGTATATCATGTGGTAGGTATAAACACTTTACAGACACGTTTTACAAAAGTTAAATATTGTATAGCGAGTCCTTGTCTAAACCCTATCTAAATTCTAAGTAATTTATTGTCCTATCCAATTTTTATTTTTCCTCCATCGACTCAACGAAATTGACAGTAAGATCTTGTTATTTATTGTTAACCAAAGGTTAAAAACATAAGGATAAAAAAACACATTATACGTGACACATATTTACAAAATTGCTTACACTAGACTAGGAACATAAGGCTGAAGCTAAATGTGCCAAATTAGCACCCTGCGTGGTACTGTAGGAACTATTTAATAATTGTTAAAGTTCAGCAAAACTTCATGTCCTTAGTGTATCGAGTTAGTTCAGCTATTCGTGGACTTCAGAGTTTCTTGGTCATAATTTAAAACCGTGAGCAACTGGCTGGAAAAAATTATGGGTGTGCCAGTAAGTTTGTTCGATGCTAACGTTTAAATCCGCGTTTTAATTTCTATTCACCCGACTTGGTACTGCGAAACTATTGAAAAAGCATCTGGCTTTTTAAATTGTATTAGTTTTATACTTCATTACTAGCTTTTGCCCGCGACTTCGCACGCGCATATCCCGTTTTTTTCCCGTTCCCGTAGGAATTTCGGGAATAGTTCTCTTAGTGCTACACTACAACGTTCCCCAAGGAACCTACATACCAAACAGCTTTCTACGATCAATAGCTTCGGCTGTGTATTGTCTGTCAGTCACTCAGTCACCAGTAACGGAAGAGTTTTAGGTATATATTTTGATAATCCATCTATAACCCTATGGCACAACCCATGGGGTCCAAATGCCTTTCTAGTTTTTGAAGACATCGTCAAGCGGTTGGTTCATTCTTCACGTGACCAGGGGCTTGACTTTTTTTCGGCCAAAGAATCAGCATTCTATTCGGCTTAGGTACTTACTTTCCCGTAAAAAGCGATCCGGATGAATTCTTTTCATTCTCCTTGAGAGCTTTCTGGCGTTTAGGTTGTATTTCTTTATGCATAATTTTAAAATATAATTCAATTTGTAAATTCATAAATTCGATTTATTAATTTTTGGAACTAAGGCTGTGGTAACTGGCGGACTTTATATATATATATATAAGAACTTTATTTCAGACCATCATCATTAAAAAGACACAGAACCATATTTTGTATTATAAGTAAGCATATTGATTTTTTTATTTCAATAAACTAATCGTTCATTACATCACGCGCCTCCCACGCTGAACCAATTTAACTAAGTTGCTATGATCTAGTTTCCTAGGTCAGATGACGTCATTGGATATTCAATATGGCGTCAGCAAAACTTTACAAAATGAATCTTTAGTACGCTGTTGATGCAACAAATTGATTAATAAATAAGTCACGCAATGCGGCTAATTAAACATAGGTACTTTCTCCTTCAACTGAGGAAAACTGTATTTTTTATGGGGAAGATGAACTTTATATAGTAATGATAAGATAATATAGGTACTTATAATTATTAAATAATAATATGAGTAAACCTCTAAATCATGTTGGAGTTGCTACTTTTTGAGACTTCTTTTCAAGTAGATAGTAAAATTGTATATTATGTATAAAAGGGCAAACTTCACTATACCTACACTTCAAAATTTAAAAAGGGTTACTATTTATAATATAATACATGGTACAAATTATTTATTTGTGCGAACATGTTTTACGCACAGCACCATATCATACGATAAGAAGCTCTTTCAGTATTTTATCCTTGACTTTACTAGGCCGTATCAATCTCAGATTTTTTAAGACGGAGATTTTTCCTCAGGCACAGAATTATCCTAATAATAGCCTACAATCTTACCACATTACCATCTAATGAACTTTATCTACACTCACAACGTAATGTTCTAAATATGATTTCAAAATCGATTGTAGGTACACGTACTTTTTTTTCGTAAATTTGTAAAAAAAAAACCATAACAGTTCAACATAATTTTCCTTCGATTTCCAAACAACTGTATCATAATAGTTATTTTCAACACATTAGCTCAAAAAATGCATTTACGATACTACACTTCTGGACACATCTATTGGCCCACCTTAGAGTTTAGGTTTCGATGGCCCCTACCGAAATATGATTGCTAGATTGAACAAAAACTGTTGATGCAGTTTTAAACCTGATACATTTTACCATCTTTTTCGATCGTATTGTTTTAAATTTGAATTCAGAATACCATACTACATGGAGCTACGCCTAACAAGTCGGATATGCGCCTTGTTAAAGGCAATTGATTTTTGAATAAAAAACATGTTTTATCAAATAAAGGTTTAATTTAATAACGCATGTTGCCTCCTTGGGCATTTACCACAGCTCTCATACGATTAGGCATAGAGTTTATTAACCGCTCTATGAAATTTTGAGGGATCATCTCCCATTCCTCTTCTATGGCAGTTTTCAACTCCTGCATCGTCTGGGCAACTGGCTGACGAGCCCTAACACGTCTTTTTAGCTCGTCCCACATGTGCTCAATGGGGTTCATGTCTGGGCTTCTGGCTGGCCAGTCCATAACTGTGATGTTCACATCCCGAAGATATTCCCTGACGATGCCGGCCGCATGGGCTCTTGCATTATCATGCATAAAAAGGAAATTTGGGCCCACATAGTCCGCGTATGGTATCACGTGAGGTTCTAAGCACTCACGAATGTACCTTTCAGCATTTAATGTTGGCAGCCGTGGTCCTGTAACAACCTCAAGTTGAGTTTTGCCGCTCGCGGATATACCGCCCCAGACAGTCCATGAGCCACCGCCATAAGCAACCCTCTCTTCAAAGCAGCATTGTGCGAAACGCTCTCCCTTACGTCGATAGACCTTCTTCCTTCCATCATTGCCATGTAACACAATTTTAGACTCATCAAAAAAGAGTACACGGCTCCAATCTTGCTGTGTCCAATTTAAATGACTGCGTGCGAAATGAAGGCGCGCTGTTCGGTGGGCTCGCGTTAGTTTGGGCCCATTAGCTGGCTTGTGTGGTACCATATCGCGTTCTTTTAACCTTCTCCGAACAGTTCGAGCGCTCACAGATACTCCGTGGAAGTCGCGAAGTTGGTTTTGTATCTCAATGGAGGTAAGATGACGATTTCTCAAGCTGGTCGTCACGATGAATCGATCCTGCCTTTCAGTTGTGACCCGAGATCGTGGCCTTCCTTGGCGACGAACAAAGCCGCCAGTCTCTAGGTACCTCCGATAAACATTTCGGACCGCAGATCGACTTAAATTAAGTTGAGCACTCACGTTTCTTTGGCTGTGTCCGGCCTGAATAAGTGCCACAGCTTGGGCGGCGACTTCAGGTGAAGTATCCATAGATTATTGATAGAACCTCACCTTAATGTTAAGAATAAGTAATGTTTGTTGCAAAACCAAAGATATCAATCACTTTTTCAAGAATTAAATCCAAGTAAACCAATAAAACCAAGTTTTCTTAGTATTCGATTGTTTGATATCAACAAACAGGCTCCAAATTGTCTTTTGTTTCTTTAAATTCTGTGTTCTAAATTCAAAAAAAGACTATTGAATGAAATTGTGAATGTGCCAGGTTCAAAACTGCATAAAAACTTTTTGCTCGACCTAATATAAAATTTTAGCTAGGACCAAACGAAACTGAAAATACAAGGTGGGCCAATAGATGTGTCCAGAAGTGTATTATTATTATTAGTATAGCGCCGTGCGGTAAAATATGTACTTAGGTATTCTTTACAGTTTTTTTTTTCATTTGCATAAAAAAATAAATAAGAATATCACCAAGGAATTTCACAATCATAAAATAAATAAGTTGAATGATCGAATCTCCTTGGAAGCGCTTTTGCTCAATACGTTTGTCTCACTTTAATACTAAAGAGAAAATACACCTATTTCACCGCACATTCCATTGTGTGGTGCGTAAACTTTAACTTTCGAACAATGTATACAGGCTTCGTAAATGCATTTTTTGAGCAAATGTGTTGTAAAATAACTTTTTAATTTTTATAGCACGCTTTAACTTTTTCATTTATTGGCGCACAGGCTCATTGACATAAGGTAGAGGCTACAGGGTAGCCCGCAAAATTAAAATTTTCTTACGTTTTTGCAACTTGCAGGTCAGTGTCAGGTTGTATCTTGGTCAAAATATGATTTGCGGCCGTAGCAAGTATGTATTAATATAAGGACATTCAGATTCCGTGTTTCGGAAGGCACGTATAAGCCGGTGGTCCCGGCCGCCTACTGGCGGTCGTCAAACCATGTCAGAGGCCATTGAGGCGGTTTAGGAACTCTGACACTAGGGTGTGTGGGGTCGTTAGACCTTACTACCCACATGAAGAAGAAGAAGAAGAATAGAATTATAATCATTAAAATCATCAATACAACTCTATCAGTTAGAATTGATGTCAAATGTAGTATTTCATGAAATCATAACATTTGCCAATCAATTTGAATTTCGCAGGCTACCCTGAAGCTTCCACCTTTAGTCAATGAGCCAGCTTTCACCGTAATGTAGAAAAATAGTATCATTGTCTATGGATGCGCGCTGCGCAGTCATACGCAATGAGAATATCCGCCATACCACATATTTATTCCGTGGCTTTGAGTTTGGAATAAACTATCTTTCCACTTATTCTATTTCAACTGTGTGAGTGAAGATAAAATGTGTATGCAACGGCATATAATTAGGTATCAAAACACTCGTGTGATACTATTATCACACGAGGCGAATAATAACCCATTTTATATGACCGTTGCATAAACTACTATAACGTCACATAATTGCATTCACATTAGCTGATCAACACAATTAATTAAAGGAAGCCAGTCATTGTGTCGTTACAGGTACGCTGAGACGCAATCAATGACTACTTACTTAGACTTCAGTATGTTACCGCTCTGCGGTCACATGACTTGACATGACGCCTCATGCCTTGTGATGTCTAAGCCATTGATGATTGTACTTAGACTACACCTAGAAGCTAGACGAACGAGGTCATAATTTATACAGTCCACCTCAACGCTCACTTTAGACTCTGCAGGCTGCCAATACGTATTCTTACCGATTTCGAGGAGCTCATGCCTGAATAATATCATCCGCATGGCGCACGGGATGTTCTTCGAGGGTAAGCAACGCCTGCTGAAGTCGGTACTTGGATGGTTGACAATCCATCACAAATTACGTCTCCGTGCCTCACAAAGCACGTTACACCGTTAGTCTCGGCTGTTATTTGTACATCTGATCTGATGACGAATGTTCATCTGTGAATTAGGTATAGCCAGATGCCCCTCAGCAAGACTCATGACAGATTTTCTTAATCTGTCATGAGTCTTGCCGAGGGGCATCCGTGTTACTCAATTACTAGGAAGTCAGATATATTATATGTGTAGTGGTTTTTAGCCGATTACAAAATGTCAAGCGGTTCTAAGTTCCTCGCAAGTCCTTAATTAATGTCCATCGTTTACTAGAAAATGAAGTTTGAAACGAGGAGCCGATAGAAATGATTGAAAATATATTGTGTGTTTGAAGTGGCACTAAGAGAAAAATTGGCTTAGAGCTGTTGCCAGACCACTTTTAGCGACACATGGTCTAAATTATCGACCCGTAACAGTTGATTACGGGTAGCAGCTTGACATCTGAGTGCCAATTCTACTAATTTTTAAAAAACGTTCGCATTCGCATGTCAGTCGCAAATTGACAAAAAAAGCCTTAATTTTGACAGTTTGCGATTGAGATACGAATGCGATCGTTGCTTAAAAAAAAGATATTGGTACTCTGCTTTACTTTTTAGACTCCCAATAAGTCACGATTTGAAGATAAGATTCAAAATAAGATCTACAAAGGCAAAGCTGTATAGCAGCTGCACGGACCCTCGCCAGAGAATATAATCAACTTTAATAAGGTCAACTCATAGAAACCTCAAAGCTTTTTACTGTTTTCTAAAAAAATATCGAATTTAACACAGGGACGAATACCGTAGTGTAAGTTTTTTTTATCAAAATGCATTAAAACTGAAAAATTCCGATGCGAAACTTCGTCAGTCTTTTATCTTCTTTTTAAAATAAAAGTAAAATAGCGCTCGGAAAATTTAATATGCTTGGAAATTCTTAACACAGGTCAGAGGAACAGCTGTAAAATGCAAAAAAAGATGTATCGTCCCGTAACTTATAAAATTTCTATTGAAAGAGGCTATTATCGGCGCGGTGGACAGACAAAGGATCTGTCTCGCGACCGACCTGTCGCTCTGCTCAATTAATCTATCAATATAACATAAACAACTAGCTAAGGCCCGTGACATCGTCCGCGTGGTATTATTACTTTTGGCAGCCATTTTTATTTTTAAGATAGGTAAGTAGGTACTATTTTTTTAAACCCTTGAATATATGTTATTTTTTTATAAAGTGCCTTAATACAAAGGAAGGGAAGGAAGAAAAGGAAAAAGGAGGGAAGGGAGGTTTTATCTTCAATAATGACGGACTACCATACAAACTTTCATCCCCTGGTCGTAGAAATCTGAAATTTGGCATGTAGCTTACTTGGAAAAAATCCTCTCTTAGTGATCCCTTACACTCCGTAAGGGAACACTAAGAGAGGATTTCCCAAAATTCCTACAGGAAGAGGAAAAAACGGGATATGATATGCAGCTATAATTGAAAATGCACCCAAGAGCTCCTTGTTAAAGGCTCTGTTCGAGACGGCATAGTAAGTGTTGATTTACGACAAAATTAACAGACGATAAGTCGTCTGTTAATTTTGTCGTTCACTGCAGGACTTGTAATAAATTGTTTTGTGTTTCATTTGATTTCATATTGACGAATATGACATGTTATGGTGGCATTTCACTTGGCATATTTGTTAAAATAAGTATTCGCGTCATTTGTGTACCTAATACAAAATAATTATACCGTTCGATGTAACGCGAATATTTTGACAAATACGCCAGGTGAAGACGCATATACATAAGTTCCAACAGCAAAGCAAAGAGTTTGACTTCATATTCGTCAACAGGCTAATACACACGTGCTTCTCGCAACGAAATATTACCGTCAGCAGGATTCCTGATTAAATAAGATGCTCGAGCATCACAAACATGATGGATACTGACCATGACAAACTTACAAACAAGCTCGTTTGACAGTTAATGTAACAGACCTGCCCCTAGCACGAATCACTATCGAAAAGAACTCACTAGTAGTATCAAGCTGTTTACACACTAAACGACTTGGCATCCATATTAGTGGATACAACAAACACGGTATATGTTATGACTATGAGACAAGGGGATGGGATGACCAACTGCCTAAAGGCTTCGAGAGAGATATATGGAATTCTAATTAAATCAACACTGAGACGGTACAGAGCTATCGGGTAGCAAATTGTTTTATTGAAACATAACACCTCGTATGTATGCCTTGACAGAGTGGAACAGGCAGAGCCGAATACTATTTACTGATGTATCGATTGGCTATGTAAGATTCTGGGTGAGCCTTAGTCAAAGCAAACCAATTCTGACGAAAAGAAAATAAGAAGTTTTGGCATCTATATCTATATGAAAGAGGAAGTTTGAATTGCAGTGGAAACAATCCTGCCCCAAAATATTGAAAATAAGAAAAATTTGATACCGCGTGGAAACTTCATTATAAAATTGTAATTATTAGAAAATATTGGTATAGGCAACGGTCATATATAAAGGGTTTTTAAAACACGAGTGTGGGTATATCACACGAGTGTTTTAATACCTAATTATATGCCGTTGACTGCTCCGTTGGTCTCGTGGTCGCAAGCGCGACTGCCGAGTGTGGAGTCCTGGGTTCGATTCTCAGGTCGGGCAAAAAGTGTTATTGGGTTTTTCCATTACAAATTTCTCTGTGACTGCCCGGAGTTTGTAAGTTGGTGGTGTGACACCACCTTTCCCCGGAAAGCATGTTAAGCCGTTGGTCCTGCGCCAGATCTCGCTCCGGTCGTGTCGGGTTGCCGTCTCATCGGAATATGAGAGTGATGGAAGAGAGAGTGCACCTGTGTTTGCGCACACACTGCTGCACTATAATATGTCCCGCGCCGATGGCTAGTCTCCGTTGAGATTGGTCGCCATGGCCGAAATCGATCATAATATCCGCTCCGGCCCCGGCGACACACCGGTGTGTCGCGAATTAATCGCGAATTTAAAGTTTGTTTACCTATTACATAAGATTTTTTTTTTTGGGAATTTTCACATGTCGAGGCCGCAGCGGATATGCCGTTGCGTTCACTACTTTATCTTCACTAAAACAGTTGAAATAAAACAAAAGTAGAAAAATAGTTTATTACAAACTCACAGCCACGGAGAAAATATGTGGTATGGCGGGTATACTCATTGCGTATGACTGAGAATGATACTATTTTTCTACATTATGTCAATGAGCCCAAACGTGCAAAAAATTAAAAGTAAAAGTATGCTATTAAAGTTAAAAAGTTATTTTATGAAGCAGTTGTTTGAAAATCGAAGGAAAATGTTGAACTGTAATGGTTTTTTATCTACACTCATAACGTAATGTTCCAAATATGAGTTCAAAAACGAATGCATAAATACATACTTTTTTTTCGTGGATAGGTCAAATTTAAAAAAAAACCCATTACAGTTCAACATTTTCCTTCGATTTTTAAACAACTGCATCATAAAATAACTTTTTAATTTTTATAGCACACTTTTTCTTTTTAATTTTTGGCGCGGGCTCATTGACTTCAGTCAATAAGCCAGCTTTTATCTTTGTCTATGTTTGAGCGCGCTGCGCAGTCATTCGAATACGCAATGAGAATATCCGCCATATTGGAATTAACTATTTTTCCACTTATTTTATTTCAACTGTATGAGTGAAGATAAAATAGTGTATGCAACGGCATATAATTAGGTATTAAAACACTCGTGTGATGATATTATCACACTCGGCTACGCCTCGTGTGATAAACCCACACTCGTGTTTTAATAACCCTTTTTATATGGTCGTTGCATAAACTACTATTATAAATTTTACATAGCCACGAAAAAAAAGTACCTACGTGTTCACTTATACAATAGTTTTTGAATTCATATTTGGAACATTACGTTGTGAGCGTAGATAAAATTGTTTACTATAACGAATTTTATAGTAGTTCAGTCCTCTAATAGTGTAGTGGCTAGTCAGCCAAACTAACCTGCGGCTCGCGGTCCGCATGTGGCTCGCCAAGCTTTAATGTGTGGCCCTGAAACCTAGCACGCTATAAGTGCTACGTGTCTATACTGCAGGCCAGCTCTTGACTTACTCATTCTCTCCTTTACGATAATTTCAGACTCGCTAACAAAACGCACTTTTATATAAAGCTTCATTAGATACATGTCCATTATTTTGTCACAAAAACAAAAATCCCATTCACGTCTATACTACTATAAGTAGAGTTATATTCCACCATAGATTATTGCGACCCATCAGGATAAAAGTAGAAGCCCAGAAAGAATAACTGCTGAAAAACAACATGAACATTCTGATCGGGTTGATTTTATCGAGCCAGGTTACAAGTTCCAGTGATTTTTTTGCAGTTCAAACCTTGCTCCAGTTGTGAGTCCCCAAATGACAAGAAAAAGATGTGGCAATTCGATGTTTTTTGGGCTAAGTTATACCTACGCAAACATCTGTTTACCCAAATGCCTATGATATGTCGCAGCCAATAAGCTTAATCAGCCGTTTAATTGGTGGCCCAACCTTTTCATTTAAATGCGCCGATTTTTCAACGACCTAAGTGACGTCTTTTGTTCAATATCGTTTAATGACTTGCCCATGTCACTTATGTCGCTGATTAAGCGGCACAGTTCAATGAAAAGGCTAGACTTTTAATGTAACGGCGGATTCAGCTAGTTGGCTGCGACATTTACAACGTGAAAAAGAATAAACGCAATACCTCTTAAGAGCGTTTACGCGGTACGGCTATTCATACAAACTTACAAATCCTTATTCTTCAAAATGAATGAACCGATGTTAACGAAACTTGGTATGCATACGCTAGATATCCAGGTCTAAATAGTTATATCAGAAAACATTTTTGAAAAAGATTTCAGAGGGAGAGAGAGAGCGATTTTAAGTTTTCTATAGAAAGTGAAAAATCACTATATCCTTCCCCCTGAACTCTTTTTCAAAAATGTTTTCTGATAACTATTTAGACCTGGATATCTAGCGTATGCATACCAAGTTTCGTTAAAATCGGTTCATTCATTTTGAATAATAAGGACTTGAAAGTTTGTATGAAATGACAAAGGGCGTACACGCTCTTAAGGGGTCGTTGTACTCATTATTATGAACAACTTTTACTATGGGACCAACCCCGAAATCGCGAAAGAAAAATCAGCTGCTGTTTCGTACATTTTTTCGAGTTATGCGCACAGAAATGTATGGAGCAGTCGATTTATTTCTCGAGTTTATTTCTCGAGTTTATTTCTCGATTTTAAGGCTGAAATTTGGAATTTAGGTTATCACCAATTCCGAATTTCAGCTCTTGGACTGAGTTGTTTTATTTACTTATTATTACGGTAGGTACTCGGTACTCCAACGAACAGTTCATAGAAACATTTTCAGCAAATTAATCTCATAGTTAATAATATTTACAATGAACTTTTCACTTACAAGTGTGCACCGCACTTACACAACAACACTTACAACTACCTGTTTGATATCACTACATAGTATAAAACAAAGTCGCTGTCGCTGTCTGTCCGTCCCTATGTATGCTTAAATCTTTAAAACTACGCGACGGATTTTAAAGCCGTTTTTTTAAATAGATAGAGTGATTCAAGAGGAAGGTTTATATGTATAATACATGCATAATATTGTAGAGAAACACTGATAAATTTAGAGGTTTCTAATGTAATGTCGTAAATAAACACATTTTTTTGCGCTTACATTACAAACGCTGGCTGAACCCCACAAGATAAATCAAAATAATGTACTACTGTATTGTACACCTTAAAAAGGTCAACAAAAAGTCCGCGATGGTATATGTTTATCTCTTAAGGATAACCCACAATAACCATTTTTATCCTTTACATTTTACGGGAAAAAATGGCTTATTTACGAAGTGATTTTAAGCAATACAGCATTAATCCTTATCCAATTAAGTACCTTAAATACATTGTCCATTTAATGTAGATCAATATGGCCCTTAACAGTATTTAATTTAAATGAATATTTCCGAAGATATTACAAATTTAAAATGCACAACGGGCGGCGCGTTGTATAGTCTAATGACAAAAAAGCTGTAAACGTTGTTTATAAAGACATTCTGTACTAGGTAGGTATATTTAGTATCAGCATTGCACATTTGCACCCGTGCGAAGCCGGGGCGGGTCGCTAGTTTGATATAAATTAATCGAATTGAGTTTAAAGTGTGTGTTGATAATCAGTCAGTCATCAGGACAAACGATTTTATAAGTAAAGTAAGTTTAAGTAATAAACAATCAAGTAGGTAACTACACTGAATATCTGTCCTAAAATACCACAAAAAAACTTTAAACTCGCAATTGCAATGACTGAATATGTAATATACTTTTTTAGTTTTAGGAATAGTAAGCAAACAAATACATTTCAGACATTTAAACGAACATCCACGAATTTTTATTCTCCAAAGTTTGTGCATTTGGTTCACACAAATTGGATACCTGATACTTATTACTCGTACCTGTAAAATGTTTATAATGCATTTCATTACCAGGATATATGCCTACTAGCGATCCGCCCGGCGTTGCACAGGTGCAAATTATATGCACAAAAGTTTCTCGGTTATCGCTTTTTCTGTTAGTGAAAAGAGTATAAAAATCCAAAGACTTCCCTACAAAGTTCCTTCTCTGATTTCTCTCTTTCGAGTTGAAATTATCAAAAATCCTTTCTCAGCGGAGGCTTACATTATAATATAACTAAACCTATATTCCAAATTTCAGCTTTCCTGGCTTTATAAGTTAGAGAGATAATCATGTAGGTACATCTAACTATACTGAATATCTATCCTAAATTCACCTCTAAAAGACTATAACTCGTAGATGAATGTTTGAATCTGTAATATTACCTTGTGTGTTATATAGTTAAACAAAAACATTCATTACGGGCATTTAAATGAACATCCACGAATTTTCATAACTAAAGCATTTGGCCCACACTAATTGGATACCTGATGATCATTACTCTTAAATTAATATCATTTTACATGTAAAATTAATAAAATGCATTTGCATTTCTGATATACCTATCAACTAGCAATCTGCCCGGCTTTGCACGGGTGCAAATTATATGTAAACGTTTCTTGTTTATCGCTATTTCTATTAGTGAAAACCTTGCAAAAATCCAAACACTTTCATACAAAGTACCCCCTCTTTTTTCCTCAATCAAGTAGCTATAAGTACTGAATATCTAATAAACAGTAACTCGTAGTTGCTGGGTTTGAATCTGTAACAATATCTTCTCAGTTTAAGGAATATTAAGTAAACAAATGCATTCATTAAGGGAAGACTACGGGCATTTAAATGAACATCCACGAATTTAAATTACCACAGCTTTGTGGATTTGGTTCACACTAATTGGATACCTGATGCTCATTATTCGAACACGTTAAATTTTGTAATATTGTAATGCATTTGCATTTCTGGGTTGACCGTTGCGCGGATGAGCAGCTTACGTGTAGATCTTTTGCGAATCGCGAACACAATAGTTTTGTGATTAATTTACATGAAATAGGTACTTTATTTTATTTTATAAATATTACGTAAAGTACTGGTACCTATTCAGATGAATCCGTTTTGACTGGAAGCCGATCCTATATTTTTAACCGACTTCAAAAAAAGGAGGAATTTCTCAATTCGGTAGTATTTTTTTTTTGTTTATTTTTTTGTTTGTTACCTTTAATTCCGTCATTTATGAACCGATTTGAAAAATTCTTGTTTTATGTGAAAGGATACTTCCTGATTGGTCCCATTGAAATTTTATCAAAATCTGTTAAGTAGTTTGATTTTTAAATCCAAATAGCTGGATAAAATATGTGGAAAGATCATCCTTATGTACCTGTGACTTTCCAGTGGTGTTGTTAGATGTGGGGTACCACAAAAAAGTGAAACATAAAAACTTTTTCACAAAAAAAAAAACCGACTACCACCGAAATCTTCTTTTTACTAAAAGGCGCGGTGTCACATTAGCGGTATGTGCATCTTGTGGCGTTAGATGTTGTCTCTGTTGAGCATCGAATTTTAAAAGCCATTTATTTTGCCACCAGGGGTTTTTTTTTGTACAATGGCTTTTTTCTAGCTTTAGAGAAACCCAAAAATAATCTAGTCAAGAAAGAATTATTATTAGAGAGCTATTATATTAGCTAAAGTTTAAACATATCATATGATATGTTTTTAATGTGGTTTTTAATTACGACTTCCTTAGAGGCATACTCATTCGTATGCAAAGACAGACATGGCAAGGAGTTGGCGCCGTGCCAGCGCTCTATCTCGAATTGTAAGCCGCCAGCTTATCTTTACACTCAGGGCCCCGCGCAAATGTACGCGAATGCGACAAAAGCGGAGTGTGTTAATATGAACACGGGGCTCACGTGTGGTTGGATGCGCGCTGCTTTATTCAGCCTGTTGTTTTCTTCATTAGAACCGTGCCACTAAACCCTTCACAGTTCTTTTTCTGATTTCTCTGTCAATGGCCTTACGTACCTAAATGTTTTGGGTTCTGTATTTATTGTGACTATTAGCAAAAATACGTGGCTTAACAAGTTATGGGTTGATTAGTCGGTAACGTTTCTGCTGCAGTCTATTTGATTTTTTTCAGGTTTTCATAACGTTTAAGTTTTGGAATAGGTATGTTAGTCGGTGCGTAGGTAAGCATCATGAAAATCTGCACCCTATGAAAAGATATCATGCGGCTGTGTATTACTTTTTATTTTTGTATTACGCAATAATTAAAATAGTATTAGAAAGTAACGCGGCTCATTTATTTTTATCGAGAACCGTTATTTTTCTGCTGAATGGTTTCGTAAGTGGGTAATCTAATCGTAGGTATATACCTTGCTATCTTTATAAGAAATGGAATTCTCAACCGTTACAATCATGTCGACAAACTCATTCGTAAATACGAACGCTAAGCAAATAAAACAGAATGTTACAGCGCCGCCGCCCCGACGACGGTTACGTTGATATTATTTTATTATTTTTATGATGCCACATTACTTTTAACTGAACACCTAAGCAGATCTCCGCAACACAGACATATGCGCCATCTTCGAACAAACAAAATTCCCTGCTCACATCTTTAATGGCTCCGATTAGACAGAGTGCACTTCAGCCTCACAAAATAGATTAACACCCTCAACATCATTTTAAGCTTTACCATTGTCCGATAGACAATGATCACCCAGGGAAATGTTCCGTTTTAGTCAGTAACACAATGGTAACACTGGAATTAGAGTAGCGAATATGATTTGCCAGCGGGATTTACGAAATACAGCGAGAGTATTTGCTTTGAACGGAGCCGATAAAACGGGCTCAATCCGAATAGGACGCAGGTGACCAGGGTTTAATCATAAAGTACGGAATTTCACGTGCATAATGTCAGATCGCGTCGTAACTCATAAGTGCTTTTTTACACGTTGCTTCTTCCGGATAGCACTGGTAGCAAGTGCTGAATGTATGGTAGGCTGGTCTAAGAGCACTCATTCGATAAGAGTACGCAATGCCAATAGCCTTGAAGTTGTTTACGATACACGGCTAACTTCAGTTATATTTCGAAGTGCAAGCAAGTGAAAAACGCTGTGCGCAAAAAAAATAAAATCTACAAAAACACTGAAAATAATAACGTACGCTTACATATTTTTGTCTTTTGGAAGTATGTTTGAGATTTTGAGATAAAACTACAGATATTTATAAAAAGACGAGTATGCGGCTCGACCGGTATGTTATTCACCGAGGGGTTGCAGCGAAAGCGATTCCCGTCGAATTCTAATAGATGGGGTTGCACATTGGTCTATTATAAAACCGCGAATGTGTGCAAAAGTACGCACTTTAGCGCACGTACCCTCGAAGAAAATTCGAACGCAAAACAAGTACCAATTAACCTAAAACCATTGCAAAATTAACTTCTAAGAGGGCTAGAAATCAATTTCAAGTTCCAAAGAAGTCACCCAAAACGAAACACGTGAACACGTGTTCACGTGTTTCGTTTTGGGTGACTTCTTCCATGTGGTGAAATAAGTTACAGGGTAAAACCGGGATAGATGCCACACTTTTTGAAATCATTTTAAATCTCGCAGTACAAAAATCAAAATAAGTATTTTATTTGCAAAACTGGCAAGTACCTACTTTTGTTTTTTATCTACAAATTTATGAAAAGTAAAAAACATTATCTTTGATATTTCCAGAGTATTAGCGATTTTTGCGGATCTCTACATTTGAGACATCGATCCCATATATGGGATAGTTGCCTAGTCCTTATAAATCACGTTTAGGATAGACGACCAACTGAAAAACATCATCCCGAAAAAACTTTGATCACGTTTTGCCTTCCCATACAATCGCACAAAGACATGAGTCACAGTCGCGAAACTAGAGAAATTACAATTGGGGCACCTATAGGTTCTACTGGGGCATCTATCCCGGTTTTACCCTGCTAATTTTTATTTTAAAACAGTTTGAACCTTAAGTGCGTAAGTACTCCTTGACCAGCCCTGAGCCTACCCTACACACTTACACTACGCCATACACTTAACTACCAGCTAGTGCGGACCTGAAAGCCGGAGAGTGTAAAAGTCATGAACAGTACCTACCTATTCGCTACGCGATAGTCTAGCGTCTTATTTATTTATTAGGCTCACCAACAATTGTTAACACTAAAATATTACAAAAATACTAAGCTTAAAACTAGGTAGTCATGTGTTACAATAGGTAAGCACCGCATGTGCCAAAATGATATCTAAAGTGCTCTTAGTAATTGAAATATTTTTATGAGTGATACAGTAAATACACAAATAACCAAAAAAATAACATGCATAAAAAATACAAATATTCAGTCGAACAAATACTTCTTATAGTTATTGGTGATCTATTATCATAAGACCTACCTATCAGGCGATCCCGAAAGATAAAATATCTATGTTGTAGGGAACAAAGAAACATTGTGAATTCTAATTGCAATCTTTCGCATCTACGTAAGGTACCTACATTATGTGTGTGTCTCGTCCATGTTTAATATTTTCACAAACAAAGTATTATTATGCTTTCTTTACTCGTAGTTTCTAAAGAGAGCAATAAAGTCGCGTGACTGACAGATAAAAATAACTTTGAAAGGAAGATGCGCCATTTCTCATCACAACTAATAATGAAATTGCTTTTTCTATTAAGGAAAATAAATTAAAAGAAGATTGGTTTTTATGAGAGCCATTTGTGTGCTCTCAATTTTATACAACATAGCTTCTTGAAACATTTAATTTTTTCTCCATGTAACTTGCTCGCAAGTTTGGAACTAGAAAATTTTCCCAAAGATCGAATTGTTAGTTGTTTTTTTTTACAACAAGTCCTATCCTACTATTATCCTACTTCCTACTAATATTATATATGCGAAAGTTTGTGAGGATGGATGGATGAATGTTTGTTACTCTTTCACGCAAAAACTACTGATCGGATCTTGATGAAATTTGGCACAGAGGTAGATTATAGTCTGGAATAACACATAGGATTTTTATCCCAGGAGTATGTTCCCTTGGGATAATTATCAAAATTCACGCGGGCGGCAGCTAGTACAATCATAATTTGCGAGTTTTGTTTCAAGAAAAAAAAAACCGTTTATTAAAAATTCATCGAAAATTTCAACATCAAACGCTTAACTTTACATGTTCAGCAGAATGTCTCTCTAACGGAGACTATTTGCACATTAGGCACAACCTTGTGGCCAGGATTATCCACCAGGAACTTGCTCTTCAATACAATCTTGTGGAATCGGAAGTACCATATTATAGGTATGTGCCCGACCCAGTTCTCGAAAATGGCAATTGCACATTGTATTGGGATCGGTCTATCATCACTGACAGGACTATTGTAGCCAATAAACCTGATATAGTAGTAGCTTGGATTCTGTTCCCGATACCGGGGGGCTACTATTTTTTATATTTTTAAATGTTTTATTTTTTATTTTTATAGAAATATTTAAAAATGTAAATGATATAAATAGAAAATGAATACAGAAAATAATAATAATCATTTATTTAAATCCATTCAGATCATATTTTTTTTAAAACCACGGTAATTATAATTAGATAAGGAAATAATTAATCAGATAACATAATACCTACTCCAATTTATATTCGTAGTAAGCCGATCATATGTCAGAATATGCATGCTTTTTTTTTATTTGCAAAATGAAATAGATAAGTACTTATACTGGATGAGTTTTTTTTCCAGTGCGCAAACTTTAAGAACCACTTCTGCCCACGTAAATGAACAATTTTCCCGAAGAAAGTCATAGTCAATTACTAAAAAAAAATTGAGTCTCCCATACAAATTGTGAACAGTTAATAACAATTTTGTATGGGAAGTTCAAATTTTTTTTTTAAAAAACTCATCCAGTATAGCTGCTCTCGTAAACAATTATAAAATGTTTCTTTTAAATAACTTCATCAAAGATGAAGATGCTTTGAAGTTAAAATTAAATGAAAAAAATGAGATCTGACCATAGGAAATGGCGTTTTTGCAAGAGGGCCAGCCGGTTGATTCTGTAAAAATGTCGAACTGAAGGCTTGGGTGAAGTGATCACGAAGTGAGCTGTCATTCCATCTTAATTACATTGCACAGCTCACTTCGTGATCACTTCACCCAAGCCTTAACTTCGACATTTTTACAGAATCGCACTGCAGATATATTTGATTAAAATAGTAGTTAATATGTCATTTTTTTTTCGATCAATTTTGATTCTATTTTTACTGTTAGTACCTACTTATTATATTTTTGTACATGTTTAGATAAACTATTTAGATACTTATATAATAAATATTTTTTCATGCATAATTCCCTATTGCCTGAAACATGGTATTTTAATATTACTCGATTCCTCAATTGAAAACAATAAATTGAACAGAATTCTGCGATCATCTTGCTTGCTTAGCTTTCAAAATGGGTCAAGCTAACTTGGCCTACCAAATTGCAGTTACCTAACAAAGGAAGAGACTAAACGATCTTGGCGGAAGATAGACAGCAAGATGTGCGAGTTAATGCGATCAGAATACGGTTACCGAATAGCGACCCACTTGTAGAATTGTAGATTCGTCTCAGAATCCGACAATGTTTGAAACTATAGGTAGGTATTTAGTTTTGTAGGTTAGCTAGGCTTAGGCTTACCTAGTTTAGACATCTTTACAATAGCGAGGCAGCCAACGAGGTGAGTAAAGGTAAGAGGTAAGGTACGCTTGCCATTGCCAAAGGTACGAGAATGAAAACAAGAAGTACCTACAGTCACCGCGCCCCTCCTGGGGCGCTCCGAATTCGAACAAGGTAGGAAAAACCATGACACGTGGCATTGATTCGTTAGTGGAACTCTATCGGTTTCCACAGAAAAGTGTGACAATGTGACAACGATGCGACACGTTTTTAGGGTTCCGTACCCAAAGGGTAAAACGGGACCCTATTACTAAGACTTCGCTGTCCGTCCGTCCGTGCGTCCGTCCGTCCGTCTGTCACCAGGCTGTATCTCATGAACCGTGATAGTTAGACAGTTGAAATTTTCACAGATGATGTATTTCTGTTGCCACTATAACAACAAATACTAAAAAACGGAATAAAATAAAGAGATATTTTTAAATGCACATCTGTATAATTTTTCAGCACACTAGATAACTCCACTAATTTACTGAATGCATACCAGAAAAAAGAGTGCTGTGCAAAAAAACCAATTGATTAAATAAACATGTCCTACAAAAAAACCTAAAAAAATCACCCAAAACGAGATTACCTTTTTTATCGAATTCACACCAAAAATGTGGTTCGTACATCGGATATATGATTTATAAAACAAAAATACGAATTGTTTATCAAAAATACTAACTTGCACTCTAAATTGTACTTCCCTGAAATAGCAGGTGATTATCATGGTTATAATAGTAGCCGGTCATTGGGAACCCCGACTCGGACAGGTTAGGTTAGAAGGGGATGGCGGGGTCAAGTGAGCGAGCGAAGCGAGCGAATAGACCCCGCCATCCCCTTCGTGGTTATTTTTTTTAAACCACCCTGAAATATCATTTGCCAAATATTCGTTCAGTAAAACAGTTCTGCAAATACCATTGAACAGTATATCCAATATGATTTATTTAGTGTGCACAATTTGTGTGCAAGTCAGTATTTTTGATTTAACTTTGAAATATTTTGTTCGAAAAAAGGGAAAATACAGATATCGATTTAATTACATGCCTAAAATAAATATTTAAGGGGACTCCCATACGAAAACCGTGATTTTTTTGCCGGTTTTTATAGATAATGGTACGGAACCCTTCGTGCGCGAGTCCGCCTCGCATCGGGCCGGTTTTTATCATAACAGTTGTTCTATCTATTGAACAATCCTGACTGATGAATTTACCACTGGTCGTAGGAACGTGAAATTTGAAAGAAGTATTCCTTATATTATTATGGTGTAGGCATCCGAAAAGAAAGGATTTTTGAAAATTAAGGGAAAATAGGGGTTAGAAGTTTGTATAAAAAATCTTATTCCTTGAGCCAATTTTCTTGAAATTCGGTAGGTATTTATAAACATTGGCCAAATAAATAATAAAGATTGTCAGTATTAGTTTTTCACAACTACCCTCAATAGACGAATTAAGGGGTGTTAAACTTTGTATGTTAGATTCGTATTCCTTGGGTTAATAAACTTGAAAGTTGGAACCTTACCTAATAGATAAATATAATTTTACACAAAGGTCTGCTTTATAATGTGTACAATATTAACCATATTTTTAAATCCAACCGCATCGTGAAACGGGGTGGCAAAGTTTGTAAAAGAACATTTTTGTTTATGGTCAGATTTACATGAAACTTGATCTAATAATTAATTAAACTTGATCTTTGATATATTAAACAAACATCAATTTCAGCATTTCTAAAATGCTTCATTCAGAGGAATTCTTTATACTTAGAGTGAAAAGGGGTGGCAAAGTACAATAAAGTAATCCTCTTCTTTTTATTTTGGGTATTTTTCCCTTGGGATTGTTTTTAAATTTCAACTATTCGGTCTAACAAAGTTTGTACGGCAAAACGTGTTTGCGTGGTCTGACCACTTCAAACTTTCAAATGGACTAAGTTCCCAGAGCTGCCAGACCTTACTTATTTTCTCAAAAACAAAATGTCTGGGATAAAGTAGGGTTAGTAAGTACTTTTAACATACGCATAACTGCTAGTTTGGGCCAGGTATCAGGTACTAAGACCATTAAATCACTTTTTTTTTAATTCTGGGTGCTGATTTTTTTAGGTATGTTCAACAGAATTTGGTTAAATAATTAGTAATTAAAAATATGTTAACGACTGATTAGTCATAGTAACAGTCTAAGAGCTGATCGCTGGGCTTAGTTTATTCACTAGGTGCAAATAACGAAAGCTAAAGTCTACCACGATTTGGGTGGACGCAAAACTACCTCCTTGACTACTGAAATACCTTTTATACATAAAAAAAAAACATTGACCGTCGATCTAAGCTAATAAGAACTGTAGTGTAAAATAAAAGAAAAGGACACATTTCACACCAAAACACGTATATTTTGTAAATAAAAAAAAAACCAAAATTAAATATCATCATCATCATATCAGCCGATAGACGTCCACTGTTGGACATAGGGCTCCCCCAAATGGGGATGATGGTGATGGTTTGCCATAATCGCTCGGCAGGCGGGTTAGCGATCGCAGTGTAGCTGTAGCAATGTAGGTACCTACAAAGAATGCAGGTGCTGCAAACTGTTACGTTTGAACTATTTTGTTATGACCAATATACGCCGATTTAGAACACGGTTGCAACAAGTTTTTTAAAACTGAATGGTTGGTTTAGGTAGCGAAATCCGTAATGGTTTTAGCCTACAAAAAATAGTGAAATTCACCACCAACCTCCGTGCCGAGCTGCGGCTAGTTTCTAATAAAACAATTAATCGCATTATTGTCGCTCCTATCAGCTATGGGTGTGTAGTGTATGGTATAATTTTTTTTTTTTTTTAATGCTTATCTACTGATAAATAGTAGATTGTTATACAAGGGTCGAAAGGAGTTAAGGACTTTCACCCGTGTACGTCACTATACTTTTCATTTCGATTATAAGGAAAGTAAAAAATATTAGTATATTTTCTTGTCTGCTCGAAACTTCATAAAATCATTGTAAGTAGGTATGATGTATTTAAGTTACTTTCCTTTAAATTTCTGACAAAATATTTCCGATCACCTACTGTATTTGCCTCGTGTTTGACTGAATCTGGGGTCAACATTTCAGAATCGCTTGTAACTCATTTTTAATCAAATACTATTCTATAAAACCCAGAGTTTGAATTTCGGTACAGCTTACAGAGTTAGTACCTATTCCCCAAATTATGTAGTCTTTTTTTGTAATTTTAATCTATCTGGAACACACCGCGTCAATAGCGCGGGCCGTCTTGCTTAAGGCCGATTCACACATATCAGTGAAGTCACAGTACCGGCACGATACAAGAACGATATTTTTCTTCATTATGTAAAAAAATTCGCAGCTGACTACTTACCAAACATAGTTCTATTTTTTAAATGATTCCCGCCCTAGAGAGCGAAGTAACTTTATTACTATGAGTCTTTCCCGCATAAGATGGGATGCAGCGTCTACTTGGATCAAACAAACACTACTTTCCGAGTATGAGAAATGAAAAGATAAAACTCTGTGTCGGGGTACCTACCCTAAGTTCACGAACTCGCTTGCTCACTCTTCATATATTAGTAATACAACATGGGAATTTTCAATTAACCAAAAGAACGTCACGCTAAATGACAATATACCGAACAAACGTTTGAGACACGTTGTTATCTAATAGCATACCTTATTAAACAAACTGAACGTTATATTTTATAAACATTATTAAAAATATTGTTGTATGAAGTTAACTTAAGTTATGTCATTTAAGTATTATGGCTTTTTTATAATAGCAAACTACTGTTATATTAAATGAGTATTGTGCACTGTGAGACCTTCAAAGAACCGAAACTTTTATTAACGATTCTCAGGTCGTTTCCGATAATTTATTTTCCGTCGTAGACGTCGATTAAGTTTGTAAGTAAACATCGCCGGGCGTGCGCTCTCACTTCTGAGTCGGGACCTCCGTCCTCCTGCACTCACAGCAACTTAACTTCCATAACTAAGTTATTTCATTAATTACTTGACGTTTTGCCGTGCACCGGTAGGCTATTTATGACACGTGTATTGCGTGTCGCAGTAACTAACAGTCTTAGGGCCTCGTTCACCATCTGTAAAGTGTTGATTAGTTACACCCCAGTTAACGTTACTTGGCAAGTAAAAGTTACGAGTATCTTTTTTCAGTTTCACAAACTTAAGTAACAACTTACTTGCCTTCACTTAAGTGAATGACGTAACAAATCATACGATCAATTCGTTCAATATTACGTCAATGTTACTCGTCAAACGTCATTGGGAGATGTTGGCAGTTGTCAATACTCATTCGCGATGTTTTTATGTGTGGGTAGGAGAGCGTGTGAATTTAGTTTGTTACTTTATTTACCCATATTTTTTTATTAGTTTGGATAAAGTTAAAAGATATTGAACTTTAAACTTTCCTTTATCCCTTGTGCAGAAATACCAAACTGCTTGAAAATAAACAAAGCGTACTAAATAAACAAAGATTTGATAGGTTAATAGTAAAATTACTTGATTAATGAAAAAAATACCAAACACTTTTGCGGGGATTATTTTATGTTTATAAAGTTAAGTACTTGGTATACTGCATACCTACTTCGATAAACGAAATTTAGAAAAAAAAACAGTTTCATGTAGGTCCGTAAAATAATTAACACGGAATTTAAGTTAACGAATCCTTAGTACTAGTTGCGTCGTAGAATGTTCTAATTCATCCAAAATTGATGATGATCAATCAAGTCAAATAAATGCATTTTACTAATACATTTTGACAACGGACAACATTTAACTGTAAAGTAAACACGCTAATTGGCAGATGTCGCGGCAAGTAAGAGTTATATGATTAGTGCTAGGTACTCGAACGTCGTGAAATTCGCACATGAGGTTAGGTACGGGTGACTTTAACTGGCGGTTAGACTACTCGACATTTTACCTGAGGATGGTGAAAGAGGCCCTTATTCATAAAAACATCATAAGTTATAGAAGGATGGACCCTACTATTAACCTCTAATCTCTATTAAAGGTTAATAATGGCCGACTTTACTTACGTAACTGCGGATTGACGTTTCATTCGGAATTTATGGTTATTTTAAAACGCTGAAAAGTTTTGATATTTATTTTAAATAAAATTAAAAGCTTGTGAAACTCCTTTCTGTGAAAAAAGTGAGTTTTTTTGTTTGTAAGTTTTGCAAGCTGTAGGTATCCGCCAGCCTTTTCATTGAACTGCGTCGTTTAATCAGAGACATATTAAGTGACATGGGCAAGTCATTAAACGATATTGAACAAAAGATGTCACTTAGGTCGCTAAAAAATCGGTACATTTTAATGAAAAGGCTAGGCCACCGATTAAGCGGCTGATTAAGCTTATTGGCTGCGACACATACATGTATGTGTCGCAGCCAATAAGCTTAATCAGCTTAAATGAAAACATGACACTTTTTTATTTGTATGTATTTGTGTGGCTCGTGGCTAAATTATAACAGCCGCACGGGCCGATCTTCAAGGTTAAGCAACGCTTACCGAGGTTGATCTGTGAATGGGTGACCATCTTAACATACCGAGACTCCTCCGTGCCTCGCAAAGCACGTTAAGCCGTTGGTCTCGGCAGTAATATGGAGATCTTTGGCAATCGATACGGATTGTCAGAAGCCAGAAAATCTGCCACCAGTCTTGCTAAGAAGTACCGTGTTACTGTTACCCAATTAATGGGTTGTGGAGGTCTGGTCGGCAGCCGCTCTACGTATAATACTGGTATTCAGCTGAAACCGGTTTGACTGGGAGCCGACTTCAATATAGTTGGGAAAAGGCTAGGTAGTTGATGATGTTTTTATGTGTACAATAAAGCACAAGAATAAGAAAAAAAATAAGCCAGTTGCAGTTAAGAAATTATCCGTTTCCACACACGACGCCCGTTCATGAACATGACGCGTGTATGTGTGTCTTTCGGTGATGGTGGGCCACGCTCACGTTTTTGCGATATATTTCGATAATCCCAAGTAAATTAAAACCTTTAGGGTACTTCTCATTGACCTTAAATCATGAAATTTGGCAAGAAGCAAGGTCATTCAGCACAAGTAAAGGGAAAAGTCTGAAAATTGTATTTTATAGTTTTGTGTGTTTGTCATCATAAAAAAACACTTTTTACGATTACAAACTAACATTTTCAATTGAAGAAGTGATCGTGACATACATTTTTGTATTGGAGAACATTTTTTTAACTGTAAATTTAAGTTAGTCCTTCAATCCTACCCATTTCTCTTTCTGTCAGAGTAATGAGAGCGCTTTGATAGTTGATACACTACAGTAGGTTACGTATACGCGGAAAAAATCAAGACTCAATTCCCGCTATAGACGAACTACCAACATACTTACAAGTTTGTACGAAGCCCTCGGTGCACGAGTCAGGGGTCTACTCTCTAAACCCGAAGTCAAAGACTATAAAACCTCACTCTATTCCCGAAGTCCGTAGTTTCGGCCATAGTATCGGGCGTTTTCTACTCCGTATCACTTACGGACTTACGATTAGTTCCGAACCCGAACTAAGAACAACTGTCAAATCATGTTGTCATTAATTCTTAGTTCGGGTAAGTCCGTAGGTGATACGGAGTAGAAAACGCCCGACACTAAGGCCGAAACTACGGACTTCGGGCTTAGAGAGTAGACCCCCATACTCGCACTTGCCCGGTATTTTTGGAGTAGGTATTGGTTTCCGTATTTTTATTTTTATTATAGAAACTCTCTCCCTTACAAATTCCATCAATAGACGCTATGGAAACAGAATAACACGAGATAAGTATTAAAACACAACAAAAGAAATACCGTTATAACTTCTTTGTACGAATATTGCTATTTTTGTACGATTATTATGTTGTAGGTACCTACGTAAAAAGATTATGAATTGCTGTACTAAACTTGTCTTCCTCCAGCCAATTTTCGCTTCTTTACCTCTTCTTAAATACTTTACTAACTTATGTCTCCATTATCCATTGATAAACATCACGCAGCAGTATGTACCTATATACCACACTTCTTGCTGTCAAACATTTTTAACAGAGCGTAATTTACTATGGATTCGTCGGAACGACCTCATTATAACGTTAAAATTTGTCATAACGTCAACTAAGCTATGGTTAATTGAACGTTTATGAATTAAGAACGTTTATAAGTAGGTACCTATGAGCAATTTAACTAATGAACGTTATAAACCTACTATGAACTGTAAAAGTTTAATGTTGTACATTATGTTAAAAACTCTTCTTTTATAACCGAGTTATAAACGGAGAAAGTTAAAAACAAACAAAAGTACTTAAGTACTTAAAGTTATTGAAAATAATACATGATATAAAGTAAGTTTTAATGTTTTTGAAAATAATACTTATGTACACTTAAGTAAGTTTTTAAAGTAGACCATTCCCCGTAGAACCCCTGTGGGGAATAGCCAATATGAATCTAAGTACCTAAGTACTTTATTGTCATTCGATATCTCCGAAAGTTTTGTAAGTGATAAGATAACACTGATACTAATATTATGAAAAGAGGAAAGATTTGTTTATTTGTTTGTTTGAAATGAATAGGCTCCGAAACTACTGGAGATTTGAAAAATTCACCAATAGAAACCAATAGAATCCTACATTATCCGTGATGGTCATAGGCTATAGAATATTTTCAAAAAAGTTAGGGATCCGTATGAAAACTTCGATAATGTAACCCAAGGTGTTTGAAAAATTCCAAAAAAATCTTTATATTGCGTACGCTGCGGAATAAATTGACAATAGAGCAAAGTGATGTACTACAGTTTTATAGGGGTCATCAATGTCTACAAAAAAGTCCGCGTTACCATATGTCTAACTATTATGATTGTCGCCATGAGCGCTTTTTGTTCAAATTATTCAAGCAAATCCCTGGTGATATGAAAAAATGGTGATTTCGGTATCATGATATTAATACTTATCCATTTAAATGGTTTGATAATTAAGGTTGATTATGTCCGTGTAAATTACACTTTAAATTATTCAAATCGGACCTTTTGTTCAAAAGTTACGACGCTAATAAACATGCTCGAAGTAAGAAAAATGTCGTGGCTTGAGCGAACTGCGGAGAATCGTATCAATGCTTGGTCCGATGAAGTTGAAAATGATTTCGATAAAACAAAAAGAATAACAAATGTTTGGATTTTTCGAAAATAAACTACATAACATAATAAGGGGTGAAGCAGGAGTGATTATTTTTTTAGGGGAGGTTATTGCTTGCTTCAATTTACGTCGGAATTCTATGAACAAACTAAAAGTGGGATAATGAAACAGATGTACCTAACAATTTTTGCATAATCGACCCCTGACGGGCTGAACTGGGTGAACAGTTGGGCTGAACCTGGGCTAGAGACAAGTGAGATTCTGTCAACTGTGGCGTGGCGTAGGCGATTGTCAATACGTCAAAAATGTATGGGATTGACAGATGCTATCGAAATGTCACGTTATAAAATTCCTACATTTTGTCATTTCGACAGTCGCATTCGCTATACCTAAATGGCACATTGTCTAGGGCCTCGAATAAGTAGAAATGGCTAAGTAAATAATGAAAATCGTTGTGCTTAATTTTCCAAAACTAACCTTCATAAGGGGGTATAGGGGGCGTTGAAGTTTGTGGAGTACCTACTTAATCCGCGCGGACGAAGTCGCGGGCGAAGTGCTAGTAACTTAATAAAAGTTTATGGATAACATGCTAAAAAATTTGATTCGTTTGTGGAGTTTAGAGCGCGAGTCTAAAAATTTCAAGTTATTAGAAAGTTACCACAAGAAGATATTTTAATGTAGATAATATTAAAATATCTTTTTGTAGTTACCAATTTTGCACTAAAAATCCCTGTCTAACGTAACAAAACAGGTCCAAAAAAGCAGGTAGGGATGCGAAAATTGATTTTTTCAAAACATTCCTTTTCAGGGTTCCGTACCCAAAGGCCAATAGACCCCTATTACTAAGCCTCCGCTCTCAGTCCGTCTATCTGTCAGCGGGCTATACCTATCTCATGAACCGTAGTAGGTAGAAAGTTGAAATTTTAAAGAGTGTGTATTTCTGTTGCCGCTATAACAACAAATAATAAAAATAAATTAAGTAACACTTTTGTTATTGACAAAGATGTGGATGAGTTTTTTGATGCCCAATGATCAATTTGTTTTTACATTTTTTGTACATAATTCGCAATTTTTAGTCTAGTTTGTATATAGTTAGGTTTAGTAGATATAAATAGTTAAGTTCGTTATGTACAGTTAAAAGTTGTAACAAAAAGTATTTATAAAGTACATAACATAGGTATATTAAATCTTGCGCGAGTCCGACTCGCACTTGGCCGGTTTTTAAGAAGTTGTTAAACGAAGGATTCTCAAGAGATTCCAGGGCACAAATTTGTTTGGGAGCTCTTTAAGGCTTTTCAGGACCCAAAGCGATGAATACTGAGCGAGTCAAAAATTCAAAATGAAAACGTTAAAATAGTGCTTGTTTTCGTTGGTTTAAAAGCTTCTGGAAGCTTTTAAAGAGTGGAATTAAAGCTATTGCATAAAGACTAGGCCACTGGGCCTACCCATTTTTAAATGGTCACCAAAGTAATTAAGTATATGAATCCATAATATCTGCTCAAGCGATATTATTCATATCATCATCATCATATCAGCCGAAAGACGTCCACTGCTGGACATAGGCCTCCCCCAAGTGTCGCCACGACAACCAGTCCTGTGTTAATTATTCATATATTTAAATTAATTTACAAGCTCAGCTTAAAATTTCAAAAGATGAAAACTTTAATATGACGTATTCTTATACCAAACTACTGGCAGAGTTGCTACAAGACATCCATAAATTAAAATAAACTTGAAAACCGAGTCGAATATTGCTGTCAAGAAGAGCATAACAAATAAATAATGTCAGTATTCAGTAAGCCTTAACATTTGCACAAAAGTTAACAAACAGAGCCACAACACTGATATTACATTGGGAACGAAGCGGAGTTGGCGGCTTGCCAATCTCACCTTCCGACCGCCGCCGCCGCCCTTGTGCGACGACGCGACTCGCGTCGTGCGGGTCAAATATGGAAATTCGAGAATTTTCCCACAACGGAAAATCGGAAATACTGCACCAGCCGTCCGCTAATGGCCAGCCACCCACCACAAACAAAAGCGATCCCTAACCAAATTACATGCTGAAATATAGATTTTTTTAAATTACGGAACATTATTTAACGCCAGTTCAATCGAGCTCCATTAATAAACGATTTTATATTATTAGTTTTCAATGTTTGACCCGAGGTGTTAGGAGCATATTATGTCAATAATTTCTGGTAGGTCGAAGCTCTCGGAGCGCACCGCACACTGTCCTCGCATTTCCACGCAGAAAGTTAAAAAATCAAATATAGCGACACCCCGTCAACTACTTCAAACCAATTGATTCAATGTCACACGCATGCAAATTATATTAACATATATTACTATTAGCATGTACTCTTATATAGGTACAACCTTTTTAAAGATAGAATAAAATAAATATTCAAAGGAGACAAATACCCAATACAATTATTCGTGATATATAAGGTGGCCCAATCGGATGAATTAAACTTTGTTTTACCACCATTTCTATGTAAGGCCAAGGTTTGCAGTTTAAAAACCGCCATTTTATTTTGGACAGTTTTCAAGACATTGATTTTGCATTAACGTCGGTAATTGTGCCCGAAAGTTTCCAACTCATATTCATCGCTGACGGTATGTCGAGAAGGCTTTCGACTTTATGAAGTCTTGTTCAGTAGACGCAAAGGCATGGACGCGGTTTTGACATATAAATGGCGGGTAGGTACATTTAGTTCACAACTGAAATAAGCAGATGATATCGCGGGCCTCGGCATTACGCTGAGCGTTGGCCGTTTCGTGCGGTAGTGACGCATGAATTATTTTTAAGATTAAAATTGTTGTATGTGCGTCACTTTAGCGGGAATAAACGGTTTTTCTTTCTTTCTTTCTTTCTTTCTTCAGACTTTCAGCAGAAACTGGACGGCCTACTTGATTCTTCTTTACACGTAGGTCATCGGATGAATTTTAAAATACCCACCTGAGTTTTTTTGCGTTATGTTCAACTTACAGTCACACATTTCGAGAGTACTCTTTCTGCTTATTTTTCCCTCATCCTTCTTTTTCCCTACTTTAAACCATTTTGATGCCCTATACAAAGAGATTTTGATGCAGTACCTAAACGAACCCGAGGCTTTGAAATGGCAAGCTTTGTTAATACCTATTGATTGGTTTCGAAAATTAATATTTTAATTCCACTAAAATTAGTCAGTGGTATACCCCAATAACAGACATCAAATCATCTACTTAAAGGCTTAAATCTCTAAAATAATCACGGAGAAGTATTTTCAGGGCTGGAATCATGAGCAGTAGACTCTAAAGGCTCACAAACTTCAAGAAGGTCAGAATTAGGAAGAAGTAAAAGAAGATGGGAAGAAATCGGTCCAAGTGGCGTCGGTTAATAAGACCTATATTTTCTGAACGCCTATCGAAAGAGCATAATTTTATGTTATGAAGCCAAAAAAAATCCTCCATGGAAAAAAAGTTATCGATCATTAAAAAAAATGTTAGTAATGGGGAATATGCATGCAATTCTTCATTTGCAAAATAAAATACTTATTAGCTCTTGTAAACAATTAGGAAATAATTTTTAAAATACCTTTATCAGCGATGAAGTTATAAAGCTTCAAAGTTTACAATCAGAAAGAGAAGTCCCATACGAACTCTGACGTCAAAGTTCATGACGCCTGTAGCTGCCATAGAAAACAGCGTTTTCGCGAGAGGGACAAATATATTTGTTTAAAATATTTATATTTAGATCAATTTTGATTCTATTTTCACTGTTAGTATTCTATTTTTGTATATCTTGAGATACTTAAACTGTGTAGATAACAAATATTTTTTCCATGCATATTCCCTATTATTGAAGAAGAAAGAAAAGAAGAACCGTGTTACCCATTTCATGGGTTGTGGAGGTCTGGTAGGCAGCCGCTCCACATAAAATACTAGTATTCAGCTAAAACCGGTTTGACTGGAAGCCGACCCCAATAAAGTTGGGAAAAAAGGCTAGGCAGACAGACAGGCACATTCCCTATTATTGAAGGCATTAAAGGAAGCGTCGGATAACAAAACTAATCTCGTTGTAAAGCTAGCTACTGTGGGCAAAACAAAATCGGCCTAAAGAGAAAAAGTTAAACGCCGTAAATGTGTTCTGCCAGAAACAAAGTCGTTGAATACAAGATATATAAGGAGCGTAGGTGAATGACACATACGTTAAAGCTTTTAGAAGTGCCAAGTTATTTTTAACTTGGCAAAAACCTCGTTATCATCTCGTAAGGACTAATGCAACGAACTGTGAATTTTGGCAATAACAGCACATGTCTCAAGGATTACAGTCGTGAAGGTTTCGAAACGTTTACTGTCATAACGTAGTTGTGATTATCGTATGCATATTGCTTAGAAAGATGAGGAGTGTGTTTTATGTTAGATGTTTATTTGAGTATGTTAGAATCTGAATAACCTCTTGGACCAGAGCCCATACATTTCCTCCCCATCTCCTTTTCAGCTCTAACAACTATTTATTTACTTTAATTCCTTTTCAGTAGGATTATACATTTTTTAAATTATTATCATCCTGACTCAGTTCTGAAATTCACGCAGACGAAGTCGCCGGCAGAACCTAGTTTCTAAACTCAGTCCTTTTCGTAAGCTGGTAAGTATAATTACCTACTTGACATAGGTAATGATGTTTACTTGACGTATTTTAAACCCGGAAATAAAATAATTTATTTTATATTATTGAGATCAAATGTGAGATCTTTTATAAAAAAAACAGACACTCCAGTCTGGAAAAAAAATGCTTTCCCTACTTATAACAGAACAAAATAAATATTTAAGTGGGGCTCGTACAACAAACATGATTTTCTTGCCGATTTTCATAGATAATAATTATATTATTCAAGGTCACAAGAATACACACTCACACGGTAGAAATACTTTTGTAACACTAATTGAATACTTTAAGCTGCTGAACTATGTAAAATATTGGTAAAAAAATATTTAAATTACGAAAATCTGACAGCTCGGATATGCAAAAAGTGACATATATGTAGGTGTTAACTTGACAAGGACCACGGAGTTCACGGAACATCTAAAATGGGCAGTGATGCGAATAGGTACTTTTAAAGGCAAAAGAAGAGATGGCGATAGAATAAGGGCGACTCGGAATAAATGAAAAAAGCTCCAAAATTAATTTAATGATTGTGTCACCTAAAAGTATAATGCAGTCAAAATCTGTTGGGTTTTTAGCTGGATAAGGTTATTTTATATGTTTACAAGCAGTTTTCATAAAATCAATTTGTATAACGTCATGAAATTGGATCCTCATTATTTTCCGTATGGTGTCGGACGTAAAAGAATAGCACCATCCCATCACATCCCGTGAGTGTCGTAAGACGCGACTAAGGGACTCACCAGAGAATGGGCTGCAGCATTCTCTATACATTGCAACAGCTACACTGCGATCGCCAACCCGCCTTCCAAGCCATAATGGCAACCCCCACCCCATGTGGCCTATATCCAACAGTGGACGTCTTTCGGCTGATATGATGATGATAAAATTGGAAATGGTAAAGAGACAGATCGTTTTTTTTATCGATAAACTTTCTTTGCATTGTGTATTCCGTTAGAATTTAGCTAGATAATAAAGTCAAAAAACATAAACCAAAATATTAAATACCTATTACAAGTACTTTACAAAAAAAAATTACTAAAACGGCCTTTTAAATCGAATATCACCTTAACAATTTAGTTCGACGAATTATAAAACCATCTGAAAGTCTAGTCTGATGTGGTTCTGTTATGTCTTTGCTATTAAATGAATCTTGATTTTATATTAATAACGTTTACTGCATTTATTAACATTTAAACGCAGTTGTATTAAATTATGTTTATTTTAAATTTGTTCTAGCTGTTCACTGATAGACGTTCGTTATTGTTTAATTAATTTACTGTACACGTATTACATTACTATCTGGAAACAGGGTTAAAGGAACCGTTGATCAGGATTTTAGAATAGAGCTCACGCAAACCACTCCAGGAATATTGCTTAGAGTGGATATCACTTCAGGAATAACACTTGCAGTGTTAAGCTCTTAATCAACCTGCCTGTATGTTTCGTGGAACAACCGCTTTCGTTACAGCCGGTCGATTCTGTCGACATCTCACGGTGTTCACCGAGGCGGAGTGAACGACATTCAGCTGTCATTCCGTCCATATTTGTATGGTTCGACAACTCACCCGTCGTGCACCCCGCCCAAGTGTTCACTTCGACATGTTTACAGAATCGCGCTGCTGGTTACTGAAAGCTGGCTTTTCAACAGAACGCATCCTTGTGGAGGCATGCTAAGAATTCCACCAGCCAAGTGAATACAGCAAACCGGCAAAAGCTAACTGTTTTCTACTTAAATGTCCCCTTTGATCTGAAATGAAAGGAATTCATCCAAATTAACACAACAAACAGCTACAGCAACATATAATTTAGAAAGCAAATTAGGTGCGAATTCAGTGGAATACCTGGATCCACTATGTGACTCACTGTGCAAATGTTCATGGAATATAATGCGTCCTGTAGTTAGGATTACATTAATTAATCATTGTTTTCAGGTAGATTTTTGACGAAGTTGCAGATCAGTTTTTAACTAAAAAAATGTTGGCAACTTATGTCTGTAGTCCGGAGAAATAATGACGAGAAAGCGGTGCCAGCTCGAAAGTTTTGACAGCCTCAGGAAGATTTTTTGTCCTCACGGACATAATGTATATTACTATGTTTCTAATAGGTTGTTATAGGGAGGTAGGCTCGAAAACTAAGAAGTGGTTAAGTATCCAACCATGTCCCATATGGCCATATTATTATAAGCCATGGGATAAAAAGCCCGAGTTAAAAAAATCTAACAATTTCGCCGCCCTTTGGCTCTAATTGAATTGACTTTGATTTGAATAACAAGCCACAGTCAATTTGCTTGACCTAGCCTCGAGGTAGAGTTGAGAGGAGTAAAATATTAAGAATATTGGCCGTTTGTTTTAAATTTACGATATGCTAGCAATTTATATTGAAAGCTGTTGAACGTGACTGAGGGGGAGATGGCTAAACGATACCCGATACTTAAACATGGACTCCTCTCGCTGAAAGGAATCGGCGAAGCATAGACCTGTTTGGAGGCGTTTGTTATGACAAAACCACAACACTAGACGAGAGCTCAACTGGAATAAGCCGCCATTCAACATCCAATACGCTTACAACAATGGTATTTTGACGTATCCGCACGGTGCACGTACCTTCACGGCGAAAGCTATATTAGTCATATTAGAGCACATGCTCGCAACCCTTAGCCGTATAGAAAACAGTCACCGTAGCCGAAATTGGCGTGGTATATATGACGCAGCCAATTAGCTTAATCAGCAGTTTAATTTGTGGCATTTAAATGTGCCGATTTTTCAGCCACCTAAGTGACACTTTTGTTCAATATCGTTTAATGACTTGCCCATGTTACTTATGTAACCTAGTTGGCTGCGACGTATACAATTATACAGATTTACTTTAAAAATGAAGATGATATAGACTTACAGAGGTGGATGTAGGTACTATACAGATAAGCGACCCCACGTCATTTAATTAGACAAGGCTGGTAGACACGCGGGTGGTGCAAATCAATCTGGCTAGCCTTTTCCTAATTAATTATTCGGCTTAGGTAATTATTCGGTTCGGCTTCAAGTCCAACCCCATGCAGCTGAGTACCAGTGTTTTACATGGAGCGACTGCCTATCTGACCTCCACAACCCAGTAACTGGGTAACACGGTACTTCGCGGCAAGATTGGTGGTGTCAGATTTTCTGGCTTCTGACAATCCATAACGACTGTTTTTTTAATGCAGCTGAGACCAACGTTATAACATTTTTTGAGGCATGAAGAAATTTCGGCATGTGATTGATGGCCTCCCATTCTCGGACTGACCTCAGCAAGTAGGTAAGCAAGCCACGAGCTGCTCAGGCACAAGAAGGTTTCTATCAAGTGGTTTTTAGGGAATCAACTGCTCGGTAGACCTCATGAAGTACTTATCTTATCTCAACTTGGTATATAGACGTTTTATAACATATAAAATTCTTTTCACACCACCTGATCGAAAACGTCAAATTATATGTCATGTTAACCTAACCTAAAGTGAGTCATTTTTGGCCGGTGGCACTGCCGGGCAATAATATTGTACTGGATTTCATTATAACCCGCTGGTCAATAATGTGATTCAAATTTGGAACCTCATCTGTCTGCTCAATTGGCGGTATATTAGGTACTTACAACGCCTTCTGTCTCTGTCTCTCTCTTTCTGTTCCAGAAAGAAGAAAGATATTCTCGATACTCTTACTACTTAGGGATGATATTCTCGAATTTCTACAAAATCATAAGGATTGACCAGGATCCAGGATTGAAGACAATATTATAAGAATAATTGGTTATGTACGGATTATTGTATAAAAGGATAAGAATAACACTTAAAACCCATCTATATTCGATTTATTAATTAAAAACTATTTTCTTGAGCATGTCCTATGACGTTCTAAATTCAAATTGCATACAGCCAAGCGTCCGAACCCATTCTACCAGCTGATAAAGCTCTGTATAAAGCTTTGTGTACACATAAAATTGTATTAGGTTGCTAACATTAGGCCTGCACATATTTACTTACCCACAGAGAAGAAAAAAAAAAACGAAAATCGAGTTGGTCGTGGCCGCTATGTGGTAGATATACCGAGTGGAACGCAAAAAAGGCGCGGATATTGCAAATCCGTATGGTATTAAACTAACTTTTTTTAAGTAGATATACAGTATAGTTCTAAATACATATCTCTACTTAGTGTTTGTAAATTTAAAATATTTTGTTTTTCGTATTATGCCTTCATATTTTCTCACAGGAGGTGTGAAAAGTAGAGTATCCTCCTCGGGGATAAAGGTGTCTTTGCCTTGGGCTAGCTTGAATCCCTCGCTGCATTCAGGATTCTTGTATTAACTCCCTCGCTTCGCTCGTGAGTTAAACTCTAAACTCCCTCGCTGCGCTCGGGAGTTAACTCCCGAATCCTTCATTGCGTTCGAGATTCAATATGACGCCCGTGACACAAGACACTGCTTTATCCCCTGGGTGCATAATCTACTATAAATACCAACGGTTACAATATTGTGAAACGAAAAGTTAGCATCTCAAAGAGAAGGGGATTTTGTCATGAAATGGGACATTACAGACTGGAATACCAATTAATTTAACCACTTTATGCCGGATATGAAATATAAACAGCAAACATTTTAGCTAATTAGCGACCAATAATACCTATCATTGGTCGCTAATAAGCTAAAATGATTCGTTTGATCATACCAATTACTAATTAGCGGAACTCATTACTGCTGCTTGTATAACTTCCTCATCAAATCAGCATCTGTACTATATAGGTCATATATCAGTGACAAAGACATAAGCTAGCTCGAGTTTCAGCCTCTGCAAGACATTGAGAGCTAGGACCATATTTCAAGGCAAGGGTACTTTCAATTGGCTGGAGAGTTGCCACGGCGTCCTCACCTTCTGCCTGACGCAGGTACTCACCGGATACAGTTGTTTCGGGAGATACCTGTTTCGGATTCGGCGGAAGGAAACATCCGGAGCGAGGAGGCATGGGAAGCCATCTCCTTCTGCGAAGCAGTAATGCAAGTGAAGGAGGAGGCGGGCCGCGTGAAGGTGAGACTACCCTCACCCCCAGCCGCTGCAACATATGGTGACGCCCGTCGCGACCCACCGGGCGTCGGGAGTCGCAGGCGAATCTCAGCCATCGTAGGCGCGGGCCTGCGGACGGCGAGCGTTGGGTGGCTCGCCGTCCGACCAAAGCCAGGCCCGGGTCGACGGGATTTAGCTCTAAGATGCGAATAATTGTAACCTTTATCAATTAAATAAGCTAATTTGACCTGAATATACCAGAAAAATCGAGAAAACAATATGAAAAGGCGTAAGCACTGGCAATATTTCATGAATTAGAAAAGAATCTTTCATAGAGGATTCATATCATGGGTGTAGATAGTCTTGTATGCTACTGTAGGTACATAATTAGGTATTAAAATACTCTTGTGATAATAGTATAGTATCACATGTGTTAAACACACATGTGATACTATACTATTATCACAAGAGTATACCATAGTGATAAACCCACATTCGTGTTTTATTAAAAGGGGTATTAAAACACGAATAACTGTAGTGTAAGTAAGTACTTAAACAACATAAATAACTATTATACGCCAACATTATGGTTGCTGGAAATAATATGAAGTTTAGATATCAACAGTGATATCTAAACTTTATGAGATATCAAAAACAACATAGGAAAATTTTACGCCGTGTGAGCCCCTGAAATAAGTTAAATTTTAATCACAGCCAGAGGCCCTAACGCGACGTTAGCAGGGGCTCTAATTTGAATAATTCCCTCAATACAAATACACTCGCACCGCACAAGGTCGGGGGAGGTCGGTTGATATAAATTTTGCACACATGCTATAAATACCTACTAGCGTTAAATTTTGATTGCACGAAACGGTCTAATACAATTTCCACGTTACGCTACAAACTACCGCTATACCGTAGCTGGCAACACAAACACCTTTGTTGCGCACAGTTGCTCTCATGTAACGGGTCATTTTAGGCGCCACAATATTCCACATCATATTCTAACGCTAAGAGAGACCAGATAGCTAAACAGAGTTTTGTTAAAGCGTTTTGAAAGCCATGCTCATAATATCTCGTTCAGACATTTCGTTTTTTTCACGCCAGTAATTTCTAGTCCCACCCGGGACAGTAGGTAAACATTTCATATTTTTATGTGGAGAGTTCACGCTAAAAGTTGCGGTGTCGGCCATTCAAAATGTTTAAATAGAACGTCAAAATGTTAAAAGAAGCTGACTTTTATCTTTTTAAAACAGATTGTTGATAACAATTATTTCAGCTTTTCAACAAAATGAGGTCAGCATGAACGAGCGTAAAGTAATTATTTTACTAAATAGAACATGTGTCTACCCTTGCCGTCTTTATTATAAAATATTTAGTTCTTACCCGCTTGATTAATTATGACCGTGCTTACTTTTGTAAGAGGCCTAACATTTTATGCTGTGATTATACAGTAAACTACCTACCTACCCACGAGTTGGAAGGCGTCAAAAACTCAATCGGAGGGCGTGAAATTGAATTTCGAGTTGTCGAAGTTATGTAGGTAGGTACCTACTACGTCTGTTTTAAATCAAGATAGATAGATTTATTTCTAGACGCGGTTCACATCGGGTTTTGTATTAATTTACACAAGTCCCGGAGTATATTGTGTTATCTCGGCTCAACAATAAGTTTTGCAGATCATTTTAGACCATTTTGTTTCCATTTCAGGCCGACTGGACGGGTACAGATAAAATAGAGTGTCCCACAGCTGGGCATAGGTCTCCCCCATTGTTTTCCAACGTGTTTTTGTATTTTGCCTTCTCCGGCCAATCTGTCAAGAATGAGAACAAATAGTAAAAATAAGAAATACCTAGTAGGTAGTCAATTGAATTGCACGTCCGGCGCTTTTTTGTCAGCAGATATCGAAGTATTTTGTCGAAAATAATTAGGTACTTCAATCACAATTCTGAAGACTAATAATTAAGTACTTAAAAATGTTCAAATTCAATGCTTAATTTCATCTCAGCGACAATAGAAAGAAAAAGAGAGAGAAACTTGTCAAAATGTAAGGAAATTAGAGATGTTTTTGACAGTCGCTATAGTGGGTCGCAAATGCGAAGACTCCGCTCCTTAAAATAATATACGATAATCACCCCTCTGAACAACACAACAACTAATCGTTGAAGAAATACTTCCAGTATTTATGTAAAGTTTATTTAAAAAACTAAGATAAATGAATTAACGGCTGCTGCGTGTCGACTGGCGGTGGCGCGGTGTGTGGTGTTTTATCGATACAGTCCGGTAACTCGATCACCGACCATTGATAACGTGTTAAATGGTACTTTATTCTGAAGGAATATGTAATAGTAGTTTATGCAACGACCATATAAAAGGGGTTATTAAAACACGAGTGTGATAATAGCATCACACGAGTGTTTTAATACCTAATTATATGCCGTTGCATACACTATTTTATCTTCACTCATACAGTTGAAATAAAATAAGTGGAAAAATAGTTTATTCCAATATGGCGGATATTCTCATTGCTTATTCGAATGACTGCGCAGCTCGCGCTTCCATAGACAAAGATGAAAGCTGGCTCATTGACTGAAGTCAATAAATTAAAAAGTAAAAGTGTGCTATAAAAATTATGAAGTTATTTTATGATGCAGTTGTTTAAAAATCGAAGGAAAATGTTGAACTGTAATGGTTTTTTTTTATTTTTTACCTATCCACGAAAAAAAAGTACGTGTTTATGCTTTCGTTTTTGAACTCATATTTGAAACATTACGTTGTGAGTGTAGATAAAATTTATTTTGCATCCCTTTTCACGGTAGGTACTCCGCTTTAGTGAGGCTAGCGGCCCGCTCCGGGCTCGCACAGATACAATATTTTTTAAAATTTTCCTCAAATTTTCTTTTATTCAATCTGTGTCCTGGCAATTACGGATACAAAAAAAACAGCAAAATCGGTAGCGTCGTTCTCAAGTGATGCTCCGACATACATGTGGCAATTGATTTTTATTTAATTAGAGAGAATGCCATGCCGGTCGGCGTTCGTAGATATTGAAGAGGTAAGGCTCTAGACAGACGGACTGCATTTCAACTGCAATCCAACTGCAAATTTGAAAACTGCAAACTGCAAACCGTGCGGTCCAATTGCAGTCGGTGTGCAGTTCACACGACTGCACGCCGACTGCAATTGGACCGCACGGTTAGTTTGCAGTTCTATTGCAGTCGTGTCAACTGCATTCAAACTACATCCGAACTGCGCCATACCCACCCGCCCGCACTACTTTAACGCTCCGCACCCCCCCCCCCCACGCATAGAATCAGTCGTAGAAACAAGGTTAGAGTGAGCACACGCGTTGTCTGTCCGTAAATAAAATTAATATGTCGAGCAACAAGGTTGTTAGATTAAGATTTGACGAAGCTTGTTTCTACGACTGATTCTATGCGCCGCGCGCCGGGCGGAGCGTTAAAGTAGTGCGGGCGGGTGGGTATGGTGCAGTTCGGATGCAGTTTGAATGCAGTTGACACGACTGCAATAGAACTGCAAACCAACCGTGCAGTCCGATTGCAGTCGGTGTGCTGGTTTGCAGTTCTATTGCAGTCGTGTCAACTGCATTCAAACTGCATCCGAACTTCAAATTTGCAGTTGGATTGCAGTTGAAATGCAGTGCGTCTGTCTAGAGCCTTAAAGGAGGAGGTTGATGAGGAAAAAAAAGGGTAGGCTTTTTCCGCAACGAAAGGGTTCGAAACTATTAGAGCACACACGATTTTTTTACTTTAAAACAAGCTTCTATGTAGCAGCCATATTGAATTTAGTGTACCTAAATGTCACTAACTTTATTGTTTTCTACTCTTCGAGCCCTTTCGTTTGACACCCTTATTAAGGGAGTTGAAAAAAAACTTACCTATTCCGCCATCTTGGAGCTTCGGCCATATAGAGTGATTTAGTGTGATGTTACTAACTTCATCGTTTTCTACTCTTCAAGCACTTTATTTGATACCCATAAGAGGGTTGAGAAAAAATATGTAATTCGCCATCTTGGAGCGGCGGCCATATTGAAATTATTACAATATTGAGTATTGGACATGGTATTGTCACCAGAACTAAAGGTGTATACAAAATTTCAGCTCAATCGGATACCAACAAACGGCCGAAAAATGGTTTGCAAATTTTGACGGACAACTTACAAACATACGAACAGTGGATGTTGAATAACAGCTTGTAAAAAAGCTTCCAGGCAAAGAGACATTCTGTCAACAATAATGATTGATGAAAAATCAAAAATGTATGTGATTGACATGCGCTACTACAGTGTAACGTACATGGCAAATTTTGGCTTTTTGACAAACACTGTTGCCGGTTGAAAGTCACAGGGTCTAGAGCCAAAGACCAGTGATCTACCAGTAGATAATCGAATCGACTTGTCAGTCCTACCAGGATTGATTTCACCAGTAAAAATCACGAAATCTTGTGTACAAAGCCCAAGTTGCGGCCGAAATGCTGGGCATCCTAAATAGGGTGAAGCGATACTTCAGGCCTGGACATTTTTTAACCCTTTACAAAGCGCAAGTCCGATCCTGCATGGAGTATTGTAGCCACCTTTGGGATGGCTCAGCTAAGTATCAGCTTTCCGCGCTTGACTCGGTAGAACGCAGAGCTAAGAGGCTCATCAGTGACGTAAAACTGGTGGATGCCAAGCTACATAGCTTGGCTCATCGCCGTAAGGTTGCCTGCTTATCGGTCTTCTACGGATTGTACTTCGGTGAGTGTGCCCAAGAACTCCACGACCTCATCCCACCGGCCCCCTTCTACCATCGGACATCCAGACGCACTGCATCTTACCATCTCTACCTTGTAGCTATTCCACCAATTCGCACTAAGCGTTTCCAAACGTCTTTTATAATGCGCACAGCAAAGGAGTGGAATTCTCTGCCTGCGTCTGTGTTTCCAAAAGTTTACAACCCTAATCTCTTCAAAGTTAGAGTGAACAGGCTTCTTCTGGGTAAGCTCGCTCCATCGTAGACTTTGTCTCTGTCATCTCTGACATTGACTAGAGTCAAGAGCAAACCAATCACTAATAAAAAAAAAAGAAACAGCAGACGAAAAAAGTAGATAGGTAGGTACTTACCTATCACTAAAAAATCATACGCCTCGAATTGGAAATCTAAAGTTAGTTCAAAATTCAAGTTACTTAGACTTTTAAAAGTTCCAGACCAAACAGTTAGTGGAATCGCCAATCTTTTCCTGTTTATACATCTTTAGGGTACATTTTACCACATTTAGTTATGTAGTAAAAACGGCCGGTAAATTTTTGACCATTCAAAAAGTGCTGGGTTTCAGCCTAATTTGAATAAGTAATTGATTTTTTATTTTACCTACAAGACCATGAACTTATTACTCCATGTACCTAACATCTTGTAAAGTTCAAAACAATATGTTAACATGTTAGAATATAAATAGAATTAAAATGCAAACTTTTATAAATATATAGGAGAGCAGCTTCATGCATTGCAAATCTAAATTGCAGTGAAACGCTGGAGCTCTCGCGGCCAGTTTGTAACTCACGCGGTCACCAGCTCCCAATAAACCACAAATTAAATGCACGTAACACACGTAACCCAATGCTATGCTTTTGTCTCTTTGTGACGTCCCATTGTTGCGAATGGACAGTTGGAGTAACTTGTTCACAATAAGATACTGGGCAGCTGTTTTGTTTGTATTAAAACGTTTTCATAAAGCATATTTTGGTACAGGTATTTCACTCAATTTTTGCCTACGTTTTCAATCATAAATGGTGAATGTCCACATATCCAAATACCGCAAAGGGCTCAGAATATCGTTATGTGTAACTGGACAGACTATTGCTATGTCAAAAGCTAATCCAGATAGGATAAGTCGGCCTAAGCTTGACGGTAGTAAGCTTGCTGTCTCACAGGATGATCGGACTTTGTCTGTGACCACACGATGTGATCGCAGAAATATTTGTCTTTGACAGCGCCATTATTTAGTAGTAGGAAGAGACTTAAAGTGACCAACAAAGGATTTACGTAATTTCATGGTAATTTCAATGAACTTATAAATTTACGTAATTACTAGAAGAAAATCGTTGACCAATTTCTATTGCCACTTATGACATATGGCACTGAAAAGTGGTCGCCAACAACGGGCCTCACCAGAACACTGAAAGATACCCAAAGAGCAATGGTGAAGATGCTTGGCGTCGCCTTGTGTGATCGAATAAGAAATGAGGAGATCGGCAGGAGAACCTACGTAAACGACATAGGTAGCCCGAAGAAATGCCATACTTTAGTAGCAGTGGACACTATAGTATGCGCCAGATAAATGAAGAATAACGGTCATTGACCCACTTACATTTATTGACACACTTAATTTCAAAAACAGAAATAATGACATAAAGCTGTCCTGAATCGACATCTATTGTGATCTTTACTGTTCTAGTAATTAAAAACGATTCATAATTTATTGTCCGGGGGTACCTACGAAGAGATATTAAGGAAAGGTCAATGACCGTTATTCTTCATTTATCTGGCGCCTACTATAGTCAGTAGGACATACCTAGGTATTGCTCGCAGAACAGGTGGTTGATGGGGGCGAAAAGTTCTGGAGTGGCAACCGCTGGCGTGAGACGTCTTTTAGCTGAAATTATGAAATAACGAACATAAATCTATGTACCTACCATTATCTATTCGTAATCTACAGCTCGTAAAGTATACCTACCTACTTTCTATGTATGTATAAAACAAGGAAACAAGGATAAAAAAAAACACTCTGTTATTTGTAGCCTCCGGTATCGGAAGAAATTCTTGGTAAGAAATAATAGGCTTAACTTACTGTCTTATATATATCGCAACAAAAGAATGAAGGTGAGGTGAAATCTTTGACAATACTCATGGTCCATGATATCGTTGATGTACATACTCGTATTTACTTATGTACTTCATATTTTAGGTAGCGTAAGCTAATATTATTACTATTATTCTAAAACAAAAATTATTAACATTCAATTGTAAATTGTAATATTAACGTACGATAATACACTTCTGGACACATCTATTGGCCCACCTTAGAGTTTAGGTTTCGATGGCCCCTACCGAAATATGATTGCTAGATTGAACAAAAACTGTTGATGCAGTTTTAAACCTGATACATTTTACCATCTTTTTCGATCGTATTGTTTTAAATTTGAATTCAGAATACCATACGACATGGAGCTACGCCTAACAAGTCGGATATGCGCCTTGTTAAAGGCAATTGATTTTTGAATAAAAAACATGTTTTATCAAATGAAGGTTTAATTTAATAACGCGTGTTGCCTCCATGGGCATCTACCACAGCTCTCATACGATTAGGCATAGAGTTTATCAACCGCTCTATGAAATTTTGAGGGATCATCTCCCATTCCTCTTCTATGGCAGTTTTCAACTCCTGCATCGTCTGGGCAACTGGCTGACGAGCCCTAACACGTCTTTTTAGCTCGTCCCACATGTGCTCAATGGGGTTCATGTCTGGGCTTCTGGCTGGCCAGTCCATAACTGTGATGTTCACATCCCGAAGATATTCCCTGACGATGCCGGCCGCATGGGCTCTTGCATTATCATGCATAAAAAGGAAATTTGGGCCCACATAGTCCGCGTATGGTATCACGTGAGGTTCTAAGCACTCAAGAATGTACCTTTCAGCATTTAATGTTGGCAGCCGTGGTCCTGTAACGACCTCAAGTTGAGTTTTGCCGCTCGCGGATATACCGCCCCAGACAGTCCATGAGCCACCGCCATAAGCAACCCTCTCTTCAAAGCAGCATTGTGCGATACGCTCTCCCTTACGTCGGTAGACCTTCTTCCTTCCATCATTGCCATGTAACACAATTTTAGACTCATCAGAAAAGAGTACACGGCTCCAATCTTGCTGTGTCCAATTTAAATGACTGCGTGCGAAATGAAGGCGCGCTGTTCGGTGGGCTCGCGTTAGTTTGGGTCCATTAGCTGGCTTGTGTGGTACCATATCGCGTTCTTTTAACCTTCTCCGAACAGTTCGAGCGCTCACAGATACTCCGTGGAAGTCGCGAAGTTGGTTTTGTATCTCAATGGAGGTAAGGTGACGATTTCTCAAGCTGGTCGTCACGATGAATCGATCCTGCCTTTCAGTTGTGACCCGAGATCGTGGCCTTCCTTGGCGACGAACAAAGCCGCCAGTCTCTAGGTACCTCCGATAAACATTTCGGACCGCAGATCGACTTAAATTAAGTTGAGCACTCACGTTTCTTTGGCTGTGTCCGGCCTGAATAAGTGCCACAGCTTGGGCGGCGACTTCAGGTGAAGTATCCATAGATTATTGATAGAACCTCACCTTAATGTTAAGAATAAGTAATGTTTGTTGCAAAACCAAAGATATCAATCACTTTTTCAAGAATTAAATCCAAGTAAACCAATAAAACCAAGTTTTCTTAGTATTCGATTGTTTGATATCAACAAACAGGCTCCAAATTGTCTTTTGTTTCTTTAAATTCTGTGTTCGAAATTCAAAAAAAGACTATTGAATGAAATTGTGAATTTGCCAGGTTCAAAACTGCATAAAAACTTTTTGCTCGACCTAATATAAAATTTTAGCTAGGACCAAACGAAACTGAAAATACAAGGTGGGCCAATAGATGTGTCCAGAAGTGTATTAACAAAATTGCTTTATGTATAGCCAGTGTAGCCACATTCAAAACCAACAGAAATTCAAAATTATTAACGAATCACAAATACATCACGCAATATCTGTATGGCCTTCCATTCCGGTTAGCTACATATTACTGTTGCTTATCCATACGATAACGAATACAGACCGAAGCGAACTCCGAAGATTATAGATGACACGGAACAATCAACTGAAATGATCTTATTTTATTGCAGAATGCGCCCCAGAGCTGTGCACAGAGGAGTCGAAGCCAGAAATGCCAGCAGCGCCACTAACCAGTGAGTCCATTGCAACCTTTTTTGAAAACACAAAAACTCCGAACGAATTCTTCGTCGTTAGTGATAGTGTATCCCACACTTTCGAAAAGAGAGCAGGATAGGTACAACTTAACTTGAATTGAAACCACTCAACACTGGTTAATATCTCGAAAGTGTGGCGCTCGTCTGTTCTCTGAATCTTTTACTTGCTTTCTTCGGGTTCCGTTTCGTCTGTATGTGTAGTTAATTATAATCTGTCTTTATACTAATGAATTTTAATTAAATCATGGTAAAACATTTTTTTTCTCATATATCGAACTCGGAAAGTAGAGTTTGTTTGATCCGAGTAGCGGGTGGAAGACGCTGCTTCTCACCCTCGGGACAGACTCATAGTAATTGCTTTCCTCTCTAGGGCGGGAATGAATTTTAAAAATAGAACTAAATTTGGTTAGGTAGTCAGCTATGAAAAATGTTAATTAAATAATATCGAAAAAAGCTGCGGCCTTGTGAGTGTATAAAACCACGTGAATTTTAAAAAAATACCTTTAAGCGGGATGGTCAGCGGCAGTGACGCGGTGTGTTCCATATTTAAAATTAAAAAAAAAACCTTGTATTTTTGCGGGATAAGTACTAACTCTGTAGTAAGCTGTGTCGATATTCAAAATCTAGATTTTATAGACTAATATTTGATTTAAAATTATTTCAAGCGATTCTGCGATAGACATGGAAATTAGCATTTGTTTGTATTCAGAAATGCGATGATTGCCGAGGGGCAAGAAAGTAGTTGTACTGTACAAAAAAGTTGTACCTACTGTACCTATATGAAATGAGGAGCAAACAAGAAAAATGTATAAGTACATCAATGTTATTTAGGGAAAACAAATGATGATCAAAGTCAATCCAAATCCACAACGTAGAATACACAAACATATAGCCAACGACTTTCAACTTATGAATGCAAATGCTCACATGAAAGCAACTGTAAATAAAACTGTGAAAATTAGGCGTTCTTTTCATAACCTGTGTTGAATCGCACGACTTATAAAGCCGTATAATACTTACTGACTACGGAACCCTACACTCCGCGTGGGTGACATGCACTTGGCCGCATTTTCCTAACCTTAGTTTGAAAGTTGTACATCTGTTACGTCAGTGATTCCCGTGGGTAGTCTCATTTTACTTTTTGGATGGCAGAAACAAGGGTACTTAATTCGTTATTTGGTTTATTTAATGTTTTAGGAACAAATAAACCGAGATTTAATTTTTAAATCGTAGTTATCTTGTTTGTACCTATACACCTACAAATTACCGACATAAAGTTACCTTTACATTGCAATTTATGATAAAACATAAGACCAGATATTCGCTATATAAATACATAAGTATCCTACCAAAACCATTTCATGTAAATTGGTTGCCAAGATTAACAAGTTCATAACGCTTTCGCTGTTAGTAAAATATAGTCTTAGTTAAGATCTTCACCCCTCCGCGCCTCATCATCTGCCTAGCCTTTTCTCAACTATATTAGGGCCGGGTTCCAGTCAAACCGGATTCAGCTGAATACCAGTATTTTACGTGGAGCGGCTGCCTACCAGACCGCCACAACCCATTAACTGGGTAACACGGTACTTCTTGGCAAGACTGGTGTTAGATTTTCTGGCTTCTGACAATCCGTAACGACTGCCAAAGATCTCCAAATGACAGCCGGGACCAACGGCTTAACGTGCTTTCCGAGGCACGGAGGAGTCTCAGTATGTTAAGATGGTCACCCATCCACAGACTAACCTCGATCGATCGGCCCGTGCAGCAGTTATAATTTAGCCACGAGCTCCTCGACTTACTACAACATATTTACTTTTTATGACACCATTTTAATTTCATATTAAAAATGCTAGCAAGTAACGTTTGTGTGATGTGTGATGTGACCAAGCAATATTCCGTAATATGTTGTTTCGGTGTGGTGAAAATATGACAAATAAATCATTTGGCAAATGAAAAAAGTTTAAAAGAGGCTTCGGCCAATAGCAAAAAGTTATTTTATAAATCGGCGAAATATAGTTCGGTAAAATAATACCAATGACTTATGATACTTCGATGATCTAATAATAATCTTAAAACTAATAAATAAAATAGTGCATATAACAAAAAAGACGTCGGTCAACAGTTTTCGGTAAAACGAAATTCGAACAAAAAAAGTCGGAAATGTAATCGGTTCCCACTAGTGCTCTGTAATACACTAGTATCACAAACATTTAACAGCGAAGCCATACTTTTTTCTCTAGAAGGACTAGAGAAAAAAAGTATGGTTCAGAACGAAACTATAAGGGCTCGAAAATACGACTAAACGCTTCAAGAAAAGGTAGTAAGTAGTGCCCCGCTTGCATTAGCTCAGTATCAATGTAATTCTAATCAATCCAACTCGTGTAATTAAATTTAAGTCAAGCGTACTAAACTGTCCGCCAACTAATGATAAGCTAATCCCTCATTACAGTTAATTAATATATGCGCTTTAAGCTACTGCCTATGCTTTAATCAAATAATACCATATCGCAAGCGTTTCCACTCCACGGTACTAAGGCCACATGAACGCCTGGATATCAGATAACCGCCTTGAGTCTTAGTCCATTCCACAAGTTATACTACTGTACAAGCATATCTAGTCGGGATCTCGATTACGAAGCCAATTGTGGTAAGAGTTGATCTTAGATCTGGAGCAGGATTGATTAGCAATAGGAAGTGTTGCGGCTTCCTGGTTGAGGTTGGTACCGTAGTGTGGGGATTGAGACAAGAAATACTATGCTCTGCCGTGGGCTAATACGGGCTTTAGATGACAATGATGATAGTTTCGAGATTTTGGTGTCTCCGTTTTAATAGTCCGTGGAGTTTATTACACGTTTTTCTAAATGGAGAACTACACTTTGCACCGTGCAACTAGTTTCATATATTCGATTAACCGAATTTATAATTCTAGTGCTTTACAGGGTGGAATTTTGTAATGCCACCTGAAGGGAAAGTACTAGATAGAAAATTTAACACAAAGAAAACATTCCTTTATTTTTGAATAGAAAGAAAACTGCATTCAAACATGTTCATTTGCTCGAAATGGGCTCCATTTTCTTGAATAAGTACACAAATGTATTCTTCAAACGAATTCATTTCTAGTAACCTTATAACGTGTTGTGGTGAATATTATAAGTCGTATTCTGAACTTCAACTCGTTTACATTCGTAAAAGATTTAATGTAAATTTGATTACAGATTTTAGTTCCCGGGTGTGGCAAGCGAATTTTCGAAAATCTTTTAATGCAGTTTTCTTTCTATTCATAAATAAAGAAATGTTTTCTTTGAGTAAAATTTTCTATCTTCAATATTAAGAGTAGGTACTTTCCCTTCAGGTGGTATTACAATACATACTACATTACATTACCCTGTATATGTATAGTAGTTTATTTGATTTTTTTTTTGAGTTTTGAGTTTTATAAGTCTATTGTTCAATTGCTAAACAACGGTTTTAACCTATCGTAGTTACCCTAACCATACCACCCTATCTATATTCTGGTTCTTTGTCGACCCTAAACGTCCGTTTATTCCGTCTAGTCTATCCCAGGCGCATTTATAACGGTTCCCTAGCTAGAAAGTCGAATTACTCACGCCAAGTTTACCATCCGCTCTCGAAAACCATGTCGATTGCCGTGGTTATGCACAAAATAATCAAGCACCTTTAATAATCTTTACTCATTTTTATCAGTTACTTTTTTTTAAATGATCCCACAAGAACGTTATAACGATTTTAAAAGCAACTTTCCACTCAAGCTTACAAAATAGTTCTTAGAAAGTACTAAAAGGTTGTTTTCTTAAATTTTTCTATAGCCCATATTCCAAAACGTAAACTCCAACTCAACTCGAACTAGTCCATCGGAGCTTGTCATATATTGAAGTTTTTGCATTTGTTTGCTAATGAAAACGTTAATGAGGAAATTAACGGCATGTGAAAATACTACGTAGTACTAAAGCAATGTGGCTTAAACTCGTTTAAATAACATTAGCTTAAACGGGTGACAAAGGTCACCTTGTGCGCTTTGCGGGTAATAAATTTGGGTGACATTGACATATTCGTGCTCATGTTAGAGTTGGAGTTCGAGTTGAGTTGGAGTTTACATTTTGGAATGAATATGACTTCATTAAAGGTGTCTGCGCCTTAATGCGTAAATTATCACGTTAATTTAGGCGTTACGTAGATGTGGTCAACGTTTTAATGTGTGAAATTACAAACGTCAATACTAATGGCATTAAACGTTAAGCGATAGCTCGGGTGTCAAAGTCAAAGTCAAAGTCAAAGTCAAAACGTTTATTTCAATTAGGCCATTAAACGGCACTTTTGAACATCATCATTTACACTAAAAATAATATAAAGTGACTCTACTGTCCGTTCGCAAGGGTAGATTCTTATGGAGAAGAACGGACAAGAAACTCCATAGTTACTCTTTTCAAATCAATGTTTTACAATATTTTGAGTACAAAAATTAATTTTCCGTTTACAAATACAAAAAGATAAATACAAAAAGTAATTTGTCGGTTATTTTGACACATCAAAGGGTTTTAGGGCGTAGTTTAGCGCGCTAAGCGATGTTGGCTACATTAACGCCGTCTCATTCCGCGCACAGCAAGGACGGCTTAGGCGGGAACTGCACTCAAGAACGACAATGGAGTGGTCGAATGAGAAAGCTTTAGAGTTTTTAGAACTATTTCAATTAGAGCCATGCCTTTGGAATCCAAAGCAGCAACTAATGTAGCTGCTTCAAGCTCCATTGTGTCTAACCGCTGACCCGGACTAACGAATTTTCAGAAAAAAATTGTGTGTTAACGCAAGTACGCGTTAACACACAATTTTTTTCTTGAAGCAATAACTCTTAACGGCATTGTATCATACAGTGTGGCATTAGCATCATACATATTTGCGATAAATGTGGCTTATCTCACAGGACTCACTAAAGACTAAAGCTGAACTCCAAAAACAACCTTAAAGGACCCATTGCTATTTGAAAGAAAGAAAGAAAAAGAGTTTATTTGCGCCAAGTCTGACGCACACCATAAAAATGTATAGGTATGTATATAAAATTAACCGGGATTGTGAGTTAGATATGCTATATGAAGATAAAACGGCCATCGCTCAGCTCATTTCTACAGGTTCCATTAAACTTCCCATAAAGAAGCGTACTTGGGAACATTCCTTTGCTCAATGACTCAGAGGTGTTTTCAGTGAACCAGTGGTCTCTTAGGCTCACTTACAAAAATCAGAATTATCTTTAAACTCCGCGTTAGCTAACCTGGAGTCGTATGAAATTAACCTCGTGTTAGCAGCTAACTCTGAGTTAAAAGATTAGGGTCTTCGGATTTTTGCCGAAGGCTCATCTCGAATACTCCCCGAATCAAAAACCTAACGCGGAATAAAAAACGGATTAAAAACCGACTGAGAAATTGGCAACATTTTCAGACTATTACCATGCCTACTGTTGACATACATACCTAGTTACATGCGTAACCTGACACTATCGGATACCTGTCATACCTGTCGGCAACGATTGCGTTTCATTGACGCGGATCGAAAAATTGTCGCTGATATCCACCAACCACTGCGACGCTACGATAAAGTGCTGTCATATTATATTATTGGTCAGTCGAGACGCTGTTTGATCCTAATCTGAATCAGATAACATTTACGCAACAATGGACTTGATCGATTCAGATTAGGCGACAAACTTAGGTGGAGTGAACTTGAAATGCAAAAAAAACAGCTCACTCCATTCACCTCGTCTAAGTTTACACGGCGTGTTGTGCGATTCTGTGAACAGCTTTCACAGAATCGCACAACAGATGCTGTTTAGTCGAAACAACTTCTTTCCACGTTTTTCGTTTTATTTTAAAATAAATAGCAGTGTACTAAAATATAAATAATCAAGTTGTCTTTAAGATAATGAAAATTACATAAAAATACATAAGTAATTACATAGTTTTGACGTGATTGTCGTTACCTTACGAGTAAAGAATATCATGATATACCAATATAATCTGAAATATTCACATTTCCAAATAATAAAGAAATGGTCCATTATTTTTTTTTTTTTCACAATATTACGTCAAGCCGTTTAGACGTGTTTTTCATATTAATAACTGTTATATGTCCCTTAACACTTAACTTCTGCGGTTACAGCCGGGTAAAATTGATACTCGTTTGGGAAAACTGGTGAAAAATCGCCAGTAATTAAATTATTTGTGAGCGAAGTCAACTTTTCATGATAATTCATGAAAAGTTGACCTCGCTCTCACAAATAATTTATTTTTGTGAGCGAGGAGAAATTTATTTTTAGATTTATTTTTTGCATACTGACTGACTTATTTCGACATTCATTAGCAGGTATGCAATCAAGAAAATTGACATATTATTGTCAATGATATGATGATAAATTAATTTGATGCATTTTCGTGAATTTATCCGTATTCACGAAAATGCGTCAAATTCAATCCGAGCGGCTGACACGCGCTGCATGCCCGACAAATCTAACTCGCACCATGCATTGTTAAAATTCTTTAGAATTGGCACTGCGTGATGGATTTATTTGACATGAAAGCCAATACACATGTTTCACACGAACAAAACCGAAGCGTTCGTGTATGACGTTCTTGTGAATAAAATCGGTAAAGTCGTTCTCAAGTTTATGGCGTGACCAAGGGAAACAGGGATTCATTTATATATACAGATATAGATTATATAGCCAGGAGATTTGGTGGAAATCAAGAACTAGTAGGACGAAACGATAACCCCCGCTCTTCATATTTGCTGGCTATAATAGAAAAGCTAGCAATTAACGCATAAGTAGTTTTATTCGTTGGCATGCGTCTACTCTCTAAGCTCGAAGTCCGTAGATTCGGCCTTAGTGTCGGGCGTTTTCTACCTCGTATCACCTACGGACTTACGATTAGTCCCGAACCCGAACTAAGAACAACTGTCAAATCAATGTCATTCTTTTTAGTTCGGGACTAATCGCAAGTCCGTAGGTGATACGGAGTAGAAAACTCCCGACATTAAGGCCGAAACTACGGACTTCGGGCTTAGAGAGTAGACCCTCTGCTACGTTCTGTTTGGTTTCGAATGACTTCCACTCGTAGTATTCCCGGGTTCAGCACGACGGCTGCAATTTGCCACACAGATCCAATGGGGGTAAAATCCGAATGTACTAGCGTCTGCAGTTGCGACGATCAGGAATAATTCGGCAACGGACAACACCAAATAGCAAGGTACGATTGAATTTAGAAGACTTGTATTTTTTGGAATAACAAGTTGACAGCAATAACTAAGAATAAACCGAACGATACGCAACGTAGCTGAACGAGTTATGAACGCCATAATTCTAGCTACAATTTCTTGAGAGTTTGCTGAAATTACTATGACTGATTATGATGCTATACCTAACTGAAACTTATTTATCTATTAGTTCATCAATTTTCAACCGTCAATGTGCTCTGAGTTGTCCTCCTTTTGAGTTAATTTGATCTCTGAATTCGAAAAAAGGAATAGTAATTAAAAACAATATTATGTTTTAGCAATACAGTGAGCTGTCTCACACCTAAATTGTTGTTGTAGTTTTCTAGCCATTGATTATTTTTCAGGAGTATGATATTTAGGTTGATGTTGAGGACTTGTATCACATCGTTTATTAACCGACTTTAAAAAAAGGAGGAGGTTCTCAATTCGGTCGTATTTTTCTTAATATAAAGTGCACATTACATCTGTGGCTAGAAAACGTTAAATTTTAAGTATGATTTTTTGTAATAAGTGCAATAGTTGTAATCTATAATGTAATTGTGTCAAAATGTGCTAGCTTTGTTGGTTGCAGGAATTATTAAATTTTTAGTAATATATTATAATCCGTTCAACACTCAACATCAAGCTGAATGATGCGCTCCATGATGCCAAGAGGAACTCACGACCCTCAGCAATGAGCATTACGACGCGAGGAGGAGGAGGATTATAATAACATATCTTTACATGTAGCACCTTTATCTGTCTTTATTTCTTATTCTATGTTTATTTTTACCATGGAACAAAATATAAGTATGTGTATTAACGTGGCGTTACGATTTGTTTTCTTTTTTTTGACGTATGAAAAAAAATGAAGACGGTACAGTGTGTTGAAAACACGCGTGACGTCACTATGTTGGTACAATACGTTAAAAAACGAAAAAAAACGCATATAAATAAATTGGAAACTTTGCAATACAGTGTAATTAGAGTTTGGAATTTAAAAGTTTTGTTCATAAAAACTTAGAAGAGGTTTATAAGATATAGATATACCTATATCTGTGATAGTCGCCTTTGAACATAATCTATCCTCATGTTTTATTTGTATGTTTTTGTGTGTATAATAAAAAACTAGAATAAGATAAAATAAGCCCGTTAAGAAACGACCAGTTTCCACTGACGCAGGCCGGTGGCCCTCCGTCACAGAAAGACAGATGGAATTGGTGGTGACCAATTCTCATAACATGCTTGCATTAAAATTACCCAAATAAAACTGAAGGCAGAGTTGCCAGTGCAGAGTGGGGCAAAGTAAACTAATCCAAAAAGATGCATGATTTGCAAATCGACCCATGCTGCCAATTTTTTGGAGTACCTAGGTAGGTATTGGTTTCTGTATTTTTATTTTCTATTATCAAAACTCTCTTCCTTACCAAATCCATCAATAGATGCTATGCCAACAGACATAAAACACGAGATAAGTCTTGTATTAAAACACCCTTAAAAGAAATACCGTAACAGCTAATTGTGCTCGAATATTATCATTTTTGTACGATTATTGTGTACCTACTTAGACAGATTATGAATTACTGTACTAAACTTGTCTTCCTCCAGCCAATTTTCGATTCTTTGCCTCTTTTTGATAACTTGACTCGCTTTTGTCTCCATTATTCATTTTCAGAATATAAACATCACGCACACATAATTAAACTTACATATTTTAAGAAGGTTTGACTTGGTGTCAACTATTTTTTAAAGATTAATTAATTTACTATGGATTCGTCAAAACGACAACTAAATAATAATAATGCTAAAATAATTATATCTCAACTTAGCTATGAAAGGGTTATTGAACGTTTATGAATAAAGAACTTTATAATACTTTCATTATTTAAAATGCTCATAAGTACTAAACTTATGAGCATTTTTAATAATGAAAGTTTTAAACCTATTCTAAGGGATTTTAATGAAAAAGACTTAGATCTACCATTATCAAAAGGATCAAAGTGCTGCGGACAATTCTCATATTTATAAAGAACGTTCGTATTTACATCGCAGTCGTGAACTAAAACACTCTAATTTTCAATATTTTTTTGTCAAAGTTTGATCACATTACAATAGCTAGGCTATCGACCCTCGCTGACCCTCATACACGATGAGATTAATGATTTACTACGGTTTGAAAATATAACAATAGTTCTTTTTAATCCATACCATGATTGTCAGCCTTTCATTTCGTGCGCTCATACATTCCATTGTTCTCCGGACAAAGACATACAGTATGTGAGCATGTATGTACACGGTTACAGTTAACCTGATATTTTTCATAATCATCATATTGTAATGGAAGAATGTAATTATTATATACGAACGAATACATTTTTTCTAAAAAAAAACGAGTATCGCGGTACTTCTAGATAGGCAGGACTGGAGTCAGATTTTCTGACTTCTGACAATCCGTAACGGCTTTCAGAGGCACAGAGAAGTCTCAGTATGGTAAAATGGTCACCCATCCACATACCGACTTCGGCAAGCGTTGCTTAATCTTGAAGATCAACCCGTGCGGCAATCTTATGTAATTATTAAAAAAGATAACTCTTGCAATTATATTTAATTCTATTTACAATATAATAGGTACTAATTTAACTATATACACTTAAAATAAAATACAAAAAGAAAACTCCTAACTAAAAGGCGTCAAAAAATTCATCCGCATCGCTGTCGACTGGAAGTGAGCCCAAAAGACTGGCGGTATTGCCACGTTGTATGGCAATGCTTATCCTCTGTCCGAAGTAAAAGCCAGCCCTTAGGTCACGCGAAGTGTCAACTAAGCGTTTACAAAGTTCTTTAAATAACGCATGAGCACTCGGACCCCACGGTCCAAGAGTTTCAACCCCAAACGGCTCAAAAATATAATTGCCAACTAGGTTATTGTATTTCCGCTGTTTGAGGTTCTCAGCAGCCACAGCGGCAGCACCAGCACAGCACGACGAGCTAGGAAGATGGGATGGCGCAAGAGTATTGACACAAGTAGCGTCCCACACTAAAGGCCTAACCATCTTCCATGGAAATAAAGATACCGTCCGGTCGCTTGCCATCGTCGCGTGCCAGGCAGTGGCCTGGTACGCGACGATGGCAAGCGGACCGCTGGCTGGACCGGACGAACGTTCAGCCGTACTAGAACCCAGTGGGGTTCTAGTACGGCTGGAACGTTGACGGCAACAAGAGCGCGTAGGATAATGTCGTTGATGCTAGCGTGCCGCGCTATGCGACCAGCACTTCGCCTGCATGATAGGCCGTGGTGCCCGAGACTGTTGACAGCTTCGCCGCAGTGGCAGCGATGAGGGGAACAACAGGATGCGCCTAAGCGAAGGGAAGCAGCGAGGCGGAAAGTCGTATCGTCTAACAAGGTGCCTATGTTCGACGACGGTAGTGCGTGAAGCCAGAGGCCCGACTCCCACTCACCCACAGCCAGCAGGCGCGCACGCTCCGCAGAAGTAGCAGAATGGTTTGCAATGGCAATTAGGTTCTTCTGAACTTCTCTGCAGAGCGGTTCATCCCACCGTCTCTGGTATGATGGTCTGTCGGGTGGATTTTCATTCGGGCAAGCGAGTCTCCAGGCATTTACAGCCTCGGTGAAGCACGGCACATCAAAATTAATCAGTGTGGAAGCTAGGATATTCCTGATTAATTTATCAGTGCCATGAACCGAGGATATAAAAGCCGGTAAACTAATACTGGTAATTTTGCGAACGCCAAGGCCTCCCATACGGATGGGAAGGGTAGCTTGAGCCCAAGCTCGGTCGTCCATGGCCACATTTAAAATTGAAGAAAGTGTATGCTTGATAATTTGGTCCATTTTTTCCAAAAGATGAGAATGCTTCCATAGATGGGAAGCTCGAAGGAAATATGTTAATTTAGGGCCGAAACAGCAGTAACGAATTATGGTTATGGCCGAATCCACGTTAATTTGGAATTGTTCCAAATTAACTTTCCGAAACATCATTGAAATTTTGAACTATTATTAAAAAATAAATATTCTCTCAAAAGTCAAAGGAAAACATGACATAAGTAGCTGAATAACGAGTCTCGTCTTTTAACATTTGGAATATGATGAACTCTTCAGAGAAATTCTTCACGTTCTCATAAAAACATTGCCAGATTTAATTAATCACTGTCCCATAAAATTAGAAATTTTTCGCTAATTCGCACAATAATTTTGATTAAGGGTGGGTAATATATAGAGGGAATATAAACAAGTCTTTGACGACTTAACGTGATCTTGAGAGGTAAATGAGGTAGGAGTCCTAACGTCATTTACCTCTCAAGATCGCGTAGGACTTGGTAAGTTTATCTTTTTAACCTCTGACGCAAAAATAGGGATGTCTCTAAATACTCAATTTAACGATATTTGTTTTTCAACATTCCGAAATATCGATTTTTTGTAGTAACTTAAGGTCGCGGCGGGCTTTTTACTTTTTAAGTGTTGTTCTTAAACAACTTTAATTATTAATATAATTTTCTTGGTACAATAATTAATGAGTAACGGGAATATCACTGCACCATATAGTATGGAAATGCGGAGCTCCCCAGTAATGATAGAACAAGAAGGTATCTTTAATCTATATTAGTAAACCAAAGCTTCGCTTCAGTTGTTCTCCAGGGAAGCGTGACACATTTTCATATCTAAATCAACCATCCGTGAAATATTGGAATCGGTACAGGGCATAACTCGCCGCGCACATATCTGAACAGCGGTCCCGATCAAATATAGCACGGGTGTTCTGGCAAAGAAGCTTTTGGGCAGAAAAATCGTAAACTTTTTTAAAATAAACGATTTAATTGCAAAATTATGTATTTTATTCTATATTGTAGATAGTACAATTTATATTATTAGTTATTAGTGTAGGTAAATACGCAAAAAATACCTAATCCATGTTGGATCTGCCCTAGAAGTTGTTTAAAAATGTAACGTGTCCGAATAAGCGGCTCAGAAAATAATTATGACAAAAAAACATTATGTCGCTCGACGTCCATACGTCGTTCGCCTAAGAACCAACAGAAACATGACTTTACTTTCGATGTTCTAAATAATGCATAATTGCATGTATTCGGCTGAAACTAAATTAAAATCACACACTTCTGACAATTGTAAAAAAATCCAAAACGCTTTCGGATTTTGAGGTTATAATTAGGCCAATAGAAACATACCAAAGTGTCATCTGCAAAATGCCAGTGTCATCTGTCAATTCATCGAATGTCAGTGTCGATGTTGCTCGTTTCACACAGCGCTTTCAATCGCTTTATTTTGTTTGCCTGTTCAAAACGTCAAAATAAAACAAAAAATAATGGCGCCGGGAGATAAGACCGAAGTGAATTACTTTTTAAAATGTTTCCAAAATATGAAGTGTCCATTGTATTGTAATAATTAAAATGTAAATTATAATTTATAGTAAAGGTTTCATACTTACGTGTTGATTCATAGGCCCTTTTTTACAATGTCTTTTGTATATGAAATGTACGAAATGATAATTATGTCAAAAGAGCGTTATGCAAAATGATATTAATTAAATAAGTTGTTATTATACAAAGTGAACGTTTTAAATTAAAATTATGTTGTGTTGTTAGATGAAGTAAACGTTATGTCATTTGAGCGTTACCTATATCTTTTGAAAATAGAGCAAATAATCTTATACTAAATGAGCGACACCCCGTTTTTTTTTACAATTTCGAACTGCGATGTGAATGCAAGTGCTCCTTATAATTACGAGAATTGCATATCGGAGTGCCGCTATAGTTCTCGATAACTCAATTCACACTGTTGGCGATTTATGTACCTAGTGGAATAAATAAACATTAACTATGATCCTGAAAATTATGATAACTGATGCTGATAAATAACGAAAGGAAACCATACCTTTTTCCCTGGAAAAATAGTGTTTTTTTGCTTTCATGAGTACAAACGAATTACAGTTTTTAGTACAATACATATTTTGTACTCCTAGATTACCGTAATTTTTTCGCTGGAAAAATAGTGTTTTCTAACTTTCATGAATACAAACGAATTACAGTTTTTTAGTAAGTACCGTTTATATTTTTGTACTCCTAAAATTAACACTAGTTATTTTTGGAATCGTATAATATTTAACGTAAAAAAACATCGAATGGTAAAAGATGAATTTATCTTATTCTTGAAATACTTCGCAATTTATAGTGTAGGTAATAGAGGTTTTCATCAGGGAATATTCGAACACATTTCAAGATCTGATTTGCTTCCTAGTAAAGGAAAACTTTAGAGGCGTTTGTTTATCTTAAGTGAAAAACTGAATAGAATATTAGTAATCAGTCAATTTCTATCCGTTCTGGGTAACTAGCCTGAACATGCATGCTTTTCTGATTATGTAAAGATATTTTCAAAAACCTGCCGAGTCGACCTCGAGCGCGCAGAGTTCTGAACGAATGATAATTTTTAAGCGTGTTATTTTAAAACAAAACACTTCTTATAGGTTTTCCTTTAAACCTTTATGTATAGAACTGTTTTCTTATTATAAAAATATATGTTCTCAGTAGTTCCGGAGATAAGGGGCCCGTAATGGTCTATTTGATCTACACATTTTCTTAAATAATCTTTAGGAAAATATGTAGTCTTATTTAAAAATTACAAAAATAGAAAAAAAGTTAGACCTCCACCAAGTAGCTCTTTCATTTGATATGTCACACTCACGACACAGTTTGTTTTTTCATGTTACCTCCAAAAGTGTCCTCATCTGCCAAATGTATTTATTTATGTACAGTTCGTATCTTCAAAAGTTAATTTCATCATTACCATCTAAAGCCCGACTGCATCCTCCGCATAAATCTTAACGTTGTTCCTCAGTAGGTTGATGTACCTTCCTCCACAAAAATGCTTGTTTTCTGATACTTGTAGCACTTACGAAGGTTGAAAGCCTTATTTAATTGGCAAACAAGGGAATTTATAGTGCAATTAGTGAGGATATTTTAGCATGCCAATTACGACACTGCAAGGAGTTTGTTGCGAACATTTATCAGTTTAACGTGGCAAATACGACGAAGTGCTCCGTCTAAGTAGAAAATAAAACTAAAAACATCGACTATGCAATTCGAAGCCTCTGGATTCGTCTAATCCGTTTAATGCAAATAGTTGTTTTAATTTGATTCGACCAATTTACCTCATTCTGTGAAAAAGAATGTTCACCAAGCTGCAATTAAAAACGGATTGGTTGTTTAACGATGTTTCTTTGAAAACCAAACAAGTTGTTGGTTATTATAAATAAAGTCTATTCAGTACATTCGCTACAAATACCACGTTCACGTCAGTTATTTTGTCCGTTAAAACAAGTAATTGTATTGATTTTAAAAACGACTTTGATCTTTGTTGTTTCAGAGTAGTCGGCCCAAACACCGAATAGATGAGTTGGGTGTCTTAGCCGTATAATTATACTCTGAGAAGAAACACCGAAACCAACTCAGAGATAATCTCAATTACAGTATTTTCTTGGTTGTTAAAATATTATTACAGAAATTGTAATAATATTCGTTAACTCGTTCTCATGGAAAGAGTTGCAGGAAAATGATAATTAACTCTGTGACAGGTGAGGACAGCGACACAGCGGAAACCGATGGCAGACTGTCTTCCGAGAGCTCACCATTGCCGCAGCGCCGAGGAGGCATATTGAAAGGAGGCCGACTCTGGAAGTCATTGGACACCGACAAGGATATGAACGAACAGGTTAATAAACACATTCAATTAAGAACGCGAACAAGCGTACCCGTGAATAAAATGTCTGCTCAGCTACATTTATAGAAAACAATTCAGACACACATAATTAATTATCAAACTTCCCGGTAGTCTGAATTACTTACCTGCCTGTAACTAATTAAATTAAATGATAGCAAAGCAGCTCAAATGTATTTGTTTTAAGTGTTTTTTAGAATGCGTTTTATGAAAAAATATTTTCTATGAAAAATGTATCTCACTTACCGTAGGTACTGTTTTCGAAATTATTTGTTTTAAAATCAGAGCAATAAGTTCTTCTGAATACTGATATATTATGCCCTCCTAAAAGATTTGACCACTGTTCTCTATGTAACAGAATGATGACCAGCGATCAACAACTACTGCCAGCGATGAAGACGGCTCCATCACACCAAGGTCGGTACGGTTCGTGGAGAGACCCAGAGATTCAGAGGAAGAGATTCTGAAGAAAGAACTGGAGCCAGTACAGGCTCAGGCAGCAGACGAAATCCCAACACAAAAGGAATATAACACTACAAGCACAACTCACAGGTACAGGAATTTCAATTTTGCAAAGCGTGCCGTTGATTGCTTCATACGATAGATGCATCGGACAACTGGAAGCGTTCGAACTCGTTAGCCGAATTAGCCTGGCATTTATTGCGACAGACACATTTGGACACGAATGAAAAGTTACCAAAATCATCGAGAAATGTCCGCACTGTCCACGGTGTTCACCACCGGAATGGAACGTAGCCATTTCAATGATCATGTCCGCGCTGTTTGTTGTGCATTTCGTGAAATATCATTATGCTCGACACAATTCTTGCATCCCGTTATGGGATTTCATGATATTGTTTCGATCCGATGCCAGCCGTTTAATATACGTCGGTGCCTGAATCTGAACAATGCGTTTATTCGCTACAACAGTCTTAATAAACGTCCCATTTTAATTATTATTAGATCACGATGGAAGTGCAGTACAGCTTTTACTTGGTAAGAGTATTTTTTCAGATTCACGTCAATAGCTGCGAAGGCTTGAAGTCTTCTTTCCTTAGTAGGTTTTGAAACGATCAATTTAAGCATTCCGGAATCTTTTCTCACTTTGTCGTGGAATTTTAATTACAGCTTAAAAGTCTGGTTTAAAAATATCATCTAATATAAGATCTGTTTTATCTCAGCCGTCTAATTTAGCACTATTTGGAAATTCCAGAATAACTTAAACCAAATAAAATGTTTTTTTTAATCATACCTACATGTTTATAAGTTGTACCTACTTCATACTTACCTATCGTAATTAATGTAATGCACAAGTTGCCTTTCTTGGACCCAACGGACAGTCTTTTCTTACGCACAAAAAACTAAAATTGAGGCCTGACTAACAAGAGACAACTTCAAAACGCATATTTATTATTCGTATTCCTCTAATTAATTCCCTTACCTATGGCGAGACTGTCCCCAGACTACCTATGTCCTCGAATTTATAACAAAATCATACAGGTCTGCAATTTCTAAGACCTTAAAGTATCCTTGTGCAAAAAGGTCACTAAACTGCATTACGAGTAGAATTCATTATTTATACATAGGCTACATCGCTAAATATACGCACAGTCACTCTTTACGCTAGGTACACAATTTATCTCAATTTAACTTTATCTTATTCTTGAAACTTCAAGTTTGATTTATTCTTGATCGCTTTTTCTTAGCACATCTGTTTTGACTTGGTGTCTAATTTATTATTTTTAAGCTCACAAATTATTATTTGCACTAATTGTGAGTCTATTAAAGTAAGTATATAATTTTGTTTAAATTGATCTCAAGTTCAGGACTGTTTTGGGTTAAGTTTTTTTTTTATAATAACTAGTTTTAATTATGCTTTTATTTTTGAACCAAGATGCAGGCAAATGTCTAGTTTGGGGGTCCATCCTGTTCTGTGTAATAGGTATGTCCAATTTTATGATTAAATAAAATTTGATGCAAGATAAGTAAGGAATAAGTAGGATTCAATTAAGGCAAGCTAAAATGTATTTACAAATATTATGACCGGCCAACAGCTGCATCAATACACCACCAATAATCCACATCGCCATCAATTTTCCGAGCAGCAAGAATATCACGATTCCATCGAACACTATCATCACAAACTGAAACTGCGAAACTAAATTGTATTTAATTTATCGACAGCTTCAACACTGTCAGTAAACAAGCTATCTAGTTGGCGATTGCCGCTACTTAAATCACTACGAAACGAGTCCTATTTAATTTGCACGACACTCTAATTTTGTTGCAACCCGCAGCAATTTGCTGGCCACACAGTCAACATGTTCCAATTATTTGCTATTGGATATCAACGACCAATTCATTACACATTCAATTTTAAACGCGACAGCCGCATGTCAAAGCTGCAAGTGTATTTTGGGAAAATGTATAAATTGATATACCTACTCGTAGTTAGTTAAACTAAGTGAGTATTAACCGCACTATTCAGTATCGTTTCTATATTGGAATATAACGTTCGGTATAAAGTGAAATTTGATATTGGTTAGCACAATGTTGGTGAACGGAAGACAATGTGTGTCTGTGTCAGTTTATCGACCTGACTGACTGACTACTTCAAGTAAAATATCCCAACCTAATCTCTATGGTTCACATACCTAACTCATTTGACAGTTCCCGCCTTTCATACTTATTTATGTCTTTTGTTGAAGATTGAAGTTTCAAAGTTGATTGAGTGCACTATGTTGATTTATTTCCTTAACTTATCCACTCAATTTCTGAAGCTGTAATATTATCGTGCAATATGTACCTAATATAAGTGCTGTGTTGTAACCTGTTCTTGTTGTATGTTTCCAAAAAGTGAGATAGGACTCAAAAAATTGATAAAATGCATTAACTGTAAATGATTACGAAGCACGAGCTGAACAAAAATTAAAAAGAAATGTAAGTAAGTACTTAATTCTTACTTATTCATAAAACATGTTGCAATAATTGAAACTAAAATTACCAATTTCTAGCAGGAAAACCCTTTTAGGTTTTTTATAGACTATGGTAGGGGGAACCCTTCGTGCGCGAGTCCGACTCGCAGTTGGCCGGTTTTTTGAAATTCATAAATATACCACGAATTGAGTAGGTACTGAGAACGTGACTGTTTGATGAGTAAGGAAGGGATCGAAAAAGCAAAGGAGTTACATAATGAAATTTAGTACAACATTATAACACTCGTTTGGATGATATTATGGTTACTATGACACTGGTTGTTTAATGTTGGCAATAAGCTAACTGTTTCAGAAACTTTTATAGAGGATTTATAGCATGAAAGTAGATACAAATATAAAATACATAAGTGAAGGTCTTAAGTAATTCTTATAAAAATTATCTTTATTTATGTTCACACAATGTACTTAATAAAAGATTTTTTATTCAGAGAAAATAGCACAACGGCAAGCTTATTTATTTCATTAGAAATTTCTTCCAGCAGACCTACGACAGAAGAGTGGGATATGAACCGTAGACACAGTTGAGGATATGAAATATCTTCTGTTAGTAGAGCTATTAGTAGGTTTAAGTTTACAATAGCAGCTTTCTATATTTATACGAAAGCTACGAGTAAGTATTACGTACTACACAAACTTTTGAATGAAATGGCCAAGTAATAACATTAGTTTTTTTTAAATTGGTACTTGTGAAAACATCAGATTTATTAAAGGTACCCTACCATAATAGGTACCTGTAGATAAGGACCTAGTTCTGGAACCAACAACTCAAACATTGGCTTATTTTATATGTTCGGTTATGTTCAACTCTGACATACTATTGTTGACCACTTTTTTTTTACTTCGACATCGGAATTTTACTTGTTATAAATTTTTCGTTTGGTATGAGATTTGGACCTAACTAAAGTCCACGTGGGACAAGAGAGGCGTCGCGAAGATAGCCTCGTCCCGCATTCCGGGCGGGATTCACCTGAGTCTGGAAGCTTCTCCTACGCATAGAATTCTACAGGCTTAGCTTTATCCAAACATCGAAGTCCCGGATGCAGATAAATACCAGTATTTTACATGAATCGACTGCCGATCCGACCTCCACGATCCCGCATCACGGTAATACGGTACGGTACTGTCAGATTTACTGGCTTTTGACTACCTATATCGGTTGTCAAAGATCTACAAATGACAGCCGGGACCATTGCTTATTAATCTGTTTTCCGAGACACGGCGGAGTCAGGGTATGTAATGGATGGTCGCCCGTCCACGGATCGTCATGGAGTCTGTATCGTCGCGAAGAAAACCTCAACAAGCGCTGGTTTACTTCGAAGATCGAACCGAGCAGCTTTTATTGTTCAGTCACGAGCTCCTCATTCCACACATACCTACATTTAATTCTAAATATCTCTGTTAGACTGGAGACGCCTCTCATCCTTACGATCAACGCGCCGAAAACCAACTCTGCGGTCCAGCAGCTCTTCAACAGTGGAAGGCCACCTCCACCCGCCATAGAACCACAGTTAGTCACTTCTGAAACGCTGAGGTATGAAGGCTTCATTTACTTTGCTATTATCTTCAGCCTTCTTTTTGTTTCCTCCTATTTCAATTATGATTGTTTTGACACTGCTGACCTAGCGCTTTCCATTGTAGTTCGTTGCTTGAATTATTGGTATTTCTGGTGGAGTCGTTGTTAAAGCGTGTTGTTTGGTATGTTTACTCAGGGCGTGGGACGCGGGGGTGCGGCCCAAGACGGAGGAGGCCGCGGTAAGGCGCGTGGCTGAGAGAAATGCACTCCGGTGCTCGCTGCTACGGAGCGAAGCTAGGAAAAAACAACAACCGAAGGTAAGAACCACTTTATAGTTTTACTCTATTTTCAGAGTCGTTAGGTTTACATGTTCACTTATGTTAATTAGTATAGACAAAAAGAGTTTCCGTTAATGTCACCAGAAGGCGCTTATCCCAGCCGGATAAGCTTAGGTGGGGTTAACTGTTATTCTTCATTGATTTGATGAATTGACAGCTAACTTCGCAACTTCGTAACTTCGCACTGCAGTTTCAAATCAAACTGGAGTTTACGTTCTCGCTATCGAAGCACGTACATTTTTAAACTCGCCTTATGGCCTCATGAAACGTTTTAACCGCTAAAATACACCTCGGACCTTTAATTAGTGTTTAACGTGGATTAAAGCAAACTTCATCAGCTTTGAGTACAGCTCTTACGTAAAGTATTCCAGTTAGCGATGTAGTAGTAAACATATTGGTTATATAACCCCGATGTGTTTAACTGTTTACCTTCAAGTCTCTGTGGTATCAGGTTAGCTGTTAGTTGGAACTGTTGTCTGTAATACTTACAAATCAAAGCTTTCCCTACTGGGTGAGCGTTTGACTAGTTTTGCTCCAGTCGCAATTAACTGAAATGTTCGTAATAAACGATCTCAACTTTTATCCAAATAAGTATTAGTTGTCTATAAAACTTTGCGACTAAGCAGAAACACCAACAGCAACAGACTCGGTGAGTTAACCTGTGAGCTTACTGAAATATGTAGCGGCATTGATGCCGCCACAAAAAATCAGCGCAGCAGAATCAACACCACAACAAATGACTCGCAGCGCCATCTATCTCGACAGCTGCGAACTAACTTGACAAAATCCTAAATCGCGATATCAGAGTTTACTGTGCGATTAGAACATACGCAAAGCCCGAATATCAACAGTCGGGCAATTGCCCATCAGACACAACATCCGTCTAGTCGGAGGATACTCCCTTTTTAAAGGAGGTATGCGGGGCTTTACTATCTGTTCCGCATATCCTCCAAAGCACGTAATTAATTCAATTTTCGTGTTCCGTAGTATCCAACTATAAAAACGGAACCCATGTAGGATCACTCCGAATGTAAACCTACTGGACCGACATAGTTCAAATCTGGTACACTTATGTGATCCAAACACGAACACGCGGGTAAAGAAAAAAAAAATAACTTTTTTCCCCAAAAAGGTACCTAGTCTCTTTTTCATAATAATAAATTTATTTATTCAGTGTCCACAAATTGTTAGTTACAAAAAATATCTTACAAACCATGATAGTAAAGACATATTACAAAAAAGTTGGTGTAATAGTCATGAAATCTTTCACTCGAGTACAGGCCAGACTGCTACGCTAGCCGACCAGAATCCGAATGAAAACCTCCATGATTGCCGAGTTATACATCTCAGCAATTACTTGAAGGATTGTGTTAGTGCTGTTGTGAATTTGGGGGCAAATTAGAAAATTTTGAAAAGTTTTTTCCAACTGTGCCTTCCGTCTTATATTAGTCGCCGCCGCACACACACTACTGCGCTAGGTCATGAAGTATACAGATGGGAAACTCATTTTTGTGTCGATTCACTCATGTGTCGAATCAGACTGTTTACATTATTTAGGCCAGAATATTGTTTTTTTTTTGTTCGTTTTAACTTCATTAATGGTAGGTAAGGTTATGTATACATACCTACACACTCCTTTAGTGAACCACAGGATTTTTGTTACATAGTGTATTATCATAGTATAAAGAGGGGAAGTAAATAATCTTCATACAAACGCACCGCGCGCGGCTTCTATGCGTCGCCGCACGCACACTTAAACAAAATCTCGACCCGTTTCTCAGTGCGCCAGTCGGGGCTAACACCGCATGAGGTTCGCGGCTTTTAGGCACCGCTAAATGAATGAAAAATGTGTGATAATCGCAGGAGAACGTATTGCTGTGTGTTTAGGTGTCTTAATAATTCATCGATTCCAGAATTGTCTCTATTCAGATTACCTATTGAACAGGAAAGGTAAGCAAGGCACTTAATCTAGAGAGATGAGATACCTACTTACTTATTTTTTGTTGTATTAGTTTTCTATCAGACAGAGGAAGTAGGTAGGCCTACTTTCCCACTAGTATATATTTAGTACTTTTGACCTGTCAATTGATTTGCCGCTATTGCTTTGTTTACGTTTAGTCATGCCGATTTCTCAGTATTGTAGGTATAGTAACTAAGTACCTACTAACAGTTATAAAATCGTAATTCAAAATAAATAATTGACTAATTGTGAATCAAATAAATAGAGCAAAGTTCGAATCATAACAATGGAACAAAAATTTGATTATAGTCTAAGAGGCAGGCGTTAGTTTTTATGTTGTTTTACAAACAAACCCTGTACCCAGACATTACAAGTAAAAATACAACTTCCCGACCCTTGCCAATTTATAGGCAATTATTAGCTAAAAGTGACAACCCTGAGACAGTAGGCAATTATGTCGCGGATTGGGCCGGAGATAGCCTACTTCCCCTCTTTATACTATGGTATTTTGCTACTAGATGTAGATCGCTACAAGCTAGGTGTATACCTATACTACTATATACCTAGCTTATGGCGATCTTCACTTCACCTAATTGGTAGCGATCTTATGAGATTATTATTATTATTTATTATACATCTAACTCTATTTATTACAAAGGTTTACTTTTTCTCTTTCGCACTTTATGAATCTTTCGAGTTTTCCTACCAACACCAGGTAGGTATATTACCCTTTAAATGAGTAGGTAGGTACCTAACGCACGAAAAAAGTTCCGATCTTCCTCCTCCACCCCAAACCGATTCCATGAGATTTCCTTATAGGTGGGTACAAGAAGCAAAAAGTATGGCGGACGGTGTGGGGTACCCATCTGTTCGTAATTAATGGTACGTCGTTAAGGAAAAGTCGGCAACTTTCCTAACTAATTAAAATATAATTTATTCGTTTATTGATATTTTTGGCTGTTTGTAAAATCGTGAGAGAAATGAACCAGTAGTTTCGATGTGTTTCTACTCTGTTCTAAAAACAATAAATTGGAAAATACTACTGTAATTTTGCAGATCATTAATAATAATTAGGTAATTAAGTAGTTGTATCATCAAACAAAGTTCGAGCGGCTAGAACTTTGACAGAATCTAGCTCTAATCTGTTTTTAATTGCAATATCTTAATCTGATATTCATAATCTTACTATTCAAATAAAGTATCATTGCCGATTGGGTGCCGATCATTTTGTAATAACAAAACTTTTAGATACATTTTTTCCTTTGTCAGTTTTTAACATACACCAATTATTATCCATCAATTTTATAACATCGGCTTTTTCATAACGATTGCCTACAATGTAGGTAATCTAACATTTATGTATGTAGGTTCTACATACATATGTTGTATGTATGTATGTCGCAGCCAATTAGCTTAATCAGCCGTTTAACTGGTTGCCTAGCCTTTTCATTTAAATGTGCTGATTTTTCAGCGACCTAAATGACATCTTTTGTTCAATATCGTTTAATGACTTGCCCATGTCACTTATGTCGCTGATTAAACGGCACCGTTCAATGAAAAGGTTAAACTTAATAAAATGGCGAATTCAGCTAGTTGGCTGCGACATGTATATAGGGGCTAATTATTTTTGAGGCGAATAACAACTTATTAGGCGACTACCTAATTGGTTACAAAAAATAATAACTTGGCGGCTAATATAATGACTTAGCGGCTAATATTAACAGTGGGATGTCATACGTATATGTGTTTTAATTGGTGTAAGAGTCGGGGTGCCCCGAGCTCGGGACTTGGGGCACCCCGACTCGTCGTTTTTTAAACCACCCAAAAATATTTATTTAGTTATACTAGAATCACTGCCAATTTAAATTTAAACAGAGCTCACAACTCTATATAAAGCTGCTACTTTATACTTAAAATGCTACTTCACTGTAGCTGCCAACCTATTATTTTTGCTACCCATCTTAATTATTATTAAAACACTATAACAGGTTAGTTTGTCGCCGCGTTAAATACATGCCGTATATAGGTACCTAATCCAGAGCTCATTCGGTGATCCGTTACCCGCCGCCGCCGTGTCGGTTCCTGACCTGACCTGGTTCCATTTTAAGAGGTTCTACTTTTGCTTTGACTTTAACACAACTTTCGTTAATACGAAGGAGATCCCCTAATTACTGAAATAAAATGCGAAAAGTTTTCAGCTAAATTGGCCTACTAACAAACAGTACCTTTCAAAGTAATAAAGTAATCCGAACTGATATTATTTAGGTACAACGTGTATCAGAATAAACGCAATACCTCTTATGGGCTCTTGTAGTCCTCATTATGAACAACTTTCACTATGGGACCAACACTGAAATCGCGAAAAAAAATCGACTGTCCAGTTATGTGCACATACCTACCTAACTCGACAAAATGTACTGAACAGCAGATTTTTTTTTCGCGATTTCGGGGTAAATTTCCACTGCATTCCGTCAATAAAAGCAGATAATATTTTAGTGAACTTGGTTTTACTTCTGGTGTAGGTGGTGGGTGGTGTGTGTGGTGGTGGTGTGTTGTGGTGAAATATGTAATGTTTGGGGATAAAAATATATTAATATAGCCGGAAATATAATGAATTTTCGTAATCGGATTAGAACTTCCAGAGATTACCTACCTTTTACAAACATTCAAACAATCATTTTTCTCTCTTTAATACAATATCAGCTCAGATATAAATTATTTCACGAGATCGTTTGTCAATTGCTACTCATCGAAAAGCACACAATAAAAATACTGACACTCAAAAAAGGAAATTAATTTCCGAACTACAGCCTCTTTGATAAATTAGTGCCAATCACGCAAGACATTTCTCCAATAGTACTGCATTACATTTTTCCTGAAACGAGCGAAGTTTATTACTGTTCATTTTATTTTAGGTGTTAAATGTAAGTTGAGATTGGTATTACTGAATTTAACCCGGGAGGTCAGAGCAAAATTGGGGGTTTTAGCAAGTTAACAACTTGATAGGACATCAATGCGGTGCAGGCTGTTGCGGCGACCTACTTGATCGTTTATTTTGCCGCTTTCAGGATACCTAATGGCGTAAACATAACCTAACATGTTAATGTTAGAAAAAAAAAAAATTAAAAATGTAAAAATTTATTAAGTTTGTTAAAACTTAATAAATTTTTACATTTTTGAGAGCATATACCGCCGACAAATGGCTTGTATATCCTGGAGTACTGAGTATGTTTGAATATAAACCACTTTTTATTTGGGATCTACTCTGATTTAAGGAAAACAATCAGATGTTTATGCAGCTTGACAAAATGTATGGAACACTGCTGATTTTGTTAGATAGGGTGAGTTGGATCTAAAGCTCTTCATTTTGAAGTAGGTACTCATGAAACATTGCTCATGATTGATTGTGCTAATGATGCTTCGTAAATGTTGTCAGCCATGAGTATCTTAGTGTAAACGTATAGGACAAACATATACAAGCAATTAGTATGAATGCAACAATGTAGGTAGGTATTAAGATGACTAATAAATACGCAATCATTGAAACCTTGGTATACGTAGCGGTTTAGGTAAGTACTTATTAGATACTACTCGAACGTGTTAACTTGGCACCTGGCTCGACACATTTCGAATTACGTTTTTTTTTTTTTTTTTTATTAGTGATGGGTTTGCTCTTGACTCTAGTCAATGTCAGATATGACAGAGACAAAGTCTACGATGGAGCGAGCTAACCCGGAAGGAGCCTGTTCACTCTAACTTTGAAGAGATTAGGGCTGTAATTGAAAGTGAACTATTCGATTTCGATAAAAACAATGTAAACGCCTTAGCATCACTGTTACCGTTGCGTTTATATTAGATATTTTCATCGAAATTCAATTTTAATTAAAACGTCAAAACGTAATTCGAGCCAGGTGCTAAGTTAACGCGTACGTGTAGTAGTTCAGCTCATCTGTCATCGAACTCTCTCAAGTAAGTACCTACCTATCCTTTATTTGTTACTACCTCAAACGTGTACCTACATACATACAATAACGTAGGTATGTATATGTGTGTAATAGTCGGTAAACGCATGGAAATTGGTAGCTATCGGCATGGAAATGTATGTACCTACCTTGTAACGCCCAAACGACTGGATTGATTATGACAAATGTCCATCAATTTGTCTTTACGCTCATGTCAGAAGCTTGCATTATTCATTCCTGTTGTGATATATATGAAAGCTCGCAATAGTTATCTAGATAGCTAAAAAATCTAAATAATGTAAAACGAAGTCGCCGTCTGCCTCTGCGTTCCTTAAAAAACGAGTGCTCGACTGTAACTGATCACATTAAGTAACTTGTGTGGAAAAAATGAATGATTATATTATTAGTATAAACCACACAAACAATTTTAATACGGATTTAATTAACAGAAATACCTATAAACGAGGCAGGTTTGTGTATAAGTAACGCCACGCTCAATGTGCGAAAACCAACTCACAACGCGTTGTGGCTTCTTACAAACTGGCCACAACGCGTTGTGGAAATGAAGAAATGCCATGTGTTTTCAGACTTTGGGCGTAACATACATATACTTATAATATGCATTGTCTCGAAGCGGGTCTCTATTTTCTATGTTATATTTGGCAGTATGTAACAGTAGCTATTGTCAAATACGAGATAAACTTCTCCATCGTACTTACGATAAGTCAAAAAAACCATTAGGTACTGTTTCAGAAGCGTCCTCGAAACTAAGCTTAGAAATTATCCGTTTAATTGGATTAATTCAATGGCATATATCATTTTAACAGAATTAAATTGGATTGAGGGAATGAAAGGTATTGAATAAAGTTCGCCGCCACCGTTTATTGACACTTTATATCCGTTGATGTCACTATCAGCAGTGGAAACGTGTGCCACACAGATCAACGTGTTACCTTATTGGGAAATTGGAAACACTGTCCGTTTTAATGCTTTGACTGCCCGGACACGATAAGGAAAGCGTGAATTGTCAGTTTTGAAAATGGAATTTTGGATTGTCCCACAAGCTCTCTAACAGTATGGCGGAACATGGCAAATTAACTTATCTGCCATCGATCTCCATTCTCGATGTTTCTCAATGCTCCATAGGCAAAGTCAATTATTTCAAAGTGAAATAATTGACTTTACCGGTACCGGGAAACGTTCGCAAATTTCTAGTCCTTTTACAGCCTCTATGTAGGTTACTTCAATTAGTTAAGTGAAGCTGCTTTCCACTTCCAGGATGTGCAATGCTTCCTGGATGAACGTTGGCTTTAATTTGATAGCGTTCAAGATTATAATACTGTTACGCGCCAATTAATGCCGGGTACATAACGATAAAAGTTACTACTAGCGCCATCTAGTATCGAGTAGCAGAACTAGTAGAGTCAAGATCCTTCTAGACATTTCGATGCTAGAACATTCTAGAGTTTTCGATATCTGGTTAGTCGGGACCGATATGTACTCGAACTTTCTAGATGTTTCTATACTAGAAGGTTCTGGAATTATCTGCCGACCTATATAAGGTCCGCATAGCCTGCGACTGAGACAGTATTGAATTTGCGATACAAGCGACAACTTCGAGAGCGATCTTCAACTGCGAATTAAAGTGATTAGTAGTGCAATTGTGTTTTATAATTAGTGAGTTTTAAAGTTGTAATTAGAGTTAATTAATTAAAGTGTCATTTTGGTTATTTTATCGGCTGTTTTTATTGTCACGAACCCTAAGCTCGTAGCAATACCATCCAGCACTAGGATGAACAAAATCATACTGTTATATTTACAAACGCTACCATTCGATATCTTGGAATTGCCAGCATTCATTTATATGAAACTAGCTTTTGTCCGTGGCTCCGCCAGCGTGAATGTCGGTTTTCGCGTAAAAAAGTATTCATATCCCTTCTCCATATTCCAGGCTATATACCTGCCGAATTTCATGACGATCCGTTCAACTGTTTTAGTGTGAAAGCGTAACAGACAGACAGAGTTACTTTCGCATTTATGATGGGCCCAACATGTGAAAATTCCCTAATATAAAGTAAATCTTATGTATATGTAAATAAACATTAAATTCGCTATTAATTCGCGACACACCGGTGCACTATGGGACCAAACCGTATTTTCCATCTCGAAAATGGTTTTGGCGAAAGTCGTATATTCATAGATTTTTTTAGGGTTTAATACTCTTAAAGGATGGAACTTACGAATAAATCTCAAAAAAAAAAAAAAACTTAGTTTTACGTTTATAAACTGAACCTCAAACATTGGGTATAAATATTTTCGTGCCAATTAAATTAGCGTTAAGGAAGTTCAACACAAAATTATTCGGAAGTTTTCCAAGGAAGTATGTTAGTGTTATACATCATAAGAAAGCTTAGAATGTACACTTTCCAACCACGTTCGGTTTTTGTACAAAAATATTTTCGTTTTATTTTATTTTATTTTTTTTAGTGAAGTAAATAAAATTTCGTTTTTGTTTATTTCAATTGGAGTTTTCATTGTTGCCGAAAGCTGCCGGTGTCAAGTTAATCACTCTAGTAGATACCTTACCTATTCAGTAATATGAGGATTGAATAAAAACTTGCGCGTTTTTTGCGCAAGGGTGATTTAGAAGCAATAATGTCAATCAGGGGAAAATAAAAAAATCTCCGAAAATTACGTTCTTCTTTTTTATTATGAAATATTATATTTAATTGTTATATTTTGATGCTCCCAGACAAATGAATGATCTTTTAAAAGTCACAACGAGAGTTGAGAATGAAAATGCGTTTAAATACGGATTGTCGACACTACACACATGGATAAGATTTATGGAAATGATCCTCCATATTTCTTACAATTTAGGTTTTGAGAAATGGTCTGCAACAACTCCAAAAAACAAGCAACTTAAAGAAGACAAGAAAAAATATGTCCAAAAACGTTTCCGAGAAGTGCTTGGTTTGCACATTGATAAACCACGTCAAGGTTCCGGTAACAGCAATGACGGAAATACGGCAAGGAGATTTTTCCAAAATTACCAATGTTCTGCAGAGATAACCGGAATTGATGAAGAATTGATTAAGAGATTATATGTAATTCTTCAAACTATGTCATCGGGATACCCTATAAACGCAGAAAAATTCGGCCAGTATACATTGATTACCGCGCAATTATATGTAAGCAAATATAACTGGTACTACATGCCATCTTCGGTCCATAAAGTACTTATACATGGTGCTAAAATAATAGAGCATTATGCAGTTTTGCCTATAGGACAATTATCCGAAGATGCCCAGGAAGCCCGAAATAAAGATTACAAGAAATATAGGTTACATCACGCTAGGAAGTGTTTCAGATCAGCAACAAACGAAGACGTTCTGCATATTTTATTATATACATCTGATCTTTATATATCTAGCTTGAATAAACCAAGTTTTCTAATATCCAAAGAATTGTTTGACGAAGTTAAAGAATTGTTAGAAATAAAAGGTGATGAATAGTATAAGCGCTAAAATTTTTAATTTTTTTATCATGTAATGTTTGTTTAATAATAATAATTAAGTTTTAAACTTATTTTAAGCAAAAGTGTAACTTTTACTGCTATTTTAATGTTACTGTATAATTTTTTGCATGAAATTTCGTATAACTGTAACTTTGTAATTTTTTTACTAAAAATATATAACTTTTATAATGTTGATGTTTAATTTCTTTTATTGCCTAGATATTCAGAAATACGCAAAAAAAAATTCAAGGAGAAAAATCACAAAACAACAGAGTTATCGATTTTTGAGATGGAAAACACCGATTGGTCCCATAGTGCGGTGTGTCGCCGGGGCCGGACAGGTTAAGTAGGTATCTGCGCTTTGTCCGACGTTTGTAGTAGCTGAGTCTACTTATTATTTAATTTGTCTGTATAAATGAACACAGCAATGCGATTGTCTCAGTTAAATATTGGCGGTAATTTCTGCTCAAGGAATTAGTTCGAATTATCTAGTAGGTGGTTAAATATTAAAATCAAAGAGTTTCGTTGGGGAATTGGAAAACTATCACCAAGTCTCGGTAAAGTTACTTACATACAATTTAACAGTACCTAAATCTAAAAAGGGTTCAATAAACTAATACAAAATAATGTGCTCCATTTAAATTACTTTAATTATTTATTTCTTGAAATCACAATAACCTACGCCCCTACCCTTATTTAAGTACCTAATCTTATATCTGCCGCTGACTCATATTTAGAAGTAAATTAAGTTATTATTTATCCTCTAATAAATAATATAATATGTCTGTAAAAGGAGAGATTTTGGAACGAATCAATATTTTTTTGTTTTGTTTGTTTCCGATCTGACTTATCCCTGTCATATGCAGGCAATGAGGGTGACGTCTGACGTGGACGACCACAGTGATAGCTTGCCACAATAAGTTAACGGGTTCAGAGCGACGGATCAACATCAAAGAGATGTTTACTAGGGTTTCAAAATAAAACGCCCTCTATTTTTTAAGAAATTTTAGGTGTGACCTAAACTTTTTCTTTTTTTTATGATGGGAAATCATCAAATGACTTCTTCCGCTCTGAGAGGAGCGGAAGGGAGTGTCAGACTCTTACTGACTAACAGCCGCTTTCTATAACATATCTCAATCCCAATCTTGATCCCGATCCTTGTCTGTAACCAATCAACGGCCGAGTTTGTGTCCTTCACTACACAATCCTCACCTTTGATTGGTTACAGACAAGGATCGGGATCAAGATTGGGATTGAGATATATAATAGAAAGCGGCCGTTAAACCCATCCGTGTTTCTCCTCATGCCTTTTGCGTTCCAGAGCCGCGGTAACTCTTTCGAACAAATTTCGCAACCCTGGCAGGTCTAACCTAACCTAGCGCTAAGACAAACAACATTCTAACCACGCAACATTTTCATTTATATTTTTGACTTTTTGGCAATCGCTGTCGCTGATAGAATTTACTTCGTCTATAGGGCAGGTGTTGCATAAAAAATAATAGGTACAGTTTTTAGGGTTCCGTAACCAAAGAGTAAAAACGGGGCTCTATTACCACTTACCTACTAAGACTCCACTGTCTGTCTGTCTGGGGCTAACATCAAACAAACGTGATTTTTCGCGGTTTTTATAGAGTCCGACTCGCACTTGGCCGGTTTTTTTTTTGTTTTCCTCTCAGAAAATCCTTTCATTACAATTATCAAAGGTGCATGAAAATCAAACAGACCCGTCATCGATGGGACTATGCCATTGGAATGATGAATTTAGAATGATGTCACTAAGCTAACCATGCATTGTCATCCATCCAAACTTGTCTGGAAATCAGCTTCATCGGTTATAATATAGGTACCTATATAGCCTATTACTGTTTTAAAATTCAGTTCCAAGATGAGATCGACACTTATTAACTTACTAACAAGGTAATTTAAGCTTGTAACAAAAATGACCGCGGCGAAAGTGATGTGACGATGTAATGACGTTTGCGAGTCCGTTGGCCAGAGATCGCTCAGGATAAAGAGGTGTGGAAAGAGAAAAGGGAGGACTTTGCCCAGCAGTAGACACAAAAAAGGCTAGCAAATAATAATAATAAAAAAGCGTGACATACCTGTCACGTCTTCAATCAAGGAGTCGGACTACTTTTAAAATAGTAGCAGAATCTTATTTTAGTTAGGAGCTCTTTATAACCGCGAGGGTTTGTGATGATGTAACTAAAGACGTTCCGAGTTTTATTTCGTAGAATACCATCATTTAGGATTACTGAAGAATTCGCTGTTAAACGGTAAGAATATAAAGCTTAGCACGTAGGCTGTAGTAAATTAACTTGTTTAAGTACATTCCACTTCTGTATTTCCCGGAATTCGGCGTCCATTGAATCGAGTGCTGGAAAAATTAAGTAGGATTATCTTTGATTATCTGTAACTAAATTAATATTATAAACTGGTAAAATTGTTTGTTTGCTGATGGCATTTTCTGGAAGAGCTGATTCACTTACTTACAAAAATTATTTCACCATTTGAATGCAACAAGCTTTATTCCCGGATATGCACGGTTGCTGTAGGTAGGATAATGTCAAAGGAGCAAAAAGGCGGAAACAACGCAACGCCAGTTCCTAGTAACCCACTCTCGTACATTCAAACAAAGAATGATAACCGATTTATTTATTATTGTTGTGACTTGTAAACAGCTTTTAGCTATTATGATTGAGGAAAGTAAACCATTGCTGGTACCACGAATAGTTTATAGGTACCTACTTAGAATACTTTTTGATTTGCCTATATTATTTCGGTGAATTAGAGAAAAAGAAATGTAGGCAAGGGGACATCTTTATTATACCTACAGACTGGGCATGATGAAAAGGCTTATCTGACCAAAAAAAATAAGTAGCTCATTAAACTAGCTGTTCCTTCTATTTATGAAACTTGGTGAAAACTAAGGGTATGTAAATGTCGGATTGAATAAAATTTCAAGAAGTTAGTCGTGTCGATTTTGAACAGACGCTAAAAGGTAGGTATCCATTATCTTCAAAGAGAGGTAAAGGGTACTCGTTTAAGTAAGTATTAGGCGGCATTAGACTGTAGCTATTATTCTTCAGGACACTTGACCTTTAGTACCAATTTATAGAGTTAGCATGAAATTTTATATTAATGCTGATTTTGCCCACGACTTTGTACGCGCATAAATCGATTTTTTTCCCTTAAACCTCGGTTTAATAATAACGGAACTATTCCGACCGAGCATTAACTTTCAAGTTGTTTTAAACGACTGGATTCAACTACGCGGTATAACGAAACAAAAACAAGTTTAATTTAATATGCTAGGACCATTTAAGTATCGTCTAATTATAACATATTACTATTTATAGTTTAAGCCATCAATTCTTTTATAGAAAACATCACTTGTCAACACAAATGATGGCTCTGTCCATACAAATACAACTTTCAACCACAGCAGTCTCAAGTGAAAACTATTGTAGCTATTCAAGTATTCATGTAGTATTCATCTCCAGCAAGTTCCCAACTCAGTGGAAATCAATAGAACTAGAGACGGGAAACGTCTATTGTAGCCATTGTCTTGCAGTCGATGAAACAATTTGCTCGGTTTTGTCGACTAACAATAGGTACGTCCTCTTTGCAGCAGGAAACGACATCACTGGCTGAACGCATTCGTTTGCTGACTTGCGATGTGGAGGACGAGGCAGAGGATCAGAGGTCTTCGCCGGCGGGGAACAGCGCCGACAAGATGTCGAGTAGCAGCGACAAGTCCAGCGACAAGTCGTACAACAGTATTAGTATCGACAAGAACAGCGAGAAGGCGTTCGGCAGCGCTTCGTCCAGCTCGTCCTCGTCAACGATATCGGTGCCGCTTCCCACACGACAGCTGCCTCCCGACCTGGGCGACGTACATCAGGAACCACAGAAGGTAAGTGTTGAACTGGAGAAACTAATTCATAATTATGCTAATGTGCTATTCCTCATCTTACAGGTAACCAGTAAGTAAAGACTAAATTATAAACTTATTTGGCCACAAGTCTGACATGTACCTACCAAACACCGTTGCATGACTCCGCATATCACGAGATGCACCTTATGTGGATCAGAGAACAATGTGGGCGCTGAAGCGATAACTGTTATCACTTGAGTAAGCGTATATAGCCAAGCGATCTAGAAATCTGCCTGCTGTGTCAGAGCGGAACAAAATAGCTGTGTCTGCGTATCATCCGGCCGGTACCATATATTTCCTAGAAACCTGGTTGATAATAGCCCTCGGCTTGATTGCATCCGATGAACTAATTATATTAGATGTATTTCCAATTATCCAGTGCAATAGCATATTATACACCCGATAAGCAAGTATAATAAATTGGTCCGATTCTAATAGTATCATATCTCACATAACTAAACACAAAGGGAAGATATCAGAAGGATAACGCTTGATTACTTGCCACATGATACCATACAAAAGGTGCCTCATTTAAGTAGTTTATTAAAAAGTATAACATGTTTAATATAATAGGTACTTGGAGTAGGTATACAAAAACCTGGTATACAAGTTGAGAAAAAAGCTTACAAACATGCTGGCTTTAATAATGAAGTAACGAAGTCAAACAGCTTCGATCTGTTGGAGTTCGGTTGAAAGTTGTTAATTAGAAACCTGTATCGTTAAAGCAAACATTATCTGCAGATCTGGTGTCTTAACGAAGTGCTGGTTATGTAACTAAGTATATACTTTATGAATGGTGCGTTTACATAATCACATCGTACTACGAATACTACGACATTGAATAAAGTATTACACTACGAGAGTCGTCGCTGCGTTTTATTTTCCGTTAGGTTGGTACTATTGCGTAACTTTCGACGAGACGCCGTAAAACTTCACTCAAAGGGACTATGCACTTCAGTTCCGAGGAGTGGTGAGCTGGAATGTCGAGTGTTTTGATTTGTTTCTACATTTTTCTCGGTGTTGAAATAACATGGAAGTAGTTTAAATTAAAAGCAGATTACATTACATAAATAAAATATTTTGTTTTTTGTACTGGGAGGCCAGTACAAAAAGCAATATATTTTATTTGCAAAACTGGCAAGTACTTTGGTTTTTATCTACAAATTAATGAAAGTAAAAAACATTATCTTTAATATAATTTACAGAGTAGGTATCAGCGATTTTTGCGGATCTCTACATTTTGGGACCTCTATCCCATTTATATGGGATAGTTGCCTAGTCCATATAAACCACGTTTAGGATCGACGACCCGCTGAGAAACACTTTGATCGCACATTGCCGTCCCATGCAATCACACATATACCTACATGTGACACAGACATTGGGCACCTATACTACTAGGGCATCTATCGCAGTTTTACCTTATACTTATAAAAGCAAAATATCACTAGCTGCTGAGTCGATACGGTTAGGCCGGAAAATGCCTGTTTCACGACGAGTCGATGAAGAGAGGTGGTGCGATCCGGTGCAGTGCTTTTTATGTCTGCGATAAACTATGAATATTTTGTTCCTTTACACACATTGTATTTATTTAGGCTGTTACGATTGTCCGTATACACCTTTAATCGTGAAATTACATTGATACTAGATACTACATAGTTAAAATGGATATCCTAAACTTGTCAATAAATTAAAAGATATGTATAGTACAGTATCGGTGTCTCCACAGCCGAAATCCGAGCCAAGGCGGCAGTTCCTGTCAACTCTCGCGCCACTGACAGCCTGCGTTGGAAGCGCCGCCCACCATGAAGGCTTCTACTACGTCCCCCCAGGAGACCGCACATCTGCCTCCTCGGCCACTAGTCTGGACGTACAGGAGCACAACGATGCGCCTGCGCCGGACATAGTCGCAGGAACACCGGGTAAGCGGTCAGGTCTGTAAGTCGCTTAACAGTCAACACAGATCTTAACACTTTCTGTAGTAACGTTTCTCATCATTGGAAATATTTAAATTAGAGCAGTTAGATTGATTTGTATCTAGGGCCTTTACAGGGTGAAGAACTTGCGCAGGTGCTAAGACCGGCGCGAAGATTCACGCATATAAAAGCGGCGGTTTCGGAGCGGTCTCGCTATCGGGCTATCATCTATTGTTTAACCCTGAGGAAACCCTTTATTCCCGTTGTCCCCGTATGCCATATCCCCGTCACGGGAACAGCGGAACGTGATTAATTTTATTTCCTGTTGTCCTCATAACGTACATTCGGCTAACGGGGAAAACGGGAAGTAAACCATATGATGGCGGGGTCTGTTCGCTCGTTTCGCTCGCTCACTTGACCCCGCCATCCCCTTCTAACCTAACCTGTCCAAGTCGGGGTGCCCCAAGTCTCAAGCTCGCTTCGCTCGCTCTTGCACCAACATAATTTGAAAAGTATATTTAATTACTACAGTAAATTAATGGGGACAACGGGAAGTCATTTTAATTATTTTATTAAATTCCCTTTGTCCCCATAACGGGGACATGGCCTACGGGGACAACGGGAATATACTGAGGAAACACGTCTAACCCCAGGGTGTCAATTCTAATATATTTTAAGCAACGTTCGCAGTCGCAATCTGCCAAAAAAACCTCCATTTCAATACATTTTTGGCAGATTGCGACTGACATGCGAATGCGATGTTGTATAAAAATTTGTAGAATTGGCACCTGTTGACCGCTGCAACAAATTGCGATCCTCTACCGCGACCTAATCGCGCCCGCCATCGTGCCTTCACTGTTGACAAGGCCCAATAGAAAATTATACCTATGTTAGGCAGTTTCCTTTTATAAGTGTATGTAGGTAACTCCTTAGTTTGGTATGCAGGGGTAAATTGATAAGGAAAGGTAATTAACTAATTACGATGCGTAATGATGGCCAGATAGAACAGAACAACCGTGAGTAGTAGTCATATTTTTAATAAGAATATCGATAACAGTTGAGGATTGAAAACGTAAGAATCTTCGAAGTAAGTAAGTTTATTTTTAAGCTTACGTTTTATAATCAGCCATTGTGAAACATTGGCGGGAATGAAACTGAAATGAAACAGCATCAATTTATTATTCATGTCGCTATCTGCAGTATTCTGGTGCTGGTACTTGCGAACACCCCGTACAAGCAAATTTCGTCCGTAGTTCGTTCAAGATTAAGTACCCAGTTATTGTTATACCTGCCAAACTACTTAAGTATCGTGAGACTGAACTAAAATTACCTAAGCCGGTGATATAATTATGTATAGGCGTAACGGGTTAACGAGTTGGTTGTTTATTTTATATTACTTAGGTACTTATCTCCATTCTTATTTTTGGTTCAAACATGCTTCAAACGGTCTATGTGTAGGTAGATATCTATGTATAACGTGTAACAGAATAAAACGAATAATATCTAAAAAGGGGTTATTGTACTCATCAATAAGAAAACCTTTTGCTTTATTTATTTTTCTTTAACTCAGGTAGAACCCATTTGCAGCAATTTTTTTTTCGCGATTTCGGTATTGGTCCCATAGTAAAAATTGTTCATAATGGTGAGTAGGACCCTATACTCATCTTGTGTGTGGGTCTAAATGTCGCAGTGGTCATCATTAAAACAAAATTGAACGAATGGCATTTATTACTTTAACGTCGGCTTAGTAGGCCTCCCGACCCGTGGTACAACTGCGATGTCCAACTGGTTGTACTACGGCTCGCTAACTACTATCGCTACTATCCCGAACTCGCTAATTTACTTATCCGTAGTACAACCAGTTGGACATCGCAGTTGTACCACGGGTCGGGAGTGCTTAGTAGGTACACAAAACAGTCAAATGAAGATATCTAACCCGTAATTACGTAAATACCTATGTAGGTGGGAAATCTGTGTCAAAAGTGTCAGAACAGGGGGTCTACTCTCTAAGCCCGAAGTCCGTAGTTTTGGCCTTAGTGTCGGGCGTTTTCTACTCCGTATCACCTACGTACTTACGATTAGTAGGTACCCGAACCCGAACTAAGAGCAACTGTCAAATCGTGTTCTCATTCATTCTTAGTTAGGGGTTAGGGTTCGGGACTCTACGGACTCTACGGGGAAACTACGGACTTTGGGCCTGAAAGTAGACCCCCAGGAACGATCTCGTAGGTACCTACCTAGGTATTCTGATGAAATTTTTTCGTGATCAAATGGTCAAATAAATAACTATTATCTAGTTAAAAACTATTAGTAGGTAACTTAAAGTTGATCGATTATCGCATACATATAAAATTAACCACTAACCTTTCACTAAGCTAAGCTCACATAACCGAGTTAGTTTCTCAATCTGTTTACACTAGTTTGCTGTCTGCACACAAGCATGAAAAATTACCTCAACTAAACGAACTAAGCTTAGACTAACATAACTTTGTTCTACAACCAAGGTTAACCTTGTGCCAGTTTATTGGCAGTTGGACAACACCTTATTAAGTAGGTTATACCTAACTGTCGTCGCCGGCAAATTGCAGACTCCGTTGCAGACCTAAGTAGGTATCTACATCTTCATTAGATTATAATTTGTCATGTAACATGTCTGAAATAGTTTACAATTTCACACGATATTTTACAATCTTACAGTGTTTGCTATTTTCCGGTGATAGATATATCTACAAAGGAGGTTTGGAAGGAGAAAGGGGAGGCCTTTGCCCAGTAGTGGGACACAAAAGTGAGCTAGCAAAAAAAAAATATCTACAAAATCTGACGTTACGTGACGAAAGTAGTTAAGACCTTTTTTGATAAAGAGTTTAGAGAGAAAGAGAGCAATTTTAAGTAAGAAAGTGAAACATCACGCTCTCTTTCCCTCTGATCTCTTTATCGAAAAACTAGCTTCCTGAGTAGGTAACTTTGACCCAGGTAGGTACTCATCTTGCGATTCAAGTTTCCATAAAATCAGTTCATTAATTTCTAAGAATAAGGACTTTAAAGTTTGTACGAGTATGAAACACCATGAGGAGTCACACACATGAGGAGTGGTCTCTTAAGACGTTTCTTTATGCGTTTAGGGGCCGGTGAAGGTGATGATGGCCTGGCAGCTTTTGTTAGAGCCACCGCTCCGAGGACTGAGCGGCTGAGACAGCGGTACGGCCAGGAGTCACAACCGGTCAGCAGCGATGATGAGCACGACGATTACGGTAAACTATATAACATGTACATCACACCTCGATACCACTGGAGAAGGGTAGCGTACAGAACCCAATGGAAAATGCTAGAGGAGGCTTATGCCAGAAGGCACACTGAATTACCGGTACCCAGGTATATTAATAGTGAGGTTTTTAGTTTTCCTGGAGTTATTTAAGTAGGTAATCCAAAATGGCTGATACAAAAATTGTGTCCATTTATTCAAAGCTCCTCTTAAGTTGGATAAACTAAGCCCACCGTGAATCGAGATTAAAATATTTCTCAAGAGGATACACACTTTAAGCCGACTTTGTTGGCTATATTTTTAAATTCTTTTGTGGAATATTTCGCTAGATTGCACTGTTCGTAGATATTTTATTGTAAGTGCAATAAGATAAAATACCTAGAAACTTGGTGAAATTGCGAGTCTATAATTGCATTATCTAACTACCTACTGCGAACAATCTTCGACAAATTACTGATCCTGTTTTTTTTACTTTGCATAAGATAAGTTTAAGATTTCAGTTTTAGGAATTTAATAGATAGGTATATGCACCTGTGGTTATGAAAAGTGGATCGTGTGGTTTTTCTAGGTTTCCATCGTCGGCCGGCCGTTCGCGGCATTGCTATAAAGCAGCACCTCGGGGCTTCCGACGACATACTGCAACAGATGCAGAATGAGTTGCAGCCGTCCCCGGGCACCACTCCACAACAAATGCCTTCGCACGCTTGCCAACGCACAAACTCTAACTATTCTTGGCCATATTACTCTGAGGCCAACCTTAACTCAAGGCCTCAAAGCCGAGCCAGTGCTAATTCTAACTGGTAAGACGCGCTAGAAATTACGCTTCATAGAAGTTAAAACCTACTTTGCATTGCTAACAGTTTGTCACAAATATTTTTTATTGCGATATGGATTTTATGCTCGCGTGTCGGTACCAAATCTATTTTATTGCGACTGCCTGTTAATGAACATATCTGACTTCGAAACTTATTGAGAAGATGTAAAAATTGTTAGATTAAGCAGTTTTCTGGTTAATAGGTCGAAGTCATCAGATTATATGACGGCGCGGCCGTGCCAGAGCACCCCGGTGCCTCAGCAGCACTCAGACGCATGTTACGCGCACGCGCAGAACATGGCGACGTATGCGCATTATCAACAGCAGCGACAGCAACAAGAGACCATGTATAGGAACTGTGGTCTTTATGCTAACATCGGGTAAGTTTTTGTATACTTAGGTAACCTTTTTCTTAGCTTGCTGGTTTAAAGAAGCTGAGTGCTAGAGCGAACTAAATGACAATAGTCTGACATAGAGATGAGCCGACTAGACGACCAGTCCGCGCTTCATCGTTTTAAGATATAATTGATCGGTTTCTAAAATGGTCGCTCTGCGGCAGAGCATGACACCATTATTCGGCCTTCTCAACGAAGCGGCGAATTGTCGCACCACCTAGGTACGAGTACCTATAGGAATTATATAAGTTGTAGATCTCTACGAAATGACGATTTATTTCCTGTTTTTCATGAAGGGCCGAGTAGTCGATCTTTCTCCGACCGGATTTTCAGCTTTACTAGACGGGCTTAACCATATGACACAACACCAACTCATCTTCGACTTACCAATTCCAGGTGCTCAGACAGCAGTCAGGAGCTTTACAGCTCGCAGACCAGCTCGGAACAGACGTCGCCGGTGCGCGCCGTGCCGCGCTGCCGCCGCCCCGAGTCGCCTCCGCCAATCAGGAACCACCATCAGCTGCTGTACCTGCCGTATAGTACGCACTATCACTACCAGCACCATGCTGACTACGGCGCGCAGCAGCCGCAGTGGCAGCAAGCCAACGACTGTGAGTTATCCCTGTTTTTTTAATAAATTTGCGTTTGACTGAGCTAAAGCTTATAAAGCAGCTAAAAATATGTACCTATTATGTGATCCTTGCTGTGCTATAAGTACCTACCTACCTACCTACCTATCGAACTAGCCAGGGAATTTTTTACCTAGATAGGTACATCTCATAATCATTAAGATCAGACCACCAAATCAGACATAACCTACCAGTGCATTTCAGCAGACAAGAGATAGGTAATATTCAAGAGATAGATAGGTAGGTACCTACCTAGACACTCTTTCGTGGAGCTTTTATTTGTACCTACCTGTACAGAGGCATTATAAGATTGAGGTCATATAAGACTTTGCTGAGAACATACCTAAGCTTTATTTTATTGGAAAGCAAGCGATCAAACAAAACTTTTTTACTTTTTAGTGGTGGTTAGCTTTAACTAAACCCAACGCAAAAAGAATCATCAAGATTGGATCATAACAATAAAGTTATGCCCGAATAGATAACTCAAATACGGTTGCTTGTACACATCTGCGTACCCTTTCACAACGTACCGGCGTGATGTTATGGTATGAACTGGTGTAAACAATAAACAGACATGCGATTTTAGCAATCCCGGGAGATTTGCTACCATTTATTGAAGAGTTCCGTTACCTATCTCCGAAATTCTTCATCAGATCTTCACCGAATTGAAATGGGACTAGTCCGAAAAATACTCTTCCAAACAAAAAAGAATCATCAAAATCGGTTGACAAATTTATTGGCGAAATTATCGCTGAATAAACACAAAAAAGGCGAATTGAGAACCTTCCTCTTTTTTTAAGTTGTTTGAAAATAGTTTAAAAGAAATCAATGTCAATTAAAAGTTTATAAGTTATCAAGAACAGTTACCTAGGTACCGAGTTATTAACAAAACTGGCCTTTTTATTTCCAGCAATATACGAATCAATTAAAATACTTAGGTACATTTTATTAAAACTGTGGAAGTATTTTAATTGATTTTAATATCAATTAATTGAAAACCAAATCTCATATGTTGATTTTGTAGCCACAAGAAATCGGATCCACACTTCCAGAGAATACCGCATTACAAACGTAAAAAAATCCTCTTTGTATAATGAGCCGAGAGCTGTTGTACGGCTCCACTTCCAATTTTGACACTTTTAAATTAAAGTAATTGTTTGCCGTTTCCAGACAACCGCATGCATTCGTACTACCAGCAGCAGGCCCGCAGCGGCTCCAGCACCCCGCAGCCGGCAGCCGCGCAGCCGCAGCGAGCGCACTACACGCATGCACTTCAGCTACAGGTAACACTTACCTACTAACTACTGCATGTAACATCTGTCCGTTGGTATCGCGATTGCAAGTGCTACTGTTGATTCTCCACGATCAGCCTAGGCCGGTAAGGCCCACTTTAAAATTTACTAATTTGAAGTTAACTAATAACTTCTGGTTTGTGCAAGTGGGCCTAAATGACAACAGTCAACAGTCAGTCTGTTGTCAAGATTATCTGACCCACCCTAAAAACAAACGAATTTGAACACTCTTCCTGTCATATTAAGGTTTATTCAATTTATATGAGCTTATGAACTAGAATGCTCGTGGACTAAAAGAACAAACACAATAATAATACAGACACGCAAATTTGATCTTTATAACGTTAGCATTTGGTTATATGTTATAACTACTTGTTATAATATAATTAATAATAATAATAATAATAATATAATAATAATAATAATATCTTGGGACAACTCACACACGGCCATCTGATCCCAAGCTAAGCAGAGCTTGTGTTATGGTAACCAGACAACTGATATACATACTTATATAATTTATAAATACATACATATTATAGATAAATTACACCCAGACACAGAACAAACAATAATGCTCATCACACAAAGTTTGTCCTGGGTGGGAATCGAACCCACGACCTCCGGCTTTGCAGTCAGGGTCACTAACCACTAGACCAACAGGCCAGCCAATTAGTGTGAAAGCTTATTTTAATGAATGTGTTCAAGTAATTTTGGTCTCGTGGTCTGTGTATAAGACTGAGAAAAACAAGTTGCGAGATCAAACCCTGCGACGAAGATATTTTTTTGCTTTAATTTAGAATTTATTCCAAAACTATTTCTTGTATTATTGTAAAGAACTATAGACGGATAATCTTCAAATATAAACTTTCTGAAATGGTAACATTTTTGCATAACCTCTGAACCACAGGTTACAGAGACGTTCTGAGTGACTATATGACATCCTTGTCTATTTCTATATACATTGGGCAAGTTAGAACTAGATACGCATGGTTTTGAAGAAAAATAACGGTCAAAAATAAAACGCGGGAAGCGATCACATCATACGTGACCGTAGCAGTTGCGGTATTTTTGACGTTTACATTTAATGTGAACGTAATAAGTGGGTAGTTGAAAAGAAATAAGTATTCGTATTCATTATAAAACTGGTATTCAAATGCTACTAAGGGCATATATGCAGTGACTACGCGCAAACATATTTTACCTTGCCTTACTAAATTGCAAAAACAATGTCTGTTTACAATTATTTATTTTCTATTTTATAGGCAGTTTTTTTATTATCATGTCTCAATGGATTGATTATTTAATATACAAAATAATCTATTTGCACGAGAAGGTTGGTTGCTTGTGCTGTGCAAGAATAAACATTATGGAAGTATACTATATGATTCAAATTCCTTAGAATATTGCGTCTAGCATTACAAGATCAAAGGACATGTCTACTTTTTGTATGGACGTTGGTTTTAACTGCACTAATATAAAAGCGAAAAAAATAGGGAACTTGAAGCCACTGAAATCAAATTTTTAGACACCTCGAATTAAGAGAAAAATAGTAAACTATTTAGTGTTAGTACTTTTACTAATTAAGGCTACCATAAAAAATCATCTGTCAGATCAGAAATGACATTGTCAAAGTATTCAATTTAAAGATGGGTTAGTACCGATATTTATCAGTATTAGCTAATATGAATATATGAGTCTAGAAACATTGTAATATCTTAACTAATATTTGAGGATTTGTGATATTTAACTAATACCTAACAATACATATCACTTCACGAATGTCGAGTGATTGAGTGAATCCGATCCCGCTGATCCGTGCCAAGTGAATGGAATCCCAGATTATGTTAAAGATTATTTTATCATGTTAGTAATCTGTGGATTATGTGAATATTTTTTTTCATTGTATATGCTCAATTTATTTAGCATTGTATAATTTTATGTACCCTGGCGATTGCGGATGTCATGCTCACTCAAAAGTCTTGCTGATGGTGGCGCATGCGTTGGATCATGTGGCTCCCTTAAAAATGGTTGAGCCGAATAGTGCTAGCGTATGCGTCATGTTCGTGAACGGCGCCGTCGGCGGAGACTGGTCATCTCTCAGCTGCCATGGTTTATATATTTTTTTAATTATTTTTACTCCGGACGCTTTTATCCTGCACGTCTTTTACATCGTTCTCACATAATTATATGTATAATTTCAACATGAATGATGTAACCCTAATATTCTAACAATATATTATTTTTAAAAGAGTGTTGGTGGAGTTTCTTGCATGTTCTTCTCCATAGAGATCTACGCTTTAGAAAGGTAAATAAACGTAAAATAGCTTCATCTTTTTGACCGACCGACGTTGACAATTCAAAAGTGCCTGTAAATGGTCTAATTGAAATAAATGCTTTGACTTTGACTTCGATTAGTATAATATTACACAAAAAACGTTAGCATAATATTAGTTCGTCGGATTACTAGTACGTGAATCCATAGAGTCCATAGAACTTCAAGAAGAGTGATTGAGTGAATCCGATCCCGCCGATCCGTGCCAAGTGAATGGAATCCCAGATTATGATAAAGATTATGTACATGTTAGTAATCTGTGGATTATGTGAATATTAAATATTAGCAATAGGTAAATCAGTTTGTCGGATTACAAATACGTGTATCTTTGATGAAAAGGGAGGACAGAGGAGGTGTGGTGGGAGGTGTCAAGCTAGTTCGCAGCTGTCGAGATAGATGGCGCTGCGAGTCTCATTTGTTGATTCTGCTACGTTGATTTTTTGTGGCGGTATTAATGTCACCTACATCATCACGTCCCACATACCTCCATTGAAAATGGAGGATCCTGCAACCGGACGGTTGTTGGTGTCCGGTGGGCAACTGCCCGAGAGTTGATATTCGGACTTTTGCATATGTTCTAATCGCACGGTAAACTCTGATATCGCGATTTAGGATTTTGTCAAGCTAGTTCGCAGCTGTCGAGATAGATGGCGCTGCGAGTCTCGTTTATTGATTCTGCTACGTTGATTTTTTGTGGCGGTATTAATGTCGCCTACATATCCATAGAATATTACTAATCTCTTAACTAATACCAATATTCGTCACACTCCTAGTTCAGTTCACACTGCACTCACTCTCACGTGCCTTGTGTTTGCGTTTTCGTATGTTGTTCTGATTGGTTTTCCTGAATTTAATTACTTTACGACGGATTCTTTGATTTTGCACACGATTACATGTTCACGAAATCACACACAGGGTTATAATCGTGACTTCGTGAACATGTAATCGTGTGCAAAAACGGGATGGTCTAAGTCTTAGAAAGTATAGGTACCCTTTCCAACAAAAAAAGAATTTTTCAAATCGGTTAGCAAGCGACGGAGTTATACCCCAACAAACAAAAAAGAAAAAAAAATACAAACATCCGAATTGAGAACCTCCTCCTTTTTTAGAAGTTGGTTAAAAATTGCTTATTGCTCAGCTGTATTATTTTATTACACTTTTTTATATTTCTTTAATGGACGACGTAGGGTCTTGTCTTTTTAAACTGGCAGTTTATATAGAAATAAAACTAGACAATTGCAAGTTTAAAATGTTTATTATTTCATTAAAACACTTAGGTAAGATAAAGTAAGTAAACGCTCATTAATTTCCAAAGATACATTTTATATTACTATGCCATAATCAAATCTAACCATTTATAAACATTAAAAAAGGCATGCTTATGCTTAAAAGTTTGTTATAGAGAAAAATAATTCATCTGTGAAATGCTTTACAGATTTATAGCTGCCTATATGTAGTAAATAAACATGTTATTTAAATAGAAAAAATCTATTTATAACAATAAAATCACCACATAATCTGCAACATTTTAATGGTTTAACAATCAATCCATTGAGCATTATTTTACTGACATGGTGTGTTTAAAAATATCTACTGGATTAATTAGTAGCTAGTTTATTAGTAGTAATTTAATATTCCTGGGCAAAACGAACCCATTCTTCGCGATGAGTAGGTGTTAATGCAATTTTCCACTGAAATATTGTGGTTTATTGCGGTTATACGAATGGGCTAAAATGGATTTTCAACATGGCTTGAAACAATGGCCCGGTGGCGTTCGAATTCGGGACTATACTTGATGGCTTTTGCTCCTGGACGAATCCGCTGTATATTTCCATTGTCTCAATAACGTCTTAGCCATAGTCTGACTGTATTTCTCAAAAAAACATTTTTGGTGTTTGTATCTTGTAAGGAGTGAATGTAATGGTAAAAAATAGCCAACTATACGTTCATTAATCACAATCAATAAAATAAAATAGGTATAACAAAAACACTTAGTGCTATATTAAGTCGACGACCAATCTCTCTAATTCCAACATTATGATTTTATGTTTGGTATAGTCTTATTAGAATTGCTTAAAAATACTTAACGAGTTATGTGAAACGATTTACAAATGTGTGTGCGCAGTCACTGCTATTATGCGCAGTGTAACTTTTGTCACTTAGATGAATTTATTATCTACTTCACGAAGCAAATATATGTTTTACATCGTATCCAACCATTCTTGATAAATATAAATTCTGTGAACTTAAAGTTTTTTTAATTTACCCGCCTGTATACAAGATAAGTTATTAGGCGTAAATCATATTGGTCGTTCTTTAATAATGCAAGCAATATTGTAGAAATGAAAACAAATTAAAAAAGATACTGATAACAGGTGGACTGCGTTTTCGAACCCACACGTTGTTCGTCGCCAATCCAGCATCAAACCGCTAAGCCATAAGAACTTGTTGGGAATACGCGAAATTAAAGATTGGGTTGTAATTGTGTAGTGTGACATAAAAGCTTTTCAACTTGAATGTCAACGAGATAATGATTAAAATAGCTTAACAAAATGATATACAATGCCGGTGGCTCCGTGCCGATCCAACATTATCATGTTGGAGCGGTTTACCTTAACGTTACGAGTTAAAGATCAAATTTGCGTGTTGTATTGTTATTGTATTTCTTCATCGAGTCCGTCAGAGCCGAGCACTTGTCGGATAAGCTTATATAAATTGAATAAACCTTAATGTTGCAGGCAGAGGGTCCTAATTCGTTTGTTTTTAGGGTGGGTCAGATAATGTTGACAACAGACTGTACCTACATAAATGTGTCAAAAAATCTTTGAATGTGATTTACATAATGGCAGCAGGTCGGCAAGCGAGTTATAAAAAACTTTAATAAGTCATATTTAAATCAGATTGAGAGCCAGCTTTATAAAGCCAGTCCCTCAAAAAACCCACCCGTTACCACTGTTATTGGGCATCCGGTTACAAAGGACAATGCCCATGGATATATGGAATCCCGTACCATCAGAGGGCCAATCCTACTATTTTTTAAGCAACGTTTGCATTCACATGTCAGTTGCAATCTGTCAAAAAAGCCTTAATTTCCAATGGATACATTTGTGATACGATTGCGAACGTTGCTTAAAAAATTGTGTACAACCAGTATCTACACCAAATCTATTAGTTACTTAATTGTTACAGTTATTCAACAAAAATGATTTGTCCTTTGCTAGTGACAGCCTAGAGTTTGCAAGCTCCACTTCTCTCCTTAACAAGCAGAAGACAGAACGGAGCTAGGCCAAGTAGGCACCAAAGGACATAATTATACAACTGGGTTAAGCCCAGTTGCCAAGCACCACGAATTATATTATATTAACACTAATACTAATGGTCTTAAATTCTGTTATTATTTTAAATTATTTCTTCAATGGTCTGTACAGTAAACAGGAGTTTGCGAGTTCTTTAACAACGGTCGTTAGCCCGAGGCACGGAGCTACACGTTAAACGTTTGGTCTTGTGCTCTCTCCGGTCCAGTCGCATTGTCGTCCCGCTATCGGCCTGTGTTTGCGCACACAATTTGGCTCAAGTGTCTATAATATCTCCTGTGTCAATGGCTACCCTCCGCTGACTATCTTTGCTACATACAGTGTAGAAAAATAAAAAAGGATTTAAAGAAAGCTATTGAATGACAGAGCTGTTAAATTGCTGTAGATTGAGTGCACAAAATTTGAGTCAGTAGTCAATCGACACGGTGGATAAGCGACCAGCAGAAGAAATTAACAGGAGGCCGCACGTCAGTGTTTTCAAATAAAATCAGTAGCTGGCTTCGCATTCTATTGAAACCCCGTACTACTAGTCTAGCTCACTGCACGAACAGATACTGAATAGTAGGTACCATTAAGTATCTGTACTCGAAAATAGGTATACAGTTAACTTCGTCATCCTACTACATTAACGTGTTAATTATATAAAATGGTTTGTGTATAATGTTTTCAGACGCTGTGCCCAGCACCGGCTCGCTACCGGCCCGTGCCAGCCCCTCAGCCCGGCGGGGGAAAACAGATGATTTGCTACTCAGAGAAAGTAAGCAGTTTCCTGGTTTACTTAAGTATGAGTGTCCTCGGAAATTAAGTTGTTTTTGCTCGTTATTTCCCGTGGATTTAATATCGTGAACTTTTCCAAAGGTACAGTTGGATAAATAGACCCACCTAGGTATGACACTCAGTGATAACGTAGATTGTGTGTGTAGTCCCAGCGGAAAAATGTCGATTTTCATAATTTTAGTTTAGCAGATATTTAGTGTATGACGTCGTGTAAATGTGTGTGGTAAGTACAAATTTGTGCATCCAACCATTGGGGAGTTATTCAACAAAAACTGTTTCCGCTGGAACAACAAGAAAAAAATACATGCAAAAATTAGTGTGACGAGAGGTAAATGTGTATGTTTAAATGAAATTTGTGTGTCTTAAAACTGCGAAGATATTCAAGTTTCCGCTGCGCTGACGTTTGGCTATTTGATGAAAATCATATAAATCGGTTTAGTGCAGAGTTGAATTTTTTTACGCACGTTATTATGAATTTGTGTATAATGTTTGTGAAAACAGATTTGGAAAAAAGCATACCGTTTAGGAGATATACACGTAAAGGTAAAATATGGTTATTAATAATAATAATAATAATATGCAATGGCATAATTTACTACGAATGGACCACTATATTTTATGACATCCGATTGTAGGACTTTTTAATGGAAAAGCAAAATGAAACATATTCCAATATTTAGTGTATTAATTCAAATATTCATAAGTAAAATTTCAGCTCATTATACTAGGTACATAATTCAAGAGATATAATAAAAATACCAGAACAACCGAATTACATGGATAAACCGACCAAGTTCGAATGGCTACAAAAAAGCGACGATGCAGTATAGAGCTGACGTTCTAGAATTTCCAGTGTTTTACCATTATTGGTCTAGTACAGGTGGGCACACAACAGATTACTGTTGTGTGCTGTTACATTAGGTACCTAATTATTATGTCCTTAATATTCTGCTGCTTCAAGCGTACAAATATTTTAATGTTACACGGTACAATTGAATTAAATACTAATAATAATTAGAAAAAAACATTAACAGCAGTAGTAGTCATTTCAAATATCGGATTAAGTGAACGGTGTAATATGGAATCAATAAAATAGGTATGTATCTTCTTAGCGCGCGCTCCCTGTTCTGTTTTGTTTATCAGTCACAAATGTGCACCCAAAGACAACGTGCGTATGCGCTGTTTACCATACACATTTACACGACGTCATACACTAAATATCTGCTAAACAGAAATTAAGAAAATCGACATTTCACACACGTATATTTGAGACGTGAAACAGACTCTCCAGTACATTGATATCTTGATTTCTGTGTTCTGTGAAATGTTTATAATTGCGGTGATTACATTATTTCAAATTTAAAAATTGCAAAAACAAAATTGCAAGTATTTTTCTATATATAAGTTTTTCATACCGAACCGCGTAGCTTCGAAGTTGGCGTAGCGCAAGCGCCGTAGCTTCGTAGCTGGCCTAACAAAAGCGTCGTAGATTCGTAGCTCGCGTAGCAGAAGCGCCGTAGCTTGTTGGTGCTACGAAGCTTTAACATAGAATTAACTTTTTTGCTTGTATCTACGTAGGTAGTGCCGTACCTACCGTAGTATAGATAGTTTTGCGTTCTCGAATTTCCTACAGAGAATTGTGATTCATGATATATTAATCAATAACAATAATGAAAATGTTCGAAAATCTTATGAACAACGAATATTAAAATGAGATCTTACAAGACTAATTCTAAGCAAATAATACAAAAATCTAAGAAAAATCAGTGTTTCGAATAAGTAATCCCGAACCTCGTTTTATAAGCTCAACCACTTACCTAACTTCGCACGGGCGTAGTAAGTACAACAACAAAAATATGTCTGTATTGATACAGATACTTACAAAACCTTTTTCAAAAATATTTTTAATAGTTTTTTAGTAGGTATTTAATTCACAGAAATTATTTTATACTTATGATTATTATGTCAGGTATTTTATTCAACCTAATTAATTTTGTCGATTTTCCCATTAGGTGGCAGCTCCTATGTATCAGCCGGCGCCTGGATCCCCATCCAGGGCCGCTAGGGGAGCCCCGGAGGGCGCCCCCTCGGGGGTATCGGCGCAGCAGGCCACGTCACCGATGGCCCCGCCCCCGAACCCCGTCTACTACGCTATGAATGTCTGACGGGGGGACTAGGTAAAACCTTGCTGATGTTTTTATAGCAGCTCTACTTACTCTCTAAATCCTTCGGATCCGAACCAAAATCTGTAAAAGGCTGTTACTGCCTTAACGTCACCCCTTCCATAGCCAGAACAATTTATTTAAAGCAAACTGTAACAATTGAACAGTGCTTGTCATAAAAATGGCGACCATTAAATGAAGCGTATGTGGTTTGAAAAATTACTTTGTTGTCATTTCAGGTGAGAATCGTGGTGGGCCCCACAGGGGAGGTCCGTGTCAGTATTCAGTCGCCAGCGAATCCAGTCGAATCCACTAAGAAAAAGTAACAGTTGATGTTTGTCCTACCCAGCACGCACTGGAGTTAGATACAAGGTCCCTATTTGGTCTATGCTCTCAAAAAAGGCTTGTGTGTGGCGTGGTTTAAGAAATAAATCAATCTAGAATAGCACGAATGTATTTTGTAAGAGAATTAACACAAGTATTAATTATCTAAGATTCTCTAAGAGCTTAGACCGTGATTTGGGACCGATGCAACAAAATCACTGTAATGTCTTCGTGGTAAAATGTTTAATAAGATCTAGTCATATTTATCCAATTAACTTTCTGTGTGTTCAGGATATACCTAAACAATAATAATTTATTTGCAATTGTTTCGCTGATGTTCTTTGTTTGTCATAAAGTTTAGTAAAATATTTATTTAACGAATTAATAGAATTGCTCGTTATTAATTATGTAACTTAATCGAAAATCCAAAGACATAGTAGATACTAAACTAACTTAATTTGCCAAAGTGCGTAAAATATAAGTAATAAGTACCTACTTTTAATATGAATGTTTTTGGTTGGGTACTTATTCATTGAAGACATCTGTACCTTTATCAATAGCCATATAATCCAAATAATTGTAAAATATGTTCCGTAGTCCGCAAAGTGCTACATAAATGTTTTTTCGCTTCAAGTGGCATTTAAGAGTACCTATTTAATAAAATTATATTAATTCGTCAAAGATGTCTTAGAGAAGAATGTTATTATTAGAAATTGTTGTTGGATTCTGAGGCGTTACATATTTAAGCATGGTTAGAGAATCTGAAATACCTAACTGTGAAGAAAAGTAACGTAACCAGAATAAAAATATGAAGTCATGCATGGCCTAGACGAAAAATATTTTATGTTATGTTAGAATAAACTAAATCTTAATTACCTACCTTAATCGAATTCTTGCAACCATCAGATTTTGCAAGCTGGAGACGTTTATGTATGTCAAATGTTCAAGATGTAGGATATCTGATAATTTTTCATCGTTATCAGTACCTACTTACATGTTAATGAAGACTAATATTGTTCTACATTTATGTGAACCAATTTTGGAGCATTTTATAATGAGTATGTATAATATAGAATAAGTTTGATCTCATTGTTGATGTTGTTCGTGAGCTAGCCTTATTGGGGCCTACCAGTTATATACATATTTAAAACAATCGTATTTAGGTATCTATGCTGGTTTTCCAACCCGTTCACGTCACTGATTTGTTATTTTTCAAAAAGCTAACCTATTCCGCCGCATTTGGCTTTTACACATGGAACCAAGTTCTCCAAGTTTGGCGAATGAAAGGACCATTTGTCAGTAAGCAAATATCCAAAAATGAGTGCCAAAATAAATATTAGCAACGTAGTGTTTGGAACAAAGAACTATGTTACTTGTAGATATCTACGAAATAACCGTTTGTTTCTCACAGCCGGCCTAGAATCAATTAGGTAAGTAACTTTAGGTTTTTATGGTAGGTACCTGTGAAGATAAAATCAAAGCTACAGAACCTACATGAATAATTCAAAACAAAAGAACAGTACCCTAAAAATAATATCGGCTGACTGGACTAAGGGAAGGACACCTCGATTTTCATAAGATTTTATTGTTGATGATTACCCTATTACGGTTACTGTATAATTAATTACGTATATTTTAAGACAATAAAATTTATGTTCGCGTTAAAACCGCTTTGCTGATATATTATGATGCCGACCAGTTATATGAACAGTCGATATTGCTTTATAAACATAGATCGTCTTTCATGTGTGTATTATGTAAATTATTAGATATATCTTCAGCTTAATTACTATCGATTAGAAGTAAGCGTCAGGACCCCTGAACCAATAGAGATATTTGATGTTTAAAAAATTGCAAAATTGACTACCTTTTTGCTACTATTTGATCCCTAACTTCAAATATTTAGTACCTCGACTGACAGCGAAAAAGCACGTAAAGAAAGTGGTCAGACATTCTGACGTCAGGTTGTCTGGACCATATTTTTTTCCTAGTTCGAGACAACAAAACTAATGTATCTCGTCCAGGGGTCCTGACGCTTACGATTAGAAGTGCCTAGAGAAGGCAGAAATCAGTTAGTAATTACAATAGCAAAATTGAAACGAAGTCGCACAACTGTTAGACCAAAAAGGGAGACCAAAATTCAACCTCATTCCTCTGAAAATACATATAGAAAATATTTTTGAGACATCGGCACTGGTATCATGCTAAAACTTACACCAATTTAGTGTCATCTCTATAAGTACTAGAGATAATAATATTTAAGATCGTTATAAATGTATGTTGGGCATGTTACCTCAACTAGTTTATTAGTCCCGCTTCTGATTACAATACCAACCTACATGAGATACTTAACTCATTGGCGTGCCGCCATTCTCAAACGGTTTTTATTTAGATTCTCCTCTCTCTTAATTATGTAGTTTCGATTCAAGCGACTTGAAGTTTAACTTCTTAGATACGGTACCGTTTAGTAAACAAGTAGGTAAATCAAAAATGACCCTTAAGCTCACTTTCAGCCGGAGGCAAGAATTAATAAGCTAGTGCTAAGATAAATAACGAGGTAAGAAATTAGCTAACGACTGGAATTTTATTAATAGCTCAACAAATCCTATTACGAGAATTTCAGTAGGTATTTGGGACGAAGCTTACTGTAAAAAGTTTTAGAATAAAAAAACGTGTTATAAATGTAGCGAAAATTCGTGTTACCGGAGAATAAGAGTAACCTATTTTGTAAATTAATGCGGTGTAAATATTCAAAAACAAATTTATGTGAAGCCAAAATCTGTAGAGTAGAAATTAAAATGTTCCAATTCCATTGTCATAGGTAATACTTAGGTACCCATTTTATGATAAGGTACTTTGTTAGTGAAATCATCACAACTACCATTAGTATTATCTTCATTTGACTGGTGTAGACATAACTGTCCATGTAGATTCACGAAGTCACCAATAGGTATAAGTACCTATACTTAGGACTATTTTAAAGTATTTTGGTTCATTAATCAATAAGAGGTAATAGGAGCACTCCTGCGACCCTACCATGACGTGTTAAAGCGTGAGTCGTTCGAGCGAGGAGGGATGGAGCTATACATCCTATATAGCTCCATCCCTCCTTCTCGCTTTCGGGTCGTTGGATCACAATAATTACGATGAAAATTTATATTTACGTTCCATAAATATATATGGTACTCGTCGACATAAATAAAATACTAAAATTAAAGATTTATTCAATAAGATATATTATTATATTACCTATAATCGTTCGTTTTCGGCCTTGTGATAATATTTTTTTGCTGCTTGGCAGTTTATTTATTAGGGTTAATAATACCTACTAATGAAAACAATGGCACATTGATTATGTTTACCTTCCTAAATAAATTATGTTTAAATGTTACGCAGGCTCATGTCAAGATACGAAATCCTTTATGTTCGCCAAGCTAGTCAAACTCGCGACCAAATAGTTATATTATGTTTAGTAAAATATCTTAGCATTAAATTACAAACTCTTAGTATATAGGTAGATACTATAACTTTCCATGTTAAGTACATAGGTATATGTCAGATATGATGAGTTTTTTTTTTAAATTGTTATGAGGGATGGGTACTCAAAAAAGTATCCACTCATAAGGTCATCTCTTCAATTCAAATAAATAAATCCTCTGTGTGTCTTAGTGTCTGAGAAAAATAAGGCAGAGTTTGAGAAAGTTCACTCAACGGGTATCTATTTACTTTGACTAAGTACTCCTCTCAAACTACAACTGCAATGTTGAGCCGGGAACATATTGGTCTTTAAAACTACAGCACTATGCTAAGTTATGTTTATCTATCACACATGGGCAACTCTCCCCAACGAGAAAAATAGTTGTCCCAGGCAATTTTCATAAATAAGTCATTACCAATTACTATGTTCTAATACCAGATAATATGATACAATGTTACACAATCTATCCCTATCTTATTATTTATGCCCTGATGTGTGCACTGTGTTATTTTCTTGCCCTAACTCTGCTATCAATTATTTCTGGTATTCTAACACTGATAAAATACTAATCATATCAGCCGAAAGACGTCCACTGCCGGACATAGGCTTCCCTCAAGTGTCACCACAACAACCAGCCTTGTGTCTCGCATCCATCGGCTACCATGGATGCGAGACTAGAAATAAAATACTGCCAGTAACTAATCTGAACCCCAAGACTGCAGCAGGAAGAAACTTCTGTTTGAAGGGTGATTAACTGTTTTTTAAATAAAAGAAATACTGAAATAAAACAGTTTATTCAGCTAATATTGCGTTGTTTCCTGAAAAAAAGTCCCCTAGAAATAGAATAACAAGCCCGTGTCAAGGATTTTTACAATTTTTTTCCATAATTGGAAAAGAAAATTTTTTTAGGACAGCTTCTCAAAATATTTGGTAGGTACTTCTAAAAATTTTCTGGGAGCAACATGTTATGTATGAGAATTACACCACATGAGAACAAAAGAGATGTAGTAGTCAATGCATATAGGCATGTAACTCACTTTATTTTATCAGATTGTAGTGTAACTCAAAAATTATATCATTTGCAAAATTTTAATTATACAGACATACCTACTTAATTGGGAAGATTGATTATTCATATTAAAAATTGGAGCTCTTGTGATGTTAAACTTTACTGCGGTTAAAAAGTAGTAAATGGATGATATCCATTATAAAAAATGTAACTTTCTAAAAGTGTAGTCAGAATAGTTTAAATCTGTTTTTGAAATTATTCAAGTATTTCCTTCATAGACCAACAAGGAACATGTACTAAGTATAACACACATTACACATGCCTAAGGCAGAAATTGTGTTGGGTTGCATGAGATTCCTGAAATTTTATTCCCTGTGCAAACTTGAAGTTTATTGATTTTTTATATAACTTTACACACTATAGATAGGTATACGTAACATGTGGGCATTACTTTTTATAAAGACTCAAATCAAATACTAACATAAGTAACTGAATGCACCCTCCAGTCCAGACTTGTGATGAAACTTGAGCTAAATAGATATTCAAAGGAATTTTTTTTCTTTCTTTAGACCACTGGACAAAATAAGACAACCATTAGCTGGTATTTCATATAGTGTTTTAATACTTCAATATTGGTTGTCAATCTCATAAAATAATTATAGTATTCTCTGTAGTGCTCTCAAAATTGAGCATATTTCTATTAATATTCGGTCATCAGTATTTTAGCAAACCATATTTTTGTGTGTTGTGAATATTTATAAACTAAGTATGTACAGTATTCCCAAATTAATAATGCACATGCAGATTTTCACTAATTGTCGTATTCCCGGAAACTAAAATAATGCATGATGAAAATGCACTTAACCACTCTATATATATATTGTCTTCCGACGCTCGGGGAATACGAGCGTTGCGGAACAGTGACGAAGATTTCTATACGCATTATCACTTTGGGAGACCTGTATGCGAATTATTATTTCTATACTAATATAGTAGATGTCATTGAATATACAAGTAACAAAACTATATAATTACAAGATATTTATGTTGTCTCATATTTATTTTTCTATTAGTTCAAATGAAATAATTACAAGTATGATGATTTCAATAGCAAAATCTAGCAAATCATCAGTGTTTTTCTTATGATTTAGTTTGTCACTTAGCAAACAATACTGCCAATGTCCTTGTTACTAACATTCCAATAAAATCATAGATTTACTTGCTTAAAGTGTTAATGCCTAGTATGATCTGCAACAGAGTTCAATCAAGTGACATTAAAAAGTAAAAACTGCCAATTTTTGACCTTGAGCAGTATTGTAAGTTATGCAACAAGATGACCTTACATCATTTTGTTTTCAATAAATTCATTACACCACCACTCACATCTATCGTCCTGGGGAACCAATTTTATGAAAATATATACAAATTAAAATAAACCGTAAAAACATGGAATGTAAGTAAAATCAATTTGCAATATAGTGGAACCAATTGGTTCCACCCGGACATTGGACGATAATTATATTATTTTGAAGAATTCTGGAAATCGTTATTTACTTCTAATTTGTTATTGTTAATAAGTCAATATAGAATTTATTTTACTTTAATACATAGGTATTTAATACCAAAATTTTATTATATAATTATAATATGGATAGTGTAACAACTTCTTTTTTTCCATGCTATTATGAAAACAGTAGAATAAAATAAATTGATATATGTATAATGAGTGTTAGGGCAAAAATTCGCCACAAAATGTTTCAAAATACCCATGTACAAATGTATTTGTAGATCGGTAAACAATTAAAAAAAAAATAATTAATTTCTTGTTTTACTTTGAACACCCTGGATTGTGAAAACCGCTAGATTGTTCTAAAATAACACAACATTGTATGATGTGTTGTTCGTATGCTACAAGGTCGACATACTTATATTATTACCTACCTATATCAAGGAAAAGTAAAATTATCAAAATTGATAATTTTACAGTAATTATTAGTTGTGTTAAAATAATTGCTCTTCGTTTACTGTAAAAACCTAATTTCTCTAAGCTCTACAATATAAGAGAGAGCAGATTTTCACAGAGAAATGACGTTTTTACTGTAAACAGCGCAAATTTTTCAACACAATGTTGATTTTTTAAAAAATCATCAGTTCTGAGATTTGTCGAACTTGTAGCAAATGAGCGATGTGTATAGATTTAGGTTTTGTAATCACAAAAGTAGCAGTTCCGAGTACCTGCCTAAAATTACGATATTGTATTTTCTACTAATATTTGAATACTTACTGCTACACAAAGAATAATATTAAAAATCGTCAGTGTACGCACTATTCACAAAAGTCTTCCACTACCTACGCATTTTCTTTCAATGCGCGGTCAAATTACTGCAACACAGTACTAACCATGCTATGGCAACTTAGAACAAAATTAAAATTCCATTTTTTTATTGAAAACAACGCCATCTAGTTCTTAGTTAAGGGAAACAAATTGCGGTGTTGCTACGGTTAAATTTTTTTTTTTTTTCTGGGAGTTACTTTATAACATTAATCAAGAAATTAAATTTTATTTTATGATCTTCTTATATGAAAATAATCGAATATAAAGATAAGTACATAATTCGTTTTTTTTATGAGCTTAATAGTGAAAAAGTTATATTTTGGTATTTAGACGTCCAAAAGTTTGTATTTGTATGGCCACACTTAAATTGCAAATGGCTGCGTGAGAGTGTAACTACTCGTGCGCATCTATTTTCCTTTTAAAATTAAGTTCTTGTTGTTTCGCTAGTGCATCTGCATGTTGAGTTGAGCTTACGTTCCTCCATGTTTTTGAGCCGCGTTGTTGAGTTGTGTATGCTCATTATCGAGAACTTGTGAAGTTACTGTGGACTTGCATAGGCACTCTTTAAAGTTTGGACCTGTAATTGCAAACAGTGAACTTCAACCATGTCTCAAAATTCTTGCTGTGTACCTGGATGTACAGTGGTTAAGAAAAACGGTAAGTAAAGTGGATTTTTCTACAGGAGCTGGCATAGCACTCCATAGCCGTTTTGATCACACGTTGAAACTTATAGGTCTAGGGCATATGTTTGACATATCCTCATAATGTTCCTATTGTAATATCTGCAGCATGTACCATGTAGTAAATCAGTAACTACTAATGTTTTTGTTCTTTTATCCTAAACGGTTTTTAACCACTAGTTCATTCGGTTCAAATGCCATAGCATTGACTTATTTATCCTTTCGTGGCTATTCAGATATTTACATTACAAAACTGTTTGTCTGTTTGTACCGAGTCCAAGTTTTCCTTTAAGCGTAAAATCCGTAAACACTACTTAAAAGCCTGTGATTCTTAGTTTGATCTTCGTCATAATTATTATGAGTTCTCTCAATCAGAAAGATTAATATGTTACATCATATTTATTAGTTTATTATTTTAGCATATATATGTATTATATTAGTATTTTATATATCATTGTTTATTATTTCCAAAACAAAATTCTATTTTAAATCTTATTTATTTGTTGTACACCTACCACAGTGTAGTCTTTTTAACCCAAAGGTTGACTGGTAGAGAATGCCTTGTTGCATTAAGTCCGCCCATGTACTACTATTGTACATAAAGTTTAAATAAATAACAGTTTAATCATTCATGTTTCCAGGTGTGACTCTACACAGATTCCCGAATCCAGAGACATGTGAAGAGAAATTTAAAACTTGGATCTTAAATATTGGTGGTGAAATAGCTATTTTGGATCATAAAGCTATATATGACAACAGACGTGTCTGTCATAGACATTTTGAAGATATTTACAAGTATCCAAGTGGTAGACTATCTCAATTGGCAATTCCAAAAAAACATATCCCAGGTATCTAATACTAATATTTAGTAGCAATATAATATTTATCAATGCATTTATTTTGTTGAAACAAATAATGAAAACATATAATATTTTTATAATATTCTAGATCTGCAAGCACAATCACTTGGTGAAGCAATGGTTATGTCAAAGTCTGATACATCCCAAAGAAGTCAGTTACAAAAATGTGGTTTTAACATGTCGGGTATGTATCTATTATTCCAAAAAAAAATGTTTCAATGAATCTTCTTATTTTTCTAATCAGTTCAACTTGCCTTGTTCCAAAGTGTTGATTGCTCTTGGAGAAAAACAAGCAAGAAACTCCATAATAACTCTACTCTATAAGTAAAACTCAAAATATTGTATCGCAATATTAAATTTATACATTGATTTTAAAGAAAGATTATGTGATGACAAAGGAAAACAGACTTGCGAACTATCAAAGATCTGTTGGTTTAGGTTTCTTATCTTAATTCACTTTATTCAATCAATCAAGTGTTTGTTTGTTTGTTTGTCTTCTTTACAAAATGGAGCATGATTACCTTTTTGGGCCTCAACTGAATAAAGATATTTTATTATTTTTCAGGAATAGAACTCGGTGAAGTTACAAGCACATCTGCCTTAGCTTCAAAACTAAATATTGAAAATGTAATCAGCAAGCCAGCCCTAGTTTCACCAAACATTGAGGCTATAATCAGCAAGCCACCCCTAGCTTCCACATCTAATGGGACACAGTCAAACAATTTGATTTCAGGTTCGTATAACTTTTATCTGCGCATACTTATATTAATATTATAAAGAATTAGTCTGTCCATAGTTATATACATGGTTATACTTAACTAACTTAACTATATACAAACTAGACTAAAAATTTCCAAATTATGTACATTGCCATTCAACGCGGCAATGCTGCTAGTGTTCTGGGCACTTTTGTCATTGACAGCGATGTGGATGAATTTTTTGATGCCCAATGATTTATTTTGTTTTTATACACGTTTGTACATAATTTGGAAATTTTTTAGTCTAGTTTGTATATTATAAAGAGGTTGTTTGTAGGAGATAATCTCTGAATACACTATGATAAATTTAAACATGTTTACATTATAAGCAATTTGACTATAACTATGAATATTTAATTTACAGGACATATTAAACAACCTGGCCAAAGTCATTGCAGAGAACGGAAAATAAAAAAGGCAACAAAATCAAAAAGTATGTGTATAGTTGAACATAAATAAATTTTTCATAACATAATTAATTTCATAATTAGACTAAAGTGCAGTAGTAATGGAGGTCTTGTAAAGCAAAAATATATATATTGGATTAAAAGAAAAATTACATATTTTTCAGGTCCTCGTGTAACTTTGGAACAACATAAGGAGTTTAAATCTGTCTTGAAGAAATTAAAAGAATGCGAAAAAGATAAAAAGTATTTTAAGACAAAATACTTGATTGCCAAAAAAATGATAAAAACAACAGCGTTCAATATCGTCTGTAAGAATATGCCACATTCTACAAAGTTATTTTGTCAAATGCAAACCTCTCAAAGTGGCAAGAAAAAGAAGGGCAGGCGATTCACGCTTGATGAAAAAATCTTGGCATTGTCATTATACAAGCCATCTCCTAAGGCATATCGCTTACTTAGCAACATATGCGTTTTACCAAGCAGAAGAACTCTGCAAGATTTACTACACAAGGTGAATCTAAAAGCTGGAATCAACGAAATAATATTTGAAAATTTGAAAACTCGGGTCAGTAAAATGCCTGAAAATTATAAATACTGCTGTTTAGCATTTGATGAGATGGCAATTGGAGCGGGCATTTCATATGATAGAAGAAATGACAAAATATCAGGATTTGTTGACAATGGCCATATAACAGAAAAAGAATATTGTGATCATGTTTTAGTGTTTATGATAAGAGGCATTGTAAAAAAATACAAGCAGCCTTTGGCTTTTTACTATTGCAGTGGAAGCACTAAAACGATTGAATTAAAAAAACAAATAAAGACTGTAATAAAAAAAGTGCAAGAAACGGGACTTAAAGTTGTGGCTACGGTATGTGACCAAGGCACCTCCAATGTGGCAGCTATAAACGCATTGCTCAAAGAAACGCGAGAAACATTTTTACGCAATGGACAAGAAAATAAAGAGGGTTTTTTCATGGTGAACAAGGATCAAATATTCCCAATATATGATCCACCTCACCTAATAAAGGGCATTAGAAATAATTTGATCACAAAAAACCTGAAATTCTCCATTAAAGGCAAAGAATGCATTGCAAAATGGGACCACATTGTGAACCTATATAACAGGTGCCCAGGTTATAAAGGTGTAAAGCTAGTGCCTAAGCTAACAGCTCATCACGTGTTGCCTGCACTTATCCCGAAAATGAGGGTTAAACATTGCACCCAAGTATTCAGCCAATCTGTTGGAGTAGCCCTTGGATTTATGGCAGGTAAGCAGATTATTAATTACTAGCACTTCGCCCGCGACTTCGTCCGCGCAGATTTAGGAGGTACTCCACAAACTTCAACGCCCCCTATACCCCCTTATAAAGGTTAGTTTTGGAAAATGAAGCACAACGATTTTCATTAATTACATTTATTACTTAGCCATTTCTACTTATTCTATGGTCTCAGGTTCAGCGCAACTGTTCACCCCGTTCACCCTGTCAGGTGTTGATTATGCAAAAATTGTTAAGTACATCTGTTTCAATAATCCCATTTTTAGTTCGTTCATAGCATTCCGACGTAAATTAAAGCAAGCAATAATGTCCTCCCCTAAAAACTTGCTGCAACCCCTGCTTCACCCCTTATTATGTAGGTATGTAGTTTATTTGCGAACAATGTAAACATTTGTTATTCTTATTGTTTTATCGAAATCATTTTCAACTTCATCGGGCCAAGCATTGTTATGATTCGTCCCAGTTCGCTCAAGCCGCGACATTTTTCTTACTCCGAGCATGTTTATTACCGTCGTAACTTTTGAACGAAAGGTCCGATTTGAATAATTTAAAGTGTGATTTACACGGACATAATCAACCTTAATTATCAAACCATTTAAATGGATAAGGATTAATATCATGATATCGAAATCACCATTTTTTCATATCACCAAGGATTTGCTTGAATAATTTGAACAAAAAGCGGTCACGGTGACTTAACCATAATAGTTAGACACATGGTATCGCGGATTTTTTTGTAGACATTGATGACCTCTGTAAAACTGTAGTACATCACTTTGCTCTATTGTCAATAGATTCCGCAGCGTACGCGATATAAGGATTTTTTCTCACACCTTGGGTTACATTATCGAAGTTTTCATACGGATCCCTAACTTTTTTGAAAACATTCTATAGCCTATGTCCATCATCGATAATGTACGATTCTACTGGTGAAAGAATTTTTCAAATCGGTCCAGTAGTTTCGGAGCCTATTCATTTCAAACAAACAAACAAATCTTTCCTCTTTATAATATTATTATTAGTATAGATTCATAAAAATAAATAATTCAGAAGATATTCAAGAAATTAGACGAAAAATGACCCCTGTTATCTCCAAAACCACTGAACCTAAAATGTTGATAATTTGTTCTTTACCATTATATTACAAAAAAACCTATGAGAAGTCTTAAGTTAAAATTCGTTCGGAACCCTTTGCACGCGAGTACGACTCGCACTTGGCCAGCTTTTCTTTTTTATTTGTTTGAATCCATTTTGACTGGGAGCTGACCCTAATATAGTTGAGAAAAGGCTAGGCAGATGATGATCAGCCTTTAATGTTTGGATTGTGACAATATCAGTCAGTTTATACACTACATTTGACAGGCATGTTGCTGACTGCAGTATGTTCTTATCACAAGCAATAATCCTGTTGTTCATCTTTTTTACACAATCCCTAAGTCCTTAGTGGTGACTTCATTGCCGAAAACTACACCACAATAGTTTTGTTAATATATATTTTTTTTACTTGCAGGATGTGGAGTCCTTGAAAAAGGCAGTACGGACACAGCAGATCTTCTCATGTTTTTTGACAATTTATTTGACAGCGTCAATGGTAGTTTTAGCGCGATAAGAGGAGGAAAAATGTACAGGACTGCAGTGACCCCAAACTCACCTCATCACAAATTGTGGAATTATAGTCTACCGATTCTGAAATCTATGAAATTTTGTAACGCCAATAACCAAGGAGTAGTGCCTTCATTGTCAAGTTGGATCAAAACCATAGAAGGTTTTAAATTAATTGTATCTTATTTAAAATCCAAAGGGATTAATTCTTTATTGCTGCGCAATTTCAATCAAGACGCATTGGAAAACTTTTTTGGGGCTATTAGAGCTCATGGCTATAGCAACGTCATGCCTACGTCGTCTGCATTTGAAGGAGCCTTCAAAACTTTGTTAATCAATAATATTTCATCTACACATTCAGTTGGGTCAAATTGTGAGAAAGATGATGGTGTTTGTCTCCAATCACTGAAATATTTTTTAAATAATCCAGTAAACTCACACACAACTGAATGTGAAAGTGAAATTGACAGTGATCATTTAAATATGTCGATGCTTACTACAGACGACCTAATACAGAGCCAAACTCCAATGCATATTGAAAGATGCGCAGCAATAGGATATTGCAGTGGGTGGATAGCACAACTTGCCAAAAAGAACATATATAAAAATTGTGTGGCCTGCAGAAACTGTATAGAAGCAGAAGAGCCACAAAGTTTCCATGAGTATATAAAAATGAAAGAATTTGGCAACAAAAAGTGGTTGTGCTATCCTACAAGAGCATTATTTGATTTCTTTGCCCAGGTGGAAAATATATGTATTGAAATTTTAAAAGAGCACTGCAATAAAAAAAATATTTCAGTATATGTTAAACTGATTATAAATATTAATGTAAGTGTATCATTCATTAGTTGTGCAGATCACGCGGATAATTTGCGAAATTATTTAATAAATAAAAGCACAATGTTTTTTATAAATAACTGGTGCAAAGATGTAAATAATGTTCTCACGGGCAAAACAACCTTTTGGGATAATAACGATCAAATGAAAGAAAAGGCAAGTCGGCACTACCTTAATCATAAGGGACGAAAAAGGCGAACGCAAAATTTAATTGTAAATGTGTGATGTTTTATAAATAAAATGGTATAATAATCAATTCCGTGTTTTTTTTTACTTTACTTAGAGATGAGTGTATCCGCTACAAACATGCGTACTAGTATGTGTGTAGCGGATACACTCATCTCTACATAATATCCTAAAGGATCGGACAGCAACTATACGCAACTACCAACCTATACATCTATATATATAAATTAGTTCCCTTAACTAAAAACTAGATGGCGCTGAGTTCGACCACTTCCTAATAATAAAAAATATGGTAGAGTTGCCTGTCTATAGCCAGTATACTATTGTAGTCTTTGGTACTAACTACCCCGGTACTGCAAGTACTGCCACAGAGTAGGTACATTGTACATTGCTTAGTGAGAGTGCTGTACTACTACTGGAAAAGCAAAACTAGACTCTCTCTATATATTTACTGTACTCTGTGAACTAGACTACTGCAAGTGCAATTAAAAATCCATATGTAGGTACTTTTTCGCGATTTGTCACTGACACTGGCAGTAAACCACAGACTTACATTTACATTGGGTATTGCCATGAAGTTTACTAGAATTATCGCCATGGGATTGGCCAATTTCATATAATTTTGAATTTGATCGTAGCGTACGGTACAATTTAGGCCGGTCAATTAGGTACGAGTTGGACTCGGACTCGCAAATGAAAGGATCCGTTCATCTCATGCACGTTGCATGAGATGAACATATCAGGCAGCACAAATCGACACGAGAGCCTCTTCAAAATGTTGACAAGCTACGAATTATTTAAGTCAACAAACAACACTCAGCGGCACCTGTAGACTAAGACCATAGACATTTATAAAATAACTGCGAGGCAGCTCTATCTGCTATGGCTCTGCTGGCGGGGGCAAATCAGTTTTTTAATTTTTTGGTTGTTTTCATCAATTTTCATGGTAGTTTAGGTCGATCCAGAGTTAATGATGTCAGTGAAGTAGTACGCTTTTCGAAGGATTTTCGCTGCACAATAAATACTCCACTCCTCACCCCCGCTGGTGTATTATTTGCTACAGTGCAGCGACTCGCGGAGTATTTAGTTTTACCTGTTCTAAGAAATTTCTTTTTCTCTCCTATTTTTGCGCTTGCGAAGAGTGCCGATGATCGGTAAATGATGGAGAACGGATGAACCAGCGTACCCTTTGATTTGGTATTTCACCCAAGCATATTCTAAAAAATCATATTTTACTAATACATTATAATAAATATGAATCAAATGTCATTTATTCAAACTAGGCTAAAAATCAGCACTTTTTGAACGTCAAAATTTACATGAAGACCATCCCCAAAATCACCCAGCCCGTCACCACTTCCTAGTGTTTTAGCTGGAAAGAAGAAGTGGAACAAACTCCCCTGCAACACATCTGTCTTGACAACAACAACACTTTTGAAGAAATTGAATTTATACAATGACATTGTTTAAAATTTTATGATAACACTAGAAAATTATATTATGAGAGAGGGGTCTCAGGGAAACCACAGTTTGTATACCTACGTAAAGTTTAATAGGTAAATCACAGGGGGTTTCAGAACCCTAAAAATATTGATGTTCGGTAACAATAGCACGATTATTATTTATCTAAGACACGGGCACGTGGCGACGGCGCGACGACTGGCGCACAGGTCTGCGCGGTAAGCGGGTGTGTCGCGGATTGTCGCGCCACGCCGCGGTTCAGTAACGGCCGTGCGAGAGTGAGACCAAAATTGTTGTCTCACTCTATGTATCGCGGCGGCAATCGACCGCGAGAGGCCCTGATTGGCCGGCACGGTTTGAGGGTTGCTATAATATTTAATTAAGTAATGGCACATGCCAGCTAGCACTCCATAATAAGAATTAAGAATATTGACAAATTAGAATTTTTCTTTGAAAGTCCTTCATTTTTCAAAAGGAGTATGATGTGGTGACAAGTGGAACTAAATATTTTACTAAATGGAAACCTATAATGTCGACACTACCTACTTGGCCGACTAGTGTTAAATTTTGAATTGAACGAGAAGTATTGATGATTAAAACGATTACAATTTTATACGGCCGCGAATCAAATTTTGACCAAGATACAGCCTGACACTGCAAATTGTTAAAAACGTAAGAAAATTTGAATTTCGCGGGCTACCCATGGAAGCGCCAAAAATTTCGACTTTCTGTGACCTATACTTTAGAAGATACGGAACCCTAAAAATCCCGCTGGTTGGACGTTTGGCTAAATAACGAATATCTTCTAAAGTATAGGTCACAGAAAGTCGAAATTTTGGATCTATAAGGTATATAATAGTATCAAGCTCCTAATGCTATTGTATGATACAAAAGAATAGTATTTAAAAATGGGCCTGCTGGCTGGACGTTTGTTTGAGTAACGAATATCTTCTAAAGTATAGGTCACAGAAAGTTAAAATTTTGGATTTGTAAGGTACAAAATAGCATCAAGCTCCTAATGCTATTGTATGATATAAAAGAATAGTATTTAAAGAAGGGGCCCGCTAGCCGGACGTTTGTCTAAATAACGAATAACTCCTAAAGTATAGCTCTGAGAAAGTCGACATTTTGGATTTGTAAGGTAGATACATAATAGTTTCTAACTCCAAGCACTATTGGGCGATCTATAAGTATAATAACAAAAAATATAATCATATGGGGCCCGCTAGCTAGACACTTCATAGAAACGTCATTTAATCAAAAACTGTTGAGGTACAAAATATATCTTATTTATTTTCTTTAGGTACAAAAAATGTCTTTATGAAAAGCTATGACCTATTGATAAATCTCGTTGGGGCCCGCCAGATAGACTCACGCCACAAATTGCCATAAAGAAAAATAAAATAAATTAGGTATGTTTTTTAAAATGCTCACTGGTCAGTAACAGGCCGTATAACAGATAATACGACCTAGTTCGGAGTCACGTTTTTCGAAACTGTTTGTCATTTTAAGACCACTAACTATTTTTTAGGGTTAATAATTACTAATTGCTTCTCTTTCTAGCATAGTTTAACTGGTTTAGCAAGAGCGAGAAGTAAACACATATCGAAAAAAATAATAGGTGTTTCTCTTTTTAGCAAGGATCATTCTTTATGAGGAAAGAGAGATATGTATCTAAGTAACAGCCGAGCTGTGGTAGGTAACTGTTAACGCGGTAACAGTCTGTATCTGTGGGGACAGAAATAATAGTAACATAGTAACAGCCGTGGTAACAGTGTTTGAGGGTCTGTTATTAAAGTAACAGATAAAATAAGTTGTTGAAACATCTTTATTGTTATTTGTAAATATCTGTTATTTCTATCTGTTACGATAAATACGCCTCACTTCACCTTCGCCACACAAATATGTCACAGCACTGCTGTGACATGACAGCTCAGCTTATACTACGCAGGCAGTTTAGTCTATGGGCAGAATAATCGCTAATAATCTACTGCAAACAGGGGAAACTTTTGTAATATTAAAACTGTGACAAATTCTTAAAACTAAATTATTCTACAATGAGTCGCCGTGAAAAAAAGGAAGACGAAGACACTGGGAGTACTTTCCAAAATCTGGATAAGACTACTCTCTTGCAAGAGGCGAGATATTTTAACTCGACACCTGTTAATCCTAAAAAATGCATACATATCCTTACGAAAGTCCTGTATTTGCTAAATCAAGGGGAGAAATTGACTACTCAGGAAGCTACGGACATATTTTTCGCTACTACGAAGCTGTTTCAATCGAAGGATGTAGTGTTGCGCCGCCTGGTATACCTGACCATCAAAGAGCTGAGCACTATGGCGCAAGATGTGATTATAGTGACTTCATCCCTCACTAAAGATATGACAGGGAAGGAAGACTTGTACAGAGCTGCAGCCATTCGAGCTCTGTGCACCATAACTGATAGCACTATGTTGCAAGCGATAGAGCGCTACATGAAACAAGCAATTGTAGACAAGAACCCTGCAGTCAGCTCCGCGGCTCTTGTTTCTGCTCTCCACCTGTCTGCTACTGTACCAGATCTTGTACGTCGTTGGGTGATGGAGGCTCAGGTAATTAATCATTTCACATTCTTGTTGGTATATTATGCAAGTAAGTCACAAGAGGAACTCAGTACTTTTCCTAATATCTGTGCCCTTAACCTCTATCGTTCGGTGGAACCTATTTGGTGAAAAAATAAACTGAATTTAAGTAAAAATTAATCTGAAATATACTGGATCCACCAGGACGTAAGTCGTTAATAATGCTGCGCTTCTGATGTAATTAGTTTCTACTGTTCTAGTTACTTTACATGTCTTAACTATCATTTGTCTTCAAATGTGGTTCAACAATAATTCATAGTTGTAATCTAACTAATAAGATGCTTACTTGAATATGTATCTTTAAAAGGGTTAAACATGTAATAATAATACTATGACTAATTCAATATTAATTAGGTATCTAATAATTATTTTTGAATTAACCGGTGCGGCCCCGACATGTGAAAATTCCCAAAAAAAAGTAAATCTTATGTAATAGGTAAATAAACATTAAATTCGCGATTAATTCGCGACACACCGGTGTGTCGCCGGGGCCGGAGCGGTTAATTTAGTTATTGCATGGTGTTAATTACTCAAATCCATCAATTATTATCAGGCACTTAGGACATGCACATATTTAGATTTATTTATTCACAAAATTCACAGCTCTTTGAACCAACAAACCAAAAAGGAAGGCAAGCCAACTATGTTTTATACTATTTTTGAATTGTTGATAATAACCAATCTAGATGTTATGATGATAGAAGAATGATTACAATTTAGCAGTCACATCTGCTTTGCTTGTGCTCGTGACTAGCTTCTACCTGTGACTTATTCAATCATTTTAACATAAAACATTACCCTATCTATCTACCGTACCTACCTACCTATCTATATACATGTACCTAAATATTTAAGTGGGGCTCCCATACAGCAAACGTGATTGTTTTTGTATGGAACCCTTCGTGTGCGAGTCCCACTCGCACTTGGCCGGTTTTTGTTTATATAGATAGATACAGGTTTTCTATGGAGAATTTGAATTAAGAATCTCTTAAACAGTATTCAAACTAAGTAATAGTTAAAAAGTTGTCATGAATAAGCCTGTTAGTCTATATTAATTTACACAAACACATGAGGTCTTAGTATATGTTAATTATAGACTAAATTTTACTGCTTTTTCTACTTTTTGCAATTTTGCGAATGCTTGGTCAAAAAGTGTTTAGCAAAAATAAAAATACTTTATATGCTGTTCTAGATCTCTAATTTCCCCTGTTTTATTGTTGCAAATGCTAGTGTCTGCCTTGCATAACTGAAACAATTAATGTGTTAACTGATTAAATGATATAATGTGGAAAAAGGGCCAATTTCACCAACGAAACTGAACGCAATCAGTGAATAATCCACGTTTATGAGCTGTCAGTGTCATTATTTTTCTATGGATTATTTGAACGCAGTTTAGGTGTACTAATTGCATTCAGTTTCATTGGTGAAATCCGCTCTAAGTTGACTTGCTTAGGTATCTAGGATCCATATGTATAATGTGTTTCTGTGTATCTTCCCTCTGTTCTCATCCTCATAAAAACGAACAATGGCGAAATCTTAGCTGACTTAAATTTGAGCGTCTAAAAGTGACATAAATACACGAAAGAAATCCCAAATTTGTCTAAGTTTTTTCAAAGTATCACTAAACTAAAAAAAATTTTTTTGTTTAAAAGTTATTTGATTTTGTCACGTTTTTGCCAAGTGACAGCGAGTACAGCATTATTGTATTGTAAATTGTAATCCGTTTTAGTTGGTTTTTATAATTAAATGGAGTAAATTAATTAAAAATACAGTTTATTTCTATGTGTAGGTGTTCCTTACAGGTATGCTAAATAACTAGGAAAGGAAAATACTAACCCTTATACTGCCCTTTTACTTATAAATACCATATATAATATACCAAAGACATAACCTACAAAAGTTCATGACTGCAATCTATTATTCTCTGCCTTCTTGAACTAAAGTTTTTGCACAAACTAAGAGCGATCTAAACTGCGTTCAAGAGCTGTCAGCGTCAATATTCCATAGAAAAATAGTGACACTGACAGCTCATAAACGTGGTTTATACGCTGATCGCGAGCAGTTTGGCTTCGTGAAAATGGCCCTAAGTCAGAAGGTGACGCTGAGTCAAACAAGATATAATATATATTTTTTATTTAAAGACGTAGGAATTTAATCTCAGCTAAAATGGTTAGGTACCTATCATAAGTTCAAAAAATATTTGACCGAATTTCACTTCACCTAAAACTTTTCAACTATTATAGTTTCGTTTTTTTTGTAAATCGACGAAAAATAATGCCGTAAAATTATACCTATGACACATAGATACTTCGATGATCTAAAAATTTGTCAACTAATGCATAGGTATATCAAAAAAGACGTCGATCAATAGTTTTCGGTAAAATGAAATTCGAACAAAGAAAAATCGGAAGAGTAATCGATTCCCCAGCTAAAACGAAAGAAAAAAAAACCGTTTATTTACGTGA